>CM061490.1:60402065-61844565 GCA_030867185.1 Tagetes erecta | reverse complement strand
TATAGAAACAAACGGATCTTAAATTGGTTGTGTTTTGAGGCTGTTTTGGTTGATTTTGGACTGAAACTGTTTTTCCCGTAAGTCAGCGAATCTAGATGTTCATCCAGTGAACCTACTGTTCTTCCAGCGAATCTACTGTATTTTTGTGATTTGGAATTTACTGCTTCTGATCAGCGAACCTGTCATATTATTGAACGAAAGTTCACCTGTTTGGTTCCGTGTGCAAGCGAACTTGCTGCCGAACCTATTTGTGCACAAATCTTTGTTCTGTCGGGTGAATCTGTCCAGTCTGTGCTCTTTGTCGAGCGAAACTGCACTCTGCCGAGCGAATCTACTTAGCGAATCTGTTGCCAGCGAAACTAAAATTTGTTTGTGATTATGACTAAATCAACCATAAACATGAATGATCTGGAGAGTGTTCAACCAAACAGGCCACCGAGGATTGTAAGTGGAGAAAATTTTGAGGATTGGAAGCGATGTTTGAAGGCGTTTTTCTACTATACTGATTATAATCAATGGGAGTCAATTGTTAATGGTCCTCATGTGCCAAAGAAAGTTGAAGGAACTGTTACTTCCCCAAACACTGATCCAAGTACCTATACAGAAGGTGAGATCAAGTTACTTGATCGTGATAAGAAGGCCCTTGGAGCTTTGATACTCTGTTTACATCAAGATATGTACAACAGGTTTGCTGAACATACAACTGCTAAAAGCTTGTATGATGCGTTATGTGAGTTCTATGATGGTAATGAGGATTTGAAGTTGGACAGAAAAGCTCAAGCTGAGAAAGAGTTCAATTAATTTGTGGGGTATAAGCAAGAAAGTTTGACTGATATAACCAACTATTTTCTGTCTGTATCAAGCAATCTGAAAAAGTATGATGAGAAACTGGGAAATTATGAGCAAGTCACAAAGCTTTTAGATTCACTTCCGCCTCAGTGGAGTCTTCAGCTCAAATTGTTGAAACAAGAGAGAAACTTTCATGACTTTAAACTGATGGACGTGATAAACAAGCTGAAGTCATTTGATCTTGATGTGAAGAGAAGAGAATACAATCAGTCCATGATGGTTCCAAATATCCCTCCTTAGAATGCTGCACTAATTACATCCGCTGCAAACTCTCCTATCTACGGTGTTGTATCTGGAGGATCACCAAGTCTTGGGTCTGTTAAATCTGTTGGTGCTTCTACAAATACTGGTTCTGGTTCAAATGCATCTGTCACTACTCAGATTCCATCTGACACAATGGCTTTGTTTGGGATGTTTGTTCATAGTTATGAAGCTCTGGTTGCAGGTGAATTGAAAGGAAAAGGGATGACTGTTGAAGATATGTATCAGGTGGATCCTGGTGACCTTGAAGAAAATGACATTCAATGGCAAATGGCAATGCTCACTCTTCGTGCTAGAAGATTTATGGAAAGAACAGGTCGGAAGAATTTTGGGAATCAGGGTAAGAACAACAAACTTGGGTATGATAAAGAAAAGTTGAGGTGTTACAACTGCAAGCAATTGGGACACTTCAAGAGGGAATGTCCTTTACCAATTGTTACTGAACTTGTTAATTCTGGAAATTCAAGAAATGTTTCAATTCAAGAAAGAACTGAGGAAGTTAAACCGAGAAAAGAAACTGCACTGCGCACCAATTTTGACTGGAGTGCAGAGATTGAAGAAGCAAAGGAAGAAATTAATCATGCTTTGATTGCTGAGATTGTTGAGGAAGCTACACTTGATGATAACTACATTAATTTCTTTGATCCTTTCAAAGAACTTTATGGTGAAAATGGTGAGAACTCCGATGAAGCTGATGAGTCAAAGGCTGAATTGATTAAAGAAGAAAAGGTTTTGAGTGAGGTTGCAAAGTATGAGGTTGATGAGTTGAAAGAGGCAAGGGATGAAGAAGTTCAAGATGGTATGGATTGTGAAGCCGGTGTTACAACTGAGGTTCAAACAGATGTTATTGCTCACAGACATCTGGGTCGGGAATAGATATTTCATTCTGGGTTTGTGTGTGAAGCTGCTGTTAATGAGATGAAGAATGATGAAGAGTCAAAGCTGAACATGGAAGCGACGATTGAAAAGGCCAAGCTTGAAGCTGTGGATGAGTTCAAGAGAAGCACCCCTTATTGCCAGTGTGATCGTGCTCTTGCTGCTGAAAAACCGGTAATTGGTCTTCCTTATCAAGTTATTGAAGATATGTGTTCATCTGCATGCAAAATTCGTTTGATTGGCATATACAAAGCTAATAAATTATTAATGTCAAATGAAAACGAGTTGAAGAAAACTAACAAAGAGCTTAAAGAGAATGAATCAAAATTTTTTGTTAAATTAAGAGAGGCTTTAAAAGAAAACGAACGTTTGAAAAGATCTCTTTTGGAAAAGAACTGTGAAATAAACTATTTGACTGAGCAAGTCACTCTTGCTGAGTTTGAGACCAGAAAAGTCAAAAACAAACTGGAACAATGGACGATTTCAAGTATGAAAAGGGAGGATCTTTGTAAGAAACAACGGGGGGCCAGAGTTAAGACCGGGTTGGGTTATAACAATGATGCACAAATGTACCCTCCACCTAGTACCTTCTGTTACTCTCCTACACCCATTCCTCACCCTTCGAATGAGTTGATACAAGAGATTATACAGAATGATACTAACAGCTCTATTGCAGGTTTAAGTGGAGTAAATCTCAAAGAGGTTCGAGAGGATTATGCTTATGGTGGGAGTAGTGGCCTTGGTTGTTCTAGCAGTTCTAATTGTCCTAATTCTGATTCAAAGAAGTATGTTGAAGACAATAGATTAAT
Organism: Tagetes erecta; assembly: GCA_030867185.1. Taxonomy (NCBI): domain Eukaryota; kingdom Viridiplantae; phylum Streptophyta; class Magnoliopsida; order Asterales; family Asteraceae; genus Tagetes; species Tagetes erecta. The sequence continues at coordinate 61,841,770 of CM061490.1, read as the reverse complement.
TAATTTTGTTTCTGGTCATGTGTTACATTCAGACAATTTTATTTGTAATAGTAATTTAGGATGCTCTACTTCAAACATTAATTTGTTGAATGATGATGTGATTGAAAATGTTTGTGTGAATGACAAAAATGAACTTTCAGGTCATGTCTCTGAAAGTCAAACCAAAACAAATTGTTTTCGAAAGTTCTTTTCTCATCAAATTTCGGCTTTCACACCTGTGAGGATTTCAAAACCTAAAGAAAGGGAATCATCTTTCTCATCCATGAATCACATTGATAAACCTAAATCTGAATCTGAAAAGGAAACTGTCACAACAGGTAAATCAAAAGAGCCTTATGACTCTTACAGTGATTGTAATTCTCAATTATCTGATTGTGATGAAGAGATTGAAATAGATAGAATTCTTTTTTCTAAAGTTTCCAAAGTAGGTTTGAAATCTCATTGCTTTAAATGTGGAAATGATGATCATACTGTCAAGCAATGTCCTGAGTTAGTTACAAATAGTTCAAGGTAGAAATCTTTTGGAAAGAGATTGAATACGTTTGTAAATAATTTTTTCTGTAAATCTTCTTCTGTTCAGCGAAATAAGTACACTAAGGCTTGGGTCCCAATTTCAAAAGTCTAATTTCTATTTTTGAAATATGTCAGGAACATTCAAGCGCCATTGTAAATAGTCATTGGCACATTGATAGTGGATGTTCCAGACATATGACAGGGTTGAAGGACCTGCTGACAAACTATCGGATTATTAATGGTGGATACGTTGTTTTTGCGGGAGACAAGAAAGGTGGTAAAATGATTGGTCAAGGAGATATCTCGAATGGTTCACTAACCTTGGAAGATGTTAACTATGTTCCTGAATTGGCATTCAATCTTCTTAGTGTATCACAAATCTGTGATAAGAATATCCTTGTGTTGTTTCTTCCAAACGAATGTCAGTTCTTGAAGCCAGAGTTTCCTATTCCCGAAGAATTGGTGATCATGCGAGCTCCAAGACGAAATGATACATATATGCTGAATATGGGATCAAAAGAATCAACTTCCACCGTGACTTGTCTTCTATCTAAAGCTTCATCTTTTGAATATTTTCAATGGCATAGACGTTTAGGGCACATTAATTTTAAAATACTAAATAAGTTGGTTAAGAACAATTTGGTCAGGGGTCTACCACTCAAAGACTTTTCTGTGGTAGAGAAATGCATGGCTTGTGCTAAAGGAAAGCAGCACAAAAAGCCACATAAACTCAAAATTGAAAACTCTATCTCACAACCCCTCGAATTGTTACATACTGACTTATTTGGTCCAATAAGTGTCAAATCTATTGCTAAGAAATCTTATTGCTTGGTTGTCACAGATGATTACTCTACGTACACCTGGGTGAGATTCCTGGCAAACAAGAGTGAAATTGCTGAAGAGTTGATGAAGCTGATTCCATTAATTGAAGTTCTTGGAAAGCGAAAGGTTCAATCCATCCGAAGCGACAATGGAACTGAATTCATAAACCATATCTTCAATTCATTCTGTGAACAACAGGGTATTCTCAGACAGTTCAGCGCCGCACGAACACCACAACAAAATGGTCTTGCTGAAAGGAAGAAGCGAACTCTTGTGGAGGCCGCTAGAACTATGATGATTGAGTCAAAGCTTCCTATTATCTTCTGGGCCGAGGCAGTCAATTGTGCAGCTTATGTTCTGAATCGGGTACTGATTTTCAAGGACAAGATGAAGACATCGATCAGCTGTTTCGTGGAATTAAGCCGTTGATCGATTTTCTGCGCCCCTTTGGATGCTCTTGTACTCTTCTGAATACTCAAGATCAGAAAACGAAGTTTGGGGCTGTTTCAGATGAATGCTTCTTTGTGGGATACTCGAACACACAAAAAGCGTATCGTGTTTACAACAAGCGAACGCGGATTGTGCAAGAGTCCTACTATGTTGACTGGCAAGAATCTAACTCCACGAATATTGGTTAAGAGCCCGCATGGTTTTACGATTCTACCACTATTTTCAACTCATTTAATTTTCCAAACTCTGACGATGATGAGATTATTCCTCACACTTCTGTCACAATTATTAACCATCATCCTCAACCACCATCACCACCACAACCTTCTGTCACTCAAATACCTTCAACCACATTTGACATTCCTCCACCTCCTCCACCTCCAACTACTTCCTTTCCTCCAACTGATATTCCTTCATCATCCACTTCTATCCCAACCTCTTTTACCGATGTAATTCCTCCAACTTCAAACATTCCATCCCAACCATCTAACCAAGCATCCTCATCACAATCCAACCAAATGTTTCTCAACACAAACTTCAAAACCTTAAAAGATCATCCTCATGATTACATCATAGGATCAATCACTGATGGTGTGAGAACTCGGAGTCAGAGTGGTTTGATTAATGAGTGTCTCTATGCTGCTTTCTTATCACAAGTCGTTCCAAAGAATTATAAACAAGCACTTGAAGATCCTAGTTGGGTTGATGCCATGCAAATGGAATTACAACAATTTAGGAAGCTGAAAGTTTGGGAACTTGTTGATCTTCCTCCTAATAAGTGCCCCGTCGGCACTAAGTGGGTCTTCCGAAACAAGCCAAATGATCACGGTGTTGTTATCAGAAACAAGGCGAGATTGGTTGTTCAAGGATTTGCTCAAGAGGAGGAGATTGACTACACTGAATTTTTTGCCCCAGTTACTCATCTTGAAGCCATTAGAATCTTTCTTGCAATGCTGCTAAGAAAGACTTTAAAGTCTATCAAATGGACGTTAAATGTGCATTTCTATATGGAGATATCAATGAGGAGATCTACGTATGTCAACCACCGGGTTTCGAGGATCCAGATTTTCCTTCAAAGGTGTACAAGCTTGATAAATCCCTGTACGGGTTGCATCAAGCTCCATGAATCTGGTACGAAACTCTGACACAGTATCTGCTCAAAAAAGGTTTCTCTCGTGGGACTATAGATATGACATTATTCAAGAAGGAGGTTAATGGTGAGCTGCTGATTGTTCAAGTGTATGTGGATGATATCATCTTCGGATCGACAGATGAGGGGCTGTGTAGAGAGTTTGAGAAAGTGATGATGGATCGTTTTGAAATGACTATCATGGGGGAGATGTGTTTCTTCTTGGGGCTGCAAGTGGAACAGAAGCCTGATGGAATCCTTATCTGTTAGGGTTATTTCCAGTTAAGATTTACTTTGTACTTATTTTATACATTTATGTATAGTTTAGGGTTCATTTAGTTATTTTCCCTAAAATGTATTTTGTTGCTTAAAGCATGTAGTGAGAGAGTGTGAGGAGGGAGTCTAATTCACATATTCACGTTAGAGAGAGAACTAAGTGTGTGTGATTATATTTCTCCTACATTTGTACTGCAGATTTGCTTTGATCATCAAATACAAGAGAATTATTAAGTAATGAATTGTGTTTGTGATTGAACTGTTTGTTTGTGCCAATCATTCTGATCATTGAGCGATATCATCGATCCAATTGAACCTATCAATTGGTATCAGAGCTGTTGGTATTGTGTTCTTCGCTATTCCTCAAGCAAAAACACTGAAATATTGCTCAAAAATTATGATCTGAATGAATTGTTGCTGTTTTTAGTTGTGATTTATCATCGCAATCACTTCTAATTCACATCAATTGTGCAAATTCCATCAGATTATCATCAGATCTGAGGAATTAAGAAGATTGAAAAAGTTACTGTTCGATCGAATTTTGCTCAAATTTCATCTAAATTTGATCATGTTTTGGATTGATTGAGATTAGGGATTGATAATCGGACTATTTAGCTGCTTGTGTGTGAATTTTGAAAGAATTGGACAAGTTTTTGATAAACCCTGAAAAATTCTCATGATGAAGATGATGAACAGTATGAACTTGGTTGAAGATTAACTTGCCGGGTGATAAAATTGACTTAGACAATTTCCTTTGGACTTAGATTTGTGAACAATTAGGTCCTGTGCAGCCGTGTAAAGGATTTTGTTCTAGACGAGTAAAGAATTTGACGAGGAAAAGGTGTACTGTTCAGCCGGATCAAGTACTGTTGTGCCGGGTAATACACTGTTACGCCGGGTGATTAACAATTCAGCCGGGTGATCGAAAACTGTGTAGCCGGGTAAACAATTTTGCTGTCGTGTGATCGTCAACTGTTCAGCCGGGTAAAGCTTTTTGCCGTGTCAAGATTCAAGCCGGGTCAAGTTATTGCCGTGTGAAGTTTACTATTCTGCCGAGTAACTGTTCTGCCAGGTCAAGAAGTCAAGTGTTGCAACTATTCAGCCGGGTCAACTGTTTAGACGGGTGAAGATTTTCTCTCTGCCGGGTAAAGAACAAAAGCTACTGTTCAGCCGGGTGAAGAAGGATTTTTCACTGTTCAGCCGTGTGACTCATTTTTAGTTGTTTTAATCCTTGTTTTCTTATCTTGTCTTTAATTACTTGTCTTTATTTTAGTATTTTAACTGTTTCTTTTCAAAAATCAACAAAAACCAAAAATATTTTCTTTAAAATCTCTTAAAATGACACCTAATGATGATTCTGATAACCGTGTTCCTAGACTTGTTAATCGTGCAGATTTCAAGAATTGGACAATCAGATTAAAGCATCATCTTTGCTCAATTGACAATCATCTTTCCTCACATACCTACACAAACTGCTCCGGATAGTGCAAGTACTTACACCAAAGACTCTACTGAACCTTATCCAGAAGATAATCTATCTGCTGAAGACTTAAGGAAAGTGAAGAATGATAGCAAAGCCTATTCTTTGATGTGTAAAGGACTACCACTACAAGTATTGTCAAGGTTGGATACTTATCAGACGGGTTATACAATGTTCAAAGCTTTAAAGTCAATCTGTGAAGGAGGTGAACAACTCAGTAGTCTTAAGAAACAAAAGCTGAAGAGACAACTGGAGTTATTTGAACACATTGCTGGAGAATCTGTGCACCAGATGATGAATAGGTTTGTTCATCTAACTACTGAGATGACAAATGTGGGTGCAAAGACAGATCTTCAAGATTTGAATGACAGATTATTATGTGCTCTTCCATCATCATGGAAACAGACTGTGACATTACTGAAACATACTGAAAAGTTTCCGATGGATTTGGATCTGCTCATTGCAAAGATAGAGGAAGTTGAGATTGATGAAAGCTCGAGAAATACTGATAGAACTGGTTCAAATGCTCAGTACAAGTACATTGTGAATCCTGCTAACTCAGTGGAGAATGCATTTCTTGCACAAGATGCAACTAAGTTTGAAGATGAGGGTGATTTATTCGTTGGTGCAAGTTTTTATACTGATTCGTCATACATTCCAAATTCACCAACTTATTCTCAACCTCAATCTCCACCAAGAGCTCAAGTTCAAAGTCAGAATCTGAAGAATCAAGCAGAAAGTTCAAGTTCAAATGTTCAAGCAAAAGTAAAAGATGTGATGAACATCTTGTTACAAGATGACGAGACAAAGACTGCTTTTACTGCTTTCATGGCAAGCTTTCAAGCTTATCAAGGAAGTCATTTGTCTCAGATGGATGTTGTTCTTCAAGACTTATTTGAAATGGATCCTAATGACGTTGAGGAAATGGATTTGAACTGGCAAATGGTAATGGTTGCATATAGGACGCAGAAACATGCATATGTTAACCGAAGTTTCAAGCCACATGCAAACAAGACTGTTGGATTTGACAAATCAAAGGCCAGATGTTTCAACTCTAACTGCTATGGTCATTTTTCAAGGGAATGTAAAGCTCCTAAGAATCAGAACTACAATGATCAAGCGAGTTCAAGTGGACAGAATCAAGGTCAAGGTCAAAGCTCGCAACAGTCTTCAAGTTATCAACAAAGAAATCAACGTTTCTTTCAGAAACCATATCAAAGTCTTCCCATGCCAAAACTGGAAGATGAAGGAAAGAAGCCAGACGATCAGACAAAAGCACTGGTGGTTAGTGTAAAGGATGGATATGACTGGAGCGCTTATGCAGAACAGTTTACAGCTGATCTTACTTCAAGTTTGGCATTAGTTTGTGAAATCGAGGAAGATTGGTCTGAAGAAGGGGATACTAAAGTATCGGATGCTGTGAGTGAAGATTCTAAAGAGTATGACTGGAGTGCAAAGTCAGATCCTGTTGAAGAATCTGAATCAGAGATTGCGTTGATGGCTACATCTAGTGAATCTTCATCATCCACCGAACAACCAAAGGTTAGTACTGATTTACCCCCTAACTATGTTCTGTTGCCTATAGATGTGAAAGAAAGGTTATGTTCTGACCAATGCATTCAACAAGTAGAACATTATCGAACTCATTCCTTTAAAATTGGTGATAAATTAAGTAAACATGAGAAAATTCATGAACAACTTAAAATTGATCACAAAATTGCTGATGAGAACATATTGTCACTAAAAGAATCATGGAACAAAACCTTAAAAGATCTGGAACTTGTGACCAAACAACTTGAAGAAATGACAAAGAACTTTGAACAAGAAAAAGTTGCTCATGCTGTCACGCAAGTTGAATTAACAAAAGTGAAAAGTTGTAAAAACATGGTTAAACAACTTATAAGTGAAAGAGGTAACAAAAACAAAACAGGGTTGGGTTTCACTCATGAACCAATGCCTGAATCAATCACACAAACTTTACCTGAAAACTTCAATGAATTTGATCATTCACCTGAAAATGAACGAAAATTCAAAGAAATTCAAAGAAGTAAATCCGAATCCGAAGGATCTGAGGTGTTGATTGAAAGTTTAAAAGAAGAAGAAGGTGTGACAACTGAAGCTGATGATGAAGCTAGTAATAAATCAGAGCCTGTTCTGATTCAACTTGTTGAGTATCTGGAACTGAATCCGAATCAGAAACAGTGAAGGATGAAGGTGAATTTTCAGGATACAATGATCCTGAATACATCAAGTGGAAGAAGGAACAGAAGGCGCAAGTTGCTGATCAACTGATCAAGAAGCAAGAAGTGAAAAAGACTGAAGTTTCGAATGCAAAAGTGCAGAAATTAAAATTGAAAATCAATCAATCTGAAACGAAACAGTCAAAAGGTAAAAGTGTCATAAAATCGAATGACAACACCAAAGCTCAAATTGTTAAAACTGAACATGTTAAACCTGTCAAGAAGAAAGTGACAAAAGGTAAAACAATTAAGTTTGTGTCTGCAGGAACTTTTGATTTAAACGGATCTTATGGTAAACCAATCAATTCTCCAATCAAATCTAACTCTGGTCTGAAAACAGGTTCAGGTCCTAAGTCTTCCGCTGTCAATGATAAAAGAATTGAATCAAAGAGTTTAACCAAACAAGGTGTGTTAAAATCGAACCAAGTTTCTAAACAAGGAAATTCACAAACAAAATCTCCACAAAAGAATCAAGTTAATTTAAAACTGAACAAAACTGATAATGAATCACGAGTGGGTTCAACATCAAAAGTTAACAATCGGCTCTTTAGTATTAGCAAGAAACATTGTGAGATATGTGATCGTTATAATCATGCAACTGCTGAATGTTTCTTTAACAGGTACTGCAGTTTCTGTGACAAAAGAAACCATTCTTCGGAAGAATGTTTTTATAACAAATTTTGTGATATTTGTGAAAGGCGAAATCATGACACAAAGGATTGTTTCTTTCGAACAAACTCATCACGAGAAATGACTCCGTTTCCAAATTTTCAAAGAAATCAATCTTTTGGTTTTCAAAATGTTAGTCAAAGTCATTCTCCTGTCTTGAGAAACTTCAATCGAAACAATTCAATTTCTAATAACTTTTCATCAAGAAATGTGCAGGTTAACAGTTTTAAACCGAGAGCTTTGATGGTAAGAAATCAGAAATTTGAAAATAACCTTGATCCTAAGTTAGAGGAAAGGTTCATTGCTTTGAGAAGGAAGCAATCAAATCACGCCATTGGGCGAAACAGTTTTCAACCAAATCTCTCAAATGAAACAAATTTTCAAAATCTTCATTATCAACAAGTTACTGTTATAGATAGATTCGGAAAACCCAAGACCATGTGGGCCTGGGTTGACCAAACTAACTAAGTGATTGTTGAAATGAAGGTGCGCCCAAGAAGACCTATTAACTCATGGTTTGTTGATAGTGGGTGTAGCCGGCATATGACAGACAACCATGCCTTGCTTCAAGACTTTAAGCTAAAGAATGGTACACATGTTGCATTTGGAGGAGATGCTGGAGGTAAAATAACTGGAGAAGGAACTGTGTCGAATGGGGTCATTAGTTTTGATAAAGTCAACTACTGTGCACAGTTGAACTTTAATTTACTAAGTGTATCTCAAATCTGTGATAAATCTTATTCAACTTTATTTGATGATTCTTTCTGTTACATACTCAAACCAGGTTTCAAGATTGACAATGAATGGGTGGTGGTTAAAGCTCCAAGAGATCGTGATGTATACAAGCTTGATATGTCGCAGATTGATGCTGAAACTGAAACCACTTGTCTCATTGCTCATGCATCAAATGATGAGAGTCAGCTTTGGCATAGACGGCGGGGCCATTCAAACTTCAGAAACATGAACCGACTGGTTACTGGAAATCATGCTGTGGGAATACCATCAAAGAAGTTCTCTACAACTGATCTCTGTCCAGCATGTTTGAAAGGAAAACAGCATCGCATGTCTTTTAAGTCCAAGCAAGAAAACTCTATTTCAAAACCCTTACAGATGCTACATATGGATCTTTTCGGACCAACAAATGTTCAAAGCATCGGAAAGAAGTCTTTTAGTTTTGTCATTATTGACGATTTCACTAGATTTTCTTGGGTTTATTTTTTGCATGCTAAATCTGAAACTGCTGAGTTGTTAAAAGAATTTATTGTCAAAATTGAAAATCAAATGGAATGTAAAGTAAAAATCTTAAGAAGTGACAATGGAACTGAATTTAAGAACACTATGTTGATGTGTTTTGTGCAGAAAAAGGAATTGCTAGACAATTTAGTGCGCCAAGAACGCCTCAACAAAATGGGGTTGCTAGACAATTTAGTGCGCAAGATCCATGCTCGCAGATGCCAAAATCCCTATCACTTTCTGGGACGAAGCTATTGCTACTACGTGTTTTGTGCAAAACAGAACATTATTGGTTCAGGATAAACAAAAAACATCTTATGAGTTGTTATTTGGAAGAAAACCGAATATTTCTTACTTGAAAGCATTTGGTTGTCCTGTATCGATTCTAAATCTAAGTGATCATCTCGGGAAATTTGAGTCAAAATCTGACGATGGATTTTTCCTTGGTTATTCGTCTGTTTCTAAAGCTTATCGAGTTTTTAAAAAGCAAAACAAATACTGTTATTGAAACTATTAACGTAAAGTTTTTAGAAAATTCGTTTCCGTTAGTGGCTCATGGTCCCGAATGGTTATTTGATTTAGATTCGTTATCAAAATCTTTCAATTCTAACTTATTTGATTTTTCAAGAAAAACGAGTAAAGAATCAGGCGACTTGGGATGCTTTAGTGACGATTCTGATAATGACGATGATGGCAATCTTAATTCTGAGTATCCATTCATGTCATTTCATAATCCTGATCATGTCAAATCCAGTCAAGCTCCGGGTCCTTCTGGTTCTCATGAAGATCAAGATTCGAATATTCTTGATGATGATGTTAATCCGCAAAATTCTCCTAATGATGGTGGATCTGTTCAGAATCAACCATCATCAGATCCGAATGTTGAAGTTGTTCCAGAATCGTTTGACTACTTCATCAATTCACCGGATCAAGTTCCTAATTTCACTCCGCATACTTCTACCATTCTACAGGATCTACCGAATCTGAATCAGTCAAATCTGGAGAGTCAAGTGCAAGGAGATGTCATACCAACTCATTGAATTCACAAGAAACATCCCGTCTCTCAGATTATTGGGCCGTTGAATCAGAGAACTACAAGAAGTCAGACAGAGCAAGCAAATGTTTCAGAGGCGCTGCAAGATAACAGTTGGATTGAAGCCATGCAAGAGGAATTACTTCAGTTTCGCAAACAAGAAGTATGGACGTTAGTGGACTTACCTGAAGGAGAAAATGCGATTGGTACAAGATGGTTGTACAAGAACAAGCCAGACGAACGTGGCATTGTTGTGAGAAACAAAGCCAGACTTATTGCACAAGGTTACACTCAGGAAGAAGGTATTGATTATGAAGAAGTGTTTGCTCCGGTCGCTCGACTTGAAGCTATTCGTGTCTTCTTAGCTTATGCCTCTTTCATGAAGTTTAAGGTGTTTCAAATGGATGTTAAAGGCGCTTTTCTGTATGGACCAATTACCGATGATGTATATGTCCGACAACCTCCTGGGTTTGAAGATCCTGATTATCCACATCGTGTATACAAACTGAGCAAAACCTTATATGGTCTACATCAAGCTCCAAGAATCTGGTACGAGACGTTATCTAAACATCTGCTGGAACATGGATTTACAAGAGGTCAGATTGATCCAACTTTATTTATGAAGCGGGAGGATGAAGATCTTTTATATGTTCAAGTGTATGTGGATGATATCATCTTTGGATCAACCAGTGCGTCCATGTGCAAAGAGTTTGAAGAAATCATGAAGTCAAGATTTCAGATGAGTTCGATGGGGGAGATTAATTTCTTTCTTGGATTGCAAGTAAAACAATCAGCAGACGGAATTTTTATCAACCAATCAAAGTTCGTTGAGAAGTTGCTGAAAAAGTTCAAGATGCAAGATTGTCAGACTATTCGAACTCCATCTGATGTGAATTGCAAGATTCAGCCGGATCCGAAAGGGAAATCTGTTGATCAAACACTGTACAGATCAATGATTGGTTCACTGATGTATCTTACTGCATCAAGGCCAGACATCATGTATGCTGTATGTGTGTGCGCCAGATATCAGTCTGATCCAAAAGAGTCACATCTGATTGCTGTTAAACGTATTTTCAGATACCTTAAAGGGAAACCAAGTCTCGGGTTATGGTATCCTTATGAAGGCAATTTTGAATTATATAGTTATTCTGACAGTGATTTTGGTGGGTGTGCTCTTGACAGGAAATCGACTACTGGTGGATGTCAATTTCTGGGTCCTAGACTTGTTTCTTGGCAATGCAAAAAGCAGACCAATGTTTCTGTATCCACAGCTGAAGCAGAGTATATCGCTGCATCTGCAGGATGTTCTCAAGTTTTGTGGTTACAAAACCAACTGCTTGACTACAGGTTTAACTTTCTCAAAACTCCTATTTACATAGACAATACTGCTGCTATGTTCATTACTGCTAATCATGTTCAACACTCAAAAACCAAGCATATCGAAATTCGATATCACTTTCTCAGAGACAACTCTGAAAAAGGTTTAATAATTTTGATTAAGGTTCATACCGACAAACAACTGGCAGATCTTTTCACAAAATCCTTTTTGTCAGGACGGTTTGAATTCTTAGTTCAATCCATAGGGTTAATCAACCATGATTAATTCTAATTTTTGAAAAACAAACAAAAATCAGAAAATATAAAAAAAATCAAAAATAGAATAAGTCGATGTCATGTATTGATTCCTTTGTGTTTTATTTTATTGTTTTGCATTGTGTGTGTGCATGAAAAAGAAAAGCAAAAACAAAATATAAAAGCAAAAAGAAAAGAAAATATCATGTCATAAGAATCTATATTGCAAAAAGTGAGAAATGATAGTTACACTAGACATTATTTGTTACATCATTTTTAAATAAAGACTGATGAATGTTAATTGATGTGCGAGACAGCTCAGATAATTAGACTGAAAAAGTAAGTTCATTGTTGACAAATCTAAATTCAATGATCTTTGTGTTAAGTTCCTTTGCTATACATGTCTAGATATATATCTTTTGATGCATTGCTTGTGATGATAGTTGTGCATGATCGGGTAACGATGCAATCTTTTCAGTATGATGAACCGCATCGTGAGCTTCTTTGTTGTGGTATCCACAGACCTGAAGTCTCACATGAAGTCTCTTTTGAGCTTCAAGGTGCAGCAAAAGATTCCCAAAGATGGAACAAAAAGAGTCCCAAATGTGGACCATCACCAAACAAAAATTCCAAAAAGGAATTCAGAAGATTCCCAAGGGGAACGATAGGAAATTAAATTCCAAAATGGAATCAAAAGAAGTCCCAAAGTGGACCAAATCCGAATAGAACCCAGATTTCACACTGTTTATGATTGTAAGTGACCAGGTTTTGTGCAATATGCATTCAGGTAGTAGTTGATAAGGAAATATGTTGACATATGTATACATGTGGGTCATATAAGTCATTTTAATCGAACCTTAATCTCTTCATGATACTGAAAAAGTAAGTGTGTCAACTCGAGCTAATTGATATGTTTTCATATCATCACTCAATCAAACATAAGTCAAATGTCTATTCAAAACTTGCAAAACATGTTCAGATAATGTGTGGTATGATCTCACTGCGATATTTTGATTCATTGCATTGCATATGTCTTTATTTTAATGTGTGTGCTTTGTGTGTGCAGGCATATGGAATCTTTATTGACACATCGACATCCTTGTTAAACTTAAAAATTTCAAGAAATTTCAAGTTTAGGGGGAGAATAAGTGAAGAAGAAAAATATTTGCAAAAATCCAAAAATATCTTGAATAAGTGTGTTTTGAATGAACAAGATTTGTGGTATGAAAAGCAAAAGTATTGGATGTGTTAAAAACAAACCCAAAGTCTTGTAATGTGTTTTTCAGAAATTGCTTCGGGATATAGAAATTTTGGTTGTGCAAAAATATTTTTGTGAAACTTAAAGAAAAAGAAAAGTGAATTTAATTGTATTAAATTTTGTTGCCCTAGAAATGTTGTTGATTAATTAATGTGACAAACCCTAATAAGAATGTCTTGTCTAATTAATATGTCGAGAATGTTTGCAGGTGAGATAAATGCAGTTGGAAAAGTCAACAGACGAGAAAAGTTGAGAAAAATTGCTCAAGTGTTGTAGCCGGGCAAAGATATCAGAAACAACTGTTCTGCCGAGTAATGAAGACACTGTTCAGCCGGGCAAAGTTGTGTGTCTGATATGAGCTGGGTGATTGAGAAAAAGAAGTGAAGCCGGGTGAAGCTATTATGACTACTGTATGGCCGGGCAATGAACATGTCAAATTTATGCCGGGTGAAGAAGTCTTTAATATCTGCCAGGTGACAAGTTGTGTCACTATACAGCCGGGTGAAGAAATGTTATCACTGTACAGCCGGGTAAAAGAATGAAGTCTTTATTCTTGCCGTGTAAGTGAATAACCCTGTGTCGCCGGGTAATAGTGTAAACAAACTATGTTGCCGGGTGAGGAAGAAAAGCATGCCGGGTGATAAAGAAGACAACTGTGTTGTCGGGTGAAGAAGAAAAGCAAGCCGGGTGATGAAGGTATCACTATGCAGCCGGGTAATAAACAAACAGATTATTGTACAAGCCGGGTGATGTTGTGAAGACTACTATGCTGCCGGGTGATGAGTAAAACCAAACAGGTGTAGTTGTTCCTAACCTTTACCCGTCTCTACAGTGATTGACCCGTCAAGTGTTTTTACATGTTTTTGTGTTGACCCGTCTCATGTTGTGACCCGTCCCAAAGTACATGACCCGTCCCAACAGTGACTGACGCGGCTCAACAGTGCTTGACCCGTCAAGGCTTATTGGGCTGTTTATGCTTACCCGTCCCAAAGTGTTGACCCGGCACCTCATGTTTGACGTAATTTTTCACTCACACTTTCAAGCAAATCCCCTGCACAAAATCGTTGATTATCATATTTAATCAATCGTTCTGTAACAAGTTATATTGATTGAATAAGGTAGAATTTACATGTTTCAAGCTTGATAAACCTGCAAATCGATCGTTAAAACGAAAAACAATGATGAACAGTGTTTTTGATCACTGAATCGACACTTTGATTTTGTGTGTTAAAACTAAAATCGAATGTTGTTTTAAGGTTAAAAACTGTCGATCATTAACAATCAATCATTAATTTGCATCAAAATTCCTTAAAATCAACAGAATCAACCAAAAATGTTCATAACTGTCAAAACCGCCATTGATGACCTGTTGAATGCTCTTAAATGTTAACTTCAAAATGATAAAATATGTGTTAAAAGTGACAAATCCTTGTTAAAACTGAACTAAAACATATTAAACAACTTCATTTTACAAATGTCAAATTTGTGTTCTTAAGTGTTAAACTGTTAAATTGCAAAATGTTGTATGATCATTAAAATTCACAGTTGTTTTAATCAAAATGATGAAAATCAGTTTGTTAGATCAATTTAGGAGTTAAAATGATTATGTGAATGTTTTACTTTTATAACTTTTTGTTCAAACACTTATGAAAATTTCAAATTTTATTAATGAAGAATCTAACACATTTGTCTTGTTTGTGTTTTGTTTTTGTTTTAACAGATGGAGAATTTGAAGTTTGAGCCCAAGCACAATTTAGTTGCCTGTTTGGATGAGTCTATTCCTGAGACTGAAGGATACAGAGATATGATGAGATTTATCAAGAGGACAAAGTATGTCTATGCTATGTGTGCTAAGCCGGTCATATATGCAAGATTGATCAAAAGGTTTTGGAGGACGGCTCAGTGGTTAGAAATGAGGCTGGAGTGACTGTTATTAGAGGGAATATCACAAGAGAGTTGGAATTGACTGTATCTGAAGAAGCTATCAGAACAGCATTGAGGATTGATGAGGATGAGATAGGTGCTAATGATGAGTTGACAAATGCTGAATGTCAAGCGTGCTTTGTGAATATGGGTCATCCTCCTGTATTTCCAAAGTCACAATTTGTTAGAGCAAGATTGGGGAAGAAGTGGAAACTGCTATGTTATGTGATTCAGCAGTGCATGTCTAGAAGGAGTGCCGGGTTTGACAACTTTCCGTCTGACATTGCATCCCCCATTGTGGCCATAGCAGAGAACAAACCATTCAATATGTTGAAATGGATTATGAATGGATTTGTATTCAATTTGGTGAAGGGCAAAAGATTCAAGTTTCTCATGTACCCGAGATTCTTGCAATTGATGATTAATGTTGCATATCCTGTTATCAGAGATGAAGGATTTACTGGAGGGATACTGTATACTAAGGACATGAACGATCTATCTTATAGGAAGATGAGTATCGGAAATGTGCCAAGTGTTGAGTTATTTGACTATATGAGAGATATAGCAAATAATGTGGAGGACATTGAGTCTGTATACCATCATATTTCACATGGAGAGATAGTAAATCCACAGGACCTTGTTGATGAGGTGCCTGACAATCTGTTGGATGATGATGAGTATGCTGCTCGTCATGCAGAAGATGAAGAAGATGGATCTGAGGACGAAGATGAAGAAGAAAGTGATGGTGATAATAATGATGATGGTGGTGATGATGGAAATAGTAATGATGATGCTGAATCTGTTTCAGAGGAGGCAGAGAATATTGAGGTAGCTGAACCAATGGAGTTGGAGATAGAAAATGTCAAAGTTGTTGAACCAGTTGCGAGTAAAGAACCTGTTGAGGTTGTTAGTGTGGCTGAAGAGGTTGACATTGAAACTCCAAGGAACATTTCTGTTCAGTATGTTAGATCTCAAAGATCTAAGTCTGTGATTGTGGAGAAACCAAGTTTGATAGCATGTGTTGATGAGCCTGAACAAATAGATGTTGTTCAGATTGCTCAAGAAGTAATGGCCGATGTAGAGACTATTGCACAGATAGTTGATGACACTGATGCTGGCATTACTGTCTTTGTTCCTGTTGATATACCCACCACATCATCTCCAGCAGCTGAAAACATTGAACAATCTTTGAAGTCGTCATCAAAAATTGTGTCAAGTGTTGATGTTATCAAGGATAAAAGGATTGCTGAGCTAGAAGAGATGGTAGCAAAACTCGTAGATGCGAATGAACAGTTGAAAGCATCGAATGAACGAAAGAAGAAAAGGTTAGAAGAGTTTTGGGCTACTCACAATCAGAATCTTGAAACATTCAAAGCTTTAGATGATGATTATCTGAAGATGAAGGCTGATTATGGAAAGTTAAAGGTTGATTATGAAACTTTGAAGGATGAGCATGATACTTTGAAGTTTGACTAAGAAGAGTTAAAGGCAGAATGCAATACTCTCGATGCTGAAAACGAAATGTTGGATAAATGGCTGGAAGAAACTAGATCAAAGAAGTCAGGGTCCACATCAGACAAAGATTTTTCGGATGAGGTTATAGAAGTGACTGAACCTACTCATGAAGCAAAAGTATATTATACTAGAGCACGGGGTACGAAAAATGTGGGCATAAGGGTTGAGACTCCAATTATCATTCCCGATGAAGTTGCTGAAACTGTCAATCTTGACAAGGCTGAGGGAAAAAGGAAGTTAGATGCAGTGCCTGAGATTACTGGTGAAGAAAGTTGTATCAAAAAGGCGAGAATAGAAGAAGTTCAGATTAAGCCGATTCAATCAGGAACTGAGACTGAAATGACTGAGAAAGCGAAAGAAGATGAGACTGTGAATGAAACTGAGATGGATAAAACAGTTCAGATTGAGCCGATTCAATCTGAATCTGTAGTGGTAAAAGAAGTGCCTGAAGTAGTTGAATTGATTGAGACTATGCCAGAAAATGTGACTGAAGAAGCATTTCAGTTTGAGCCGGTTCAAACTGAAACTGCACCAATGATTGAGGCACTAGATGATCTTGATGATATAGATTTCACAGAATCTGAACCGGAGGCTGAGCCTGAAACGAACCCTGATCATGAGATTCCAGCTGACTTGCCTGAACGATTTGCTTATCTTGAGAAGATGAAGTACAATCCAGTATATCTGAATGGGCTAACTGTGAGTCAAATCAACGAAGAGTATGAGAAATGTTTGATAGCTCAAGATAAAGCAGCTGCTGATGAGAAAGAATTTGTAGTTGAGATGGGAGAATGGACACCATTACAAAAAAGTTTGAATATTGATGATTTACCTCCACAAGAGCTTTATCATCAAAATCCGGAAGAGATGTCCAGCAGAAACATGCGAGAATGGTTGAGTTCGAGGAACTATCCATATAGAACTTTGAAGAAGTTGAAACATGAATCTCTGAAGAAAATTGTTGTAAGTTTTATGAAGACAGAGAAAATGTACAATCGTATGTTTTATCTGGATTACAACAACCCACAATATTATGAGCTGACGAAGAGATATAAAGTTCTCGGACCTAAGGAGATACCGGTAATGGCTTTACCAGAGAATGCGCACAAAAAGAGGAAAGAGTTGACCGATATGTTTCCAAGTGAAGTCAAATCATACAATGTGCCTATGGACGTACCAGAATCATGGCATAAATCAGCCACAGCAGGTGATATTGTGAGATCACTGCTGAGCAAGGGTCAGTCTGTTGCTGAACTTCTTGATTCCATGATCGTACCAGAAAAATCCAAAAAGGTGAAAATCATTGCATGGAAGTATGACGAGATGTTCGATGCGTTCTTGATTAAAAGAGTTAATGGTTTATGCGATGTTTACCATTATTACTCTAGTATTTTCAAGTTAGAGGTGCAAGATTTGAAGGAGTTGCACAAGCTGAGATTGATCAATCACACGCATGCTGAGCGTGGTGATAAATGCGTAATGCTGCTTGATGCTGGGATAAGCCGGTTACCGAAATACTTAGAGTTTAGGGGTCAACAGGAGGATAGTGCCTATGTTCAATCGAAGAAACAGAGAAAACAAAAGAAGTTGGTGGTGAGTGAAGATATGTATTTGGAAGAATTTTCTGACGAATATTTTGACAAGGTAACTGATCCGGGGTTGAAAGTAATCGATGGCACTCAAACGACAAAGCCAATTCTTAAGTTT
The DNA here is from genome assembly GCA_030867185.1 of Tagetes erecta. Classification (NCBI taxonomy): domain Eukaryota; kingdom Viridiplantae; phylum Streptophyta; class Magnoliopsida; order Asterales; family Asteraceae; genus Tagetes; species Tagetes erecta. Next base: position 61,823,950 of record CM061490.1, on the reverse strand, counting down.
TTCTACAATCAGGAAACTTTTGAGTTGAAACTTGTACGAAATTTAGATGACTGGGATAAGGACATGATTACCTTATTCAGTACGTTTGAGCTGAAGTTGCTGCATCCATCATACATCGATCATCTGAGAACTTACAAAATGGAGACATGTAAAGACAAAGTTGCTGAAGCTGATCGAAATCTGTTTATGGTAATGGTTGAAGTGATTGCAGCTGCGTCAGAGAAGATTCGGCTAAGGAAGGCATTACTCAATGCTAACCTTGTGAAGGTCGATATTCCAGAGATAGAGTTCATGAGAGTTACTGCGAAGGGTACACTGGAGGTGCAAGTCAAAGGACGAGAGTTGCCTTATGAATTTTATGCTAATATTGAATTTGCAGGTTTAACTCTTGATTCTCTGAGACGAATGAATGCCTGTGATATCCTCACAAACGAATCAAAGCCAAGACAAGCAAAGATCGCAGAAAAGTTCAAGTCATGTATCGAGGAAGCATTGAATGAACAAGAGTTGCTGGATGTCAAAGAAGAATCTGAAGATTGGTGAGAGAGATTGAAGCTGAACAAGATGAAAACTGTTTGAAGATTTTACTGAGTCCAAAGATAAATCTTAGGGGGAGTACTGTTAGGGTTATTTCCAGTTAAGATTTACTTTGTACTTATTTTATACATTTATGTATAGTTTAGTGTTCATTTAGTTATTTTCCCTAAAATGTATTTTGTTGCTTAAAGCATGTAGTGAGAGAGTGTGAGGAGAGAGTCTAATTCACATATTCACGTTAGAGAGAGAACTAAGTGTGTGTGATTATATTTCTCCTACATTTGTACTGCAGATTTGCTTTGATCATCAAATACAAGAGAATTATTAAGTAATGAATTGTGTTTGTGATTGAACTGTTTGTTTGTGCGAATCATTCTGATCATTGAGCGATATCATCGATCCAATTGAACCTATCATTATCCACCAAGAGAAGTACATCAAAGAAATTCTCACAAAGTTTGGCATGGATGATTCTTCTCCTGAACTGATTCCCTTCACTGCTCAAACATGCCTTACTTCTGATGATAATGGGAATCCTGTGAATGCTCATCGGTACCGCTCGATGATCGGATCTCTCATGTATCTGACTTCCAGCCGACCAGATATTACGTTTGTTATGTGCTACTGTGCTCGTTTCCAGGCCAAGCCAAAAGAATCACATGAGAAAGCTGTTAAACGCATTTTTCGTTACCTTAAGGGTTCCTCTCGTTTGGGACTTTGGTACCCAAAAGGTGGGAACTTTGATTTACATGTTTTTTCTAATAGTGACCATGCTGGTTGCAGGATAAACCAAAAATCAGTCACTGGTGGATGTCAATATCTCGGTGAATGTCTTGTTTCCTGGCAAAGCAAGAAGCAAACAACTGTCTCTCTGTCCACAGGAGAAGCTGAATACATTGCTGCATCAAGCTGCTATTGTCAAGTGCTCTGGATTCAGCATCAGATGATGGATTATGACATCAACTTCCTTCATACACCACTCTTTTGTGACAATGAAGCTGCTGTTGGAATTGCCAAGAATCCAATTCATCACACACGCACCAAGCACATCGAAACAAGAATTCACGCCATCCGAGACGCTCAGGAAAAGGGGTTCATTGATATTATTCCTATTGAAACACGAAAGCAAAAAAGCAGATCTTTTCACAAAAACTTTTGACAAACCACATTTTTATGAACTGATTTCTATGCTGGGATTGATATCTTTTTGAAAACCTTTATCTAAGTAAAATGGCTTTGTAAATATGTAAATATCTTTTTCATTTTCTTCCTTGAGAATCCGGGTGTCACATATTTCTTCGCTCCTTCTTTTTAGTTATTTTATTTTATTTCTGTTTTTATTTTCTTCCTGTATATATATATATATTAAAAAAATCTGAAAAACAAAAAATTTCTTGTTAGATAGCTATAATATAGAAATTTTGGGGGAGATATTAAAGATTAACTACTTTTAGTTTTTCAAATTTTGCTATTTCAGGATCCCCGTTTAAATTTATGTTGAAGAGACATTGAAGGAGAACAGAAGTATTGTGTTTGTGATATGTTAGATAGGCTCAGCCCGAAAACAAAGTAAATAGTGATTGTGCAGCCAAACATAAAGTTCAAGAACCGGCAATAAGAATTATCTCCTTGACATGATTGGTCTGCACAAAGATACAAGTCCTGTCAAAAATTGGTTGAGAGCGTCAAATCTTTGCATTGATTTCCCTGAATTATCCCAAATCACCCACACCCTAGCCTTGAATCGAGTTTCTAGTTAGCAAAACAAAATAAAAAGCTGCTAGTGTTGCTCTTCAGAAAAGCCTCTGAGTATTCCTCAGAATTTTTTGAGTCAAAGTGCTTAACTCCTCTGATATACGGAAGTATTGACCTGGAGTTGGTGGATCTTCTCTGTTATACGTCGGTATAGACCTTAAGATTCACCGAGCATGCTCAAATGATTATCTCCTCTGTTATACGTCAGTATAGACCTGTAGCTCTAATCAGTTGAGTTTCCCAAATAATAAGTCGCAATGTGTTCAAAAGAATCATTGTTGACAAGCTCCACTCCAAAATTGCAAAATTGCAGAAAGTCAAAAGAGGCTCATGAATTGATCAATATTCTAGATTTGATCCAAGAAATTCAAGCAAAGTCAATCATATTGCTCAATAAACCCTGATGATACGACAAGTTCTTTTTACCTAGATGTATGTGGGGACGGAGTTGCCTGAGCTTCTTCAATCAAACCAAAACATGATAAATGAAGTTGCTGATCTCTTGTTGAAAGGACTAAGGCATGGGTTTAAATGGACAAACATATCTGCAATCCCGCCAATCTATGATTCTCCGGATTCTGCTTGAAAAACGTCAAGAAAAACAAAAATATTTATATATCCTTCTTTAGTTTTAAATTCTAGTTTTTTTTCTCTCTTTTTACTTTTTCTTTTTATATCTTTAATTTTCATTTAAGTTTTGTTTTCGGAGCGTTGAAATCGTGGGCCGTTTTCATGGATTCGTAAAGGCATTAAATCTTAAGAAAAATCCAAAAATATTTTTTTTTTATTTTGCATCCCAGCGAAACTGTAAGCGAATCTACAGGTTCGACCGGAACTTATTTAAGTCGCCATGACTTCTCTTGACCTTAAGCTCCGAGCGAATCTAAAGTTCGCCAGGTTACATTTCCAGCGAACCTGTGTCTGTATATATTTGAGTCATCTGCGAAACCACTTCACAAGTTCGTTGTCACTATTACCGGTCGTTTTTCAAGAAATTTCAGTTCGAATCTCACTCACTACCTTTCACTATCATTGAACCGTTTTTAAATCATTCCGGTATGTAAACAACTTCATCTTAATGCATATTTTGTGTGTTAACTGTGTTTTAATCACGATTAATCCACTTGAACCCATTTAAATCTATGTTGATGTTTGAATTGTGTTGTGCTTAATTGTTTAACAAAATTATTGTGTTCGTCTAATGTTCGTCTGGCGAACCTGAAAGAAAGTTCAATACATTTGAGCGAATCTATGCCGACATGCCGCCCGCGCATCAGCATAGATTCGCCCGACTGTTTCTAGCGAACCTATACATTCGCTCGACCTTATGTCTGTTTTTCATGTCAGCGAATCTATAGGTTCCGGTGCCAAATCTCAGGTTCGCCTGTTCAGCGAACCTGATTATGCCAGCGAATCTATACACTGTTTCAAAATTTACGTTATTGATCAACTTCCGTTTGTGTTTCAGGCACAATGTCTACGTTATTCTTTATGAAGAAGCACAATATGTGTGCGTTGCTGGACGAAAATCATGAGAAGGCCTCTGGATACAAGGATTGTATCAGATGGTTGAAATCTTCTCAGATTCATTATGCCATATCACACTCGCCGACCATATACGAGTTACACATCCGAGATTTTTGGAGGACCGCCATGATGAATGTTTCTGTACAGCCATCATGGATATGTGCTAAGGTTAATGGCCACGACATTGCCTTCACTGAAGCCGATCTGGCTAGGATTTTAAGGATAGAGGGAGATGTTGGAAATGAAGTAAAACTGACCGCTGACGAAGTATATGGTGCGTTAAGGACCGCTGGTTATGAGGGACCGATGCCGGGGGAGAAGAAGATGGAGTTTGTTAAATCCTATTTGATCAAGGAGTGGAGATACATTGCTCACGTTTTCATTATGTGCCTTGATCATAGGAAGGGAGGAACAGATGGTCTAAATCTTGATTGGGCTAGAGCTATGGTTTTATTCTGCAAGGGGCAAAAGGCAAATCTAGCTATGTTGATTTTCAACTATATGCTAGAAAACATTCACGCTGGAAAAAGGGATAAATGGCTTTTGTATCCACGATTTGTACAGATGATCCTAGACAACAAAAGGCCTGATTTGCCTGTTATTGGTGATACTTTAAAGATCTGGTCGATGCATTCAAGGATCTTTGGTGACTGCAAATCGGTACGATCAGATTTTGTAGGAAGAATATCTTACTTATGGGAAAACATGTACCCACCTGACAGATGGGTACATATCCAAAGATTGATGGAGATTGAAAGGAAAAGAGGAGGTGAGAATGTAGAGGTTATTGAGAAGAAGTTGAGAATAAGGAAATAGTATGCTAAAGAAAAAGATTACTCGTTGGATCGGGAAATTGATGAGGTGCAGGCTGAGATAGATGCTAGTAAGAAAAAGGGGTCAAAGAGAAAAGGTGTTGCATCTGTTGAATCGGAAAGGAGAACGAAGCACAAACAAGAGATTCCGGTTACATCTGCTGAATCTATTACTGGGTTGAGGTCTGAGTTAGAAGATTTGAAAGGGAAATATGCTGAATTAGAGGAGAAGGATAAAGAGAAGGAGATTGTTATTACTGAAATGGGAAGGTTGATCAGAGACCAACAAAGTCTAATCGTTCGGATCTTCAAAGAGTTAAATAGTTTGAAGGAGAAAGATGGATTTGATCCAGCGATGTCTGAGCAGGTGGTGAATAGCTTAATGGATGCTGCAAAGTATCCGTTAATGCAATCTGTGTTTGGGGCTGAGGATAAAAAGAAAGCTGGTGAAGAGGTATTCGATGAGGATATGGGGATTGACCTGAATGTGTTTACTGGGCCGGAGGTTGTTGTTAGTTCTGGGAACGTTGAAGAAATTGATGATGATCCGGAAGATGAGCCTGAAAAATATAATGTTGAAGATAGGGATGTTACTTATTTATTCGAGCACATCGATCTTGACAAATCCGAATGGTTCAAGAAAGATGTTGCAGTAATTCCCGAAGTCCCTATCTTTCAACACCTGGACGAACCGAATACCTCGCAATTAGATAGGCAGGTAATTGCGTGGAAATACAATTCTCAGGTGGATGCGTATATGATTAAAAGGAGAGGTGGAGATATTAGTTACATCAAGAATTGAAAGCATTTTGCTACTTTACCGAGATGGGATTTGCGAAGGTTGGCTGAACTCCCTCTGCTAGGCAAGGAGGATAGTGGCAGAGCTTGTGCTTTCGAAGTTTCAATCAGAAAGGCTGCTGAAAACAACTTTATTGATTTTGGGTATCAAAAGCAGAAAAGGATGAGGTAGAAGAAAGATAAGCACTGGGTTTCGTGGAAGGGAAAGGTGGTGCTGAAGTTAGATGCTCCAAAGATCATGAATCGGGTCAGAGTTCCTGATACTCAGCCACCCAGATTACAAGACTTTCTGAAATGGCTTTATGATAATAGCACCGGTGAAGCTGTTATCAGATTGAAAGGAGAAGATCGTCCAGAAATCCGATTGTTTGACCCAATGGAGATCTTTTCCTTTTGTGATGAAGATCTGAAGATTTTATGCGAGAATGATATAAAGCACGGGGCAGGAGATGATACGAGAACTGAAGCCAACTTGTTCGTCAAAGTTGCAAATAAAGCCCAACGAGTTCGTGCTGAGTTAAGGAAGGTGAATGAGAGTCTGAGAAGGATTGATGAGCAGAGAATGGATATGGATGATCTATCCAAACAGTTAGATAAATCAATTGAGAAAAGGTTTGAGAAGCCGGCAGAGGTTGAATTGAATGTGATCGGTGAGGAACAAACTGAAGATGTACAGGCGGAGACTTCTGTAACTGATTTGCCTGATACTGAAGTCACAGATGCACTGTTTGTTGATTTGTTTGTGGACTTGGATGATATTGATGAGGCCGGATCAGAAGACGTGACTAATCCATTGGCCGGGATCGAATCGAGAGCTGGAGCATTCATTGAGCATTTTTGAAGCCAAAAAAGACGGAGCTGAAACAGAAGACTTCCCAAGGTGAGGTCCAACCTAGGGGGAGTACTGATAGTTCATGTATAGGTCGGACTCACCGGCATGTCGGTGTTATTTGTTTTGTTATGTATTTAATATATTCTGTTCTAGCGAACCTACGGGCGAATCTATAGATTCGCCCGGAAGCATAGATTAGTCTGTCTTATAGTTTAGTTTTGTCGATCGGGCGAACCTGTTTGTGCCCGGCGAAGCTATTAGTTCAGCTTGATAGATTCGCTGTCAGCGAATCTATCAGCGAACCTATAGCTGATCTATATATTGTAATGTTTTCTCATTTCAATACAACTTTTGCATATTTTATCAAACCCTAATTGTGTGTGTGTGATGGCTGAGGTGCTAGGAGCTTATTATTATCATCTTTGTAGCTTGATTACCTCTGTTTGTGTTGATTTGATCTTTGATATTGAGTGTTAAGGGTATTTGGACTATATTTCATTGAATCTAAGTGTGTTTTGTTGTTTACAAATCATTATAGCACTGAAATCTCGATCTGATGGACCAACATTAGCAATAATGTCGTGACATAAAGAAAAATTCAATAGTCATAAAAACCATAACAGAAACCGACAATTAAATATTGTTTTTTGTCTTTCATTTGGTCCTCACGTTCCCAAGTAAACTCAGGCCCACGCTTTGATTCCCAACGAACTTTGACAATCGGTATCCGGCTACGCTTGAGCTGTTTGACTTCACGGTCCATTATTTCCAATGGTCGTTCAATAAACTGCATTGATTCATCAATTTGGATATCGTCGATAGGCACGATGAGATTCTCGTCGGATAAACATTTCTTCAAATTAGAAACATGAAACACAGGATGAACACCACCCAATTCCTCGGGTAGTTCTAACTCATAAGAAACTTTACCGACTCTCTTCAGAACTTTGAACGGTCCCACATATCGAGGAGCTAGCTTTCCCTTCTTACCGAAACGGAAAACTCCCTTCCATGGAGACACTTTGAGCAAAACCATATCACCAATTTCATACTCCATAGGCTTTCGCTTTTTATCCGCATAATACTTTTGGCGATTTCGAGCTGCTAAAAGGTTTTCACGGATCTTTCGGATCTTATCGGTGGTCTCTTGAATCAATTCGGGTCCAGTAATTTGAGAGTCACCGACTTCGGTCCAACATAAAGGAGAAAGACATTTACGACCATAAAGAGCTTCGAACGGTGCCATATTAATGCTAGAATGATAACTGTTGTTATACGAAAATTCAATCAACGGTAGACGAGTATCCCAATTACCCTTGAAATCAATAACACAAGTTCGAAGCAAATCTTCGAGAGTCTGAATAGTTCTCTCGTTTTGACCATCCGTTTGAGGATGATAAGTTGTGCTGAGATTCAGTTTAGTACCCATAGCCTCTTGAAGACCCTTCCAAAAACGAGACATGAAACGACCATCACGGTCGGAAATGATATCGAGTGGCACCCCATGACGACAGACAATTTCTTTCACATAAAGTTGAGCACGCTTTTCAGCCGAGTAAGTTTCCTTGATAGGAAGAAAATGAGCGGATTTCGTTAACCGATCCACGATAACCCAAATACTATCATAACCATTAGAAAAAGGAAGTTTTGTAATGAAATCCATGGCTATACTCTCCCATTTCCAAACAGGAATTTCCGGTTGCTCATGAAGACCGGAAGGACGCTGATGTTCAGCTTTAACCCTCGAACAAGTCAAACATTTAGAAATGTATAAAGCAATATATTTCTTCATCCCAGGCCACCAATAATGAGGACGAAGACCCATATACATTTTGTACGTACCAGGATGAATAGAATGACGAATTTTGTGACCCTCATCCAAAATAAGAGTACGAACGCTACCCCGAGAAGGCACCCAAATACGATTCATAAAATAAAGTAGACCATCGACTTTAGTTTCCAACTGCAAATCGGTACCAACGGTCATCTCATCACGAAAGGTACCCTCAGAAACAACGGCACGCTGAGCTTCAAGAATTTGAGACTTAAGATCAACACGAAGAGAAACACAAGAAAGCACGACGTGTTCCTTAAGACTAAGAGCATCGACGACGACATTGGCTTTGCCGGGGTGATAACGGATTTCGCAATCATAATCGTTCAACAATTCAACCCAACGTCTTTCCCTCATATTAAGCTCTTTCTGATTCAAAATATGTTGCAGACTCTTATGATCGGTATAGACGAGACATTTGGTGCCATAAAGATAATGCCTCCAAATTTTGAAAGCAAAAACCACAGCACCCAGTTCAAGATCGTGAGTGGCGTAGTTCTTTTCATGAACTTTGAGTTGCCTCGAGGCATAAGCTATGACTTTACCCCGTTGCATGAGAACACAACCCAGACCTTGTTTTGAAGCATCACAATTTGTCTTTAAGAATATCAAACGCTTTTTGTTGCTCGGGACCCCACACGAAAGGTACATTCTTACAAGTTAAGGACGTGAGAGGGACAACAATCTTAGAAAAGTTGGCAATGAACCGACGATAGTAACCCGCTAGACCAAGAAAGGAACGGATTTCGGTGGGAGTGGAAGGTGCTGACCAATTCTTGACGGTTTCGATTTTTGCGGGATCCACTTGAACCCCGTTTTCGTTAACAATGTGACCCAAAAATTAAACCTCCTTGAGCCAGAACTCACACTTAGAAAACTTAGCATAGAGTTGCTCTTGCTTAAGCATTTGGAGGATGGTACAAAGATGTTTCTCATGATCGGATTTGGATTTGGAATAGATCAAAATATCATCAATAAACACGATAACGAATTTATCCAGAAACGGTCAACACACACGGTTCATCAAATCCATGAAAACAGCAGGTGCATTGGTTAAACCAAACGGCATGACCGTGAACTCAAAGTGGCCATACCGTGTACGAAACGTAGTTTTCGGTATGTCATCTTCGTGAACACGCAATTGATGATAACCAAAACGAAGATCAATCTTAGAAAAGCAAGTTTCACCTTGGAGTTGATCAAAAAGATCATCGATGCGTGGCAAAGGATAACGATTTTTTACGGTGAGTTTATTAAGCTCATGATAATCGATACACATACGGAACGAACCATCTTTCTTTTTGACAAACAAGATTGGAGCAACCTGTAACATCTGCCCCAAACCCGAACCCGTATACCCGACTCAGACCCGAAGTTGTTATCCGTTAAACTGAATTGTATTTAATTTTTCTTCAAAATGTAACGTTTATTATTATTGTGAATAAACGCATTCAATCCTACGTTATTTCCGTCTTAATTCGATAACCGTATTTACACCGCAAAATATTCACGCGTAGCTAATAATTTCTATCCATGGCATTAAAACTCAAAATATATATATAAATAAATATATATATAGTTCGTAAAAGAAAATTAGTAAAAACGTTAAGCCGAAACGTCTCCAAGTCTCTTAATGGCGTAAACGAACTAAAACTATAAAAACGTCACTTATATAAACGTTACGTTTCCATTTAGTTAAGTTAGTTAGTTAAAATATATAAATAATTAACTTTGGGTCAAAACTGCCAATTTACAAACTATTAAAACTAACAATAACTAAATGAGTAAAAACCAGAAACTACAAGGGCTGTAGTTGTAAAATTGTTTAAACCAACCCCCCCCCCCTTTTTGCAAACCGTGTTTCCGGCGACAGTTGTTCCGGCCAACTTGCCGGAAAAGGCCGAACTCCGGCGAAGCCTTTTCTACTCGATTTTAATGCCTAAAAACCTGGTAAAACTACAGAAATGATCCTAGGCGAGTTTCGAACCCATTGTCACATGTTAATTCCCTTCTAATTCACTAATTTAAGAGTATAATTGATTTCAAAAATCGTTTACAATACCCACTTCCCTTGAATCGACTTCAACCGATGCAATCAATGAATTGGAGTAACTGAACTTGACCTTTCGACGAATAGAAACTGATGGTTATGTTCAATTAGGTTTATCATCCGGAATCGACCACCAATTTCTGTTCCTTGGCTCGAAAATTTGCTCAAACGTGTGTGGCTATATTCTGATCAAATTAATCTGATTCCTTTGGCAAAATTACTCTACTCAACTCGTAATCTCTCCCTGTCACTTCGAGTTCAACGCAAATCAGCAAGTAATCAGTAAGTAAATCCCCACCTTGTTCGTCTCTGTTCATCCGCAATTCGTCATCTAAACGTATTTCTAATCCAAGATTGTGTTAGGGCTTTTGGTTCTCGAATTGGAAGGATCAAATCTGCAGGAGCAATTGAAATATAAAAGCCTCTAGGTCCCTGTTCAAATCCGAGCCCGTCGCATACTGTTCTTCATCATCCTTTGATCCAAATCGTCGTCAATCAAGTGAGTTCCATATATTGAAATGATCCTCGTCATGCGTGGATTAATAATCTTCAATCAATTTCTAAACCCAGTGATTTAATCTTACGAATTGTGGTGATTTGTGTTCTAGGGTTTTTTTTTAAAAAGAATTGGGTTTGATTTAAAGATGTTAAAAGATTTTAAAAGCTGTTTTCCAACAACAAAATAACTTGGCGCAGCTGGTTTGGTCAATCTGCTACAACCATAAGGTCATGGGTTCGAACCATGGCCTGTTCATTTATTTAATTTTATCTTTTGACCCCCTTTTCTTCTAAGTTATATATATTTCTCAAAATTGTGTTCAAATATTATTTCAATTATAAAACTAGAACGGGATTATTATAAAATATATACTATACGAAAACATGATTATATCTCGTACCTAAATTCCCAAATTGGACTTTAAAACCCTAAATTGGTTTTGAAACCCTAAATCCCCAAATTGAACTTTAAAACCCTAAATTGGATTTTGAAACCCTAAATCCCCAAATTGGACTTTAAAACCCTAAATCCCCAAATTATATTTTGAAACCCTAATTTTCAATTTATAATTTAAAACCCTAAAACCCCAAATCCAAAACCCTAGAATTTCTAAGTTCTTGATTCTAGTTACTATATTATTTGTTTCGTTTCTAAATTAGGTTTTCCCGGTTAATTAGGTGATTCTAATATCTGGGCGATCCTCGATTCTATTTAGTTACTTTCTTGCGTTTGCTAGTATCTATATTGTTCAGGTGAGTAAACTCACTCCCCTTTTTCTATTTTACTATTTTGGGGCTGAAATACGTCTTTTACTATATTGCGGTTTCTATTCGTTTTCTAAAAGAGATCATACAAATGTGTTAATCTAGTTTGGCCGCTGGATGCAATCTTATGTGTTAGTTAAAAGTAGTTTTATTGCTTTGTAATCCCACCGGTACAATGTTAGCGCTAATGGTTTGACAAACCCACCTGCTTGTACAACATCGATAGGTGATTTAAACCCGGCCTTTCTAATTCCATGTTTACTATGTCGAGATGCTATGTTGCTATACTATGTTACTATGCTATGATGCTATACTATGCCATGTCCCTAAATTGCTAAATGATGACTTATATATCGAGACGGTAAACGACGGTTATTAAAAGTTATCATTATTTATTACATGAGTGGTTCTCATGACAAATGGCTAGACGAGATACTATGGTTTCTATTGTGGTTGGTGTGCTATTCTATTCTAGGGGTCCTGGTCGAGTAATATTACAAAATTACTATACATATGGGATTGCGCAGCATATCTTGTTGATCTCGGATTTCAATACTATTACTATTCAATTTGGGTTTTACTCACTAGCTTGTGTAGCTAACTTTATTTTCGCGTATTTCAGGTGGCGCGTGATTTTTGGCTTGTTTCTTTGCTATTCAAGACATAGGGACTTGGACCTAGAAATAATACTAAACATGACTATTTCATTTACTGCTATTATGAATTTGTCGTTTCGCATTTAAGACTTGGGTTTTGCCAAACTTATGACAATAATTATTAGACTTTAATAAAAGTAACACCATGTGCTTTGTTTACTATGGATATCCAATTCTATGACAGCCCGGTGTTTTCCGCCACCGGGCGGGGTGTCACACAACCCATGGAGAGGAACTCGGACGAATGAAACCTTTGTCGGATAACTCCTGGAGTTGACTATCTAACTCTTAAAGTTCGGAAGGTGCGAGACGATAAAGAGCTTTCGCAACAGGAGTGGCACCGGGTACCAGATCGATACGGAACTCAACTTGTCGTGCGGGTGGAAGACCGGTTACGTCCTCAGGAAAAACCTCAGCAAAATCCCGCACAACTGGAATATCTTCGAGCTTCTGTCCTTCCGATTTCTTAACTTCGACACGAGCCAAGAACGCAACATAACCCTTACGCAAATATTTTTGAGCATCGACACAAGACATTAGTTTCAAACCGACAGGAGATTTCTCTCCCGAGATATTCAGAATTTGACACGATGGAAGAGGAACTCGAACAATCTTTTCCCGACAAAGAATTTCTACACCGTTAGCAGATAACCAGTCCATACCGATAATAACGTCGAAGCTACCGAGAGTCATAGGCAAAAGATCAACATGAAAAAGGTGACCCATAAGATTAAGCACACACCCCACATAATAAGAACTAACAGAAACACCCGTTCGCTACTTCTACCACATAAGGTCTATCATGGCCCATACAACTAACAGTAAAGGAATAAGCAAATTCTAGGGAAACAAAACTCTTATCGGCACTCGAATCAAATAAAACGAAAGCATAACGATCATTAACAAGAAACATACCGTTCACCACATCGTTGTTTGCTTGGGCTTGATTAGGATTAATATTGAAAGCCCTTGCACGACCCGCTTGATTTGCATAAGCATTCGTGTTCACATTCACATTGATGGGTTGTGGAAAATTGTTGCGGAAATGGGTTGGATCACCGCAATTGTAGCAAGCCCGGCCCGGAATAACTCTGTTGGTGTTAGCATTATTGTAACAATCTTTGGCAAGATGCCCCAAACTTTGACAGATGCTACACTTTCGACACGGAGTTTCGGGAGCATGATGAAAAGGACACTTGTTACATTTGGGTAAGTTCCCCGTATACGGCTTTCGGTTCACAAAACCCCCTTGCGGTGCCATCGGAGGATTAGGAGCATTAATAGCATAATTAGTGGCACCGAGCTTTTGCTTCTTAGAATTGTAAGACGATTCTAGCTTAGAACCCCTGCGAGAACCTCCTTCCGAAGGCTTAGGATCATTACAGAGGAACCCTTGAGCTTTTTGTCACCCTTTCGAGTTAGGGTACCCGCCCGCACATGATTTTCAGTAAGACGACCCGCCATGGTCATCGCCTCACCCACAGTTTCGGGCTTACTACCCCACACCGCATCCTGGATGGTTATTGGTAAACCCCCGATGTATTGCTAAACCCCACGAGATTCGGGAGTGACCATATGAGGACACAAGGTACTAAGTTGAGAAAACCGATCATTGTAGGCCACATTAACCCCACTATCTTGTTTGGGGGCCCAGAATTCACCCTCGAGCTTAAGGATTTCACAAGGAGGGCAATACTTGTCGGTCATTGTGGTTTTGTACTCATCCCATGCCATCTCAGAGATTTCGTCCTCACCGCGTCTACGCTTCTCGTCGTTCCACCATGTCAAAGCGCCCTTTTATAGGACACTCGTGGCATAACGGACTTTAAAACTATCAGAGCAGTCACAATTCACAAAGGTACTCTCCATACTTTCGTACCACTGGAGAAGACCCCTAGCCCCTTCGTTACCGAAGATTTTGGTGGGACCACAAGAGTTAAAGTATTTGAGAGTGCAATGGGGAGCCTTAGGTTCTTTGGCAGCGTTAAGCTGGTTCAAGAGATTAGGCAAAATGTTGGCCATTTGAGTTGCGATCGTGTTAGCAAGTCGCTCGCGTCTCGGTTTCATTCTACAAGATAAGATGAAAAATTTTCATGAGATCAAAATTGAGATAACATAAGTTGTGACAAAATTTTGATTAAATAAAATAGTAATAGTACTTGTAGCATCATAGAATCATTGAAACATGTCCTAGAAACCACTTAGAAACTTTAGAAACATTAAAGAAATTCATAGAAATAATTGTAACTTGTTGTAAAGAAAACCATAGAATTATCAAGAAAAATAAGATTTTTAAGGCTTAGGATCGTGTCTGGGTTTTGACACTTAAGACTTATCAAAATGCTAAGTTTGTTTTTCAACGTATTCGAGAAGGCGTGCTTTAGCCTATAGGTTCACACTCATCTCGAACATCCCCAAGTAAGCATACAGGTCTCTTAAAGAGATTTATACGAAATGCTTTGCCTTAGACAGGATGTCCGTGATACAGGCGTTCCCCCTTCCAGATTGCACACGTTCCCCTACGTTTCAAACTCCCTTAAGACGATGACGAGATTCCACAAAGAGAAAGATCCTAATCACACAGACGAGTCTCTTGTAGCTCCTTTGCGAAATCGGATAAGAAATAAGATTAAGAAAAGCATAGAAAGGTTCGTAGAAGGAAAACAAATAAGTTCAAAAGAATTCCTAAGTACATCTATTTGCACCAAGGACTCTTAGGTTATAGTCTAGGTCGATGTGTTTCTAATACCCTATCCGAGTTTCCTATAACCATGGCTCTGATACCAAACTGTGACACCCCGCCCGGCGGCGGAAAACACCAGGCGTGTCAAGTGAATCGGATATCAAAGTACAAAGCACATGGCACACTAAATGCATATTTTAATATTTATTAGCAATAATGTCGTGACATAAAGAAACATTGAATAGTCATAAAAACCATAACAGAAACCGACAATTAAATATTGTTTATTGTCTTTTTATTCTAGGTCCGAAGCATCCTAAATGTCTTAAACCAAAACTGTATCAAACGCCACCTAAAAAACGTGTAAAATAAGTTAGCTAAAGACATAGCTAGTGAGTAAAACACAATTAATAGTAAGTATGAAATCAAGCAAGTTCATTTGCAAGCAGAGATATAAATTAAGTATGTCATTGTAGGTAGCTAATCTACAGCACATATCCTTAGAGGCGTATGTATCTGACCGAAGCTGACGTATGTACACATTAAGTGCATTTTGCCCGTTCGCACATCCCAGCAGGATGCACTGTAAGAATGTTAGGTCATTCAACACCCGTTCGACAGGTCCTTCTGTCGTGCTAGCGCGACTAGCCCGGGTGGGGTTTGTCAAACCCAGTAGTACTACTCAAAATTTCCCCGCTATTTCACAAATACTAACGGTCAACTAGGTATCCATGGGGTCTTTCATGAACAAAATAAAAGTTTCTCTAATCCAGACATGCGACATACAGAATTTGTAAATCCTTAAAAGTATTCGTCCGAGTTCCAACCCAAAAAGGGTAGAATAGTAATTAGTTTAGTTCAGTCAACTCACCTTTGAAGCGCACAGCAAATAACAGCAAACCGCAATTAAAGATCTAGATCGCCCTACAACCTGCTTTATAATTAATCGTTATTTAATAACTACGAATTTGCATTTATATATATGTATATATATATATATATATATAATATCCGCTAGGGTTTCGTGTATTCGGTTTGTTTTGTGTGAGAATAGTTTCTCAACAATGTTACACGTATATCATGCATCAAATATTCACACTTTTATGTATATAATTATCTAACCAGGCAAACCTGATGCACCTTATCATTTAATAGACCCGACAAACATCATCATCGTACACAACTTTACCTACTAACATTTTCCGCATATTTACGAACGTTCATAACACAGAGATCTTATTCCCACTCACATTTGACAAAAGATTTATACAATGTACTCATCCCTATAAACAATGTTTCACATGTACATTTCACACATACAGCTATGCAAATTTACCTGTTATTGTCATTATACTTTGCTACACATGCAAGCTATCACATATATACATATACATCAGGATTTCAAATACTCATGCATACATTACATACTCTCATTATACTGTTATACAATTCTACTGCTTCTTAAAATACGTATTGATTTGTGTCCACTCATCTTGTATACATGCATACATTCAATTTCATACTGCTGGTTCTCGCATACCTCCATACAACCTATATATATATATATATATATATATATATATATATATATATATATATATATATATATATATATATATATATATATATATATATATATATATATATATATATATACATTTTGTTGCTGCTATTTTCTGATTTACACCCACATACATCACATCGTATACATATTAACTCATGCCATTGATTTACATGTTATCTCAGTTTCTCGAGCTATGTACATATCATCTGGCAAAGAACCATGTAATCACCCATATATACAGCACACCAATACGTACGGTTGCTGCTGTTTTATTTCTGTTCATACATACATATTGAACACAACTATATGGATACATATTAACATGGTCTCATACGTATATATTATCCATACATGTATATATATATATATAACACGATTCATGCTGCTGCTTCCATTCAACTCACATCACACACACACTCAATATGCATACATAGAACCCAAATTACAGCAGTTAATACATATATATTTACATATAACACATCAACCGACAACACATATCACAGCTATACATTCATACTACATACACACGTGCACATAATACATACATTCTAAAATACATACATATCAATCCGCATACATATATACAAGCACATACATCGCATCTACATATATGTATTTAAACTCAAACCGAAAACGAAACCCGGAACCGGACCGAAACCAAAAACAGTGACGAACTATCGAAACGCGACTTACCGAATGATGAGCGGGCGGAAAGAACCTTTGCCGGTGGTTACAGAGGGAACCAGTGCTGCGGCATTGATCGGAAACAAGAGGCGAAACAACGAAGATGATGATTGTTGCCTGCGGCTGTTGCTTTGGGCTGTTAACAACTGTTGATCAGGTAAAAGGGAGAGAGAGAGAGAGAGAGAGAGCTCTGGCGCTGCTTATAACTGCTGATCGGAGAAGAGATGACGTGTGGGGGGGGGTTACCAATCGATGAATGTGGCTGCTGTTCAATCGATTGAGTTGTCGATGAAGATGATGATGATGATCGGTGCAAACATGGGGGGTCGGCTAGGGTTGGATAATTGTAATTAAAATTACACTTTTAGTCCTTATAAATTGAATGATTATTTAGTCTAGGTTTTAATGTTAATAACTAGTTTAGTTAATTACAACCCGAACCTTAAGGTTAATAAACTTAATGGAATAGTTAACAAATATTTAACGGCTTTAAACTGGATTTTGCGGGTTGTCACATCATCCCCTTGTTGAAAGGATTTTCATCACGAAAATTGGATACGGTCGTTAAAATAGGTCTGAAAATGGAAGAATTTAGAGTTTAGAGTTCCGAGTTGTCACATCCATGTTCCCGAAAACATGTCAGTCACATAACATATAAATTCACTAAATTTATATTTATTTAGTTGTTCGGAGCTATTATATTATTAATTCTCCAACATTCGTGTATTAACTCATGTGATCTGGTAACTCTTTGGGTTGCCGTTACATGTAACTGTTTGTGTAACGAGTAGCACATTTAATTCAACTAATTAAATGTGGAGTATAATTTCATTAACATAAATAACGGGATTTAGTTAACAGAGTTAATCTGAAAGTTTGGGGTGTCACATCATCCCCTTGTTGAAAGAATTTTCGTCCCGAAAATTTAACCAATAGTATTAGTATTGGATGTTGTAATTTGGAATAGTTAAGGATTCTTGTACATTATTTGATTTTTTTTTACACTCCTACGTTGACTCTGGTCCATGCTTCAAAGTTCTAGAAAACTTTGATTATAGTGATCTTACAATGTTTGAGTGTTTTGAATTCGTTGCCTATAGTTCCCCCGGATTTTTCCGTGAAACGTTGTTGTTCATCGATTAGGATGACGAGTGTTCTATTAGGTAGGAGCTTGATTAGTTTCAAGACATCAGAAACGTTGTGTATCATGTTCATCTTTTAAAACTGATTCCCGTCATCGATCTAGAAGGCTAATACCCCCGAATTTCAAGTTGTTTAATGTATCATGGTTTTAATGGGATTCTACAGTTTTTGGATGGAATTTATAAATAGTGATTTCTATACTGCACGTTTCAGGGATTTAGATTATTGAGTTTCACGTTGTTATTTAGCTACCCGAGGACTGAGTTCTAGCTAAAGAGTTCATTTATTGATATAGATCGTTAAACTAAGACAACTTGGGTACAATGTAAAGAGGAAATAAACTATCCACCGTGTGTAGGTACTTTGCTTTGTTGAAAAGAGTATTATTAAAACACGAACATCAGGGATGTCATAGAAATTGTATAATAGATGAAGAAGGATGAACAATAACACTAATATGTTTCGAAAGCACAGGTTTCAGGCAAAAATGATATAGAAATTGAATAGGTATTTCTTTCTTTGATAGTTACTGGATTTTCTGTGTTAAGGAGAACAAGTGATTATACGGCATAGAGTAATGGGTTGTTAAATTTTTACGTACTGAAGTAGTGTTAAACCAAAAGAGTTGGTGCTACATGAGTTGTTCCTAGTCATGGGGGTACAATAAGTTTTAATGTTGATGAAATCTGAGTGTTATGGTAAGAAGTGTGCGCGGGGGGGAGGGGGTATATGAAACGCCCGTAATTTTCTCATATAGAAAGTTCTCTAGAATCCTATCTTTCTATTCGAATAGCATATTAGTTCAACGGTATCGGTCATCTAGGGTGATCTAACAATATTCCGTTTAAATACGGGTTTTAGTTTACGCATGGATTAGATAAGAGTTCAACTAATAAGATGTTAGCAAAGATTTTGACACCAAGCCTCACTGACTGATAGTGTTTGAGTTCATCATCAGGGTGTTTAGGGGATGGTGGGAGATAATAGTCTAGTTTGCTAACGGGCCAGGCAAGGATGTCGTGTTATTTCATTACTTGGGTTGCGTAGCTTCACTAGTTTCCTTAAGCATGCAGTTTCTTCTACTAGTATATTTTCATAGTTTAGAACGATTAGGTGACAATTGCTTACATTGCGTCTCATATAGTTTTGATCAAGAAGGTTAATTACATATGAGGTGGAATCTCTTGAATAACTAGAGCTTTGAAAGAAAAATTATTGCACGATTGGAGTGTCAAACGACAATGAGAGCACCAATTATTATTATATATATGTATTATTGTTATTATTTTTAGCAAAACACAAACTATATTGAGATGAAACGAAATGAGAAGTTGTTATCCGAAACAACAATGGATATGGCTCACATACAACACTAGTTGGTATTAGTTGTTTATTGCGGATTGTTTTATTCATCATGTGAATCTTTAGCGTCATGATACGTATTCGATATTCATATTTATGTACGGGGGATAATTCATTAACATTGATGTCAATGTATAGCAGTGTAATCTTTTTAAATTGTCAAAATAATTCTTAAATCTTGTGATTGTGTCACTATGGATCGATTTCAATAGCAGAATGTGTACGGTAAGTTAGATGTGGGGAAGTTTGTACATATCTAAGTTTGTATTATTTCTCATCTGTAGTGGTATTGTAAGTTTTTATCATCCATGGATGGGTTTCAACGAGTGTAATCGAGGATAAACTTGATCTTAGTGCGGTACCTAAGAATAAATTTCCGTTTAGATAGACTTTTGTTCAGATGGATTTGTGTTGAGTTATTCTACACTTTTGTGCTTCTGGGTATAACCCACATGAAAGGTGTTACCAGGAATGAAACATAATAGGAAGTGTTACCCTGGACCGTAATGGGCAGAGCTTTCTCAAAACATTAGTTGGCATTAGCGGTTCATTGTTGACGATGATATTTATCACGTGAACCATTGAAGTCGTGAAATGTATTAAAAATCATAGTTTATATATAAGTCAGTTACGAAGCATTTGGTTTTTTTTTTTTTTAGTATTACTGTGAATAAAGGATACAAGGAAATTTAAAGTGTTTATGCATATAGTAGTTTACCTTATGAATATTGGGCTAACTAGAGTTCCTAAGAATCAGGTGTTTTTTTAACAGTTCGAGAGTGATATTTTAGAGTTTCTCGGGTTTATTACTGCTTTTGTTTCAGGTCCACATCCAACGTACTGTTAGTGTTTATATATAGGGTGTACCGTAGCTAACCCACCACACCACCAACACCTTGGAGGCGTACCTGTCACATACTAACATTCTTGCCTACTTTACTAAGTCATTAAAAGGGTGAGGAAAAGAATATTTATTAAGTGAAATGGTAACGTTGTAGTGTATAGTGTAACATCAGTTATCTATTGAAATTTTATGTGGTTCGATTCTACATGACCACTGACTTGAGGCTTAAAAAACGCTTAACTAGGATTCTGCTCTACTAAGCAGGTAAAGAAGTTCGATTATATATTAAGATGTATAGAAGTAGATAATGTTTTTAAATTAAATATATGTCCTTTAAAGATAAAATAGTAATAATGATAATAATAAATAATTTAAATTAAATCCAAATCGTGCTTTACCATAATAGAGGTGCGGATTGGGTGTGAGAGTTAACATTTACCGGAGTGTTGGATCAAAGCGAGTCATCCCACTAGATCGAAACGTATGCATACTACACGTGTGGTTCGCCAGTGCATCGTTAGTAGTAGAAACAAAATAAGTCGAAAGTATTTTTGGGTAACTTATTATCAGAAACAACTTTAAGTTTTGTTTACCTTGATGAATTGAGAAAATAAGTTTGAGAAAAGAGTACGATTCGGTGAAGTACTTCTAGAACGAGTTTGGTATGTTACGGGGTTTTCACAGGGATGTTTAAGCGATATGGATCTATTCTCAAGAGTGATTTTGAATGTGCAATATTACGCGGTTGGTTTATCGTATCAACCAGAGTTTTATTATATATATATATATATATATATATATATTATAAGTTGTGAGCTTTATCAGACTCCTCCATGGAATTCTAAAACTTATAGGGTTTGTTTAACATTTATTTGCAGAACCGATGATGTTATGATGCCACCGACTGTTGGCAAGAGGTCATAGTATACTGACTCGAATTTAAAGCATCCCATTAAGTATCATAAGTTTGCGACTTTAGTAAGGTAAATGTTTCATCTGGTGGATTCAGATTGATTATATATGGAATGTGTCATATCATTATAGGAAAATATAGTGGTAGCAAAACTTTATCTGGGTTTTCAACATAGATCTTTGTTCCTTATTTGCGTGTCACCAAGGAAAGATTTCAATAATCTTTAATTTAGATGTATAAGGTAAAATGTATGTAGTTTAAAGATAAACTTATCATATGCCGTCAAAGGTTGTATTGTATTTGTATACCATCCGTATATGGATTTTATGGGTTCAGTCAAGCACAGTCTTGATATCGGTGCGTTATTTAGAGATGTATTATTTGTTTCAGATGAATTTGTATTAATTGGTTCATCAGTTTTGTGTTTCTTTTTGGGTATCACCCGCATGACAGATTTTGCCAGGATCATCATGTACCTGTAAATTCACCATTACGTTGCGCACCCGTAATCGTCAATTTACCTTACACAATCACCCAAGTTTGTCTCCCATCGGGTATATCAATCTTATGTTTTATTATGTTCTTTGTTTTACATTCATCTGTATGGTATTTCTATCTCATGTCAAGTATTGGAGGTGTATAAGTGTATGATAAACCTATAAGTAGGAGACAACTATACTAGATGTATAGGACACTAACAGGCTATCAGTGTGATGTATCAGTGGGTCGCATTTATCAGGTATAGTGTAATTTCATAATAAGTGTAAGACTACTAGTCTAAACACAATCCGAGTGTACAATGTGCATAAGTAGTGGTAATGTCAAATCAAGTAGATAGCACGTTGTGGATCACACAATAAGTGACATGTTTCAACTAACAGTATGTCTCATATTAAGGGACATGTTATAGCATACGAATGCGTCATATAATAAATGACGTGTATTAGCACATAGTAGGTCGCATAATTAACAAGTCACGACCTCTGTATGAATGGGTTTCTGGATAAGAATCCATTACTGTTGTTCATGTACCTCTGTACCTTAAGCATCGGTCACTGCCGGTTGGTTGTCATAATGAGGTAGATAAAATTCAAAAGTGAATTGTTTAGGCTTCATACGAAACCAGTTTCTGGATAAGCATCTGTCACACCCTCAAATCCACTAACGGAGTCTTACCGTTAAGTGTGTGACAAACCAGGATCTCAGTCATTAGTTACACCAAACGACACTATATGAATTTAAAACATACGTGTCTCATTAAATGAGAAATTTAATACAGAATTGACGTTTCAAAGTTTGCGGAAGCGTAATCGAAAGGTAATTGTTAAAACATTTAAATGGAAACTAAATGCGCAAAACCCGCGCCCAAAAGGAGAAACACGGTTTAAATAGTTGTTAAACACAAAACATGTTTTAATGCAAGAAAATGTTTAAATGACAAGCTGTGACTCCATGCCATGTCCTAAGTGCGTTGTACGTCAATGTCCTGAAAAAAAATGAAAGGCTAACAAGTGTCAACACGACGGTTGGTGAGTTCACATAGTAAGTATGAAATCAAGCAAGTTCATTTGCAAGCAGAGATATAAATTAAGTATGTCATTGTAGGTAGCTAATCTACAGCACATATCCTTAGAGGCGTATGTATCTGACCGAAGCTGACGTATGTACACATTAAGTGCATTTTGCCCGTTCGCACATCCCAGCAGGATGCACTGTAAGAATGTTAGGTCATTCAACATCCGTTCGACAGGTCCTTCTGTCGTGCTAGCGCGACTAGCCCGGGTGGGGTTTGTCAAACCCAGTAGTACTACTCAAAATTTCCCCGCTATTTCACAAATACTAACGGTCAACTAGGTATCCATGGGGTCTTTCATGAACAAAATAAAAGTTGCTGTAATCCAGACATGCGACATACAGAATTTGTAAATCCGTAAAAGTATTCGTCCGAGTTCCAGCCCAAAAAGGGTAGAATAGTAATTAGTTTAGTTCAGTGAACTCACCTTTGAAGCGCACAGCAAATAACAGCAAACTGCAATTAAAGATCTAGATCGCCCTACAACCTGCTTTATAATTAATCGCTATTTAATAACTACGAATTTGCATTTATATATGTATATATATATATATAATATCCGCTAGGGTTTCGTGTATTCGGTTTGTTTTGTGTGAGAATAGTTTCTCAACAATGTTACACGTATATCATGCATCAAATATTCACACTTTTATGTATATAATTATCTAACCAGGCAAACCTAATGCACCTTATCATTTAATAGACCCGACAAACATCATCATCGTACACAACTTTACCTACTAACATTTTCCGCATATTTACGAACGTTCATAACACAAAGATCTTATTCCTACTCACATTTGACAAAAGATTTATACAATGTACTCATCCCTATAAACAATGTTTCACATGTACATTTCACACATACAGCTATGCAAATACTCATGCATACATTACATACTCTCATTATACTGTTATACAATTCTACTGCTTCTTAAAATACGTATTGATTTGTGTCCACTCATCTTGTATACATGCATACATTCAATTTCATACTGCTGGTTCTCGCATACCTCCATACAACCTATATATATATATACATTTTGTTGCTGCTATTTTCTGATTTACACCCACATACATCACATCGTATACATATTAACTCATGCCATTGATTTACATGTTATCTCAGTTTCTCGAGCTATGTACATATCAGCTGGCAAAGAAACATGTAATCACCCATATATACAACACACAAATACGTACGGTTGCTGGTGTTTTATTTCTGTTCATACATACATATTGAACACAACTATATGGATACATATTAACATGGTCTCATACGTATATATTATCCATACATGTATATATATATATATATATAACACGATTCATGCTGCTGCTTCCATTCAACTCACATCACACACACACTCAATATGCATACATACAACCCAAATTACAGCAGTTAATACATATATATTTACATATAACACATCAACCGACAACACATATCACAGCTATACATTCATACTACATACACACATGCACATAATACATACATTCTGAAATACATACATATCAATCCGCATACATATATACAAGCACATACATCGCATCTACATATATGTATTTAAACTCAAACCGAAAACGAAACCCGGAACCGGACCGAAACCAAAAACAGTGACGAACTATCGAAACGCGACTTACCGAATGATGAGCGGGCGGAAAGAACCTTTGCCGGTGGTTACAGAGGGCACCAGTGCTGCGGCATTGATCGGAAACAAGAGGCGAAACAACGAAGATGATTATTGTTGCCTGCGGCTGTTGCTTTGGGCTGTTAACACCCGTTGATCAGGTAAAAGGGAGAGAGAGAGAGCTCCGACGCTGCTTATGACTGCTGATCGGAGAAGAGATGACGTGGGGGGGGGTTACCAATCGATGAAAGTGGCTGCTGTTCAATCGATTGAGTTGTCGATGAAGATGATGATGATGATCGGTGCAAACATGGGGGGTCGACTAGGGTTGGATAATTGTATTTAAAATTACACTTTTAGTCCTTATAAATTGAATGATTATTTAGTCTAGGTTTTAATGTTAATAACTAGTTTAGTTAATTACAACCCGAACCTTAAGGTTAATAAACTTAATGGAATAGCTAACAAATATATAACGACTTTAAACTGGATTTTGCGGGTTGTCACAGAATTTGTACGAAACGTTATTGTCTTTGCGTTTTTGAATACCTATTTATATATCATACGAATCCATTTTATGTTTGAAATATATAGTTGTATAAATACTTATAAGTTAAAACGTTTTTATATGTTCAAAGGAATCTTGAAACTATGAGTTTTTATGTTTATAAGAATAATTTTAACTTAAATTCTTTTGTTCAGTTATTAGACAAATGAGATTGAATGTTTAACAAATGAAGAAAAAAATAAGAATTAGAAAAATGGGAGCAGTGGGTTTCGAACTTCGGACCACATCTCCCACACAAACCACATCCACCGCTGAACCAGAATGTTCGTTTGTTACATGATTCATTTTTTAATTGTTTTAACTTTTAAAACCTAAGAACAATCTTGTTCAATACAAGCCCTAGAACACGAATCATTCCAATTCATTTAATCCAGTGAATCAAATCCAAAACTAATAGAGGGCTTTTAATCTACGTTGGATCGTGATCATTTTGATATATGATACTTACTTGATTGATGAAGAAACGAGTTCATGAACTGATGAACAGGGTGCGTATGAATCTCGAATCACCTACTGATTTGTGCATGTTTTTGAGAGTAATTGAAACAACAGTGAGCAATAGCAGGTAAAGAGGAGTGTGTATGTACATGGAATTTTGTTTTGGTTAAACGCAAGTGGTCGAATGGTTTGAAGGTTGGTTACAAATTGTTTTGGTTAATTAGATGAGTAATTCGTTGTGATGATTACAATTGATTGTTACCATTGATTTCAAAACGCACGATTGATATTTTTGGTTAATGATATTTACTGATTTGGGTACGTTATGGTCGATTTGATTTCGTGGGTTTTGAATCCGTTTTTGTTTTGCAAATAAAAATGGATTCGAGTGGATTAATCAATAAATTGAAAGTGTTATGGTGTTCGAAACCGGTCTACCGTCATTTCCATGGCTTTTAATTTGATTTTTGGTGCTAAAATGAATGGGATTGCATTCGCCGGACCTCGGCATTTTCCGGCCAAAGTGGCCGGACTTTTGCTCGCCGGAAACACGGGGTGACACGGGTGGGGGCTGGGTAAATTGTTTAACTTAATTATTTACATAATTGGTCCTTTATGTTTTGTTAACTTGATAAATTTAGTTTTAAACTTTAATTACTAGTTTGAAAGTTGACAGATTCGGCCCAAAGTTAATTATATATAAATAATTAACTCAACTAACTTGAAACGTAACGTTCAGATAGGTGACGTATTTTGGTTTTAGTTCGTTTAAGCCATTGGGAGGCTATTTCAAGGCTTAGAAGCGTTTTTGTCTAACGTTCCAAATAGTTTTTTTTACGAACTATACATATATTTATTTATATATATATATTATGAGTTCTAATGCTCCAACAATATTTATTTGATATACGTGAATGTTTTGCGATGTAAATACGAATATTTAATTGAGACGGGAATAACGTAGAATCCAATGCGTTTATTCATAATAATAACAAACGTTACATTTTGAAGAAATAAATACGATTACAATTTAAAGATAACAACTTCGGGTTCGAGTCGGGCATTCGGGTTTGGGTTTGGGGCAGATGTCACAAGATTAATATAACATAACTTATATAATCGGTATTGTGATACGCCCTTGCTGCACATATTCATACCGCATCACATAACGTGAACCAAGTAATTGTTAGCAATGTCTATACGATCATATGAGAAAAATCCAAATTTAGAACTAAAGCATGACGGTGTTGTTTTTTTTTGTGATGGTATCATCTAAATCAATATCAGGGAACTTTTGTTATTTTATCAAAGTACGTAATTTTGATGGTTTGACATATTCACTTTCCCTAATTTAAAAATCTTTAATAGCGTATATTACATATATGTAGTATTGAAATTAAAAAAATCGAGAAAATTTTATTTTTTTATAACATTATTTATACTCAAATGAAAGATACTGAAATTCTTGATCTAATGGTGCGAAAATTTTTTTAAAAAACTTAACGTATGCAAAAGATAGAAATGTTTAAAGATTTATATATTTAATGTTCCAATTTTGCCCATCCTCTTTAAAATTCCATTCATTGTCTTTTTGTTAGTTCTCTGCTTATCAACTTAATATGGAGTTTTCTCTTGATCCCTCCCTTATATGGGTAATATATATATATATATATATATATATATATATATATATATATATATATATATATATATATATATATATATATATGTATATATATATATATATATATATATATATATATATATATATGTATATACATATATATATATATATATATTATATATATATATGTATATACATATATATATATATATTATATATATATATATATTATATATATATATACATATATATATGTATATACATATATATATGTATATATATATATAATATATATATATATATATATATATATAATATATATATATATGTATATACATATATATATATATACACACATATACATATATATGTACTGCATTTTATATAATAATATTTTATAAAGATTATAAAGATAAATGTGATTAAAGTCTCAAAATAGCCATCTACGTCAAGAACGAAATAAAAACATAAAAACGTCAGTCACTTATATAATCGTTACGTCTCAACTCGTTTAAGTTAGTTAGTTAATAGAATTTACAATTTAACTTTGGGCTTAAAATGTCAAAAAGTCAAACTTATATTAAAGTTATTACTATCTCAAAAATAATAATTAAAGTGAAAGGGCCATTCTTGTCAAATCTCAACCCCCCCCCCCTCTTTGCCGATGTCTCCTGCATTTCCGGCTGGAGCAAGTTCCGGCCATTATGGCCGGAATATTATAAGTTCTGGCGACTTTAATTCAAGCATTTTAACCACTTTAAACAAAATCGAAACTATATAAAACATGCCTTGATGCGTTTCGAACTTGTTAGTAGCCTCTAATCACCATTTAATAAAAAAAACATTTTAATTGATTTCTAAACCGACTCTTAAACCCATTAAACCCATTTCTACCAATTCGGTAAATTCAAGCGTTTCAACTAAATTGAATCGTCCTAGATTATCATTGCATCGATTAGAAATAGCCTTAAGTGTTCAATTGCGAATTAATTAACTAATTAACACTCAATCAATCCAATATAACTCGACATCTATCCCGAAACCGTTCTATTTCTTTCTGATCATCACAACTCAATTCAATCGCCATATTCACTCACTATAACTCGCTCTTGCTCCCTGTATTATCAATTTAAAACAAGATTCATCAAAACGTCGTAAGTAATTCTCTTTTCTACCGTTCTTATTCTTCATCAGTTCATCGTCCAATTGTTAATTTAATGTAAAATTGATTTAGGGTTTTCATGTGTTCCATCTTGAGGAATGTTTTTGCAAAAGGAATTGCGTTTTAACAACCTCTAAGTACTACTTTGATTCTTAACCCATCACCCTTGTTCTTCGTGTTCAATCGATCCAATCCGACATCTACCAAGTAAGTTCTTTATGTAAAATGATCATTATAATGTCCTGATCAAAAGCCCTATGATTAATTGTTGTTGGGATATCGAATTCGTGTTCAATTGTATGATTTTAGATTCTAGGGTTTACGTAATTTGGGGATTTCTGTGAAATTATGTTAAAATCATTTCTGGTCAAACTTTTAACAAAAACAACACATAGCGTGGCTGGTTAAGATGTTTGGCTTTGAGTGTGAGGTTCCTGGTTCTAAACCAAGGACATGGATCCATTTTTATCTTTTGTTTAACATTATTATTAAACATTGTTACCATTTATATTAAACCTAATACTAATACCATGTTATATGTTTTATGAAAATGCGAAGATCTTATAAAATATAGCCAAAACCATGATTTTACAAATTTCGTTTTATAAATCTATTTATTACAAATTTACTTTAAAAATACTATAAAAATGTGTTTAATAGTTATAAAACATATACAAAGTTATATACATACTAGTTTATAAAAATGGGGTTTTTTATGGATTTTTATATATATTACAAACTCTGGTAAAAATTATAAAGTGTTTCTAAGGAAAATATATATAAAGTGCCCTTTGGCGTTATATAAATATTGTTAAAAATATATGATCAGAATTTCTATTGTTTATCAAAAAAATGCAAAGTATTTTGAAACCCTAATCCCCAAATTGGAATTTGAAACCCTAATCTCAAATTGGAATTTGAAAACCCTAATTCCCAAATTCGAAACCCTAGACTTTCTAGTATTGATTCTAGTTGCTATACTATTTGTTTCGTTTCTAAATTAGGTTTTCCCAATTAATTAGGTGATTCTAGTATTTGGGAAACCCCCGGTTCAATTTTATCTTGTTTCGAGCCCGAGTTTCAAGGTGAGTAAATTCACTCCCCTTTTTACTTTTACATTTTGGGGCTGAAATGTGTTCAAATATTATACAATGTTTTTCAAATTTTTATTCGTTATCAAATAGAGATCATAAAATGTGTAAGTCTTGTTCCGCGGCAAGATGCAATCCTTATGTGGTAGTTTAAAGTAGTATTGTTACTTAGTAATCTCACCGGTACAATGTTAGCGCTAATGGTTTGACAAACCCACCTACATGTATTTCAAAATAGGTGATTTAAACCCGGCCATTCAATTTCAAGGTTACAAGTTACTATGTTACAAGTTGCTATTCAATGTTACAAGTTGCTATACTATGTTACTATGCCATGTCCCTATGTTGCTAAATAATTATGGATTACTTAAATATCGAGACGGTTAGATGACGGTTGCTTGAAAAGTTATCCTTAATTAATACATGATTTGGTTTCTCATGAAAAATGACTACAAGTCATATTACAATGTATTCAATGTGGGTTCAAGTTGTCATGGTCAAGAATGATATGAAATAGCTATACATGTAAGATTGCGCAGCATATTATGATGATCTCAGATTTCTTTATTATTAATTTATTATGTATCAATTTGTGGTTTATTCACTACCTTTAAATAGCTAACTTTATTTTCACATATTTCAGGTGATGCTTGATATTATTTTGCTGCTTTTGCTAAGACATAGTATTGCCTTGGACCTAGTTAAATTAATAAAGGACAATTGCATTTACTGTTTCGGTTTAATTACTTTGTCATTTCTATTTAAGACTCATGTTCCAAACATACTATATCATGATTATACTTAATAAATAAATACCATGTGCTTTGTTTACTATTGATATCCAATTTCTATGACAACCCGGTGTTTCCGCCGTCGGGTGGGGTGCCACATGAGATACTAAGAGGACGATTCTTAATACTCAACAATCTGACATGGAGATCATTGGTCTGGAAACAGGCTAGAATCAAGGCTAATTTTGGATTGAATGAAATGCAAATACAAATGCAAAAAAAAAAAAAAAAAAAATCGGATATTTGGATACTATCCGAATCCGTATCCGAACTTTCGGGTATCCGAAATCCGGATATCCGAAATTTTTGGATATCCGAAAATTCGGGTATCCGAAATCCGGATACCCGACTTTGAACACCCCTAGGCTTGATCGGGAACATCTTCAAGTTGTGTGGAAGCTTATTCTGCAATGGAAGTTGTTCCTGCAACTTAAAGAAAAACGTTAAACTCGGGCAATAATGTGCATTTATCATCAATGTGAAGGTTAAGTTCTCAGTCAGATAAGATATTGCTTGAGCAGCAACTCATACATCAATCACACATGTTAAACTGCCAAAACAAAAGAAAAAAATTAAAATGACAATCTTTTTGTTCTTTTTGAGTTTTTTTAAAGTTTTTGATTTTTTTGAATCTTTTTTCTCTTTACAATTTTGAATCTTTTACCTGCAATGAGATCATACCAATTAAATGTCTTCACATAAAATAAAAGAAAGTTTTGAATAGACATAGAAAATATTTCAAAGTGAATGATGAGCATTTAACTTCAAACACACTTATCAAACACTTGGTGATTTCTATCATGTTTTGGTTTTATTAAGTATGACAAGTATGTGACCAACACTCAGAACACTGTAAGCTCTACCTTCATCAAAGCATACATGTAAGCACTTTAACATTTTTAATACCTAGTCATTTACAATATAATCAGTGAAGCTTTTTGGGGCTTAAAGAGATCCGTTTCTAGATAGTCTTATAGTGATGTTCCCTTGGGGAATCTTCTTTTATATTCCGCTTTGGAATTTTCATTTGGTTATGTGCCTCATTGGGAATATTTTATGTTCCTAATTGGGAATCTTTTGTACATCTTGAGGTGTTCTAGGTCTGTAGCTCACTACAACAAAGGAGACCTCATATGAAACTTCAGGTCTGTGGGCACCACAACAAAGAAGTTAACAGATGCTTTGCTTAACACGGATTTTATTGCGTCAGTATCTGGTGTGTGTAAGTGACATTACTAGTAGTCTATCAGAAAAGCGAATACTCAACACATATCCTAAGATAGATCTTAACACAACTTGCATATAGATATTTAGTTTATCACAAAGAGTCTACTTTTTAGATTTACTATTTTTCAGTTTACCCATGCAATGCACAATGATCAGTAAGTCTTTATTATGCATTTTGAAATCATATGTAAAAGACAACGACTAAGTGTACTATCATTTCTCGTGTACATGCAAGTAGATTCAAACTTATATGCATAAAAGTAACACAATTTTTTTTGTTATAATTTTTTGATTTTCTATGATTTCTCCCCCTAAAATTTTAAATTTTCTATGAAATTTGAAAGTTTGTATGAAAGAAATTGGCAGATGTGTTATCAACGAAAGCATTATACTTAATTTAAACAGACGAAATGAAACATCGGTTGTTTCATACATTGCCATCATTGTTTGATTTTTGTTTTTAAAATGTTTTAAAGTTCATTCAGTGATTCCTTTTTGTTTCCAACTCCATTTGGCGTCAGTTGCATCGAAGACATCAAGAACAAGATTCGGTATCTTGTCATGATAAGGATCAGCCACGATCTTCTTTTCTTTGTTTGACCGGCCTCCATAACTGTCCCTACCACACTAAAAGATTAGTTACATGGTGAAATCCAAGCCATTACGGTCTTGGATTGTCTAAAATCATCAGTATAAGTAATTTGCTGATAAATTGCATCTTTTTGTGGACCATTGATTGATGTATCACTTTGATCATCTTTTTCCTTAACATGTGTTTTTAGCCACATTTGTTTTTATGTGGAACCAAAGGAATGCTTTGGTTTATACATCTGTTTAGGATAATTCATGGAAGATCTGTCATAGTCATTTCTAAACCTTATGCAAAAATGGATTTGTCTTATTTTGTTTTCTTATAGATCTTGGTTTCAATGAATCACTTGAATGATCACCATTAGAGAATTTAAAATCAGAAACATACTTGGAAGAATTCTTAGAGGATGAATTTCTTTAGACATACCTTCTCTGCTTCATAGAGCAATCTAGAGTGTTGTGATTGATCATGTCACACATAGAGCAATACTTGTTGAAGTAACATTCTATTATGTCATGGTTGTACATCAGCCAGTTTGTGCAATACTTGTTGTAGCAACACTATGATGTCTTGTGATTGTACATCTCACATATCTCACAATAATTTCGATGAGCCTTGAAAGGAGAATTCATTATTTTCTTTTGAGAATCATTTTGCAGTTGAAGCATGTTGATTCTGATGAGCTTTGACCTTTAAAGAAGCTTGAGTCTTGAACTTGTTGCCTTTTGAACCATAAGGAAAGACACCTTGATTGTAGATACAATATGAGATATGATGAATTTTAGAGTCACAGATTAAACAATAGATGTCATTGTTTGAATCACTCAGGGATTCTGAATCTTGAGACTTTGGTGTTGAGGAAGTCTATGGTGTAGAATTAGATGGAGTGGCCTTTGTCTTGTTCTTCTTAGCTTTGCTCTTCTTTCTTCTAACCTTCTTCTTCTTCTTCTTTGTCTGAACCTCTTGTGTCTTTTCTTCTTGAGAAGTGATACAACAATTTTGGCTTGTTCAACTTCTTCTTTGATTTTAACAAGATCAAAGTGTGATCTTTTCAATTTATCAGTGAGCTCCATAAGTTTTACATTCAAATTATGTTTTTCGGTAAGCATCGAATCAAGATTATGTGTAAGAAATTGGAGTCTATCTTCACACAATTGGTGATCTCTATGTAGACTTACGTGTTTCTCATGTTCATCTTGCAGTTTGGTTTTCAGAATGTTGTTCTCTGAATTGAACATCACAAACAGTTTCTTCAACTTTAGAATTTCTGCTTTAAAATCGTTGATCACTCTTGATAGATGTTCATTCAATTTTGAAGCTTCATTATTGACGTTTGTTACTTCTTTTTCACTTTCCTTGAGTGATTCTTGAAGAGATGTGATTCTTTGATCAGATGTCTTGTGTTGTTTTTACAGTTTCTTGTACATTTTCTCTTCCTTGTTGAGTTTATCACAAATCTTGAATGAATATACTCTGTAGTTTTCAACTTGTGTGAAACACTCTTTCGTGCACATCTTTTCTCTGACGTCCATGTTGGTCCAGATAATCTTTAGATCCATGCTATGATGATTTAGATCGGATCACAAACAATTGTTACCACTAGATCTAGCAACAATTGGTTATGATTAATGACCAAAACCCAAATAAACCATAATAACCCATTAAGAACAAGTTAATTAAGAAGGTAATTAGATGAAGTAGAATTAGATTGATGCAACAATGATATAAACAAAACAATTCCTTGCAAATAACCAGTAGAATTGAACTCAAGATCAAAGTGTGAAATGTATTCAATAAAGTTTCAAGAGTTGTGTACAAAATGGCCCTAAATAACTATATATACAGTGCCTAGTGTCGCAAGCAGTTTCGCAAATGCGAAACTGCCTGGTCGCTAGGCAGAGACAAGCTGCATGCGACACTCAGTGTCGCATGCAGTGTCGCAAGACCATGCACAACAAAAACAAAAATATAAACTAACTATTACAACGGAAACAAAGTACAACTAATCTATTACAATAGAAACAAATTACAAATAACGACTAGGTGAAGTGTCACCCTACATGTGGTCATCAATACTCCCCCTAGGGAGGTACTTCACTTGTCGGATCTTCTGGTTTAGCTCCAGCCTTCGTAGCTTCCAATAGATCTGTCAATCACGTACATCTTCTTTCAGGTTCACCTGCTTTTGCACACTCTCAGCGAGTTGCTTAACCTCCGACCTAATCCCTCGAACCTGTTAGTTATCCTTTCAAATAGGGCAGCTTCCTTCTTAGTCTCCGCTCCGGCTCCAGATTTGATTGGGTTCTCGCATAGTATCTTCAAATCTTCATCTTAAAAACCAAATACCTCCATCGGATCAAACAACCTCCACTCAGTTCCATCCTTCACACAAACTACGGCCTCCCCGGTCTGATTATCATAAACCATTTGTCAAACTCCTGCAATCATGACGGGCTAGGGTCTGGAACCCTCAGTCTAAGAACGGTCTTGATCGGCTTTAACTTTAACACAATCTTTTCTTTCCCGGTTACCCAATCTAGGTCCTTCTTCGACCTCTTTCTTTCAAGCTTGTTATATCTAACTCTTTAAAATTATCTTTGAAACTAGCCTGGATCTCCTCCTCAAGCAATTTCGCACGATCACTTTGATCGGCGTTAATCAACGGCAGAACAACCAACCGCCTCAAGACACATTTCGGGAATGTCTTGAAGTGCTTTCGGTCGCTGACATAGCTAATTCTGCCCCTCTCCTCTTAATAATAAACTTCTTCAAATCCAGACTAAATTTCCAACTGAATATCTTGTTGTCAGTATCTTTCGAGGTCGGGGCATCTATGTTCTGAAATAAAGGCATGACCGTCTCTGGTTCTTCTTCCTTCCTAAACCAATCTGATTTGTCAAGCTCGAAGACGTCACCCTCTAATCCACTTCTTTAGGCTACATAGACCATCTCCTTTTCATCTACTTCATAGAAATCCGGCTCAGAATCATAGTCTACTAGCTGCTCCTCCACCTCTTCATCAACCAACTTCAACTCCTCAGATTTTCCCTTATCAGGGTTATAACTTCATCACCTCCTAAATCGGTATCAATGTCGAGATAGAAGTCATCAGCAACTTCTGTTTCTTTTGCTATTCCGCTTCCTCCAGCAGCACTGAAACCGCCGGAATCTTTTCGACTAGTTCCAGTCTGCACCATTTCCTTCACTGTTGGGTATTTGAATATGCTAACTAACTCATGATACTCCTCCTCAGTTTCGGTTTGCCTAACCTTCACTTCCTTTTTGACTTCATTCAATTCTAACAAAAGCTTCTTGATGAGGCATTGTTGGTCTAGCACAATCTTCCGTAAGTCTTCCATTTCCGTTTCTCTTTGCCTCTAACGCTCCTCAAAATTCATCAACTTTGTCTTAACCATACTTAGTTCATTCACAAGCGACGTATTCAGACCTCGAATAACGTCCTCGTCAAGCCTAGCGGCTCCCCTCTTCTCCGGTTTCCTTTTATATGTTTCTGGTACACCTTTTGAAACCTCCGGCTGCTTTCCTTTGGCCTTCTTTCTTCTGACAACAGTATCAAATTCTTTTTGTGATGGAGAGTGATCAGCAGCCTTCCTCTTTTTCTTTCCCTTTGGTTTGAATATCTCAGCTTCAATTTCGTCTAACTCTTCCTCAAAAAGCACCGGCTTCTTCCCCACATACTTCTTTCTTTTCCTGATATCATCCTTTATCTTTTCCCTCAATTCCTCAAATCTCTTTTCTTCACTAACCTTCAGCTTCTCGATATATGCCCACCTTTCATCTGTATACATATTTCGGAAAACATAGGTGATCTTTCCCAAAATATCATGTCTAGGAGCAGCACGGTCAGCAAAAATCCTGACGTTCATTGGCGTCAATACCAAAACGTCTCCAAGCTTTTGAAGGTTCAGCTTCAGATGGTCAATAAAGGTCTGCACAAACCTTGTAAATAATAGCAAATTTTCCTTCCGGGATGATGAAATATTCTCGATCATGTAACCAAAAATCATCTGTGGAATATTCGCTTTGTCCCCTCTGCATAGATTCAGCATAGCCCTAGCCCACTCAAAGTTTAATCCATCAGTCCCACCCTTTCGGTGATCTAAGCACACAATGATCACGTGGGCAATAAACCTCCACTCTTTTGGCATAAACAACTTCTTGATATCCCGTCGATCCATGAAATCCGTTCCTTCATAACCCATTTCCAAAAATCCATTGTGCACGCCGGTCAGACTCAGCAAAACAGGTGACCCAAAGTCAGGTTCCATCCTTAACATTTGCGCCACAATATCAGCAGTGATAACGATACGCTCCCCCATAACCACATCACTAATCTCACAAGGTTTTGCGTTCAGGTTGTAGGTGGCAGTCTCCCAAAAATCTCGAATATGCTGTTGATCCATCACCGGATCGTTCGTTACAGCATAAAATATTGGCGAACTCTTCAGCCTCGAAATCGCATCCCTATAGCCAACAGACTTGGCGAACTCTTCAGCGACCACGTTTGACCGACGTTCAAACTTCATCGGTGGAGGAGGTTCTCGTTCCATATATAATCCTGAAACATAAACGGAAGTTGATTAGTTTTCAAGAATTAATAAACATAAAGAAAAACGAAATAGAGGATGAAATAGTAATAATAAAAGATAAAAGTAAAAGAAATAAAGAAAATAATAAAAAATAAAAAAATGAAATTTTAAAAAATTAGTTTCGCAAAATTGCGACACAGCAATGTCGCATATTCATCGACACTGCTGTTTCGCAACAGCACTGCATGTGCATCGACACTGCAGTTTCGCAACAACACGGCTTCCGACACTACGATCTATGCATGGGCAGCATAACATTGGTAGTGTCGCAAGCATAGTTTTGAGCTTTCGTTCAGTTTCGCAAAAAGAACATGTAGTGTCGCAAAAGAGTGAATTCCCATTTGCATCCCTGAGGTTTGTCATTTTTGACCATTTGCATCCCTACGGTTTCAAAATCTCATATCAACCCCTGACGTTTGCATTTTATTCCCATTTACATCCATTTTTCAAAAGACGTTAATTATAGCCGTTAACACCTGTCAACACTCTTTCTCAACCAGTGGTATTTTTGTCCTTCCCCAACCAAAACCTTATAAAACTGCATTTGTCATAACTAAAATCTCATAACTAGGTGGCTATAAAACTGCATTTGTCAAATAGTTAACTGAACTATGTTTGGTTCATGGTTATGGTATTTATTAGATTTGGGCAGTAACCATTGACGGTCCTTTAGAGTGTATTGCTAAAAAAAATTGACACATAATGTTGAAATTTAATACCCAACTTAGGGATCTAGTACATCCATTCCAATTTGATCTTTACAACAGTTGCTAGAAACTTAAGACACTAGGAACAAAATAACAGCCTAATACATATCAGTTACACATAAAATACACAACAATCTCTGTAAACGATCTTTACAACAGTTGCATCTTTCTTCTTTTGTGTTGTTTGATTTTAGTAACCCATTAACGATCTATGTAAATCTTGGAGAAAGGGGAGGTTCAGCCCAACTCATAAATCCATAGTTCAACCCCTGTTACAGTTACGACAACCTAATAGTTTCAAAATCCACGATTAAGAACCGAGTTCAAGAAATTAGAGGCTTACCGTTCTTGCACAACAGTTAAATAGGCGGGTTGGACCTCTTGAGGTCTAGGAGGTGCGAACAAAAGTGCCTGATCCACATGAACATCTCACCATCATCTTCGTTTGAGGTTAGAGAGAGGGAGTTACAGAGATCTAGAGACGTTATTAGCATTTTTATTAGGTTTTATAAGGTTTTGGT
Source organism: Tagetes erecta (assembly GCA_030867185.1). NCBI lineage: Eukaryota > Viridiplantae > Streptophyta > Magnoliopsida > Asterales > Asteraceae > Tagetes > Tagetes erecta. The sequence goes on along the minus strand of CM061490.1, from coordinate 61,786,158 downwards.
TGGGAAAGGACAAAAATACCCCTGGCTAAGAGAGAGTGTTGACAGGTGTTAACGACTATAATTAACGTCATATGAAAAATGGATGTAAATGGGAATAAAATGCAAACGTCTGGGGTTGATATGAGATTTTGAAACCGTAGGGATGCAAATGGTCAAAAATGGCAAACCTCAGGGATGCAAATGGGAATTCACTCGTCGCAAAACGAAGAAAAACCAACAGTCACAGAATCAAATACATATCAGATCAACACCATAACCAAATAGATTCAAAATGAAGGTTCGAAACACAATAAAGCACAAATCTTACTGATTAGAATCACTTGAAAACACTTTAAACACGTGGATTAAGGTTTTGTGAACATAGGGTTTAGTGTCGGGTCAGAATGTTTTGAAAAGTAGAAGTGAATTGTGACCCAAAACGACCCAGATCAGATATCATACAGACACCATAGTTTCACAAAGCCGAAACTATAGTGTCGCAAAACCTTAAAAACGTAAAAATATATATTTTAAGGAATTTGAAGACAAATCACATAATTATTACTAAAATTTTAGAATAAAATCGCACCCATCCATTTAAAGAAATTTCTAATACCAAGACCCGTTTTGTAATGCAAATTTTGAGGAAAAATACAATAGTAAATATAACGAATCTCAGAGAATTCAGATAACGTGTTTCAAGCATCCATCCAGAGAAACAAAGATTTGAAAAGATTGTCAATATTATTGTCCATTTAAACCCATGCCATGTTCCGTTCAACAAACAATTATGTGGCGGTTTTATCATGTTTTGATTTGATTTGAAGAAACTCAGATGACATGGTTTCCTCAGACATTCAACAAAGAGACTTGTTTTGACATCACGGCTTATTGAGTTTAGATGATTCAGCGAGATTTGTAAATTGGGTGGGCATAGGCCAAGATCAAATAATGATCAAGGTGAATGTTCTTGGGACTGAATTGGAGTTGAGTTTAATGTATGAAACGTCAAACAATGATCTTGATGTAGAAACATTGTGAGCTTAGCTTTACATTTGAGCAGATTTTATGTATGAAACGTCAAACAATGAACTTCATGTAGAAACATTATGAGCTTAGCTTTACATGAGGGTTGCAGATGATGAGCGCTCCAAGCATATACCGACGTATAACAGAGGAGATGATCATCTGAGCATGCTGATGAGAGCTTCAGGTCTATATTTACATATAACAGAGAAGATCATCACTCCAGGTCAATGCTTCCGCATAGCAGAGGAGATAAGCACGAAAATAAAATTCTGAAGAGCTAACGAGAAGCGTCATTCAGGGCTACGTCTAATGGGTTTAGATTTGGGAAATATCAAGCTCAAATCAAATACTCTCATCCCCTTTTTGTCAAAACTTATCACTTTGTGCAGGCCAAGTGTCTGTGAAAATGACCCTTATCACCGAGCTCTTTGAGAACATTAGTTTGATCACAGAATTGTCGTTTACATGTATTCCAGCTGAGCCTATTGACACGTCAGTATACAAACCAATGTCCTCCTTCAAATGCTTTCCACACGTGTCTGAACCCTACAAGAAACAAACATTATTTACATACAATGAAGTCCAAACATTTTGATAATAATAATACTCCCCTAAAATTTCAAGTTTGCAGCATAAACTGAAACTTTCAACAATTATTAGAAAATACTCAAATGATGGTAACTTTTATCATAAAATAGTAGTGATAAAAATTTGATTTTCCATTCTCATTCCCCTATTTTTTTTTAATTATAAAAAGACAGACTTTTAAATAGGATTTAAAAAGAAATCAAATCAAGCATATTGATTAATTCATAAAAACGCGGTTTATCAAACGTTTTAGTGAACAGATTTTTGATTTTTGGTGTCGATCGAAATGATATTGATAAAACCCTTCTCTAGTGCATCCCAAATGGCATGAATTCGAGTTTTAATATGCTTCGTTCGAGTGTGGTGAACAAGATTCTTGGTAATTCCAATGGCAGCCTCATTATCACAAAAAATCGGAGTGTGAAGAAAATTGATTCTGTAATCCATCATTAGATGTTGAATCCATAGTACTTGACAGCAGCAGCTGGAGGTAGCAGTGTATTCAGCTTCGCCAGTAGATAAAGAGACGGTGGTCTATTTCTTGCTCTGCCACGAAACTAAACACTCCCCCAGGTACTGACACCCACCAAAAACCGATTTCTGATCCAGTTTGCAACCACCATAGTCATTGTCAGAATAAGCTGAAGATCGAAGCTCCCCCCTTTTGGATACCACAAGCCTAGACGCGGAGTTCCCTTCAAGTAACGAAAGATGCGTTTCACGGCCTTTTCATGTGACTCCTTAGGATTTGCTTGATACATAGAACAATAACCAACAGCAAAAGCAATGTCTGGACGACTTGCAGTCAAGTACATTAACGATCCAATCATCGACATGTAACGGTGAGCATCAACAGACTTTCCGGATTCATCAGGAGTTAGGCATGTCTGTGCTGTGAATGGAGACAACTCTGAAGAACAGTCGTCCATCTTGTATTTTACCAAAATCTCCTGAATATATTTCTCCTGATGAATGAGTATACCATCGGGTTTTTGCACCACCTGCAAACCTAGAAAGAAACACATCTCACCCATCATACTCATCTCGAACCTCTCCTTCATCACCTGCTCAAATTCTCTGCACAAACTTTCATTCGACGAGCCAAAGATGATGTCATCTACATACACTTGAACCAATAGGACGTCATCACCAATTACTTTCTTAAAGAGAGTCATGTCGATGGTTCCTCTTGTAAAACTTTTGCTCAACAGATATTGCGTCAACGTTTCGTACCAAATTCGAGGGCTTGATGTATTCTATAGAGCGACTTGTCCAATTTGTAGACTTTATCTGGGAAATCCGGATCCTCGAAACCTGGTGGTTGACAAACATATATCTCTTCATCGATATCCCCATATAAGAATGCACACTTCACATCCATTTGACAAACTTTAAAGTTCTTGTGTGCAGCATGGGCAAGAAAGATTCGGATAGCTTCAATTCTAGCAACAGGAGAAAAAACATCAGTGTAATCAATGCTTTCCTCTTGTGCGAACCCTTGAACGACCAACCGAGCTTTGTTACGAACAACGACTCCTCTATCATCAGGTTTATTTTTATATACCCACTGTCTCCCAATTGGGTACTTGTGTGGTGGAAGATCGACCAATTCCCAAACCTTGAGCTTTCTGAACTGTTGAAGTTCTAATTGCATTGATTCCACCCAGCTCAGATCTTGTAATGCCATGTTAATGTTCTTTGGGACGGTTTGTGACAGAAAACAAGAGAATAAACAAACGTTGATGAGACCAGATTGATGACGTGTGCGTACACCGTAAGAAATGGATCCTAGGACCAAGTCATGAGGATGATTATTCAGTTCCTTGTAAAGAGAGTTGGATGTAGAGTAGGTGAGAAAATGACAGGATCAGGTAGAGCTTCAGAAAACACAGGAATAATTTCATCTTCTTCTAGAAAAAGTGTTAGATTGAAAGAATTAAACACGGTCGTGGCATCATAGAACCAAGAAGGATCAAATCCGGTATCGCACACATTTGATTCCTGTCAATCGACATAGAAAGATTCTTGAACAATTTTGGTACGCCTATTGTAAACCCGATAAGCTTTCTGAGAGGAGGAATAGCCAACAAAGAAACATTCATCAGAAACAGCTCCGAATTTTGACGTTTGAGCTTGAGTGTTCAACAGAGTGCAAGAGCATCCAAAAGGTCGAAAGAAGTTGATCAGTGGTTTTCTTTTGTGAAATAATTCATAAGATGTCTTCATTTTGTCCTTCACGATCAACACTCTATTAAGCACATATGACACACAATTAACAGCTTCGGCCTAGAAGATGATTGGAAGTTTTGATTCCATCAACATAGTCCTTGCAGCTTCCACTAAAGTTCTGTTTTTACGTTCCGCCACTCCATTTTGCTGAGGTGTCCTTGCTGCACTAAACTGTCTCAATATCCCCTTTTCTTCATAAAATGAGTCAAAAATGTGATTTCTGAACTCGGTCCCGTTATTTCTCCGAATTGCTTTCACCTTCTTACCGCTAATAGTTTCAATCTTCAGTATGAGACTCTTGAAAGCTCCTGCAGTCTCCCCTTTGTTAGAAAGAAAACTTACCCATGAATAAATATCTTGAATAATCATCTATAACAACCAAACAGTAAGATTTCTTAGCTATGTTTTTGACGCTGATTGGTCCAAACAAATCTGCATGTAATAATTCAAGAGGACAAGAAATAGAATTTATCGTTTTAGATTTGTGAGATTTTTTATGTTGTTTCCCCTTAGCACATGCCATACATTTCTCTACCACAGAAAAATCTTTTATGGGTAAACCACGAACTAGGTTATGTTTAACAAGTTTATTAATATTATCAAAATTAACATGACCAAGTTTCTTGTGCCATAAAATGCTTATGAAGAAGATGCTTTTGACAATAAGCATGTGATAGTAGAGGTTGACTCCTTCGAGTTCATGTCAAGCAAATAGGTGTCATTCTTCCTTGGTGCACGCATCACAATCAAGTCTTAGGTACAGAAAATTCCGGTTTCAGAAACAAGCATTCATCAAATTTGAAGAGAACCGGAATATTTTTATCACAGATTTGAGATACGCTCAGCAAATTAAAGTGCAGCTCTGGGACATAGTTAACCTTCTCCAACGTCAATGATCCATTAGATACCTCACCTTGACTGATTATTTTCCCTCCTTTCTTATCTCCAGCAAAAAGCCACATACCCAACATTTATTATACGGAAATTTGTAAGTAGATCTTTCAATCCAGTCATATGTCGTGAACATCCACTATCTACATGCCACAGACTATTTGGCTTCCTTGGACGTTCTTGACATGACAACAAAAAGAAAATTAATTAGAAACAGGAACCATGCCTTAGCGGACTTGGTTTTAAACAATGAATAGTTAACATAAAATGATTATTTACGAACCTAATGAATCTATTAGTTAAACTAAAATTATTTACACCCTTTAGAACAAGTTCCGGACAATTTTTAATGATATGAGTGTCCTTACCGCAGCGGAAACAATGTGACTTGAAACATTTCTTTCCGGAATTACCAATAGAAATGGGATCAATCACAATTTATTCATCACATTCAGACATGTTTGTGTCTGAATCACTAAAAGAAACATACATTTCTTTTGTTTTACCTTTTGATGTGCCAGCTTCATTACCTGTGTCTTTAACATGATTTATCTTTGAGTTGTTTGTCTCAACGGGTTTTGTTATGCGAATTGGAAAAAAGGTCGGTATTGATGTTGAGACAAACTTCTCAAAACAGTTCTTATGTGGCAACACATCATTAGATTCAACAAAAGAAACATGATCATCATGAACATCATTCAAAACACACACATCATAGTCACTGTTTAGTACAGACGGTTTAGTGTTTAAACTAGACGAATCATTTAACAAAACATCTTAACTACTACTATTGTCTAAACTAGACTTCTTCGAATTTAAATTAAAACTTGAAAAAGAGCATCCTAGTCCAGTCGAGTCACCATATCCGTAATCCTCCCGTATCTCCTGACAATTAACTCCTTCTAAACCTGCAAATAAATTGTTAGTGTGTTCTGCAATTAAATCATTAGTGGGATGAGGTTTGGGTGTAGGAATTTTTTTATTTATGAATGTATCGACATTAGTAGTGGTTATGGTTTAAAACAAAGAAGAAAAAAAGGAAAGAAAAGAAAAAAAGAAAAACAAAAGAAAAGAAAAAAAAGAACTATCATTTTAGTGTTTATTTCGGTTTATTTAAGGAAGAATCGGTTAACAATGAGCTGTTTTGGGTACAAGAATGAAAAAAAAGAAAAAGAAAAAGAAAGAAAAGTATAGTATTGGCTCATTATTAGTATGTATGTTAGTTTGTTCTTAGTTTGTATATTCTCTTCATATCTTTGTAGTCGATTAAAACATCTAGCTAGTCCGGATTTTGACCATTTAGCCACTTTATATCCTAAATTCCACACCTTTAACCCAAGCCCTGTTACAACCCTTCAAAGACCTCTTTATTTATGCAGTTTCTTATGTTATTTGGTGGAGAATTGATTTCTAAGCAAGCTTATGATAATGTTGCTTCATTGTTGGGCATTGAGTGATTCACATATATAAAGCCGAGTGTTGAGTGAATCATTGTGAGAGGTGAAATTATACATAATGAAAATTCTATATACATGTTATGCTTAATTGTATATGTTCATGCTTTAAAAGAAAAAATATATGTGTGGTTCCACCTTGTTTGGTTCTCTGTTGTTCGTTATTGAAATTCTTGAAAATCATTTATGCATTTGGATCTTTAATTCTTCGTGGATTGCCCATCTTTAGTAAAAAAAAAAAGCCAATAAGTTGATGTTGAAACATTGTATGAGATTTTGCTTGAGGACAAGCAACACTTAAGTGTGGGGATATTTGATATGTGAATAAATATACATGTTAAAGATGCATATTATCCCTCATTTTAAACGTTTTTAGTTGCAAATTCATCCAGATACTCACTTAATTGTGTTTTATTTGGATTTTGTAGTTTTTGTTGACAATTGGTATTTTTGTGGAAAACTAAAGAAACAAGTGAAGGTTTTCAAGTTCTCAAGTTTCGTACATGGTTGTGTACTTTTCTACATGCCTGTGTAGCTTTTATACATGCTTGTGTAGCTACACACCCGGAAGACTGATCTACACGGTCGTGTACGCATCAGATATGGCCTTTATAACCTAAATTAACCCTCATTTTTTGGGAGATCACTTTGGAACGACAAACCCTAATTTCTCCCCACCATTGAGGTCGTTTTGAAGGTAACTTCACGAGACAAGTAGCAAGGATTGAAGATCAAGCATCTCAAGGGAAGATTCATCACTACACAACCCACCTCTACTCATTTTGGTTTGAAAATCTCTAGATCTAGTATGTTTCTTCCATTTCTATGAGTGTGGTTGTGGTTTTTGTAAGCTCCATGAGCTAAATACTCTATATCACTTAGATTAGATGAAGTTTAGCATACTTTGACAACTCGTATGCAACATTTGGTGATGATTAGGTTAATGTTTATTACAAAGCTATGAAAATTCTTCAATGACTATGTGTGCTTGTATGGCTTGATGAAATATTGATTCTTGTGGGTGTTGTAACTATATTATGTTGGAAAACCGTATGTGTTATGACATTTATTAATGAATTGCATATGCTAGTATGTAATTTATGACATTTGACTAGGAATGGTGAATGAGGGTTGGATGTTTAGGAAAGTTGAACAAGTGTCCATCCTTATACATATGTTTGGAAAACCATTGTGTTTGTTATGGATATCTCCTAATTTTGTGTACGTGTAACTATTGATTATGCGCAAATATATGGTTCATGTATTCGTGTTAGGACATTCATAAGTTGAAGAAGTTGAATAGTTATTGTTACATTACGTGGATTGAGGTGGTTATCATGTGTTCATCGTGTTAACTTTCCAAAGATTTATGGGTTTGGGTAGCCTTGACGGGAGTCCAAACCACCTTTCACATTGACTTAATAGTATCATTACTTCTTCATGGCATAACTTTAGGTGGCTATTGTGTGTTTATCGTTCTAGCTTTCCGAATGGTTATATGATTAGATAACCTTGATAGGAGTCTAATTTACTTCCATGTATCATGTGTAGAAAATGATATCACCAAAGGTTCGTACATGTTGTCATTGTTTTGCAGCTTTTGCTAAACGGATTCGAAATCTAAGTGATACCTTCCTTTGATTGATTATCTTCATTTGTGTTAACTTGCCTCAATTAGATTAATTATTAGCTAATTTATTTAACTAAAATATTTACAACTCATCCTTATTTGACCAGTTAAATAGTAATGAAGGTTTAGTATTGGGAGACATTGTGTCCACAGATCGATATTTGGTTCTTGCCTAAAGCCATACTACTATACGGTAGGTACACTTGCCTATTGTGTGTAGTTAGTCTTAAAGTAATTGTCGTCTTTTATAAATTTAAAACCCATATGTGTGAAAAATCATTGTTAAAAATCTATACACTTTACACACATCAAGTATTTAGTTCAGGCTGATTTATTAATAACAATCGATTAGCTTTATATACACCAAAGGGACGAACCCGACAAGCTGATGAGCACATGTCCTGTATTACCTCATATGGAAGACACATGATGATCTTCTCCGGTTGCAAGAGCCTTTTCACAATTACATGCTGGTGTATTTCTCTTCATTTCTTCCTCTTTCTCATCCTCAACCATTTTGCTTTCTTTCTCAACCTTCACAGTTTCTTCCCTTTTGATCTCTTCAGTTGCCTTATTGATAGCTTTCTCAGATTCACTCCCAGCATTCAGTATGGTATCATCAACAAGAGCATGATTAATTTCTTCTTGAACTTCTGCAATCTCAGCACTCCAATCGAAATTTGTCAACAAAGGCACAAAGCAGTCTCTCTTGTGTTACTATTATTATCTCTTTCAATAATAGCAGCATTTCTTGTTTTGGGAGACGGTTGTTCAAACACAGTTGGGGATGTACAATCTCTCTTGAAGTGTCCGAGTTGTTTGCAGTTGAAGCATCTAAGTTTAGATTTGACGAAACCGACCTTCGCATTCTGATTCCCAAAGCTTCTCTTTCCAGTTCTCTCCATGAAACGTCTGGCCCTAACAATCAACATTTCCATTTGCCATTGAATATCTGCTTCCTCAAGGTCATCCGGGTCAACTTGTAACATATCCTCCATTGTGATACCTTTTCCCTTGATATCCCCGGCAATCAAGGCTTCATAGCTGTTTACGAACATTCCAAACAAGGCCATAATGTCATTTGGAACTTGAGGTGCAACTTGATCCTTTCTGACATTCTTTCGTTCAGATGGAACATTTCCTGAGGTATATGAAAAACCAGAGTTGTTCATTGATGTTTCAGATGTGGATGAGAGCAATGCAGCATTCTGTGTTTGCATTGGAGGATACACAGCCTGATTGTATTCTCTCCTTTTGATGTCGAGCTCAAACAATTTCAGCTTATTGATCACATCCATGAGCTTGTATTCAGTAAATCTCCTTTCCTATTTTAGCATTCTAACCTGCAAACTCCACTCAGGAGGGAGTGAGTCCAGTAATTTTGTCATTTGTTCCATAGTAGTCAACTCATCATCATATTTCTTCAAGTTGCTAGTGACAGTAAGGAAACAGTTTGTGAGATCTGAAATTTTCTCATTTCTAAGCCCCATAGATGAGTTGAACTCTTTTTGAGCTTGAACTCCCTTATCTTTTTTAAGATCAGCGTTTCCATCATAAAACTCACATAAAGCATCATACAAATCCTTGGCATTTTTTTGTTCTCCCAAAAGATTGTGAATTTCGGAACTCAGACATACAATTAAGGCACCAAAAGCTTTGTTGTCACGGTCTATCAATTTCTTATCTCTTTCATTGTAAGTTTCGGGATTTGTGTTTCTGACGGTTGCATCACCAACGGTTGTCACAGGAAGATGTGGACCCTTTTCAATTGAATCCCATTGAGTGTGATCGGTGTACAGATAAAACGCTTTAACATCCTTTTCCAGTCTTCAAAGTTATCACCATTGATCAGTTTAGGTGGTCTATTCGGTGATCCACTCTCCAAGTCAGCAAGGGTAAAAGACATAGACATCTTGTTCAGTATTTGGTTTCGCAAATCCAATAGTGTCGCAGAAAGTAATAGTGTCGCAAACTTACTAGTGTCGCAGAATAGTGTCGCAAGTGGTTATGCAAACACTGTCGCAAAAGCACTTTGAACTTTCGTTCAGGGTAGTGTCGGGTGTAGTGTCGAGGAACAAGTAACCAGGTAGTGTCGAGTATAGTGTCGAGGAACAAGCAACCAGGTAGTGTCGAGTATAGTGTCGAGTAACAATCAACCAGGTAGTGTCGAGTACAGTGTCAGGGTCGAGTCAAACACAATCACGCGCTTACTTTCGCAAGATGAATCACACAAATGAACTTTCGTTCAGATAGATTCGCAAACCAGCCACAAACTTTGATCAACAACAGTTCAGAGATAATGTCGCAAAAGGGTAGGGTCGCAAGATGAACAGTAGTGTTGCAAGATGAATCTGAAAACCCCTTTTTCACGAAAAATACAAAAAAATCTCCATAGAAAACACAAATCAAATCCAATTGATGATCTGATGATTTCGATTGATTCACAATGCAAAATAGGTCAATCCCAAGCCAAATTCAATCCATAACAACAGCAATTAAGATCCAATATGATTGAAAAGGCTTTTTGTCCAAAACTTATGAAAAATACCCCAAAATCACACCTAGATCTCAAATCTATATGAAGATGATAGATCTGTAGATTTCGATTGATTCCAAAACCAAAAATACACAATTCTCAATCCAATTCCATACCAATTATCAACAGATTAGATCCAGAATTGATGAAAAGTAAAATATATCTAAAAACCCTCAAAAACCACAAATCATGAGCACAATGGCTCTGATACCATATTGTTGGTCCAGATAGTCGTTACATCCGTGCTATGATGATTTAGATCGGATCACAAACAATTGATACCACTAGATCTAGCAACAATTGGTTATGATTAATGACCAAAACCCAAAGAAACCATAATAACCCATTAAGAACAAGTTAATTAAGAAGGTAATTAGATGAAGTAGAATTAGATTGATGCAACAATAATATAAACAAAACAATTCCTTGCAAATAACCAGTAGAATCGAACTCAAGATCAAAGTGTGCAATGTATTCAATAAAGTTCCAAGAGTTGTGTATAAAATGGCCCTAAATAACTATATATACAGTGCCTAGTGTCGCAAGCAGTTTCGCAAATACGAAACTGCCTGGTCGCTAGGCACAGACAAGCTGCATGCGACACTCAGTGTCGCAAGACCATGCACAACAAAAACACAAATATAAACTAACTATTACAGCGGATACAAAGTACAACTAATCTATTACAATAGAAACAAAATACAAATAACGACTAGGTGAAGTGCCACCCTACATGTGGTCATCAGTCCATAGGCATTTCGACATAAGAATTGTTCACATCTTTCTCGGATTCTTTTTTTGATTTTAATTGTTCGTTTGTGTCGCCAGTTGAGCAATTGTTGCAACCTGCTTTCAACTATTTCAGTCAAGTTGTTAATTTCTTTTTCTTTCTTTTCAAATTCTACTACAACATCAAACTTTTCACTCGATTCATATTCTTCTTCTTCTTCTTGATTATCATTTGACTTTGTTTGAGTTATAAGAGCGAGTTTTGTGTGTTCATGGTTGTCGTTTTGTTCGAGATCCCAAGCTTTTGCTACTTGGAGAAGCGTTGTTTCAAACATATGATTAAATTCGGTAATATAATCAGTGATGTGTTCTCTTCACATAATAATGTCTACCGTATATCAAGTTTTATCATGTGTTTGAGGGCAATTCGACAAATGTAGTATGTTAAGGCTATGGTGGATACGCCGCTGGTACAACCTATATATAAGTGTTATGTCATACTATCAAATGAAGCATTGGCTGTGTCTAGTAATGTTGTGTTCCAAGTTTTCTCTTCACATAATAATGTCTACCGTATATCATCGTGTAAGATGAGCTATATTCTGAGTTGATCTAAAAGTAACAACTAAGTACTAATTGAACCTATGCAGAAATCATAAATCAACTCTTATCATATAGAATCAACATTTAACAACTGTTGTCGCATATTACCATTTGTCATCATCATCATCATCATCCAGTGCTTAAGTTGGTGTAATCTAATTCAACTCCTCGAGACTAACGTATCCTTGTTAAAATCAGAAGAGCTAAATAATGTAAGTACATTTGTAATGGAAAGCAAAATAATCGCACCTTTTCGTTTCATCTTCTGTTTTGGTTTGAGAAAACGTTTTGGACGAAATTTCTATAAGGAGGGAAGACTGTGACATCTGCCTCAAAACTGAACCCGAATGCCCGACTCGAAACCGAATCCATTTGTCTTTTATTTATTCCGAATTTAAAATTCTCTGAATATAACATTTCGTTATTAATGTAAATGATCATTTAGAATTCCCATGTTTCCCCGTCTTTAATGAAAGCGATCGAATTTACTACGAGTAAATATCTAAAGCATATCTATTTAATTACTACATATAAAAATTAATTCCAAAATATATAAATTAGTAATTTATTAAAGAGATTTTATATAAAAATATCAAGTTTATTACCATTAAGTCTAAAAATCACCATTCAACGTAAAAAAATGAAGTAAATATATAAAAACTTCAGTTTTAAAAACGTTACAAGTAAACTCGTTTAAGTTAGTTGGTTAAATCAAAGTTTAAATTAACTTTGGGTTAAAAATGACAACTTTTAAAACTTATATTAAAGTTTTAAGATCAAATAATAACATCAACTAAACTTGAGGGGTAAAAACTGTAATTATTAAAACCCAGCCCAAGATCCCCTCTTTGCCCGTTTTTCCGGCGATCCAATCCGGTGACTTCGCCCTAATTTCAACGAGATCCAAAAACCATTATTATTTCCATTTTTGGCCAATTTAAATACGTGTAAAATCTTCCTTATGCTATACTCGAAATCACGAGCACCTTTAAAGTGTTTTTACTTCGCAAACGAATCTGTTTCAATCGATTTCAATTCAAAAACTCAATCAACCAATTTAATCAAATCGACTCTTTTAAGCGAAAGTAATTCAACCAAAATCATTCATCTGTCGATTTGAATGAGTCCATAACATCTAATTGAATTATTATCTTCAAATTGATTACCAATTAATCACCTTCATTCCCAATTCCAATTCCATCGTGTTCGTCGGTTTTGAAACCAAATTGAACTAAAGGAACTTCTGAAAAACACTCCTACGACCTTGCTTTCACTCTCTAATAATCCAATTGCTACTAAAAAACACCAAGAACTCGGTAATATTCTCATTCTACTAGAACCTGCAACCTTCAAACCGAACACCAAAACTTTGATAATACCAGCAATTCTTTGGGGCTTTCACTCCACTCATCACCAAGAGTAAACCTGGAAATCTAATTGCATTTTAATTGCTTCATTCATCCAATTAGAATCCGTTGCAGCTGTCATCTTGTTCTTCCTTTCTTTCTCTCCAATTCGTCATCAATCAAGTAAGTTAGCTAATATAAAATACTCATTATCATGCCATGATCAAAAGTCCTATGTTTAATTTTTGTATCTCGATCGAAATCGTGTTGCAATATGTGATTTGGGGGTTCTGATTTTAAACAAATAAAACATCTGGTTAGTTTGTTTGGTTGTAGAGGTAAGGTCCCGGGTTCTAAACCTAGGACACACTACATATTTTTATTATTTTGTTTAGCCACATTATTAACTATTTTTCATCAAATAACATAACCTAACACTAATACCATATAATATATGTAATAAAATGCTAAAATCCTATAAAATATATCTAAACCATGATTTTATATAAATCTATATTAATTATTACACTATTACAAATACTTTTAATACCTTAAAGATACTATAAAATGTATTTTGATAATTCTAAAATGTATAAAAGTTTAGTTTATAATTATGGACTTTATACAACACTTATTTTTATACTTTAAAAAAATATCGTAAAGGTTTTAAAGTATTTCTAGGTATATATTATATATTTTTGACGTTGAATAGTTTTTGTTAAAAAATGTATTATTTGAATAACTAATTTCTATTGTTTGTCAAGCTCATTGTCATTTCTATTACTATTATTATTACTTTCCGGCGTTATGATTAAATTAGATTATATATTTTTTATCATTTATCGGAAAACCCCCAAATCTCAATTCGAAACCCTAGAATTCCAAATTACATTAGATTCATAGTATTCATATTCTAGTTTTCTATACAATATGTGTACTAAGTTAGGATTCTCATTTACTTAGATGATTCTAGTATTTAAGAAATCATTGTCCAATTTAAACCGTGTAGCATGATGTAGTCTCATGTGATAGGTTAAAGTAGTATTATTACTTGGTAATCTCACCGGTACAATGTTAGTGCTAATGGTTTGACAAACCCACCTACTAATACAACAACGATAGGTGATTTAAATCCCAGCCATCCATTTACAATTACAATTACAATGTTACAAGTTGCTATTCAATGTTACAAGTTGTTATACTATGTTTCTATGCCATGTCCCTAAGTGGAAAATAACTATTGATAACTATTATATCGAGACGGTTAAGTGACAGTTTCTTGAAGAATTCTCTTTAATTAATACATGAGTTGGTTCCTCATGATAAATGGATACAAGGTATATTATAATGATGGTTTTCAATGTGTGTTCAAGGGGTCATGGTTGAGAATAATATGAAATAGCTATACATGTAAGATTGCGCAACATATTTACAAATGATCTCGGATTTTCTATACTATTATTTATCAATTGTGGTTTACTCACTAACTTTCATTAGCTAACTTTATCTTCACATATTTCAGGTGGTGTTGAAGTTATTTTGCTGTTTTTACCAAGATATGGGATTGCATTCGACCTAGTTAAATTAATAAAGACAATTGCTTTTACTATTTGGGTTTTATTACTTTTGTTGTTTCAATTTAGGGCTCATGTTCCAACACTTATGTTATGTCAGTTATTGGAATTTAATAAAAAGTGTGTCATGTGTTTTGTTACTATTGATATCCAATTTGTATGACAACCCGGTGTTTCCGCCATCGGGTGGGGTGTCACACAAATCATTCCTTGCATTGATTAGAAACTATCCATATAGTTTAATTGATATTAAAACATAAAATTAATCACCAATTAAACTCAAATAACTCGAAATCTGTATTGAAACCGTTCGACTATTTTCTGGTTAATCTAATCCAATTCAATCAACCCACTCAATCTCCTTTACTCCCTTTCACTCTATGCAATCTCAATTTCATTGAAAATCAACTACAATCCCGTAAGTAATCTTCGTTTTGTTCAATCTTGTTCTTCATCCAATCATCACTAAAACGTTGATTATGTTCCAAATTATGTTAGAGCTTTTGCTAGACGCATTACAAGGAGTAAATCTGCAAGTTGAATTGAATTTTAGCAGCCTCTAAGTCCCATTTTGAATCCAAACCGTCGCTCCTTTGTTCTTCGTTCTTAATTGATCCGATTCGTTGCCAATCAAGTAAGTTATGCTATATAAAATACTCATTATCATGTCTAGATCAACAACCCTCTATCAATTTCTGATTTCATTGATCATATTCAAAGTAATTTTAGGATTTAGGGTTATGGTTCTTGATTTGGAATTGGGTTTTAATTGAAACATCTTAAAACTATTTTTAATCTAATTTTAATCAGAAATGACTTGTAGTGCATCTGGTTTTTGTGTCTGGTTGTGAGCAGGAGGTCCTTGGTTCGAAACCAGGGAGCCAAATCATTTTTCTATTTATTGATTGTACATGTTTTGATTAATTTACATAAACTAAAGCTAATCTCCACATTATATATTTTATAAAATGCTAAGAACTTATAAAAATGACTATTGCAATTACTGTTTTGGTTATTACTTTTATGTAAGGCCCTCTTTCTAGGGGACCTCACAGTTGGTCATACACGGAATAAAAATACTCATAAAAACCATCATTTGATTAAAATAACCACATCGGAAGTCTAAAAACATAATACGTCATTACAAACCATAACAAGTATAATATTTGTCTTTAAAATAAACATAAAAGTCTTCTTAAAACAGATGTCAGTCTTCACTTGCCGCGTAGCCTACTATCCATGCCATCCACTTGATTCATCATTCCACCTGTCATACCAATATGCATACAAAAGTCAGATTCACTGAGTGAGTTCTAGTTTTACTTTATCAAATAACGTTTCATATTGTTTGTCAAAATACTTTAGCTTTATCACATAGACAATCTAGCGCATTGGCAATACTTCATCATTAATTTGTTTATTTTTTGGATTATACATTTATCCTCTTTATCCAACAATTCTCTTTCCGTCAATTCACAATCTGCCGAAGGAAAATACTACTCTTTCCTCGTCTCGAATTCGCCAACAGACCGAACTCGATCAATTTTGTGGCCTTAAGCCCCATCAGGTGAATAAATTTATGGCTAGCTAAGCCCCTGAAAATTTGACCCACTAATGCCCAATGGTCCTTACGCCTGCTTTAGTATAGGGTCCCTTTGTTTTTAGATGTAGCACCACTTTTTTAGATGTAGCTCACGAGAATGCAACGAATGCAATTCTCCTTATTTGCTTGCAAGGCTTTCTTTTAGATGTAACTCCTCTTTGGGCCTAATTATCATTTTTTTCTTTCACTTTCGTCATTTAGTTTTACAAATATAATGCAACACAATATAACTATATCATACATCTACACATGAATCACACATAAATAGTCCAAACATTGCAAAAAGGAAAACATGTCTTAAGTCCATATACAAGTCTTTAAAGAAGAGTTCATTAGAAAATCTTCATTTTCATAAAACTCTGTCATAAAATCTTTATTTGAAATCTCGTCAGTGGTATGCATATCTCCCCAAAACAGTTAAAAACAGTAAAAAGAGGGGATCTAGAACTTACCTGGTACGACAATTAATTTCAAGTCTAAGTAATCACACTATACCGCATGCATAAGGGTCAACATATAATTTGGTCATTTTTTGTTAATTTCGCACCTAATTTCGCATGAGAGAAACTATAGTTTCGCATGCAGTTTCGCATGTAGTTTCTTATGCAGTTTCGCATGGCTCATGCCCAACTTTCATTGGGACTTATCCTAGTTTCTCAAGCACACTCAGACACACAACTTCAGATCTAAGACACATGAGAAACTATAGTTTCGCATCTATGAGAAACTATAGTTTCGCAAGAAGAAACTACAGTTTCTCCTAAAGAACATTAATTTCGCAAAACGGGGTTTCAGCTCAGTTTTTGCCCAAAATCTTTATTTTTCACCCAAAATCAAACCTTTTAACATCTAAATCTTTGGTTTATCTCCCATAATACTAAATCTATGTTTTTTATACCATTTAAAACGTAAAATCGTGACCTTTTTATGATTTTGCTCATTTTTCTATAAACTCAAAAAGCCTTGAATTGATCAAGATCTAAAGGGGTGTTTTGGAGATGTTTCTTACCTGGATTTCCTTTTCTTTTCTTGATGATTTGATCCACAAACAATTAGATCTTGCTTCCTTAATACCAAAATCCACAAATCTTCAAATTTCTACTTTCTATTACTACTCTCTCTCTCTAAGATTGAAATGAAATGGATGGAATGATCTTCATGGTGGCTGGTTAGGGTTTCTTAGAGGGTATTATGGGCCCTTAAACTAATAATTTTAGGCCCATGGAGTCTTTAAGTCCATAATCTATCTTTCTCTTTAACCATAAAACCCGAAAATAAAACACATTTATATTAAACGCTTGTTTCAACTTTTGGGGTGTAAAGTCTCTCCCCTTATTCAGGTTTCGTCCTCGAAACCTACTATTCATAAACTGTAACCTCTTGATACATACAAACTTTTCCCGGATTTGGGTTCTATATAACACGCATGGTCTCACTCTAGGAATTTTACTGTTGGATCTGAAATTAAGACTGATGCTTATCAAATTGAAGATCCAACAGTATTGACTTGTCGGTGCTGAACACGATGCAAGACGTTGATAATAATAGACTATGGGGGAGTATTGTTGGACCTGAATTGTAGTCTAGTATTATCAACACAGTCAAAGTCAACAAAAGTCAACTTCCGGTCAAAGTCCACGTAAAAAGTCAAATGGCGCGTTAGAGACGAAGAACCGAGTCAAGACGTTGAAGTTGTTTTATGTCTAGGATCGTTAATGTAATAAATATATTTTGTGTCAACAAAATATATTTAATCTAGCTTTAGACATGTTTTAGCCTTTTAACTTGTTATTTTCTAATTAGTCTAAGTGTAGGGACTATTAGTGTAACTAGCATGTTAAGCACTCACTATAAATAGTAAAGTGCAAATAGGGTTTTGTGGGGCTTGAATGAGCAAGTGATTGGGGTTTCCATTGTAACATCTTTTGCAATCCAGATTCAAAGATCAAATTGAGTGTTTTATAGTGTGTTCATCCAAAGTTCATCATATTTTATGTCATTTGATCCAAATCTTCACCAAATTACATGATTCAATAGTGTTTTGGGACCAACAATTGGTATCAGAGCATAATAGAGATCCAATTGAATTATTTTATTGAAGATTAACTGCTGTTATTGAAGATTTGTGAAGAAATTTTAAAGGTAGAAGAAAGAGTTTTAGAGTGAGAAAGTAGATCTGATGGGTTTTTAGAGAGAGAAACCAGATCTGAGTTCAAAATTATCAGATCTACATCTACAATCATCAAATCTGTTGATTTCAACAACGTATTTTAGATCTAGAAGCTGAGATCTACAAGAATATATAAGAAAAATTCAGATCCAAAGTGTTTCTCTCACACACAGTGTGTGTGTTCTTGGTGTTCTTCGAATCTTCAAATCTGCAAAAACCAGCGAATCTAGTTAAAATCTGAACGAAAGTTCAAAATTTTGAGCGAATCTATACAAAGCATTTGCATAGATTCGCCCGTTGTTCTTAGCGAACCTATAAGTTCGCTCGACACTTTGTAGGCCAGCGAACCTATAGTTTATTGACACCTTTTCAGCACCAACAATCACACAAACATCAAACCAAGCAAGCGAACCTATAGTTTCTTGACACCTTTTCTACACCAACAATCACACAAACATCAAACCAAAACTAACAAACAATTACAACCAACACCAGCAACTAACCAAAACCATACCCGAAATCAAAACCCAAACCTTAGATCCATACACAAAAACCCAAACCCGAACTACATCCTTACCCTAACCCGATACCCTAAGTTTGACCCGACCCGTTTCCCTAACCCGTTCACACCCCAAATCCGTTTTCAAACCATTTTAAACACAAAATCAAAACCATTTCAAACAAAAAGAAAAGGGTAGAAGAAGAAACGGATCTTTTGAGCTTGTGATGCTTTTGTTGTTGTCGTCGGTCGAGTAAACAGAAAGAAAAGAAGAGCAGCAGCTGATTTGTTCGAACAGAAGAGAGAAAGAGCAGGGAGTTCATGTCGTGTGTTTGTTGTTCTTGAGACGAACAAGAACCCGTAGCAGATCTTGTATATGTTTGTGTTTGAAAACAAGAAATTATAACAGATCTAGTGTGTATGTCGTGATTTTTGTTGTTGTTTGTGTTCTTGACCGAAGAAGAAGAAGTAGCAGCCTGAGTTTGTTCTTATGTGTGTGTGTTCGAACAAGAAAGAGTGAGATCGAGTACATGTTGTTGGTTGTGGAGTGAACAGCAACGAGCTGCAGCAGCATCTTGTATAAGTGTTTGAAGTGGCTGTGATTTAAAAACATGAAGAAATAACAACCGCAACAAAAATTTTTTTTACTCGACAGATCGAGGTGAAAGAAACAGCAGCAGCAGATCTTGTTTGTGTGTATGTGTTAAAGGTCGATTTTTTGTTGTTGTTGTTTGTTGTCCTAGCTCAACAACGAACAAGAAGCTGCAGATTTGTGATGTTGTTGGTATGTGTATGTTAAACGGTAGAGAGAGAGAGAACCGTGAGAGAGAGTTAGAAGAGTGAGTTTGAGAGTTGAATGTTGTGTGTGATTGTGTTTGTTGATCAGCAGCACCAGATCGAACATGTTTATGATGTGATGTTGTTGTGGTGTTAGAAGAGAAAGAACATGAGTAAGAGTAAAATCTAGTGTTGCTTTGACATGGGTAGAGAGAAAGAGAAATATCAGTTTGTGTTTAGTTGTGTTGTTTGACTGATAAAGGAAGAGAAAGAGATAAGAAATGCTTGGCTGAAAATTTTGATTTTTAAATCAGAGTTAAGGATTTTAGTTCTGTTACACTAAAATACCAAATGGGCCTGGCCTTCCGTAAATGGACTTGATTTAACAAGCTGCAAGTCAAAAAAAAAAAAAAAAGAAAAGCAATTCACGTTGTCAAAACTGATCTTATAATTAGTTTGAAAGTGATTGGCATATTTTAAAAATAAAAATTAAAGGTGTCTTATAAAATTGCCGGGTGTTAAAGTTTAAAAAGTTTTATGGGCGTTTTCAATCAAGTCGTCATTAAATTTTAAAAGGTGACGTCTCTTGGCCGGGAGTTCAAGTTTTTAAATTTTGGGCCATATTGTTTTGGCCATAGTCGTTTGAGTGGACTTTAAATTTTTTTTAAAAGAAACGTCTTTTTGGCCGGGAGTTAGTGATTTAACTATTGGGCCATAATTGTTGGAGTTGGTTTCGTATTTTAATTGGCCGGGTGTTTATTTTGTCAATCTTTGGGCCAAAGTTTTTCAGTTAAGTTGAAATATTTTTGTCATTGGCCGGGTCTTTTTAAAATTTATTTTTAGGCCAAATTTTAAAAGGGTTATCGATTAAAAAAAATGGCTTATGCAGAACTTTTTAAATCTTTCAAATCTGATGATCTCACAATGGCACAAAGCCGGTTTAATAATTTTACAGTTTTAAAGGATGAAGAGATGCTGAAGGCAAAGGAAGAAGAATTGAAAAGAAATACAAAGGTCTGCAATTGTGACAAGGCACTGGCTGCTGAAAAAGTCATTATGGGACTTCCTTATGAGACAGTTCAAGACATGTGTTCATCTGCATGCAGAGTTCGTCTTTTTGGTATTTATGAAGCTAATAGACTTTTGTTAACAAATCAAGCTGAATTAACCACCATAAATACTGAACTTAAGAAAAATGAAGTTTCTTATTCGATTAAACTCAAAGAAGCGTTGGCTGAAATTGAACTTTTGAAAAGAAATCTTTATGAACGAAATGTTGAAATAAATCTTTTAAGTGAAAGACTCATATTTGCACAGTATGAATCCACAAAACTTGATAAGTGGACTGTCGCTAGTATGAAAATGAATGAGCTTGCTTCAAAACAAAGGGGGGCTAGGTTAAAAGATGGGGTTGGATATGACACAGATGTTCAGACGGTTTTTCCGCCTCCATTCACTGTGTGTTATTCACCAACACCTAAACCTCATCCTAAAAATGATCTGTTTGAACAAAAATCTAACAGTTTGCATGCAAGTTTAAAGGGAGTTAATCTGAAGGAGGTGCGAGATGTTTATGATTCTTCGACTGGTATGGGATATAGTAAAACGGGTACTGACAGTCAAGCTAATGATTGCTCAGTTCCTGTTGTTTCTAATCCTGTAACGGTTGTTACTTCTAATTTCTTTGATAAGTTTAAAGCAGGTGAAATTCCTACGTTTGAGCCTGTCAAGAGTGAGAAGGAAGAGTTAATTCAGGAATCAACTAATCATCAAGCTGCAACTACATCTACACACTCAATTCCCATCAATCAAGATCCGCTGGAAGCAGAGGTACTTATTGAAGACTGGACAAGTTCAGATGATTAATTAAAGACAAAGGAGAGTCTCGGAGTTTCAAAGATCAAGATGTCATCTGCAACTGTCAAAATTGAAATGCTTCCAAAGCCTGAATCAAGACAAATCCGGATCTCAGTCCCAGCTGCAAAACAAGTCAGTCTTCCATCCAAAGCTCAAAAGAAGAAGCCTTCACCTCTATCCATCATATCTCAAGTTTGTAAAAGACTTGAGAACAAGCAAGTGAAGATCTCAACTCCCATCCAACAAAGCAAAATAACAATCAGGCAACCACCCACAACTCAACATAAGAAGTCACAGGTCTTCAAACAAGTTGCATCAAGCTCAAAGCAAGCCCCACCCCCATCTGCTCCACACGAGCCAGTCAAGCATCAAAAGCCATTTAAGGCTTGTTTCAAGTGTGGAAAAGGTGATCACGTGCTCAAGAAATGCCCAAAAGGACATGTTTCGGACGGTAAAGGCAAACAGGTTTGCTTCTCCGAATCAGAGTCTAGAAAGAATCCTCCACTTGGTAAAGGTGAACAGGTTTGTTTATTTGAATTTCAAGTTAATAATCATACATCTTTGAATGGTCGGATGACGAACATTCCATCCCCACCTTCTCATGTGAAGCCGGTTTCACATGATTCAAAGATGAATGTGACCACATCAACAAAACCAAAACCTTTTTCCTCGGGGCTTAAACAGAAAATGATTTCCAAATTTAACTTTTTCAAATCGAAAATGTTTGAACCTAAACAAATTTGGCAAATTAAAAAGAAAGAGGAAAAGATAAGTGATACAAGAACAGGTTGTGTGCATAGACAGGTGTCTTACACTGATGAAAATGGAACGCCCAGGACTACGATGGCCTGGGTTCCCCTTTCTAACTAATCTGTTGATGAGTGCAGGAACATTTCAGGAGGACTGTTAGTAATCCGGTTTACTGACAGAGAATGTTCCTTATTCAAATTTGAGGCGGAACAAACAGGTCATGGTTTTGGTATCTTATCCACATTCTGGATCCTTCTTTGATTTTCACATATTTAATTTCACAGCCACTGCATTTCTCTTGATAACTCATTTATCATCTTTTGATAGAGTAATATGGAAGACGTTTCTTTCGTAATTTCTATTTTATATATTGTAAATAGGTAAAAAAAAAAAAGGATTAAAAAAAGTTAAAAAAAAAAAGGGAGTCTAACATTTTTACTTGTATTTTTGATAAGTTTTCTCATCCCTTTGAGATCCCTCTTGAGTCTTTTGAAAATTTCAATTTTGTGCTGAAATAGAAATTTTGGGGGAGTAAAATCTCAAATGAAAATGAACTGAAAATCATTAGTCCAAAATTATTTTCTGTGTAAATATTTTGTGTCTTTTGAAGGTTTCAGGTTTGTATGGAAAAGCAACTGAAGGAGGATATTGATTTGTGCAATGATGTGTCAATAGGCTCAGCCCGAATACAATTAAACAGCAATTCTGTGATCAAACTAACGTTCAAGAACTCGGCTATGAGGATTATCTCCTTGACATGATTGGTCTGCACAAAGATACAAGTCTTGTAAAAAAATGGGTTGAGAGCGTCAAATCTTTGCCTTGATTTCCCCAAATATCCCAAATCACCCTCGCCCTATCCCCGAATCGAGTTTCTAGTGTGCAAAACAAATAAAATAAAAAGCTGCTAGTGATGCTCTTCGGAAAAACCTCTGAGTGAGTTACTTGTTAACTCCTCAGAAAGTATTGAGTCAAAGTGCTTAACTCCTCTGCTATACGGAAGTATTGACCTGGAGTTGGTGGATCTTCTCTGCTATACGGAAGTATTGACCTGAAGGTTCACCGAGCATGCTCAAATGTTTATCTCCTCTGTTATACGTCGGTATAGACCTGGAGCTCTGAACTATTTGAGTTTCCCAAATAATAAGTCGCATTGTGTTCAAAAGAATCAATTGCTGACAAGCTCCACTCACAAAAAGATGCAAAAATTGCACAAGTGTCAAAAGAAGCTAATGCATCGATCAATATTCAAAATTTGATCCTCGAAATTCAAGCAAAGTCAATCGTATTGCTCAGATATATCCTGATGACAGAACTTGTTCTTTTTACCTAGATGTCTGTGAAAACCAAGTCGCTCGAGTTTCTTCAAATCGAACCAAAACATGATAAGATCGTCACAGGTTGTTTGTTGAAAGGAACAAGGCATGGGTTTAAATGGACAAACATATTGACAATCTAGCCAAGTCTTTGTTTCTCCGGATGGTCGCTCGAAACGCATTATCTGATATCCTTCATGAAAATTTCTTTTATTATCCTTATTTTATGTTTAGGTTCTTGAGTCTTGTTGGTCGTGTGTACCTTATGAGATGTGTTCTCTTTGTCTAAAATATTTGTGATCTTGTCGGACTCGTCCTCTCATTTTCGAATTTTTAATTTTAATTAAAAAAAAATCCAAAAGAATTTTCATTTCAAATTATTTTCAAGTCTTCCATATTATGCTATTAAAATTTTATCATTTTCACATGCATTTCACGGGAAATTGCGCACACAAACGGACACGGGTTCGCTTGTTTTCATACACAGATAAACACCGGTTTATTTTGTTTAATGAAATGATCTAATGAGAAATCTCGAGATTTTGTTTGTGACTGTGTTACAGATATTTGCTGCAAGTGATGGCCGATCATCAGTTGAGCAAAGCATCCTACCAGAGAACCTGTTCCTCAGAATTTGCAGAAGATACCGAGCTAGGAATCCTCCTCCTACATCTTCTGAAGCACTCAAGAAAAGATTGTTGGAAAACAGTTCCAGATTTTACGAAATGATGCACGCAAAATGGGAGAGCACATTAAATGGGGGAGCATACAATATGGGGGAGCTTGTAAGATAAAGGATCTTCAGCAACATAATTTCACAAGCATCAGTCTTGGGGGAGTTTTGTAGGATCTGAAATTAAGACTGATGCTTATCAAATTGAAGATCCAACAGTATTGACTTGTCGGTGCTGAACACGATGCAAGACGTTGATAATAATAGACTATGGGGGAGTATTGTTGGACCTGAATTGTAGTCTAGTATTATCAACACAGTCAAAGTCAACAAAAGTCAACTTCCGGTCAAAGTCCACGTAAAAAGTCAAATGGCGCGTTAGAGACGAAGAACCGAGTCAAGACGTTGAAGTTGTTTTATGTCTAGGATCGTTAATGTAATAAATATATTTTGTGTCAACAAAATATATTTAATCTAGCTTTAGACATGTTTTAGCCTTTTAACTTGTTATTTTCTAATTAGTCTAAGTGTAGGGACTATTAGTGTAACTAGCATGTTAAGCACTCACTATAAATAGTAAAGTGCAAATAGGGTTTTGGGGGGCTTGAATGAGCAAGTGATTGGGGTTTCCATTGTAACATCTTTTGCAATCCAGATTCAAAGATCAAATTGAGTGTTTTATAGTGTGTTCATCCAAAGTTCATCATATTTTATGTCATTTGATCCAAATCTTCACCAAATTACATGATTCAATAGTGTTTTGGGACCAACATTTACTTACGACACCTAATTCTTTTGGAAATTCTCTCAAGATTACTGATTAAATGCACACATATCTTTTAAACTATTATTTAAGACATATAAGGGTGCAATCATATTTGAAAGTTCTCACATTAAATTATTTATATTAGTCGTATTAGTTAAGTTACCAATTAGGTACATTAGTTAGGTTAATTAGAGGTGTATGAAATTTTAAGACATATAAATGAGCGTTCCTACATAATGTCCTTACCTTTCGGCTTCTTACAATCTTGTGCCCTATGCCCCTTTTCACCACAGTTGTAACACTATTTCATTTCAGAGCAATTGATGGCTATCTGACCACCTTTTCCATACCTGTAGCACCCTTGACTTCCCATTCGACATTCGCTTGGATGTTTCCTCCCGCACTTCTTATAGTCCTTGTGTTCATCTGAAACCTTCACGATTGCCTACTTTGAATCTATTCTTGCCTTCTTAAACCCAAGTTGATCCCCTTCATCCCATTTGTTGTTACCAATCCCATTCTTCCTCAATTCACCTACAGCCACCGGTTCACGATGGTCATACAATCCTCCACTTAAGTCCATTGTTGATCTAAAAGTTCTAGGTCTAGCAGTGAACATGCGCCTACGGATATCTAGGCGAATCCTTGAATGTATCTCTTAATCCTCTTTGATTCTAGAGTCACCAACTCAGGCACCAAGCGTGCCATCTCATTAAACATGGATGTGTACTCATGATAAAACATAACCCCAGCTTCCAAACTCAAAAATTCTAAGTCAATCTTATCTAGTTCCCTTTTTAGAAAGTACTCCTTAGTCACCAACCTTGTCATCTCAGACCATTTCATCCTTGCAATAGCTCTTTCCCCAAGAGCAACAACAATGTAATCCCACAAAATAAGAGCTGGATCCACAAATGAATAAGCAGCAAACTTCACCTTCTGATCCTCATGACACTCACTGATATTCAACATGACATTCATTTCCCTAATCCATCGCTGAGCAACAGCAACATTGCCATTACCATCAAACATTGGGGGCTTGCATCTTGAAAACTCCCCATCGTTACATCCTTTAGCAATTCCTTCAACTTCATAATCATCGGAACCATCATCATCATACATCTCCTCATTCTTGGCTACTTTCTTTTTACGATCCTTTTTCTTTTCGGCTCCCTTGAACTTCTCAATTACTTCATCAAACAGGGCGAGTACCACATCAGCCAAAATATGGTTCACATCATGTGTTATAGCCTCGTTCATAGTCTTCTTTAGCTTTGCTTGATCGACAGCAGGATCCTCAGTTTCACTATCAGACTCAACCGGCTTCTCGAGCGGCTTCCTCTTCGGCTTCTCAACAACTGGCTTCTTCATCTTGCTTCTCGTCTCTTTCATGTTAGGCGGGGGATCATTCCTTGCACTACTACGCGTTACTCTCTTCCGAACAACCTTCTTACCGGCCATTTTACTACTTCTCCTATAAGATTCAAAACACTAATGTGGTTAGTCAAGGATAGTTCAGATCATGACGAATAGTAAGTTTCTAATTACAATGGCCAGTTGTGATTAACTACATACAACGCTTTTCATGGTCTAAACCTTCCTATTCTGAACCACACTAGCATTCAAGATCTACTATCTTTAATCTAAGCATGTATAGTTCGCATATAATCACATAGGCATCACAATTTCAACTATCGTCTTCTATTATTAGTTACACTCTAAACAACACTATATATATATATACTATCATATATCCTTACCTTTGGCATTAAGCTACTCAGGCTGGCATCCTTGACACTCGGTCCCATTTTCAGTTCAAGTTTATGTTTTGAAAATATTTTCCCAAATCTCTTAAACTTTGGCTTTGATACCAACTTGTAAGGCCCTCTTTCCAAGGGACCTCACAGTTGGTCATACACGGCATAAAACATTTCATACAAACCTTCATTTGATTAAAATAACCATTGTTAGGGCTATTTCCTTGTTAAGATTTACTTTGTATTTTGTTTATATGTTTGTATATAGTTTAGGGTCTATTTTGTCATATTCCTTAAACTTGTATTTGTTTGCTTTAAAGCATGTAGTGAGAGAGTGTGAGGAGAGAGGCTAGATCACAATTTCACATAAGAAAGAGAACTTGTGTGTGTGATTTATTTTCTCCTGCACCTTGTATCACAATACTGCTTTGATCATCAATATACAAAGAGAATTATTAGTATGAATTGTGTTAATGATTAAACTGTGTTTGTGTTGATGTTATTCTGATCATTTGAGCGATATTCACGATCCAATTGAACCTATCAATTGGTATCAGAGCTGTTGGTACTGTGTTCTTCGCTGTTCTTAAGCAAAACACATCAAAATTGCTCAAATACAATGATCTGAATGAATTGTTCATGTTTTTAGTTGTGATTCATCATCATAATCACTTCAATACACAACGATTGTGCAGATTTCATCAGATCATCATCAGATCTGAGAAATTAAGAAACTACTGTTCGATCGAATTTTTCATAAATTCTTCAAAAATTGGACATGTTTCAGATTGATTGATATAAGGGATTGTTAATCGGAGTGTTTCACAGCTTGTGTGTGAATTTTGGACAAATTGGACAAGTTTTAGACAAAACCCAGAAAATTCTCATGGAGAAGATGATGAACAGTAAGAACTTGGTTGAAGATTAACTTGCCGGGTGATTAATTTGACTTAGACAATTTCCTTGGACTTAGATTGAAGAACAATTAGGTCCTGTGCAGCCGTGTAAGGGAATTTGTTCTAGACGGGTAAAGAATTTGACGAGAAAAAGTGTTACTGTTCAGCCGGATCAAACACTGTAGTGCCGGGTGATACACTGTTACGCCGGGTGATTAAGAGATTTCAGCCGGGTAATCATCAACTGTGCAGCCGGGTGATTAACAACTGCCGTGTGATCGAGTACTGTTCAGCCGGGCAAACCTTTTGCCGTGTCAAGATTCTGCCGGGTCAAAGATTATTGCCGTGTCAAAGTTTATTTTTATTGCCGGGTAACTGTTCATCCGGGTGAAGAACAAAACTATTACAACTATTGAGCCGGGTAACTGTTTGGCCGTGTAAAGACTTTTTCCTGCCGGGTGAAGAACAAAGACATTGTTTAGCCGGTTGAAGAAGGATTTTCACTGTTTTGCCGTGTGACTCACTTTAGTTGTTTTTAATACTTGTTTCTTATCTTGTCTTTAATTACTTGTCTTTATTTTAGTATTTTAATCATTTCTTTTCAAAAAATTAACAAAAACCAAAAATATTTTCTTTAAAATTTGTTAAAATGGCTCCTAATGATGATTCTGATAACCGTGTTCCTAGACTTTTGAATCGTGCAGATTTCAAGAACTGGACCATCAGGTTGAGACATCACTTGTGTTCTATTGACAATGACTTATGGAAGTCCATTGAAAAGGGTCCTCACATTCCAACTCAGACAGCGCCAGATAGTGCAAGTACCTATACTAAAGATTCTACTACACCTTATCCAGAGGATAATTTGTCAGCAGAAGATCTAAGGAAGGTAAAGAATGATAGCAAGGCCTATTCTTTAATGTGCAAGGGGTTGCCACTCCAAGTTCTGTCTAGATTGGATGCCACTCCAAATTCTTTAAAGTCGATATGTGAAGGAGGAGAACAATTGAGAAGTTTGAAGAAATCTAAGTTGAAAAGGCAATTGGAGTTGTTCGAGCATATTAATGGAGAAACAGTGCACCAGATGATGAACAGGTTTGTTCACTTAACTACTAAGATGTCAAACCTCGGAATGAAGACTGAACTTCAAGACTTGAATGATCGTTTGTTATGTGCTTTACCATCATCATGGAAGCAGACTGTTACTTTGTTGAAACATACTGAAAAATTTCCAATGGAATTAGATCTGCTTATTGGGAAGATTGAAGAAGTTGAGATTGATGAAGGATCAAGAAATACTGATAGATCAAGCTCACAAACTCAGTATAAGTATGTGGTAAATCCTGCCAATACTGTGGAGAATGCTTTTCTTGCACAAGATGCAATGAAGTTTGAAGAAGATGGTGACTTATTTGTTGGTGCAAGTTTCTATACTGATTCAGCATACTTTCCAAATTCACCAACTTATTCTCAACCTCAATCTCCACCAAGATCTCAAGTTCAAAATCAGAATCTGAAGAATCAAGTAGAAAATCAAAGTTCAAATGTTCAAGCCAAGGTGAAATACGTTATGAATATTCTGTTGCAAGATGACGAGACCAAAACTGCTTTTACAGCGTTTATGGCAAGTTTTCAAGCATACCAAGGAAGTCATTTAAGTCAAATGGACGTGGTCCTTCAAGACTTATTTGAGATGGATCCAGTTGACGTTGAGGAAATGGATCTTAATTGGCAAATGGTCATGGTTGCATATAGGACGCAGAAGCATGCATATGTTAACCGAAGTTATAAGCCTCATGCAAACAAGACAGTTGGATTTGACAAATCAAAGGCCAGATGTTTTAACTGTAACCAGTATGGTCATTTCTCAAGAGAATGCAAAGCTCCCAAGAATCAAAATTTCAATGACCAAGCTAGTTCAAGTAATCAAGGTCAAGGTCAAAGCTCACAACAGTCTTCAAGCTACCAAAGCAGAAATCAACGTTTCTTTCAGAAACCATACCAAAGTCTTCCCATGCCGGAACTGAAGGATGAAGGAAAGAAACCAGAAGACCAAACAAAGGCACTGGTGGTCAGCGTAAAAGATGGTTATGATTGGAGTGCGTATGCAGAACAATTTACATCTGATCTTACATCAAGTCTGGCACTGGTATGTGAAATTGAAGAAGACTGGTCTGAAGAAGGGGATGGAAAAGCGATTGAAGATGTCAGTGAAGATTCTGAAGATTATGACTGGAGTGCAAAGTCTGATCCTACTGAAGAAACTGAATTTGAAGTTGCGCTGATGGCTACTGCAAATGAATCTTCATCTTCTACTGAACAACCAAAGGTTAGTAATGACTTACCCCCTAACTATGTTCCATTACCTGTTGATGTGAAAGAAAGGTTGTGTTCTGAACAGTGCATTCAACAAGTAGAACATTATCGAACTCATTCATTTAAAATCGGTGACAAATTAAGCAAACATGAAAAGATTCATGAACAACTTAAAATTGATCACAAAATTTCTGATGAGAAGATTTTGTCACTAACTGAATCATGGAACAAAACTTTAAAAGAATTGGAACTTGTTACCAAACAACTTGAAGAAATGACAAAGAACTTTGAACAAGAAAAGGTTGCACATGCAGTCACTCAAGTTGAATTAACAAAGGTTAAAAGCTGTAAAACCATGGTGAAACAACTCGTAAGTGAAAGAGGTAACAAAACCAAAACCGGGTTGGGTTTTACTCATGAACCAATGCCAAATTCAATCACTCAAACCTTACCGGAAAACTTTAATGAATTTGATCATTCACCTGAAAATGAACGTAAATTCAAAGAAATTCAAAGAAGCAAATCCGAATCTGAAGGTTCTGAAGTTTTGATGGAAAGTTTGAAAGAAGAAGATGGTGTGACAACTGAAGCTGACGATGAAGCTAGCAACAAATCAGAGCCTGTTCTGATTCAACTTGTTGAGTATCCGGAACTGAATCCGAAACCAGAAACAACGGTGAAGGAAGAAGGTGAATTTTCAGGATACAATGATCCTGAATACATCAGGTGGAAGAAAGAACAAAAGGCGCAAGTTGCTGATCAGTTGATCAAGAAGCAAGAAGTGAAGAAGACTGAAGTTTCGAATGCAAAGAAGCAGAAATCGAAAATAATGAACAATCAATCTGAAATGAAACTGTCAAAAGGCAAAAGTGTCTTAAAATCAAATGAAAACACCAAAGTTCAAAGTGTTAAAACTGACAAAGTTAAACCTGTCAAGAAAGTGTCAAAAGGTAAGACAATCAAATTTGTGTCTGTAGGTACTTTCGACATGAACGGTTCTTATGGTAACCAAATCAATGCTCAAATCGAATCTAACTCTGGTCTGAAAACAGGTTCAGGTCCTAAGTCTTCCGCTGTCAATGATAAGAGAATTGAATCCAAAAAGGTAACCAAACAGAACAGTTTAAAATCGAACCAAAGTCCCGTGCAATCAAAATCACAAACAATGTCTCCACAAAAGAATCAAGTTAATCTAAAACCGAACAAAACTGATAATGAATCTCGAATGAGTTCAACATCAAAAGTTAACAATCGGCTCTTTTGGATTAGCAAGAGACATTGTGAGATATGTGATCGTTATAACCATACAACTGCTGAATGTTTCTTTAACAGGTACTGCAGTTTCTGTGACAAAAGAAATCATTCTTCAGAAGAATGTTTTTATAACAAATTTTGTGATATTTGTGAAAAAAGAAACCATGACACAAAGGATTGTTTCTTTCGATCAAACTCAACAAGAGAAATGACTCCATATTCAAATTTTCAAAGAAATAACTCTTTTGATTTTCAAAATATGAATCAAAGTCACTCTCCGGTTTTGAAAAATTTCAATCGAAACAATTCTGTTTCTAACTTTTCAAGAAATGTGCAGGTTAACAGTTTTAAACCAAGAGCTTTAATGGTAAGAAATCAAAAGTTTGAAAATAACCTTGATCCTAAGCTAGAGGAAAGGTTTAGTGCTTTGAGGAGAAAGCAATCAATGAACGCCAATGGGCGAAACAATAGTTATCAGCATCAAAATCTCTTAAATGAAACAAATTTTCAAAATGTTCAATATCAACAAGTTACTATTGTAGATAGATTCGGAAAACCCAAGACCGTGTGGGCCTGGGTTGACCAAACTAACTAAGTAATTGTTGAAATGTAGGTACGCCCAAGAAGACCTATCAACTCATGGTTCGTTGATAGTGGGTGTAGCCGGCATATGACAGGCAACCATGCCTTGCTTCAGGATTTCAAGCTGAAAAATGGTACACACGTTGCATTTGGAGGTGATGCGGGTGGTAAAATCACAGGAGAAGGAACTGTTTCGAATGGGGTCATTAGTTTTGATAAAGTCAACTACTGTGCACAGTTGAACTTTAACTTACTAAGTGTATCTCAAATCTGTGATAAATCTTATTCAACTCTTTTTGATGATTCTCTCTGTTATATTCTTAAACCAGGTTTCAAGATTGACAATGAGTGGGTAGTGGTTAAAGCTCCAAGAGATCGTGATGTATACAAATTGGATATGTCGCAGATTGATGTTGAAACCGAAACAACCTGTCTCATTGCACATGCTTCAAATGATGAGAGTCAGCTTTGGCATAGACGGCCGGGCCATTCAAACTTCAGAAACATGAACCGTTTGGTAACTGGAAATCACGCTGTGGGAATCCCATCAAAGAAATTCTCCACAACTGATCTCTGTCCAGCATGTTTGAAGGGAAAACAGCATAGGATGTCTTTTAAGTCCAAGCAAGAAAACTCCATTTCAAAACCCTTGCAGATGCTACATATGGATCTTTTCGGACCAACAAATGTGCAAAGCATCGGAAAGAAGTCTTACTGTTTTGTCATTATTGACGATTTCACTTGATTTTCTTGGGTTTATTTTTTGCATGCTAAATCTGAAACAGCTGAACTATTAAAAGAATTTATCATCAAAGTTGAAAATCAATTGGAATGCAAAGTTAAAATTTTAAGAAGTGATAATGGAACTGAATTTAAGAATGCTAATGTTGATTTATTTTGTGCAGAAAAGGGGATTGCTAGACAATTTAGTGCGCCAAGAACACCTCAACAAAACGGGGTTGCGGAACGGAAAAACCGGACACTGATTGAAGCAGCAAGATCCATGCTCGCAGATGCCAAAATCCCTATCACTTTTTGGGACGAAGCTATTGCTACTGCGTGTTTTGTACAAAATAGAACATTATTGGTTCAAGATAAACAGAAAACTTCTTATGAGTTGTTATTTGGAAGAAAACCAAATATTTCTTACTTGAAAGCATTTGGTTGTTCGGTATCGATTTTAAATTTGAATGATCATCTCGGGAAGTTTGAGTCAAAATCTGACGATGGATTTTTCCTAGGCTATTCGTCTGTTTCTAAAGCTTATCGGGTTTTTAATAGCAAAACAAATACTGTTGTTGAAACTATTAACGTCAAGTTTTTAGAAAATTCGTTTCCATTAGTGGCTCATGGTCCCGAATGGTTATTTGATTTAGATTCGTTATCGAAATCTTTCAATTCTAACTTATTTGATTTTTCAGGAAAAACAAACAAGGAATCAGGCGACTTGGGATGCTTTAGTGACGATTCTGATAATGACGAGGATGGAAATCTCAACTCAGAATATCCATTCATGTCTTTTCACAATCCTGATCATGTCAAATCCAGTCAAGATCCGGGTCCTTCTGGTTCTCATGAAGATCAAGAATCGAACAATCTTGAAGAAGATGTGAATCCGCAAGTTTCTCCTAATGATGGTGCATCTGTTCAGAATCAACCATCATCAGATCCGAATGCTGAAGTTATTCCAGAATCATTTGATTACTTCATTAATTCACCGGATCAAGTCCCTAACTTCACTCCACATACGTCGTCCATTCTACAAGATCTACCAAATCTGAATACTTCTAATCTGGAGAGTCAAGTGCAAGGAGGTGACATACCAATTCATCGAATTCACAAGAAACATCCTGTCTCTCAGATTATTGGGCCGTTGAATCAGAGAACTACAAGAAGTCAGACTGAGCAAGCAAATGTCTGTCTTTATTCGTGTTTTCTATCTCAAGTGGTGCCAAAGAACATTTCAGAGGCGTTGAAAGATAACATTTGGATTGAAGCTATGCAAGAGGAACTACTTCAGTTTCGCAAACAGGAAGTTTGGAAGTTAGTGGATTTACCTGAAGGAGAGAATGCAATAGGTACAAGATGGTTGTACAAAAACAAGCCAGACGAACGTGGCATTGTTGTGAGAAAC
Organism: Tagetes erecta; assembly: GCA_030867185.1. Taxonomy (NCBI): domain Eukaryota; kingdom Viridiplantae; phylum Streptophyta; class Magnoliopsida; order Asterales; family Asteraceae; genus Tagetes; species Tagetes erecta. The sequence continues at coordinate 61,752,220 of CM061490.1, read as the reverse complement.
AAAGCGAGACTCATTGCACAGGGATACACTCAGGAAGAAGGCATTGATTATGAAGAGGTGTTCGCTCCGGTCGCAAGACTTGAAGCCATACGCGTTTTTCTTGCATATGCTTCCTTCATGAAGTTTAAAGTATTCCAAATGGACGTTAAAGGTGCTTTCTTGTATGGACCAATTACAGATGACGTATATGTCAGACAACCTCCGGGTTTTGAAGATCCTGACTATCCTCATCGTGTATACAAGTTGAGTAAAGATCTATATGGTCTACACCAAGCTCCAAGAATCTGGTATGAGACATTATCGAAGCATTTACTAGAACATGGATTTACAAGAGGTCAGATTGATCCAACTTTGTTTATGAAGAGGGAGAATGATGATTTGTTGTGCGTTCAAGTATATGTGGACGATATTATCTTCGGATCAACCAGTGCGTCAATGTGCAAAGAATTTGAAGAAATCATGAAGTCTAGATTTCAGATGAGTTCAATGGGAGAGATTATTTTCTTTCTTGGATTACAAGTGAAACAATCAGCTGACGGAATTTTCATCAATCAATCAAAATTTGTTGAGAAGTTGTTGAAGAAGTTCAAGATGCAAGATTGTCAAACAATTCGAACTCCATCTGATGTGAATTGCAAGATTCAACCGGATCCAAAGGGCAAAGCAGTTGATCAAACACTATACAGATCAATGATTGGTTCTCTGATGTATCTTACTGCATCAAGACCAGACATCATGTACGCTGTTTGTGTATGCGCCAGATATCAGTCTGATTGGAAAGAGTCGCATCTTGTTGCTGTGAAGCGTATATTCAGATATCTTAAAGGGAAACCAAATCTTGGGTTATGGTATCCTTACGAAGGAAATTTTGAATTATATAGCTATTCTGACAGTGATTTTGGTGGTTGTGCTCTTGACAGGAAATCGACTACTGGTGGCTGTCAATTTCTGGGTCCTAGGCTTGTCTCTTGGCAATGCAAGAAGCAGACCAATGTTTCTGTATCCACAGCTGAAGCAGAGTATATCGCTGCATCTGCAGGATGTTCTCAGGTTTTATGGTTACAAAATCAGTTGCTTGACTACGGGTTTAACTTTCTAAAAACACCTATTTACATAGACAATACTGCTGCTATGTTTATTACTGCTAATCCTGTTCAACACTCAAAAACCAAACATATCGAAATTCGATATCACTTTTTAAGAGACAACTCTGAAAAGGGTTTAATAATTTTGATTAAGGTTCATACCGACAAACAACTGGCAGATCTTTTTACAAAATCCTTTTTGTCAGGACGGCTTGAATTCTTAATTCAATCCATAGGATTAATCAATCATGATTGATTCTATTTTTCAAAAACAAAACAAAAATCAGAAAAATATAAAAGCCAAAAATATAATAAGTTGATGTCATATATTGATTCCGTTGTCTTTTATTTTATGTTTTGCATTGTGTGTGTGCATGAAAAAGAAAAGCAAAAACAAAATATAAAAGCAAAAAGAAAAGAAAATATCATGTCATAAGAATCTATATGGCACAAAGTGAGAAATGATAGTTACACTAGACATTATTTGTTACATCATTTTTAAATAAAGACTGATGAATGTTAATTGATGTGCTAGACAGCTCAGGCAATTAGACTGAAAAAGTAAGTTGCCTCCGACTGAACTGTATCACCAAAATCCAGAAGAAATGTCAGCTTCAGATATGCGTAGTTGGCTGAGTTCGAGAAATTATCCATATAAGACTTTGAAGAGGTTGAAATCTGAGTCTTTGAGGAAAATTGTTGTTAGCTTTATGAAGACCGAAAAAATGTACAATCGTATGTTTTACTTGGACTACAACAATCCTCAGTATTTCGAGCTGACAAAGAGATTCAAAGTTCTTGGACCGAAGGAGATTCCGGTGATGGCTCTACCTGAAAATGCTCACAAGAAACGACATGAATTAATGGATATGTTTCCAAGCGAAGTTAAATCATACAACATACCAATGGATGTTCGGGAATCATGGCATAAGTCAGCTACAGCAGGTGACGTGGTTAGGTCACTGTTGAGTAAAGGTCAGTCTATTGCTGAGTTGCTTGACTCGATGATTGTGCCAGAGAAGAACAAGAAAGTGAAGATCATAGCATGGAAATACGATGAAGTTTTTGATGCTTTCATGATTAAGAGAGTGAATGGTTTATGTGACGTATACCATTACTTCTCGGGCATTTTTAAGTTGGAAGTTCAGGATTTGAAGGAGCTGCACAAACTTAGGTTGATAAATCACACGCATGCTGAGCGTGGTGATAAATGTGTAATGCTGCTTGATGCCGGAATAGCCAGACCCCCGAAGTATCTTGATTTTAGAGGCCAACAAGAAGATACAGCATATGTGCAAGCGAAGAAAGAAAGGAAGAAAAAGAGACTTGTTGTTACTGAAGATATGTATTTAGAGGAATTTTCGGATGAATACTTTGACAAGGTGACAGATCCTGGACTGAAAGTGATTGATGGAAGTCAAATGACGAAGCCAATACTTAGAGTGTTTTACAATCAAGAAACATTTGAGTTAAAGCTGGTTAGAAATTTGGAAGATTGGGACAAAGACATGATTACTCTGTTTAGTACCTTTGAGTTGAAACTGCTGCATCCGTCATATATCGAGTTTTTGCGAAGTTACAAGATGGAAAAATGTAAAGATAAACTTGCTGAAGCTGATAGAAAGTTGTTCGTGGTGATGATAGAAGTGATTGATGCTGCTTCAGAGAAGATTCGTGTGAGAAAAGCATTGCTCAATTCTAATCTCGTGAGGGTTGATATGCCAGAGATAGAATATATGAGGATTAGTAGGAAGGGTACTTTGGAGGTGCAAGTCAAAGGACAGGAGATGCCATTTGAATTTTATGCTAATATTGACTTTGCAGGTTTAAATCTGGATTCACTTAGACGCATGAATGCCTGCCCAATTCTGACAAATGAGTCTAAGCTGAGACAAGCCAAAATTGCTGAAAAATTCAAGTCCTGTATCGAAGAAGCTCTGAAGGAACAAGAAGAGTACAAAGGAAAAGAGCTGCTGAATGTCAAAGATGAACCGGAAGATTGGTAGAAAGAGATTGATGCTGAACAAAGAAGAAAAAAGATTGAAGATTTTGCTGAAGATTCAAAGATAAATCTTAGGGGGAGTACTGTTAGGGCTATTTCCTTGTTAAGATTTACTTTGTATTTTGTTTATATGTTTGTATATAGTTTAGGGTCTATTTTGTCATATTCCTTAAACTTGTATTTGTTTGCTTTAAAGCATGTAGTGAGAGAGTGTGAGGAGAGAGGCTAGATCATAATTTCACGTAAGAAAGAGAACTTGTGTGTGTGATTTATTTTCTCCTGCACCTTGTATCACAATACTGCTTTGATCATCAATATACAAAGAGAATTATTAGTATGAATTGTGTTAATGATTAAACTGTGTTTGTGTTGATGTTATTCTGATCATTTGAGCGATATTCACGATCCAATTGAACCTATCAACCATAGTAGAAGACTAGAAACATAATATGTCATTACAAACCATAAAAAGTTTAATATATGTCTTTAAAATAAACATAAAAGGTCTTCTTAAAACAGATGCCGGTCTTCACTTGCAGAGTAGCTCTCTATCCATACCATCCACTTGATTTACCATTCCACCTATCATACTAATATGCATACAAAAGTCAGCTTCGCTGAGTGAGTTCTAATTATACTTTATCAAATAACGTTTCATAATCTTTGTCAAAATGCTTTAGCTTTATCACATTGACAATACTTCATCATTAATTTGTTTATTGCTTGGATTATACTTTTATCCTCTTTATCCAACAATTCTCTTTCCGTCAATTCACAATCTGCCGAAGGACAACACTACTCTTTCCTCGTCTCGAATTCGCCAACAGGCCAAACTCGATCATTTATGTGGCCTTAAGCCCCCATCAGGTGAATAAATTTGTGGCTAGCTAAGCCCCTGACAGTTTGACCCACTAATGCCCAATGGCCCTTACGCCTACTTTAGTATAAGGTCCCTTTGTTTTTAGATGTAGCACCACTTTTTTTTAGATGTAGCTTATGAGAATGCAACGCATGCAATTCTCCTTATTTGCTTGCAAGGCTTTCTTTTAGATGTAACTCCTCTTTGCGCCCAATTATCATTTCTTTCTTTCACTTTAGTCTTTTAGTTTTACATAATATAATGCAACACAATATAACTATATCATACGTCTACACATGAATCACACATAAATAGTCCAAACATTTCAAAAAGGAAAACATGTCTTAAGTCCATATACAAGTCTTTAAAAGAAAGTTCATTAGAAAATCTTCATTTTCATAAAAGTCTGTCATAAAATCTTTCTTTGAAATCTCGTCACTGGTATGCATATCGCCCCAAAACAGTTAAAAACAGTTAATAGAGGGGATCTAGAACTCATCTGATACGACAATTAACTTCAAGTCTAAGTAATCACACTATACTGCCTGCATAAGGGTCAACGTATAATTTGGTCATTTTTTGCTAATTTCGCACCTAATTTCGCATGTAGTTTCTCATGTCGTTTCGCATGGCTCACGCCCAACTTTAGTTGAGACTTATCCTAGTTTCTCAAGCACACTCAAACACAGAATTTCAGATCTCAGACACATGAGAAACTACAGTTTTGCATTTATGAGAAACTACAGTTTTGCATTTATGAGAAACTAGAGTTTCTCACAAAGAACACTAATTTCGCAAAACGGGGTTTCTGCACGGTTTTTGCCTAAAATCTTCATTTTTCATCCAAAATCTAAACTTTTAACATCCAAATATTTGGTTTATCTCCTATAATACTAAATCTATGTTTTTATACCATTTAAAATGTAAAAACGTGATCTTTTTATGATTTTGCTCATTTTTCCTAAAAACTCAAAAACCCTTGAATTGATCCAGATCTAAATGCGTGTTTTGGAGATGTTTCTTACCTGGATATCCTTCTCTTTTCTTGATGATTTGATCCACAAACAATTAGATCTTGCTTCCTTAATCCCAAAATCCACAAATCTTGAAATGGAATGAATAGAATGATCTTCATGGTGGCTGGTTAGGGTTTCTTAGAGGGGTATTATGGGCCCTTAAACCCATAATTTTAGGCATGTGGACTCCTTAACTCCATAATCTTTTTTTTCTTTAACCATAAAACCCGAAAATAAAGCTCATTTATATTAAATGCTTGTTTCAACTTTTAGGGTGTTACATTTTGTCCTTTCCATTTAAGGCGTATGTTCTAAAAATTATGTTTATCATTATTAGAGTTTAACAAAAGATTATCATATGCTTTATTTACTAAAGATATTCATTTCTATAACAACCCGATGTTTTCGCCATCGGGTGGGGTGTTACAAAATTGACATTCTTATATAATTCTAATGTTTTAAACGTCGAATGGTTATTTTTAGACTTAATAGTAATTAACTTTGATAATATTTATAAAATCTCTTTTATACATTACAATTTATATATTTTTAAGATTTATTTAATATAACTAGTTATTAAATAGTAAACTTAGATAATAACTTATAATAAATTCGATCGGTTTATTAAAGACGAGAATACGTGGAATCCAAAATATTCATTTATTAATAAACTAAATGTTGCATTCTTGATGGAATTAAATACAAATAAAATAGGAACAAAACAATGGATTCGAGTTCGAGTCAGGAATTCGGGTTCGGGTTTGAGGCATGTGTCACACCAACATTCACCTTAATGTAAAAGTGCGTTTGCAAGGGAAAAACTTGGTCGGAGAGGCGGGAGGGTGGATGTTGTGAATCGTGAATGTGAACTAGACTACTAAATACATGTTAACTTAAGGGTTTACAAACATAATTTTATAAATATTATATAAATACATAATAAAAAATAATTATTTTAAGTTTACGGATAATCTGAATATCCGAATTATTTGAAAATACTATCCAAACCTGAATCCGAAACTTCGGGTAACCAAAGTTCGGATATATGAATTATCAGATATTTCGGGTTCAGAATATTGGATTTTTGGATTGGATTTACAGATGCGAATATTTATGAACACGCCTATACCAAACATCACTAAGAGTGATAATTTATTTCATTACTACAAAGTAGCCAAACAAAATAATTTAAATCATTTTACTTCTTACATTTCGTTCTTTTATTCATTTCACTTCCTCCTTTATTTTATTACTCCATTGCACTTAAAACATTGTACATTTCCTATTTATATTTATATATCTCTAAATTGACAAGGTCGGTGCAAAGCACCGGCCAGTCACGTGACGTCATGTCGCGTTTTAACTTTTTTAACTTTAAGGTATTTACGGTTTTAATTTCCGACTTTTACTAATTCTCATTTTAGCCCTAGTGAGTTTTTCTTTGATCTCTTACTCTATTTTGACATACAATACGACTTTAATATTGTTATCGTTTTGACCTATAACTTTTGATGTTTCATCATTTTTTAATATATGACATATTACAGTTTTGCGTCGTAACGTATGGGCATGATACTTTTTTTATCAACGCAAGTGACGAAGTCACATACGCAAACCCAACTACGTGACCCAACCGCTACAACGCGCGGCCCAGTGTTAAATCTAGTTATTAGAAGAATTACTAATAAATAGTAAGACTACATGTAGTGGGCGTTTTTTTGCCCCAATAATGCCCGGAAACGCCAAATAATGCCCCCACACCCACTACGTGGGGGCGTTATCCTTTAAATATTTGTATGGGCGTGATGCTGAAAACGCTGAGCCCCTCACGCAAATCAAAATCTTACCGTTAAACGGTAATATGCAATGGCTATATATATGTGTGTGTATATATATATATTTTAACTTAATATTACACTATAAATACTATACTTTCTTTATCAAATATTCACACCATCTCAACTCATTTTATACTCTAACTTTCTACTACAATTTCTTATCAATACTCGCAATGTATCCATACGGTGCCCCATTCGGATCACCAAACAAGCCCGGCTACCAACCCCCTCGAAGAACCGGCACAAACCAAACAAACGGCCCGAACATGTGACATCCCTAAAAATTCAAATTTATAATGTTAGGCTTTATATATATTTAGGTGTTCCTTAGTGTTTATATAATTGTTTGTTTCCAATCGACAAGAAATCAAACAAATCTTAGTCCAACTTATATATTAAAGTTTAGAACAATATATATAATTTTTGGCAACATTATTTGTAACCCAAAACTTTTATAAAAACAACTCCTAATAACCTATTAACTAACTTAAACCTATCAATTAATTACTAACTCATCCTAAACTAAACATGTTTAGCTAAACTAACATGTATCTACTACTGATTTAAGTACAAAATATATATTTATATCCTATATATCATCTAGAAAGCTTAACTATGAATCAATATTCCCTACAAGATAAAGATGAACCAATAATTGACACCTAGTTTTCTTTGAACCATGATCTATCACCATTAGCTAACATCTAAGGCATTCAAAAGATACTTGTCGACCTCTCAAATCAAGAACCCTTAACATACAACAACTCATCTTCTTACTCACCCCAAGTTCATCATGAACCTTCATCGGCCACCTTATCCATCTCAACTACAAAACCAAACACACTCAATTACCACCAATTATCCCCACTCTTCTTTCTCTCTTACTTCCACACACACAAGTAACACGTACGTACATACCACCTTAAGTTTTCATCTTTAAATCACAACACTCCAACACCTTTGCTCTCTCTAAACTCTTAATTAAGCCATCTAGTGAATCAAGAAGTTAACAAAGCTTGGAAGGGCTATGGTAGTTGAACGACGACAAGGCCGTTTCTGTCCCGTTACCCGGCAGTCAGAGCCCTTGCCAGAGAAGATATACGTGGCACCGGGATAACCGGGTCTTTTGAATACCGTGATCAAACTGTGGTCAACTAGCCAAAAGGTGTCAATGGCGATAACAACAATAACAAGTTGAGATGGAGTCGGATGCGAGTGGATTTAAGTATATAAAACGATTAAAGAGGTATAATCAATCGCTAAATAGGTTTAAAGTTTTGTTAACAATTTACACGTGTGTGATATATACATATGTCGAGCTTTAACATAAAAACGATACGGAATATAAAACGAGCAAGTAACGATTGTAGTAATTGCGCATGCATTAATTTACTGAATTGGTTTCTTGCATGATTTTCGTAAGAAGTTTTCTTTTAGAAACCTACAACTATACTAATAATAATAAAATGTTTTATTATTGACACGTACTATATTGTCATCATTATTATTATTATTATATTAAATCTTAAGTTATTATTTTGAGTACAATAAATAACATGATAAACTTCAACTTTCAGGCTTATACAAATATTATGTTTGGTAACCAAATTTACCTATTTTGATATTATTTAGTTATTTTTAAACTTTAGTAAATAACGTTTCTATGTGATAACTATTAGTATTATACAGGCATAGTTTGTTGACATGCAAATTAATCACATATACTATTAAACTAAAGAATACCTGTATTGTGAAATAACTTAGTGAACACATCATTCTATACTTAGGGAGGACGGAGTGGACGAGGTGAGGAGGGACGAGGAGGAGGGTTCGATGCTTGTGGACGAGGTGAGCTCCTCGCCGAGGAGCTTGTTGATGCAGTGATTGTGAGGGGCGAGGTGAAGGAGGGACGAGGTTGGCAACGAGGACCGTTCCTCTTCCGACGAGCTTATGGCGAGGATGTTGCTCGTGTGGTACTCGCCTACCACTCTGTCCCCCCTTATAAATAATATGCACTTAATTCTAATACATAGAAATCAAGTATAACAATAAAAATGACATCTATTGAAACATACAATCCAATAATAATAATAATATTCAATCATTATACTTAAATACTTAAAGTAATTTAAAGAGCTTAGACACGTACTGTCGTACACGTATGATAACTTTACTTTGTTGCTAGAAATTGATCATAAGTGTGTACAATTAGGATTATATTGGTAACTGAAGAGCACCTATACTGGCTAGAAAGCTCTCAACATTTACTTGTGTGGATACTTGAAAGAAACCAGGTGAGTTTCGTGGCCCATCTTCTCAAATTATTTTGGGTGGAAAGCATACTCATTTTATTAAACTTTATGATGCTTTATTATTTAAGACATTGTTTTTGCCCAACTGTCCGTTTTTACACAACCATTAATTCTGGATGAACCGACGGATCGTATGGGTAGTACTACTTGGGTAATCCCCCATGCACAGTGCCCTTGTAAAGGAAACCAACTCTGAGACCCGTGAGGTTTTGAGACCTGCACGTGGTCGTTGCGTGCATATTATCGCGCACATGAATACTTTTGTGACAGTTATTGGGTGTTAATATTCGGGAACTCAATTCATATTAGATGGGGATTGGGTGACCGGGTACAGGTTTGGTTGTGGACTTATCTAATTTGCAGCATACTTGTTAAACTCACACATATTTTTAAACCTGCGAACTCATCAACTTTATAGTTGACATCTTTTAGTATGCTTTTCAGATGCTCTTATTGATATGTTGAAAGTAATAATTGGAGTAGAGCTTGCTATTGCTTTGACGGTACATTCTAGAAGACTTGAGTGGAACCTAGAAGTCGTAGACATTGAACGCTACAAGAGAAGCTAGATTCAACATCTAAGTTCTATTTTTAGGATAAATATTTATGTAAATCCCATTACTTAGTCAAACAAATGCATGTATTAGATTAAATCCTTAATAAATAAAAAATTTTCCGCTGCTTTGATTATTAAATACCAGTCGTTACGTCTAGCCCCCTGGCCCCGGGTGTGACAGAACGATATGTCGAACATGAATCTTTTTGTTTTCATTCGAAACACGCCAATGAATATGCGCATGATGGGTATGAACCGGAATATGATGAGTATGGGTATGGACCCTAATATGATGGGTATGGTTATGAACCCGAATATGATGGGATCATCACAACCCGTTGATTTGGAAGAAGTCATCCCGGAAACACAACCGCTGCCGACTCAAGAGGTTCCAATTCAAGATGTTGGTTCGTACCAACCCAAAAAGCGGTCACACAAGAAGAAAGCACCGAGAGAACCGAGAGCATCGAAATCACACGTTCCTTGGCCGGTTGAGGAAGAATTTCAATTGGATCGTGCTTTTCTATCTAATTCCGAGGATCCGATCATTGGTAAATATATATTTTTTAAGCAATGTTTGTTATTTTTTTAATAATATTGATAATAATATTTTTATGTTTTTTTTAGGAAACCACGAAGACCGAAGCGTGTTTTGGAGTAAGGTTCGAGAGGATTTGCACAACTTAGTCGGTAAACCGTTAGGCTACCGTACGGAGGATAAGATTTCCTCAAAGTGGAGGGAAATCAACTCGAAGTGTATGGTATTTAATAGTGTTTACAAACGTCTTTGTGATGGTTGGGATAGCGGACATAACGATATCGACATTCAAAAGGCGGCTATGGAAAAATATCGGGGTACAAAAGGGTCATTTCCTTATCTTGCTATATGGGACTTTTTGAGAAAGTCTCCAAAATGACTTACTTTGATCAACCCAGTTACGGTTCCAGACCGAGCGTTGAAGAGGTCAAAAACCTCTTCGTCCACTGAATCTTCCCATGCCCGACAACAATGTATTGACTTGAACAAGACTGAGGAAGAATTCGAGCAAACGCAACATCCAAAACGACCAATCGGGGAGGATAAGGCAAAGAGGAAAGGCAAAAGAGCCGTGTCGTCATCTTCTTCGGGAAAACCAATCCCAACGGAGCCGGGAACACGACGTGAACTCCACATCGCTTGTATCAAACGCATCAAAGAAATATATGGATTGTTACGATTATGTTTATTTTCTTTTCGTTTTTTTTACTGTATTTGTAATTTTTTAATAAACTAGTGACTTTTATTTATATGTTATTTTTTTAGTTACTTTAAAAAAGTAAAAAAAAATGATTGAGTAATGATGGTGACGCATTATAAGGGGCATTACCATTACATTATTTTTTGGCATAATGCCTCTTGTCTAGTCAGTATTCACATGCTAGAAAATACTCACAATGAGCATTAATCATTACATAGAGTCTAACAGGGTAATGTTTTAATGTTTTTAAAGGCCACATGGATCGTAGATAATACCAAGCATCATTTTATCAATTAAACTATAGAATTAACTACAATTTTAATTTATGTGTTTTGATATCATTAGCAATTTCAGTCATCTATCTAATAAATTAAAGTTTTTAGGGGGTAATTTTTGGGAGGGAAACATAATTTATTTTATAAAAGGAAGGTTGAGAGGGAAAATTAAGTATGAGAGTTAATAAAGACAAGATTTTATGATTAATAATAATTTATAAATTTTTAAATATAATAGTTATAATTTTTTAAAAATATTTTTATTCAACCCGTGTGTAATACACGGGTGTTAAACCTAGTATCTTAATAATTTGGTATATTGGTTTTCATTGGTCCCAACTATCACTTGTTGTCTTCTACCGGTCCCAACTATTGAATTGGCTGTCAACGGTCCCAACTTTTATCACCTTGGTAACCACTGGTCCCGTCGTTAAATTTTTTTAATGCCGTTAAGTTTTTTTCAAATTCAATACCGATGTTATAAGCATTTTGATCGGAACGATAATATAAGTCGATTGATGTAAAAGTTACCTCAAAACGGCGCTCCGAACAACGAAATAGTGCTTCAATCGGGTGTTTAAACCTAACGGTGCTTCAATCGGATGTAAAACTTGTATCGTTCAGAGTGCCTTTTCGATAAAATTTTTACATCAATCAACACGTATTATCCTTCCGATCAAAAGGTCTAAAACATCGGTCTTGAATTTGGAAAAAACGTAACGGCGTTAAAAAAAATTAACGACGAGACCAGTGGTTACCAAAGTGATAAAAGTTGGGACCGTTGATAACCAATTTAATAGTTGGGACCAGTAGAAGACAAAAGGTGATAGTTGGGACCAGTGAAAACCAATATACCTAATAATTTTGATCCTTGTGATTTTAGTAACAGAAATAGTCTTGACACTAACTTCATCAAATTTTTCTTTAAATTTCTCCCACACGTCGTGCATCTGAGGGGTAAAAGTCAATTCTCTCTCTCTCTCTCTCTCTCTCTCTTATCTATGTATCGTGTATGTTAACATTTTTATTTAGTCGCATGTTAACAAGAGTGGAGAAATGACATTTTTAATTCGCATGTAAGAGACTTAACAGAAAATTAGATGAAGTTGATGTTCGAAACTATTTCTTTTGAAAAATAAAATCACAAAGACCTAAACTATACTAAAACTTTTAACAAAATCAAAACACAAGACTAAAATACTAACTCCAGTTTAGTCTAAACTAAACTACTAAAAATTTGAAGTTGTTAATAATTACTTTAGCTAAGCATCGCAAAAGAGCAAGAGAGAGAGTGAGATAACAACCGGGTTAGTCTTTCATTTTGTGTAAAACCCACACCATTTACTGCCTGCCTCAAGGAAGGGTTTGGTTTGTTACTTTGTTCTGATCATCATTATCGCCGGCGAAATTCACCATCATTTCCGATCATCTGCTTCCTCCGCAGATAATGAAACGCAAGCTTGAAGATTTCTACGACGATCATTTCTTCGATGAACTAGACTTCCTCAGAATGAGAAAAAACAACCCTAACCCTAATTCACCTCCGGCCACCGCTTCCAGCTACACTTTTTCCGATCAATCCACCGCCCACCGCCATTACCATCAACCCACAACTTCCACTTCCGCTTCTTCTCAACAGTCCTCTTCTCCTTCGCATCCCGATCGTTTCCAATTCTTCGTTCGGTTGATCTCTCAAAGTAAAACCCTAGCTCTTTACGGTAAACCAGAAGATAAAATCAAACTTGTTCATGAGAAGATTCAATCAGTCACCGGGATACCGATAATTGAGCAGCGATTGATTTACCAAGGGAAGCAGCTTCAATGGGAACATAGTTTAGCTGAGTGTATGATTAAAAAAGACGCTGGGCTCCATTTAGTTGGTCGAATGCGAAGCACTGAGCATCCTCTGGTATGGAAATTGATTGATCTTTTTGTTTCCACGATTTATAGATTGTGTAAAGGTGAAACAGGGCTTTATTTGAAATCAGTGGAAGCTATGTTGGTTGATTTTTTAGACATGACAACGAAAAAGGATGTTCATGTAAGCCATTTTGTGTCTCATTTGAACATATTTCAATCTCTATGTGCACCAGCAGCTTTGGTTATGCTGTATATGTCACCACATAAGTGTAACAAAGAGCTTGCTGAAAAATCGATTCGGATTTTCATGTCGTCTTGTAAAACTGGCTTGCAAAAACCCTTCTATTCGCAGTGTGCGCCTGTAGCGTTAGAGTTTTGTAATTTGCTTAGTAGATCTGCTGCCCAAGATGATCCTTTGTATAAATTGTGTAGAAGTAGTTTAGGTTCGATGGTGGAGGATCTTAGGATTGGAAGAAGTTCAAGGAATTATGATGGTTTTAATAATAGGATGTGTGTGATTGGAGTTAAGGACATTTTCCCGTTTGTGTCTGAGCTTGCATTTAAGGTGAATGAGGGTTCGGGTATTAATCTTTCGCGAAATGAAGTACGTGATTTTGCTGCTTTTTTGAGGCCTGTAAAAGCTGCGATTAAAGAGCTGCCAGAGTTTGGGGGAATCTTTCCAGTTCCAATGGTTTACAATCTCTCTTGCTATGATGAGGAAGTAAAACTTTTGCTTATGATTTTACGTGAATTGTTGGAGAAAATGAGAAAATGCCTTGAAAAGGTTAAAGATGAGATGGCAATGGAAGAGAAGGAAGATGGTGAATGGGATCAATACCTTACTATCTTGAAGGTAACACGTAGTATTGCCAAGCTTTTTCAAGGTGCAGAAGGTATGTTTTGGTCAAATATGAAGTTAGTCGATGTTTCCTTGCGGTATTTAATTGTTAGATATGCTAAGAAAGGTGAGGATCATAAATGGATTATTGGGCACAAGGATCTTTTAGACTTTGAATCTAGGAGACATTTGGTGATGTTGTTGCTTCCTGAGACGAAGGATGAAGATGGGGAGCTTCATGAGATGCTTATTGACAGATCTCAGCTGTTGTCTGAATCTTTTAATTACATTTCAAAGGCAAAACCCGAAAATCTTCGTGGTGGATTGTTTATGGAGTTTAATAATGAGGAAGCTACAGGTCCTGGTGTTTTACGTGAATGGTTTTTCCTGGTGTGTCAAGAGATCTTTAACCCTCAAAATGCTTTATTTGTTGCCTGCCCAAATGACCGTAGAAGATTCTTTCCTAATCCCGGTAAGCCATTAATCATTTCATCTTTTAACCATATGTATGTAGGTCTTTTTTTTAACACAAATTGCTATTGTGGTTTTATCTTTTATATGTTTTTCATTTACACTTGCTAAATGCACAATTAGTTTCATATCGTCATCAACCAACTTATCTTTCTTCAGTTTTGAAGCATATTTCTTGGATATATGTATGCATCTTATCTGATATGTTCTATGAGATATTCATATGAATTTTTTTATTCTTTTTACATGGAAATTAGTATCTGTTTTATGTATTTGAAGCATCAAAGGTGGACCCATTGCACCTGAGGTATTTCAAGTTTGCAGGCAGGGTAATCGCCTTATCGTTAGTGCATAAAGTACAGGTTGGCATCATGTTTGATCGTACCTTTTTCCTGCAACTCGCCGGGATGAATATATCTTTGGAAGACGTAAAAGACGCAGATCCATATTTCTATAGCAGTTGCAAACAAATACTGGATATGGATCCAGTTATAGTGGATCAAGATGCCCTTGGTCTAACATTTGTACATGAAATCGAAGAATTAGGATCCATGAAAGTTGTGGAGCTTTTTGCTAATGGAAAAAATATTGTCGTGAATAGCAGAAACAGAAAGGAGTATGTTGAACTTCTTATTCAGCATCGTTTTGTGACATCTGTCGCCAAACAGGTGGCCAAATTTGCTAAAGGATTTGCAGATATTGTTGGTGATGAAAATATACAAAGGCAAATTTTCAAGACCTTAGAGTTTGAGGATCATGATGGCTTGTTGCATGGGAGTGAAAATACTATTTCTGTAGAGGATTGGAAGGTGCACACTGAATATAACGGGTATGAGGAAACTGATCCTCAGATATGGTGGTTCTGGAAGGTATCTTTTTTTGTTTTTTATTATCGTTATTATTACATCATTATTATTTGTATTATTTTGGAAGATTCATATTCGTATATCATTTTTGTTAAATTTAGTCACTTTCACTATAACAATATGCTCTCTGTTTAAATAAATAAGTATACTTAAAAGAGTGTAGACTTTTTACATATTAAAGATAAGAATTTGAAACTATGAAAGTATTTTAAGAAGCACTACAAGTAATCAAACATATAGAGTTGATGTGTGGTATTAAATAATTAAACATCTGACATTATCATTATCAATCTTGCAAGCAAGTGGTACTAGGTGTAGTGTGAAATCATGTACATAAGTTTGACATGCTACTACTAAACTCTAGTAATTTCATATTTATCACTCTTCTTACATGCTTCTTTCCACCTAAGTATTACTGTGCAATGGAGGTAGCAATATTTACATATTTACTTCCAAATGGGTCTTTGTTTAGATGATGTTTTAACTTTGATCTTAACGTGCTATTGGGTATAATCAATAAATTTCGTTAATATGAAACCGATTGAACACATTGAAAGTCTTTCATTGTGCATTCTTTATGCATAATCCTTTTAAATAATTTGCTCAATAGATTTGATTAGTATTACAAATACATAGTCTTGCTAATCTTATTTGACACATTAGTTATTATGAAGATTAGACCAAAACATGTTTGGGGTTGACCCAATCTAACACATATAAAAAAGCACCTGTTTTGATCCACTAGTGTTAAAATTGTTGAGGATTGATTTGGGTCTACAAGAGTCCCTTATTTTGTCATTGTTGTAGGGATGTGATGGACACTCAATCATCAAGTATTAATTGTTTCATGCTGATGTGACTTGCAATTTTTGCTACTATCTTTGCAGATTGTTGAGGAAATGACAGCTGAGCAGCGAAAGATTCTTCTTTTCTTCTGGACCTCTCTGAAGCATCTACCTGTGGACGGGTTTGGTGGTTTAGCTTCAAAGCTTTACATTTACAAATCCAATGATTCCATAGACCTTCTACCTTCTTCTCACACATGCTTCTACAGAATATGCTTTCCTTGTTACCCATCAATGGCGGTGATGCAACAACGATTGAACATCATCACTCAAGATCATGTTGGATGCAGCTTTGGAACGTGGTGACTGAAGAAACTGAAATTTTGGGACAAAGCGACATCCATTGAAGATACCAAAAGTAGTATGTACTCAACTTGTGCAGGCAATAAGGTAGGCTTATCTTGATCTTTTTTATCTATTTAGACCAAGTAAGAATGCTTATGTTGTGTTCTTTAGTTGGCTATTGTTGCTGTTAGTGGATGGTGCTATTCTAAATAGGGGTGTGTATATATATTATGAATAAAGACGGAATTCATTATGTTTAGTTATCTATGCGGGCGGCCCTATGAAAGGGTAAAATTGGTAATATAGTTGCATATGTTTTTTTGTTGACCGTGTGGACTTGTTTCTTGTAAGCTCACGAAACCTGTCAATATCAACGGCACAGTTAAATTGCAACTTTGTAGGTGGCCTTCAAACGGTTATAGTAGGAAACCAATGAAGCAAGAAATTGATAACATGGAACCAGGAAAAAAAAAGAAAAATCATTTACCAAAACTATAAGTTTGATCCATATAAACAGGAACAAAACAACAACTATACGATGACGTTTAAAACTTTACATTGATTCGATGTTCTTTTGCACCTGAAGTCGCTCGTGGATCTTACTCATGACTTGACTTCTCCCTGAAAAATTAAGTGGGTTTAGAGGATGAAATGGTTGTGTCGCCATTAATGGTTGGAGTTTTAGGGGATAAAATGGTTGATAAAAAAGGTGTTAGGTGTCAAATTCTAATTGGTGGGTTATTAGGGGACGAAGGGGATGGAATGGACCACCCCTCTCACCCTAAGGGTTTGAATGAATGTACCTACTTTAATCTTAAGTGAAGCACTATGAAAGTAGGAATGAGTTTCCTCATGAAGTTTTAGAGATTTGGAGTTTTTATTACCTAAAGGCAAGTCTAAAACACGATCTAGATATCCGTGCACTAAAGGTGCACAAAGTGGGTTTTTTGTCAGAACTGGTTCCAGGTAGTAACCGGTTACAAGCCTAATCGGGTCCGGTTCCAATGAGGTACTGGGTACGAACCGGGTACATGTATGGTATAAGCAAGACCCTACCCTGTGGAATTGGGTAGGGTTAGGTAGGGTAGGAACCAGGTCGAGTCTAAATTGGGTACTACGTTATATTTTATTTTTTTATTATTTACGTTTTTGTACAATTTGAAGTTTGTATATAAATACGATTTGTTAGAACTTAAAACAGTTAACCAAATACAAAAAATTGAAGTTACGATGTAAAAAATCTACTACTTTTTATATGAAGGGCAATATATATTTGTCTTGAAATTGCATCTTCATCTTTAACGTTTTCATACCTCATTATTTGCGAGTTCTTCATTAGATATTCCGGAGGATAGTTCCTCAACCTCTTGTATTTTTGGTTCAGGTTCGATTTGGTGTTTATATGGTCGTTTGATCTTGTTTGCGATCTACTGCGTCAAGAGATCTTTAAGACAATTGCACATCTCCACCATTTCTAGAGAAAATCGGTTCCTCCTTAAAGATATTACAATGCCACAAGTAGAAAAGGCAAATTCCGAAGCTACCGTAGAAACTTGGTAGCTTACTAAATCACGGGCCATTCCGTAAAAAAACCGGATATTCCTTCCCTTCCTTTCCATCAACCTAATATATCAAAAGTGTCATACTCCTCGGTAGACATATTGGATATAAAATCTATTCCACTATATTTATCGAGGTCGCTACTCGAGGCTCTACCCTTTTGTTTTTTTGTCTTACTTTCCCGAATGAAATTCAAAATGGTTTTCTTCGGGTCCTTAATTGTAGGGGTGTTGATCGGGTTAATCGGGTTAATCGGGTTTCAGGTTAATCGAGTTGGGTTAATCGGGTTTTTTAATGTGGCATGCCAACCCAAATACCGACCCTAATAAATATCGGGTTAATTGGTAATCCGGTTTCGGTTATTGGTTTTATTTGGGTCGGTAAATTCGGTAATCGAGTTACTAAATGGGCTTCTAAAGTGTTCTATTTATTTTTGTTTTGGTTGCAAATCGGGTGTTGTAAACAACTAGGTTAATTCAAGATACACCAAATGAGTTATAATCATCATTATAATATACATACACCAACTAAATTCGTTCAATTAGTTTGTTTACAGAGTGGGTTTGCAAATATAACATACATATACAAAGTATATATCTATCTAATAAATCAAGGTTTTAGGGGGGTAAATTTTGAGGGGGTTTTTTAATCCATAATAAGAAGTTTGGGAGGGAAAATATTAAGTGTCATGCATGAGTTGGTGGAACAATAATATTAAATATTTACAAATTACAAATCTTTAAACATAATGATAATGATTTATTTATAAATATTATTATTTAACACGTGTGTAACACACAGGTGTTAAACCTAGTATATATATAAGATTAAGTTCCTTTGAGAAGACTTATATATTGGAAGAAGAAAAAGAAGAAACCTAAATCATTAAAAAACCGTATCAATGGTTTGGTTTTTTTAAATAAATTCACTTCCAACATATAAATGTTTAAGGTATAAACTAAAAAAAATCATTAAAATATTTTTTACGTATGCATTTTAGCGTTTTAAATTTACCTACACATGTGTAGACTATGTGTAAGTAACATAACCTACACATGATTTCCACATGTGTAGGTTTAACAAATAAACGAAATTTATTCAAGTTTATTTTTTGAATATCAAAGTTAACGAATAAATATTGCATTTTTATCATTTCTTTGTATGTTAAAAACGTTTTTGATTGAAAAAATGAAGAATTTAGTTTTTCTTTTTCTTCTCGCAATATTTAGTCTTCTCAAAAGAACCCTCCCCTATATATATATATATATATATAGACAATTGTAAACCAACTCTTATAATGTTAACCATAAAACCAATTCTCATCCACTTATTTATTTTCAGCTCTTTATGATTTATTTTTATTTATAAGGGCAAATGAGTCATTTCACCTTTTGTACTTTTTGTATTTTTTTATTAACTAAAATCTTCAAAATTTTGAAAATCCCCCCATCAAATATTTGATGGTCTTTTTCAAAATTCAAACAATTTGAAAAAGTATTTTTATTTGACGGTCGTGCCCCTGCTACCTCGAGACGGGAATCGAGATTTTGCTGAAAATGGAAACTGCGAAATGCCTGGGCGAAAAAGAAAACCCTGTAGCTACCAGCACGACCTGGAGCACGACCGTGCACCAGGTAGTGCACATCTGCTGTTTGCTATAAAAATCCTTGTTTTCATTCATGACGGGTTGTTGAGTTTTTAGAGCAAAATTACACTAAGATTCACTGATTTTGAGTGTTTTTAGACCCATTGGAAGCCATAGAAGACTCAAGAATCATCAACCAACAATCTTTACTTCTCCTTGCTTGTTTTCGGTTTGAACGTTTAATTAGTTTAATCATGTTTTTAGCTAGGTTAATCATTTTTCTTGTAGTTTTTGTAAGCCTTATGAGCTAAACACTCATGTTATCTAGATTAGGATGATACTTATGCCTTGATGATGTATGAAACTTGAATATTTTGGTGATGTTTTATGTTAAGATCAATGATGAAATTATGGTAATATTTCAATGATGTTGTATGCTTGTCTAATTTTATTGTCATATGATGTTGATGAATGTTAGGAAGTTGACATGTTGAAAAACCCATCTTCTTGATATTTGTTTGTAAATCTTATAAATGAATTTTGTAGGATTTATGCCATGATATTAGAAATGATGATTGGAATGTTAGATGACATGAAAATTAGACAAGTGTTCTTTCTTTCACAAGATATTTGAAAAGATGATTGTGATGTTGTAATTTCTTAAACATGTTAGATGTGTAGGTTTGGAATTGTGGCCACAATATCTAGATTTGCATGACTTAGTTTGAGAATTACATGTTGGAATATTTCATAATTTTGTCTACTTTACGTAATTATTGGTGATTAGGATGTGATTATCGTTCTAGTTTTCCTTTAATTATGAAACTAGGACATTTTAGCGGATGACTAGTTTACCTTTAGTTCTTGACATAAAAGACATCAATTGGACTTAATTGTATGATTTTAGGTGATTAGGATGTGTTTATCGTTCTAGTTTTCCAAAGAATCATTTTAGTTAGATATCCTTAATCAGAGTCTAGTTATTCCTATAAGAAAAATTGACTTCACCATTAATAGTTTTCATCATCAAGGTTAAGTGGATTCTTAGTCTAGATAATATCTTAATTCCATAGTTTTATTCCTCTTAGTTTAATATTTTCCTTGTATGCTAGTTTAAGAAAAAAACCCAAATTCGCTCTTTAATCGGACAAACATTAACAAACGTTTAGTATCGAGAGCTATCGTGTCCATGGATTGATATCTGGTTCTTACCATTTTTACTATATTACTAGCCGACATGTACACTTGTCTTTCTGTGTGTGATTTAGTATTTTTAGGTGAAAACCCTTTTAAACTAAATTTGTGTGAAAAATCTTTATTAAATATATATATATACTTTCACGCACATCAATAAACTTCTCAATTCTTTCAAGTCTTGTTGATCCAATCTTGCAATATGAGTCAAAAAGTAATAAACCTCACAAAGATCCATTAATTCTCTTGATTATAAAGCCTTTGAAATCTTCATCAAATTTCCATGCAATTATCTTAGCTTTATGATCAGTTGAATATGCAACAGTTTTAGCAAGCAATTCTTGAACAGCTTGACCTTTTTCAACTAAAGACCTCACACTAACACCAATTGGTTTTTTAGGAAACCAATTCTCCATTTCCTCTTTAGATGAAGGTACAAACTTTGCTACCTTATAAGGTCTCACAACTTTTGACTTTATATTGTATTTTTCTTTGATCTCCGTCATAGACTTCTTCTTTGGTGAAGGAATTGGCTTCTTTTCAGACACATCAATATACTTGTCTTTAAAAGGATGTAGCTTTACCATTCGTCTTTCAGCTTTTTCTTTAATTTGAAAAGTTTCAACCATCCTCCTGAGTTGTTGAGTATTCATATTTTCCATTTGTCTATAAGGATAATTCCTGGATAAAAGTAGGGATGACAATAAAACCCGAGCCCGATGGAAAAAACCGAAACCCGAAGTATTCGGGCCGGGTAATGGCCCGGAATTTAGGGTATGAGACCGGGTATGGGATTTGTTTTTTAAAAAAATCCGGGTTCGGGTACGGGTATGGGATCATATGAACCCGACCCGAGTACCCAGCCCGAATATATATATATATATATATATATATATATCTGTTTTCCTTATATATAATCACTAATCTTTTTTAGTTTAGCATTTGAATGAAGTAGTTTTTTTTAATATGTTTTATTTTAGATGAAGTAGTTTTTTTGAATATGTTTTATATTAAATATGAAAGCAAGTGAGTATCTTTGTTTTGGGTATTTTTTCATGGATCTTTTTTTATGAACTAGTATGAGCTTTGTTTTGGAAGATGAACTATTACTCATTTTAATATTGTTTAGAAAATGAATCATCTTTTGATATTTACCGTGATTGCTTCTTTTAAATTCATATATCATGAGAATTTATTTATTTTGATATGATACATTTTACAATGTATGTACGTATGTATCATTTTAATATTGTGGAAGTAATTGACGGGTATACCCGATACCCATGGGTATGCCCGATACCCGACGGGTAATTACCCGATTAATACCCGATGGGTATTGGGCCGGGTATGGGACTGGGTAAAAACATTCGGGTACGGGCCTGGGATTAGTAATACCCGGCCCATACCCGGCCCATTGCCATTCCTAGATAAAAGCCAATCTTTTAATTAATCCTTTTTCATCCTATCAATGACAGGGTGTAATAAGGTCCTTGGATTATCAGCCTCTAAGTCTTCAAAATGTTTTTCTATATCAAATTCTCCTTTTTCTGTTTCTGAAGACTTAAGCTTTTGAATATCCATGTCCAATTCCTCTTCTGTTCTTCCCAACACATATACTCTGTTAAATCCTTTTTGTAACAGAAACATAATCTTGTTACTAAAAGTAAATTCAACAGTCTTTTTAACTTCAGGTGTGGGTTCATCTAGTTTAAAATTCAATACTTCATCATAGAATTCATTTGGATAATTCAATTCCAGTTCAGTTTCAGATATACCTTATGAACAGTTAAGTTCAAATCATCTTCATCATCAAGATCTTGAAGAGCTTCAATCATTTCTGAATCAGACATTTCTTCATTAACTTGTGATGATTGAATCCCTTGAGCAGCTTGAGTTTTTAGTTCAATCAATTCTGATTGTCTTTTCCATTCTTCTGGAGTTAGAAACTGATCATTTTCAAGTTTTCTTTTGATTCTTTCATCCATTCTTTCCAACTTTGTCAACTCTTTGACTTCAGAACCTTCTTGTTCAACAATCACAGATTTTCCTTTGTTCAATCTTCTCTTCTTTCTTTGATAAGTGATTGAATATGATTTTGAAGATTCAATCATCAATGGTGGAAATTGCTTCAGCTTTTCAACAGCCATTTCAAACGTATTTTTTACTCTATCAATCTCATTGAGTAACTGTTCTTGTTGATCTTGACTGAGAAAATTAGATATGACTAACTGTTTATCTTTATCTGACAGTCTGGGATTAACAACTGTTCTTTCTTTCCATAAGTATCTTGATTGAACATTCTTCAAAATAGCTTCATCAACTTTCAAATTTTCAAATGAGTAAGTATCTTGAATAGGAACAACATCTGGATAAACAATAGCCAATGGCTTGAATCTATCTTCAACTTCTTTCACTAAAGCTAGTTGCAAAGAATTTTCTTCTTGTTCAAGATCAAATTCATCATTAGTATCATCATTATGATCATGATGATAATCACTTGAAGTAGATTCAGAACTAGATGATGATTCAATACTCTCCTTACTTTCAGATGAAGAATCAGCATGTACTTTCTTCATTGAATCAATGATTTTCAGTAAATCTTCAATCTGTCTACTCTTCAACTCACTTTCACTTTTCAAATCTTGAATTTGTTCATCTTTCTCATTCAACTGAGTAGACAGTTGTTCTAACTCTTTAACCTTATCTTCAATTTCTCTGGTTAAATCAACATTCATCTTCTTTGCATCAAGATTCTTTGTAACAATCCTGTTATATCTATTAACAAGATCACTGGATGTTAATCCAAACTTGTTGAATAGATTATCAGAATCATTATTCTTCTCTTTAATTCTTCAATCTCAAGAGTTAATTTGTTTATTTCAGTCACATCATCTAATTCAAACTGAGATAAATCTCCAACAGGTTCCTCATCTTCATGTGTAGGATAATTTTAAGACAAGTCATCAGCAACTTCATCAACATCCTTTCTAATCAACTCATCTTCTTCATCAGAAGAAATCAAAACTTTCTCAACTTCTTCTTCAGCTTTAGATGAACTTTCATAGTCTTCTTCAACAAAATTAACATTCTCTAAAATTATTCTTTCAATCTCTTCTTGATGATCAGATATTGTCTTTTCAGAACTATTATCATTCTCTCTTTCAACAACATCATCCAACACATTCTCATCTTGTATGTTCATAGGTTGATTATTATCAACATCAGCATTCACTTGAGCATCATCATCCACATTAACATTCACTTGAACATTATCATCAACATTAACATTCACTTGAGCATTATCATCAACATATTCTTCAAAACTATCTTCAGGAATCACAGGTTCTTCTCCAATCAGTTCATTCATGTTAACTGGTTCATCAATCAAGTTAACCTGTTCCTCATTATTAGCTATCAATCCAGCAACCACATCTTTCATATACTGGGTGAGATCAGTCTCCAACCCACTGAAATTGCTTCTGGCATTTGTTCTTGTTAAGTAAGCAAACACCTTAGAGTCATGATGCAAGACTCTAAGTGTTGGACCATTATAACTTCCAACAAGCTCAGGAAAAGATTGATTGATCAGACACTGAATGAATCTTGGATACATCAGAAATTTATTCCTCCTGTCTTCTTCTATATTAATTCTCAGACCATTGAAAATATAATTTGACATGTAAAATCCTCTGTTCATCACCAATGATACAAGAATTGAAGCAGTTCTGTAAGTCATATCATTCCAACCAGATTTTCTCTTAGATAGAGAATGTTGTATGCAGTGAATAATAAACCTCCACCTAGAACTGATTTGCCCTTTGAGTAATTGTTTTCTGACTGGACCTCCCTCATACCCAATATCTTCAAAACATTGAAGGATATCTGCTTCATCAAACTCTACAGGGAAATTTCCATCTTCTCCAAATCCAAGGCATGTTTTAATACTATCTTCAGTCACAATCAATTCTTGACCCATCATGAATTCGCCTCTAATTCTTATAACTCCTTCAACTGATTCAACTGCAGCTGTTCTCCAAAATCTCTTTATATATCTTGCAACAATCACAGGATCAATGCACATTGCATAAGCCAATCTTGTCCTTGACAAAAACTGAATAACTTCCAAGAATATAACATTATGTTCTTTAACAAATTTTAGATCAGCCATCTATCCTGCAAAAAGAAAGAATTTAATCAGAATTAATATTCAACTTTAAGTTTTAACTGATTTTGACTTTTAGGTCAAAGTTGATTAAGTTCAGATTTGAATTCAAGTTGATGAAAATGTTTAATCAGACAATGAAGATGTTTAACTCAAGTTTAGTGACAAACATTCAAGTTAATTTCAAAGTTCAGGTTTGATTTTGTCGATTTTAAAATTTGTCGATTAGTTTCTTATGCGATGAACAATGTTATATCACATTCTAAGATTGATTCTTACCCAAATAGATATACACAGTGATTTTGATATCTAGATGATATGATTATGATGTAAGAATGACTAGTTTTGAATTTTGATTTAGAATGTATGAAGATCGTCCGTTTGTCTAAGTGAAATGTTTGAAATGAATGGTTTAAGGGGTTTGAAGGGTTTATATACTATGTCCACACTTAGTGTAATTTTAAAGAAAAACTTTAAAAGATATGCGGACAACAGGTTGTTTGCACATCTACTAAATTCTCAATAATTTCACAAGTAAAATGAGTATTTGAAAATTTTTAGTTGATTCAAACACATTTACAAGTGATTATCAACCTTTTAGTATCAAACTCTGCTTTTAAATCAAATAAATTTGTGATCTGCGGACAATAGTACATGATATGCGTGCAATAGTAACACTCTTGTTTTGTATTGTTGTTAGCATATCTTTCACAATTCCTTAAATGTTTCAAAGATTTTCATCTTTTAGAAATAAATCACTTTCAAGAATGATTTAATTCCAAATCTTAAAATCTTTGATTTTGATCGATCTGCGGACAATAGTGTTATCCGCACATCTTATGATATGCTTGCTTCACTAACATCCGCACATCTTTCAGACACTTAGACATTTTCAAGATAATCTTCATCTTTATTGATATTGTACTTAGAAAAGTACTCAGAGATCATGAATTGATCAATGGGTAACAATTCTTTGTACTTGTGACAAATTCATCAAATTTAATTTGATTCTTCCTTGCTTATCTGCACACACAAGAATTCAGATCATTAGTTCATTTATCATGAATCATTGAAAAATTTATGAATCATCAAAGTAAAATAAAATTCACTTCATTGATTTCTGACAGTGATTTCAGTGATCTCAGTTGATCTGCGGATCACAGTATCAACTGATCTGCGGACAACAGTGTTCGCACATCTCGATCTGCAAACAACAGTGTTCACATATCTTTACAGTTTTAACTATTTCATCAATCTGTGAGCAAAAGTGTTCGCATATCTCGATCTGCGAACAACAGTGTTCACAAATTTTTTAAAATTTCATGATTCAAAATTGTCTTTTATGTGATCAAAGTACTTGATTGTTTACTCAGCATACTCAGAAAAATTTCTTTGACACATAACCTTTGGTCTTTTGATCATCTCATAACATATGCAATTGTATCATGCAGAGAACAAATTTTCAATTATGAATTAGAAATTTATTTGCACATTGCACACATTCAATCTATTTTCATAATACTGCTGCATCCAATCAATCCATACTTTCTTATGCATTATTTATTTGAATATGACATTTTCTCCCCCTAAAGTTTTAATTTTCTAAGAGAAGAAAATTTGTTACTCATGATCAAATATGAATCAATCACATGTATGAACAATGGCCACACTTATTCTTTTTGTTTTATTTTGGCAAGCAAGTACTTTTATGAACAAATGTAGATAAGCAAAGAGATCATATCACTTTCAATAATCTTCACACAATGAAAAATAAGATTTTGAATAGACATAGACAATTTTTCAATTTGCAGGATGGGCATAAAGCTTATTTTACACTTACTTTTCAACACTTAGTGATACTTTTATCATGCATTGAGTTTATTAAGTATGTCTAGCATGTGACCCACACTTAGCAACATCTTAGAAAATCCACTAACTTCAAGAACATACAAGTAGGCACTTTAACAATCAGGTCACTTACAACATAATCCGTGGAGCTTTGGGTTATAAATTATTGGTGGGTTCCCTTTGGGAATCTTCTTTACTTTCCAATTTTTGGAATTGACACTGTTCCATTTTGGAATCTTTTGACACTGGTGTTGTTCCTTTTTGGAATCTTTTGTACATCTTGAGGTGTTCCAGGTCTGTAGATTACTACAACAAAGGAGACCTCGTGTGAAACTTCAGGTCTGTGGATACCACAACAAAGAAGCTCACAGATGTTTGCTCAACACGTATTCTATTGCCTCATTACCTGATATGTGTAAGTAACACTACAAGCAGCCTATCAGAAAAATGAAAACTTCACCAATGCTACTTAGATGGAACTTAACACAACTAGACATAAAGAACTTTAGTTTGTATCACCATCATGTTTAATCTTCAGACTGACAGTTTTCAGCTTACCCACACAAGCAGTATGATCAGTCAGTCTTTATTGGTTTTGAAAGCTATGTAAAAGATTAAGAAAGCGATGTACTATCATTTCTCTTATTTTGCTCAATCTAACAATCATCTTTTATTATGTACTCCTCCCTTTTATTATTTTTTTTAATATTTTTTTTTATTTTATTTGTTAGCAATGCTCAATGATCATGGTTCATAGTTGATCATACCAATTGCTTGAACCAAATGTTCAAATCTGCCTTGATCAAAGGCTTTAGTAAAAAGATCAGCCAATTGGTTTTCTGTGCTAACTTGTGTGACACCCCGCCCGGCGGCGGAAACACCGGGCTGTCATTGGAATTGGATATCAATAGTAAACAAAGCACATGGTATTTATTTATTAAGTTCAATAATGATGTAGTAAGTTTTGAACCTAAGTCTTAAATGAATACGACAAAAGTAATAAAACCGAAACAGTAACTGCAAATGTCTGAATTATTATTCTAGGTCCAAGGCAATCCTATGTCTTGGCAAAAGCAGCAAAAATAATCAAGCAACACCTGAAATATGTAAAAATAAAGTTAGCTATTTAAAGCTAGTGAGTAAACCACAATTTGAATATATAAATATATAGAAATCCGAGATCATCATAATATGCTGCACAATCTTACATGCATAGCTATTTCATATCATTCTCGACCATGACACCTTGAACACACATTGAACACCATCATTGTATAGCAACTTGTAATCATTTATCATGAGGAACCAACTCATGTTGTAAATTAAAGATAACCTTTTTAGTAACCGTCACGTAACCGTCTCGATATTGGTTATCAATAATTATTTTTGCAACTTAGGGACATAGCATAGAAACTTGTAACATAGCAACTTGTAACATTGAAATTGAATGGCCGGGTTTAAATCACCTGTTTTGAAATACATGCAGGTGGGTTTGTCAAACCATTAGCGCTAACATTGTACCGGTGGGATTACTAAGTAACAATACTACTTTAAACTACCACATAATGATTGCATCTTGCCGCGGAACAAGACTAACACATTTAATGATCTCATTTGAAAAATAGAAACAAAGAAACGAAAACCGAAAACATTGTATAGTAATTGAACATATTTCAGCCCCAAAATGTAATAGTAAAAAGGGGAGTGAATTTACTCACCTCGAAACTTGGGCTCGAAATAAATAGTAAATAGTATGAATTGAACCGAGGATCGTCAAATATTAGAATCACCTAAATAAATGACAATCCTAACTTAGAAAACGAAACAATAGCAACAAGAATCATAATCAGAAAATCTAGGGTTCCGGATTTGGGATTTGGGGGTTTCTCGTTAAACGACTAAATATATAAAAACTAACTTAACCGGAACGATGACAATAGTTACAATAATCACTTTAATAAACAGCATAACTTCTAATAATATATTTTTAACCACACTCATATAGTGTAACGAAAAATGTGATATTCTTATTGGAAATAAATTAAAACATTTCACCAATTTAAAGTATATAAAAGTCTATCACATTTTTATAGTATTTTTTTATAGTATTAAAAAGTATTTGTAATAATTAGATTTTATAAAACTAAGTTTATAAAATAATGGTTTTTGTATTTCATAGGATGTTATAAAATATTTAGTATGGTATTGGTTTTAGGTTTTAAGAAAATTGTTAGAAATTAACTAGTAATACGCTTGAACAATTTTAATAAAAACATGATCACCACTAGGTTCGAACCCGGGTCACCCAGATCACAATCCCATGAATTAACCACCAGACCAGATTATGTTTTTGTTAATAAACTCATTTGCAAATTGTTTTAATCTTTAATAAACAATAACCCCCATTTCCATTCAAACCCTAAAAGCATGAACCATCAAATTGGATCCGAAATCGATTGAAATGCAACGGTTAAACATAGGGCTTTGATTCTAACCAAGCATACGAATCTCATGAATGTAATGTTCACCTGAAAAATCTCGAATCAACGAAAACAAGAAAGAAGAGGGTAGCGGCTGTTTAATGGTCCGATTCATAAGATTAGAGGATAATGGAATGAAATTGATGACTTGGGAAGCTTCGTGAGTTGTTGCAGAGTTCTAGACATCGATCAATTACAAAACAAACTCCAATTTGATGATGAACGAGTTCGTGTGGTATTCGGTTCTTGTGGTGATCATTATGATTGAATTAGTGAGTTAGAGATGAGTTTGATTGCTGGCTTAACATCGAATTGACTACAGGGTCGTTTCGGTTCAACGAATTGAATGATTTGCGCGTATTACATCCGTTTCAGTTTTTTGGGTTTTAAACAAGTCGCCGACGGTTATATAATTGGATTAAACAAGTTCAATTGGGTTGTAAAATTGAATTAATAGTCGGTCACAGGTTCGAAACATGCAAAGGAACATTTTGCACGATTTATATTGGACTAAAAACGACCCAAAATAGTTTTTGATGCATACCGGAGCATTCGCCGGTGAATGCCGGAACACTCGCCGGAAAAGCGGGCAAAACAAAAAAAAAACGATGATGCAGATTGATTTAATTGCAACTTACAACATGCACCCTTGAAGTTTGATATTATTTTTATATGGTGTTAAAACTTTAATAAAAGTTTGGAATTTGATAGTTTTGGCACAAAGTTAATTAATCGTTTATTTTAACTAACTAACTTAACTATGTTACTTGTAACGTTTATATAAGTGACGTTTTTATAACTTTAGCTCGGTTGGGACGTTAAAGGATTATATTTAGGCTTAGAAGCGTTTTTGTTTAACAATTTTTAGTAGATTTATTTTATGAACTCTCTCTCTATATATATGATACTTATTATTGCAAAATAGTAGTTATGTAGTTCACGTAGTTATTTCACGACATAAATAGGGTCGATTAAATAAATAACGTAGAATCCGATGTATTTATTCTTAATAATAACGAACGTTACATTTTAAAGAAATAAATACGAATACAAATAAAACTAGAAAATCTTGGGTTCAAGTCGGGTGTCAGGATTCGGGTTCGGGGCAAATGTCACAGTCTCCCCTCCTTATAGAAATTTCGTCCCGAAATTTGCTTAAATCGAAGAAGAAGGTGAAACGAAAGACGCGATTATGTAGTTTTCCATTATAAATGTACTTACGTTATTTAGCTCTTCTGATTTGAACAAGGATACTTTAGTTTTGAGGAGTTGAATTAGAATACACCAATTTAAGAACAAGGTGATGAAAATGACAAAAGGTAATTTGCAATAATAATTGTTAAATTTTGATATATTTATGATAAGAAATGATTTATGATTTCTGCATCGGTTCAAATGGTAATAAGTTAGATCAACTCAGAATGTATAAAAATTATCTTACTCGATGATGTATGATAGGTTTTATTATATCAATAAGATATTTAGAACAACACGAATTCACAAATCGAAACAACGCTTCATTTGATAGTATGACAAAACCATTTATATATAAGAAGTACCATCGACGTATCCATCATACTCTTGTCATACCACATTTGTCGCATTGCCCTCTAACACGTGACAAAAGTTGCTATGATTTCCATGTACCAACTTTTATAATTCCGTGTGCACCCGTAATTACTTTAGTTTTTGCATGGACCACACAGCTTATTCAATCACGTGCGAGTCAAATGTACACAAAAATTTCTAAATTAAAATAATGACAAACATGGGTTCTGAAATCATATTTGGTAGCGTTTAGTTCTTGTAAAGTATAATTTAAGATGATGCGTAAATTGATGATTCGAGAGAGTTGAACTTATTAGGTGGTCATTGCTCTTGTAAATAGTCTTGTTGATCGACATAACTAGTCAAATTCGTGTACCAAAATTGTAACAATTTAAGTTTATGTCTTTGAAAACCAACATTATGTGTGAGATGTAGAGGTCATTTGATATTAAGTTCATAGGTATTATTTATAGTTCGGATTGCATAGATCACTTGATTCCTATTGGATTCGATTTTTCCAACGTTTAAGTTCATATATAAAAAAAAATCTTAGGTAAACCTTGTGTGTTAATTATGGTGGTAAACAAGGTTATAAGAGATTATATTATTTCTCTATAATACGGTTTTAAAGAAAATTACATAATGAAGAAAAATAAATGTATAAAAAGTGGAAGGTTTTAAATTCTTACCATAGACGAGGGGATTGATTTAAAAATAAGTAAATGGCAGTGTAAGTTTCAATTTTCGATATTAGAAAACATAAATCATGACGTTTGTTGCAAGTCTTTGTATCATATTTGAGAAAACGCGGAAATGTTGTGTAATCGTTAAAGTAACCAATCCCTTTTTAAAGAAATAATTTTTTTTTATAATTTATATATATTTTTATTTGGGGAAATAAGGAAAACATTTTAATTGAATCAATTGTTGGTAGTTTTTTTTTTTTCACGAAAGCCGTAGATAGAACATGGTGTTTTTAAGTATAGAGTTTATACATAAGACATGTTGTGTTTAGATGAGTTTATAGAAACGAGATGTTTAGAATTTCATTAGTGGTAATATATTAGTTCAATGAACTTCAGAATTTTTGTGTAGTGAGTTCACGTTATTTTTTTTGAAAACGAATTTATGAATGGCATCCTTTAGTGATGGATTAGAAACTTATGATTAGAAGAGTAGTTTAGACAACATTTGAGTAGATCAAGTTGAGATACCTTAGAGGTAAACGTTCGATTCGTAAATCAAACGAATATGTTGACATAATAAAATAGTATCCGTTATGAGATTTCAGGAATTATGAATTAAGTCTTTAATTTGAGATTCGATAATTGAGATTAGAAAAATGCCTTAGATTGGGTATTTGGTATTTGTTTTGAAGTTTTGATAATTTCATTTAAGGCTAGTCAACATATCTTAGTTTTGTTTTAGAACATTTGGATCACGGTGGTATTAGCGAGTCGTTCACGTCTTGTTGTCATTCTACAAGATAGGATAGAAAAGGAACTCCATGAAACATAAGAAAATTTTGGATAACATAAGTTGTAATGAAATTTTTGGATTGAATAGAAAGGATAATTGTACTTTGAAGTTTCATAGAATTTTTTAGGATCCATAACATAGTATTCACTTGGAAATCATTGAAATGAAATAAGCAAACTTGAAACAACATTTGAAATAATATAGAAAACCATTGAAATAACTTGAAATCATAGAAAATGTTAATCATAGAATCCATAAATAATAGAATTTGAAGGCTTAGGAATGTGTCTTGGTTTTGGACACTTAAGACTTATCAAAGTGCTAAGTTTGTTTTCAACGTATTCGAGAAGGCGTGCTTTAGCCTATAGGTTTACACTCATCTCGTACATCCTCAGGTAAGCATACAGGTCTCTTAAAGAGATTTATACGAAATGCTTGCCTTAGACAGGATATCCGTGATACAGGTGTTCCCCCTTCCGGATTGCACACGTTCCCACGTTTCAAACTTACTTAAGACGATGACGAGATTCCACAAAGAGAAAGATCCTAATCATACAGACGAGTCTCTTGTAGCTTCTTCGCGAAATCGAATAAGAAATAAGATAAAGGAAAGACATAGAAATGTTCATAAAAAGAAATAAGGAGGTAAGTTCTAGAAGAGTTTTCTAAGCACAAACTATTTGTACTAAGGACTCTTAGGTTATAGTCTAGGTCGGTGTGTTTCTAATACCCTATCCTAGTTCACTATAACCATGGCTCTGATACCAAACTGTGACACCCCGCCCGGCGGCGGAAACACCGGGCTGTCATTGGAATTGGATATCAATAGTAAACAAAGCACATGGTATTTATTTATTAAGTTCAATAATGATGTAGTAAGTTTTGAACCTAAGTCTTAAATGAATACGACAAAAGTAATAAAACCGAAACAGTAACTGCAAATGTCTGAATTATTATTCTAGGTCCAAGGCAATCCTATGTCTTGGCAAAAGCAGCAAAAATAATCAAGCAACACCTGAAATATGTAAAAATAAAGTTAGCTATTTAAAGCTAGTGAGTAAACCACAATTTGAATATATAAATATATAGAAATCCGAGATCATCATAATATGCTGCACAATCTTACATGCATAGCTATTTCATATCATTCTCGACCATGACACCTTGAACACACATTGAACACCATCATTGTATAGCAACTTGTAATCATTTATCATGAGGAACCAACTCATGTTGTAAATTAAAGATAACCTTTTTAGTAACCGTCACGTAACCGTCTCGATATTGGTTATCAATAATTATTTTTGCAACTTAGGGACATAGCATAGAAACTTGTAACATAGCAACTTGTAACATTGAAATTGAATGGCCGGGTTTAAATCACCTGTTTTGAAATACATGCAGGTGGGTTTGTCAAACCATTAGCGCTAACATTGTACCGGTGGGATTACTAAGTAACAAAACTACTTTAAACTACCACATAATGATTGCATCTTGCCGCGGAACAAGACTAACACATTTAATGATCTCATTTGAAAAATAGAAACAAAGAAACGAAAACCGAAAACATTGTATAGTAATTGAACATATTTCAGCCCCAAAATGTAATAGTAAAAAGGGGAGTGAATTTACTCACCTCGAAACTTGGGCTCGAAATAAATAGTAAATAGTATGAATTGAACCGAGGATCGTCAAATATTAGAATCACCTAAATAAACGACAATCCTAACTTAGAAAACGAAACAATAGCAACAAGAATCATAATCAGAAAATCTAGGGTTCCGGATTTGGGATTTGGGGGTTTCTCGTTAAACGACTAAATATATAAAAACTAACTTAACCGGAACGATGACAATAGTTACAATAATCACTTTAATAAACAGCATAACTTCTAATAATATATTTTTAACCACACTCATATAGTGTAACGAAAAATGTGATATTCTTATTGGAAATAAATTAAAACATTTCACCAATTTAAAGTATACAAAAGTCTATCACATTTTTATAGTATTTTTTTTATAGTATTAAAAAGTATTTGTAATAATTAGATTTTATAAAACTAAGTTTATAAAATAATGGTTTTTGTATTTCATAGGATGTTATAAAATATTTAGTATGGTATTGGTTTTAGGTTTTAAGAAAATTGTTAGAAATTAACTAGTAATACGCTTGAACAATTTTAATAAAAACATGATCACCACTAGGTTCGAACCCGGGTCACCCAGATCACAATCCCATGAATTAACCACCAGACCAGATTATGTTTTTGTTAATAAACTCATTTGCAAATTGTTTTAATCTTTAATAAACAATAACCCCCATTTCCATTCAAACCCTAAAAGCATGAACCATCAAATTGGATCCGAAATCGATTGAAATGCAACGGTTAAACATAGGGCTTTGATTCTAACCAAGCATACGAATCTCATGAATGTAATGTTCACCTGAAAAATCTCGAATCAACGAAAACAAGAAAGAAGAGGGTAGCGGCTGTTTAATGGTCCGATTCATAAGATTAGAGGATAATGGAATGAAATTGATGACTTGGGAAGCTTCGTGAGTTGTTGCAGAGTTCTAGACATCGATCAATTACAAAACAAACTCCAATTTGATGATGAACGAGTTCGTGTGGTATTCGGTTCTTGTGGTGATCATTATGATTGAATTAGTGAGTTAGAGATGAGTTTGATTGCTGGCTTAACATCGAATTGACTACAGGGTCGTTTCGGTTCAACGAATTGAATGATTTGCGCGTATTACATCCGTTTCAGTTTTTTGGGTTTTAAACAAGTCGCCGACGGTTATATAATTGGATTAAACAAGTTCAATTGGGTTGTAAAATTGAATTAATAGTCGGTCACAGGTTCGAAACATGCAAAGGAACATTTTGCACGATTTATATTGGACTAAAAACGACCCAAAATAGTTTTTGATGCATACCGGAGCATTCGCCGGTGAATGCCGGAACACTCGCCGGAAAAGCGGGCAAAACAAAAAAAAACGATGATGCAGATTGATTTAATTGCAACTTACAACATGCACCCTTGAAGTTTGATATTATTTTTATATGGTGTTAAAACTTTAATAAAAGTTTGGAATTTGATAGTTTTGGCACAAAGTTAATTAATCGTTTATTTTAACTAACTAACTTAACTATGTTACTTGTAACGTTTATAAGTGACGTTTTTATAACTTTAGCTCGGTTGGGACGTTAAAGGATTATATTTAGGCTTAGAAGCGTTTTTGTTTAACAATTTTTAGTAGATTTATTTTATGAACTCTCTCTCTATATATATGATACTTATTATTGCAAAATAGTAGTTATGTAGTTCACGTAGTTATTTCACGACATAAATAGGGTCGATTAAATAAATAACGTAGAATCCGATGTATTTATTCTTAATAATAACGAACGTTACATTTTAAAGAAATAAATACGAATACAAATAAAACTAGAAAATCTTGGGTTCAAGTCGGGTGTCAGGATTCGGGTTCGGGGCAAATGTCACAACTTGTACCAACACTATCAATCCTTTTTCAGAATTATCACGAAGAAAGTGATATCTGATTTCTATGTGTTTAGTTTTTGAATGTTTTACTGGATTACTTGTTATGAATATGGCTGCAGTATTATCAATATAGATTGGGGTTTTTAAGAAATTAAACCCATAGTCCAGAAGTTGGTTTTGACACCAAAGGACTTGTGAGCAGCATGCAGAAGCAGCTATGTATTCAGCCTCTGCAGTGGATACTGAAACATTTGTCTATTTCTTGCACTGCCATGAGATTAATCTCG
This sequence comes from Tagetes erecta, assembly GCA_030867185.1. Taxonomy (NCBI): domain Eukaryota; kingdom Viridiplantae; phylum Streptophyta; class Magnoliopsida; order Asterales; family Asteraceae; genus Tagetes; species Tagetes erecta. Next base: position 61,716,219 of record CM061490.1, on the reverse strand, counting down.
GACCCAAAAACTGACAACCCCCGGAAGTAGATTTTCTATTAAGGTTACAACCACCCTAATCACTGTCAGTATACGCGTGCAATTCAAAGTTTCCATCTTTAGGATACCACAACCCAAGTGCAACTTTTCCTTTTAGATATCTGAAGATACGCTTGACAGCTTGTAGGTGTGACTCCTTGGGGTTTGCTTGATATCTTGCACATAAGCAAACTGCAAACATGATGTCAGGTATACTAGTAGTCAAATACATCAGTGATCCAATCAATGATCTGTAATATGTTTGATCCACAGGCTTGCCACTCTCATCCGGATCCAATTTGTGAGCTTTATCAAGTGGAGTTCTGATAGATTGAACATCTTCGAATGAAAATTTCTTAAGGATCTTCTTGATATACTTTTCTTGGTTGATAAAGATTCCATCTTTAGCTTAAGTGACTTGCAATCCTAAGAAGAAGTTCATTTCACCCATTGAGCTCATCTGGAACATTGACTGCATTATAGCCTCAAATTCTTTGCACAATTCTTTACTTGTTGATCCAAATATGATGTCATCCACGTAGATTTGAACCAAAAGAAGATCTTTGTTCTTTTTCTTCAAGAAGAGTGTTTGATCAATCCTTCCTCTTTTGAATCCATTTTCCATAAAATGAGAAGATAAAGTCTCATACCACTTTCGTGGCGCTTGATGCAAGCCATAGAGGGCTTTATCAAGCTTCATCAATCGATGAGGAATTTCTTTATCTTCAAAGCTTGGAGGTTGTTGAACGTACACCTCTTCATTGATAACACCATATAGAAATGCACATTTCACATCCATTTGATAAACAATGAAATTCATATATGCAGAATAAGCAAGAAACAATCGAATAGCTTCAAGGCGTGCCATGGGAGCAAAAACTTCTTCATAATCAATGCCTTCTTCCTGAGTATACCCTTGAGCTATTAACCTTGCTTTGTTCCTTATGACTATGCAACGCTCATCTAATTTATTTCTGTATAACCATCGAGTTCCTATGGCATAATGTCCTTTAGGAAGATCAACAAGTGTCCAAGCATTTTGGATTTGAAATTGAAGAAGCTCTTCTTGCATTGCTTCAATCCAACTTGAATCTTTGAGAGCTTCTGAAATGTTGTTTGGCCCTGTTTGTGATAAGAAACAAGAATAGAGACAAATGTTGGCTTTTGTGCTTTTGTTTCTAGTCACTCTTTCATGTAGACTTCCAATTATGTTTGATTATGAGAGGCTTCTAAGAGTCCTTGATACAGGAGCAGAATCAACAGCCACCTCATTTTCTAAATTGGTATAATTGAAGTCTTGAACAGTTATGGTGTGGATGGAAGGATCAGATTCATGCGGTGCATTGTGAAAGTAGTTGTATCCATCATCAGCAATCAATTCATCATTTGTAACCATTTTATCTACTGTAGGTGGAATACATTCTTCAAAATTTGCATGAATGTCTGGATTTCCAAAATCAGGATACTTTGAGGGAAAAGGAAGAATAACTTCATTATCAGATTCTCCCCCTGAATCATAACCTGCAGAAAAATCAATGGAATTAGAATTTAATGAGTTAGTCAATGCATCTATATCGAATAACCAAGCAGGACCATTTATAGCTTTTGGAAATGAGTTTTCATGAAACTCAACATTCATTGATTCCTCAATAATGTTGTGTTTTGTCAAGTAAACTCGATAAGCAATGGATTGGGATGAATATCCAACAAAGAATCCATCACTTGATTTTTCATCAAATTTAGCTAAACGATCTGAGGTATTCAATACAGACACAGGAAAACCGAATGATCTTAAGAAACCGATTTGTGGTTTTCTTTTGAAAAGCAATTCATAAGGTGTCTTATTATGAGGTTTGACAATTAGACTCCTGTTTTGAACAAAACATGCTGTTGATACCCAAAAGGTGATTGGTAGTTTAGAATCAGCAAGCATTGTTCGAGCAGCTTCGATTAAAGTCCGGTTCTTGCGTTCTACAACTCCATTTTGTTGTGGAGTTCTAGCTTGCACTGAACTGTCTCTCTATCCCCTTATCTGCACAGAAAGTGTCAAACACATCATTCCTAAATTCAGTTCCATTATCACTTCTTATTATCTTAACTTTGCAATCAAATTGATTTTCAATTTTTCTAATGAAAGCTTTGAGAATTTCTGCGGTTTCACTTTTTCTATACATGAAAAACACCCATGCGAATCTGGAAAAATCATCGATCACCACAAGACAATATTGCTTCTTTGTATGACTTAAAACATTTGTTGGTCCAAACAAGTCCATATGCAAAAGTTTTAATGGTGTATCATTTGAGTTCATAATTTTTGTCTTGTGTGATGTGCGATGTTGTTTTCCTTTCAGACAAGCTGAACACTTTTCTATGACAGAGAATGTCTTTTGAGGTATACCCACTACATGATCATTTTTAACTAAATTGTTCATGTTATTGTAGTGAGTATGACCAAGATATCTGTGCCAAAGAACAGATTCATCAATGGATGCTTTTGAAAGTAGACAAGTTTCTTGAACATTATCAGACATAGAACTCATGTCCATCATATAAATGTTGTTATGTCTGGGTGCTTTCATCTGTATCCATTCTTCGGGGATTTGAAATCCAGGCTTCAAGATATAGCAGAACTTGTCATCAAACATCGTCTTGTAAGATTTGTCACATATTTGTGTAACACTCAGCAAGTTGAATTTGAGTTGTTCACAGTAGTTGACATGATCAAAGCTCAACGATCCGTTGCTGACAGTTCCTTCACATGTTATCCATCCTCCTCCATCACCAAAAGCTACATAAGAGCCTTTCTTTGTTTGGTATTGATCTAACAACTCCTGGTTTCCAGTCATGTGCCTTGAGTAGCCACTATCCACAATCCATAAACTGTTTTTAGCTCTTGGTGGATGTACCTGCACATAAAGACAATCAATTAGTACGATCAACCCAAAACATTGTGGTTTTGGGTTTGCCATTTTCATCAATAACTGTTTGTTTAGCACACTATAAACCAAAAGTAGTAAACATATCTGATTTCAACTTAGCATATTGATTCATCAAAATCTCAAACCTATCGTTCAAATCACTTGGCAATTCATTTGATTTGTTTTTATGAACAAAAGGTTTACATAATGGTTTAGCAGAATCATAAGTTGACTTCAGTTGATTAGAAACATGATGAGACTGAACAGAATTTGAATTTTCTGATTCATTGAGAAACTGTTTAATCAAATTCTTTTTAACACTATCCTTTGAATGAGGATGAGATGCAATCCTTGAAATGATTTGCATATTAGATTTTGAAAAGTGTTTGTTAGAAAATTGATTTGAATCATTCAGTCTCATGTTTCTAGGAGTCCATGAATCATAAAAATCCTCATCATTGTCAAATGATGTTGATTTCTTTGATTGCTCCTTTTTGTGAACCTTTGTTCTTTCCTTGTAATAACACTCATCTGTGTTATGATTTACCCTCCCACAAATTTCACACCATTTGTTAAAATAACAATCTTCAACAGAATTGTTGGTCATATCACAAATATGGCAATATTTAGAAAAATAACAATCAATGGTGTTATGATTAGTCATTTTGCATAGATCACACCATAGTCTTGTTGACTTTTCATAAAAATCAGATTTGACACTCTGTGATTGCTTTGATCTTTGAAATTTTGGATCTTGTTTGGGTTTGTACACTTGTTTAACTTTGTTGTGTACATTCAAAGAACCTTGACCAGCAAAATCAACCTTGTTACCATCAGAAACTGCTGAAGAATTGAAGTTTGACTTAGTTTTCTTATTTTGTTTCTTCTTGGTTTTCTTTTTAAGTTCAAGTTTAGCAGCGGAAGTTTCAGGATCTTGACCTGTTTTCAGATCAGAATTTGTTTTGAACTTGTTTTCAGATTTCTTTGATTCTTGTTGGTTTTGATATCTTTGAAATGAGGATTATCAAACCCAAACCCCTCACTCTCTTCACCTTTGTGGTCATTGTAAATCATTTTAAAAAGCCATTGAAGCATTCCCTTAATTCGGAATTTTCTTTAACTTCTTCAACAAAGTTTGATTGTTCATTTGGTGAATTTACAGATTTTACAAAGCCATTGAAGTTCTTTGTTTTAAGGTACACCTGTTTAGGTTCATATGAAGTTATTTTCACAGGGTGACCTTCTTTGATCTTTTCTTGATCATGTTCAATGTAAACATTTTTGTTCAACTTTGAACTTTCAGAATCATCATAAGATTTTGAGTTTTGATTCATCTTTAACTTTACTTGAGCTTCATTGGAATAGTCATGAGGATTGAAGTCAGATGGTAAAGTGTTTGTCATAACAGTTGGCATTTTTTCATAGTTCACTGGAGGAGGTGTTGTTTGGTATGCCACCTGTGAAAAACCCAACCCATTGTAGTTCTTTCCCTCTTTTTGACTAGCTATCCACCTTTCCATTTGTTCTTTTGTTGACATTAGTTGTTCATATTTATTTTATAAGTGGATGCTTCCAGTTGACTTTGAACATAAGAATCTTCAAGATTTTTTAATGAACTTTTTTAAGATTTGTTCTTGAAGTTTAGATTCTTTTAAGTCATCTGTTAGTGATTTGATTTTCTGCTCAAATTCCTTTTTTTGTTCTTTAGTTCTTTTGTTTCTATTCATTTCAGCCTTCAGTTTCTCATATGTAGCAAAGGAATGAGACCTATAGTGAGTTACCTCATGCATGCATGCTTTTTTGCAAACCTTATCCTTTACATCTTCAGGCATTGGGTGATATTTGGTTGTATCAAATTTTCTTGCATCAAACTTGCTTGTACTTTCCTCATAAGTTTCAGTTTCTTTGCCTTGGTCATCATCAGAATTTAGAGCCATTAAACCAAACTCCTTTTCTATCTCTGCTCCATAAGCACTCCAATCTATCTCTCCATCATATGTAACACACATGGCTTTTGATTCATCAGATTTGCCATCGGATGAAGAAGCTTGATGTTGGTTCAAAGTGTTTGGTGTAATCTTGGAAGTTGGATTGTTGCATTCCCTTGAGAAGTGCCCATTAAGATTACATTTAAAACACCTAACCTTTGTTTTGTCAAACCCCATCTTCTTGTTTAAACTAGGCTTGCTGAAATTTCTGTTTGATTTCATATGCTTTTGTGACCTGTAAGCTAACATCACCATGTTCCACTGAATATCCATCTCTTCAGCTTTATGCTCCTCAGTCTTTAACACAATATTGACCACATCTTGAACTTTGTCAACATTGACTGTCTTGACTTTTCCTTTAGAAACTTCAGCTTTTTCCTCACAAAAATCATTCAAATTACAAGAATCAGCAGAATTTGCAAAGAAACAGTTTCCTTGAAAGTGTTCATCAACATAATTCACATCAGCTGATATAAATGCTTGTTGCCCTGGCTTCTCCCCTTTAAAAACATATTGTTCCATCTCTTTCTTTGTCATCAAATTCCTGGATTGTGCATCCATTGCTAAAGATTCAATTTTGGTAACCATGAAGTCCAAATCTTGAGCATCCAAAGATAAAGTTTGTTTAAGAGTGGTAACTGTGTGCTTCCAGCTTTCTGGTAAAGAATGAAGCAGTCTCAAGTTGATATCTTCAGTATTAGTGGGAATTTCCATTGCTTCCATTTCTGTTACAAGCTGCACAAACCTGTTTAAGTGAGAATTGATTGATTCACTAGGTAAAGCTGAGAACATTTCAAGTTGCCTTTTAAGTTTCTGCTTCTTCATACTTTGAATTTCTGTACCTCCCTCACACATTTTCTACAGCATTTTGTACAAAGAGTTTGTAGTGACATATTTCTTTGTTCTTGTTATTGTCAAGAAAGAATAAGCCTTAAGATCAATAGCACATTTCCTCAGATCTTCTTTACATTCATCACCTTCTAACTCTTCCATAGGAATAGCCTTCATTCCAGTTCTGTATGCATCATCCTTGTACTTGTCAGAATTTGTAATTGGTCTAGGGATATGAGGACCATTTGCAATAGACCTCCACAGATTATGGTCAACAGTATTCAGGTGATTTCTGAATCTGATTTCCCATCCTTTAAAATCTGCTCTTGTTTTCAATAAAGGTACTTTGGAAGCATAATCTGAACTTGCAGTGTTGTTGTAATTGTTGTTGTTTGCCATTTTGAAAAGTTGAAAAATTGATCTGCGGATGATATTTTCGATCTGCGCACAACAATGACGATCTGCGGTCTACAGTGACGATCTGCGGTCTACAGTATCGATTTGCTTGCAACAGTAACGATCTGTGAACATATTCAAATTAATAAATTCCACAGAGATAAGCTCAAGTCAATTTCTTCAGTCTCTATTCAAGCTATCTTCAACAAAACTCTAACTCTAAAATGATCTGCGACTAATAGTAATTTTCAACAACGATCTGCGGATGGCAGTTTTTGTTCATCTTTGAAGAACAATTAATCCAGAAGATCAAAACAAGCCAGAATACAGATGATAATGAAGAAAATAACAGGAAATTGAATGACTAAAGGATCAACTTCAATAAACATCATCATCTTCTCAATGTGCGAACAACAATCAATCGTTCAATATGCGATGAAAAGTGAAATTTGAAATTTTGAATTTGATGATTTAACTCTGAATTTGCTTGAAATTAAACGAATACGTTTCATGCAATCATCTTTAATTCTTCGTTCAATTATCAATTTCTTCAAAATCAGACTTTAATCACACAAACTCTTGAAGAACAGTTCGTTCACCAACACAACTATCGATCACTTCAATTCCATATTTCTAGCAATCTTCACGTTGAATTCACTTCAAAATGTTCAAAAAGTTTGTGAATTAACAGATGATGTTCAAAAAGGATTTATCTCGGTAGTGATTAAAACAAATTGAATCGATTCGATGATTCAAAAAGTTTGTGAATTAACAGATTCAAGTAGTTCGAACGAAGTTCAACACTACGTAACCGAAAGCTCTGATACCAATTGTGGATCTGTATCAGGTCAAACTAGAGCTCGTGAATCTGTTAAACTAAACAACAAACATAATATCAATCAAGCAAACAAACACTGAATCAACAGAAGATTTACTAATAAATGCTCATTGTATTGATCTCATAACTATGTGTACAATAAGGTGTAATTGCAGTAAGTTATGTTCAAAAGTCTGCTAAATACAATGCATACAACCCTATTTATACTAGCTAGAGACAATACATGAATAAGAAAAACAAATTAACAAACTGTTAAAATGATGTGCGGATGACAGTTCTGTCCGCACATCTCTGGTATAAAAGCTGTCCGCACATCTTAACATTTTGTCCGCACATCTTTGTTTTTCTTCAACACTTTAAGTATGATGATCAAAATATATACCAACACTTTGAACATCGTACGACAAGTTAGGACATCTTACATCACCGTACAAAACTTTAAAACTCTATAATAAACCTAATGAATTCGTCCAAGTCCTTTGAACGTCATACGGCAACTTAAGACATCTTATGACTCTTTATGCCACAATAGCAACTCGAAAAAAACGTTAGTATAATGTAGGACGCCTTACAACACCTAACAACATCTTACAACACCGTACGAAACCTTAAAACTCCATAATAAACTTAATGAATTACTCAGAGTCCTTTGAACATCGTAGGACAAGTTAGGACATCTTACGACTCTTTATGCCGCATTAGCAACTCGAAAAGAACGTTAGTATAATGTAGGATGCCTTACAGCTCCTAAGAACACCTTACATCACCGTACGAAACCTTAAAACTCCATAATAAACCTAATGAATTCGTACGAGTCCTTTGAAAATCGTACAACAAGTTAGGACATCTTACGACTCTTTATGCCATATTGGCAACATGACAAGCAAGTTAGAAAAATGTAGGATGCGTTACAACTCCTAAGAACACCTTACATCACCGTACGAAACTTTAAAACTCCATAATAAACCTAATGAATTCGTCCAAGTCCTTTGAACGTCATACGACAACTTAGGACATCTTACGACTCTGTATGCGATATTAGCACCTTTAAAAGCACGTTAGATATATTGTAGGACGCCTTACAACTCCTAACAACACATTACGAAACCTTAAAACTCCATAATAAACCTAATGAATTCGTACGAGTCCTTTGAACATCGTATAACAAGTTAGGACCTCTTTCGACTCTTTATGCCACATTGGCAACTCGAAAAGAACGTTAGTATAGTGTAGCACGCCTTACAACTCGTTAAGAACACCTTACATCACCGTACGGAACCTTAAAACTCCATAATAAACCTAATTAATTCGTATGAGTCCTTTGAACATCGTACGACAACTTAGGACATCTTATGACTCTTTACGCCACATTAGCAACTCAAAAAGAAGTTAGTATAACGTAGGACGCCTTACAGCTCCTAAGAACACCTTACATCTGCTGATCTGCGTACGAAACCCGAAAACTCCATAATACACCTAATGAATTCCTTTGAGTGCTTTGAACATCGTACGGCACGTTAGGACATCTTATGAGTCTTTATGCCACATTAGCAACTCGAAAAGAACGTTAGTATAACGTAGAACGCCATACAACTCCTAAGTACACCTTACAATATCGTACGTAAACTCAAAACTCCATAATAAACATAATAATTCGTACGATTCCTTTGAACATCGTACGAAAAGTTAGGACATCTTATGACTCTTTTGGCCATATTAGCACCTTAAAATGCACGTTAGTATAATATAAGACGCCTTACAACACCTAACAACATCTTACAACACCGTACGAAACCTTAAACCTCCATAATAAACATAATGAATTCGTACGAGTCCTTTGAATATCGTACGACAACGTAGGACATCTTAAGACTCTTTACGCCTCATTCGCAACTCAAAAAGAAGGTTAGTATAACGTAGGATGCCTTACAGCTCCTAAGAACACCTTACATCTCCGTACGAAACCCGAAAACTCCATAATACACCTAATAAATTCCTCTGAGTCCTTTGAGCATCGTACGACTAGTTAGGACATCTTATGACTCTTTATGCCACATTAGCATATCGAAAAGAACGTTAGTATAATGTAGAACGTCGTACAGCTCCTAAGTACACCTTACAATACTGTACGTAAACTTAAAACTCCATAATAAACCTAATGAATTCATATGAGTCCTTTAAACATCGTAAGACAACTTAGGACATCTTACGACTCTTTTCGCCACATTAGCAACTCAAAAAGAAGGTTAGTATAACGTAGGACGCCTTACAGCTCCTAAGAACACCTTACATCTGTGTACGAAACCCGAAAACTCCATAATACACCTAATGAATTCCTCTGAGTCCTTTGAACATCGTGTGACAAGTTAGAAAATCTTATGACTCTTTATACCACAATTGCAACTCGAAAAGAACGTTAGTATAATGTAGAACGCCGTACAACTCCTAAGTACACCTTACAATACTGTACGTAAACTTAAAACTCCATAATAAACCTAATAAATTCGTTTGAGTCCTTTGAACAACGTACGACAACTTAGGACATATTATGACTCTTTACGCCATATTAGCAACTCAAAAAGAAGGTTAGTATAACGTAGAACGCCTTAGAGCTCCTAAGAACACCTTACATCTGCGTACGAAACCCGAAAACTCCATAATACACCTAATGAATTCCTCTGAGTCCTTTGAATATCGTACGACAAGTTAGGACAACTTAAGACTCTGTATGCCACATTAGCAACTTGAAAAGAACGTTAGTATAATGTAGAACGCCATACAGCTCCTAACACCTTACAATATCGTACGTAAACTCAAAACTCCATAATAAACCTAATAAATCCGTCTGAGTCCTTTGAACATCGTACGACAACGTAGGACATCTTACGACTCTTTACGCCTCATTAGCAACTCAAAAAGAAGGTTAGTATAACGTAGGACGCCTTACGCTTCTAAGAACACCTTACATCTCCGTACGAAACCCGAAAACTCCATAATACACCTAATAAATTCCTCTGAGTCCTTTGAGCATCGTACGACTAGTTAGGACATCTTATGACTCTTTATGCCACATTAGCATATCGAAAAGAACGTTAGTATAATGTAGAACGTCGTACAGCTCCTAAGTACACCTTTCAATACCGTACGTAAACTTAAAACTCCATAATAAACCTAATGAATTCATATGAGTCCTTTAAACATCGTAAGACAACTTAGGACATCTTACGACTCTTTACGCCACGTTAGCAACTCAAAAAGAAGGTTAGTATAACGTAGGACGCCTTACAGCTCCTAAGAACACCTTACATCTGTGTACGAAACCCGAAAACTCCATTATACACCTAATGAATTTCTCTGAGTCCTTTGAACATCGTACGACAAGTTAGAAAATCTTATGACTCTTTATACCACATTTGCAACTCGAAAAGAACCTTAGTATAATGTAGAACGCCGTACAGCTCCTAAGAACACCTTACATCACCGTACGAAACTTTAAAACTCCATAATAAACCTAATGAATTCCTCCGAGTCCTTTGAACATCGTACGACAACGTAGGACATCTTAGACTCTTTACGCCACATTACCAACTCAAAAAGAAGGTTAGTATAACGTAGGACGCCTTACAGCTTCTAAGAACACCTTACATCTCCGTACGAAACCCGAAAACTCCATAATACACCTAATAAATTCCTCTGAGTCCTTTGAGCATCGTACGACTAGTTAGGACATCTGATGACTCTTTATGCCACGTTAGCATATCGAAAAGAACGTTAGTATAATGTAGAACGCCGTACAGCTCCTAAGTACACCTTTCAATACCGTACGTAAACTTAAAACTCCATAATAAACCTAATGAATTCATATGAGTCCTTTAAACATCGTAAGACAACTTAGGACATCTTACGACTCTTTACGCCACATTAGCAACTCAAAAAGAAGGTTAGTATAACGTAGGACGCCTTACAGCTCCTAAGAACACCTTACATCTGTGTACGAAACCCGAAAACTCCATAATACACCTAATGAATTTCTCTGAGTCCTTTGAACATCGTACGACAAGTTAGAAAATCTTATGACTCTTTATACCACATTTGCAACTCAAAAAGAACCTTAGTATAATGTAGAACGCCGTACAGCTCCTAAGAACACCTTACATCACCGTACGAAACTTTAAAGCTCCATAATAAACCTAATGAATTCGTCCGACTCATTTGAACATCGTACGACAACGTAGGACATCTTACGTCTCTTTACGCCACATTACCAACTCAAAAAGAAGGTTAGTATAACGTAGGAGGCCTTACAGCTCCTAAGAACACTTTACATCTCTGTACGAAACCCGAAAACTCCATAATACACCTAATGAATTTCTCTGAGTCCTTTGAACATCGTACGACAAGTTAGAAAATCTTATGACTCTTTATACCACATTTGCAACTCAAAAAGAACCTTAGTATAATGTAGAACGCCGTACAGCTCCTAAGAACACCTTACATCACCGTACGAAACTTTAAAACTCCATAATAAACCTAATGAATTCGTCCGACTCATTTGAACATCGTACGACAACGTAGGACATCTTACGTCTCTTTACGCCACATTACCAACTCAAAAAGAAGGTTAGTATAACGTAGGAGGCCTTACAGCTCCTAAGAACACCTTACATCTCTGTACGAAACCCGAAAACTTCATAATACACCTAATGAATTCCTCTGAGTCCTTTGAACATCGTACGACTAGTTAGGACATCTTATGACTTTTTATGCCACATTAGCAACTCGAAAAGAACGTTAGTATAATGTAGAACGCCATACAACTCCTAAGTACACCTTACAATATCGTACGTAAACTCAAAACTCCATAATAAACCTAATGAATTCGTACGAGTCCTTTGAACATCGTACGAGTAGTTAGGACATCTTATGACTCTTTATGCCATATTAGCACCTTGAAAGCACGTTAGTATAATGTAAGACGCCTTAAAACACCTAACAACATTTTACAACACCGTACGAAACCTTAAACCTCCATAATAAACATAATGAATTCGTATGAAACCTTAAAACTGGATAATACACCTAATGATATCCTCCGAGTCCGTTGAACATCGTACAACAAGTTGGGACATCTTAAGACTCTGTATGCCATATTAGCACCTAGAAAAGCACGTTATAATTATGTAAGACGCCTTACAAGTCTTAACAACACCTTACAATAGCGTACGTAAAGTTTTAACTCCATAATAAACCTAATGAATTCGTACGAGTCCTTTGAATATCTTACGACAAGTTAGGACATCTTAAGACTCTTTATGCCACATTAGCAACTCGAATGGAACGTTATAATGTAGAACGCCATACAGCTCCTAACACCTTACAACACCGTACGAAACCTTAAACCTCCATAATAAACCTAAGGAATTCGTACGAGTCCTTTGTTCATCGTACGACAAGTTAGGACATCTTAAGACTCTGTATGCCATATTGTCAACATGACAAGCAAGTTACAATAATGTAGGACGCGTTACAACTCCTAAGAACACCTTACATCACTGTACGAAACATTAAAACTCCATAATAAACCTAATGAATTCGTCCGAGTCCTTTGAACATCGTACGACAACTTAGGACATATTACGACTCTTTACGCCAGATTAGCAACTCAAAAAGAACGTTAGTATAACGTAGGACGCCTTACAGCTCCTAAGAACACCTTACATCTCCGTACGAAACCCGAAAACTCCATAATACACCTAATGAATTCCTCTGAGTCCTTTAAACATCGTTCGACAAGTTAGGACATCTTATGACTATTTATGCCATATTAGCATCTTGAAAGTGCATATAATGTAAGACACTTTACAACACCTAACAACATCTTATAACACCGTACGAATCCTTAAAACTCCATAATAAACCTAATGAATTCGTACGAGTCCTTTGAACATCGTACGACAAGTTAGGACATCTCACGACTGTTTATGCAACATTAGCAACTCAAAAAGAACGTTAGTATAATGTAGGACGCCTTACTGCTCCTATGAACACCTTACATCACCGTACGAAATCTTAAAACTCCATAATACACCTGATGAATTCGTCCGAGTCCTTTGAACATCGCACGACAAGGTAGGACATCTTAAGACTCTGTATGCCATATTGGCCACATGACAAGCAAGTTAGAATAATTTAGGTCGCGTTACAACTCCTAAGAACACCTTACATCACCGTACGAAACTTTAAAACTCCGTAATAAACCTAATGAATTCGTTCAAGTCTTTTGAACGTTATACGACAACTTAAGACATCTTTTTTGGGTAAAGGTTTACCCCCGTGATTCTATATATTAACATCAAAACATAAGAACAAGTAGCATGGCAAAGTACCATACTTGTTCAAACATGGGACATGCCCCATGAATGTGAGCAATACACCAACAAAGCAAAGAGAAAAGTAATCAAAGAAAACCAAAAAAACACTAGCCATGACAAAAAAAACTAGCTCATACGAAAAACAAAGAATCAGCCTGCATATACCAAGTCTCTTTCTCGATCAATCTTCCAGTCCCTTAGAGTAGACCATACACGAGTCGTGTTCTTGAACTTAAGGCCCAACAACTTAAATCGAACTGTACAGCGGATTTCTTATGCTATCACTTCCGGCGGCCGTGTCTCGTTTTTGAATAACCGGTAGTTCCTTTCCTGCCAAATCAAATAGACATCAGCTGCAATACATAGTTTACCAACCACATGAAACAATGACTTCGTGTTCGCCGACCTTATCCAGGCAATAATATCAAATCTGTGGTTCGACAAGTGCTGCATTCTGGCCACAGATTTTATAAGATCCCAAACTCTAGCTGCAAAAGAACACTCAAAACAAGTGGTCATGTGAATCATATTCCTGCAACATAACGGGCAGCACATCATATTCATATTCCCCCTTCTAGCTAGATCCCAGGATATAATCTTAACCTGTGTAAGTAACCTTTCCTTCATCACCAACCATAATAGAAAGGCGTGCTTCGGAATACACTGAGAAAACCAAACCCCTTTAGCCCAGTCAACAACAGGACTCTGTAATCTAATACAGTCCCACACCTGTTTAGTGGAGAACGAGCACAGATTCGAACCGTTCTCCAGAAAATCTGACCCAGAGTATTTGGACATAACCGCATGTGGATAACCAAATTAAGCACCGGATAAGTATTTAACCAAGAGGTCGGCCATCTCCAAACACCATCCATAAACACGTCACCCACTTTAGCCTCCAACGAGAACCCGACATTTCAAATATCCCTATTCGAAAGTAGCTTAATAAACGATCCCACTTCAAACCAGAGATCATACTAGACGGAAGTGTTACGACCATTCCCCACTTTAGACCACAGAAATCTACGAATAATAGGCCGAAGTTGAAGGATCTTTCGCCAACCCCAAGAACAATTTCTAGGCACCTCCACACTCCAAATATTTCTCCCCTTCAACCTATACTGCTGAATCCAATCAACCTAAACAGAGGGACGATTAGATATGATGATCCAGATATGATACGACATTAGGGCTTTATTCATATCCCTAATGCGTTTAATGCCCAGCCCACCTTCATTTTTAGGCACACAAACATCATTCCAAGAAACCCTCACACGACTCTTCTTCAAAGGACCCCGAGCCCATAAGAAATCCATCATCTTAGCCTCAATATCGTGCATAATCCGGATTGGGAGAATGAACAATGAAGACCAAAACACATGAAGAGAAGAGATAACAGAGTTAATGAGTTGACATCTACCAGCAAAAGAAAGCAACTTGTTCTTCCAGTCACCAATACGATTTTCAACTTTTTCAATAAGGGCCCGACAATCCTTAGTCCTTACTCTGGACGCCAGAAGGGGAACACCCAAATATCTAACCGGAAACTTACCCTCCACAAATGGCATAATATTTAGAATATTGTTCTTGGTTTGCGCAGGAACATTACAGAAAAATATAGTGCTCTTTTGGTTGCTCGGACTCAACCCAGATATGCCAGCAAATTCTATCAAAGACTTCATAATAACCTTTACAGAACTCAAATCTCCTCTAGCGAACAGAAACAGGTCATCCGCAAAACACAAGTTAATCAACAGGAGCTTCTCACATCTGTTATGGAATCTGAAAGACGAATCCATTGAAACAGCCCTTCTCAACACCAAAGTAAGGATCTCCATAACCATAGTAAATAGATACGGGGACATAGGATCCCCCTGTCGGAGGCCTCGTTTCCCCCTAAAATACCCATGCAAACTACCATTCACAGATATAGAGAACGAAACCGTAGTAACACATATCATGACCCAATTAACCATCACAGGATGAAAACCAAAACCTAATAAAACCTCCTTCAAGAATTTCCAGTCCACAGTATCATAAGCTTTCTGGATATCAACTTTAAATGCACACCTGGGAGGCCCACTATCAAGGTGATATCTGTGCATGAGCTCTTGGGTCAATAGAATATTATCAGATATTCTTCTACCCGGTATAAAAGCAGACTGATTAGAACTGATTTTCATTCTATCCGCAAGAATCTTAGTAATGCACTTAAACAGAACATTACAACATGCAATCGGTCTCACGAAAAAAAAATCCTGCACAGCAAGGCAAATATCATTACCCACAATATCCCAAGCCTTCTTACAGAACGCAGCCGTAAACCCATCAGGCCCAGGAGCTTTATCATCACCAAAAGCAAAAATGGTCCTTTTGATCTCATCCACTGTAACCTCTCGAATCATATCAACAGACATAGCCTTATCAATACGGACATCAAACAGCTCCTGAGTTATGGGAATTATAGAAACATCCTCCTTCCCCTGAAACCCCACATAATGATCAACAAAAGTCTTGGGAACCGCCTTCCCTTCATGCAAAATACCATTGCTATCAGTAATGACAACAAACGGAGCTCTATGGTTTCTACACTTCAATGTGTTATGGAAATACTTAATATTGGCATCCCCCTCAGCAAGCCAATGCACCTTCGATTTCTGCTTCAAGAATCTCTCTTCATCAAGAATTGCCTCTTTAAAGGAAGCTCAGTCTCCCGATCATGTAACTCCTGATTCATTGGGTCGTCGTCAATCAAACGTTGAGTTTGATCTAGTTGGCTACGAATAGTAGCAATCTTAGAATGAAGATTGCCTTGCTTGTATATTAATCCCCTTAGAGGAGGTTTAAAGAGTTTAAGCCTTTTAACCACTCTGAATTGGTGCACACCACCAATATTCATACCCCAAATACTAGCCACAGTATCCTTGAATTCCGGTTTATGAACCAGGAAATTTGCAAATCTAAATGGGGGCGGTTTACATCGTTCCACTTCCGGTATTCTAAGGACACATGCAGAGTGGTCAGAAATACCGTTTGGTTGAAAAATAGCACCAGCCGTCGGATAGTTATCAGTAAACCGAACATTTGCCATGACCCTATCAATCTTTTTGAACACCCCTTTACCCTGCTTGGGTTTTTGATTCCAAGTAAATTGCATTCCAGATCTGTTAACATCAATCATCTCTATCTGATTAACACAATCCATAAATTCTCTCATGCCAATGTAGAACTTGACGACCCAGAATATGAATCATGAGAGAATAAAACCGAATTAAAATCCCCCATCATGACCCTAGGCTTCCCTTTGACCACCAGGCTATGTCTACATAAACTAGCCCACAACTCCCTTCTATGAACATAATAATTGGCAGCATAAACAACAGAGCAAAACAACCTCCTCTTATCAAGCTTAAAGGAAATCTGAATATGCATAACCTGATCCGATTGAGCAAGAACCATAACATCCATAATGAGGGGATCCCATCCCAAAATAATTCTGGACCCCTTCGAGCACATGTTTCCATTTGACGTCCAATCCCACCTTTTAAACACACTGTTGCAAACCCCCATTAGTCTATCCAACTCCACATGAGACTCCAAGATTGCACACAGACTCAGCTTATTATCTATAACAACCTGACGAACCTCCTTTTGTTTTGGGGATTGGTTCAAACCCCTAATATTCCAAGTAGCCATACTAACCATTGATACCTGATGTAGAAGGAGTGCTTGCCCCTTTAATAGTAGTCATATCCCCTAGTGTACCACTTTTCACAAATCTCGCCATACCACTATCCACATCAAGAACCTCATCAACCTCAGAATCAGAATCCAACTGATTAATCCCATTATCCAACTTACCCTTCCTTCTATCCTCCCATGTGTTATTCTCAACCTCATCCAATAAAGACACCAAACGGGTTAGCAGATATGATGTTATCAACAACAGGTTCCTTCAACTTCATCCCATTTTCATTGCGCCTATCCCCATTTGTAGCATGGTCTTTCCTATCTTTTTTAACCACTGGACGGTATTCAAACTGTGGTTTCTTTATTTGAATTCCGTTTCTCTTTGTCGTCTTCTTATTCTTC
This sequence comes from Tagetes erecta, assembly GCA_030867185.1. Taxonomy (NCBI): domain Eukaryota; kingdom Viridiplantae; phylum Streptophyta; class Magnoliopsida; order Asterales; family Asteraceae; genus Tagetes; species Tagetes erecta. Next base: position 61,698,767 of record CM061490.1, on the reverse strand, counting down.
ACCTCCTTGAAACCATCACTATCCACGTTGGAACTAGGATTGATCTCATGCTTTACCTGTAAAGGGCATCCATCCTCATTATGACCAAATACACACTAATGCCCACATCTGGGGGGTTTCCATTCATATTCCACCGACACCGTAGCCGACCCAAAACCATCACCCTCCAAATCAGGAAATGCAATAGTAATTTCTTCCTTAAGTCTCATGTCAGCTGAAATCTCAACAAGGGCCCTAGCCAAACTGCTTCTTCACCAAGAATTAGTACACATCGAAGTAGTAAACGAGTCAAGCAACCTAGGAGTACCAATTTGTGAGACTAATAGGCTCAAACCCACATCCGTGTAAGCCACTAGGGGAACATCATGCAACTTTACCCAAACCGACACCATCTTGATATCATCCTTATGGAGCTTTGAAGACGGCGACCAAACATTAAGAATAATAGGTTTATTTCTAATCATCCAAGGACCACCTTCCAGAGCATCCATCATACCTTTCCTGTCATTAAACTTGAAGAAAAAATTAACCATTCGCATTCATCATAGACTTCTGAAGACCATATTTTTTCCAATTCATACGAACATAATACTCGACTACTGGGTATGCCACCTTGTCCCCCAAAAAGTACCCATACAACGTAAACTCCAGTTTGTTACAAACTGCCCGAATTGACTGTCTTGGAAGCATAACATCAAATCCCTTTTTCGCTTCATCATTCACCAGATACCTAAAATTAATTTTTGTTCCCAATGAACCCGAGTCAAATCCGGATTTTTTTAGCCATATCACCATAGGAGTTACCAGTGTTACTCTCATGAATCACATTAGTAGTATCATCACTAGTCGTTTCAACCTTAGATGATTCAAAATTACCCACATGCTTATCCATGTGATCATTTTCCACCATAACTCTAGCCGTGTCAATCTTTTGCTTATTAACACTAGTCGGCTGCCTATTATGCTTAGTCATGTGAACATTCTGCATATCCACCTTAGTCGTGTCACCCAAATTCAATTCATCCTTACCATTATGAAGCATAGTCGTGTCATTAAGATTATCCCCCTTAGCCGTGTAAGCATTAACCGTAGCCGTGTGAGTATTAACCCTAGGCGTGTTAGCATAATGCCCAGCCGTGTGAAGCTCAACATTAGACATGTGAGCTTTAACCTTAGTCGTGTGAGCACTAACATTAGCCGTGTCAATCTGAACATTAGCAACATGAGCATTAACATTAGTCGCATAAGCATTACCATTAGACGTTTGATCATTCAAATTATGGTTTATATTCATATTCGAGATTATGGCCGCCCCCTAACAGGATTTCTCGCAGATGGATTCGTTTTAGATGTATCAGTCCCTTTGGATGAACCACGTAATAGATTAACTCTAGGGTTACCATCAATCTTCAGCAATTTTCTAGCCAAACTGGACGAATCAACATTCGAATCCCCCATCACCACCCGAAAACAAATCAACCACAACCAATTCTTAAATGGTTAATAGGATTCGTATTAAGATGCTAAACTATATTCAATAGCCGCTCACAGACTTATTAAGCATTCAGAATCAGAAATTGTTGGTTTGAACCAAACACAAAGCAAATAAAAACCTAATCAATCAGCACTTAAACACTCGCTAATAATGCTCAAATACAATAGTTGCACACCAAAGTATATCAGGATTGTTACACAAGGATTCAGTGGCAAGATTGATTAGGAAAACACACAAGAAAACACGTTGGAACAAAGATCAAAACCAAACTTAGGGCATGCAAAGCTATGCAAACCCTAAATCGCCCAAAATCGCCCAGAGCATCTTTTTCAACTTTTTTTACAACTTAAGACATCTTACGACTCTGTATGCCATATTAGCACCTTGAAAAGCACGTTAGTATAATGTAGGACGCCTTAGAACTCCTAACAACACCTTACGAAACCTTAAATCTCCATAATAAACCTAATGAATTCGTCCGAGTCCTTCGAACATCGTACGACAAGTTAGGATATCTTACGAATCTTTATGCCACATTAGCAACCCGAAAAGAACGTTAGTACAGTTCAGCACACCTTACAACTCCTTAAGAACACCTTACATCACCTTACGAAACCTTAAAACTCCATAATACACCTAATGAATTCCTCCGAGTCCTTTGAACATCGTACGACAAGTCAGGACATGTTAAGACTCTATATGCCATATTAGCAACTTGAAAATCACGTTAGAATAATGTAGGACGCCTTACAAGTGTTAAATACACCTTACAATATCGTACGTAAACTTAAAACTCCATAATAAACCTAATGAATTCGTTCGAGTCCTTTGAACATCGTACGACAAGTTAGGACATCTTATGACTCTTTATGGCATATTAGCACCTTGAAAAGCGTGTTCGTATAATGTAAGACGCCTTAAACACCTAATAACGTTTTACAACACTGTATGAAACCTTAAAACTCCATAATAAACCTAATGAATTCGTACGAGTCCTTTGAACATCATACGACAAGTTAGGACATCTTATGACTCTTTATGGCATATTAGCACCTTGAAAAGCGCGTTCGTATACTGTAAGACGCCTTACAACACCAAACAACATCTTACAACACTGTACGAAACCTTAAAAGTCCATAATACACCTAATAAATTCTTACCTAGCCCTTGGAACATCGTAGGACAAGTTAGGACATCTTACGACTCTTTATGCCACATTCGCAACTCGAAAAGAACATTAGTATAATGTAGAACGCCATACGAGCCTTTGAACATCGTACGACAAGTTCGGACATCTTACATCACCATATAAAACATTAAAACTGAGTAATACACCTATTAAATTTCTCCGAGTCCTTTGAACATCGTACGATAAGTTGGGACATCTTAAGACATTGTATGCCATATTAGCACCTAGAAAAGCACGTTATTATTATGTTGGATGCCTTACAAGTCTTAACAACACCTTACAATACCGTACGTAAACTTACATCTCCATAATAAACCTAATGAATCCGTACGAGTCCTTTGAACATCATACGACAAGTTAGGACATCTTATGACTCTTTATGCCATATTAGCACCTTGAAAAACGTGTTCGTATAATGTTAGATGCCTGACAACACCTAACAACATTTTACAACACCATATGAAACCTTAAAACTCCATAATAAAACTAATGAATTCGTTCGAGTCCTTTGAACAACGTACGACAAGTTAAGACATCTTACGACTCTTTATGCCACATTAGCAACTCGAAAACAACGTTTTTTGGGTAAAGGGTTACCGCGGTGATTCTATTAAAAAGACAACCGTCATTAACGTACAAGTAGTGAGGATGAGTTCCACACTAGTTCATATATGGGACAAACCCCCACATATGTGAACAAAACAAAGACAACTAACCAAAACAAACCAAACAAACTAGCCTACTACAAAAATCGACATAATATCCAAAACCTAACAAGAAAAACCAATCCATCAGCCACCATCATCAAAGATGTAGTTGTCACCAATGGAAAGCCTCCAAAACAACCTGAATAATCGACTATCCATTGGAAGTCATTGAAAGGGAGGAACTCGCCCTTATTTTATCTTGAGTTATATCTCTTGTTTCATCATAAATAACTTCAACGTCTTCTACATCCAAGTCTTCAATCACATCCCTATCCGATTTGCCCTTCCCTTTAATAGATTCCAACGTCCCCCCATCGTTCCCATTTTCGGAATTAAGAACACTAAAGGAGTTTTGAATCTGGATCTTTGAGGGATCTCTACTCTTTACTTCCGAAGTTGAAGGTTTAGCTCCCACCATTTTCTTGTAATCCAAAGGTCTATATTCAAATTTTGGTTTCTGGTCTTTAACCTGAAACCTACTTTTCTTAGCCGTTTTCCTACCCTTTACTTCAGTAAAATCATCCCCATTTACTTTAAGAGAGGGTTTAGATGTAGTACAAACCTGTTTAGGGCAAGCATCAGTACCATGCCAAAAAACACAACAATGAGCACACCTCGGTGGTTTCCACTCATACTCCACATTCACAATATCAGTAACATATTTGCCCCCGGCCAAATCCGGAATAGCCATAGATAAAAACTCTGGAAAACAACGCTAGTATAATGTAGGATTCCTTAAAGCTACTAAGAACACCTTACATCACCGTATGAAACCTTAAAACTCCATAATACGCCTAATGAATTCTTACGAGCCCTTTGAACATCGTACGACAAGTTAGGACATCTTACATCTCAGTATGAAACCTTAAAACTCGATAATACACCTAATGAATTCCTCCGACTCCTTTGAACATCGTACGACAAGTTGGGACATCTTAAGACTCTGTATGCCATATTAGCACCTAGAAAAGCACGTTATTATTATGTTGGACGCCTTACAAGTCTTAACAACACCTTACAATATCGTACGTAAACTTAAATCTCCATAATATAGCTAATGAATTCGTACGAGTCCTTTGAACATCGTACGACAAGTTAGGACATCTTATGACTCTTTATGCCATATTAGCACTTTGAAAAGCACGTTAGTATAATGTAAGACGTCTTACAACACCTAACAACATCTTACAACACCGTACGAAACCTTAAAACTCCATAATAAACCTAATGAATTCGTACGAGTCCTTTGAACATCGTACGACAAGTTAAGCCATCTTACGACTCTTTATGCAACATTAGAAACTCGAAAAGAACGTTAATATAATGTAGGACGCCATACAGCTCCTAGGTACACATTACAATACCGTACGTAAACTTAAAATCCCATAATAAACCTAATGAATTCGTACGTGTCCTTTGCACATCGTACGACAAGTTAGGACATCTTACGAATCATTATGCAACATTTGCAACTCGAAAAGAACGTTAATATAATGTAGGACGCCATACAGCTCCTAAGTATACATTACAATGTCGTACTTAAACTTAAAACTCCATAATAAACCTAATGAATTCGTAGGTGTCCTTTGAACACCGTACGACAAGTTAGGACATCTTACGACTCTTTATGCCACATTAGCAACTCGAAAAGAATGTTAGTATAATGTAGAACGCCATACAACTCCTAACACCTTACAATATAGTGCGTATACTTAAAACAACATAATAAACCTAATGAATTTGTACGAGTCCTTTGAACATCGTACGACAAGTTAGGACATCTTACGGCTTTTTATGCCAAATTAGCAACTCGAAAAGAACGTTAGTATAATGTAGAACGCCATACATCTCCGAAGTACACCTTACAATACCGTACGTAAACATAAATCTCCATAATATAGCTAATGAATTCGTACGAGTCCTTTGAACATTGCACGACAAGTTAGGACATCTTATGACTCTTTATGCCATATTAGCACCTTGAAAAGCACGTTAGTATAATGTAAGACGTCTTACAACACCTAACAACAACATCTTACAACACCGTACGAAACCTTAAAACTCCATAATAAACTTAATGAATTCGTACGAGTCCTTTGAACATCGTACGACAAGTTAGGACATCTTACGACTCTTTATGCAACATTAGCAACTCGAAAAGAACGTTAGTATAATGTAGAACGCCATACAGCTCCTAACACCTTACAATACAGTGCGTATACTTAAAACAACATAATAAACCTAATGAATTTGTACGAGTCCTTTGAACATCGTACGACAAGTTAGGACATCTTACGACTTTTTATGCCACATTAGCAACTCGAAAAGAACGTTAGTATAATGTAGAACGCCATACAGCTACTAGTACACCTTAAAATACCATACGTAAACTTAAAACTCCATAATTCAGCTAATGAATTCATACGAGTCCTTTGAACATCGTACGACATGTTAGGACATCTTATGACTCTTTATCCCATATTTTTTGGGTAAAGGGTTACCCTGGTGATTCTATATATTAACATCAACCATAAGAATAAGTAGCATGGCAGAAAACCATACTAGTTCAAACATGGGACATGCCCCATGAATGTGTAGAAAACATCAACAAAAGCAAACTTGCCTAGTAAACAATGAAAACCAAGACACATATTAGTCATACTAAAACCAACTCATAAAAATTACAAATAATCAGCCAGGAACTTATCTGTAATCTTGAATCTCTGATTGCTTACTGGGTCTGAGATTAATCGCGCCTAATTTGTATTAGGTTAGCTTGATTGATTCGAATCCTATTAACCTTTTAAGGTGTTTGAGGTTACAGTTCAGGTTTTGTTTTTGTCGTCTGATCTCTCTTCACGTATGCATGGTCTAAAACTATCGAATATGGTGAAGAATAAAGTGGGTAGTGTTGAAATTTTACCTCGTCGTGGTACCTGGAATAATAAAGGTGATGGTTCCAGGTCAATTACTAATCACACGGCTAGAAATAGTGACCCGGCCAAGAGTGCTCATACGGCTAATGATAATGCTCTTGACACGGCTAGAAATAATGACCCGGCTATACATGTTGACACGGCTAGTACCATTGACCCGGCTATACATGTTGACACGACTAGTTATAATGACCCGGCTATACATGTTCACAAGGCTAGTCATATTGACCCGGCTATACATGTTGACACGGCCACAAATGTTGACACGGCTAGAGTTATTGAAACGGCTAGGAAAGTTGATAAGCTTGATACGGCTAGAATAATTGACAGGGCTAAGAATGACCCATCTACTGGGGATAGGGATAATGGTGGTAGTTTTGATTCATCCAAGGTTGAAAACACGAGTAATGCTACAACTAATGGGACTCATGCGAGTAACACTATTCACTCCTATGCGGATATGGCTAAAAAAATTGGAGTTGATTCGGATACTTTGGGAACAAAAGTTAATTTTAGGTATATGGTGAATGTCGAATCGAAACAAGGATTTGATGTTGTGCTTCCAAAGGACTCAATTCGGGCAGTTTATAATAAACTGGAGTTTACGTTGTATGGGTACTTTCTAGGGGATAGGATGGCGTATCCTGTAGTAGAGTATTATGTTCGTATGAATTGGAAAAAATATGGTCTCCAGAAGTCTATGATGAATGCAAATGGGTTTTTCTTCTTCAAGTTTAATGACAAGAAAGGTATGATGGATGTTCTGGAAGGTGGTCCTTGGTTGATTCGAAATAAAACGATTGTTCTTAATGTATGGTCTCCGACTTTGAATTCGTAAGTGTCCTTTGAACATCGTACGATAAGTTAAGACATCTTACGACTCTTTATGCCACATTAGCAACTCAACAGAGCGTTAGTATAAAGTAGGACGCCATACAGCTCCTAATTACACCTTACAATACCGTAGATAACTTAAAACTCCATAATAAACCTAATGAATTCGTACGAGTCCTTTGAACATCATACTACAAGTTAGGACATCTTACGACTCTTTATGCCACATTAGCAACTAGAAAAGAACGTTAGTAAAATGTAGAACGCCATACAGCTCCTAAGTACACCTTACAATACCGTACGTAAACTTAAAGCTCCAAAATAAACCTAATGAATTCGTAAGTGTCCTTTGAACATCGTACGATAAGTTAAGACATCTTCCGACTCTTTATGCCACATTAGCAACTGAAAAGAACGTTAGTATAATGTAGAACGCCATACAGCTCCTATGTACACATTACAATACCGTACGTAAACTTGAAGCTCCATAATAAACCTATTGAATTCGTACGAGTCCTTTGAACATCGTACTACAAGTTAGGACATCTTACGACTCTTTAAGCCAAATTAGCAACTAGAAAAGAACGTTAGTATAATGTAGAACGCCATACAGCTCCTAAGTACACCTTACAATACCGTACGTAAACTTAAAGCTCCAAAATAAACCTAATGAATTCGTAAGTGTCCTTTGAACATCGTACGATAAGTTAAGACATCTTCCGACTCTTTATGCCACATTAGCAACTGAAAAGAACGTTAGTATAATGTAGAACGCCATACAGCTCCTATGTACACATTACAATACCGTACGTAAACTTGAAGCTCCATAATAAACCTAATGAATTCGTACGAGTCCTTTGAACATCGTACTACAAGTTAGGACATCTTACGACTCTTTAAGCCAAATTAGCAACTAGAAAAGAACGTTAGTATAATGTAGAACGCCATACAGCTCCTAAGTACACGTTACAATACCGTACATAAACTTAAAGCTCCATAATAAACCTAATGAATTCGTACGAGTCCTGTGAACATCGTACGACAAGTTTGGATATCTTATGCCTCTTTATGCCATATTAGCAGCTTGAAAAGCACGTTAGAATAATGTAAGACTTTTTACAACACCTAACAACATCTTACAACACCGTACGAAACCTTAAAACTCCATAATAAACCTAATGAATTCGTAAGTGTCCTTTGAACATCGTACGATAAGTTAAGACATCTTACGACTCTTTATGCCACATTAGCAACTCAAAAGAACATTAGTAAAATGTAGAACACCATACAGCTCCTATGTACACATTACAATACCGTACGTAAACTTAAAGCTACATAATAAACCTAATAAATTCGTATGAGTCCTTTGAACATCGTACTACAAGTTAGGACATCTTACGACTCTTTATGCCACATTAGCAACTAGAAAAGAACGTTAGTATAATGTAGAATGCCATACAGCTCCTAAGTACACCTTACAGTACCATACGTAAACTTAAAGCTCCATAATAAACCAAATGAATTCGTACGAGTCCTTTGAACATCGTACGCCAAGTTTGGATATCTTATGACTCTTTATGCCATATTAGCATCTTGAAAAGCACGTTAGAATAATGTAAGCCGTTTTACAACACCTAACAACATCTTACAACACCGTACGAGACCTTAAAACTCCATAATAAACCTAATGAATTCGTAAGTGTCCTTTGAACATCGTACGATAAGTTAAGAAATCTTACGACTCTTTATGCGACATTAGCAACTCAACAGAGCGTTGGTATAAAGTAGGACGCCATACAGCTCCTAAAGTACACCTTACAATACCGTACGTAAACTTAAAACTCCATAATAAACCTAATGACTTCGTACGAGTCCTTTGAACATCGTACGACAAGATAGGATATCTTATGACTCTTTATGCCATATTAGCACCTTGAAAAGCATGTTAGTATAATGTAAGAAATTTTACAACACCTAACAGCATCTTACAACACCGTACGAAACGTTAAAACTCCAAAATAAACCTAATGAATTCGTACGTGTCCTTTGAACATCGTACGATAAGTTAAGACATCTTACGACTCTTTATGCCACATTAGTAACTCAAAAGAGCGTTAGTATAATGTAGGACGCCATACAGCTCCTAAGTACACCTTACAATACCGTACATAAAATTAAAGCTCCATAATAGACCTAATGAATTCGTACGAGTCCTTTGAACATCGTACGACAAGTTTGGATATCTTATGACTCTTTATGCCATATAAGCAGCTTGAAAAACACGTTAGAATAATGTAAGACATTTTACAACACCTAACAACATCTTACAACACCGTACGAAACCTTAAAACTCCATAATAAACCTAATGAATTCGTAAGTGTCCTTTGAACATCATACTACAAGTTAGGACATCTTACGACTCTTTATGCCACATTAGCAACTAGAAAAGAACGTTAGTATAATGTAGAACGCCATACAGCTCCTAAGTACACCTTACAATACCGTACGTAAACTTAAAGCTCCAAAATAAACCTAATGAATTCGTAAGTGTCCTTTGAACATCGTACGACAAGTTAAGACATCTTACGACTCTTTATGCGACATTAGCAACTCAACAGAGCGTTGGTATAAAGTAGGACGCCATACAGCTCCTAAGTACACCTTACAATACCGTACGTAAACTTAAAACTCCATAATAAACCTAATGAATTCGTACGAGTCCTTTGAACATCGTACTACAAGATAGGACATCTTACGACTCTTTATGCCACATTAGCAACTAGAAAAGAACGTTAGTATAATGTAAAACGCCATACAGCTCCTAAGTACACCTTACAATACCGTACGTAAACTTAAAGCTCCATAATAAACCTAATGAATTCGTACGAGTCCTTTGAACATCGTACGACAAGTTAGGATATCTTATGACTCTTTATGCCATATTAGCACCTTGAAAAGCATGTTAGTATAATGTAAGAAATTTTACAACACCTAACAGCATCTTACAACACCGTACGAAACGTTAAAACTCCAAAATAAACCTAATGAATTCGTACGTGTCCTTTGAACATCGTACGATAAGTTAAGACATCTTACGACTCTTTATGCCACATTAGTAACTCAAAAGAGCGTTAGTATAATGTAGGATGCCATACAGCTCCTAAGTACACCTTACAATACCGTACATAAAATTAAAGCTCCATAATAGACCTAATGAATTCGTACGAGTCCTTTGAACATCGTACGACAAGTTTGGATATGTTATGACTCTTTATGCCATATAAGCAGCTTGAAAAGCACGTTAGAATAATGTAAGACATTTTACAACACCTAACAACATCTTACAACACCGTACGAAACCTTAAAACTCCATAATAAACCTAATGAATTCGTAAGTGTCCTTTGAACATCATACTACAAGTTAGGACATCTTACGACTCTTTATGCCACATTAGCAACTAGAAAAGAACGTTAGTATAATGTAGAACGCCATACAGCTCCTAAGTACACCTTAGAATACCGTACGTAAACTTAAAGCTCCAAAATAAACCTAATGAATTCGTAAGTGTCCTTTGAACATCGTACGATAAGTTAAGACATCTTCCGACTCTTTATGCCACATTAGCAACTCAAAAGAACGTTAGTATAATGTAGAACGCCATACATTCCTATGTACACATTACAATACCGTACGTAAACTTAAAGCTCCATAATAAACCTAATGAATTCGTAAGTGTCCTTTGAACATCGTACGATAAGTTAAGACATCTTACGATTCTTTATGCCACATTAGTAACTCAAAAGAGCGTTAGTATAAATTAGGACGCCATACAGCTCCTAAGTACACCTTACAATACCGTACATAAAATTAAAGCTCCATAATAGACCTAATAAATTCGTACGAGTCCTTTGAACATCGTACGACAAGTTTGGATATCTTATGACTCTTTATGCCATATAAGCAGCTTGAAAAACACCTTAGAATAATGTAAGACATTTTACAACACCTAACAACATCTTACAACACCGTACGAAACCTTAAAACTCCATAATAAACCTAATGAATTCGTTAGTGTCCTTTGAACATCATACTACAAGTTAGGACATCTTACGACTCTTTATGCCACATTAGCAACTAGAAAAGAACGTTAGTATAATGTAGAACGCCATACTGCTCCTAAGTACACCTTACAATACCGTACGTAAACTTAAAGCTCCAAAATAAACCTAATGAATTCGTAAGTGTCCTTTGAACATCGTACGATAAGTTAAGACATCTTCCGACTCTTTATGCCACATTAACAACTCAAAAGAACGTTAGTATAATGTAGAGCGCCATACAGCTCCTATGTACACATTACAATACCGTACGTAAACTTGAAGCTCCATAATAAACCTAATGAATTCGTACGAGTCCTTTGAACATCGTACTACAAGTTAGGACATCTTACGACTCTTTATGCCACATTAGTAACTCAAAAGAGCGTTAGTATAATGTAGGACGCCATACAGCTCGTAAGTACACCTTACAATACCGTACATAAAATTAAAGCTCCATAATAGACCTAATGAATTCGTACGAGTCCTTTGAACATCGTACGAAAAGTTTGGATATCTTATGACTCTTTATGCCATATAAGCAGCTTGAAAAACACCTTAGAATAATGTAAGACATTTTACAACACCTAACAACATCTTACAACACCGTACGAAACCTTAAAACTCCATAATAAACCTAATGAATTCGTAAGTGTCCTTTGAACATCATACTACAAGTTAGGACATCTTACGACTCTTTATGCCACATTAGCAACTAGAAAAGAACGTTAGTATAATGTAGAACGCCATACAGCTCCTAAGTACACCTTAGAATACCGTACGTAAACTTAAAGCTCCAAAATAAACCTAATGAATTCGTAAGTGTCCTTTGAACATCGTACGATAAGTTAAGACATCTTCCGACTCTTTATGCCACATTAGCAACTCAAAAGAACGTTAGTATAATGTAGAATGCCATACAGCTCCTATGTACACATTACAATACCGTACGTAAACTTGAAGCTCCATAATAAACCTAATGAATTCGTACGAGTCCTTTGAACATCGTACTACAAGTTAGGACATCTTACGACTCTTTATGCCAAATTAGCAACTAGAAAAGAACGTTAGTATAATGTAGAACGCCATAAAGCTCCTCACACGTTACAATACCGTACGTAAACTTAAAGCTCCATAATAAACCTAATGAATTCGTACGAGTCCTGTGAACATCGTACGACAAGTTTGGATATCTTATGCCTCTTTATGCCATATTAGCAGCTTGAAAAGCACGTTAGAATAATGTAAGACGTTTTACAACACCTAACAACATCTTACAACACCGTACGAAACGTTAAAACTCCATAATAAACCTAATGAATTCGTAAGTGTCCTTTGAACATCGTACGATAAGTTAAGACATCTTACGACTCTTTATGCCACATTAGCAACTCAAAAGAACGTTAGTAAAATGTAGAACGCCATACAGCTCCTATGTACACATTACAATACCGTACGTAAACTTAAAGCTACATAATAAACCTAATAAATTCGTATGAGTCCTTTGAACATCGTACTACAAGTTAGGACATCTTACGACTCTTTATGCCAAATTAGCAACTAGAAAAGAACGTTAGTATAATGTAGAACGCCATAAAGCTCCTAAGTACACGTTACAATACCGTACGTAAACTTAAAGCTCCATAATAAACCTAATGAATTCGTACGAGTCCTGTGAACATCGTACGACAAGTTTGGATATCTTATGCCTCTTTATGCCATATTAGCAGCTTGAAAAGCACGTTAGAATAATGTAAGACGTTTTACAACACCTAACAACATCTTACAACACCGTACGAAACCTTAAAACTCCATAATAAACCTAATGAATTCGTAAGTGTCCTTTGAACATCGTACGATAAGTTAAGACATCTTACGACTCTTTATGCCACATTAGCAACTCAAAAGAACGTTAGTAAAATGTAGAACGCCATACAGCTCCTATGTACACATTACAATACCGTACGTAAACTTAAAGCTACATAATAAACCTAATAAATTCGTATGAGTCCTTTGAACATCGTACTACAAGTTAGGACATCTTACGACTCTTTATGCCACATTAGCAACTAGAAAAGAACGTTAGTATAATGTAGAACGCCATACTGCTCCTAAGTACACCTTACAATACCGTACGTAAACTTAAAGCTCCAAAATAAACCTAATGAATTCGTAAGTGTCCTTTGAACATCGTACGATAAGTTAAGACATCTTCCGACTCTTTATGCCACATTAACAACTCAAAAGAACGTTAGTATAATGTAGAGCGCCATACAGCTCCTATGTACACATTACAATACCGTACGTAAACTTGAAGCTCCATAATAAACCTAATGAATTCGTACGAGTCCTTTGAACATCGTACTACAAGTTAGGACATCTTACGACTCTTTATGCCACATTAGTAACTCAAAAGAGCGTTAGTATAATGTAGGACGCCATACAGCTCCTAAGTACACCTTACAATACCGTACATAAAATTAAAGCTCCATAATAGACCTAATGAATTCGTACGAGTCCTTTGAACATCGTACGAAAAGTTTGGATATCTTATGACTCTTTATGCCATATAAGCAGCTTGAAAAACACCTTAGAATAATGTAAGACATTTTACAACACCTAACAACATCTTACAACACCGTACGAAACCTTAAAACTCCATAATAAACCTAATGAATTCTTAAGTGTCCTTTGAACATCATACTACAAGTTAGGACATCTTACGACTCTTTATGCCACATTAGCAACTAGAAAAGAACGTTAGTATAATGTAGAACGCCATACAGCTCCTTAGTACACCTTAGAATACCGTACGTAAACTTAAAGCTCCAAAATAAACCTAATGAATTCGTAAGTGTCCTTTGAACATCGTACGATAAGTTAAGACATCTTCCGACTCTTTATGCCACATTAGCAACTCAAAAGAACGTTAGTATAATGTAGAATGCCATACAGCTCCTATGTACACATTACAATACCGTACGTAAACTTGAAGCTCCATAATAAACCTAATGAATTCGTACGAGTCCTTTGAACATCGTACTACAAGTTAGGACATCTTACGACTCTTTATGCCAAATTAGCAACTAGAAAAGAACGTTAGTATAATGTAGAACGCCATAAAGCTCCTAAGTACACGTTACAATACCGTACGTAAACTTAAAGCTCCATAATAAACCTAATGAATTCGTACGAGTCCTGTGAACATCGTACGACAAGTTTGGATATCTTATGCCTCTTTATGCTATATTAGCAGCTTGAAAAGCACGTTAGAATAATGTAAGACGTTTTACAACACCTAACAACATCTTACAACACCGTACGAAACCTTAAAACTCCATAATAAACCTAATGAATTCGTAAGTGTCCTTTGAACATCGTACGATAAGTTAAGACATCTTACGACTCTTTATGCCACATTAGCAACTCAAAAGAACGTTAGTAAAATGTAGAACGCCATACAGCTCCTATGTACACATTACAATACCGTACGTAAACTTAAAGCTACATAATAAACCTAATAAATTCGTATGAGTCCTTTGAACATCGTACTACAAGTTAGGACATCTTACGACTCTTTATGCCAAATTAGCAACTAGAAAAGAACGTTAGTATAATGTAGAACGCCATAAAGCTCCTAAGTACACGTTACAATACCGTACGTAAAGTTAAAGCTCCATAATAAACCTAATGAATTCGTACGAGTCCTGTGAACATCGTACGACAAGTTTGGATATCTTATGCCTCTTTATGCCATATTAGCAGCTTGAAAAGCACGTTAGAATAATGTAAGACGTTTTACAACACCTAACAACATCTTACAACACCGTACGAAACCTTAAAACTCCATAATAAACCTAATGAATTCGTAAGTGTCCTTTGAACATCGTACGATAAGTTAAGACATCTTACGACTCTTTATGCCACATTAGCAACTCAAAAGAACGTTAGTAAAATGTAGAACGCCATACAGCTCCTATGTACACATTACAATACCGTACGTAAACTTAAAGCTACATAATAAACCTAATAAATTCGTATGAGTCCTTTGAACATCGTACTACAAGTTAGGACATCTTACGACTCTTTATGCCACATTAGCAACTAGAAAAGAACGTTAGTATAATGTAGAACGCCATACTGCTCCTAAGTACACCTTACAATACCGTACGTAAACTTAAAGCTCCAAAATAAACCTAATGAATTCGTAAGTGTCCTTTGAACATCGTACGATAAGTTAAGACATCTTCCGACTCTTTATGCCACATTAACAACTCAAAAGAACGTTAGTATAATGTAGAGCGCCATACAGCTCCTATGTACACATTACAATACCGTACGTAAACTTGAAGCTCCATAATAAACCTAATGAATTCGTACGAGTCCTTTGAACATCGTACTACAAGTTAGGACATCTTACGACTCTTTATGCCACATTAGTAACTCAAAAGAGCGTTAGTATAATGTAGGACGCCATACAGCTCCTAAGTACACCTTACAATACCGTACATAAAATTAAAGCTCCATAATAGACCTAATGAATTCGTACGAGTCCTTTGAACATCGTACGAAAAGTTTGGATATCTTATGACTCTTTATGCCATATAAGCAGCTTGAAAAACACCTTAGAATAATGTAAGACATTTTACAACACCTAACAACATCTTACAACACCGTACGAAACCTTAAAACTCCATAATAAACCTAATGAATTCTTAAGTGTCCTTTGAACATCATACTACAAGTTAGGACATCTTACGACTCTTTATGCCACATTAGCAACTAGAAAAGAACGTTAGTATAATGTAGAACGCCATACAGCTCCTTAGTACACCTTAGAATACCGTACGTAAACTTAAAGCTCCAAAATAAACCTAATGAATTCGTAAGTGTCCTTTGAACATCGTACGATAAGTTAAGACATCTTCCGACTCTTTATGCCACATTAGCAACTCAAAAGAACGTTAGTATAATGTAGAATGCCATACAGCTCCTATGTACACATTACAATACCGTACGTAAACTTGAAGCTCCATAATAAACCTAATGAATTCGTACGAGTCCTTTGAACATCGTACTACAAGTTAGGACATCTTACGACTCTTTATGCCAAATTAGCAACTAGAAAAGAACGTTAGTATAATGTAGAACGCCATAAAGCTCCTAAGTACACGTTACAATACCGTACGTAAACTTAAAGCTCCATAATAAACCTAATGAATTCGTACGAGTCCTGTGAACATCGTACGACAAGTTTGGATATCTTATGCCTCTTTATGCTATATTAGCAGCTTGAAAAGCACGTTAGAATAATGTAAGACGTTTTACAACACCTAACAACATCTTACAACACCGTACGAAACCTTAAAACTCCATAATAAACCTAATGAATTCGTAAGTGTCCTTTGAACATCGTACGATAAGTTAAGACATCTTACGACTCTTTATGCCACATTAGCAACTCAAAAGAACGTTAGTAAAATGTAGAACGCCATACAGCTCCTATGTACACATTACAATACCGTACGTAAACTTAAAGCTACATAATAAACCTAATAAATTCGTATGAGTCCTTTGAACATCGTACTACAAGTTAGGACATCTTACGACTCTTTATGCCACATTAGCAACTAGAAAAGAACGTTAGTATAATGTAGAACGCCATACAGCTCCTAAGTACACCTTACAGTACCGTACGTAAACTTAAAGCTCCATAATAAACCAAATGAATTCGTACGAGTCCTTTGAACATCGTACGACAAGTTTGGATATCTTATGACTCTTTATGCCATATTAGCAGCTTGAAAAGCACGTTAGAACAATGTAAGCCGTTTTACAACACCTAACAACATCTTACAACACCGTACGAGACCTTAAAACTCCATAATAAACCTAATGAATTCATAAGTGTCCTTTGAACATCGTACGATAAGTTAAGACATCTTACGACTCTTTATGCCACATTAGTAACTCAAAAGAGCGTTAGTATAATGTAGGACGCCATACAGCTCCTTAAGTACACCTTACAATACCGTACATAAAATTAAAGCTCCATAATAGACCTAATGAATTCGTACGAGTCCTTTGAACATCGTACGACAAGTTTGGATATCTTATGACTCTTTATGCCATATAAGCAGCTTGAAAAACACGTTAGAATAATGTAAGACATTTTACAACACCTAACAACATCTTACAACACCGTACGAAACCTTAAAACTCCATAATAAACCTAATGAATTCGTAAGTGTCCTTTGAACATCATACTACAAGTTAGGACATCTTACGACTCTTTATGCCACATTAGCAACTAGAAAAGAACGTTAGTATAATGTAGAACGCCATACAGCTCCTAAGTACACCTTAGAATACAGTACGTAAACTTAAAGCTCCAAAATAAACCTAATGAATTCGTAAGTGTCCTTTGAACATCGTACGATAAGTTAAGACATCTTCCGACTCTTTATGCCACATTAGCAACTCAAAAGAACGTTAGTATAATGTAGAACGCCATACAGCTCCTATGTACACATTACAATACCGTACGTAAACTTAAAGCTCCATAATAAACCTAATGAATTCGTAAGTGTCCTTTGAACATCGTACGATAAGTTAAGACATCTTACGACTCTTTATGCCACATTAGTAACTCAAAAGAGCGTTAGTATAATGTAGGACGCCATACAGCTCCTAAGTACACCTTACAATACCGTACATAAAATTAAAGCTCCATAAGAGACCTAATGAATTCGTACGAGTCCTTTGAACATCGTACGACAAGTTTGGATATCTTATGACTCTTTATGCCATATAAGCAGCTTGAAAAACACGTTAGAATAATGTAAGACATTTTACAACACCTAACAACATCTTACAACACCGTACGAAACCTTAAAACTCCATAATAAACCTAATGAATTCGTAAGTGTCCTTTGAACATCATACTACAAGTTAGGACATCTTACGACTCTTTATGCCACATTAGCAACTAGAAAAGAACGTTAGTATAATGTAGAACGCCATACAGCTCCTAAGTACACCTTAGAATACCGTACGTAAACTTAAAGCTCCAAAATAAACCTAATGAATTCGTAAGTGTCGTTTGAACATCGTACGATAAGTTAAGACATCTTCCGACTCTTTATGCCACATTAGCAACTCAAAAGAACGTTAGTATAATGTAGAACGCCATACAGCTCCTATGTACACATTACAATACCGTACGTAAACTTAAAGCTCCATAATAAACCTAATGAATTCGTACGAGTCCTTTGAACATCGTACTACAAGTTAGGACATCTTACGACTCTTTATGCCAAATTAGCAACTAGAAAAGAACGTTAGTATAATGTAGAACGCCATAAAGCTCCTAAGTACACGTTACAATACCGTACGTAAACTTAAAGCTCCATAATAAACCTAATGAATTCGTAAGTGTCCTTTGAACATCGTACGATAAGTTAAGACATCTTACGACTCTTTATGCCACATTAGTAACTCAAAAGAGCGTTAGTATAATGTAGGACGCCATACAGCTCCTAAGTACACCTTACAATACCGTACATAAAATTAAAGCTCCATAAGAGACCTAATGAATTCGTACGAGTCCTTTGAACATCGTACGACAAGTTTGGATATCTTATGACTCTTTATGCCATATAAGCAGCTTGAAAAACACGTTAGAATAATGTAAGACATTTTACAACACCTAACAACATCTTACAACACCGTACGAAACCTTAAAACTCCATAATAAACCTAATGAATTCGTAAGTGTCCTTTGAACATCATACTACAAGTTAGGACATCTTACGACTCTTTATGCCACATTAGCAACTAGAAAAGAACGTTAGTATAATGTAGAACGCCATACAGCTCCTAAGTACACCTTAGAATACCGTACGTAAACTTAAAGCTCCAAAATAAACCTAATGAATTCGTAAGTGTCGTTTGAACATCGTACGATAAGTTAAGACATCTTCCGACTCTTTATGCCACATTAGCAACTCAAAAGAACGTTAGTATAATGTAGAACGCCATACAGCTCCTATGTACACATTACAATACCGTACGTAAACTTAAAGCTCCATAATAAACCTAATGAATTCGTAAGTGTCCTTTGAACATCGTACGATAAGTTAAGACATCTTACGACTCTTTATGCCACATTAGTAACTCAAAAGAGCGTTAGTATAATGTAGGACGCCATACAGCTCCTAAGTACACCTTACAATACCGTACATAAAATTAAAGCTCCATAAGAGACCTAATGAATTCGTACGAGTCCTTTGAACATCGTACGACAAGTTTGGATATCTTATGACTCTTTATGCCATATAAGCAGCTTGAAAAACACGTTAGAATAATGTAAGACATTTTACAACACCTAACAACATCTTACAACACCGTACGAAACCTTAAAACTCCATAATAAACCTAATGAATTCGTAAGTGTCCTTTGAACATCATACTACAAGTTAGGACATCTTACGACTCTTTATGCCACATTAGCAACTAGAAAAGAACGTTAGTATAATGTAGAACGCCATACAGCTCCTAAGTACACCTTAGAATACCGTACGTAAACTTAAAGCTCCAAAATAAACCTAATGAATTCGTAAGTGTCCTTTGAACATCGTACGATAAGTTAAGACATCTTCCGACTCTTTATGCCACATTAGCAACTCAAAAGAACGTTAGTGTAATGTAGAGCGTCATACAGCTCCTATGTACACATTACAATACCGTACGTAAACTTGAAGCTCCATAATAAACCTAATGAATTCGTACGAGTCCTTTGAACATCGTACTACAAGTTAGGACATCTTACGACTCTTTATGCCAAATTAGCAACTAGAAAAGAACGTTAGTATAATGTAGAACGCCATAAAGCTCCTAAGTACACGTTACAATACCGTACGTAAACTTAAAGCTCCATAATAAACCTAATGAATTCGTACGAGTCCTGTGAACATCGTACGACAAGTTTGGATATCTTATGCCTCTTTATGCCATATTAGCAGCTTCAAAAGCACGTTAGAATAATGTAAGACGTTTTACAACACCTAACAAAATCTTACAACACCGTACGAAACCTTAAACTCCATAATAAACCTAATGAATTCGTAAGTGTCCTTTGACCATCGTACGATAAGTTAAGACATCTTACGACTCTTTATGCCATATTAGCAACTCAAAAGAACGTTAGTAAAATGTAGAACGCCATACAGCTCCTATGTACACATTACAATACCGTACGTAAACTTAAAGCTACATAATAAACCTAATAAATTCGTATGAGTCCTTTGAACATCGTACTACAAGTTAGGACATCTTACGACTCTTTATGCCACATTAGCAACTAGAAAAGAACGTTAGTATAATGTAGAACGTCATACAGCTCCTAAGTACACCTTACAGTACCGTACGTAAACTTAAAGCTCCATAATAAACCAAATGAATTCGTACGAGTCCTTTGAACATCGTACGAGTAGTTTGGATATCTTATGACTCTTTATGCCATATTAGCAGCTTGAAAAGCACGTTAGAATAATGTAAGCCGTTTTACAACACCTAACAACATCTTACAACACCGTACGAGACCTTAAAACTCTATAATAAACCTAATGAATTCGTAAGTGTCCTTTGAACATCGTACGATAAGTTAAGACATCTTACGACTCTTTATGCGACATTAGCAACTCAACAGAGCGTTGGTATAAAGTAGGACGCCATACAGCTCCTAAGTACACCTTACAATACCGTACGTAAACTTAAAACTCCATAATAAACCTAATGAATTCGTACGAGTCCTTTGAACATCGTACTACAAGATAGGACATCTTACGACTCTTTATGCCATATTAGCAACCAGAAAAGTACGTTAGTATAATGTAAAACGCCATACAGCTCCTAAGTACACCTTAAAATACCGTACGTAAACTTAAAGCTCCATAATAAACCTAATGAATTCGTACGAGTCCTTTGAACATCGTACGACAAGTTAGGATATCTTATGACTCTTTATGCCATATTAGCACCTTGAAAAGCATATTAGTATAATGTAAGAAATTTTACAACACCTAACAGCATCTTACAACACCGTACGAAACGTTAAAACTCCAAAATAAACCTAATGAATTCGTACGTGTCCTTTGAACATCGTACGATAAGTTAAGACATCTTACGACTCTTTATGCCACATTAGAAACTCAAAAGAGCGTTAGTATAATGTAGGACGCCATACAGCTCCTAAGTACACCTTACAATACCGTACATAAAATTAAAGCTCCATAATAGACCTAATGAATTCGTACGAGTCCTTTGAACATCGTACGACAAGTTTGGACATCTTATGACTCTTTATGCCATATAAGCAGCTTGAAAACCACGTTAGAATAATGTAAGACATTTTACAACACCTAACAACATCTTACAACACCGTACGAAACCTTAAAACTCCATAATAAACCTAATGAATTCGTAAGTGTCCTTTGAACATCATACTACAAGTTAGGACATCTTACGACTCTTTATGCCACATTAGCAACTAGAAAAGAACGTTAGTATAATGTAGAACGCCATACAGCTCCTAAGTACACCTTACAATACCGTACGTAAACTTAAAGCTCCAAAATAAACCTAATGAATTCGTAAGTGTCCTTTGAACATCGTACGATAAGTTAAGACATCTTCCGACTCTTTATGCCACATTAGCAACTCAAAAGAACGTTAGTATAATGTAGAACGCCATACAGCTCCTATGTACACATTACAATACCGTACGTAAACTTAAAGCTCCATAATAAACCTAATGAATTCGTACGAGTCCTTTGAACATCGTACTACAAGTTAGGACATCTTACGACTCTTTATGCCAAATTAGCAACTAGAAAAGAACGTTAGTATAATGTAGAACGCCATACAGCTCCTAAGTACACCTTACAATACCGTACGTAAACTTAAAGCTCCATAATAAACCTAATGAATTCGTAGGAGTCCTTTGAACATCGTACGACAAGTTTGGATATCTTATGCCTCTTTATGCCATATTAGCAGCTTGAAAAGCACGTTAGAATAATGTAAGACGTTTTACAACACCTAACAACATCTTACAACACCGTACGAAACCTTAAAACTCCATAATAAACCTAATGAATTCGTAAGTGTCCTTTGAACATCGTACGATAAGTTAAGACATCTTTCGACTCTTTATGCCACATTAGCAACTCAAAAGAAGGTTAGTAAAATGTAGAACGCCATACAGCTCCTATGTACACATTACAATACTGTACGTAAACTTAAAGCTACATAATAAACCTAATGAATTCGTACGAGTCCTTTGAACATTGTACTACAAGATAGGACATCTTACGACTCTTTATGCCAAATTAGCAACTAGAAAAGAACGTTAGTATAATGTAAAACGCCATACAGCTCCACAATACCGTACGTAAACTTAAAGCTCCATAATAAACCTAATGAATTCGTACGAGTCCTTTGAACATCGTACGACAAGTTTGGATATCTTATGACTCTTTATGCCATATTAGCAGCTTGAAAAGCACGTTAGAATAATGTAAGACGTTTTACAACACCTAACAACATCTTACAACACCGTACGAAACCTTAAAACTTCATAATAAACCTAATGAATTCGTAAGTGTCCTTTGAACATCGTACGATAAGTTAAGACATCTTACGACTCTTTATGCCACATTAGCAACTCAAAAGAACGTTAGTATAATGTAGAACACCATACAGCTCCTATGTACACATTACAATACCGTACGTAAACTTAAAGCTCCATAATAAACCTAATGAATTCGTACGAGTCCTTTGAACATCGTACTACAAGTTAGGACATCTTACGACTCTTTATGCCACATTAGCAACTAGAAAAGAACGTTAGTATAATGTAGAACGCCATACAACACCTAAGTACACCTTACAGTACCGTACGTAAAGTTAAAGCTCCATAATAAACCTAATGAATTCGTACGAGTCCTTTGAACATCATACGACAAGTTAGGATATCTTATGACTCTTTATGCCATATTAGCACCTTGAAAAGCATGTTAGTATAGTGTAAGAAATTTTACAACACCTAACAGCATCTTACAACACCGTACGAAACGTTAAATCTCCAAAATAAACCTAATGAATTCGTACGTGTCCTTTGAACATCGTACGATAAGTTAAGACATCTTACGACTCTTTATGCCACATTAGTAACTCAAAAGAGCGTTAGTATAATGTAGGACGCCATACAGCTCCTAAGTACACCTTACAATACCGTACATAAAATTAAAGCTCCATAATAGACCTAATGAATTCGTACGAGTCCTTTGAACATCGTACGACAACTTTGGATATCTTATGACTCTTTATGCCATATAAGCAGCTTGAAAAGCACGTTAGAATAATGTAAGACATTTTACAACACCTAACAACATCTTACAACACCGTACGAAACCTTAAAACTCCATAATAAACCTAATGAATTCGTAAGTGTCCTTTGAACATCGTACGATAAGTTAAGACATGTTACGACTCTTTATGCCACATTAGCAACTCAACAGAGCGTTAGTATAAAGTAGGACGCCATACAGCTCCTAATTACACCTTACAATACCGTAGGTAAACTTAAAACTCCATAATAAACCTAATGAATTCGTATGAGTCCTTTGAACATCATACTACAAGTTAGGACATCTTACGACTCTTTATGCCACATTAGCAACTAGAAAAGAACGTTAGTATAATGTAGAACGCCATACAGCTCCCTAAGTACACCTTACAATACCGTACGTAAACTTAAAGCTCCAAAATAAACCTAATGAATTCGTAAGTGTCCTTTGAACATCGTACGATAAGTTAAGACATCTTCCGACTCTTTATGCCACATTAGCAACTCAAAAGAACGTTAGTATAATGTAGAACGCCATACAGCTCCTATGTACACATTACAATACCGTACGTAAACTTAAAGCTCAATAATAAACCTAATGAATTCGTACGAGTCCTTTGAACATCGTACTACAAGTTAGGACATCTTACGAGTCTTTATGCCAAATTAGCAACTAGAAAAGAACGTTAGTATAATGTAGAACGCCATACAGCTCCTAAGTACACCTTACAATACCGTACGTAAACTTAAAGCTCCATAATAAACCTAATGAATTCGTACGAGTCCTTTGAACATCGTACGACAAGTTTGGATATCTTATGCCTCTTTATGCCATATTAGCAGCTTGAAAAGCACGTTAGAATAATGTAAGACGTTTTACAACACCTAACAACATCTTACAACACCGTACGAAACCTTAAAACTCCATAATAAACCTAATGAATTCGTAAGTGTCCTTTGAACATCGTACGATAAGTTAAGACATCTTACGACTCTTTATGCCACATTAGCAACTCAAAAGAACGTTAGTAAAATGTAGAACGCCATACAGCTCCTATGTACACATTACAATACCGTACGTAAACTTAAAGCTACATAATAAACCTAATAAATTCGTATGAGTCCTTTGAACATCGTACTACAAGTTAGGACATCTTACGACTCTTTATGCCACATTAGCAACTAGAAAAGAACGTTAGTATAATGTAGAACGTCATACAGCTCCTAAGTACACCTTACAGTACCGTACGTAAACTTAAAGCTCCATAATAAACCTAATGAATTCGTACGAGTCCTTTGAACATCGTACGACAAGTTTGGATATCTTATGACTCTTTATGCCATATTAGCAGCTTGAAAAGCACGTTAGAATAATGTAAGACGTTTTACAACACCTAACAACATCTTACAACACCGTACGAAACCTTAAAACTTCATAATAAACCTAATGAATTCGTAAGTGTCCTTTGAACATCGTACGATAAGTTAAGACATCTTACGACTCTTTATGCCACATTAGCAACTCAAAAGAACGTTAGTATAATGTAGAACACCATACAGCTCCTATGTACACATTACAATACCGTACGTAAACTTAAAGCTCCATAATAAACCTAATGAATTCGTACGAGTCCTTTGAACATCGTACTACAAGTTAGGACATCTTACGACTCTTTATGCCACATTAGCAACTAGAAAAGAACGTTAGTATAATGTAGAACGCCATACAACACCTAAGTACACCTTACAATACCGTACGTAAACTTAAAGCTCCATAATAAACCTAATGAATTCGTACGAGTCCTTTGAACATCATACGACAAGTTAGGATATCTTATGACTCTTTATGCCATATTAGCACCTTGAAAAGCATGTTAGTATAGTGTAAGAAATTTTACAACACCTAACAGCATCTTACAACACCGTACGAAACGTTAAATCTCCAAAATAAACCTAATGAATTCGTACGTGTCCTTTGAACATCGTACGATAAGTTAAGACATCTTACGACTCTTTATGCCACATTAGTAACTCAAAAGAGCGTTAGTATAATGTAGGACGCCATACAGCTCCTAAGTACACCTTACAATACCGTACATAAAATTAAAGCTCCATAATAGACCTAATGAATTCGTACGAGTCCTTTGAACATCGTACGACAACTTTGGATATCTTATGACTCTTTATGCCATATAAGCAGCTTGAAAAGCACGTTAGAATAATGTAAGACATTTTACAACACCTAACAACATCTTACAACACCGTACGAAACCTTAAAACTCCATAATAAACCTAATGAATTCGTAAGTGTCCTTTGAACATCGTACGATAAGTTAAGACATGTTACGACTCTTTATGCCACATTAGCAACTCAACAGAGCGTTAGTATAAAGTAGGACGCCATACAGCTCCTAATTACACCTTACAATACCGTAGGTAAACTTAAAACTCCATAATAAACCTAATGAATTCGTATGAGTCCTTTGAACATCATACTACAAGTTAGGACATCTTACGACTCTTTATGCCACATTAGCAACTAGAAAAGAACGTTAGTATAATGTAGAACGCCATACAGCTCCCTAAGTACACCTTACAATACCGTACGTAAACTTAAAGCTCCAAAATAAACCTAATGAATTCGTAAGTGTCCTTTGAACATCGTACGATAAGTTAAGACATCTTCCGACTCTTTATGCCACATTAGCAACTCAAAAGAACGTTAGTATAATGTAGAACGCCATACAGCTCCTATGTACACATTACAATACCGTACGTAAACTTAAAGCTCAATAATAAACCTAATGAATTCGTACGAGTCCTTTGAACATCGTACTACAAGTTAGGACATCTTACGAGTCTTTATGCCAAATTAGCAACTAGAAAAGAACGTTAGTATAATGTAGAACGCCATACAGCTCCTAAGTACACCTTACAATACCGTACGTAAACTTAAAGCTCCATAATAAACCTAATGAATTCGTACGAGTCCTTTGAACATCGTACGACAAGTTTGGATATCTTATGCCTCTTTATGCCATATTAGCAGCTTGAAAAGCACGTTAGAATAATGTAAGACGTTTTACAACACCTAACAACATCTTACAACACCGTACGAAACCTTAAAACTCCATAATAAACCTAATGAATTCGTAAGTGTCCTTTGAACATCGTACGATAAGTTAAGACATCTTACGACTCTTTATGCCACATTAGCAACTCAAAAGAACGTTAGTAAAATGTAGAACGCCATACAGCTCCTATGTACACATTACAATACCGTACGTAAACTTAAAGCTACATAATAAACCTAATAAATTCGTATGAGTCCTTTGAACATCGTACTACAAGTTAGGACATCTTACGACTCTTTATGCCACATTAGCAACTAGAAAAGAACGTTAGTATAATGTAGAACGTCATACAGCTCCTAAGTACACCTTACAGTACCGTACGTAAACTTAAAGCTCCATAATAAACCAAATGAATTCGTACGAGTCCTTTGAACATCGTACGAGTAGTTTGGATATCTTATGACTCTTTATGCCATATTAGCAGCTTGAAAAGCACGTTAGAATAATGTAAGCCGTTTTACAACACCTAACAACATCTTACAACACCGTACGAGACCTTAAAACTCTATAATAAACCTAATGAATTCGTAAGTGTCCTTTGAACATCGTACGATAAGTTAAGACATCTTACGACTCTTTATGCGACATTAGCAACTCAACAGAGCGTTGGTATAAAGTAGGACGCCATACAGCTCCTAAGTACACCTTACAATACCGTACGTAAACTTAAAACTCCATAATAAACCTAATGAATTCGTACGAGTCCTTTGAACATCGTACTACAAGATAGGACATCTTACGACTCTTTATGCCATATTAGCAACCAGAAAAGTACGTTAGTATAATGTAAAACGCCATACAGCTCCTAAGTACACCTTACAATACCGTACGTAAACTTAAAGCTCCATAATAAACCTAATGAATTCGTACGAGTCCTTTGAACATCGTACGACAAGTTAGGATATCTTATGACTCTTTATGCCATATTAGCACCTTGAAAAGCATATTAGTATAATGTAAGAAATTTTACAACACCTAACAGCATCTTACAACACCGTACGAAACGTTAAAACTCCAAAATAAACCTAATGAATTCGTACGTGTCCTTTGAACATCGTACGATAAGTTAAGACATCTTACGACTCTTTATGCCACATTAGAAACTCAAAAGAGCGTTAGTATAATGTAGGACGCCATACAGCTCCTAAGTACACCTTACAATACCGTACATAAAATTAAAGCTCCATAATAGACCTAATGAATTCGTACGAGTCCTTTGAACATCGTACGACAAGTTTGGACATCTTATGACTCTTTATGCCATATAAGCAGCTTGAAAACCACGTTAGAATAATGTAAGACATTTTACAACACCTAACAACATCTTACAACACCGTACGAAACCTTAAAACTCCATAATAAACCTAATGAATTCGTAAGTGTCCTTTGAACATCATACTACAAGTTAGGACATCTTACGACTCTTTATGCCACATTAGCAACTAGAAAAGAACGTTAGTATAATGTAGAACGCCATACAGCTCCTAAGTACACCTTACAATACCGTACGTAAACTTAAAGCTCCAAAATAAACCTAATGAATTCGTAAGTGTCCTTTGAACATCGTACGATAAGTTAAGACATCTTCCGACTCTTTATGCCACATTAGCAACTCAAAAGAACGTTAGTATAATGTAGAACGCCATACAGCTCCTATGTACACATTACAATACCGTACGTAAACTTAAAGCTCCATAATAAACCTAATGAATTCGTACGAGTCCTTTGAACATCGTACTACAAGTTAGGACATCTTACGACTCTTTATGCCAAATTAGCAACTAGAAAAGAACGTTAGTATAATGTAGAACGCCATACAGCTCCTAAGTACACCTTACAATACCGTACGTGAACTTAAAGCTCCATAATAAACCTAATGAATTCGTAGGAGTCCTTTGAACATCGTACGACAAGTTTGGATATCTTATGCCTCTTTATGCCATATTAGCAGCTTGAAAAGCACGTTAGAATAATGTAAGACGTTTTACAACACCTAACAACATCTTACAACACCGTACGAAACCTTAAAACTCCATAATAAACCTAATGAATTCGTAAGTGTCCTTTGAACATCGTACGATAAGTTAAGACATCTTTCGACTCTTTATGCCACATTAGCAACTCAAAAGAAGGTTAGTAAAATGTAGAACGCCATACAGCTCCTATGTACACATTACAATACTGTACGTAAACTTAAAGCTACATAATAAACCTAATGAATTCGTACGAGTCCTTTGAACATCGTACTACAAGATAGGACATCTTACGACTCTTTATGCCAAATTAGCAACTAGAAAAGAACGTTAGTATAATGTAAAACGCCATACAGCTCCACAATACCGTACGTAAACTTAAAGCTCCATAATAAACCTAATGAATTCGTACGAGTCCTTTGAACATCGTACGACAAGTTTGGATATCTTATGACTCTTTATGCCATATTAGCAGCTTGAAAAGCACGTTAGAATAATGTAAGACGTTTTACAACACCTAACAACATCTTACAACACCGTACGAAACCTTAAAACTTCATAATAAACCTAATGAATTCGTAAGTGTCCTTTGAACATCGTACGATAAGTTAAGACATCTTACGACTCTTTATGCCACATTAGCAACTCAAAAGAACGTTAGTATAATGTAGAACACCATACAGCTCCTATGTACACATTACAATACCGTACGTAAACTTAAAGCTCCATAATAAACCTAATGAATTCGTACGAGTCCTTTGAACATCGTACTACAAGTTAGGACATCTTACGACTCTTTATGCCACATTAGCAACTAGAAAAGAACGTTAGTATAATGTAGAACGCCATACAACACCTAAGTACACCTTACAGTACCGTACGTAAAGTTAAAGCTCCATAATAAACCTAATGAATTCGTACGAGTCCTTTGAACATCGTACGACAAGTTAGGATATCTTATGACTCTTTATGCCATATTAGCACCTTGAAAAGCATATTAGTATAATGTAAGAAATTTTACAACACCTAACAGCATCTTACAACACCGTACGAAACGTTAAAACTCCAAAATAAACCTAATGAATTCGTACGTGTCCTTTGAACATCGTACGATAAGTTAAGACATCTTACGACTCTTTATGCCACATTAGAAACTCAAAAGAGCGTTAGTATAATGTAGGACGCCATACAGCTCCTAAGTACACCTTACAATACCGTACATAAAATTAAAGCTCCATAATAGACCTAATGAATTCGTACGAGTCCTTTGAACATCGTACGACAAGTTTGGACATCTTATGACTCTTTATGCCATATAAGCAGCTTGAAAACCACGTTAGAATAATGTAAGACATTTTACAACACCTAACAACATCTTACAACACCGTACGAAACCTTAAAACTCCATAATAAACCTAATGAATTCGTAAGTGTCCTTTGAACATCATACTACAAGTTAGGACATCTTACGACTCTTTATGCCACATTAGCAACTAGAAAAGAACGTTAGTATAATGTAGAACGCCATACAGCTCCTAAGTACACCTTACAATACCGTACGTAAACTTAAAGCTCCAAAATAAACCTAATGAATTCGTAAGTGTCCTTTGAACATCGTACGATAAGTTAAGACATCTTCCGACTCTTTATGCCACATTAGCAACTCAAAAGAACGTTAGTATAATGTAGAACGCCATACAGCTCCTATGTACACATTACAATACCGTACGTAAACTTAAAGCTCCATAATAAACCTAATGAATTCGTACGAGTCCTTTGAACATCGTACTACAAGTTAGGACATCTTACGACTCTTTATGCCAAATTAGCAACTAGAAAAGAACGTTAGTATAATGTAGAACGCCATACAGCTCCTAAGTACACCTTACAATACCGTACGTAAACTTAAAGCTCCATAATAAACCTAATGAATTCGTAGGAGTCCTTTGAACATCGTACGACAAGTTTGGATATCTTATGCCTCTTTATGCCATATTAGCAGCTTGAAAAGCACGTTAGAATAATGTAAGACGTTTTACAACACCTAACAACATCTTACAACACCGTACGAAACCTTAAAACTCCATAATAAACCTAATGAATTCGTAAGTGTCCTTTGAACATCGTACGATAAGTTAAGACATCTTTCGACTCTTTATGCCACATTAGCAACTCAAAAGAAGGTTAGTAAAATGTAGAACGCCATACAGCTCCTATGTACACATTACAATACTGTACGTAAACTTAAAGTTACATAATAAACCTAATGAATTCGTACGAGTCCTTTGAACATCGTACTACAAGATAGGACATCTTACGACTCTTTATGCCAAATTAGCAACTAGAAAAGAACGTTAGTATAATGTAAAACGCCATACAGCTCCACAATACCGTACGTAAACTTAAAGCTCCATAATAAACCTAATGAATTCGTACGAGTCCTTTGAACATCGTACGACAAGTTTGGATATCTTATGACTCTTTATGCCATATTAGCAGCTTGAAAAGCACGTTAGAATAATGTAAGACGTTTTACAACACCTAACAACATCTTACAACACCGTACGAAACCTTAAAACTTCATAATAAACCTAATGAATTCGTAAGTGTCCTTTGAACATCGTACGATAAGTTAAGACATCTTACGACTCTTTATGCCACATTAGCAACTCAAAAGAACGTTAGTATAATGTAGAACACCATACAGCTCCTATGTACACATTACAATACCGTACGTAAACTTAAAGCTCCATAATAAACCTAATGAATTCGTACGAGTCCTTTGAACATCGTACTACAAGTTAGGACATCTTACGACTCTTTATGCCACATTAGCAACTAGAAAAGAACGTTAGTATAATGTAGAACGCCATACAACACCTAAGTACACCTTACAGTACCGTACGTAAAGTTAAAGCTCCATAATAAACCTAATGAATTCGTACGAGTCCTTTGAACATCATACGACAAGTTAGGATATCTTATGACTCTTTATGCCATATTAGCACCTTGAAAAGCATGTTAGTATAGTGTAAGAAATTTTACAACACCTAACAGCATCTTACAACACCGTACGAAACGTTAAATCTCCAAAATAAACCTAATGAATTCGTACGTGTCCTTTGAACATCGTACGATAAGTTAAGACATCTTACGACTCTTTATGCCACATTAGTAACTCAAAAGAGCGTTAGTATAATGTAGGACGCCATACAGCTCCTAAGTACACCTTACAATACCGTACATAAAATTAAAGCTCCATAATAGACCTAATGAATTCGTACGAGTCCTTTGAACATCGTACGACAACTTTGGATATCTTATGACTCTTTATGCCATATAAGCAGCTTGAAAAGCACGTTAGAATAATGTAAGACATTTTACAACACCTAACAACATCTTACAACACCGTACGAAACCTTAAAACTCCATAATAAACCTAATGAATTCGTAAGTGTCCTTTGAACATCGTACGATAAGTTAAGACATGTTACGACTCTTTATGCCACATTAGCAACTCAACAGAGCGTTAGTATAAAGTAGGACGCCATACAGCTCCTAATTACACCTTACAATACCGTAGGTAAACTTAAAACTCCATAATAAACCTAATGAATTCGTATGAGTCCTTTGAACATCATACTACAAGTTAGGACATCTTACGACTCTTTATGCCACATTAGCAACTAGAAAAGAACGTTAGTATAATGTAGAACGCCATACAGCTCCCTAAGTACACCTTACAATACCGTACGTAAACTTAAAGCTCCAAAATAAACCTAATGAATTCGTAAGTGTCCTTTGAACATCGTACGATAAGTTAAGACATCTTCCGACTCTTTATGCCACATTAGCAACTCAAAAGAACGTTAGTATAATGTAGAACGCCATACAGCTCCTATGTACACATTACAATACCGTACGTAAACTTAAAGCTCAATAATAAACCTAATGAATTCGTACGAGTCCTTTGAACATCGTACTACAAGTTAGGACATCTTACGACTCTTTATGCCAAATTAGCAACTAGAAAAGAACGTTAGTATAATGTAGAACGCCATACAGCTCCTAAGTACACCTTACAATACCGTACGTAAACTTAAAGCTCCATAATAAACCTAATGAATTCGTACGAGTCCTTTGAACATCGTACGACAAGTTTGGATATCTTATGCCTCTTTATGCCATATTAGCAGCTTGAAAAGCACGTTAGAATAATGTAAGACGTTTTACAACACCTAACAACATCTTACAACACCGTACGAAACCTTAAAACTCCATAATAAACCTAATGAATTCGTAAGTGTCCTTTGAACATCGTACGATAAGTTAAGACATCTTACGACTCTTTATGCCACATTAGCAACTCAAAAGAACGTTAGTAAAATGTAGAACGCCATACAGCTCCTATGTACACATTACAATACCGTACGTAAACTTAAAGCTACATAATAAACATAATGAATTCGTACGAGTCCTTTGAACATAGTACTACAAGTTAGGACATCTTACGACTCTTTATGCCACATTAGCAACTAGAAAAAACGTTAGTATAATGTAGAACGCCATACAGCTCCTAAGTACACCTTACAGTACCGTACGTAAACTTAAAGCTCCATAATAAACCAAATGAATTCGTACGAGTCCTTTGAACGTCGTACGACAAGTTTGGATATCTTATGACTCTTTATGCCATATTAGCAGCTTGAAAAGCACGTTAGAATAATGTAAGCCGTTTTACAACAGCTAACAACATCTTACAACACCGTACGAAACCTTAAAACTCCATAATAAACCTAATGAATTCGTAAGTGTCCTTTGAACATCGTACGATAAGTTAAGACATCTTACGACTATTTATGCCACATTAGCAACTCAACAGAGCGTTAGTATAAAGTAGGACGCCATACAGCTCCTAAGTACACCTTAAAATACCGTACGTAAACTTAAAACTCCATAATAAACCTAATGAATTCGTACGAGTCCTTTGAACATCGTACTACAAGATAGGACATCTTACGACTCTTTATGCCACATTAGCAACTAGAAAAGAACGTTAGTATAATGTAAAACGCCATACAGCTCCACAATACCGTACGTAAACTTAAAGCTCCATAATAAACCTAATGAATTCGTACGAGTCCTTTGAACATCGTACGACAAGTTTGGATATCTTATGACTCTTTATGCCTTATTAGCAGCTTGAAAAGCACGTTAGAATAATGTAAGCCGTTTTACAACACCTAACAACATCTTACAACACCGTACGAAACCTTAAAACTTCATAATAAACCTAATGAATTCGTAAGTGTCCTTTGAACATCGTACGATAAGTTAAGACATCTTACGACTCTTTATGCCACATTAGCAAATCAACAGAGCGTTAGTATAAAGTAGGACGCCATACAGCTCCTAATTACACCTTACAATACCGTAGGTAAACTTAAAACTCCATAATAAACCTAATGAATTCGTACGAGTCCTTTGAACATCATACTACAAGTTAGGACATGTTACGACTCTTTATGCCACATTAGCAACAAGAAAAGAACGTTAGTATAATGTAGAACGCCATACAGCTCCTAAGTACACCTTACAATACCGTACGTAAACTTAAAGCTCCAAAATAAACCTAATGAATTCGTAAGTGTCTTTTGAACATCGTACGATAAGTTAAGACTTCTTCCGACTCTTTATGCCACATTAGCAACTCAAAAGAACGTTAGTATAATGTAGAACGCCATACAGCTCCTATGTACACATTACAATACCGTACGTAAACTTAAAGCTCCATAATAAACCTAATGATTTCGTACGAGTCCTTTGAACATCGTACTACAAGTTAGGACATCTTACGACTCTTTTTGCCAAATTAGCAACTAGAAAAGAACGTTAGTATAATGTAGAACGCCATACAGCTCCTAAGTACACCTTACAATACCGTACGTAAACTTAAAGCTCCATAATAAACCTAATGAATTCGTACGAGTCCTTTGAACATCGTACGACAAGTTTGGATATCTTATGCCTCTTTATGCCATATTAGCAGCTTGAAAAGCACGTTAGAATAATGTAAGACGTTTTACAACACCTAACAACATCTTACAACACCGTACGAAACCTTAAAACTCCATAATAAACCTAATGAATTCGTAAGTGTCCTTTGAACATCATACGATAAGTTAAGACATCTTACGACTCTTTATGCCACATTAGCAACTCAAAAGAACGTTAGTAAAATGTAGAACGCCATACAGCTCCTATGTACACATTACAATACCGTACGTAAACTTAAAGCTACATAATAAACATAATGAATTCGTACGAGTCCTTTGAACATAGTACTACAAGTTAGGACATCTTACGTCTCTTTATGCCACATTAGCAACTAGAAAAGAACGTTAGTATAATGTAGAACGCCATACAGCTCCTAAGTACACCTTACAGTACCGTACGTAAACTTAAAGCTCCATAATAAACCAAATGAATTCGTACGAGTCCTTTGAACGTGGTACGACAAGTTTGGATATCTTATGACTCTTTATGCCATATTAGCAGCTTGAAAAGCACGTTAGAATAATGTAAGCCGTTTTACAACAGCTAACAACATCTTACAACACCGTACGAAACCTTAAAACTCCATAATAAACCTAATGAATTCGTAAGTGTCCTTTGAACATCGTACGATAAGTTAAGACATCTTACGACTATTTATGCCACATTAGCAACTCAACAGAGCGTTAGTATAAAGTAGGACGCCATACAGCTCCTAAGTACACCTTACTGTTGGGTTTCAACAAGTTATCAATGTGTATATAAATCATATTTATATAAAAACGCAGCGGATGAAATGTTTAAACTTGTTTGTTACCATATTAAAATCTTTTAATATTAAAAACCCAAAACCCGGATCCAAAAACAATATGCATACAATCAAAACTAAAACCAACAACATGTAAAGATGTTTATACCTTTCAAGAGGAATATGAAGGAGAATGTGTTGGTTTGAATGACTAATCTCCAAGGTAGAAGATCCTCAAGCTTGTATACCCTCAAGCCTCCAACAAACACCACTTTTGCTAGGATTTTGACACTTGAAAATTCTCTTTTCTTTGCCCTCTTTCTTTTGGCCGAAATTGCAAGAACAAAAAGGGAGAGAAGAGCTTCTTTACACTTATGTGTATGTAGAGAAAGATTGTAGATCTTTTAAAGACAAAGATTGTTAAGTGTAAGATACTCAACATTTTGCATGCCCTTGAGAAAAACAAAAACCAAAAAGAGAGACATAGTGGGGAAGGGGCGGCCCATGTGGGTCCCACCTTATTATTATTATTAATTTTTTTTATTAATTTTTTTTTTGTGTTAATATCTATCTCTCTTTATTTAAAACAAGGTGTAGCAAAACATATCTTGTAAATGTTATTTAAACAACTTTAAATAACTTTGTAGAAGATTCTTTCTTTCATAATATAAATCATCCATATAATTTATTTTTAACATAAGTGCAAATATCTAGAAACCCCATTTCTAAATATTCTAAGTGTTGATATTTATTTTAGATCATGTCATAATAAATATCCCGGTGTTTGTCTAGCTTGTCATTGGGTATGACCCGACTTGGATCATAGCGTACTAGCCACATCAATTATAATATGTGTCTTGGGCAGACTAATTCTAACAATCTCCCACTTGCTCAAGATACATAGAACATTGATGCAAGTAGTAAATACCGCCTAACAACGGTTTATTACCCCTAACACGTATGACGAAGTGCCATTCAATAACATCATCCCCTTCAAGTTCCTTACTTGAAATGATTTAGGTGAATTAATCATTTATCCTTTAGTTTCAGATGTCATGTCAAATCCAGAGACACAAAGTGATCATTCTCTGTTGATTTAACTTTACAGGCCTTAGACATCTTACTCTCAACGAATAAGAGGGACAAATCCCATTTGATTTCATACGTCTCTGACAATCACCTTGCATTACACTTGAGATTAGCCTTATGTACTGTCATGTTTCAGAGCAGCAAAAAACTAAGTCAAAGTATAATACTTGGTGAATATCAAGACCCAATATGTATCTCAGGTCAGAGGATACTATGATATTCGCCTTTACTCAAATTTACTTATGATCAATCACAAAGATTCCATGTTGTAATATTTGAGGGCGGGTCAGTCCAATATTTATATCCCATAAATATTTATGAACCTTGGTAGCAAACCCTTGCTTTATATATCCATCCCTTATGAATGTTCACCAAACCAAGTTCATAATAGTCTTACTTTCATATTTGTTCCCACAAATATGATCGACTACGGACATTTAGAATAATTAGTTTATTCATGGATTTAAACATGCTAAAATGGAACATAACTCAAAATGTCATAATCATAAACCATAATCATATGAATGAGTCATAATAATAATTGTTCCGATATCCAAATACAAAATAGATCAAATCCAGTCACTAGAATATCGAAGTCCTAAGGCACAAGTATGAGTCTCATGTTTTGGCCTTTCAAGGAGCTTCGTGAGTGGATCCGCAATGTTTTGATCAGTGTGAACTTTGCGAATACATATCTTTCCCTTTTCAACTTCATCCCTTATGTAGTTGAATCTTCGCTCAATATGCCTCGTCTTTTGATGTGCACGAGGTTCCTTGATTTGAGCAATCGCACCTTCGTTGTCACAAAAGATCTCTATGGGGTCCTGAATGGTACGGACTACCCCTAGATCAGCAATGAACTTCTTTATCCATGCAGCTTCTTGAGCTTCTATTGAGGCGGCGATGTATTCAGATTCCGTGGTGGATAATGCCACCACATCTTGTTTTGAGCTCTTCCAAGAGATGGCGCCACCATTCAAAACGAAAACATATCCCGATTGTGATCGAGAATCATCTCGATCGGTTTGGAAACTCGCATCCGTGTAACCTTTTACAACGAGCTCATCTTCACCAGAACCATATATCAGAAACATATCCTTAGTGCGTCTAAGGTATTTCAATATATTCTTGACAGCCATCCAATGACTATCACCAGGGTTCTGTTGGTATCTGCTTGTCATGCTCAAGGCGCATGACACGTCCGGTCTAGTGCATATCATTGCATACATGATGGATCCTATAGCTGACGCATATGGGACTCCTTTCATTCTTTCTTGCTCATCCTTTGAGCTTGGACATTGAGATGTACTCAATATCGTTCCTCTTGGAATAGGTACCAAACCTTTCTTAGAGTTTTCCATCTTGAACCTTTTCAAGATCTTTTCAATGTATGCACTTTGATTTAAACCTATCAACCGTCTTGATCTATCTCTATAGATCTTTATTCCCAGAATATAGGCGGCTTCACCAAGATCCTTAATGGAAAAAACTCCCAAGCCAGGCTTTAACACCTTCCATGGTTGGAATGTCATTTCCAAATAGCAGTATGTCATCGACATAAAATACTAAGAAAATGATGATGCTCCCACTAGCTTTCTTATACAAGCTTCATCAGCATTTTTGATGAATCCAAATTTCTTGACTTCTTCATCAAAACGGCGATTCCAACTTCTAGATGCTTGTTTCAATCCGTAGATTGATTTCTTCAACTTGCATACCTTGTTAGGATGTTGTGGATCGACAAAACCTTCAGGCTGAACCATATAGACATCCTCTTCAAGATGCCCATTTAGAAAAGCGGTTTTGACATCCATTTGCCAAATCTCATAATCATAGTGTGCAGCTATGGCAAACAATATCCTAATCGACTTTAGCATTGCAACAGGCGAGAAGGTCTCATCATAATCAACCCCTTGAGTTTGAGTGAAACCTTTTGCTACAAGTCGAGCCTTATAAGTATCCAAGTTTCCATGCATATCTGTTTTCTTCTTGAAAACCCACTTACTTCCAACTGGTTTGGAGTTAGGTGGTTGTACAACCAAATCCCATACTTGGTTGTCATGCATGGATTGCATCTCTACGTTCATGGCTTCAAGCCATTTGTCACAATCAGATCGTGACGTTGCATCATGGTAAGTGATAGGTTCATCGGAATCTACCACATAGCATCCATCCATGAAAAACCCATATCTTTCGGGTGGATGACTAATTCTACCAGATCTGCGAACGTTTTGTGTGTCTTGATCAATCATTTGATCATCTTCAACAACCTCTTGTTGATTGCTAGTGTCAACCAAGCGTGTATCCATTTGTAGTTCTAGATCCTCCTCGAGTTCCACGGCTCTTGTAGTTTCTTCCATAAGAAACTTAGTTTCCAAGAACTCGGCCTTCAAAGCAATAAAGACTTTTTGCTCGTCTGGGTTGTAGAAATAATATCCCATAGAATCTTTGGGATATCCTACAAAGATACACTTAGTGGATCGACTTTCTAATTTGTTTTGGTTGTTGTGCTTAACATAAGCTTCACAACCCCATACCTTTAAATAGTTTAATGATGGAACCCTTCCATGCCATATTTCAAAAGGTATCTTGTCCACTTTCTTGGTTGGGACCATATTCAGAATACGGGCTGCGGAAAGCAACGCGAAACCCCAAAATGATAAAGGTAATGTGCTTCTAGCCATCATTGATCGAACCATATCTAGTGGAGTTCGATTCCTCCTTTCAGATACACCGTTATGTTGCGGTGTTCCGGGTGGAGTAAGTTGTGAGATAATCCCACAACTTCTAAGATGATCTAGAAACTTATCATTAAGGTATTCACCTCCTCTATCGGATCGAAGCACTTTGATTGTTTTGTTGAGTTGATTTTGTACTTCATTTTGGAAGACTTTGAACATTTCAAAGGCTTCATCCTTGTGCTTTAAGAGAAACACATACCCATATCGACTATAATCGTCGGTAAAGGTAATGAAGTATCTTTCACCATTCCTTGTCATTGTCTTAAAAGGACCACATACATCCGTATGTATGATACCTAATAAATCATTCGCCCTTTCATTAGTTCCACTAAAGGGCTTCTTGGTCATCTTACCCAATAAACAAGATTCACATTTGTCAAATGAATCATCACTTGATTTCAAAAGGCCATTCTTTTGAAGTGTATTAATGCGTCCTTTGCTTATGTGACCAAGACGACAATGCCAAATGAAAGTTTTACTCAAATCTAAATTGAGTTTCTTGGTGTATGATTGGTACAACATATTATCAAAGGATGTGTTATCATGAACCAATTCATAAATGCCATTATAAGGTAAAGCTTTAAAATAAAAGATACCATTCAAAGATACATCAATAGCATTGTTCACAAAATTAAAATCATAACCAAATTGTCTTAACAATGAAACGGAGATGATGTTCCTAGTTAAACTAGGAGCATACAAAATATCATGCAAAATAACTTCCAAACCACTTGAAAGTTTCAAAACAAAATCTCCTTTTGCTTCAACTTGAACTTGAGCTCCATTGCCCATGTAGAGACTAATGTCTCCCTTCTTCAAGTTCTTACTTCTTTTGAACCCCTGCAATAAATTGCAAATATGAGTTCCACATCCGGTATCTAATACCCATGTGTTATGAGAAGTAATATTAAGATCAATATGGATCATGAAGGTTGTACCTGATGCTTGTCCGGCATCCCTCTTTTCTTTCAACTCTTTGAGATAGGTTGGACAATTTCTTAACCAATGTCCTACCTCACCACAATGAAAACATGGATCACTCTTTTGCTTCTTCTCTTTTGGTTTAAATGGTTCCGCTTTTGCCTTTCCCTTCCATTTGCCTTTCACATTGACGTGCCCCTTGCCCTTAGCAACCTTTGCTTTAGGTTCCGGGTGATGCCTCTTCTTACTTCCGCCTTCATTAATTTGGAGAACCGGTAAAACCTTCTTACCCATTCCCGCTTTGGCCGTTTTGAGCATTCCATGAAGCTCGGGAATGCTCTTGTCCCATCCATTCATATTATAATTCAAGACGAAAGTCTCAAATTTCTTGGTTAGGCCATTTAAGATCAAATCCGTGGCCAACTCTTTTGAGACGGGACAATTTAGCCGTTCAAGGCGAGTAATGTGACTTTGCATCTTAAGCACGTAAGATGATACGGATTGGGTTTCTTCCATATGACATGCATGAAGTGCTCGAACCGTCTCGAAGCGTTCCACCCTAGCCTTTTGAAGGAACATTTCCTTAAGTTGGGTAATCATGTCATATGCCCCATGATGCTCAAAGTCCTTTTGAAGTTCGGGAATCATTGTTCCCAACATGAGGCAAGAAACTTGCACCGAATCTTCGGTGTGTTTTATCCAATCCGCATAGGCATCAACATCATCAATGTTGGGCTCATCGGGAATAGGATCATCCAACACATACGATTTCTTTTCTTGCTTGAGAACAATTCTCAAGTTTCGGAACCAATCCATGAAATTATTGTAGTTGAGACGATCCTTTTCAAGAAGGGTTCTTAGTGATAGGTTATGGACAGGTGGGATAATTGCGTTAGGTGGATTGTTGATTCCGGCCATCTATTTATATAAAACCAAGCTCAATTTTAGTATTCATGGATATCATTAATCTATTTTAATCATTAATACCCTTTTGTGTTTTAAAAACAATTAATAATTAAATCTAGAATCCAACGTTTCATTCATATAGTAGTTAGGTGACCTTTATCCTACTATTGAATTAACAAGGTAGTCAATGTTTGACGATTACAACCCTTTGTAACTTCTAGTTTTATGGGATCATTTAAACTTCATAAGTTTAGTTGGCATGTTTAATCCCATCAACACCATTGAACACCATGCTTCGGTGACCCTATTCACATGGTTTCCAATTTCAAGTCGTCCTACTTATACATACATGTGAGTTTACACATACAAGTGGTTAGGTGACCTTTATCCCACAAATATTGTAAACCCACCTCAAATACACAAGTTTCCTAAATGTGGTTAGGTGACCTTTATCCCACATAGAGTTCCCAAGCGTTTCGAGCGTTGTATAAAAGGATGGTGTTAGACTTGTTCCAAAAAAAAATCAAAAGGGATTTTTGTTTGTTTTCTAAATTCTAGATGGGAAAACAAAGTGTGTACCTTTCATTTGCATGCATTCAAATGTATGGTACTTAGTTGAAAACCAAATTTCAAAATTCCTTTTAATAAACCCATTTTATTATGAAATCATTAACCTTTTGATAAAATTAATTTTATTACTTAATGATTTCTAAGGAATCAAAATGATGCAAGTTTTGTCGGTTATAGTTGTTAGCTATCAATATCCTAATATCATAACAAACAATATCATAATAACCAAACATGCATAAACAACCATATATGAGTCCATAACCATAGCCAACTAATTTTAGCTACACTTGCTAACCGAAACAAGTGTGCCAAAAAGGTCTTTCTTAAGGGACAACATGACACAAGGCATGAAATGATGAACTCCCACTTGATCCCGCATCCGAATGCTTCAAGTATCCATCTTTTGTGTTGTATTTCTTCATTTATTTGGGCTTCCTTTTGGGCCTTCAAATCAGCCCATTTGGGCTTACAAATCTTGAGTTTGGGTCATTGGGTTAGAATCCCATATTGGGCTATAAGGCCCTTTAAGGCCCAAAGCCAAAATCAAGTCCATTTGCATCTTCCAATTACAAAATATATCCTAATACATTTTTCTAGTAATGGAATTACACTTAATCTATTTATTATTACAAATCAATGAAATATATAAATAAATTACAAACCCAAATAAAATATTAACAAATATTACAACCATATTGAATATTTCAAACCACAACACAAAATCATACATGCACAAGGTCTATGGCTAGGTTATGAACTACTGAAAAGCATATCCAAATATGTAATGACATAAGTTTAAAATGGTTCCCTTTGAACCCTTGAAATTTTCGGCCTAGAATATACAAAACCGAAAATTTCGGGTTTTGTCCAAATAAAGCAACTAACCATTTTAATGACTTTAAACTTTCAAGATAATCATATGCATGTAAGTATTATCTTGAAAATCCAAGGGAACCCATTGGCCTAAAACTTTCGGCCTTGAGGTGTAACACACCAAGAAAACCGAAATTTTTAGATTTTATGATGTATGCACTCGTTTAAGCGGCTCTTGATGCCATTGTTGGGTTTCAACAAGTTATCAAAGTGTATATATAAATCATATTTATATAAAAACGCAGCGGATGAAATATTTAAACTTGTTTGTTACCATATTAAAATCTTTTAATATTAAAAACCCAAAACCCGGATCCAAAAACAATATGCATACAATCAAAACTAAAACCAACAACATGTAAAGATGTTTATACCTTTCAAGAGGAATATGAAGGAGAATGTGTTGGTTTGAATGACTAATCTCCAAGGTAGAAGATCCTCAAGCTTGTATACCCTCAAGCCTCCAACAAACACCACTTTTGCTAGGATTTTGACACTTGAAAATTCTCTTTTCTTTGCCCTCTTTCTTTTGGCCGAAATTTCAAGAACAAAAAGGGAGAGAAGAGCTTCTTTACACTTATGTGTATGTAGAGAAAGATTGTAGATCTTTTAAAGACAAAGATTGTTGAGTGTAAGATACTCAACATTTTGCATGCCCTTGATAAAAACAAAAACCAAAAAGAGAGACATAGTGGGGAAGGGGCGGCCCATGTGGGTCCCACCTTATTATTTTTTTTTTATTTTATTTATTTATTTATTTTTTTTGTGTTAATATCTATCTCTCTTTATTTAAAACAAGGTGTAGCAAAACATATCTTGTAAATGTTATTTAAACAACTTTAAATAACTTTGTAGAAGATTCTTTCTTTCATAATATAAATCATCCATAATTTATTTTTAACATAAGTGCAAATATCTAGAAACCCCATTTCTAAATATTCTAAGTGTTGATATTTATTTTAGATCATGTCATAATAAATATCCCGGTGTTTGTCTAGCTTGTCATTGGGTATGACCCGACTTGGATCATAGCGTACTAGCCACATCAATTATAATATGTGTCTTGGGCAGACTAATTCTAACAACAATACCGTACGTAAACTTAAAACTCCATAATAAACCTAATGAATTCGTACGAGTCCTTTGAACATCGTACTACAAGATAGGACATCTTACGACTCTTTATGCCACATTAGCAACTAGAAAAGAACGTTAGTATAATGTAAAACGCCATACAGCTCCACAATACCGTACGTAAACTTAAAGCTCCATAATAAACCTAATGAATTCGTACGAGTCCTTTGAACATCGTACGACAAGTTTGGATATCTTATGACTCTTTATGTCATATTAGCAGCTTGAAAAGCACGTTAGAATAATGTAAGCCGTTTTACAACACCTAACAACATCTTACAACACCGTACGAAACCTTAAAACTTCATAATAAACCTAATGAATTCGTAAGTGTCCTTTGAACATCGTACGATAAGTTAAGACATCTTACGACTCTTTATGCCACATTAGCAACTCAACAGAGCGTTAGTATAAAGTAGGACGCCATACAGCTCCTAATTACACCTTACAATACCGTAGGTAAACTTAAAACTCCATAATAAACCTAATGAATTCGTACGAGTCCTTTGAACATCATACTACAAGTTAGGACATCTTACGACTCTTTATGCCACATTAGCAACTAGAAAAGAACGTTAGTATAATGTAGAACGCCATACAGCTCCTAAGTACACCTTACAATACCGTACGTAAACTTAAAGCTCCAAAATAAACCTAATGAATTCGTAAGTGTCCTTTGAACATCGTACGATAAGTTAAGACTTCTTCCGACTCTTTATGCCACATTAGCAACTCAAAAGAACGTTAG
This sequence comes from Tagetes erecta, assembly GCA_030867185.1. Taxonomy (NCBI): domain Eukaryota; kingdom Viridiplantae; phylum Streptophyta; class Magnoliopsida; order Asterales; family Asteraceae; genus Tagetes; species Tagetes erecta. Next base: position 61,654,207 of record CM061490.1, on the reverse strand, counting down.
TATAATGTAGAACGCCATACAGCTTCTATGTACACATTACAATACCGTACGTAAACTTAAAGCTCCATAATAAACCTAATGATTTCGTACGAGTCCTTTGAACATCGTACTACAAGTTAGGACATCTTACGACTCTTTATGCCAAATTAGCAACTAGAAAAGAACGTTAATATAATGTAGAACGCCATACAGCTCCTAAGTACACCTTACAATACCGTACGTAAACTTAAAGCTCCATAATAAACCTAATGAATTCGTACGAGTCCTTTGAACATCGTACGACAAGTTTGGATATCTTATGCCTCTTTATGCCATATTAGCAGCTTGAAAAGCACGTTAGAATAATGTAAGACGTTTTACAACACCTAACAACATCTTACAACACCGTACGAAACCTTAAAACTCCATAATAAACCTAATGAATTCGTAAGTGTCCATTGAACATCGTACGATAAGTTAAGACATCTTACGACTCTTTATGCCACATTAGCAACTCAAAAGAACGTTAGTAAAATGTAGAACGCCATACAGCTCCTATGTACACATTACAATACCGTACGTAAACTTAAAGCTACATAATAAACATAATGAATTCGTACGAGTCCTTTGAACATAGTACTACAAGTTAGGACATCTTACGACTCTTTATGCCACATTAGCAACTAGAAAAGAACGTTAGTATAATGTAGAACGCCATACAGCTCCTAAGTACACCTTACAGTACCGTACGTAAACTTAAAGCTCCATAATAAACCAAATGAATTCGTACGAGTCCTTTGAACGTCGTACGACAAGTTTGGATATCTTATGACTCTTTATGCCATATTAGCAGCTTGAAAAGCACGTTAGAATAATGTAAGCCGTTTTACAACAGCTAACAACATCTTACAACACCGTACGAAACCTTAAAAGTTCATAATAAACCTAATGAATTCGTAAGTGTCCTTTGAACATCGTACGATAAGTTAAGACATCTTACGTCTATTTATGCCACATTAGCAACTCAACAGAGCGTTAGTATAAAGTAGGACGCCATACAGCTCCTAAGTACACCTTACAATACCGTACGTAAACTTAAAACTCCATAATAAACCTAATGAATTCGTACGAGTCCTTTGAACATCGTACTACAAGATAGGACATCTTACGACTCTTTATGCCACATTAGCAACTAGAAAAGAACGTTAGTATAATGTAAAACGCCATACAGCTCCACAATACCGTACGTAAACTTAAAGCTCCATAATAAACCTAATGAATTTGTACGAGTCCTTTGAACATCGTACGACAAGTTTGGATATCTTATGACTCTTTATGTCATATTAGCAGCTTGAAAAGCACGTTAGAATAATGTAAGCCGTTTTACAACACCTAACAACATCTTACAACACCGTACGAAACCTTAAAACTTCATAATAAACCTAATGAATTCGTAAGTGTCCTTTGAACATCGTACGATAAGTTAAGACATCTTACGACTCTTTATGCCACATTAGCAACTCAACAGAGCGTTAGTATAAAGTAGGACGCCATACAGCTCCTAATTACACCTTACAATACCGTAGGTAAACTTAAAACTCCATAATAAACCTAATGAATTCGTACGAGTCCTTTGAACATCATACTACAAGTTAGGACATCTTACGACTCTTTATGCCACATTAGCAACTAGAAAAGAACGTTAGTATAATGTAGAACGCCATACAGCTCCTAAGTACACCTTACAATACCGTACGTAAACTTAAAGCTCCAAAATAAAACTAATGAATTCGTAAGTGTCCTTTGAACATCGTACGATAAGTTAAGACTTCTTCCGACTCTTTATGCCACATTAGCAACTCAAAAGAACGTTAGTATAATCTAGAACGCCATACAGCTCCTATGTACACATTACAATACCGTACGTAAACTTAAAGCTCTATAATAAACCTAATGATTTCGTACGAGTCCTTTGAACATCGTACTACAAGTTAGGACATCTTACGACTCTTTATGCCAAATTAGCAACTAGAAAAGAACGTTAATATAATGTAGAACGCCATACAGCTCCTAAGTACACCTTACAATACCGTACGTAAACTTAAAGCTCCATAATAAACCTAATGAATTCGTACGAGTCCTTTGAACATCGTACGACAAGTTTGGATATCTTATGCCTCTTTATGCCATATTAGCAGCTTGAAAAGCACGTTAGAATAATGTAAGACGTTTTACAACACCTAACAACATCTTACAACACCGTACGAAACCTTAAAACTCCATAATAAACCTAATGAATTCGTAAGTGTCCTTTGAACATCGTACGATAAGTTAAGACATCTTACGACTCTTTATGCCACATTAGCAACTCAAAAGAACGTTAGTAAAATGTAGAACGCCATACAGCTCCTATGTACACATTACAATACCGTACGTAAACTTAAAGCTACATAATAAACATAATGAATTCGTACGAGTCCTTTGAACATAGTACTACAAGTTAGGACATCTTACGACTCTTTATGCCACATTAGCAACTAGAAAAGAACGTTAGTATAATGTAGAACGCCATACAGCTCCTAAGTACACCTTACAGTACCGTACGTAAATTTAAAGCTCCATAATAAACCAAATGAATTCGTACGAGTCCTTTGAACGTCGTACGACAAGTTTGGATATCTTATGACTCTTTATGCCATATTAGCAGCTTGAAAAGCACGTTAGAATAATGTAAGCCGTTTTACAACAGCTAACAACATCTTACAACACCGTACGAAACCTTAAAAGTCCATAATAAACCTAATGAATTCGTAAGTGTCCTTTGAACATCGTACGATAAGTTAAGACATCTTACGACTATTTATGCCACATTAGCAACTCAACAGAGCGTTAGTATAAAGTAGGACGCCATACAGCTCCTAAGTACACCTTACAGTACCGTACGTAAACTTAAAACTCCATAATAAACCTAATGAAAACGTACGAGTCCTTTGAACATCGTACTACAAGATAGGACATCTTACGACTCTTTATGCCACATTAGCAACTAGAAAAGAACGTTAGTATAATGTAAAACGCCATACAGCTCCACAATACCGTACGTAAACTTAAAGCTCCATAATAAACCTAATGAATTCGTACGAGTCCTTTGAACATCGTACGACAAGTTTGGATATCTTATGACTCTTTATGCCATATTAGCAGCTTGAAAAGCACGTTAGAATAATGTAAGCCGTTTTACAACACCTACCAACATCTTACAACACCGTACGAAACCTTAAAACTTCATAATAAACCTAATGAATTCGTAAGTGTCCTTTGAACATCGTACGATAAGTTAAGACATCTTACGACTCTTTATGCCACATTAGCAACTCAACAGAGCGTTAGTATAAAGTAGGACGCCATACAGCTCCTAATTACACCTTACAATACCGTAGGTAAACTTAAAACTCCATAATAAACCTAATGAATTCGTACGAGTCCTTTGAACATCATACTACAAGTTAGGACATCTTACGACTCTTTATGCCACATTAGCAACTAGAAAAGAACGTTAGTATAATGTAGAACGCCATACAGCTCCTAAGTACACCTTACAATACCGTACGTAAACTTAAAGCTCCAAAATAAAACTAATGAATTCGTAAGTGTCCTTTGAACATCGTACGATAAGTTAAGACTTCTTCCGACTCTTTATGCCACATTAGCAACTCAAAAGAACGTTAGTATAATCTAGAACGCCATACAGCTCCTATGTACACATTACAATACCGTACGTAAACTTAAAGCTCTATAATAAACCTAATGATTTCGTACGAGTCCTTTGAACATCGTACTACAAGTTAGGACATCTTACGACTCTTTATGCCAAATTAGCAACTAGAAAAGAACGTTAGTATAATGTTGAACGCCATACAGCTCCTAAGTACACCTTACAATACCGTACGTAAACTTAAAGCTCCATAATAAACCTAATGAATTCGTACGAGTCCTTTGAACATCGTACGACAAGTTTGGATATCTTATGCCTCTTTATGCCATATTAGCAGCTTGAAAAGCACGTTAGAATAATGTAAGACGTTTTACAACACCTAACAACATCTTACAACACCGTACGAAACCTTAAAACTCCATAATAAACCTAATGAATTCGTAAGTGTCCTTTGAACATCGTACGATAAGTTAAGACATCTTACGACTCTTTATGCCACATTAGCAACTCAAAAGAACGTTAGTAAAATGTAGAACGCCATACAGCTCCTATGTACACATTACAATACCGTACGTAAACTTAAAGCTACATAATAAACATAATGAATTCGTACGAGTCCTTTGAACATAGTACTACAAGTTAGGACATCTTACGACTCTTTATGCCACATTAGCAACTAGAAAAGAACGTTAGTATAATGTAGAACGCCATACAGCTCCTAAGTACACCTTACAGTACCGTACGTAAATTTAAAGCTCCATAATAAACCAAATGAATTCGTACGAGTCCTTTGAACGTCGTACGACAAGTTTGGATATCTTATGACTCTTTATGCCATATTAGCAGCTTGAAAAGCACGTTAGAATAATGTAAGCCGTTTTACAACAGCTAACAACATCTTACAACACCGTACGAAACCTTAAAAGTCCATAATAAACCTAATGAATTCGTAAGTGTCCTTTGAACATCGTACGATAAGTTAAGACATCTTACGACTATTTATGCCACATTAGCAACTCAACAGAGCGTTAGTATAAAGTAGGACGCCATACAGCTCCTAAGTACACCTTACAGTACCGTACGTAAACTTAAAACTCCATAATAAACCTAATGAAAACGTACGAGTCCTTTGAACATCGTACTACAAGATAGGACATCTTACGACTCTTTATGCCACATTAGCAACTAGAAAAGAACGTTAGTATAATGTAAAACGCCATACAGCTCCACAATACCGTACGTAAACTTAAAGCTCCATAATAAACCTAATGAATTCGTACGAGTCCTTTGAACATCGTACGACAAGTTTGGATATCTTATGACTCTTTATGCCATATTAGCAGCTTGAAAAGCACGTTAGAATAATGTAAGCCGTTTTACAACACCTAACAACATCTTACAACACCGTACGAAACCTTAAAACTTCATAATAAACCTAATGAATTCGTAAGTGTCCTTTGAACATCGTACGATAAGTTAAGACATCTTACGACTCTTTATGCCACATTAGCAACTCAACAGAGCGTTAGTATAAAGTAGGACGCCATACAGCTCCTAATTACACCTTACAATACCGTAGGTAAACTTAAAACTCCATAATAAACCTAATGAATTCGTACGAGTCCTTTGAACATCATACTACAAGTTAGGACATCTTACGACTCTTTATGCCACATTAGCAACTAGAAAAGAACGTTAGTATAATGTAGAACGCCATACAGCTCCTAAGTACACCTTACAATACCGTACGTAAACTTAAAGCTCCAAAATAAACCTAATGAATTCGTAAGTGTCCTTTGAACATCGTACGATAAGTTAAGACTTCTTCCGACTCTTTATGCCACATTAGCAACTCAAAAGAACGTTAGTATAATGTAGAACGCCATACAGCTCCTATGTACACATTACAATACCGTACGTAAACTTAAAGCTCCATAATAAACCTAATGATTTCGTACGAGTCCTTTGAACATCGTACTACAAGTTAGGACATCTTACGACTCTTTATGCCAAATTAGCAACTAGAAAAGAACGTTAGTATAATGTTGAACGCCATACAGCTCCTAAGTACACCTTACAATACCGTACGTAAACTTAAAGCTCCATAATAAACCTAATGAATTCGTACGAGTCCTTTGAACATCGTACGACAAGTTTGGATATCTTATGCCTCTTTATGCCATATTAGCAGCTTGAAAAGCACGTTAGAATAATGTAAGACGTTTTACAACACCTAACAACATCTTACAACACCGTACGAAACCTTAAAACTCCATAATAAACCTAATGAATTCGTAAGTGTCCTTTGAACATCGTACGATAAGTTAAGACATCTTACGACTATTTATGCCACATTAGCAACTCAACAGAGCGTTAGTATAAAGTAGGACGCCATACAGCTCCTAAGTACACCTTACAATACCGTACGTAAACTTAAAACTCCATAATAAACCTAATGAATTCGTACGAGTCCTTTGAACATCGTACTACAAGATAGGACATCTTACGACTCTTTATGCCACATTAGCAACTAGAAAAGAACGTTAGTATAATGTAAAACGCCATACAGCTCCACAATACCGTACGTAAACTTAAAGCTCCATAATAAACCTAATGAATTCGTACGAGTCCTTTGAACATCGTACGATAAGTTTGGATATCTTATGACTCTTTATGCCATATTAGCAGCTTGAAAAGCACGTTAGAATAATGTAAGCCGTTTTACAACACCTAACAACATCTTACAACACCGTACGAAACCTTAAAACTTCATAATAAACCTAATGAATTCGTAAGTGTCCTTTGAACATCGTACGATAAGTTAAGACATCTTACGACTCTTTATGCCACATTAGCAACTCAACAGAGCGTTAGTATAAAGTAGGACGCCATACAGCTCCTAATTACACCTTACAATACCGTAGGTAAACTTAAAACTCCATAATAAACCTAATGAATTCGTACGAGTCCTTTGAACATCATACTACAAGTTAGGACATCTTACGACTCTTTATGCCACATTAGCAACTAGAAAAGAACGTTAGTATAATGTAGAACGCCATACAGCTCCTAAGTACACCTTACAATACCGTACGTAAACTTAAAGCTCCAAAATAAACCTAATGAATTCGTAAGTGTCCTTTGAACATCGTACGATAAGTTAAGACTTCTTCCGACTCTTTATGCCACATTAGCAACTCAAAAGAACGTTAGTATAATGTAGAACGCCATACAGCTCCTATGTACACATTACAATACCGTACGTAAACTTAAAGCTCCATAATAAACCTAATGATTTCGTACGAGTCCTTTGAACATCGTACTACAAGTTAGGACATCTTACGACTCTTTATGCCAAATTAGCAACTAGAAAAGAACGTTAGTATAATGTTGAACGCCATACAGCTCCTAAGTACACCTTACAATACCGTACGTAAACTTAAAACTCCATAATAAACCTAATGAATTCGTACGAGTCCTTTGAACATCATACTACAAGTTAGGACATCTTACGACTCTTTATGCCACATTAGCAACTAGAAAAGAACGTTAGTATAATGTAGAACGCCATACAGCTCCTAAGTACACCTTACAATACCGTACGTAAACTTAAAGCTCCAAAATAAACCTAATGAATTCGTAAGTGTCCTTTGAACATCGTACGATAAATTAAGACTTCTTCCGACTCTTTATGCCACATTAGCAACTCAAAAGAACGTTAGTATAATGTAGAACGCCATACAGCTCCTATGTACACATTACAATACCGTACGTAAACTTAAAGCTCCATAATAAACCTAATGATTTCGTACGAGTCCTTTGAACATCGTACTACAAGTTAGGACATCTTACGACTCTTTATGCCAAATTAGCAACTAGAAAAGAACGTTAGTATAATGTTGAACGCCATACAGCTCCTAAGTACACCTTACAATACCGTACGTAAACTTAAAGCTCCATAATAAACCTAATGAATTCGTACGAGTCCTTTGAACATCGTACGACAAGTTTGGATATCTTATGCCTCTTTATGCCATATTAGCAGCTTGAAAAGCACGTTAGAATAATGTAAGACGTTTTACAACACCTAACAACATCTTACAACACTGTACGAAACCTTAAAACTCCATAATAAACCTAATGAATTCGTAAGTGTCCTTTGAACATCGTACGATAAGTTAAGACATCTTACGACTCTTTATGCCACATTAGCAACTCAAAAGAACGTTAGTAAAATGTAGAACGCCATACAGCTCCTATGTACACATTACAATACCGTACGTAAACTTAAAGCTACATAATAAACCTAATGAATTCGTACGAGTCCTTTGAACATCGTACTACAAGTTAGGACATCTTACGACTCTTTATGCCACATTAGCAACTAGAAAAGAACGTTAGTATAATGTAGAACGCCATACAGCTCCTAAGTACACCTTACAGTACCGTACGTAAAGTTAAAGCTCCATAATAAACCTAATGAATTCGTACGAGTCCTTTGAACATCGTACGACAAGTTAGGATATCTTATGACTCTTTATGCCATATTAGCACCTTGAAAAGCACGTTAGAATAATGTAAGCCGTTTTACAACACCTAACAACATCTTACAACACCGTACGAAACCTTAAAACTTCATAATAAACCTAATGAATTCGTAAGTGTCCTTTGAACATCGTACGATAAGTTAAGACATCTTACGACTCTTTATGCCACAATAGCAACTCAACAGAGCGTTAGTATAAAGTAGGACGCCATACAGCTCCTAATTACACCTTACAATACCGTAGGTAAACTTAAAACTCCATAATAAACCTAATGAATTCGTACGAGCCTTTGAACATCATACTACAAGTTAGGACATCTTACGACTCTTTATGCCACATTAGCAACTAGAAAAGAACGTTAGTATAATGTAGAACGCCATACAGCTCCTAAGTACACCTTACAATACCGTACGTAAACTTAAAGCTCCAAAATAAACCTAATGAATTCGTAAGTGTCCTTTGAACATCGTACGATAAGTTAAGACTTCTTCCGACTCTTTATGCCACATTAGCAACTCAAAAGAACGTTAGTATAATGTAGAATGCCATACAGCTCCTATGTACACATTACAATACCGTACATAAACTTAAAGCTCCATAATAAACCTAATGATTTCGTACGAGTCCTTTGAACATCGTACTACAAGTTAGGACATCTTACGACTCTTTATGCCAAATTAGCAACTAGAAAAGAACGTTAGTATAATGTTGAACGCCATACAGCTCCTAAGTACACCTTACAATACCGTACGTAAACTTAAAACTCCATAATAAACCTAATGAATTCGTACGAGTCCTTTGAACATCATACTACAAGTTAGGACATCTTACGACTCTTTATGCCACATTAGCAACTAGAAAAGAACGTTAGTATAATGTAGAACGCCATACAGCTCCTAAGTACACCTTACAATACCGTACGTAAACTTAAAGCTCCAAAATAAACCTAATGAATTCGTAAGTGTCCTTTGAACATCGTACGATAAGTTAAGACTTCTTCCGACTCTTTATGCCACATTAGCAACTCAAAAGAACGTTAGTATATTAGCAACTAGAAAAGAACGTTAGTATAATGTAGAACGCCATACAGCTCCTAACAACATCTTACAACACCGTACGAAACCTTAAAACTCCATAATAAACCTAATGAATTCGTAAGTGTCCTTTGACCATCGTACGAGAAGTTAAGACATCTTACGACTCTTTATGCCACATTAGCAACTCAAAAGAACGTTAGTAAAATGTAGAACGCCATACAGCTCCTATGTACACATTACAATACCGTACGTAAACTTAAAGCTACATAATAAACATAATGAATTCGTACGAGTCCTTTGAACATAGTACTACAAGTTAGGACATCTTACGACTCTTTATGCCACATTAGCAACTAGAAAAGAACGTTAGTATAATGTAGAACGCCATACAGCTCCTAAGTACACCTTACAATACCGTACGTAAACTTAAAGCTCCAAAATAAACCTAATGAATTCGTAAGTGTCCTTTGAACATCGTACGATAAGTTAAGACTTCTTCCGACTCTTTATGCCACATTAGCAACTCAAAAGAACGTTAGTATAATGTAGAACACCATACAGCTCCTATGTACACATTACAATACCGTACGTAAACTTAAAGCTCCATAATAAACCTAATGATTTCGTACGAGTCCTTTGAACATCGTACTACAAGTTAGGACATCTTACGACTCTTTATGCCAAATTAGCAACTAGAAAAGAACGTTAGTATAATGTTGAACGCCATACAGCTCCTAAGTACACCTTACAATACCGTACGTAAACTTAAAGCTCCATAATAAACCTAATGAATTCGTACGAGTCCTTTGAACATCGTACGACAAGTTTGGATATCTTATGCCTCTTTATGCCATATTAGCAGCTTGAAAAGCACGTTAGAATAATGTAAGACGTTTTACAACACCTAACAACATCTTACAACACCGTACGAAACCTTAAAACTCCATAATAAACCTAATGAATTCGTAAGTGTCCTTTGAACATCGTACGATAAGTTAAGACATCTTACGACTCTTTATGCCACATTAGCAACTCAAAAGAACGTTAGTAAAATGTAGAACGCCATACAGCTCCTATGTACACATTACAATACCGTACGTAAACTTAAAGCTACATAATAAACCTAATGAATTCGTACGAGTCCTTTGAACATCGTACTACAAGTTAGGACATCTTACGACTCTTTATGCCACATTAGCAACTAGAAAAGAACGTTAGTATAATGTAGAACGCCATACAGCTCCTAAGTACACCTTACAGTACCGTACGTAAAGTTAAAGCTCCATAATAAACCTAATGAATTCGTACGAGTCCTTTGAACATCGTACGACAAGTTAGGATATCTTATGACTCTTTATGCCATATTAGCAGCTTGAAAAGCACGTTAGAATAATGTAAGCCGTTTTACAACACCTAACAACATCTTACAACACCGTACGAAACCTTAAAACTTCATAATAAACCTAATGAATTCGTAAGTGTCCTTTGAACATCGTACGATAAGTTAAGACATCTTACGACTCTTTATGCCACATTAGCAACTCAACAGAGCGTTAGTATAAAGTAGGACGCCATACAGCTCCTAATTACACCTTACAATACCGTAGGTAAACTTAAAACTCCATAATAAACCTAATGAATTCGTACGAGTCCTTTGAACATCATACTACAAGTTAGGACATCTTACGACTCTTTATGCCACATTAGCAACTAGAAAAGAACGTTAGTATAATGTAGAACGCCATACAGCTCCTAAGTACACCTTACAATACCGTACGTAAACTTAAAGCTCCAAAATAAACCTAATGAATTCGTAAGTGTCCTTTGAACATCGTACGATAAGTTAAGACTTCTTCCGACTCTTTATGCCACATTAGCAACTCAAAAGAACGTTAGTATAATGTAGAACGCCATACAGCTCCTATGTACACATTACAATACCGTACGTAAACTTAAAGCTCCATAATAAACCTAATGATTTCGTACGAGTCCTTTGAACATCGTACTACAAGTTAGGACATCTTACGACTCTTTATGCCAAATTAGCAACTAGAAAAGAACGTTAGTATAATGTTGAACGCCATACAGCTCCTAAGTACACCTTACAATACCGTACGTAAACTTAAAACTCCATAATAAACCTAATGAATTCGTACGAGTCCTTTGAACATCATACTACAAGTTAGGACATCTTACGACTCTTTATGCCACATTAGCAACTAGAAAAGAACGTTAGTATAATGTAGAACGCCATACAGCTCCTAAGTACACCTTACAATACCGTACGTAAACTTAAAGCTCCAAAATAAACCTAATGAATTCGTAAGTGTCCTTTGAACATCGTACGATAAGTTAAGACTTCTTCCGACTCTTTATGCCACATTAGCAACTCAAAAGAACGTTAGTATAATGTAGAACGCCATACAGCTCCTATGTACACATTACAATACCGTACGTAAACTTAAAGCTCCATAATAAACCTAATGATTTCGTACGAGTCCTTTGAACATCGTACTACAAGTTAGGACATCTTACGACTCTTTATGCCAAATTAGCAACTAGAAAAGAACGTTAGTATAATGTTGAACGCCATACAGCTCCTAAGTACACCTTACAATACCGTACTTAAACTTAAAGCTCCATAATAAACCTAATGAATTCGTACGAGTCCTTTGAACATCGTACGACAAGTTTGGATATCTTATGCCTCTTTATGCCATATTAGCAGCTTGAAAAGCACGTTAGAATAATGTAAGACGTTTTACAACACCTAACAACATCTTACAACACCTACGAAACCTTAAAACTCCATAATAAACCTAATGAATTCGTAAGTGTCCTTTGAACATCGTACGATAAGTTAAGACATCTTACGACTCTTTATGCCACATTAGCAACTCAAAAGAACGTTAGTAAAATGTAGAACGCCATACAGCTCCTATGTACACATTACAATACCGTACGTAAACTTAAAGCTACATAATAAACCTAATGAATTCGTACGAGTCCTTTGAACATCGTACTACAAGTTAGGATATCTTACGACTCTTTATGCCACATTAGCAACTAGAAAAGAACGTTAGTATAATGTAGAACGCCATACAGCTCCTAAGTACACCTTACAGTACCGTACGTAAAGTTAAAGCTCCATAATAAACCTAATGAATTCGTACGAGTCCTTTGAACATCGTACGACAAGTTAGGATATCTTATGACTCTTTATGCCATATTAGCACCTTGAAAAGCATGTTAGTATAGTGTAAGAAATTTTACAACACCTAACAGCATCTTACAACACCGTACGAAACGTTAAAACTCCAAAATAAACCTAATGAATTCGTACGTGTCCTTTGAACATCGTACGATAAGTTAAGACATCTTACGACTCTTTATGCCACATTAGTAACTCAAAAGAGCGTTAGTATAATGTAGGACGCCATACAGCTCCTAAGTACACCTTAAAATACCGTACATAAAATTAAAGCTCCATAATAGACCTAATGAATTCGTACGAGTCCTTTGAACATCGTACGACAAGTTTGGATATCTTATGACTCTTTATGCCATATAAGCAGCTTGAAAAGCACGTTAGAATAATGTAAGACGTTTTACAACACCTAACAACATCTTACAACACCGTACGAAACCTTAAAACTTCAAAATAAACCTAATGAATTCGTAAGTGTCCTTTGAACATCGTACGATAAGTTAAGACATCTTCCGACTCTTTATGCCACATTAGCAACTCAAAAGAACGTTAGTATAATGTAGAACCCCATACAGCTCCTATGTACACATTACAATACCGTACGTAAACTTAAAGCTCCATAATAAACCTAATGAATTCGTACGAGTCCTTTGAACATCGTACTACAAGTTAGGACATCTTACGACTCTTTATGCCAAATTAGCAACTAGAAAAGAACGTTAGTATAATGTAGAACGCCATACAGCTCCTAAGTACACCTTACAATTCCGTACGTAAACTTAAAGCTCCATAATAAACCTAATGAATTCGTACGAGTCCTTTGAACATCGTACAACAAGTTTGGATATCTTATGCCTCTTTATGCCATATTAGCAGCTTGAAAAGCACGTTAGAATAATGTAAGACGTTTTACAACACCTAACAACATCTTACAACACCGTACGAAACCTTAAAACTTCATAATAAACCTAATGAATTCGTAAGTGTCCTTTGAACATCGTACGATAAGTTAAGACATCTTCCGACTCTTTATGCCACATTAGCAACTCAAAAGAACGTTAGTATAATGTAGAACATCATACAGCTCCTATGTACACATTACAATACCGTACGTAAACTTAAAGCTCCATAATAAACCTAATGAATTCGTACGAGTCCTTTGAACATCGTACTACAAATTAGCGCATCTTACGACTCTTTATGCCAATTTAGCAACTAGAAAAGAACGTTAGTATAATGTAGAACGCCATACAGCTCCTAAGTACACCTTACAATACCGTACGTAAACTTAAAGCTCCATAATAAACCTAATGAATTCGTACGAGTCCTTTGAACATCGTACAACAAGTTTGGATATCTTATGCCTCTTTATGCCATATTAGCAGCTTGAAAAGCACGTTAGAATAATGTAAGACGTTTTACAACACCTAACAACATCTTACAACACCGTACGAAACCTTAAAACTCCATAATAAACCTAATGAATTCGTAAGTGTCCTTTGACCATCGTACGAGAAGTTAAGACATCTTACGACTCTTTATGCCACATTAGCAACTCAAAAGAACGTTAGTAAAATGTAGAACGCCATACAGCTCCTATGTACACATTACAATACCGTACGTAAACTTAAAGCTACATAATAAACATAATGAATTCGTACGAGTCCTTTGAACATAGTACTACAAGTTAGGACATCTTACGACTCTTTATGCCACATTAGCAACTAGAAAAGAACGTTAGTATAATGTAGAACGCCATACAGCTCCTAAGTACACCTTACAGTATCGTACGTAAACTTAAAGCTCCATAATAAACCAAATGAATTCGTACGAGTCCTTTGAACGTCGTACGACAAGTTTGGATATCTTATGACTCTTTATGCCATATTAGCAGCTTGAAAAGCATGTTAGAATAATGTAAGCCGTTTTACAACAGCTAACAACATCTTACAACACCGTACGAAACCTTAAAACTCCATAATAAACCTAATGAATTCGTAAGTGTCCTTTGAACATCGTACGATAAGTTAAGACATCTTACGACTATTTATGCCACATTAGCAACTCAACAGAGCGTTAGTATAAAGTAGGACGCCATACAGCTCCTAAGTACACCTTACAATACCGTACGTAAACTTAAAACTCCATAATAAACCTAATGAATTCGTACGAGTCCTTTGAACATTGTACTACAAGATAGGACATCTTACGACTCTTTATGCCACATTAGCAACTAGAAAAGAATGTTAGTATAATGTAAAACGCCATACAGCTCCACAATACCGTACGTAAACTTAAAGCTCCATAATAAACCTAATGAATTCGTACGAGTCCTTTGAACATCGTACGACAAGTTTGGATATCTTATGACTCTTTATGCCATATTAGCAACTTGAAAAGCACGTTAGAATAATGTAAGCCGTTTTACAACACCTAACAACATCTTACAACACCGTACGAAACCTTAAAACTTCATAATAAACCTAATGAATTCGTAAGTGTCCTTTGAACATCGTACGATAAGTTAAGACATCTTACGACTCTTTATGCCACATTAGCAACTAGAAAAGAACGTTAGTATAATGTAGAACGCCATACAGCTCCTAATTACACCTTACAATACCGTACGTAAACTTAAAGCTCCAAAATAAACCTAATGAATTCGTAAGTGTCCTTTGAACATCGTACGATAAGTTAAGACTTCTTCCGACTCTTTATGCCACATTAGCAACTCAAAAGAACGTTAGTATAATGTAGAACGCTATACAGCTCCACAATACCGTACGTAAACTTAAAGCTACATAATAAACATAATGAATTCGTACGAGTCCTTTGAACATCGTACTACAAGTTAGGACATCTTACGACTCTTTATGCCAAATTAGCAACTAGAAAAGAACGTTAGTATAATGTAGAACGCCATACAGCTCCTAAGTACACCTTACAATACCGTACGTAAACTTAAAGCTCCATAATAAACCTAATGAATTCGTACGAGTCCTTTGAACATCGTACGACAAGTTTGGATATCTTATGCCTCTTTATGCCATATTAGCAGCTTGAAAAGCACGTTAGAATAATGTAAGACGTTTTACAACACCTAACAACATCTTACAACACCGTACGAAACCATAAAACTCCATAATAAACCTAATGAATTCGTAAGTGTCCTTTGAACATCGTACGATAAGTTAAGACATCTTACGACTCTTTATGCCACATTAGCAACTCAAAAGAACGTTAGTAAAATGTAGAACGCCATACAGCTCCTATGTACACATTACAATACCGTACGTAAACTTAAAGCTACATAATAAACCTAATGAATTCGTACGAGTCCTTTGAACATCGTACTACAAGTTAGGACATCTTACGACTCTTTATGCCACATTAGCAACTCAAAAGAACGTTAGTATAATGTAGAACCCCATACAGCTCCTATGTACACATTACAATACCGTACGTAAACTTAAAGCTCCATAATAAACCTAATGAATTCGTACGAGTCCTTTGAACATCGTACTACAAGTTAGGACATCTTACGACTCTTTATGCCAAATTAGCAACTAGAAAAGAACGTTAGTATAATGTAGAACGCCATACAGCTCCTAAGTACACCTTACAATTCCGTACGTAAACTTAAAGCTCCATAATAAACCTAATGAATTCGTACGAGTCCTTTGAACATCGTACAACAAGTTTGGATATCTTATGCCTCTTTATGCCATATTAGCAGCTTGAAAAGCACGTTAGAATAATGTAAGACGTTTTACAACACCTAACAACATCTTACAACACCGTACGAAACCTTAAAACTTCATAATAAACCTAATGAATTCGTAAGTGTCCTTTGAACATCGTACGATAAGTTAAGACATCTTCCGACTCTTTATGCCACATTAGCAACTCAAAAGAACGTTAGTATAATGTAGAACGCCATACAGCTCCTATGTACACATTACAATACCGTACGTAAACTTAAAGCTCCATAATAAACCTAATGAATTCGTACGAGTCCTTTGAACATCGTACTACAAGTTAGCGCGTCTTACGACTCTTTATGCCAATTTAGCAACTAGAAAAGAACGTTAGTATAATGTAGAACGCCATACAGCTCCTAAGTACACCTTACAATACCGTACGTAAACTTAAAGCTCCATAATAAACCTAATGAATTCGTACGAGTCCTTTGAACATCGTACAACAAGTTTGGATATCTTATGCCTCTTTATGCCATATTAGCAGCTTGAAAAGCACGTTAGAATAATGTAAGACGTTTTACAACACCTAACAACATCTTACAACACCGTACGAAACCTTAAAACTCCATAATAAACCTAATGAATTCGTAAGTGTCCTTTGACCATCGTACGAGAAGTTAAGACATCTTACGACTCTTTATGCCACATTAGCAACTCAAAAGAACGTTAGTAAAATGTAGAACGCCATACAGCTCCTATGTACACATTACAATACCGTACGTAAACTTAAAGCTACATAATAAACATAATGAATTCGTACGAGTCCTTTGAACATAGTACTACAAGTTAGGACATCTTACGACTCTTTATGCCACATTAGCAACTAGAAAAGAACGTTAGTATAATGTAGAACGCCATACAGCTCCTAAGTACACCTTACAGTACCGTACGTAAACTTAAAGCTCCATAATAAACCAAATGAATTCGTACGAGTCCTTTGAACGTCGTACGACAAGTTTGGATATCTTATGACTCTTTATGCCATATTAGCAGCTTGAAAAGCATGTTAGAATAATGTAAGCCGTTTTACAACAGCTAACAACATCTTACAACACCGTACGAAACCTTAAAACTCCATAATAAACCTAATGAATTCGTAAGTGTCCTTTGAACATCGTACGATAAGTTAAGACATCTTACGACTATTTATGCCACATTAGCAACTCAACAGAGCGTTAGTATAAAGTAGGACGCCATACAGCTCCTAAGTACACCTTACAATACCGTACGTAAACTTAAAACTCCATAATAAACCTAATGAATTCGTACGAGTCCTTTGAACATTGTACTACAAGATAGGACATCTTACGACTCTTTATGCCACATTAGCAACTAGAAAAGAACGTTAGTATAATGTAAAACGCCATACAGCTCCACAATACCGTACGTAAACTTAAAGCTCCATAATAAACCTAATGAATTCGTACGAGTCCTTTGAACATCGTACGACAAGTTTGGATATCTTATGACTCTTTATGCCATATTAGCAACTTGAAAAGCACGTTAGAATAATGTAAGCCGTTTTACAACACCTAACAACATCTTACAACACCGTACGAAACCTTAAAACTTCATAATAAACCTAATGAATTCGTAAGTGTCCTTTGAACATCGTACGATAAGTTAAGACATCTTACGACTCTTTATGCCACATTAGCAACTAGAAAAGAACGTTAGTATAATGTAGAACGCCATACAGCTCCTAATTACACCTTACAATACCGTACGTAAACTTAAAGCTCCAAAATAAACCTAATGAATTCGTAAGTGTCCTTTGAACATCGTACGATAAGTTAAGACTTCTTCCGACTCTTTATGCCACATTAGCAACTCAAAAGAACGTTAGTATAATGTAGAACGCTATACAGCTCCACAATACCGTACGTAAACTTAAAGCTACATAATAAACATAATGAATTCGTACGAGTCCTTTGAACATCGTACTACAAGTTAGGACATCTTACGACTCTTTATGCCAAATTAGCAACTAGAAAAGAACGTTAGTATAATGTAGAACGCCATACAGCTCCTAAGTACACCTTACAATACCGTACGTAAACTTAAAGCTCCATAATAAACCTAATGAATTCGTACGAGTCCTTTGAACATCGTACGACAAGTTTGGATATCTTATGCCTCTTTATGCCATATTAGCAGCTTGAAAAGCACGTTAGAATAATGTAAGACGTTTTACAACACCTAACAACATCTTACAACACCGTACGAAACCATAAAACTCCATAATAAACCTAATGAATTCGTAAGTGTCCTTTGAACATCGTACGATAAGTTAAGACATCTTACGACTCTTTATGCCACATTAGCAACTCAAAAGAACGTTAGTAAAATGTAGAACGCCATACAGCTCCTATGTACACATTACAATACCGTACGTAAACTTAAAGCTACATAATAAACCTAATGAATTCGTACGAGTCCTTTGAACATCGTACTACAAGTTAGGACATCTTACGACTCTTTATGCCACATTAGCAACTAGAAAAGAACGTTAGTATAATGTAGAACGCCATACAACTCCTAAGTACACCTTACAATACCGTACGTAAACTTAAAACTCCATAATAAACCTAATGAATTCGTACGAGTCCTTTGAACATCATACTACAAGTTAGGACATCTTACGACTCTTTATGCCACATTAGCAACTAGAAAAGAACGTTAGTATAATGTAGAACGCCATACAGCTCCTAAGTACACCTTACAATACCGTACGTAAACTTAAAGCTCCAAAATAAACCTAATGAATTCGTAAGTGTCCTTTGAACATCGTACGATAAGTTAAGACTTCTTCCGACTCTTTATGCCACATTAGCAACTCAAAAGAACGTTAGTATAATGTAGAACGCCATACAGCTCCTATGTACACATTACAATACCGTACGTAAACTTAAAGCTCCATAATAAACCTAATGATTTCGTACGAGTCCTTTGAACATCGTACTACAAGTTAGGACATCTTACGACTCTTTATGCCAAATTAGCAACTAGAAAAGAACGTTAGTATAATGTTGAACGCCATACAGCTCCTAAGTACACCTTACAATACCGTCCGTAAACTTAAAGCTCCATAATAAACCTAATGAATTCGTACGAGTCCTTTGAACATCGTACGACAAGTTTGGATATCTTATGCCTCTTTATGCCATATTAGCAGCTTGAAAAGCACGTTAGAATAATGTAAGACGTTTTACAACACCTAACAACATCTTACAACACCGTACGAAACCTTAAAACTCCATAATAAACCTAATGAATTCGTAAGTGTCCTTTGAACATCGTACGATAAGTTAAGACATCTTACGACTCTTTATGCCACATTAGCAACTCAAAAGAACGTTAGTAAAATGTAGAACGCCATACAGCTCCTATGTACACATTACAATACCGTACGTAAACTTAAAGCTACATAATAAACCTAATGAATTCGTACGAGTCCTTTGAACATCGTACTACAAGTTAGGACATCTTACGACTCTTTATGCCACATTAGCAACTAGAAAAGAACGTTAGTATAATGTAGAACGCCATACAGCTCCTAAGTACACCTTACCGTACCGTACGTAAAGTTAAAGCTCCATAATAAACCTAATGAATTCGTACGAGTCCTTTGAACATCGTACGACAAGTTAGGATATCTTATGACTCTTTATGCCATATTAGCACCTTGAAAAGCATGTTAGTATAGTGTAAGAAATTTTACAACACCTAACAGCATCTTACAACACCGTACGAAACGTTAAAACTCCAAAATAAACCTAATGAATTCGTACGTGTCCTTTGAACATCGTACGATAAGTTAAGACATCTTACGACTCTTTATGCCACATTAGTAACTCAAAAGAGCGTTAGTATAATGTAGGACGCCATACAGCTCCTAAGTACACCTTAAAATACCGTACATAAAATTAAAGCTCCATAATAGACCTAATGAATTCGTACGAGTCCTTTGAACATCGTACGACAAGTTTGGATATCTTATGACTCTTTATGCCATATAAGCAGCTTGAAAAGCACGTTAGAATAATGTAAGACGTTTTACAACACCTAACAACATCTTACAACACCGTACGAAACCTTAAAACTTCAAAATAAACCTAATGAATTCGTAAGTGTCCTTTGAACATCGTACGATAAGTTAAGACATCTTCCGACTCTTTATGCCACATTAGCAACTCAAAAGAACGTTAGTATAATGTAGAACGCCATACAGCTCCTATGTACACATTACAATACCGTACGTAAACTTAAAGCTCCATAATAAACCTAATGAATTCGTACGAGTCCTTTGAACATCGTACTACAAGTTAGGACATCTTACGACTCTTTATGCCAAATTAGCAACTAGAAAAGAACGTTAGTATAATGTAGAACGCCATACAGCTCCTAAGTACACCTTACAATTCCGTACGTAAACTTAAAGCTCCATAATAAACCTAATGAATTCGTACGAGTCCTTTGAACATCGTACAACAAGTTTGGATATCTTATGCCTCTTTATGCCATATTAGCAGCTTGAAAAGCACGTTAGAATAATGTAAGACGTTTTACAACACCTAACAACATCTTACAACACCGTACGAAACCTTAAAACTTCATAATAAACCTAATGAATTCGTAAGTGTCCTTTGAACATCGTACGATAAGTTAAGACATCTTCCGACTCTTTATGCCACATTAGCAACTCAAAAGAACGTTAGTATAATGTAGAACGCCATACAGCTCCTATGTACACATTACAATACCGTACGTAAACTTAAAGCTCCATAATAAACCTAATGATTTCGTACGAGTCCTTTGAACATCGTACTACAAGTTAGGACATCTTACGACTCTTTATGCCAAATTAGCAACTAGAAAAGAACGTTAGTATAATGTTGAACGCCATACAGCTCCTAAGTACACCTTACAATACCGTACGTAAACTTAAAGCTCCATAATAAACCTAATGAATTCGTACGAGTCCTTTGAACATCGTACGACAAGTTTGGATATCTTATGCCTCTTTATGCCATATTAGCAGCTTGAAAAGCACGTTAGAATAATGTAAGACGTTTTACAACACCTAACAACATCTTACAACACCGTACGAAACCTTAAAACTCCATAATAAACCTAATGAATTCGTAAGTGTCCTTTGAACATCGTACGATAAGTTAAGACATCTTACGACTCTTTATGCCACATTAGCAACTCAAAAGAACGTTAGTAAAATGTAGAACGCCATACAGCTCCTATGTACACATTACAATACCGTACGTAAACTTAAAGCTACATAATAAACCTAATGAATTTGTACGAGTCCTTTGAACATCGTACTACAAGTTAGGACATCTTACGACTCTTTATGCCACATTAGCAACTAGAAAAGAACGTTAGTATAATGTAGAACGCCATACAGCTCCTAAGTACACCTTACCGTACCGTACGTAAAGTTAAAGCTCCATAATAAACCTAATGAATTCGTACGAGTCCTTTGAACATCGTACGACAAGTTAGGATATCTTATGACTCTTTATGCCATATTAGCACCTTGAAAAGCATGTTAGTATAGTGTAAGAAATTTTACAACACCTAACAGCATCTTACAACACCGTACGAAACGTTAAAACTCCAAAATAAACCTAATGAATTCGTACGTGTCCTTTGAACATCGTACGATAAGTTAAGACATCTTACGACTCTTTATGCCACATTAGTAACTCAAAAGAGCGTTAGTATAATGTAGGACGCCATACAGCTCCTAAGTACACCTTAAAATACCGTACATAAAATTAAAGCTCCATAATAGACCTAATGAATTCGTACGAGTCCTTTGAACATCGTACGACAAGTTTGGATATCTTATGACTCTTTATGCCATATAAGCAGCTTGAAAAGCACGTTAGAATAATGTAAGACGTTTTACAACACCTAACAACATCTTACAACACCGTACGAAACCTTAAAACTTCAAAATAAACCTAATGAATTCGTAAGTGTCCTTTGAACATCGTACGATAAGTTAAGACATCTTCCGACTCTTTATGCCACATTAGCAACTCAAAAGAACGTTAGTATAATGTAGAACGCCATACAGCTCCTATGTACACATTACAATACCGTACGTAAACTTAAAGCTCCATAATAAACCTAATGAATTCGTACGAGTCCTTTGAACATCGTACTACAAGTTAGGACATCTTACGACTCTTTATGCCAAATTAGCAACTAGAAAAGAACGTTAGTATAATGTAGAACGCCATACAGCTCCTAAGTACACCTTACAATTCCGTACGTAAACTTAAAGCTCCATAATAAACCTAATGAATTCGTACGAGTCCTTTGAACATCGTACAACAAGTTTGGATATCTTATGCCTCTTTATGCCATATTAGCAGCTTGAAAAGCACGTTAGAATAATGTAAGACGTTTTACAACACCTAACAACATCTTACAACACCGTACGAAACCTTAAAACTTCATAATAAACCTAATGAATTCGTAAGTGTCCTTTGAACATCGTACGATAAGTTAAGACATCTTCCGACTCTTTATGCCACATTAGCAACTCAAAAGAACGTTAGTATAATGTAGAACGCCATACAGCTCCTATGTACACATTACAATACCGTACGTAAACTTAAAGCTCCATAATAAACCTAATGATTTCGTACGAGTCCTTTGAACATCGTACTACAAGTTAGGACATCCTACGACTCTTTATGCCAAATTAGCAACTAGAAAAGAACGTTAGTATAATGTTGAACGCCATACAGCTCCTAAGTACACCTTACAATACCGTACGTAAACTTAAAGCTCCATAATAAACCTAATGAATTCGTACGAGTCCTTTGAACATCGTACGACAAGTTTGGATATCTTATGCCTCTTTATGCCATATTAGCAGCTTGAAAAGCACGTTAGAATAATGTAAGACGTTTTACAACACCTAACAACATCTTACAACACCGTACGAATCCTTAAAACTCCATAATAAACCTAATGAATTCGTAAGTGTCCTTTGAACATCGTACGATAAGTTAAGACATCTTACGACTCTTTATGCCACATTAGCAACTCAAAAGAACGTTAGTAAAATGTAGAACGCCATACATCTCCTATGTACACATTACAATACCGTACGTAAACTTAAAGCTACATAATAAACCTAATGAATTCGTACGAGTCCTTTGAACATCGTACTACAAGTTAGGACATCTTACGACTCTTTATGCCACATTAGCAACTAGAAAAGAACGTTAGTATAATGTAGAACGCCATACAGCTCCTAAGTACACCTTACAGTACCGTACGTAAAGTTAAAGCTCCATAATAAACCTAATGAATTCGTACGAGTCCTTTGAACATCGTACGACAAGTTAGGATATCTTATGACTCTTTATGCCATATTAGCACCTTGAAAAGCATGTTAGTATAGTGTAAGAAATTTTACAACACCTAACAGCATCTTACAACACCGTACGAAACGTTAAAACTCCAAAATAAACCTAATGAATTCGTACGTGTCCTTTGAACATCGTACGATAAGTTAAGACATCTTACGACTCTTTATGCCACATTAGTAACTCAAAAGAGCGTTAGTATAATGTAGGACGCCATACAGCTCCTAAGTACACCTTAAAATACCGTACATAAAATTAAAGCTCCATAATAGACCTAATGAATTCGTACGAGTCCTTTGAACATCGTACGACAAGTTTGGATATCTTATGACTCTTTATGCCATATAAGCAGCTTGAAAAGCACGTTAGAATAATGTAAGACGTTTTACAACACCTAACAACATCTTACAACACCGTACGAAACCTTAAAACTTCAAAATAAACCTAATGAATTCGTAAGTGTCCTTTGAACATCGTACGATAAGTTAAGACATCTTCCGACTCTTTATGCCACATTAGCAACTCAAAAGAACGTTAGTATAATGTAGAACGCCATACAGCTCCTATGTACACATTACAATACCGTACGTAAACTTAAAGCTCCATAATAAACCTAATGAATTCGTACGAGTCCTTTGAACATCGTACTACAAGTTAGGACATCTTACGACTCTTTATGCCAAATTAGCAACTAGAAAAGAACGTTAGTATAATGTAGAACGCCATACAGCTCCTAAGTACACCTTACAATTCCGTACGTAAACTTAAAGCCCCATAATAAACCTAATGAATTCGTACGAGTCCTTTGAACATCGTACAACAAGTTTGGATATCTTATGCCTCTTTATGCCATATTAGCAGCTTGAAAAGCACGTTAGAATAATGTAAGACGTTTTACAACACCTAACAACATCTTACAACACCGTACGAAACCTTAAAACTTCATAATAAACCTAATGAATTCGTAAGTGTCCTTTGAACATCGTACGATAAGTTAAGACATCTTCCGACTCTTTATGCCACATTAGCAACTCAAAAGAACGTTAGTATAATGTAGAACGCCATACAGCTCCTATGTACACATTACAATACCGTACGTAAACTTAAAGCTCCATAATAAACCTAATGAATTCGTACGAGTCCTTTGAACATCGTACTACAAGTTAGCGCATCTTACGACTCTTTATGCCAATTTAGCAACTAGAAAAGAACGTTAGTATAATGTAGAACGCCATACAGCTCCTAAGTACACCTTACAATACCGTACGTAAACTTAAAGCTCCATAATAAACCTAATGAATTCGTACGAGTCCTTTGAACATCGTACAACAAGTTTGGATATCTTATGCCTCTTTATGCCATATTAGCAGCTTGAAAAGCACGTTAGAATAATGTAAGACGTTTTACAACACCTAACAACATCTTACAACACCGTACGAAACCTTAAAACTCCATAATAAACCTAATGAATTCGTAAGTGTCCTTTGACCATCGTACGAGAAGTTAAGACATCTTACGACTCTTTATGCCACATTAGCAACTCAAAAGAACGTTAGTAAAATGTAGAACGCCATACAGCTCCTATGTACACATTACAATACCGTACGTAAACTTAAAGCTACATAATAAACATAATGAATTCGTACGAGTCCTTTGAACATAGTACTACAAGTTAGGACATCTTACGACTCTTTATGCCAGATTAGCAACTAGAAAAGAACGTTAGTATAATGTAGAACGCCATACAGCTCCTAAGTACACCTTACAATACCGTACGTAAACTTAAAACTCCATAATAAACCTAATGAATTCGTACGAGTCCTTTGAACATCATACTACAAGTTAGGACATCTTACGACTCTTTATGCCACATTAGCAACTAGAAAAGAACGTTAGTATAATGTAGAACGCCATACAGCTCCTAAGTACACCTTACAATACCGTACGTAAACTTAAAGCTCCAAAATAAACCTAATGAATTCGTAAGTGTCCTTTGAACATCGTACGATAAGTTAAGACTTCTTCCGACTCTTTATGCCACATTAGCAACTCAAAAGAACGTTAGTATAATGTAGAACGCCATACAGCTCCTATGTACACATTACAATACCGTACGTAAACTTAAAGCTCCATAATAAACCTAATGATTTCGTACGAGTCCTTTGAACATCGTACTACAAGTTAGGACATCTTACGACTCTTTATGCCAAATTAGCAACTAGAAAAGAACGTTAGTATAATGTTGAACGCCATACAGCTCCTAAGTACACCTTACAATACCGTACGTAAACTTAAAGCTCCATAATAAACCTAATGAATTCGTACGAGTCCTTTGAACATCGTACGACAAGTTTGGATATCTTATGCCTCTTTATGCCATATTAGCAGCTTGAAAAGCACGTTAGAATAATGTAAGACGTTTTACAACACCTAACAACATCTTACAACACCGTACGAAACCTTAAAACTTCATAATAAACCTAATGAATTCGTAAGTGTCCTTTGAACATCGTACGATAAGTTAAGACATCTTCCGACTCTTTATGCCACATTAGCAACTCAAAAGAACGTTAGTATAATGTAGAACGCCATACAGCTCCTATGTACACATTACAATACCGTACGTAAACTTAAAGCTCCATAATAAACCTAATGAATTCGTACGAGTCCTTTGAACATCGTACTACAAGTTAGCGCATCTTACGACTCTTTATGCCAATTTAGCAACTAGAAAAGAACGTTAGTATAATGTAGAACGCCATACAGCTCCTAAGTACACCTTACAATACCGTACGTAAACTTAAAGCTCCATAATAAACCTAATGAATTCGTACGAGTCCTTTGAACATCGTACAACAAGTTTGGATATCTTATGCCTCTTTATGCCATATTAGCAGCTTGAAAAGCACGTTAGAATAATGTAAGACGTTTTACAACACCTAACAACATCTTACAACACCGTACGAAACCTTAAAACTCCATAATAAACCTAATGAATTCGTAAGTGTCCTTTGACCATCGTACGAGAAGTTAAGACATCTTACGACTCTTTATGCCACATTAGCAACTCAAAAGAACGTTAGTAAAATGTAGAACGCCATACAGCTCCTATGTACACATTACAATACCGTACGTAAACTTAAAGCTACATAATAAACATAATGAATTCGTACGAGTCCTTTGAACATAGTACTACAAGTTAGGACATCTTACGACTCTTTATGCCAGATTAGCAACTAGAAAAGAACGTTAGTATAATGTAGAACGCCATACAGCTCCTAAGTACACCTTACAATACCGTACGTAAACTTAAAACTCCATAATAAACCTAATGAATTCGTACGAGTCCTTTGAACATCATACTACAAGTTAGGACATCTTACGACTCTTTATGCCACATTAGCAACTAGAAAAGAACGTTAGTATAATGTAGAACGCCATACAGCTCCTAAGTACACCTTACAATACCGTACGTAAACTTAAAGCTCCAAAATAAACCTAATGAATTCGTAAGTGTCCTTTGAACATCGTACGATAAGTTAAGACTTCTTCCGACTCTTTATGCCACATTAGCAACTCAAAAGAACGTTAGTATAATGTAGAACGCCATACAGCTCCTATGTACACATTACAATACCGTACGTAAACTTAAAGCTCCATAATAAACCTAATGATTTCGTACGAGTCCTTTGAACATCGTACTACAAGTTAGGACATCTTACGACTCTTTATGCCAAATTAGCAACTAGAAAAGAACGTTAGTATAATGTTGAACGCCATACAGCTCCTAAGTACACCTTACAATACCGTACGTAAACTTAAAGCTCCATAATAAACCTAATGAATTCGTACGAGTCCTTTGAACATCGTACGACAAGTTTGGATATCTTATGCCTCTTTATGCCATATTAGCAGCTTGAAAAGCACGTTAGAATAATGTAAGACGTTTTACAACACCTAACAACATCTTACAACACCGTACGAAACCTTAAAACTTCATAATAAACCTAATGAATTCGTAAGTGTCCTTTGAACATCGTACGATAAGTTAAGACATCTTCCGACTCTTTATGCCACATTAGCAACTCAAAAGAACGTTAGTATAATGTAGAACGCCATACAGCTCCTATGTACACATTACAATACCGTACGTAAACTTAAAGCTCCATAATAAACCTAATGAATTCGTACGAGTCCTTTGAACATCGTACTACAAGTTAGCGCATCTTACGACTCTTTATGCCAATTTAGCAACTAGAAAAGAACGTTAGTATAATGTAGAACGCCATACAGCTCCTAAGTACACCTTACAATACCGTACGTAAACTTAAAGCTCCATAATAAACCTAATGAATTCGTACGAGTCCTTTGAACATCGTACAACAAGTTTGGATATCTTATGCCTCTTTATGCCATATTAGCAGCTTGAAAAGCACGTTAGAATAATGTAAGACGTTTTACAACACCTAACAACATCTTACAACACCGTACGAAACCTTAAAACTCCATAATAAACCTAATGAATTCGTAAGTGTCCTTTGACCATCGTACGAGAAGTTAAGACATCTTACGACTCTTTATGCCACATTAGCAACTCAAAAGAACGTTAGTAAAATGTAGAACGCCATACAGCTCCTATGTACACATTACAATACCGTACGTAAACTTAAAGCTACATAATAAACATAATGAATTCGTACGAGTCCTTTGAACATAGTACTACAAGTTAGGACATCTTACGACTCTTTATGCCAGATTAGCAACTAGAAAAGAACGTTAGTATAATGTAGAACGCCATACAGCTCCTAAGTACACCTTACAATACCGTACGTAAACTTAAAACTCCATAATAAACCTAATGAATTCGTACGAGTCCTTTGAACATCATACTACAAGTTAGGACATCTTACGACTCTTTATGCCACATTAGCAACTAGAAAAGAACGTTAGTATAATGTAGAACGCCATACAGCTCCTAAGTACACCTTACAATACCGTACGTAAACTTAAAGCTCCAAAATAAACCTAATGAATTCGTAAGTGTCCTTTGAACATCGTACGATAAGTTAAGACTTCTTCCGACTCTTTATGCCACATTAGCAACTCAAAAGAACGTTAGTATAATGTAGAACGCCATACAGCTCCTATGTACACATTACAATACCGTACGTAAACTTAAAGCTCCATAATAAACCTAATGATTTCGTACGAGTCCTTTGAACATCGTACTACAAGTTAGGACATCTTACGACTCTTTATGCCAAATTAGCAACTAGAAAAGAACGTTAGTATAATGTTGAACGCCATACAGCTCCTAAGTACACCTTACAATACCGTACGTAAACTTAAAGCTCCATAATAAACCTAATGAATTCGTACGAGTCCTTTGAACATCGTACGACAAGTTTGGATATCTTATGCCTCTTTATGCCATATTAGCAGCTTGAAAAGCACGTTAGAATAATGTAAGACGTTTTACAACACCTAACAACATCTTACAACACCGTACGAAACCTTAAAACTTCATAATAAACCTAATGAATTCGTAAGTGTCCTTTGAACATCGTACGATAAGTTAAGACATCTTCCGACTCTTTATGCCACATTAGCAACTCAAAAGAACGTTAGTATAATGTAGAACGCCATACAGCTCCTATGTACACATTACAATACCGTACGTAAACTTAAAGCTCCATAATAAACCTAATGAATTCGTACGAGTCCTTTGAACATCGTACTACAAGTTAGCGCATCTTACGACTCTTTATGCCAATTTAGCAACTAGAAAAGAACGTTAGTATAATGTAGAACGCCATACAGCTCCTAAGTACACCTTACAATACCGTACGTAAACTTAAAGCTCCATAATAAACCTAATGAATTCGTACGAGTCCTTTGAACATCGTACAACAAGTTTGGATATCTTATGCCTCTTTATGCCATATTAGCAGCTTGAAAAGCACGTTAGAATAATGTAAGACGTTTTACAACACCTAACAACATCTTACAACACCGTACGAAACCTTAAAACTCCATAATAAACCTAATGAATTCGTAAGTGTCCTTTGACCATCGTACGAGAAGTTAAGACATCTTACGACTCTTTATGCCACATTAGCAACTCAAAAGAACGTTAGTAAAATGTAGAACGCCATACAGCTCCTATGTACACATTACAATACCGTACGTAAACTTAAAGCTACATAATAAACATAATGAATTCGTACGAGTCCTTTGAACATAGTACTACAAGTTAGGACATCTTACGACTCTTTATGCCAGATTAGCAACTAGAAAAGAACGTTAGTATAATGTAGAACGCCATACAGCTCCTAAGTACACCTTACAATACCGTACGTAAACTTAAAACTCCATAATAAACCTAATGAATTCGTACGAGTCCTTTGAACATCATACTACAAGTTAGGACATCTTACGACTCTTTATGCCACATTAGCAACTAGAAAAGAACGTTAGTATAATGTAGAACGCCATACAGCTCCTAAGTACACCTTACAATACCGTACGTAAACTTAAAGCTCCAAAATAAACCTAATGAATTCGTAAGTGTCCTTTGAACATCGTACGATAAGTTAAGACTTCTTCCGACTCTTTATGCCACATTAGCAACTCAAAAGAACGTTAGTATAATGTAGAACGCCATACAGCTCCTATGTACACATTACAATACCGTACGTAAACTTAAAGCTCCATAATAAACCTAATGATTTCGTACGAGTCCTTTGAACATCGTACTACAAGTTAGGACATCTTACGACTCTTTATGCCAAATTAGCAACTAGAAAAGAACGTTAGTATAATGTTGAACGCCATACAGCTCCTAAGTACACCTTACAATACCGTACGTAAACTTAAAGCTCCATAATAAACCTAATGAATTCGTACGAGTCCTTTGAACATCGTACGACAAGTTTGGATATCTTATGCCTCTTTATGCCATATTAGCAGCTTGAAAAGCACGTTAGAATAATGTAAGACGTTTTACAACACCTAACAACATCTTACAACACCGTACGAAACCTTAAAACTTCATAATAAACCTAATGAATTCGTAAGTGTCCTTTGAACATCGTACGATAAGT
The DNA here is from genome assembly GCA_030867185.1 of Tagetes erecta. Taxonomy (NCBI): domain Eukaryota; kingdom Viridiplantae; phylum Streptophyta; class Magnoliopsida; order Asterales; family Asteraceae; genus Tagetes; species Tagetes erecta. The sequence goes on along the minus strand of CM061490.1, from coordinate 61,623,454 downwards.
TAAGACATCTTCCGACTCTTTATGCCACATTAGCAACTCAAAAGAACGTTAGTATAATGTAGAACGCCATACAGCTCCTATGTACACATTACAATACCGTACGTAAACTTAAAGCTCCATAATAAACCTAATGAATTCGTACGAGTCCTTTGAACATCGTACTACAAGTTAGCGCATCTTACGACTCTTTATGCCAATTTAGCAACTAGAAAAGAACGTTAGTATAATGTAGAACGCCATACAGCTCCTAAGTACACCTTACAATACCGTACGTAAACTTAAAGCTCCATAATAAACCTAATGAATTCGTACGAGTCCTTTGAACATCGTACAACAAGTTTGGATATCTTATGCCTCTTTATGCCATATTAGCAGCTTGAAAAGCACGTTAGAATAATGTAAGACGTTTTACAACACCTAACAACATCTTACAACACCGTACGAAACCTTAAAACTCCATAATAAACCTAATGAATTCGTAAGTGTCCTTTGACCATCGTACGAGAAGTTAAGACATCTTACGACTCTTTATGCCACATTAGCAACTCAAAAGAACGTTAGTAAAATGTAGAACGCCATACAGCTCCTATGTACACATTACAATACCGTACGTAAACTTAAAGCTACATAATAAACATAATGAATTCGTACGAGTCCTTTGAACATAGTACTACAAGTTAGGACATCTTACGACTCTTTATGCCACATTAGCAACTAGAAAAGAACGTTAGTATAATGTAGAACGCCATACAGCTCCTAAGTACACCTTACAATACCGTACGTAAACTTAAAGCTCCATAATAAACCTAATGAATTCGTACGAGTCCTTTGAACATCGTACGACAAGTTTGGATATCTTATGCCTCTTTATGCCATATTAGCAGCTTGAAAAGCACGTTAGAATAATGTAAGACGTTTTACAACACCTAACAACATCTTACAACACCGTACGAAACCATAAAACTCCATAATAAACCTAATGAATTCGTAAGTGTCCTTTGAACATCGTACGATAAGTTAAGACATTTTACGACTCTTTATGCCACATTAGCAACTCAAAAGAACGTTAGTAAAATGTAGAACGCCATACAGCTCCTATGTACACATTACAATACCGTACGTAAACTTAAAGCTACATAATAAACCTAATGAATTCGTACGAGTCCTTTGAACATCGTACTACAAGTTAGGACATCTTACGACTCTTTATGCCACATTAGCAACTAGAAAAGAACGTTAGTATAATGTAGAACGCCATACAGCTCCTAAGTACACCTTACAATACCGTACGTAAACTTAAAGCTCCATAATAAACCTAATGAATTCGTACGAGTCCTTTGAACATCGTACGACAAGTTTGGATATCTTATGACTCTTTATGCCATATAAGCAGCTTGAAAAGCACGTTAGAATAATGTAAGACGTTTTACAACACCTAACAACATCTTACAACACCGTACGAAACCTTAAAACTTCAAAATAAACCTAATGAATTCGTAAGTGTCCTTTGAACATCGTACGATAAGTTAAGACATCTTCCGACTCTTTATGCCACATTAGCAACTCAAAAGAACGTTAGTATAATGTAGAACGCCATACAGCTCCTATGTACACATTACAATACCGTACGTAAACTTTAAGCTCCATAATAAACCTAATGAATTCGTACGAGTCCTTTGAACATCGTACTACAAGTTAGGACATCTTAGGACTCTTTATGCCAAATTAGCAACTAGAAAAGAACGTTAGTATAATGTAGAACGCCATACAGCTCCTAAGTACACCTTACAATTCCGTACGTAAACTTAAAGCTCCATAATAAACCTAATGAATTCGTACGAGTCCTTTGAACATCGTACAACAAGTTTGGATATCTTATGCCTCTTTATGCCATATTAGCAGCTTGAAAAGCACGTTAGAATAATGTAAGACGTTTTACAACACCTAACAACATCTTACAACACCGTACGAAACCTTAAAACTTCATAATAAACCTAATGAATTCGTAAGTGTCCTTTGAACATCGTACGATAAGTTAAGACATCTTCCGACTCTTTATGCCACATTAGCAACTCAAAAGAACGTTAGTATAATGTAGAACGCCATACAGCTCCTATGTACACATTACAATACCGTACGTAAACTTAAAGCTCCATAATAAACCTAATGAATTCGTACGAGTCCTTTGAACATCGTACTACAAGTTAGCGCATCTTACGACTCTTTATGCCAAATTAGCAACTAGAAAAGAACGTTAGTATAATGTAGAACGCCATACAGCTCCTAAGTACACCTTACAATACCGTACGTAAACTTAAAGCTCCATAATAAACCTAATGAATTCGTACGAGTCCTTTGAACATCGTACAACAAGTTTGGATATCTTATGCCTCTTTATGCCATATTAGCAGCTTGAAAAGCACGTTAGAATAATGTAAGACGTTTTACAACACCTAACAACATCTTACAACACCGTACGAAACCTTAAAACTCCATAATAAACCTAATGAATTCGTAAGTGTCCTTTGACCATCGTACGAGAAGTTAAGACATCTTACGACTCTTTATGCCACATTAGCAACTCAAAAGAACGTTAGTAAAATGTAGAACGCCATACAGCTCCTATGTACACATTACAATACCGTACGTAAACTTAAAGCTACATAATAAACATAATGAATTCGTACGAGTCCTTTGAACATAGTACTACAAGTTAGGACATCTTACGACTCTTTATGCCACATTAGCAACTAGAAAAGAACGTTAGTATAATGTAGAACGCCATACAGCTCCTAAGTACACCTTACAGTACCGTACGTAAACTTAAAGCTCCATAATAAACCAAATGAATTCGTACGAGTCCTTTGAACGTCGTACGACAAGTTTGGATATCTTATGACTCTTTATGCCATATTAGCAGCTTGAAAAGCATGTTAGAATAATGTAAGCCGTTTTACAACAGCTAACAACATCTTACAACACCGTACGAAACCTTAAAACTTCATAATAAACCTAATGAATTCGTAAGTGTCCTTTGAACATCGTACGATAAGTTAAGACATCTTACGACTCTTTATGCCACATTAGCAACTAGAAAAGAACGTTAGTATAATGTAGAACGCCATACAGCTCCTAATTACACCTTACAATACCGTACGTAAACTTAAAGCTACATAATAAACCTAATGAATTCGTACGAGTCCTTTGAACATCGTACTACAAGTTAGGACATCTTACGACTCTTTATGCCACATTAGCAACTAGAAAAGAACGTTAGTATAATGTAGAACGCCATACAGCTCCTAAGTACACCTTACAATACCGTACGTAAACTTAAAGCTCCATAATAAACCTAATGAATTCGTACGAGTCCTTTGAACATCGTACGACAAGTTTGGATATCTTATGACTCTTTATGCCATATAAGCAGCTTGAAAAGCACGTTAGAATAATGTAAGACGTTTTACAACACCTAACAACATCTTACAACACCGTACGAAACCTTAAAACTTCAAAATAAACCTAATGAATTCGTAAGTGTCCTTTGAACATCGTACGATAAGTTAAGACATCTTCCGACTCTTTATGCCACATTAGCAACTCAAAAGAACGTTAGTATAATGTAGAACGCCATACAGCTCCTATGTACACATTACAATACCGTATGTAAACTTTAAGCTCCATAATAAACCTAATGAATTCGTACGAGTCCTTTGAACATCGTACTACAAGTTAGGACATCTTACGACTCTTTATGCCACATTAGCAACTAGAAAAGAACGTTAGTATAATGTAGAACGCCATACAGCTCCTAAGTACACCTTACAATACCGTACGTAAACTTAAAGCTCCATAATAAACCTAATGAATTCGTACGAGTCCTTTGAACATCGTACGACAAGTTTGGATATCTTATGACTCTTTATGCCATATAAGCAGCTTGAAAAGCACGTTAGAATAATGTAAGACGTTTTACAACACCTAACAACATCTTACAACACCGTACGAAACCTTAAAACTTCAAAATAAACCTAATGAATTCGTAAGTGTCCTTTGAACATCGTACGATAAGTTAAGACATCTTCCGACTCTTTATGCCACATTAGCAACTCAAAAGAACGTTAGTATAATGTAGAACGCCATACAGCTCCTATGTACACATTACAATACCGTATGTAAACTTTAAGCTCCATAATAAACCTAATGAATTCGTACGAGTCCTTTGAACATCGTACTACAAGTTAGGACATCTTACGACTCTTTATGCCAAATTAGCAACTAGAAAAGAACGTTAGTATAATGTAGAACGCCATACAGCTCCTAAGTACACCTTACAAAACCGTACGTAAACTTAAAGCTCCATAATAAACCTAATGAATTTGTACGAGTCCTTTGAACATTGTACAACAAGTTTGGATATCTTATGCCTCTTTATGCCATATTAGCAGCTTGAAAAGCACGTTAGAATAATGTAAGACGTTTTACAACACCTAACAACATCTTACAACACCGTACGAAACCTTAAAACTTCATAACAAACCTAATGAATTCGTAAGTGTCCTTTGAACATCGTACGATAAGTTAAGACATCTTCCGACTCTTTATGCCACATTAGCAACTCAAAAGAACGTTAGTATAATGTAGAACGCCATACAGCTCCTATGTACACATTACAATACCGTACGTAAACTTAAAGCTCCATAATAAACCTAATGAATTCGTACGAGTCCTTTGAACATCGTACTACAAGTTAGCGCATCTTACGACTCTTTATGCCAAATTAGCAACTAGAAAAGAACGTTAGTATAATGTAGAACGCCATACAGCTCCTAAGTACACCTTACAATACCGTACGTAAACTTAAAGCTCCATAATAAACCTAATGAATTCGTACGAGCCCTTTGAACATCGTACAACAAGTTTGGATATCTTATGCCTCTTTATGCCATATTAGCAGCTTGAAAAGCACGTTAGAATAATGTAAGACGTTTTACAACACCTAACAACATCTTACAACACCGTACGAAACCTTAAAACTCCATAATAAACCTAATGAATTCGTAAGTGTCCTTTGACCATCGTACGAGAAGTTAAGACATCTTACGACTCTTTATGCCAAATTAGCAACTCAAAAGAACGTTAGTAAAATGTAGAACGCCATACAGCTCCTATGTACACATTACAATACCGTACGTAAACTTAAAGCTCCAAAATAAACCTAATGAATTCGTAAGTGTCCTTTGAACATCGTACGATAAGTTAAGACTTCTTCCGACTCTTTATGCCACATTAGCAACTCAAAAGAACGTTAGTATAATGTAGAACGCCATACAACTCCTATGTACACATTACAATACCGTACGTAAACTTAAAGCTCCATAATAAACCTAATGAATTCGTACGAGTCCTTTGAACATCGTACTACAAGTTAGGACATCTTACGACTCTTTATGCCAAATTAGCAACTAGAAAAGAACGTTAGTATAATGTAGAACGCCATACAGCTCCTAAGTACACCTTACAGTACCGTACGTAAACTTAAAGCTCCATAATAAACCAAATGAATTCGTACGAGTCCTTTGAACGTCGTACGACAAGTTTGGATATCTTATGACTCTTTATGCCATATTAGCAGCTTGAAAAGCACGTTAGAATAATGTAAGCCGTTTTACAACAGCTAACAACATCTTACAACACCGTACGAAACCTTAAAACTCCATAATAAACCTAATGAATTCGTAAGTGTCCTTTGAACATCGTACGATAAGTTAAGACATCTTACGACTATTTATGCCACATTAGCAACTCAACAGAGCGTTAGTATAAAGTAGGACGCCATACAGCTCCTAAGTACACCTTACAATACCGTACGTAAACTTAAAGCTCCAAAATAAACCTAATGAATTCGTAAGTGTCCTTTGAACATCGTACGATAAGTTAAGACTTCTTCCGACTCTTTATGCCACATTAGCAACTCAAAAGAACGTTAGTATAATGTAGAACGCCATACAGCTCCACAATACCGTACGTAAACTTAAAGCTACATAATAAACATAATGAATTCGTACGAGTCCTTTGAACATCGTACTACAAGTTAGGACATCTTACGACTCTTTATGCCAAATTAGCAACTAGAAAAGAACGTTAGTATAATGTAGAACGCCATACAGCTCCTAAGTACACCTTACAATACCGTACGTAAACTTAAAGCTACATAATAAACCTAATGAATTCGTACGAGTCCTTTGAACATCGTACGACAAGTTTGGATATCTTATGCCTCTTTATGCCATATTAGCAGCTTGAAAAGCACGTTAGAATAATGTAAGACGTTTTACAACACCTAACAACATCTTACAACACCGTACGAAACCTTAAAACTTCATAACAAACCTAATGAATTCGTAAGTGTCCTTTGAACATCGTACGATAAGTTAAGACATCTTCCGACTCTTTATGCCACATTAGCAACTCAAAAGAACGTTAGTATAATGTAGAACGCCATACAGCTCCTATGTACACATTACAATACCGTACGTAAACTTAAAGCTCCATAATAAACCTAATGAATTCGTACGAGTCCTTTGAACATCGTACTACAAGTTAGCGCATCTTACGACTCTTTATGCCAAATTAGCAACTAGAAAAGAACGTTAGTATAATGTAGAACGCCATACAGCTCCTAAGTACACCTTACAATACCGTACGTAAACTTAAAGCTCCATAATAAACCTAATGAATTCGTACGAGCCCTTTGAACATCGTACAACAAGTTTGGATATCTTATGCCTCTTTATGCCATATTAGCAGCTTGAAAAGCACGTTAGAATAATGTAAGACGTTTTACAACACCTAACAACATCTTACAACACCGTACGAAACCTTAAAACTCCATAATAAACCTAATGAATTCGTAAGTGTCCTTTGACCATCGTACGAGAAGTTAAGACATCTTACGACTCTTTATGCCAAATTAGCAACTCAAAAGAACGTTAGTAAAATGTAGAACGCCATACAGCTCCTATGTACACATTACAATACCGTACGTAAACTTAAAGCTCCAAAATAAACCTAATGAATTCGTAAGTGTCCTTTGAACATCGTACGATAAGTTAAGACTTCTTCCGACTCTTTATGCCACATTAGCAACTCAAAAGAACGTTAGTATAATGTAGAACGCCATACAGCTCCTATGTACACATTACAATACCGTACGTAAACTTAAAGCTCCATAATAAACCTAATGAATTCGTACGAGTCCTTTGAACATCGTACTACAAGTTAGGACATCTTACGACTCTTTATGCCAAATTAGCAACTAGAAAAGAACGTTAGTATAATGTAGAACGCCATACAGCTCCTAAGTACACCTTACAGTACCGTACGTAAACTTAAAGCTCCATAATAAACCAAATGAATTCGTACGAGTCCTTTGAACGTCGTACGACAAGTTTGGATATCTTATGACTCTTTATGCCATATTAGCAGCTTGAAAAGCACGTTAGAATAATGTAAGCCGTTTTACAACAGCTAACAACATCTTACAACACCGTACGAAACCTTAAAACTCCATAATAAACCTAATGAATTCGTAAGTGTCCTTTGAACATCGTACGATAAGTTAAGACATCTTACGACTATTTATGCCACATTAGCAACTCAACAGAGCGTTAGTATAAAGTAGGACGCCATACAGCTCCTAAGTACACCTTACAATACCATACGTAAACTTAAAGCTCCAAAATAAACCTAATGAATTCGTAAGTGTCCTTTGAACATCGTACGATAAGTTAAGACTTCTTCCGACTCTTTATGCCACATTAGCAACTCAAAAGAACGTTAGTATAATGTAGAACGCCATACAGCTCCACAATACCGTACGTAAACTTAAAGCTACATAATAAACATAATGAATTCGTACGAGTCCTTTGAACATCGTACTACAAGTTAGGACATCTTACGACTCTTTATGCCAAATTAGCAACTAGAAAAGAACGTTAGTATAATGTAGAACGCCATACAGCTCCTAAGTACACCTTACAATACCGTACGTAAACTTAAAGCTCCATAATAAACCTAATGAATTCGTACGAGCCCTTTGAACATCGTACAACAAGTTTGGATATCTTATGCCTCTTTATGCCATATTAGCAGCTTGAAAAGCACGTTAGAATAATGTAAGACGTTTTACAACACCTAACAACATCTTACAACACCGTACGAAACCTTAAAACTCCATAATAAACCTAATGAATTCGTAAGTGTCCTTTGACCATCGTACGAGAAGTTAAGACATCTTACGACTCTTTATGCCAAATTAGCAACTCAAAAGAACGTTAGTAAAATGTAGAACGCCATACAGCTCCTATGTACACATTACAATACCGTACGTAAACTTAAAGCTCCAAAATAAACCTAATGAATTCGTAAGTGTCCTTTGAACATCGTACGATAAGTTAAGACTTCTTCCGACTCTTTATGCCACATTAGCAACTCAAAAGAACGTTAGTATAATGTAGAACGCCATACAGCTCCTATGTACACATTACAATACCGTACGTAAACTTAAAGCTCCATAATAAACCTAATGAATTCGTACGAGTCCTTTGAATATCGTACTACAAGTTAGGACATCTTACGACTCTTTATGCCAAATTAGCAACTAGAAAAGAACGTTAGTATAATGTAGAACGCCATACAGCTCCTAAGTACACCTTACAGTACCGTACGTAAACTTAAAGCTACATAATAAACCAAATGAATTCGTACGAGTCCTTTGAACGTCGTACGACAAGTTTGGATATCTTATGCCTCTTTATGCCATATTAGCAGCTTGAAAAGCACGTTAGAATAATGTAAGACGTTTTACAACACCTAACAACATCTTACAACACCGTACGAAACCTTAAAACTCCATAATAAACCTAATGAATTCGTAAGTGTCCTTTGAACATCGTACGATAAGTTAAGACATCTTACGACTCTTTATGCCACATTAGCAACTCAAAAGAACGTTAGTAAAATGTAGAACGCCATACAGCTCCTATGTACACATTACAATACCGTACGTAAACTTAAAGCTACATAATAAACCTAATGAATTCGTACGAGTCCTTTGAACATCGTACTACAAGTTAGGACATCTTACGACTCTTTATGCCACATTAGCAACTAGAAAAGAACGTTAGTATAATGTAGAACGCCATACAGCTCCTAAGTACACCTTACAATACCGTACGTAAACTTAAAGCTCCATAATAAACCTAATGAATTCGTACGAGTCCTTTGAACATCGTACGACAAGTTTGGATATCTTATGACTCTTTATGCCATATAAGCAGCTTGAAAAGCACGTTAGAATAATGTAAGACGTTTTACAACACCTAACAACATCTTACAACACCGTACGAAACCTTAAAACTTCAAAATAAACCTAATGAATTCGTAAGTGTCCTTTGAACATCGTACGATAAGTTAAGACATCTTCCGACTCTTTATGCCACATTAGCAACTCAAAAGAACGTTAGTATAATGTAGAACGCCATACAGCTCCTATGTACACATTACAATACCGTACGTAAACTTTAAGCTCCATAATAAACCTAATGAATTCGTACGAGTCCTTTGAACATCGTACTACAAGTTAGGACATCTTAGGACTCTTTATGCCAAATTAGCAACTAGAAAAGAACGTTAGTATAATGTAGAACGCCATACAGCTCCTAAGTACACCTTACAATACCGTACGTAAACTTAAAGCTCCATAATAAACCTAATGAATTCGTACGAGTCCTTTGAACATCGTACAACAAGTTTGGATATCTTATGCCTCTTTATGCCATATTAGCAGCTTGAAAAGCACGTTAGAATAATGTAAGACGTTTTACAACACCTAACAACATCTTACAACACCGTACAAAACCTTAAAACTTCATAACAAACCTAATGAATTCGTAAGTGTCTTTTGAACATCGTACGATAAGTTAAGACATCTTCCGACTCTTTATGCCACATTAGCAACTCAAAAGAACGTTAGTATAATGTAGAACGCCATACAGCTCCTATGTACACATTACAATACCGTACGTAAACTTAAAGCTCCATAATAAACCTAATGAATTCGTACGAGTCCTTTGAACATCGTACTACAAGTTAGCGCATCTTACGACTCTTTATGCCAAATTAGCAACTAGAAAAGAACGTTAGTATAATGTAGAACGCCATACAGCTCCTAAGTACACCTTACAATACCGTACGTAAACTTAAAGCTCCATAATAAACCTAATGAATTCGTACGAGCCCTTTGAACATCGTACAACAAGTTTGGATATCTTATGCCTCTTTATGCCATATTAGCAGCTTGAAAAGCACGTTAGAATAATGTAAGACGTTTTACAACACCTAACAACATCTTACAACACCGTACGAAACCTTAAAACTCCATAATAAACCTAATGAATTCGTAAGTGTCCTTTGACCATCCTACGAGAAGTTAAGACATCTTACGACTCTTTATGCCAAATTAGCAACTCAAAAGAACGTTAGTAAAATGTAGAACGCCATACAGCTCCTATGTACACATTACAATACCGTACGTAAACTTAAAGCTCCAAAATAAACCTAATGAATTCGTAAGTGTCCTTTGAACATCGTACGATAAGTTAAGACTTCTTCCGACTCTTTATGCCACATTAGCAACTCAAAAGAACGTTAGTATAATGTAGAACGCCATACAGCTCCTATGTACACATTACAATACCGTACGTAAACTTAAAGCTCCATAATAAACCTAATGAATTCGTACGAGTCCTTTGAACATCGTACTACAAGTTAGGACATCTTACGACTCTTTATGCCAAATTAGCAACTAGAAAAGAACGTTAGTATAATGTAGAACGCCATACAGCTCCTAAGTACACCTTACAGTACCGTACGTAAACTTAAAGCTCCATAATAAACCAAATGAATTCGTATGAGTCCTTTGAACGTCGTACGACAAGTTTGGATATCTTATGACTCTTTATGCCATATTAGCAGCTTGAAAAGCACGTTAGAATAATGTAAGCCGTTTTACAACAGCTAACAACATCTTACAACACCGTACGAAACCTTAAAACTCCATATAAAACCTAATGAATTCGTAAGTGTCCTTTGAACATCGTACGATAAGTTAAGACATCTTACGACTATTTATGCCACATTAGCAACTCAACAGAGCGTTAGTATAAAGTAGGACGCCATACAGATCCTAAGTACACCTTATAATACCGTACGTAAACTTAAAACTCCATAATAAACCTAATGAATTCGTACGAGTCCTTTGAACATCGTACTACAAGATAGGACATCTTACGACTCTTTATGCCACATTAGCAACTAGAAAAGAACGTTAGTATAATGTAAAACGCCATACTGCTCCACAATACCGTACGTAAACTTAAAGCTCCATAATAAACCTAATGAATTCGTACGAGTCCTTTGAACATCGTACGACAAGTTTGGATATCTTATGACTCTTTATGCCATATTAGCAGCTTGAAAAGCACGTTAGAATAATGTAAGCCGTTTTACAACACATAACAACATCTTACAACACCGTACGAAACTTTAAAACTTCATAATAAACCTAATGAATTCGTAAGTGTCCTTTGAACATCGTACGATAAGTTAAGACATCTTACGACTCTTTATGCCACATTAGCAACTCAACAGAGCGTTAGTATAAAGTAGGACGCCATACAGCTCCTAATTACACCTTACAATACCGTAGGTAAACTTAAAACTCCATAATAAACCTAATGAATTCGTACGAGTCCTTTGAACATCATACTACAAGTTAGGACATCTTACGACTCTTTATGCCAAATTAGCAACTAGAAAAGAACGTTAGTATAATGTAGAACGCCATACAGCTCCTAAGTACACCTTACAATACCGTACGTAATCTTAAAGCTCCAAAATAAACCTAATGAATTCGTAAGTGTCCTTTGAACATCGTACGATAAGTTAAGACTTCTTCCGACTCTTTATGCCACATTAGCAACTCAAAAAAAAACGTTAGTATAATGTAGAACGCCATACAGCTCCTATGTACACATTACAATACCGTACGTAAACTTAAAGCTCCATAATAAACCTAATGAATTCGTACGAGTCCTTTGAACATCGTACTACAAGTTAGGACATCTTACGACTCTTTATGCCAAATTAGCAACTAGAAAAGAACGTTAGTATAATGTAGAACGCCATACAGCTCCTAAGTACACCTTACAGTACGGTACGTAAACTTAAAGCTCCATAATAAACCAAATGAATTCGTACGAGTTCTTTGAACGTCGTACGACAAGTTTGGATATCTTATGACCCTTTATGCCATATTAGCAGCTTGAAAAGCACGTTAGAATAATGTAAGCCGTTTTACAACAGCTAACAACATCTTACAACACCGTACGAAACCTTAAAACTCCATAATAAACCTAATGAATTCGTAAGTGTCCTTTGAACATCGTACGATAAGTTAAGACATCTTCCGACTCTTTATGCCACATTAGCAACTCAAAAGAACGTTAGTATAATGTAGAACGCCATACAGCTCCTATGTACACATTACAATACCGTACGTAAACTTAAAGCTCCATAATAAACCTAATGAATTCGTACGAGTCCTTTGAACATCGTACTACAAGTTAGCGCATCTTACGACTCTTTATGCCAAATTAGCAACTAGAAAAGAACGTTAGTATAATGTAGAACGCCATACAGCTCCTAAGTACACCTTACAATACCGTACGTAAACTTAAAGCTCCATAATAAACCTAATGAATTCGTACGAGCCCTTTGAACATCGTACAACAAGTTTGGATATCTTATGCCTCTTTATGCCATATTAGCAGCTTGAAAAGCACGTTAGAATAATGTAAGACGTTTTACAACACCTAACAACATCTTACAACACCGTACGAAACCTTAAAACTCCATAATAAACCTAATGAATTCGTAAGTGTCCTTTGACCATCGTACGAGAAGTTAAGACATCTTACGACTCATTATGCCAAATTAGCAACTCAAAAGAACGTTAGTAAAATGTAGAACGCAATACAGCTCCTATGTACACATTACAATACCGTACGTAAACTTAAAGCTCCAAAATAAACCTAATGAATTCGTAAGTGTCCTTTGAACATCGTACGATAAGTTAAGACTTCTTCCGACTCTTTATGCCACATTAGCAACTCAAAAGAACGTTAGTATAATGTAGAACGCCATACAGCTCCTATGTACACATTACAATACCGTACGTAAACTTAAAGCTCCATAATAAACCTAATGAATTCGTACGAGTCCTTTGAACATCGTACTACAAGTTAGGACATCTTACGACTCTTTATGCCAAATTAGCAACTAGAAAAGAACGTTAGTATAATGTAGAACGCCATACAGCTGCTAAGTACACCTTACAGTACCGTACGTAAACTTAAAGCTCCATAATAAACCAAATGAATTCGTACGAGTCCTTTGAACGTCGTACGACAAGTTTGGATATCTTATGACTCTTTATGCCATATTAGCAGCTTGAAAAGCACGTTAGAATAATGTAAGCCGTTTTACAACAGCTAACAACATCTTACAACACCGTACGAAACCTTAAAACTCCATAATAAACCTAATGAATTCGTAAGTGTCCTTTGAACATCGTACGATAAGTTAAGACATCTTCCGACTCTTTATGCCACATTAGCAACTCAAAAGAACGTTAGTATAATGTAGAACGCCATACAGCTCCTATGTACACATTACAATACCGTACGTAAACTTAAAGCTCCATAATAAACCTAATGAATTCGTACGAGTCCTTTGAACATCGTACTACAAGTTAGCGCATCTTACGACTCTTTATGCCAAATTAGCAACTAGAAAAGAACGTTAGTATAATGTAGAAGGCCATACAGCTCCTAAGTACACCTTACAATACCGTACGTAAACTTAAAGCTCCATAATAAACCTAATGAATTCGTACGAGCCCTTTGAACATCGTACAAGAAGTTTGGATATCTTATGCCTCTTTATGCCATATTAGCAGCTTGAAAAGCACGTTAGAATAATGTAAGACGTTTTACAACACCTAACAACATCTTACAACACCGTACGAAACCTTAAAACTCCATAATAAACCTAATGAATTCGTAAGTGTCCTTTGACCATCGTACGAGAAGTTAAGACATCTTACGACTCTTTATGCCAAATTAGCAACTCAAAAGAACGTTACTAAATGTAGAACGCAATACAGCTCCTATGTACACATTACAATACCGTACGTAAACTTAAAGCTCCAAAATAAACCTAATGAATTCGTAAGTGTCCTTTGAACATCGTACGATAAGTTAAGACTTCTTCCGACTCTTTATGCCACATTAGCAACTCAAAAGAACGTTAGTATAATGTAGAACGCCATACAGCTCCTATGTACACATTACAATACCGTACGTAAACTTAAAGCTCCATAATAAACCTAATGAATTCGTACGAGTCCTTTGAACATCGTACTACAAGTTAGGACATCTTACGACTCTTTATGCCAAATTAGCAACTAGAAAAGAACGTTAGTATAATGTAGAACGCCATACAGCTCCTAAGTACACCTTACAGTACCGTACGTAAACTTAAAGCTCCATAATAAACCAAATGAATTCGTACGAGTCCTTTGAACGTCGTACGACAAGTTTGGATATCTTATGACTCTTTATGCCATATTAGCAGCTTGAAAAGCACGTTAGAATAATGTAAGCCGTTTTACAACAGCTAACAACATCTTACAACACCGTACGAAACCTTAAAACTCCATATAAAACCTAATGAATTCGTAAGTGTCCTTTGAACATCGTACGATAAGTTAAGACATCTTACGACTATTTATGCCACATTAGCAACTCAACAGAGCGTTAGTATAAAGTAGGACGCCATACAGCTCCTAAGTACACCTTACAATACCGTACGTAAACTTAAAACTCCATAATAAACCTAATGAATTCGTACGAGTCCTTTGAACATCGTACTACAAGATAGGACATCTTACGACTCTTTATGCCACATTAGCAACTAGAAAAGAACGTTAGTATAATGTAAAACGCCATACTGCTCCACAATACCGTACGTAAACTTAAAGCTCCATAATAAACCTAATGAATTCGTACGAGTCCTTTGAACATCGTACGACAAGTTTGGATATCTTATGACTCTTTATGCCATATTAGCAGCTTGAAAAGCACGTTAGAATAATGTAAGCCGTTTTACAACACCTAACAACATCTTACAACACCGTACGAAACTTTAAAACTTCATATCAAAAAACCTAATGAATTCGTAAGTGTCCTTTGAACATCGTACGATAAGTTAAGACATCTTACGACTCTTTATGCCACATTAGCAACTCAACAGAGCGTTAGTATAAAGTAGGACGCCATACAGCTCCTAATTACACCTTACAATACCGTAGGTAAACTTAAAACTCCATAATAAACCTAATGAATTCGTACGAGTCCTTTGAACATCATACTACAAGTTAGGACATCTTACGACTCTTTATGCCAAATTAGCAACTAGAAAAGAACGTTTGTATAATGTAGAACGCCATACAGCTCCTAAGTACACCTTACAATACCGTACGTAATCTTAAAGCTCCAAAATAAACCTAATGAATTCGTAAGTGTCCTTTGAACATCGTACGATAAGTTAAGACTTCTTCCGACTCTTTATGCCACATTAGCAACTCAAAAAAACGTTAGTATAATGTAGAACGCCATACAGCTCCTATGTACACATTACAATACCGTACGTAAACTTAAAGCTCCATAATAAACCTAATGAATTCGTACGAGTCCTTTGAACATCGTACTACAAGTTAGGACATCTTACGACTCTTTATGCCAAATTAGCAACTAGAAAAGAACGTTAGTATAATGTAGAACGCCATACAGCTCCTAAGTACACCTTACAGTACGGTACGTAAACTTAAAGCTCCATAATAAACCAAATGAATTCGTACGAGTTCTTTGAACGTCGTACGACAAGTTTGGATATCTTATGACCCTTTATGCCATATTAGCAGCTTGAAAAGCACGTTAGAATAATGTAAGCCGTTTTACAACAGCTAACAACATCTTACAACACCGTACGAAACCTTAAAACTCCATAATAAACCTAATGAATTCGTAAGTGTCCTTTGAACATCGTACGATAAGTTAAGACATCTTACGACTATTTATGCCACATTAGCAACTCAACAGAGCGTTAGTATAAAGTAGGACGCCATACAGCTCCTAAGTACACCTTACAATACCGTACGTAAACTTAAAACTCCATAATAAACCTAATGAATTCGTACGAGTCCTTTGAACATCGTACTACAAGATAGGACATCTTACGACTCTTTATGCCACATTAGCAACTAGAAAAGAACGTTAGTATAATGTAAAACGCCATACAGCTCCACAATACCGTACGTAAACTTAAAGCTCCATAATAAACCTAATAAATTCGTACGAGTCCTTTGAACATCGTACGACAAGTTTGGATATCTTATGACTCTTTTTGCCATATTAGCAGCTTGAAAAGCACGTTAGAATAATGTAAGCCGTTTTACAACACCTAACAACATCTTACAACACCGTACGAAACCTTAAAACTTCATAATAAACCTAATGAATTCGTAAGTGTCCTTTGAACATCGTACGATAAGTTAAGACATCTTACGACTCTTTATGCCACATTAGCAACTCAACAGAGCGTTAGTATAAAGTAGGACGCCATACAGCTCCTAATTACACCTTACAATACCGTAGGTAAACTTAAAACTCCATAATAAACCTAATGAATTCGTACGAGTCCTTTGAACATCATACTACAAGTTAGGACATCTTACGACTCTTTATGCCAAATTAGCAAGTAGAAAAGAACGTTAGTATAATGTAGAACGCCATACAGCTCCTAAGTACACCTTACAATACCGTACGTAAACTTAAAGCTCCATAATAACCCTAATGAATTCGTACGAGTTCTTTGAACATCGTACAACAAGTTTGGATATCTTATGCCTCTTTATGCCATATTAGCAGCTTGAAAAGCACGTTAGAATAATGTAAGACGTTTTACAACACCTAACAACATCTTACAACACCGTACGAAACCTTAAAACTTCATAATAAACCTAATGAATTCGTAAGTGTCCTTTGAACATCGTACGATAAGTTAAGACATCTTCCGACTCTTTATGCCACATTAGCAACTCAAAAGAACGTTAGTATAATGTAGAACGCCATACAGCTCCTATGTACACATTACAATACCGTACGTAAACTTAAAGCTCCATAATAAACCTAATGAATTCGTACGAGTCCTTTGAACATCGTACTACAAGTTAGCGCATCTTACGACTCTTTATGCCAAATTAGCAACTACAAAAGAACGTTAGTATAATGTAGAACGCCATACAGCTCCTAAGTACACCTTACAATACCGTACGTAAACTTAAAGCTCCATAATAAACCTAATGAATTCGTACGAGTCCTTTGAACATCGTACAACAAGTTTGGATATCTTATGCCTCTTTATGCCATATTAGCAGCTTGAAAAGCACGTTAGAATAATGTAAGACGTTTTACAACACCTAACAACATCTTACAACACCGTACGAAACCTTAAAACTCCATAATAAACCTAATGAATTCGTAAGTGTCCTTTGAACATCGTACGATAAGTTAAGACATCTTACGACTCTTTATGCCACATTAGCAACCAAAAGAACGTTAGTAAAATGTAGAACGCCATACAGCTCCTATGTACAGATTACAATACTGTACGTAAACTTAAAGCTACATAATAAACATAATGAATTCGTACGAGTCCTTTGAACATAGTACTACAAGTTAGGACATCTTACGACTCTTTATGCCACATTAGCAACTAGAAAAGAACGTTAGTATAATGTAGAACGCCATACAGCTCCTAAGTACACCTTACAGTACCGTACGTAAACTTAAAGCTCCATAATAAACCAAATGAATTCGTACGAGTCCTTTGAACGTCGTACGACAAGTTTGGATATCTTATGACTCTTTATGCCATATTAACAGCTTGAAAAGCACGTTAGAATAATGTAAGCCGTTTTACAACAGCTAACAACATCTTACAACACCGTACGAAACCTTAAAACTCCATAATAAACCTAATGAATTCGTAAGTGTCCTTTGAACATCGTACGATAAGTTAAGACATCTTACGACTATTTATGCCACATTAGCAACTCAACAGAGCGTTAGTATAAAGTAGGACGCCATACAGCTCCTAAGTACACCTTACAATACCGTACGTAAACTTAAAACTCCATAATAAACCTAATGAATTCGTACGAGTCCTTTGAACATCATACTACAAGTTAGGACATCTTACGACTCTTTATGCCAAATTAGCAACTAGAAAAGAACGTTAGTATAATGTAAAACGTCATACAGCTCCACAATACCGTACGTAAACTTAAAGCTCCATAATAAACCTAATGAATTCGTACGAGTCCTTTGAACATCGTACGACAAGTTTGGATATCTTATGACTCTTTATGCCATATTAGCAGCTTGAAAAGCACGTTAGAATAATGTAAGCCGTTTTACAACACCTAACAACATCTTACAACACCGTACGAAACCTTAAAACTTCATAATAAACCTAATGAATTCGTAAGTGTCCTTTGAACATCGTACGATAAGTTAAGACATCTTACGACTCTTTATGCCACATTAGCAACTCAACAGAGCGTTAGTATAAAGTAGGACGCCATACAGCTCCTAATTACACCTTACAATACCGTAGGTAAACTTAAAACTCCATAATAAACCTAATGAATTCGTACGAGTCCTTTGAACATCATACTACAAGTTAGGACATCTTACGACTCTTTATGCCAAATTAGCAACTAGAAAAGAACGTTAGTATAATGTAGAACGCCATACAGCTCCTAAGTACACCTTACAATACCGTACGTAAACTTAAAGCTCCATAATAACCCTAATGAATTCGTACGAGTTCTTTGAACATCGTACAACAAGTTTGGATATCTTATGCCTCTTTATGCCATATTAGCAGCTTGAAAAGCACGTTAGAATAATGTAAGACGTTTTACAACACCTAACAACATCTTACAACACCGTACGAAACCTTAAAACTTCATAATAAACCTAATGAATTCGTAAGTGTCCTTTGAACATCGTACGATAAGTTAAGACATCTTCCGACTCTTTATGCCACATTAGTAACTCAAAAGAACGTTAGTATAATGTAGAACGCCATACAGCTCCTATGTACACATTACAATACCGTACGTAAACTTAAAGCTCCATAATAAACCTAATGAATTCGTACGAGTCCTTTGAACATCGTACTACAAGTTAGCGCATCTTACGACTCTTTATGCCAAATTAGCAACTACAAAAGAACGTTAGTATAATGTAGAACGCCATACAGCTCCTAAGTACACCTTACAATACCGTACGTAAACTTAAAGCTCCATAATAAACCTAATGAATTCGTACGAGTCCTTTGAACATCGTACAACAAGTTTGGATATCTTATGCCTCTTTATGCCATATTAGCAGCTTGAAAAGCACGTTAGAATAATGTAAGACGTTTTACAACACCTAACAACATCTTACAACACCGTACGAAACCTTAAAACTCCATAATAAACATAATGAATTCGTAAGTGTCCTTTGAACATCGTACGATAAGTTAAGACATCTTACGACTCTTTATGCCACATTAGCAACCAAAAGAACGTTAGTAAAATGTAGAACGCCATACAGCTCCTATGTACACATTACAATACCGTACGTAAACTTAAAGCTACATAATAAACATAATGAATTCGTACGAGTCCTTTGAACATAGTACTACAAGTTAGGACATCTTACGACTCTTTATGCCACATTAGCAACTAGAAAAGAACGTTAGTATAATGTAGAACGCCATACAGCTCCTAAGTACACCTTACAGTACCGTACGTAAACTTAAAGCTCCATAATAAACCAAATGAATTCGTACGAGTCCTTTGAACGTCGTACGACAAGTTTGGATATCTTATGACTCTTTATGCCATAT
Organism: Tagetes erecta; assembly: GCA_030867185.1. Classification (NCBI taxonomy): domain Eukaryota; kingdom Viridiplantae; phylum Streptophyta; class Magnoliopsida; order Asterales; family Asteraceae; genus Tagetes; species Tagetes erecta. The sequence continues at coordinate 61,603,309 of CM061490.1, read as the reverse complement.
TAACAGCTTGAAAAGCACGTTAGAATAATGTAAGCTGTTTTACAACAGCTAACAACATCTTACAACACCGTACGAAACCTTAAAACTCCATAATAAACCTAATGAATTCGTAAGTGTCCTTTGAACATCGTACGATAAGTTAAGACATCTTACGACTATTTATGCCACATTAGCAACTCAACAGAGCGTTAGTATAAAGTAGGACGCCATACAGCTCCTAAGTACACCTTACAATACCGTACGTAAACTTAAAACTCCATAATAAACCTAATGAATTCGTACGAGTCCTTTGAACATCATACTACAAGTTAGGACATCTTACGACTCTTTATGCCAAATTAGCAACTAGAAAAGAACGTTAGTATAATGTAAAACGTCATACAGCTCCACAATACCGTACGTAAACTTAAAGCTCCATAATAAACCTAATGAATTCGTACGAGTCCTTTGAACATCGTACGACAAGTTTGGATATCTTATGACTCTTTATGCCATATTAGCAGCTTGAAAAGCACGTTAGAATAATGTAAGCCGTTTTACAACACCTAACAACATCTTACAACACCGTACGAAACCTTAAAACTTCATAATAAACCTAATGAATTCGTAAGTGTCCTTTGAACATCGTACGATAAGTTAAGACATCTTACGACTCTTTATGCCACATTAGCAACTCAACAGAGCGTTAGTATAAAGTAGGACGCCATACAGCTCCTAATTACACCTTACAATACCGTAGGTAAACTTAAAACTCCATAATAAACCTAATGAATTCGTACGAGTCCTTTGAACATCATACTACAAGTTAGGACATCTTACGACTCTTTATGCCAAATTAGCAACTAGAAAAGAACGTTAGTATAATGTAGAACGCCATACAGCTCCTAAGTACACCTTACAATACCGTACGTAAACTTAAAGCTCCATAATAACCCTAATGAATTCGTACGAGTTCTTTGAACATCGTACAACAAGTTTGGATATCTTATGCCTCTTTATGCCATATTAGCAGCTTGAAAAGCACGTTAGAATAATGTAAGACGTTTTACAACACCTAACAACATCTTACAACACCGTACGAAACCTTAAAACTTCATAATAAACCTAATGAATTCGTAAGTGTCCTTTGAACATCGTACGATAAGTTAAGACATCTTCCGACTCTTTATGCCACATTAGTAACTCAAAAGAACGTTAGTATAATGTAGAACGCCATACAGCTCCTATGTACACATTACAATACCGTACGTAAACTTAAAGCTCCATAATAAACCTAATGAATTCGTACGAGTCCTTTGAACATCGTACTACAAGTTAGCGCATCTTACGACTCTTTATGCCAAATTAGCAACTACAAAAGAACGTTAGTATAATGTAGAACGCCATACAGCTCCTAAGTACACCTTACAATACCGTACGTAAACTTAAAGCTCCATAATAAACCTAATGAATTCGTACGAGTCCTTTGAACATCGTACAACAAGTTTGGATATCTTATGCCTCTTTATGCCATATTAGCAGCTTGAAAAGCACGTTAGAATAATGTAAGACGTTTTACAACACCTAACAACATCTTACAACACCGTACGAAACCTTAAAACTCCATAATAAACATAATGAATTCGTAAGTGTCCTTTGAACATCGTACGATAAGTTAAGACATCTTACGACTCTTTATGCCACATTAGCAACCAAAAGAACGTTAGTAAAATGTAGAACGCCATACAGCTCCTATGTACACATTACAATACCGTACGTAAACTTAAAGCTACATAATAAACATAATGAATTCGTACGAGTCCTTTGAACATAGTACTACAAGTTAGGACATCTTACGACTCTTTATGCCACATTAGCAACTAGAAAAGAACGTTAGTATAATGTAGAACGCCATACAGCTCCTAAGTACACCTTACAGTACCGTACGTAAACTTAAAGCTCCATAATAAACCAAATGAATTCGTACGAGTCCTTTGAACGTCGTACGACAAGTTTGGATATCTTATGACTCTTTATGCCATATTAACAGCTTGAAAAGCACGTTAGAATAATGTAAGCCGTTTTACAACAGCTAACAACATCTTACAACACCGTACGAAACCTTAAAACTCCATAATAAACCTAATGAATTCGTAAGTGTCCTTTGAACATCGTACGATAAGTTAAGACATCTTACGACTATTTATGCCACATTAGCAACTCAACAGAGCGTTAGTATAAAGTAGGACGCCATACAGCTCCTAAGTACACCATACAATACCGTACGTAAACTTAAAACTCCATAATAAACCTAATGAATTCGTACGAGTCCTTTGAACATCATACTACAAGTTAGGACATCTTACGACTCTTTATGCCAAATTAGCAACTAGAAAAGAACGTTAGTATAATGTAAAACGTCATACAGCTCCACAATACCGTACGTAAACTTAAAGCTCCATAATAAACCTAATGAATTCGTACGAGTCCTTTGAACATCGTACGACAAGTTTGGATATCTTATGACTCTTTATGCCATATTAGCAGCTTGAAAAGCACGTTAGAATAATGTAAGCCGTTTTACAACACCTAACAACATCTTACAACACCGTATGAAACCTTAAAACTTCATAATAAACCTAATGAATTCGTAAGTGTCCTTTGAACATCGTACGATAAGTTAAGACATCTTACGACTCTTTATGCCACATTAGCAACTCAACAGAGCGTTAATATAAAGTAGGACGCCATACAGCTCCTAATTACACCTTACAATACCGTAGGTAAACTTAAAACTCCATAATAAACCTAATGAATTCGTACGAGTCCTTTGAACATCATACTACAAGTTAGGACATCTTACGACTCTTTATGCCAAATTAGCAACTAGAAAAGAACGTTAGTATAATGTAGAACGCCATACAGCTCCTAAGTACACCTTACAATACCGTACGTAAACTTAAAGCTCCAAAATAAACCTAATGAATTCGTAAGTGTCCTTTGAACATCGTACGATAAGTTAAGACTTCTTCCGACTCTTTATGCCACATTAGCAACTCAAAAGAACGTTAGTATAATGTAGAACGCCATACAGCTCCTATGTACACATTACAATACCGTACGTAAACTTAAAGCTCCATAATAAACCTAATGAATTCGTACGAGTCCTTTGAACATCGTACAACAAGTTAGGACATCTTACGACTCTTTATGCCAAATTAGCAACTAGAAAAGAACGTTAGTATAATGTAGAACGCCATACAGCTCCTAAGTACACCTTAAAGTACCGTACGTAAACTTAAAGCTCCATAATAAACCAAATGAATTCGTACGAGTCCTTTGAACGTCGTACGACAAGTTTTGATATCTTATGACTCTTTATGCCATATTAACAGCTTGAAAAGCACGTTAGAATAATGTAAGCCGTTTTACAACAGCTAACAACATCTTACAACACCGTACGAAACCTTAAAACTCCATAATAAACCTAATGAATTCGTAAGTGTCCTTTGAACATCGTACGATAAGTTAAGACATCTTACGACTATTTATGCCACATTAGCAACTCAACAGAGCGTTAGTATAAAGTAGGACGCCATACAGCTCCTAAGTACACCTTACAATACCGTACGTAAACTTAAAACTCCATAATAAACCTAATGAATTCGTACGAGTCCTTTGAACATCGTACTACAAGATAGGACATCTTACGACTCTTTATGCCACATTAGCAACTAGAAGAGAACATTAGTATAATGTAAAACGTCATACAGCTCCACAATACCGTACGTAAACTTAAAGCTTCATAATAAACCTAATGAATTCGTACGAGTCCTTTGAACATCGTACGACAAGTTTGGATATCTTATGACTCTTTATGCCATATTAGCAGCTTGAAAAGCACGTTAGAATAATGTAAGCCGTTTTACAACACCTAACAACATCTTACAACACCGTACGAAACCTTAAAACTTCATAATAAACCTAATGAATTCGTAAGTGTCCTTTGAACATCGTACGATAAGTTAAGACATCTTACGACTCTTTATGCCACATTAGCAACTCAACAGAGCGTTAGTATAAAGTAGGACGCCATACAGCTCCTAATTACACCTTACAATACCGTAGGTAAACTTAAAACTCCATAATAAACCTAATGAATTCGTACGAGTCCTTTGAACATCATACTTCAAGTTAGGACATCTTACGACTCTTTATGCCAAATTAGCAACTAGAAAAGAACGTTAGTATAATGTAGAACGCCATACAGCTCCTAAGTACACCTTACAATACCGTACGTAAACTTAAAGCTCCAAAATAAACCTAATGAATTCGTAAGTGTCCTTTGAACATCGTACGATAAGTTAAGACTTCTTCCGACTCTTTATGCCACATTTGCACTCAAAAGAACGTTAGTATAATGTAGAACGCCATACAGCTCCTATGTACACATTACAATACCGTACGTAAACTTAAAGCTCCATAATAAACCTAATGAATTCGTACGAGTCCTTTGAACATCGTACAACAAGTTAGGACATCTTACGACTCTTTATGCCAAATTAGCAACTAGAAAAGAACGTTAGTATAATGTAGAACGCCATACAGCTCCTAAGTACACCTTACAGTACCGTACGTAAACTTAAAGCTCCATAATAAACCAAATGAATTCGTACGAGTCCTTTGAACGTCGTACGACAAGTTTGGATATCTTATGACTCTTTATGCCATATTAGCAGCTTGAAAAGCACGTTAGAATAATGTAAGCCGTTTTACAACAGCTAACAACATCTTACAACACCGTACGAAACCTTAAAACTCCATAATAAACCTAATGAATTCGTAAGTGTCCTTTGAACATCGTACGATAAGTTAAGACATCTTACGACTATTTATGCCACATTAGCAACTCAACAGAGCGTTAGTATAAAGTAGGACGCCATACAGCTCCTAAGTACACCTTACAATACCGTACGTAAACTTAAAACTCCATAATAAACCTAATGAATTCGTACGAGTCCTTTGAACATCGTACTACAAGATAGGACATCTTACGACTCTTTATGCCACATTAGCAACTAGAAAAGAACGTTAGTATAATGTAGAACGCCATACAGCTCCTAAGTACACCTTACAATACCGTACGTAAACTTAAAGCTCCAAAATAAACATAATGAATTCGTAAGTGTCCTTTGAACATCGTACGATAAGTTAAGACTTCTTCCGACTCTTTATGCCACATTAGCAACTAAAAAAACGTTAGTATAATGTAGAACGCCATACAGCTCCTATGTACACATTACAATACCGTACGTAAACTTAAAGCTCCATAATAAACCTAATGAATTCGTACGAGTCCTTTGAACATCGTACTACAAGTTAGGACATCTTACGACTCTTTATGCCAAATTAGCAACTAGAAAAGAACGTTAGTATAATGTAGAACGCCATACAGCTCCTAAGTACACCTTACAGTACCGTACGTAAACTTAAAGCTCCATAATAAACCAAATGAATTCGTACGAGTCCTTTGAACGTCGTACGACAAGTTTGGATATCTTATGACTCTTTATGCCATATTAGCAGCTTGAAAAGCACGTTAGAATAATGTAAGCCGTTTTACAACAGCTAACAACATCTTACAACACCGTACGAAACCTTAAAACTCCATAATAAACCTAATGAATTCGTAAGTGTCCTTTGAACATCGTACGATAAGTTAAGACATCTTACGACTATTTATGCCACATTAGCAACTCAACAGAGCGTTAGTATAAAGTAGGACGCCATACAGCTCCTAAGTACACCTTACAATACCGTACGTAAACTTAAAACTCCATAATAAACCTAATGAATTCGTACGAGTCCTTTGAACATCGTACTACAAGATAGGACATCTTACGACTCTTTATGCCACATTAGCAACTAGAAAAGAACGTTAGTATAATGTAAAACGCCATATAGCTCCACAATACCGTACGTAAACTTAAAGCTCCATAATAAACCTAATGAATTCGTACGAGTCCTTTGAACATCGTACGACAAGTTTGGATATCTTATGACTCTTTATGCCATATTAGCAGCTTGATAAGCACGTTAGAATAATGTAAGCCGTTTTACAACACCTAACAACATCTTACAACACCGTACGAAACCTTAAAACTTCATAATAAACCTAATGAATTCGTAAGTGTCCTTTGAACATCGTACGATAAGTTAAGACATCTTACGACTCTTTATGCCACATTAGCAACTCAACAGAGCGTTAGTATAAAGTAGGACGCCATACAGCTCCTAATTACACCTTACAATACCGTAGGTAAACTTAAAACTCCATAATAAACCTAATGAATTCGTACGAGTCCTTTAAACATCATACTACAAGTTAGGACATCTTACGACTCTTTATGCCAAATTAGCAACTAGAAAAGAACGTTAGTATAATGTAGAACGCCATACAGCTCCTAAGTACACCTTACAATACCGTACGTAAACTTAAAGCTCCAAAATAAACCTAATGAATTCGTAAGTGTCCTTTGAACATCGTACGATAAGTTAAGACTTCTTCCGACTCTTTATGCCACATTAGCAACTCAAAAGAACGTTAGTATAATGTAGAACGCCATACAGCTCCTATGTACACATTACAATACCGTACGTAAACTTAAAGCTCCATAATAAACCTAATGAATTCGTACGAGTCCTTTGAACATCGTACAACAAGTTAGGACATCTTACGACTCTTTATGCCAAATTAGCAACTAGAAAAGAACGTTAGTATAATGTAGAACGCCATACAGCTCCTAAGTACACCTTACAGTACCGTACGTAAACTTAAAGCTCCATAATAAACCAAATGAATTCGTACGAGTCCTTTGAACGTCGTACGACAATTTTGGGTATCTTATGACTCTTTATGCCATATTAGCAGCTTGAAAAGCACGTTAGAATAATGTAAGCCGTTTTACAACAGCCAACAACATCTTACAACACCGTACGAAACCTTAAAACTCCATAATAAACCTAATGAATTCGTAAGTGTCCTTTGAACATCGTACGATAAGTTAAGACATCTTACGACTATTTATGCCACATTAGCAACTCAACAGAGCGTTAGTATAAAGTAGGACGCCATACAGCTCCTAAGTACACCTTACAATACCGTACGTAAACTTAAAACTCCATAATAAACCTAATGAATTCGTACGAGTCCTTTGAACATCGTACTACAAGATAGGACATCTTACGACTCTTTATGCCACATTAGCAACTAGAAAAGAACGTTAGTATAATGTAAAACGCCATATAGCTCCACAATACTGTACGTAAACTTAAAGCTCCATAATAAACCTAATGAATTCGTACGAGTCCTTTGAACATCGTACTACAAGTTAGGACATCTTACGACTCTTTATGCCAAATTAGCAACTAGAAAAGAACGTTAGTATAATGTAGAACGCCATACAGCTCCTAAGTACACCTTACAGTACCGTACGTAAACTTAAAGCTCCATAATAAACCAAATGAATTCGTACGAGTCCTTTGAACGTCGTACGACAAGTTTGGATATCTTATGACTCTTTATGCCATATTAGCAGCTTGAAAAGCACGTTAGAATAATGTAAGCCGTTTTACAACAGCTAACAACATCTTACAACACCGTACGAAACCTTAAAACTCCATAATAAACCTAATGAATTCGTAAGTGTCCTTTGAACATCGTACGATAAGTTAAGACATCTTACGACTATTTATGCCACATTAGCAACTCAACAGAGCGTTAGTATAAAGTAGGACGCCATACAGCTCCTAAGTACACCTTACAATACCGTACGTAAACTTAAAACTCCATAATAAACCTAATGAATTCGTACGAGTCCTTTGAACATCGTACTACAAGATAGGACATCTTACGACTCTTTATGCCACATTAGCAACTAGAAAAGAACGTTAGTATAATGTAAAACGCCATATAGCTCCACAATACCGTACGTAAACTTAAAGCTCCATAATAAACCTAATGAATTCGTACGAGTCCTTTGAACATCGTACGACAAGTTTGGATATCTTATGACTCTTTATGCCATATTAGCAGCTTGATAAGCACGTTAGAATAATGTAAGCCGTTTTACAACACCTAACAACATCTTACAACACCGTACGAAACCTTAAAACTTCATAATAAACCTAATGAATTCGTAAGTGTCCTTTGAACATCGTACGATAAGTTAAGACATCTTACGACTCTTTATGCCACATTAGCAACTCAACAGAGCGTTAGTATAAAGTAGGACGCCATACAGCTCCTAATTACACCTTACAATACCGTAGGTAAACTTAAAACTCCATAATAAACCTAATGAATTCGTACGAGTCCTTTAAACATCATACTACAAGTTAGGACATCTTACGACTCTTTATGCCAAATTAGCAACTAGAAAAGAACGTTAGTATAATGTAGAACGCCATACAGCTCCTAAGTACACCTTACAATACCGTACGTAAACTTAAAGCTCCAAAATAAACCTAATGAATTCGTAAGTGTCCTTTGAACATCGTACGATAAGTTAAGACTTCTTCCGACTCTTTATGCCACATTAGCAACTCAAAAGAACGTTAGTATAATGTAGAACGCCATACAGCTCTTATGTACACATTACAATACCGTACGTAAACTTAAAGCTCCATAATAAACCTAATGAATTCGTACGAGTCCTTTGAACATCGTACAACAAGTTAGGACATCTTACGACTCTTTATGCCAAATTAGCAACTAGAAAAGAACGTTAGTATAATGTAGAACGCCATACAGCTCCTAAGTACACCTTACAGTACCGTACGTAAACTTAAAGCTCCATAATAAACCAAATGAATTCGTACGAGTCCTTTGAACGTCGTACGACAAGTTTGGATATCTTATGACTCTTTATGCCATATTAGCAGCTTGAAAAGCACGTTAGAATAATGTAAGCCGTTTTACAACAGCCAACAACATCTTACAACACCGTACGAAACCTTAAAACTCCATAATAAACCTAATGAATTCGTAAGTGTCCTTTGAACATCGTACGATAAGTTAAGACATCTTACGACTATTTATGCCACATTAGCAACTCAACAGAGCGTTAGTATAAAGTAGGACGCCATACAGCTCCTAAGTACACCTTACAATACCGTACGTAAACTTAAAACTCCATAATAAACCTAATGAATTCGTACGAGTCCTTTGAACATCGTACTACAAGATAGGACATCTTACGACTCTTTATGCCACATTAGCAACTAGAAAAGAACGTTAGTATAATGTAAAACGCCATATAGCTCCACAATACCGTACGTAAACTTAAAGCTCCATAATAAACCTAATGAATTCGTACGAGTCCTTTGAACATCGTACGACAAGTTTGGATATCTTATGACTCTTTATGCCATATTAGCAGCTTGAAAAGCACGTTAGAATAATGTAAGCCGTTTTACAACACCTAACAACATCTTACAACACCGTACGAAACCTTAAAACTTCATAATAAACCTAATGAATTCGTAAGTGTCCTTTGAACATCGTACGATAAGTTAAGACATCTTACGACTCTTTATGCCACATTAGCAACTCAACAGAGTGTTAGTATAAAGTAGGACGCCATACAGCTCCTAATTACACCTTACAATACCGTAGGTAAACTTAAAACTCCATAATAAACCTAATGAATTCGTACGAGTCCTTTAAACATCATACTACAAGTTAGGACATCTTACGACTCTTTATGCCAAATTAGCAACTAGAAAAGAACGTTAGTATAATGTAGAACGCCATACAGCTCCTAAGTACACCTTACAATACCGTACGTAAACTTAAAGCTCCAAAATAAACCTAATGAATTCGTAAGTGTCCTTTGAACATCGTACGATAAGTTAAGACTTCTTCCGACTCTTTATGCCACATTAGCAACTCAAAAGAACGTTAGTATACTGTAGAACGCCATACAGCTCCTATGTACACATTACAATACCGTACGTAAACTTAAAGCTCCATAATAAACCTAATGAATTCGTACGAGTCCTTTGAACGTCGTACGACAAGTTTGGATATCTTATGACTCTTTATGCAATATTAGCAGCTTGAAAAGCACGTTAGAATAATGTAAGCCGTTTTACAACAGCTAACAACATCTTACAACACAGTACGAAACCTTAAAACTCCATAATAAACCTAATGAATTCGTAAGTGTCCTTTGAACATCGTACGATAAGTTAAGACATCTTACGACTATTTATGCCACATTAGCAACTCAACAGAGCGTTAGTATAAAGTAGGACGCCATACAGCTCCTAAGTACACCTTACAATACCGTACGTAAACTTAAAACTCCATAATAAACCTAATGAATTCGTACGAGTCCTTTGAACATCGTACTACAAGATAGGACATCTTACGACTCTTTATGCCACATTAGCAACTAGAAAAGAACGTTAGTATAATGTAAAACGCCATACAGCTCCACAATACCGTACGTAAACTTAAAGCTCCATAATAAACCTAATGAATTCGTAAGTGTCCTTTGAACATCGTACGATAAGTTAAGACTTCTTCCGACTCTTTATGCCACATTAGCAACTCAAAAGAACGTTAGTATAATGTAGAACGCCATACAGCTCCTATGTACACATTACAATACCGTACGTAAACTTAAAGCTCCATAATAAACCTAATGATTTCGTACGAGTCCTTTGAACATCGTACTACAAGTTAGGACATCTTACGACTCTTTATGCCAAATTAGCAACTAGAAAAGAACGTTAGTATAATGTAGAACGCCATACAGCTCCTAAGTACACCTTACAATACCGTACGTAAACTTAAAGCTCCATAATAAACCTAATGAATTCGTAAGTGTCCTTTGAACATCGTACGATAAGTTAAGACTTCTTCCGACTCTTTATGCCACATTAGCAACTCAAAAGAACGTTAGTATAATGTAGAACGCCATACAGCTCCTATGTAAACATTACAATACCGTACGTAAACTTAAAGCTCCATAATAAACCTAATGAATTCGTACGAGTCCTTTGAACATCGTACTACAAGTTAGGACATCTTACGACTCTTTATGCCAAATTAGCAACTAGAAAAGAACGTTAGTATATTGTAGAACGCCATACAGCTCCTAAGTACACCTTACAATACCGTACGTAAACTTAAAGCTCCATAATAAACCAAATGAATTCGTACGAGTCCTTTGATCGTCGTACGACAAGTTTGGATATCTTATGACTCTTTATGCCATATTAGTAGCTTGAAAAGCACGTTAGAATAATGTAAGCCGTTTTACAACAGCTAACAACATCTTACAACACCGTACGAAACCTTAAAACTCCATAATAAACCTAATGAATTCGTAAGTGTCCTTTGAACATCGTACGATAAGTTAAGACATCTTACGACTATTTATGCCACATTAGCAACTCAACAGAGCGTTAGTATAAAGTAGGACGCCATACAGCTCCTAAGTACACCTTACAATACCGTACGTAAACTTAAAACTCCATAATAAACCTAATGAATTCGTACGAGTCCTTTGAACATCGTACTACAAGATAGGACATCTTACGACTCTTTATGCCACATTAGCAACTAGAAAAGAACGTTAGTATAATGTAAAACGCCATACAGCTCCACAATACCGTACGTAAACTTAAAGCTCCATAATAAACCTAATGAATTCGTACGAGTCCTTTGAACATCGTACGACAAGTTTGGATATCTTATGACTCTTTATGCCATATTAGCAGCTTGAAAAGCACGTTAGAATAATGTAAGCCGTTTTACAACACTTAACAACATCTTACAACACCGTACGAAACCTTAAAACTTCATAATAAACCTAATGAAGTCGTAAGTGTCCTTTGAACATCGTACGATAAGTTAAGACATCTTACGACTCTTTATGCCACATTAGCAACTCAACAGAGCGTTAGTATAAAGTAGGACGCCATACAGCTCCAAATTACACCTTACAATACCGTAGGTAAACTTAAAACTCCATAATAAACCTAATGAATTCGTACGAGTCCTTTGAACATCATACTACAAGTTAGGACATCTTACGACTCTTTATGCCAAATTAGCAACTAGAAAAGAACGTTAGTATAATGTAGAACGCCATACAGCTCCTAAGTACACCTTACAATACCGTACGTAAACTTAAAGCTCCAAAATAAACCTAATGAATTCGTAAGTGTCCTTTGAACATCGTACGATAAGTTAAGACTTCTTCCGACTCTTTATGCCACATTAGCAACTCAAAAGAACGTTAGTATAATGTAGAACGCCATACGGCTCCTATGTACACATTACAATACCGTACGTAAACTTAAAGCTCCATAATAAACCTAATGATTTCGTACGAGTCCTTTGAACATCGTACTACAAGTTAGGACATCTTACGACTCTTTATGCCAAATTAGCAACTAGAAAAGAACGTTAGTATAATGTAGAACGCCATACAGCTCCTAAGTACACCTTACAATACCGTACGTAAACTTAAAGCTCCATAATAAACCTAATGAATTCGTCCGAGTCCTTTGAACATCGTACGACAAGTTTGGATATCTTATGCCTCTTTATGCCATATTAGCAGCTTGAAAAGCACGTTAGAATAATGTAAGACGTTTTACAACACCTAACAACATCTTACAACACCGTACGAAACCTTAAAACTCCATAATAAACCTAATGAATTCGTAAGTGTCCTTTGAACATCGTACGATAAGTTAAGACATCTTACGACTCTTTATGCCACATTAGCAACTCAAAAGAACGTTATTAAAATGTAGAACGCCATACAGCTCCTATGTACACATTACAATAACGTACGTAAACTTAAAGCTACATAATAAACCTAATGAATTCGTACGAGTCCTTTGAACATCGTACTACAAGTTAGGACATCTTACGACTCTTTATGCCACATTAGCAACTAGAAAAGAACGTTAGTATAATGTAGAACGCCATACAGCTCCTAAGTACACCTTACAGTACCGTACGTAAACTTAAAGCTCCATAATAAACCAAATGAATTCGTACGAGTCCTTTGAACGTCGTACGACAAGTTTGGATATCTTATGACTCTTTATGCCATATTAGCAGCTTGAAAAGCACGTTAGAATAATGTAAGCCGTTTTACAACAGCTAACAACATCTTACAACACCGTACGAAACCTTAAAACTCCGTAATAAACCTAATGAATTCGTAAGTGTCCTTTGAACATCGTACGATAAGTTAAGACATCTTACGACTCTTTATGCCACATTAGCAACTCAACAGAGCGTTAGTATAAAGTAGGACGCCATACAGCTCCTAATTACACCTTACAATACCGTAGGTAAACTTAAAACTCCATAATAAACCTAATGAATTCGTACGAGTCCTTTGAACATCATACTACAAGTTAGGACATCTTACGACTCTTTATGCCACATTAGCAACTAGAAACGAACGTTAGTATAATGTAGAATGCCATACAGCTCCTAAGTACACCTTACAATACCGTACGTAAACTTAAAGCTCCAAAATAAACCTAATGAATTCGTAAGTGTCCTTTGAACATCGTACGATAAGTTAAGACTTCTTCCGACTCTTTATGCCACATTAGCAACTCAAAAGAACGTTAGTATAATGTAGAACGCCATACAGCTCCTATGTACACATTACAATACCGTACGTAAACTTAAAGCTCCATAATAAACCTAATGATTTCGTACGAGTCCTTTGAACATCGTACTACAAGTTAGGACATCTTACGACTCTTTATGCCAAATTAGCAACTAGAAAAGAACGTTAGTATAATGTAGAACGCCATACAGCTCCTAAGTACACCTTACAATACCGTACGTAAACTTAAAGCTCCATAATAAACCTAATGAATTCGTCCGAGTCCTTTGAACATCGTACGACAAGTTTGGATATCTTATGCCTCTTTATGCCATATTAGCAGCTTGAAAAGCACGTTAGAATAATGTAAGACGTTTTACAACACCTAACAACATCTTACAACACCGTACGAAACCTTAAAACTCCATAATAAACCTAATGAATTCGTAAGTGTCCTTTGAACATCGTACGATAAGTTAAGACATCTTACGACTCTTTATGCCACATTAGCAACTCAAAAGAACGTTAGTAAAATGTAGAACGCCATACAGCTCCTATGTACACATTACAATACCGTACGTAAACTTAAAGCTACATAATAAACCTAATGAATTCGTACGAGTCCTTTGAACATCGTACTACAAGTTAGGACATCTTACGACTCTTTATGCCACATTAGCAACTAGAAAAGAACGTTAGTATAATGTAGAACGCCATACAGCTCCTAAGTACACCTTACAGTACTGTACGTAAACTTAAAGCTCCATAATGTTGGTCCAGAATGATCGTGATTTCAGTGCTTTGTTGACTTGTTTAACACCAATATGTCAAATACTTGAAGAACAAAGTGAATAAAGTCCAAATAACCCAATATCAAGATCTAACACATAATCGAGGTTAATAAGCTACAATGATGAAAGATATAAGCTCCTAGCACCTCAATTGAACGATTACACAACACAAAATGGTAAGAATTCGTCTGAGTAAAAGATGTGCAAAAGTTGTATAAAGTTGTAGATAAGGTTACAATATATAGTGATGTTAGGTTCGCTGATAGATTCGCTCTAGCGAATCTATCCAGCGAACCAACACAGGTTCGCTGGGCACATAGGTTCGCCCAGTCGATACCTAATACAAAAGACACTGATGGCCTGCGGGCGAATCAATAGATTCGCCCGTAGGTTCGCTAGTACCAACAACATAACAAGTTTAACTATTACATACAAAAGTAACACCGACAAGCCGGTGGGTCCAACCTATACATAGTAGACTATCAATACTCCCCCTAGGTTGGACCTCACCTGGGGAAGTCTTCAGATTAGCTCCTGTCTTGTTGGCTTCAAAGTTGTTCAATAAAAGCTCCTGCCCGTTCTTTGATCCCGGCCTTTGGATTTGTATAGACTTCAATTCCGGCCTCATCTTCACTCAGATTTAACATAGAATCCACAAACTCTGTATCTGCGACCTCTGTATCAGGCTCAGGATGAACTGTCGTTTCCGCCTGAATATCAGCTGTTGGCTCCTCGCTTTCAACTTCCAAGTCTACAACTTCAACAGGTTTCTCAAACCTCTGCTCAATTGATCGATCTAGCTGTCGAGTTAGATCGTCCATTTCCAGTTGCAGATCATCTGACCTTCTCAACCTCTCATTCACTGCCTTCAGTTCTGCACGAATCCCTCGGGCTTTGTTAGCAACCTTCACAAACAGGTTTGCTTCAGCAGCAGTGTCATCACCAGCCCCGTGCTTAATTCTGTGCTCACATAGCACCTTCAAGTCCTCATCACAGAAGGAGAAGACCTCCATCGGATCAAACAATCGAATTTCTGGACGGTCATCTCCACTTAGTCTAATAATGGCCTCCCCAGTGCTATTATCATAGAACCACTTGTTGAAATCCTGCAATCTGGGTGGTTGAGTATCTGGGACTCTGACCCTCGTCATCACTTTTGGAGCAGCAATTTTCAAAACAATTTTGCCCTTCCACGATACCCAATGTTTATCCCTTTTCTGCCTCATCCTTCTAGGCTTTTGGTATCCGAATTCAACAAAGTTTGACTTAGCGGCCTCCCTGATCGCAGCTTCAAATGCACATGCCCTACCGCTATCCTCTTTCCCTAAAAGCGGCAGCTCTGCCAGTCTCCTCAAGTCCCATCGAGGAAAGGTGGCAAAGTGCTTTCGGTTCTTTACGTATGTAATGTCGCCACCCCTCCTTTTAATCATGTAAGCATCCACCAAACAGTTATATTTCCATGCTATAATCTGTCTATCTTGCTGTTTGGTGGTGGGTTCGTCTAGATTTTGGAATATCGGTACCTCGGGCACCACAGCTTCCTCTTTCCTGAACCACTCGGATTTGTCTAACTCAGCGTGTTCAAACTGGTAGCTCATCCCTTTTTCTTCAACTTTATATGCCTCAGGCTCATCCTCAATGTCCTCCTCACTTTCAGCATCAAAATCAGAGTCAGGTTCATCCACCAAAGTATAATCAACCCCAGATCCACCTACCACTTCCTCTCCTTCAAATACGTCCATGTCAATCCCCATATCCTCATCGAACTCTTCAACCACGGCTTTTCCCTTACTCTTGTCACCAAAGTCAACATCCATTAACGGATATCTTGTAATATCCGTTAAGGAGTCCAGTTCCGCCTCAGTCATCGCCGGTTCAGTCCCAGCATTCACCTTCAATTCGTTTAACTCTTTGAAGACCCTCACCAAAAGGCACTGCTGATCTTTCATCATTCGGCCCATCTCATATATCACAGTAGATTTTTCAGCATCCTGTTTCTCCAGTTCTTCATGTTTACCTGTCAGCTCAGCCAGATCAGCCTTTAACTTCTCAACCTCATCCTTCAACACATTCCCAGACCCAGCATATGTACCCCCGACATCATGCTTAGCCTTCTTTGATCCCTCAGCATGTGTATCAGCCCTTTTCTTTGTCCTCAGTTCTCTGCCAGCATCAATCTCGGCCTGGATCTCATCCACCTCTCTATCAAATGAATAATCTTTATCTTTCGCATAAGCCTTTCTCTTTCGGATCTTCTTCTCAACCTCCTCAATGTTTTCACCGCCCCGTTTCTTTTCTGACTCAATCATCCTTTGTATATAAACCCACCTATCCGCCGGATACATATTCTCCCACAAGTACGTAATCCTTCCCACACATTCCGGCCTTACTGATTTACAGTCCTTGAAGATTCGTGAATGCATATCCCATACCTTCAGCTCAGCACCAATAACCGGTAGACCCGGCAACTTGTCATTCAGTACCATTTGAATGAATCTTGGATACATTAACCACTTGGCTCCTTTTGAAGCATGGATGTTCTCGAGCATGTAGTTAAATATCAGCTTTGCCAGATTTGCTTTCTGCCCTCGGCAGAACAGCACCATGGCTCGAGCCCAATCCAGGTTCAGACCGTCAGTACCCCCTTTTCTGTGATCCAGGCACATAATAAATACATGGGCGATGTACCTCCACTCCTGGATCAGGTAGGACTTGACAAACTCCATCTTCTTTTCGCCGGGCATTGGCCCCTCATACCCGGCAGTCCGAAGTGCCCCATAAACTTCTTCAGCAGTCATACCAACCTCATCACCGACATCTTCTTCTAATCTTAGTATCCTAGCCAAATCAGCTTCAGTAAATGCTAAGTCGTGGCCACTGACATTGGCACATATTCGTGACGGCTGTACCGACACATTCATGACCGCAGTTCGCCAGAAATCCCGAACGTGCGTCTCGTATATGGTGGGTGAGTGAGAGATGGCATGATAAATGTGTGACGACTTCAGCCATATGATAGCGTCTCTATAGCTGCTGGCCTTTTCGAAGTTTTCATCGAGTAAAGCACACATATTGTGCTTCTTCTCGAAGAATAAAGTCGACATTTTGCCTGAAAAATAAACGGAGATTGATCAGAAATAAAGATTTGAAAATCAGAAAATAGATTCGCTGGAAATTAGGTTCGCTGGTATAGCGAACCTGAGATTTTGGCACAAGAACCTATAGATTCGCTGACAGAAAAATCAGTCATTGTTGTCGAGCGAATGTATAGGTTCGCTAGAAACAGTCGGGCGAATCTATGTTGTTGCGCGGGCAGCATAACGACATAGATTCGCTCGAAGACTTGAACTTTCGTTCAGATTCGCCAGACGAACACTTAGGTTCGCTGGAAACCCTAGCTTTTGAAAAACGGCCGAAATCACATACAGTTCATCATTTTCAGTCATTAAAGGCAACAAACAGGTAAACAAAACATTAAACAGGGCAATTATGATGAAAAACCCTAGTAACTAACAACAAAACAGTTGTTCAATCAACACTTATGCACAGATCGACAGTTAAAAACATGATAACGGTTCGATTTAGGGTTTAGATAGAGATTAGAGTGTAATCGATCACATACCGGACTATAACGTGATGTTTAATTTGTGAAAAAGACCGGAAATAGCGAGAATCGAACGTTGGTGTTAGGTTTTTGAAAAGTCGTGCTACAGTGCAATAACATGAGATAATACGCTGACACAGTATATATATACACCCATAGATTCGCTGGCAGACAGACCAGCGAACCTTAGGTTCGCCAGAAGACCAAAAGACAAAGTTTCTGACTGGTTCGCTACCAGGTTCGCTGACACATAAACAAGGCTGTTTCATGTCAGCGAAACAAAGAGAGACCGAGCGAACCTTAGAGACCGAGCGAATCTGTAGGTTCGCCATAGATTCGCTAGACAGAAGAAGAAAAGAAATATTTTTGGATTTTCTTAAAATTTTAAAATCTTTGTAAATCCGTGAAAACGTCCCACGATATCAACGCCCCAAAAATAAACATATATACATATAATCCTAAAAATTAAAATTTAAAATTTAAAATTAAAATAAAATAAAATAAGTATAACAGGAGACGGTTTTAAACGCTAGAAAGGATATTTATTCTTCATGATGTTTTGAGTAGAATCCGGAGAATCATCGATTGGCGGGATTGCAGATATGTTTGTCCATTTAAACCCATGCCTTAGTCCTTTCAACAAGAGCTCAGCAGCTTCTTTTATCATGTTTTGGGTTTGATTGAAGAAACTCAGACAACTCGGTCCCCACAAACGTCTAGGTAAAAAGAACAAATTCTGTCATCAGGGTATATCTGAGCAATACGATTTACTTTGCTTGAGTTTCATAGAACAACTTTTGAATGTTGTCTTTTGACACATGTGCAAATTTTGCATCTTTTCTTTTGTGAGTGAAGCTTTGTCAGCAATTGATTCATTTTGAATACAATGCGACTTATTATTTGGGAAACTCAAATAGTCTAGAGCTCCAGGTCTATACTGACGTATAACAGAGGAGATAAACATTTGAGCATGCTCGGTGAATCTTCAGGTCAATACTTTCGTATAGCAGAGAAGATCCACCAACTCCAGGTCAATACTTCCGTATAGCAGAGGAGTTAAGCACTTGACACAATACGTTCTGAGGAGTTAACGAGTAACTCACTCAGAGGCTTTTCCGAAGAGCATCCCTAGCAGCTTTTTATTTTTATTTGTTTTGCATACTAGAAACTCGATTCGGGGATAGGGTGAGGGTGATTTGGGATTTTTTAGGGAAATCAAGACAAAGATTTGACACTCTCAACCCATTTTTGACAGAACCATTATCTTTGTGCAATCCAATCACGTCAAGGGGATAATCCTTGCTGTCGAGATCTTGAGCGTTATGTTTGGCTGCACAATCACTGTTTACTTCGTTTTCGGGCTGAGCCTATCTGACATATCCCAAACGCAATACTTCTGACCTCCTTCAACGACTCTTCAACATCAATCAAAACGAAGATCCTGAAATAGCAAAATTTGAAAAACTATAAATAGTTTATCTTTTTATATCTCCCCCAAAATTTCTAGATAATAGCCGTCTAATTAAGAAATTTTTGTTTTTCAGATTTTCTAAATATATATATATATACAGAATATAAAAGAAAAGAGAAAAAAAATGAAATAAAATAAAGTGACGGAGCAAAGCATCGAGTGACCCACGAATTTTTCAAAGAAGATAAAGACCCGATTATTTACGAAGAACAGATTATTTACATATTTACAAAAGGATTCTCACAGAAAAAGGTTTTTCAAAAAGATATAAGTCCAAGCATGGAGATCAATTCATAAAAACGTGGTTTATCAAAAGTTTTCGTGAAAAGATCAGCTTTTTGCTTTCTGGTTTCGATAGGAATAATATCTATAAACCCTTTCTCCTGTGCATCCCGGATTGCATGAATTCTTGTTTCTATGTGCTTGGTTCGAGTGTGATGAATGGGATTCTTGGCGATTCCAACGGCAGCTTCATTGTCACAAAAGAGTGGCGTGTGAAGAAAGTTGATGCCATAATCCATCATCTGATGTTGAATCCACAGCACTTGGCAACAGCAACTTGACGCAGCTATGTATTCTGCTTCTCCTGTGGACAGGGAGACGGTTGTTTGCTTCTTGCTTTGCCATGAAACAAGACATTCTCCAAGGTATTGACATCCACCGGTGACCGATTTCCTGTTAATCCTGCAACCAGCATGATCACTATCAGAAAAAGCATGTAAATCAAAGTTCCCACCTTTTGGGTACCAAAGTCCCAAACGAGAGGAACCCTTAAGGTAACGGAAAATTCGTTTAACAGCTTTTTCATGCGATTCTTTTGGGTTTGCTTGGAAGCGAGCACAGTAACACACGGCAAATGTGATATCCGGACGACTTGCAGTCAGATACATGAGAGATCCGATCATCGAGCGGTACCGATGAGCATCCACAGGATTCCCATTATCATCGGAAGTAAGGCATGTTTGAGCAGTAAAAGGAATCAATTCTGGAGAAGAGTCATCCATGCCAAACTTCGTGAGGATTTCTTTGATGTATTTCTCTTGGTGGATTAAAATTCCATCAGGCTTTTGCTCCACTTGCAGCCCCAAGAAGAAACACATCTCCCCCATTATTGTCATCTCAAAACGATCCATCATCACCTTTTCAAATTCTCTACACAACCCTTCATTAGTCGAACCAAAAATGATATCATCAACGTACACTTGAACGATCAGCAGCTCGCCATCCACCTCCTTCTTGAATAATGTCATATCAATAGCCCCACGTGAGAAACCTTTACTGAGGAGATACTGTGTCAAAGTTTCATACCAGATCCTTGGAGCTTGATGCAACCCATACAAGGATTTATCAAGCTTGTAAACCTTTGACGGGAAATCAGGATCCTCAAATCCTGGTGGTTGACATACGTAGATCTCCTCATCGATGTCTCCGTATAGAAATGCACATTTCACATCCATCTGATAAACCTTAAAGTTTTTGTTCGCAGCATGTGCAAGAAAGATTCTGATGGCTTCCAGGCGAGCGACTGGAGCAAAAACTTCGGTATAGTCAATTCCCTCCTCCTGAGCAAATCCCTGAACAACCAGTCTCGCTTTATTTCTAATTACCACACCACGATCATCTGGCTTGTTCCGAAAAACCCATTTAGTGCCGATTGGACACTTGTTAGGAGGAAGATCAACTAGTTCCCAAACTTTGAGCTTCCTGAATTGTTGCAGTTCCATCTGCATGGCATCCACCCAACTCGGATCTTCAAGTGCCTGTTTGTAATTCTTTGGAACGACTTGTGACAGAAAGGCAGCATAAAGACATTCATTTATCAAGCCGCTCTGACTCCGGGTCCGCACACCATCGGTAATAGATCCAATGATATAATCGTGAGGGTGGTTTTTCAGGGTTTTGAAGTCGGTGTTGAGTAGTAAAGGATTTTGATCGGTTGTGGGTGGTTGATTTGATGGTTGTGGAGGTGTAGGTGTAGGTGATGGAATGGTGTTGGATGTGGATGGAATATCTGTTGTGGAAGTTTGAACAGTTTGTGGTGATGGAATATTTGGTGGGGGTGATGGGATGTCAAATGATGTGGGAGGTAGTTGTGTAGCTGATGTGGAAGGTTGTGATTGTGATGGTGTAGGTGTATGATTGAAAATAGAGACCGATGTGTGTGGAATGATGTCGTCATCGTCAGAGTCAGGAAGATTAAATGATTTGAAAATGGTGGTGGCATCATAAAACCAAGCCGGTTCACTACCAATACTTGTAGTGTTTGATTCTTGCCAATCAACATAGTAGGACTCTTGCACGATCCGCGTTCGCTTGTTGTAAACGCGATACGCCTTTTGCGTGTTAGAGTATCCCACAAAGAAGCATTCATCAGAGACAGCCCCAAACTTCGTCTTCTGGTCTTGAGTATTCAGAAGAGTGCAAGAACATCCAAAGGGGCGTAGAAAGTCAATCAGCGGCTTAATCCCTCGAAACAGTTGATATGAAGTCTTCATCTTTTCTTTGACTATCAGTACCCTGTTAAGAACATAAGCTGCACAATTAACCGCTTCAGCCCAGAAAATAATTGGAAGTTTTGACTCGATCAGCATAGTTCTAGCGGCCTCAACAAGAGTTCGGTTCTTTCTTTCAGCAACACCATTTTGTTGTGGTGTTCGGGCAGCGCTAAACTGTCTGAGAATACCCCGTTGTTCACAGAAGGAGTTGAAGATGTGGTTTCTGAATTCAGTTCCGTTATCGCTTCTGATGGCTTGAACCTTCTTCTTTCCAAGAACCTCTATTAGAGGTATCAGCTTCATCAATTCTTCTGCTGTCTCACTCTTGTTTGCCATGAATCTCACCCAGGTGTACCTAGAGTAATCATCTGTGACAACCAAGCAATAAGACTTTTTAGCAATTGATTTGACACTTATTGGTCCGAATAAATCAGTATGTAACAATTCGAGGGGTTCTGAGATAGTATTTGTAATTTTGAGTTTATGTGGCTTTTTGTGCTGTTTTCCTTTAGCACAAGCCATGCATTTCTCCACCACAGAAAAATCCTTTTGTGGTAAACCCCTGACCAAATTGTTCTTAACTAATTTATTCAGAATTTTAAAATTGATGTGTCCTAAACGTTTATGCCACAAAAATGATTCAAAGGATGATGCTTTAGACAGAAGACATGTCACGGTGGAGTTTGATTCAGTTGATCCCATATTCAGCATATAGGTATCATTTCGTCTCGGAGCTCGCATGATCACCATATCTTCAGGAATAGTGAACTCTGGCTTCAAGAACAGGCATTCGTTTTGAAGAAACATCACAGGAATATTTTTATCACAGATTTGTGATACACTCAGAAGATTGAACGCCAGTTCAGGAACATAGTTGACATCTTCCAAAGTAAGTGAGCCATTTGAGACTTCTCCTTGACCTATCATCTTCCCGCCTTTCTTATCTCCCGCAAAAGCAACATAGCCTCCATTTATGATCCTATAGTTAGTAAGAAGATCCTTCAATCCAGTCATATGTCTGGAACATCCGCTGTCAATATGCCAATGACTATTTACAACGGCATTTGAATGTTCCTGACATTTATTAAACACAAAGAAAAGTTAGACCTTTGCAATAGGCACCCAAGTCTTTGTGTACCTGGGTGGTGAAGCAGATGAAGTATTACAAAAGAATTTATTTACAAAAGTGTTTAATCTTTTTCCCAAAGATTTTTGCTTTGTGCTATTTTGGATTAACTTAGGGCATTGCTTGACAGTGTGACCAGTATTACCACATTTAAAACAGTGAGACTTCAAACCGGTTTTGGGAATTCTGTTGACAGGAATTTTATCCATTACAATTTCTTCATCACATTCAGACAGTTGTGAGTCACAGTCACTATAAGTGTCATAGAGTTCTTTTAACTTACTTGTTGTGACTTTAACTGTATCAGATTCAGGTTTTGGTTTAAGGATGTATGAAAAAGATGATTCCTTCCCTTTTGGTTTTGAAATTCTCACTGGTGTGAAAGATGGAATTTGGTGAGTGAAGAACTTTTGGAAACAGTTTGTTTTGGTTTGACTTTCAGAGATGTGACCTGAAAGTTTGTATTTGTCATTCACACACACATTTTCAGTCAAAACAGCATCATTAAACACATTAGGGCTTGAAGTGGAACACCCTAAATTACTATTGAACATGGAATTGTCTGAATATGTCACATTACTACAAACAGAATTATCTAAACAAATGTCTTCAAAAGACTTCTTGGAATCAGAACTACTGCAATCACTACTGCCAGAACACCCGAGCCCAACACTCGCACCATATGCGTACTCCTCTCTAACTTCCTTAAGGTTTACTTCACTTAAACCTGCAATGGAACTGTCAGTATCTTTCTGCATAATCTCTTGAATTAACTCATTTGAGGGATGAGGAATAGGTGTAGGAGAATAACAGAAAGTACTGGGTGGAGGATATGCATATGTTTCATTTTTACTAAAACCCAAACCTGTCTTGACCCTGGCCCCCCTTTGATTCTTGCAAAGTTCCTCCCTTTTCATACCAGATATGGTCCACTGCTGCAATTTGTTTTTGAGTTTTCTTGCTTCAAACTCAGCAAGTGTAACTTGCTCAGTCAAGTAATTAATCTCACAGTTCTTTTCTAAAAGAGTCCTTTTTAAGTGTTCATTTTCTTTTAAAGCTTCTCTTAACTTAACAAAGTATTTTGATTCACTTAATTTAAGCTCTTTGATGGTCCTTTTTAATTCGTTTTCGTTTGACATTAACAATTTGTTTGCTTTGTATATGCCAATTAAACGAATTTTACAAGCAGATGAACACATATCTTCTATAACATCATAAGGAAGACCGATTACCAGTTTTTCAGCGGCCAGAGCACGATCACATTGACAGTAGGGAGTGCTTCTTTTGAATTCATCAACTGCATCCAGCCTTGCTTTTTCAATCATTTCTTCCAAGCTAGCCTTTGACTCTTCCTCATGCTTCACTTCATTAACAGTGGCTTCACAAACTAACCCAGAATGATTCAGATGTCCTTGAGCAATAACATCTGATTGAACTTTGTCAACATTTTCCACCTTCTCCTCCTCTTCTTTTCCATAAAACTCTTTGAAGGGGTCAAAGAGATTTATATCATTGTCATCAAACTCAGTAATTTCAGCAATAAGAGCATGGTTGATCTCCTCCTTGGTTTCTTCAATTTCAGCGCTCCAGTCAAAGTTGGTAAGCAGTGCAGTTTCATTCTTTGACTTAGCTTCTTCAACCTTTTCTTGAATTGGAGCAGGTCTTGGAGTTGCAGAGTTAACTGGCTCAGTAACGATTGGTAATGGGCATTCTCTCTTGAAGTGGCCCAGTTGCTTGCAGTTATAGCATCGTAACTTACCCTTGTCATATCCCAACTTAGCATTCTGTCCTTGATTTCCAAAGTTTCTTCTACCAGTCCTTTCCATGAATCGTCTGGCACGAAGAGTGAGCATAGCCATCTGCCATTGAATATCTGTTTCCTCCAGATCATCAGGATCCACCTGATACATGTCTTCCACTGTCATACCCTTCCCTTTTAACTCACCTGCAACAAGAGCTTCGTAACTGTGAACAAACATTCCAAATAATGCCATAGTGTCTGACGGAATCTGTGTGGTGACAGATGCATTTGAGCTTGAACCAGCGTTTGAAGATGCACCAGCAGACTTAGCAGATACATGACCTGAAGATCCTCTAGATGCTGCACTGTAAACATAAGAGTTTGCAGCGGATGAGATAAGTGCAGCATTTTGAGACGGAATGTTTGGAACCATCATTGACTGATTATACTCTCTTCTTTTCACGTCAAGGTCAAAAGACTTCAGCTTGTTGATGACGTCCATCAATTTGTAATCAGGAAAATTCCTTTCTTGTTTCAGTAGCTTGATTTGAAGGCTCCATTGTGGTGGAAGTGAATCTAACAATTTTGCTACTTGTTCGTGATTGCCCAGCTTTTCATCATATTTCTTCAGATTGCTTGACACAGATAGGAATCGATTTGTGATATCAGTCAAGTTTTCTTGTGAATATCCCACAAAAGAGTTGAATTCCTTTTCAGCCTGAGCTTTTCTATCCAGTTTCAGATCTTCATTGCCATCATAAAATTCACACAATGCATCATAGAGACTCTTTGCAGTTGTGTGTTCTGCAAACCGGTTAAAGATGTCCTGATGTAAGCAAAGTATCAGTGCCCCTAATGCCTTCTTGTCACGATCCAGTAGCTTGATATCAGTTTCAGTAAAAGTAGTTGGATCTGTGTTTACTGAAGTGACAGTTCCTTCAACAGTTGTTGGCACGTGCGGGCCATTCACTATAGATTCCCATTGGTTGTAGTCGGTGTAGTAGAAGAATGCCTTCAAACATCTTTTCCAGTCTTCAAAGTTTTCACCACTAACAAGCCTCGGTGGCCTGTTAGGTTGAACGCTGTCTAGATCATTCATATTAAGTGTTGAAGAAGTCATAACTTTTAACAGACAACAGATTCGCTGAAAAATGACAGATTCGCTGGCTAGTTTCGCTAGTAGAACACAGCAGATTCGCTGGAAATTTCGCTGGTGACAGATTCGCTAGTCAGTCAAACAGATTCGCTGACGAGCAAGCACAGATTCGCTGGCCTGATTTTGGCAGCAGTTTCGCTTGCACAATCAGTCAAATAGATGAACTTTCGTTCGATGATATGCTAGATTCGCTGGCCACAACACAACCCAAACAGGACAAAATTTTGAATTTAGATTCGCTGGAAGAACTGCAGATTCGCTGGTTGAACACACAGTTTCGCTGGTAGCTCAACCACTCTGAAATAGTACGGAAACAGCTCGAAAACCCTCAAAACTTGACCATTTGCCTTCAGGTTTGTTTTAAAAGCTTTCTACGTCCAAATAACACAAAACCAGAGCAAAATACGACTCCAAAACACAACAAACAAGCTTCAAACAGAATCGAAAGAGTTTTGACCCAAAAACTTCAAAAATCAACACAAAAATCACTTGAATCAAACAATCAAGAGCACTAAGGCTCTGATACCATATTGTTGGTCCAGAATGATCGTGATTTCAGTGCTTTGTTGACTTGTTTAACACCAATATGTCAAATACTTGAAGAACAAAGTGAATAAAGTCCAAATAACCCAATATCAAGATCTAACACATAATCGAGGTTAATAAGCTACAATGATGAAAGATATAAGCTCCTAGCACCTCAATTGAACGATTACACAACACAAAATGGTAAGAATTCGTCTGAGTAAAAGATGTGCAAAAGTTGTATAAAGTTGTAGATAAGGTTACAATATATAGTGATGTTAGGTTCGCTGATAGATTCGCTCTAGCGAATCTATCCAGCGAACCAACACAGGTTCGCTGGGCACATAGGTTCGCCCAGTCGATACCTAATACAAAAGACACTGATGGCCTGCGGGCGAATCAATAGATTCGCCCGTAGGTTCGCTAGTACCAACAACATAACAAGTTTAACTATTACATACAAAAGTAACACCGACAAGCCGGTGGGTCCAACCTATACATAGTAGACTATCACATAATAAACCAAATGAATTCGTACGAGTCCTTTAAACGTCGTACGACAAGTTTGGATATCTTATGACTCTTTATGCCATATTAGCAGCTTGAAAAGCACGTTAGAATAATGTAAGCCGTTTTACAACAGCTAACAACATCTTACAACACCGTACGAAACCTTAAAACTCCGTAATAAACCTAATGATATCGTAAGTGTCCTTTGAACATCGTACGATAAGTTAAGACATCTTACGACTCTTTATGCCACATTAGCAACTCAACAGAGCGTTAGTATAAAGTAGGACGCCATACAGCTCCTAATTACACCTTACAATAACGTAGGTAAACTTAAAACTCCATAATAAACCTAATGAATTCGTACGAGTCCTTTGAACATCATACTACAAGTTAGGACATCTTACGACTCTTTATGCCACATTAGCAACTAGAAAAGAACGTTAGTATAATGTAGAACGCCATACAGCTCCTAAGTACACCTTACAGTACCGTACGTAAAGTTAAAGCTCCATAATAAACCTAATGAATTCGTACGAGTCCTTTGAACATCGTACGACAAGTTAGGATATCTTATGACTCTTTATGCCATATTAGCACCTTGAAAAGCATGTTAGTATAGTGTAAGAAATTTTACAACACCTAACAGCATCTTACAACACCGTACGAAACGATAAAACTCCAAAATAAACCTAATGAATTCGTACGTGTCCTTTGAACATCGTACGATAAGTTAAGACATCTTACGACTCTTTATGCCACATTAGTAACTCAAAAGAGCGTTAGTATAATGTAGGACGCCATACAGCTCCTAAGTACACCTTAAAATACCGTACATAAAATTAAAGCTCCATAATAGACCTAATGAATTCGTACGAGTCCTTTGAACATCGTACGACAAGTTTGGATATCTTATGACTCTTTATGCCATATAAGCAGCTTGAAAAGCACGTTAGAATAATGTAAGACGTTTTACAACACCTAACAACATCTTACAACACCGTACGAAACCTTAAAACTTCAAAATAAACCTAATGAATTCGTAAGTGTCCTTTGAACATCGTACGATAAGTTAAGACATCTTCCGACTCTTTATCCCACATTAGCAACTCAAAAGAACGTTAGTATAATGTAGAACGCCATACAGCTCCTATGTACACATTACAATACCGTACGTAAACTTAAAGCTCCATAATAAACCTAATGAATTCGTACGAGTCCTTTGAATATCGTACTACAAGTTAGGACATCTTACGACTCTTTATGCCAAATTAGCAACTAGAAAAGAACGTTAGTATAATGTAGAACGCCATACAGCTCCTAAGTACACCTTACAATACCATACGTAAACTTAAAGCTCCATAATAAACCTAATGAATTCGTACGAGTCCTTTGAACATCGTACAACAAGTTTTGATATCTTATGCCTCTTTATGCCATATTAGCAGCTTGAAAAGCACGTTAGAATAATGTAAGACGTTTTACAACACCTAACAACATCTTACAACACCGTACGAAACCTTAAAACTCCATAATAAACCTAATGAATTCGTAAGTGTCCTTTGAACATCGTACGATAAGTTAAGACATCTTACGACCCTTATGCCACATTAGCAACTCAAAAGAACGTTAGTAAAATGTAGAACGCCATACAGCTCCTATGTACACATTACAATACCGTACGTAAACTTAAAGCTACAGAATAAACCTAATGAATTCGTACGAGTCCTTTGAACATAGTACTACAAGATAGGACATCTTACGACTCTTTATGCCACATTAGCAACTAGAAAAGAATGTTAGTATAATGTAGAACGCCATACAGCTCCTAAGTACACCTTACAGTACCGTACGTAAACTTAAAGCTCCATAATAAACCAAATGAATTCGTATGAGTCCTTTGAACGTCGTACGACAAGTTTGGATATCTTATGACTCTTTATGCCATATTAGCAGCTTGAAAAGCACGTTAGAATAATGTAAGCCGTTTTACAACAGCTAACAACATCTTACAACACCGTACGAAACCTTAAAACTCCATAATAAACCTAATGAATTCGTAAGTGTCCTTTGAACATCGTACGATAAGTTAAGACATCTTACGACTCTTTATGCCACATTAGCAACTCAACAGAGCGTTAGTATAAAGTAGGACGCCATACAGCTCCTAAGTACACCTTACAATACCGTAGGTAAACTTAAAACTCCATAATAAACCTAATGAATTCGTACGAGTCCTTTGAACATCATACTACAAGTTAGGACGTCTTACGACTCTTTATGCCACATTAGCAACTAGAAAAGAACGTTAGTATAATGTAGAACGCCATACAGCTCCTAAGTACACCTTACAGTACCGTACGTAAAGTTCAAGCTCCATAATAAACCTAATGAATTCGTACGAGTCCTTTGAACATCGTACGACAAGTTTGGATATCTTATGACTCTTTATGCCATATTAGCAGCTTGAAAAGCACGTTAGAATAATGTAAGTCATTTTACAACACCTAACAACATCTTACAACACCGTACGAAACCTTAAAACTTCATAATAAACCTAATGAATTCGTAAGTGTCCTTTGAACATCGTACGATAAGTTAAGACATCTTACGACTCTTTATGCCACATTAGCAACTCAACAGAGCTAGTATAAAGTAGGACGCCATACAGCTCCTAATTACACCTTACAATACCGTAGGTAAACTTAAAACTCCATAATAAACCTAATGAATTCGTACGAGTCCTTTGAACATCATACTACAAGTTAGGACATCTTACGACTCTTTATGCCACATTAGCAACTAGAAAAGAACGTTAGTATAATGTAGAACGCCATACAGCTCCTAAGTACTCCTTACAATACCGTACATAAACTTAAAGCTCCAAAATAAACCTAATGAATTCAAACTTAAAGCTCCAAAATAAACCTAATGAATTCGTAAGTGTCCTTTGAACATCGTACGATAAGTTAAGACTTCTTCCGACTCTTTATGCCACATTAGCAACTCAAAAGAACGTTAGTATAATGTAGAACGCCATACAGCTCCTATGTACACATTACAATACCGTACGTAAACTTAAAGCTCCATAATAAACCTAATGATTTCGTACGAGTCCTTTGAACATCGTACTACAAGTTAGGACATCTTACGACTCTTTATGCCAAATTAGCAACTAGAAAAGAACGTTAGTATAATGTAGAACGCCATACAGCTCCTAAGTACACCTTACAATACCGTACGTAAACTTAAAGCTCCATAATAAACCTAATGAATTCGTACGAGTCCTTTGAACATCGTACGACAAGTTTGGATATCTTATGCCTCTTTATACCATATTAGCAGCTTGAAAAGCACGTTAGAATAATGTAAGACGTTTTACAACACCTAACAACATCTTACAACACCGTACGAAACCTTAAAACTCCATAATAAACCTAATGAATTCGTAAGTGTCCTTTGAACATCGTACGATAAGTTAAGACATCTTACGACTCTTTATGCCACATTAGCAACTCAAAAGAACGTTAGTAAAATGTAGAACGCCATACAGCTCCTATGTACACATTACAATACCGTACGTAAACTTAAAGCTACATAATAAACCTAATGAATTCGTACGAGTCCTTTGAACATCGTACTACAAGTTAGGACATCTTACGACTCTTTATGCCACATTAGCAACTAGAAAAGAACGTTAGTATAATGTAGAACGCCATACAGCTCCTAAGTACACCTTACAGTACCGTACGTAAACTTAAAGCTCCATAATAAACCAAATGAATTCGTACGAGTCCTTTGAACGTCGTACGACAAGTTGGATATCTTATGACTCTTTATGCCATATTAGCAGCTTGAAAAGCACGTTAGAATAATATAAGCCGTTTTACAACAGCTAACAACATCTTACAACACCGTACGAAACCTTAAAACTCCGTAAAAACCTAATGAATTCGTAAGTGTCCTTTGAACATCGTACGATAAGTTAAGACATCTTACGACTCTTTATGCCACATTAGCAACTCAACAGAGCGTTAGTATAAAGTAGGACGCCATACAGCTCCTAATTACACATTACAATACCGTAGGTAAACTTAAAACTCCATAATAAACCTAATGAATTCGTACGAGTCCTTTGAACATCATACTACAAGTTAGGACATCTTACGACTCTTTATGCCACATTAGCAACTAGAAAAGAACGTTAGTATAATGTAGAACGCCATACAGCTCCTAAGTACACATTACAGTACCGTACGTAAAGTTAAAGCTCCATATCTTATGACTCTTTATGCCATATTAGCACCTTGAAAAGCATGTTAGTATAGTGTAAGAAATTTTACAACACCTAACAGCATCTTACAACACCGTACGAAACGTTAAAACTCCAAAATAAACCTAATGAATTCGTACGTGTCCTTTGAACATCGTACGATAAGTTAAGACATCTTACGACTCTTTATGCCACATTAGTAACTCAAAAGAGCGTTAGTATAATGTAGGACGCCATACAGCTCCTAAGTACACCTTAAAAGACCGTACATAAAATTAAAGCTCCATAATAGACCTAATGAATTCGTACGAGTTCTTTGAACATCGTACCACAAGTTTGGATATCTTATGACTCTTTATGCCATATAAGCAGCTTGAAAAGCACGTTAGAATAATGTAAGACGTTTTACAACACCTAACAACATCTTACAACACCGTACGAAACCTTAAAACTCCATAATAAACCTAATGAATTCGTAAGTGTCCTTTGAACATCGTACGATAAGTTAAGACATCTTACGACTCTTTATGCCACATTAGCAACTCAACAGAGCGTTAGTATAAAGTAGGACGCCACACAGCTCCTAATTACACCTTACAATACCATAGGTAAACTTAAAACTCCATAATAAACCAAATAAATTCGTACGAGTCCTTTGAACATCATACTACAAGTTAGGACATCTTACGACTCTTTATGCCACATTAGCAACTAGAAAAGAACGTTAGTATAATGTAGAACGCCATACAGCTCCTAAGTACACCTTACAATACCGTACGTAAACTTAAAGCTACATAATAAACCTAATGAATTCGTACGAGTCCTTTGAACATCGTACTACAAGTTAGGACATCTTACGACTCTTTATGCCACATTAGCAACTAGAAAAGAACGTTAGTATAATGTAGAACGCCTTACAGCTCCTAAGTACACCTTACAGTACCGTACGTAAACTTAAAGCTCCATAATAAACCAAATGAATTCGTACGAGTCTTTTGAACGTCGTACGACAAGTTTGGATATCTTATGACTCTTTATGCCATATTAGCAGCTTGAAAAGCACGTTAGAATAATATAAGCCGTTTTACAACAGCTAACAACATCTTACAACACCGTACGAAACCTTAAAACTCCGTAAAAACCTAATGAATTCGTAAGTGTCCTTTGAACATCGTACGATAAGTTAAGACATCTTACGACTCTTTATGCCACATTAGCAACTCAACAGAGCGTTAGTATAAAGTAGGACGCCATACAGCTCCTAATTACACATTACAATACCGTAGGTAAACTTAAAACTCCATAATAAACCTAATGAATTCGTACGAGTCCTTTGAACATCATACTACAAGTTAGGACATCTTACGACTCTTTATGCCACATTAGAAACTAGAAAAGAACGTTAGTATAATGTAGAACGCCATACAGCTCCTAAGTACACATTACAGTACCGTACGTAAAGTTAAAGCTCCATATCTTATGACTCTTTATGCCATATTAGCACCTTGAAAAGCATGTTAGTATAGTGTAAGAAATTTTACAACACCTAACAGCATCTTACAACACCGTACGAAACGTTAAAACTCCAAAATAAACCTAATGAATTCGTACGTGTCCTTTGAACATCGTACGATAAGTTAAGACATCTTACGACTCTTTATGCCACATTAGTAACTCAAAAGAGCGTTAGTATAATGTAGGACGCCATACAGCTCCTAAGTACACCTTAAAAGACCGTACATAAAATTAAAGCTCCATAATAGACCTAATGAATTCGTACGAGTTCTTTGAACATCGTACGACAAGTTTGGATATCTTATGACTCTTTATGCCATATAAGCAGCTTGAAAAGCACGTTAGAATAATGTAAGACGTTTTACAACACCTAACAACATCTTACAACACCGTACGAAACCTTAAAACTCCATAATAAACCTAATGAATTCGTAAGTGTCCTTTGAACATCGTACGATAAGTTAAGACATCTTACGACTCTTTATGCCACATTAGCAACTCAACAGAGCGTTAGTATAAAGTAGGACGCCACACAGCTCCTAATTACACCTTACAATACCATAGGTAAACTTAAAACTCCATAATAAACCAAATAAATTCGTACGAGTCCTTTGAACATCATACTACAAGTTAGGACATCTTACGACTCTTTATGCCACATTAGCAACTAGAAAAGAACGTTAGTATAATGTAGAACGCCATACAGCTCCTAAGTACACCTTACAATACCGTACGTAAACTTAAAGATCCAAAATAAACCTAATGAATTCGTAAGTGTTCTTTGAACATCGTACGAAAACTTAAGACTTCTTCCGACTCTTTATGCCACATTAGCAACTCAAAAGAATGTTAGTATAATGTAGAACACCATACAGCTCCTATGTACACATTACAATACCGTACGTAAACTTAAAGCTCCATAATAAACCTAATGATTTCGTAAGAGTCCTTTGAACATCGTACTACAAGTTAGAACATCTTACGACTCTTTATGCCAAATTAGCAACTAGAAAAGTACGTTACTATAATGTAGAACGCCATACAGCTCCTAAGTACACCTTACAATACCGTACGTAAACTTAAAGCTCCATAATAAACCTAATGAATTCGTACGAGTCCTTTGAACATCGTACGACAAGTTTGGAAATCTTATGCCTCTTTATGCCATATTAGCAGCTTGAAAAGCACGTTAGAATAATGTAAGACGTTTTACAACACCTAACAACATCTTACAACACCGTACGAAACCTTAAAACTCCATAATAAACCTAATGAATTCGTAAGTGTCCTTTGAACATCGTACGATAAGTTAAGACATCTTACGACTCTTTATGCCACATTAGCAACTCAAAAGAACGTTAGTAAAATGTAGAACGCCATACAGCTCCTAAGTACACCTTACAATACCGTACGTAAACTTAAAACTCCATAATAAACCTAATGAATTCGTACGAGTCCTTTGAACATCGTACTACAAGATAGGACATCTTACGACTCTTTATGCCACATTAGCAACTAGAAAAGAACATTAGTATAATGTAAAACGCCATACAGCTCCACAATACCGTACGTAAACTTAAAGCTCCATAATAAACCTAATGAATTCGTACGAGTCCTTTGAACATCGTACGACAAGTTTGGATATCTTATGACTCTTTATGCCATATTAGCAGCTTGAAAAGCACGTTAGAATAATGTAAGCCATTTTACAACACCTAACAACATCTTACAACACCGTACGAAACCTTAAAACTTCATAATAAACCTAATGAATTCGTAAGTGTCCTTTGAACATCGTACGATAAGTTAAGACATCTTACGACTCTTTATGCCACATTAGCAACTCAACAGAGCTAGTATAAGGTAGGACGCCATACAGCTCCTAATTACACCTTA
Organism: Tagetes erecta; assembly: GCA_030867185.1. Taxonomy (NCBI): domain Eukaryota; kingdom Viridiplantae; phylum Streptophyta; class Magnoliopsida; order Asterales; family Asteraceae; genus Tagetes; species Tagetes erecta. The sequence continues at coordinate 61,568,575 of CM061490.1, read as the reverse complement.
CAATACCGTAGGTAAACTTAAAGCTCCATAATAAACCTAATGATTTCGTACGAGTCCTTTGAACATCGTACTACAAGTTAGGACATCTTACGACTCTTTATGCCAAATTAGCAACTAGAAAAGAACGTTAGTATAATGTAGAACGCCATACAGCTCCTAAGTACACCTTACAATACCGTACGTAAACTTAAAGCTCCATAATAAACCTAATGAATTCGTACGAGTCCTTTGAACATCGTACGACAAGTTTGGATATCTTATGCCTCTTTATGCCATATTAGCAGCTTGAAAAGCACGTTAGAATAATGTAAGACGTTTTACAACACCTAACAACATCTTACAACACCGTACGAAACCTTAAAACTCCATAATAAACCTAATGAATTCGTAAGTGTCCTTTGAACATCGTACGATAAGTTAAGACATCTTACGACTCTTTATGCCACATTAGCAACTCAAAAGAACGTTAGTAAAATGTAGAACGCCATACAGCTCCTATGTACACATTACAATACCGTACGTAAACTTAAAGCTACATAATAAACCTAGTGAATTCGTACGAGTCCTTTGAACATAGTACTACAAGTTAGGACATCTTACGACTCTTTATGCCACATTAGCAACTAGAAAAGAACGTTAGTATAATGTAGAACGCCATACAGCTCCTAAGTACACCTTACAGTACCGTACGTAAACTTAAAGCTCCATAATAAACCAAATGAATTCGTACGAGTCCTTTGAACATCGTACGACAAGTTTGGATATCTTATGACTCTTTATGCCATATTAGCAGCTTGAAAAGCACGTTAGAATAATGTAAGCCATTTTACAACACCTAACAACATCTTACAACACCGTACGAAACCTTAAAACTTCATAATAAACCTAATGAATTCGTAAGTGTCCTTTGAACATCGTACGATAAGTTAAGACATCTTACGACTCTTTATGCCACATTAGCAACTCAACAGAGCTAGTATAAGGTAGGACGCCATACAGCTCCTAATTACACCTTACAATACCGTAGGTAAACTTAAAGCTCCATAATAAACCTAATGATTTCGTACGAGTCCTTTGAACATCGTACTACAAGTTAGGACATCTTACGACTCTTTATGCCAAATTAGCAACTAGAAAAGAACGTTAGTATAATGTAGAACGCCATACAGCTCCTAAGTACACCTTACAATACCGTACGTAAACTTAAAGCTCCATAATAAACCTAATGAATTCGTACGAGTCCTTTGAACATCGTACGAAAAGTTTGGATATCTTATGCCTCTTTATGCCATATTAGCAGCTTGAAAAGCACGTTAGAATAATGTAAGACGTTTTACAACACCTAACAACATCTTACAACACCGTACGAAACCTTAAAACTCCATAATAAACCTAATGAATTCGCAAGTGTCCTTTGAACATCGTACGATAAGTTAAGACATCTTACGACTCTTTATGCCACATTAGCAACTCAAAAGAACGTTAGTAAAATGTAGAACGCCATACAGCTCCTAAGTACACCTTACAATACCGTACGTAAACTTAAAACTCCATAATAAACCTAATGAATTCGTACGAGTCCTTTGAACATCGTACTACAAGATAGGACATCTTACGACTCTTTATGCCACATTAGCAACTAGAAAAGAACATTAGTATAATGTAAAACGCCATACAGCTCCACAATACCGTACGTAAACTTAAAGCTCCATAATAAACCTAATGAATTCGTACGAGTCCTTTGAACATCGTACGACAAGTTTGGATATCTTATGACTCTTTATGCCATATTAGCAGCTTGAAAAGCACGTTAGAATAATGTAAGCCATTTTACAACACCTAACAACATCTTACAACACCGTACGAAACCTTAAAACTTCATAATAAACCTAATGAATTCGTAAGTGTCCTTTGAACATCGTACGATAAGTTAAGACATCTTACGACTCTTTATGCCACATTAGCAACTCAACAGAGCTAGTATAAGGTAGGACGCCATACAGCTCCTAATTACACCTTACAATACCGTAGGTAAACTTAAAGCTCCATAATAAACCTAATGATTTCGTACGAGTCCTTTGAACATCGTACTACAAGTTAGGACATCTTACGACTCTTTATGCCAAATTAGCAACTAGAAAAGAACGTTAGTATAATGTAGAACGCCATACAGCTCCTAAGTACACCTTACAATACCGTACGTAAACTTAAAGCTCCATAATAAACCTAATGAATTCGTACGAGTCCTTTGAACATCGTACGACAAGTTTGGATATCTTATGCCTCTTTATGCCATATTAGCAGCTTGAAAAGCACGTTAGAATAATGTAAGACGTTTTACAACACCTAACAACATCTTACAACACCGTACGAAACCTTAAAACTCCATAATAAACCTAATGAATTCGTAAGTGTCCTTTGAACATCGTACGATAAGTTAAGACATCTTACGACTCTTTATGCCACATTAGCAACTCAAAAGAACGTTAGTAAAATGTAGAACGCCATACAGCTCCTATGTACACATTACAATACCGTACGTAAACTTAAAGCTACATAATAAACCTAGTGAATTCGTACGAGTCCTTTGAACATAGTACTACAAGTTAGGACATCTTACGACTCTTTATGCCACATTAGCAACTAGAAAAGAACGTTAGTATAATGTAGAACGCCATACAGCTCCTAAGTACACCTTACAGTACCGTACGTAAACTTAAAGCTCCATAATAAACCAAATGAATTCGTACGAGTCCTTTGAACATCGTACGACAAGTTTGGATATCTTATGACTCTTTATGCCATATTAGCAGCTTGAAAAGCACGTTAGAATAATGTAAGCCATTTTACAACACCTAACAACATCTTACAACACCGTACGAAACCTTAAAACTTCATAATAAACCTAATGAATTCGTAAGTGTCCTTTGAACATCGTACGATAAGTTAAGACATCTTACGACTCTTTATGCCACATTAGCAACTCAACAGAGCTAGTATAAGGTAGGACGCCATACAGCTCCTAATTACACCTTACAATACCGTAGGTAAACTTAAAGCTCCATAATAAACCTAATGATTTCGTACGAGTCCTTTGAACATCGTACTACAAGTTAGGACATCTTACGACTCTTTATGCCAAATTAGCAACTAGAAAAGAACGTTAGTATAATGTAGAACGCCATACAGCTCCTAAGTACACCTTACAATACCGTACGTAAACTTAAAGCTCCATAATAAACCTAATGAATTCGTACGAGTCCTTTGAACATCGTACGAAAAGTTTGGATATCTTATGCCTCTTTATGCCATATTAGCAGCTTGAAAAGCACGTTAGAATAATGTAAGACGTTTTACAACACCTAACAACATCTTACAACACCGTACGAAACCTTAAAACTCCATAATAAACCTAATGAATTCGCAAGTGTCCTTTGAACATCGTACGATAAGTTAAGACATCTTACGACTCTTTATGCCACATTAGCAACTCAAAAGAACGTTAGTAAAATGTAGAACGCCATACAGCTCCTAAGTACACCTTACAATACCGTACGTAAACTTAAAACTCCATAATAAACCTAATGAATTCGTACGAGTCCTTTGAACATCGTACTACAAGATAGGACATCTTACGACTCTTTATGCCACATTAGCAACTAGAAAAGAACATTAGTATAATGTAAAACGCCATACAGCTCCACAATACCGTACGTAAACTTAAAGCTCCATAATAAACCTAATGAATTCGTACGAGTCCTTTGAACATCGTACGACAAGTTTGGATATCTTATGACTCTTTATGCCATATTAGCAGCTTGAAAAGCACGTTAGAATAATGTAAGCCATTTTACAACACCTAACAACATCTTACAACACCGTACGAAACCTTAAAACTTCATAATAAACCTAATGAATTCGTAAGTGTCCTTTGAACATCATACGATAAGTTAAGACATCTTACGACTCTTTATGCCACATTAGCAACTCAACAGAGCTAGTATAAGGTAGGACGCCATACAGCTCCTAATTACACCTTACAATACCGTAGGTAAACTTAAAGCTCCATAATAAACCTAATGATTTCGTACGAGTCCTTTGAACATCGTACTACAAGTTAGGACATCTTACGACTCTTTATGCCAAATTAGCAACTAGAAAAGAACGTTAGTATAATGTAGAACGCCATACAGCTCCTAAGTACACCTTACAATACCGTACGTAAACTTAAAGCTCCATAATAAACCTAATGAATTCGTACGAGTCCTTTGAACATCGTACGACAAGTTTGGATATCTTATGCCTCTTTATGCCATATTAGCAGCTTGAAAAGCACGTTAGAATAATGTAAGACGTTTTACAACACCTAACAACATCTTACAACACCGTACGAAACCTTAAAACTCCATAATAAACCTAATGAATTCGTAAGTGTCCTTTGAACATCGTACGATAAGTTAAGACATCTTACGACTCTTTATGCCACATTAGCAACTCAAAAGAACGTTAGTAAAATGTAGAACGCCATACAGCTCCTATGTACACATTACAATACCGTACGTAAACTTAAAGCTACATAATAAACCTAGTGAATTCGTACGAGTCCTTTGAACATAGTACTACAAGTTAGGACATCTTACGACTCTTTATGCCACATTAGCAACTAGAAAAGAACGTTAGTATAATGTAGAACGCCATACAGCTCCTAAGTACACCTTACAGTACCGTACGTAAACTTAAAGCTCCATAATAAACCAAATGAATTCGTACGAGTCCTTTGAACGTCGTACGACAAGTTTGGATATCTTATGACTCTTTATGCCATATTAGCAGCTTGAAAAGCACGTTAGAATAATGTAAGCCGTTTTACAACAGCTAACAACATCTTACAACACCGTACGAAACCTTAAAACTCCATAATAAACCTAATGAATTCGTAAGTGTCCTTTGAACATCGTACGATAAGTTAAGACATCTTACGACTCTTTATGCCACATTAGCAACTCAACAGAGCGTTAGTATAAAGTAGGACGCCATATAGCTCCTAAGTACACCTTACAATACCGTAGGTAAACTTAAAACTCCATAATAAACCTAATGAATTCGTACGAGTCCTTTGAACATCATACTACAAGTTAGGACGTCTTACGACTCTTTATGCCACATTAGCAACTAGAAAAGAACGTTAGTATAATGTAGAACGCCATACAGCTCCTAAGTACACCTTACAGTACCGTACGTAAAGTTAAAGCTCCATAATAAACCTAATGAATTCGTACGAGTCCTTTGAACATCGTACGACAAGTTAGGATATCTTATGACTCTTTATGCCATATTAGCACCTTGAAAAGCATGTTAGTATAGCGTAAGAAATTTTACAACACCTAACAGCATCTTACAACACCGTACGAAACGTTAAAACTCCAAAATAAACCTAATGAATTCGTACGTGTCCTTTGAACATCGTACGATAAGTTAAGACATCTTACGACTCTTTATGCCACATTAGTAACTCAAAAGAGCGTTAGTATAATGTAGGACGCCATACAGCTCCTAAGTACACCTTAAAATACCGTACATAAAATTAAAGCTCCATAATAGACCTAATGAATTCGTACGAGTCCTTTGAACATCGTACGACAAGTTTGGATATCTTATGACTCTTTATGCCATATAAGCAGCCTGAAAAGCACGTTAGAATAATGTAAGACGTTTTACAACACCTAACAACATCTTACAACACCGTACGAAACCTTAAAACTTCAAAATAAACCTAATGAATTCGTAAGTGTCCTTTGAACATCGTACGATAAGTTAAGACATCTTCCGACTCTTTATGCCACATTAGCAACTCAAAAGAACGTTAGTATAATGTAGAACGCCATACAGCTCCTATGTACACACTACAATACCGTACGTAAACTTAAAGCTCCATAATAAACCTAATGAATTCGTACGAGTCCTTTGAACATCGTACTACAAGTTAGGACATCTTACGACTCTTTATGCCAAATTAGCAACTAGAAAAGAACGTTAGTATAATGTAGAACGCCATACAACTCCTAAGTACAACTTACAATACCGTACGTAAACTTAAAGCTCCATAATAAACCTAATGAATTCGTACGAGTCCTTTGAACATCGTACAACAAGTTTGGATATCTTATGCCTCTTTATGCCATATTAGCAGCTTGAAAAGCACGTTAGAATAATGTAAGACGTTTTACAACACCTAACAACATCTTACAACACCGTACGAAACCTTAAAACTCCATAATAAACCTAATGAATTTGTAAGTGTCCTTTGAACATCGTACGATAAGTTAAGACATCTTACGACTCTTTATGCCACATTAGCAACTCAAAAGAACGTTAGTAAAATGTAGAACGCCATACAGCTCCTATGTACACATTACAATACCGTACGTAAACTTAAAGCTACATAATAAACCTAATGAATACGTACGAGTCCTTTGAACATAGTACTACAAGTTATGACATCTTACGACTCTTTATGCCACATTAGCAACTAGAAAAGAACGTTAGTATAATGTAGAACGCCATACAGCTCCTAAGTACACCTTACAGTACCGTACGTAAACTTAAAGCTCCATAATAAACCAAATGAATTCGTACGAGTCCTTTGAACGTCGTACGACAAGTTTGGATATCTTATGACTCTTTATGCCATATTAGCAGCTTGAAAAGCACGTTAGAATAATGTTAGCCGTTTTACAACAGCTAACAACATCTTACAACACCGTACGAAACCTTAAAACTCCATAATAAACCTAACGAATTCGTAAGTGTCCTTTGAACATCGTACGATAAGTTAAGACATCTTACGACTCTTTATGCCACATTAGCAACTCAACAGAGCGTTAGTATAAAGTAGGACGCCATACAGCTCCTAAGTACACCTTACAATACCGTACGTAAACTTAAAACTCCATAATAAACCTAATGAATTCGTACGAGTCCTTTGAACATTGTACTACAAGATAGGACATCTTACGACTCTTTATGCCACATTAGCAACTAGAAAAGAACGTTAGTATAATGTAAAACGCCATACAGCTCCACAATACCGTACGTAAACTTAAAGCTCCATAATAAACCTAATGAATTCGTACGAGTCCTTTGAACATCGTACGACAAGTTTGGATATCTTATGACTCTTTATGCCATATTAGCAGCTTGAAAAGCACGTTAGATTAATGTAAGCCGTTTTACAACACCTAACAACATCTTACAACACCGTACGAAACCTTAAAACTTCATAATAAACCTAATGAATTCGTAAGTGTCCTTTGAACATCGTACGATAAGTTAAGACATCTTACGACTCTTTATGCCACATTAGCAACTCAACAGAGCTAGTATAAAGTAGGACGCCATACAGCTCCTAATTACACCTTACAATACCGTAGGTAAACTTAAAACTCCATAATAAAACTAATGAATTCGTACGAGTCCTTTGAACATCATACTACAAGTTAGGACATCTTACGACCCTTTATGCCACATTAGCAACTAGAAAAGAACGTTAGTATAATGTAGAACGCCATACAGCTCCTAAGTACACCTTACAATACCGTACATAAACTTAAAGCTCCAAAATAAACCTAATGAATTCGTAAGTGTCCTTTGAACATCGTACGATAAGTTAAGACTTCTTCCGACTCTTTATGCCACATTAGCAACTCAAAAGAACGTTAGTATAATGTAGAACGCCATACAGCTCCTATGTACACATTACAATACCGTACGTAAACTTAAAGCTCCATAATAAACCTAATGATTTCGTACGAGTCCTTTGAACATCGTACTACAAGTTAGGACATCTTACGACTCTTTATGCCAAATTAGCAACTAGAAAAGAACGTTAGTATAATGTAGAACGCCATACAGCTCCTAAGTACACCTTACAATACCGTACATAAACTTAAAGCTCCATAATAAACCTAATGAATTCGTACGAGTCCTTTGAACATCGTACGACAAGTTTGGATATCTTATGCCTCTTTATGCCATATTAGCAGCTTGAAAAGCACGTTAGAATAATGTAAGACGTTTTACAACACCTAACAACATCTTACAACACCGTACGAAACCTTAAAACTCCATAATAAACCTAATGAATTCGTAAGTGTCCTTGGAACATCGTACGATAAGTTAAGACATCTTACGACTCTTTATGCCACATTAGCAACTCAAAAGAACGTTAGTAAAATGTAGAACGCCATACAGCTGCTATGTACACATTACAATACCGTACGTAAATTTAAAGCTACATAATAAACCTAATGAATTCGTACGAGTCCTTTGAACATCGTACTACAAGTTAGGACATCTTACGACTCTTTATGCCACATTAGCAACTAGAAAAGAACGTTAGTATAATGTAGAACGCCATACAGCTCCTAAGTACACCTTACAGTACCGTACGTAAACTTAAAGCTCCATAATAAACCAAATGAATTCGTACGAGTCCTTTGAACGTCGTACGACAAGTTTGGATATCTTATGACTCTTTATGCCATATTAGCAGCTTGAAAAGCACGTTAGAATAATGTAAGCCGTTTTACAACAGCTAACAACATCTTACAACACCGTACGAAACCTTAAAACTCCGTAAAAACCTAATGAATTCGTAAGTGTCCTTTGAACATCGTACGATAAGTTAAGACATCTTACGACTCTTTATGCCACATTAGCAACTCAACAGAGCGTTAGTATAAAGTAGGACGCCATACAGCTCCTAATTACACCTTACAATACCGTAGGTAAACTTAAAACTCCATAATAAACCTAATGAATTCGTACGAGTCCTTTGAACATCATACTACAAGTTAGGACATCTTACGACCCTTTATGCCACATTAGCAACTAGAAAAGAACGTTAGTATAATGTAGAACGCCATACAGCTCCTAAGTACACCTTACAATACCGTACATAAACTTAAAGCTCCAAAATAAACCTAATGAATTCGTAAGTGTCCTTTGAACATCGTACGATAAGTTAAGACTTCTTCCGACTCTTTATGCCACATTAGCAACTCAAAAGAACGTTAGTATAATGTAGAACGCCATACAGCTCCTATGTACACATTACAATACCGTACGTAAACTTAAAGCTCCATAATAAACCTAATGATTTCGTACGAGTCCTTTGAACATCGTACTACAAGTTAGGACATCTTACGACTCTTTATGCCAAATTAGCAACTAGAAAAGAACGTTAGTATAATGTAGAACGCCATACAGCTCCTAAGTACACCTTACAATACCGTACGTAAACTTAAAGCTCCATAATAAACCTAATGAATTCGTACGAGTCCTTTGAACATCGTACGACAAGTTTGGATATCTTATGCCTCTTTATGCCATATTAGCAGCTTGAAAAGCACGTTAGAATAATGTAAGACGTTTTACAACACCTAACAACATCTTACAACACCGTACGAAACCTTAAAACTCCATAATAAACCTAATGAATTCGTAAGTGTCCTTGGAACATCGTACGATAAGTTAAGACATCTTACGACTCTTTATGCCACATTAGCAACTCAAAAGAACGTTAGTAAAATGTAGAACGCCATACAGCTCCTATGTACACATTACAATACCGTACGTAAACTTAAAGCTACATAATAAACCTAATGAATTCGTACGAGTCCTTTGAACATCGTACTACAAGTTAGGACATCTTACGACTCTTTATGCCACATTAGCAACTAGAAAAGAACGTTAGTATAATGTAGAACGCCATACAGCTCCTAAGTACACCTTACAGTACCGTACGTAAACTTAAAGCTCCATAATAAACCAAATGAATTCGTACGAGTCCTTTGAACGTCGTACGACAAGTTTGGATATCTTATGACTCTTTATGCCATATTAGCAGCTTGAAAAGCACGTTAGAATAATGTAAGCCGTTTTACAACATCTAACAACATCTTACAACACCGTACGAAACCTTAAAACTCCGTAAAAACCTAATGAATTCGTAAGTGTCCTTTGAACATCGTACGATAAGTTAAGACATCTTACGACTCTTTATGCCACATTAGCAACTCAACAGAGCGTTAGTATAAAGTAGGACGCCATACAGCTCCTAATTACACCTTACAATACCGTAGCTAAACTTAAAACTCCATAATAAACCTAATGAATTCGTACGAGTCCTTTGAACATCATACTACAAGTTAGGACATCTTACGACCCTTTATGCCACATTAGCAACTAGAAAAGAACGTTAGTATAATGTAGAACGCCATACAGCTCCTAAGTACACCTTACAATACCGTACATAAACTTAAAGCTCCAAAATAAACCTAATGAATTCGTAAGTGTCCTTTGAACATCGTACGATAAGTTAAGACTTCTTCCGACTCTTTATGCCACATTAGCAACTCAAAAGAACGTTATTATAATGTAGAACGCCATACAGCTCCTATGTACACATTACAATACCGTCCGTAAACTTAAAGCTCCATAATAAACCTAATGATTTCGTACGAGTCCTTTGAACATCGTACTACAAGTTAGGACATCTTACGACTCTTTATGCCAAATTAGCAACTAGAAAAGAACGTTAGTATAATGTAGAACGCCATACAGCTCCTAAGTACACCTTACAATACCGTACGTAAACTTAAAGCTCCATAATAAACCTAATGAATTCGTACGAGTCCTTTGAACATCGTACGACAAGTTTGGATATCTTATGCCTCTTTATGCCATATTAGCAGCTTTAAAAACACGTTAGAATAATGTAAGACGTTTTACAACACCTAACAACATCTTACAACACCGTACGAAACCTTAAAACTCCATAATAAACCTAATGAATTCGTAAGTGTCCTTGGAACATCGTACGATAAGTTAAGACATCTTACGACTCTTTATGCCACATTAGCAACTCAAAAGAACGTTAGTAAAATGTAGAACGCCATACAGCTCCTATGTACACATTACAATACCGTACGTAAACTTAAAGCTACATAATAAACCTAATGAATTCGTACGAGTCCTTTGAACATCGTACTACAAGTTAGGACATCTTACGACTCTTTATGCCACATTAGCAACTAGAAAAGAACGTTAGTATAATGTAGAACGCCATACAGCTCCTAAGTACACCTTACAGTACCGTACGTAAACTTAAAGCTCCATAATAAACCAAATGAATTCGTACGAGTCCTTTGAACGTCGTACGACAAGTTTGGATATCTTATGACTCTTTATGCCATATTAGCAGCTTGAAAAGCACGTTAGAATAATGTAAGCCGTTTTACAACATCTAACAACATCTTACAACACCGTACGAAACCTTAAAACTCCGTAAAAACCTAATGAATTCGTAAGTGTCCTTTGAACATCGTACGATAAGTTAAGACATCTTACGACTCTTTATGCCACATTAGCAACTCAACAGAGCGTTAGTATAAAGTAGGACGCCATACAGCTCCTAATTACACCTTACAATACCGTAGGTAAACTTAAAACTCCATAATAAACCTAATGAATTCGTACGAGTCCTTTGAATATCATACTACAAGTTAGGACATCTTACGACCCTTTATGCCACATTAGCAACTAGAAAAGAACGTTAGTATAATGTAGAACGCCATACAGCTCCTAAGTACACCTTACAATACAGTACATAAACTTAAAGCTCCAAAATAAACCTAATGAATTCGTAAGTGTCCTTTGAACATCGTACGATAAGTTAAGACTTCTTCCGACTCTTTATGCCACATTAGCAACTCAAAAGAACGTTATTATAATGTAGAACGCCATACAGCTCCTATGTACACATTACAATACCGTCCGTAAACTTAAAGCTCCATAATAAACCTAATGATTTCGTACGAGTCCTTTGAACATCGTACTACAAGTTAGGACATCTTACGACTCTTTATGGCAAATTAGCAACTAGAAAAGAACGTTAGTATAATGTAGAACGACATACAGCTCCTAAGTACACCTTACAATACCGTACGTAAACTTAAAGCTCCATAATAAACCTAATGAATTCGTACGAGTCCTTTGAACATCGTACGACAAGTTTGGATATCTTATGCCTCTTTATGCCATATTATCAGCTTGAAAAACACGTTAGAATAATGTAAGACGTTTTACAACACCTAACAACATCTTACAACACTGTACGAAACCTTAAAACTCCATAATAAACCTAATGAATTCGTAAGTGTCCTTGGAACATCGTACGATAAGTTAAGACATCTTACGACTCTTTATGCCACATTAGCAACTCAAAAGAACGTTAGTAAAATGTAGAACGCCATACAGCCCCTATGTACACATTACAATACCGTACGTAAACTTAAAGCTACATAATAAACCTAATGAATTCGTACGAGTCCTTTGAACATCATACTACAAGTTAGGACATCTTACGACCCTTTATGCCACATTAGCAACTAGAAAAGAACGTTAGTATAATGTAGAACGCCATACAGCTCCTAAGTACACCTTACAATACCGTACATAAACTTAAAGCTCCAAAATAAACCTAATGAATTCGTAAGTGTCCTTTGAACATCGTACGATAAGTTAAGACTTCTTCCGACTCTTTATGCCACATTAGCAACTCAAAAGAACGTTAGTATAATGTAGAACGCCATACAGCTCCTATGTACACATTACAATACCGTACGTAAACTTAAAGCTCCATAATAAACCTAATGATTTCGTACGAGTCCTTTGAACATCGTACTACAAGTTAGGACATCTTACGACTCTTTATGCCAAATTAGCAACTAGAAAAGAACGTTAGTATAATGTAGAACGCCATACAGCTCCTAAGTACACCTTACAATACCGTACGTAAACTTAAAGCTCCATAATAAACCTAATGAATTCGTACGAGTCCTTTGAACATCGTACGACAAGTTTGGATATCTTATGCCTCTTTATGCCATATTAGCAGCTTGAAAAGCACGTTAGAATAATGTAAGACGTTTTACAACACCTAACAACATCTTACAACACCGTACGAAACCTTAAAACTCCATAATAAACCTAATGAATTCGTAAGTGTCCTTGGAACATCGTACGATAAGTTAAGACATCTTACGACTCTTTATGCCACATTAGCAACTCAAAAGAACGTTAGTAAAATGTAGAACGCCATACAGCTCCTATGTACACATTACAATACCGTACGTAAACTTAAAGCTACATAATAAACCTAATGAATTCGTACGAGTCCTTTGAACATCGTACTACAAGTTAGGACATCTTACGACTCTTTATGCCACATTAGCAACTAGAAAAGAACGTTAGTATAATGTAGAACGCCATACAGCTCCTAAGTACACCTTACAGTACCGTACGTAAACTTAAAGCTCCATAATAAACCAAATGAATTCGTACGAGTCCTTTGAACGTCGTACGACAAGTTTGGATATCTTATGACTCTTTATGCCATATTAGCAGCTTGAAAAGCACGTTAGAATAATGTAAGCCGTTTTACAACATCTAACAACATCTTACAACACCGTACGAAACCTTAAAACTCCGTAAAAACCTAATGAATTCGTAAGTGTCCTTTGAACATCGTACGATAAGTTAAGACATCTTACGACTCTTTATGCCACATTAGCAACTCAACAGAGCGTTAGTATAAAGTAGGACGCCATACAGCTCCTAATTACACCTTACAATACCGTAGCTAAACTTAAAACTCCATAATAAACCTAATGAATTCGTACGAGTCCTTTGAACATCATACTACAAGTTAGGACATCTTACGACCCTTTATGCCACATTAGCAACTAGAAAAGAACGTTAGTATAATGTAGAACGCCATACAGCTCCTAAGTACACCTTACAATACCGTACATAAACTTAAAGCTCCAAAATAAACCTAATGAATTCGTAAGTGTCCTTTGAACATCGTACGATAAGTTAAGACTTCTTCCGACTCTTTATGCCACATTAGCAACTCAAAAGAACGTTATTATAATGTAGAACGCCATACAGCTCCTATGTACACATTACAATACCGTCCGTAAACTTAAAGCTCCATAATAAACCTAATGATTTCGTACGAGTCCTTTGAACATCGTACTACAAGTTAGGACATCTTACGACTCTTTATGCCAAATTAGCAACTAGAAAAGAACGTTAGTATAATGTAGAACGCCATACAGCTCCTAAGTACACCTTACAATACCGTACGTAAACTTAAAGCTCCATAATAAACCTAATGAATTCGTACGAGTCCTTTGAACATCGTACGACAAGTTTGGATATCTTATGCCTCTTTATGCCATATTAGCAGCTTTAAAAACACGTTAGAATAATGTAAGACGTTTTACAACACCTAACAACATCTTACAACACCGTACGAAACCTTAAAACTCCATAATAAACCTAATGAATTCGTAAGTGTCCTTGGAACATCGTACGATAAGTTAAGACATCTTACGACTCTTTATGCCACATTAGCAACTCAAAAGAACGTTAGTAAAATGTAGAACGCCATACAGCTCCTATGTACACATTACAATACCGTACGTAAACTTAAAGCTACATAATAAACCTAATGAATTCGTACGAGTCCTTTGAACATCGTACTACAAGTTAGGACATCTTACGACTCTTTATGCCACATTAGCAACTAGAAAAGAACGTTAGTATAATGTAGAACGCCATACAGCTCCTAAGTACACCTTACAGTACCGTACGTAAACTTAAAGCTCCATAATAAACCAAATGAATTCGTACGAGTCCTTTGAACGTCGTACGACAAGTTTGGATATCTTATGACTCTTTATGCCATATTAGCAGCTTGAAAAGCACGTTAGAATAATGTAAGCCGTTTTACAACATCTAACAACATCTTACAACACCGTACGAAACCTTAAAACTCCGTAAAAACCTAATGAATTCGTAAGTGTCCTTTGAACATCGTACGATAAGTTAAGACATCTTACGACTCTTTATGCCACATTAGCAACTCAACAGAGCGTTAGTATAAAGTAGGACGCCATACAGCTCCTAATTACACCTTACAATACCGTAGGTAAACTTAAAACTCCATAATAAACCTAATGAATTCGTACGAGTCCTTTGAATATCATACTACAAGTTAGGACATCTTACGACCCTTTATGCCACATTAGCAACTAGAAAAGAACGTTAGTATAATGTAGAACGCCATACAGCTCCTAAGTACACCTTACAATACAGTACATAAACTTAAAGCTCCAAAATAAACCTAATGAATTCGTAAGTGTCCTTTGAACATCGTACGATAAGTTAAGACTTCTTCCGACTCTTTATGCCACATTAGCAACTCAAAAGAACGTTATTATAATGTAGAACGCCATACAGCTCCTATGTACACATTACAATACCGTCCGTAAACTTAAAGCTCCATAATAAACCTAATGATTTCGTACGAGTCCTTTGAACATCGTACTACAAGTTAGGACATCTTACGACTCTTTATGGCAAATTAGCAACTAGAAAAGAACGTTAGTATAATGTAGAACGACATACAGCTCCTAAGTACACCTTACAATACCGTACGTAAACTTAAAGCTCCATAATAAACCTAATGAATTCGTACGAGTCCTTTGAACATCGTACGACAAGTTTGGATATCTTATGCCTCTTTATGCCATATTATCAGCTTGAAAAACACGTTAGAATAATGTAAGACGTTTTACAACACCTAACAACATCTTACAACACTGTACGAAACCTTAAAACTCCATAATAAACCTAATGAATTCGTAAGTGTCCTTGGAACATCGTACGATAAGTTAAGACATCTTACGACTCTTTATGCCACATTAGCAACTCAAAAGAACGTTAGTAAAATGTAGAACGCCATACAGCCCCTATGTACACATTACAATACCGTACGTAAACTTAAAGCTACATAATAAACCTAATGAATTCGTACGAGTCCTTTGAACATCGTACTACAAGTTAGGACATCTTACGACTCTTTATGCCACATTAGCAACTAGAAAAGAACGTTAGTATAATGTAGAACGCCATACAGCTCCTAAGTACACCTTACAGTACCGTACGTAAACTTAAAGCTCCATAATAAACCAAATGAATTCGTACGAGTCCTTTGAACGTCGTACGACAAGTTTGGATATCTTATGACTCTTTATGCCATATTAGCAGCTTGAAAAGCACGTTAGAATAATGTAAGCCGTTTTACAACATCTAACAACATCTTACAACACCGTACGAAACCTTAAAACTCCGTAAAAACCTAATGAATTCGTAAGTGTCCTTTGAACATCGTACGATAAGTTAAGACATCTTACGACTCTTTATGCCACATTAGCAACTCAACAGAGCGTTAGTATCAAGTAGGACGCCATACAGCTCCTAATTACACCTTACAATACCGTAGGTAAACTTAAAACTCCATAATAAACCTAATGAATTCGTACGAGTCCTTTGAACATCATACTACAAGTTAGGACATCTTACGACCCTTTATGCCACATTAGCAACTAGAAAAGAACGTTAGTATAATGTAGAACGCCATACAGCTCCTAAGTACACCTTACAATACCGTACATAAACTTAAAGCTCCAAAATAAACCTAATGAATTCGTAAGTGTCCTTTGAACATCGTACGATAAGTTAAGACTTCTTCCGACTCTTTATGCCACGTTAGCAACTCAAAAGAACGTTAGTATAATGTAGAACGCCATACAGCTCCTATGTACACATTACAATACCGTACGTAAACTTAAAGCTCCATAATAAACCTAATGATTTCGTACGAGTCCTTTGAACATCGTACTACAAGTTAGGACATCTTACGACTCTTTATGCCAAATTAGCAACTAGAAAAGAACGTTAGTATAATGTAGAACGCCATACAGCTCCTAAGTACACCTTACAATACCGTACGTAAACTTAAAGCTCCATAATAAACCTAATGAATTCGTACGAGTCCTTTGAACATCGTACGACAAGTTTGGATATCTTATGCCTCTTTATGCCATATTAGCAGCTTGAAAAGCACGTTAGAATAATGTAAGACGTTTTACAACACCTAACAACATCTTACAACACCGTACGAAACCTTAAAACTCCATAATAAACCTAATGAATTCGTAAGTGTCCTTTGAACATCGTACGATAAGTTAAGACATCTTACGACTCTTTATGCCACATTAGCAACTCAACAGAGCGTTAGTATAAAGTAGGACGCCATACAGCTCCTAATTACACCTTACAATACCGTAGGTAAACTTAAAACTCCATAATAAACCTAATGAATTCGTACGAGTCCTTTGAACATCATACTACAAGTTAGGACATCTTACGACCCTTTATGCCACATTAGCAACTAGAAAAGAACGTTAGTATAATGTAGAACGCCATACAGCTCCTAAGTACACCTTACAGTACCGTACGTAAACTTAAAGCTCCATAATAAACCAAATGAATTCGTACGAGTCCTTTGAACGTCGTACAACAAGTTTGGATATCTTATGACTCTTTATGCCATATTAGCAGCTTGAAAAGCACGTTAGAATAATGTAAGCCGTTTTACAACATCTAACAACATCTTACAACACCGTACGAAACATTAAAACTCCGTAAAAACCTAATGAATTCGTAAGTGTCCTTTGAACATCGTACGATAAGTTAAGACATCTTACGACTCTTTATGCCACATTAGCAACTCAACAGAGCGTTAGTATAAAGTAGGACGCCATACAGCTCCTAATTACACCTTACAATACCGTAGGTAAACTTAAAACTCCATAATAAACCTAATGAATTCGTACGAGTCCTTTGAACATCATACTACAAGTTAGGACATCTTACGACCCTTTATGCCACATTAGCAACTAGAAAAGAACGTTAGTATAATGTAGAACGCCATACAGCTCCTAAGTACACCTTACAATACCGTACATAAACTTAAAGCTCCAAAATAAACCTAATGAATTCGTAAGTGTCCTTTGAACATCGTACGATAAGTTAAGACTTCTTCCGACTCTTTATGCCACATTAGCAACTCAAAAGAACGTTAGTATAATGTAGAACGCCATACAGCTCCTATGTACACATTACAATACCGTACGTAAACTTAAAGCTCCATAATAAACCTAATGATTTCGTACGAGTCCTTTGAACATCGTACTACAAGTTAGGACATCTTACGACTCTTTATGCCAAATTAGCAACTAGAAAAGAACGTTAGTATAATGTAGAACGCCATACAGCTCCTAAGTACACCTTACAATACCGTACGTAAACTTAAAGCTCCATAATAAACCTAATGAATTCGTACGAGTCCTTTGAACATCGTACGACAAGTTTGGATATCTTATGACTCTTTATGCCATATAAGCAGCTTGAAAAGCACGTTAGAATAATGTAAGACGTTTTACAACACCTAACAACATCTTACAACACAGTACGAAACCTTAAAACTCCATAATAAACCTAATGAATTCGTAAGTGTCCTTTGAACATCGTACGATAAGTTAAGACATCTTACGACTCTTTATGCCACATTAGCAACTCAAAAGAACGTTAGTTAAATGTAGAACGCCAAACAGCTCCTATGTACACCTTACAGTACCGTACGTAAACTTAAAGCTCCATAATAAACCAAATGAATTTGTACGAGTCCTTTGAACGTCGTACGACAAGTTTGGATATCTTATGACTGGCTGATTTTGTGACGGATGGGATATGGGTATGGCCTGATGCTTGGTATGATATCTATCCGGTTCTTATTAATACTCACTATGTGGCTCTTAATCCTGATGCAAATGATAAACTATGTTGGAAGGATGGGGATGTATGGTTGAACTATGCCCCGGCTGTTGTATGGGAGTCTACTCGCCATAGACATATGGAGGTGTGTTGGGTGGATATAGTGTGGTTCTCACAATGTATTCCACGTCATGCGTTTTTACTTTGGCTAGTCTTTAAAGCAAAACTTCAAACGCAGGACAAAATACTGAGATGGAGGTCGATAAGGAATACCAACATGAATATGTTGTGTTGCGTCTTATGTTTCGCTAATATTGATTCTCATGGCCATCTGTTTTTTGAATGTAAATATTCTTCTGCGGTATGGGATCGAGTAAAGGTTCGAGCAGGTATGCAGAGTGTTTCGGCTGAGTGGAGTGAGACAGTTACATGGTTATGCGACCATGCAAGATCCAAGACTATCTCAAGTGTTGTTAGCAAATTGTTGGTGGCAAGTTCAGTATATTACATATGGCAAGAGAGGTGCAATAGATTGTTTAACAATCATACGAGGCCGCCTGATATACTTACTGAAATCATATTTGATACGGTTCGACATAGACTGATGGGCCTAAGGGTAAAACAAACGGATCATATGAGACAAGTTTTTGCTGATTGGAACATTCACATGAGCATAGGAAGACCGGGTGAGGGCTAGAAGGAAGGAGGTTACAACTTCAGTAGCTAGATTGTAGTCTAGCATAGTAAACTTTGTTTTGGTTTTTCTTTTAGTTATCTTTGGTTCTACATTCTAGGGAATGCCCCAAGAATGAACTAGTGTAGATGCCCTACACTACTTGTTTTATGTGTTTGTGAATATATAATTCGCCGGGTGAATCCCTTTACCCAAAAAGCACGTTAGAATAATGTAAGCCGTTTTACAACACCTAACAACATCTTACAACACCGTACGAAACCTTAAAACTTCATAATAAACCTAATGAATTCGTAAGTGTCCTTTGAACATCGTACGATAAGTTAAGACATCTTACGACTCTTTATGCCACATTAGCAACTCAACAGAGCTAGTATAAAGTAGGACGCCATACAGCTCCTAATTACACCTTACAATACCGTAGGTAAACTTAAAACTCCATAATAAACCTAATGAATTCGTACGAGTCCTTTGAACATCATACTACAAGTTAGGACATCTTACGACCCTTTATGCCACATTAGCAACTACAAAAGAACGTTAGTATAATGTAGAACGCCATACAGCTCCTAAGTACACCTTACAATACCGTACATAAACTTAAAGCTCCATAATAAACCTAATGATTTCGTACGAGTCCTTTGAACATCGTACTACAAGTTAGGACATCTTACGACTCTTTATGCCAAATTAGCAACTAGAAAAGAACGTTAGTATAATGTAGAACGCCATACAGCTCCTATGTACACATTACAATACCGTACGTAAACTTAAAGCTACATAATAAACCTAATGAATTCGTACGAGTCCTTTGAACATCGTACTACAAGTTAGGACATCTTACGACTCTTTATGCCACATTAGCAACTAGAAAAGAACGTTAGTATAAAGTAGAACGCCATATAGCTCCTAAGTACACCTTACGGTACCGTACGTAAACTTAAAGCTCCATAATAAACCAAATGAATTCGTACGAGTCCTTTGAACGTCGTACGACAAGTTTGGATATCTTATGACTCTTTATGCCATATTAGCAGCTTGAAAAGCACGTTAGAATAATGTAAGCCGTTTTACAACAGCTAACAACATCTTACAACACCGTACGAAACCTTAAAACTCCGTAAAAACCTAATGAATTCGTAAGTGTCCTTTGAACATCGTACGATAAGTTAAGACATCTTACGACTCTTTATGCCACATTAGCAACTCAACAGAGCGTTAGTATAAAGTAGGACGCCATACAGCTCCTAATTACACCTTACAATACCGTAGGTAAACTTAAAACTCCATAATAAACCTAATGAATTCGTACGAGTCCTTTGAACATCATACTACAAGTTAGGACATCTTACGACTCTTTATGCCACATTAGCAACTAGAAAAGAACGTTAGTATAATGTAGAACGCCATACAGCTCCTAAGTACACATTACAGTACCGTACGTAAAGTTAAAGCTCCATATCTTATGACTCTTTATGCCATATTAGCACCTTGAAAAGCATGTTAGTATAGTGTAAGAAATTTTACAACACCTAACAGCATCTTACAACACCGTACGAAACGTTAAAACTCCAAAATAAACCTAATGAATTCGTACGTGTCCTTTGAACATCGTACGATAAGTTAAGACATCTTACGACTCTTTATGCCACATTAGTAACTCAAAAGAGCGTTAGTATAATGTAGGACGCCATACAGCTCCTAAGTACACCTTAAAATACCGTACATAAAATTAAAGCTCCATAATAGACCTAATGAATTCGTACGAGTCCTTTGAACATCGTACGACAAGTTTGGATATCTTATGACTCTTTATGCCATATAAGCAGCTTGAAAAGCACGTTAGAATAATGTAAGACGTTTTACAACACCTAACAACATCTTACAACACCGTACGAAACCTTAAAACTCCATAATAAACCTAATGAATTCGTAAGTGTCCTTTGAACATCGTACGATAAGTTAAGACATCTTAAGACTCCTTATGCCACATTAGCAACTCAACAGAGCGTTAGTATAAAGTAGGACGCCACACAGCTCCTAATTACACCTTACAATACCATAGGTAAACTTAAAACTCCATAATAAACCAAATAAATACGTACGAGTCCTTTGAACATCATACTACAAGTTAGGACATCTTACGACTCTTTATGCCACATTAGCAACTAGAAAAGAACGTTAGTATAATGTAGAACGCCATACAGCTTCTAAGTACACCTTACAATACCGTACGTAAACTTAAAGATCCAAAATAAACCTAATGAATTCGTAAGTGTTCTTTGAACATCGTACGAAAACTTAAGACTTCTTCCGACTCTTTATGCCACATTAGCAACTCAAAAGAACGTTAGTATAATGTAGAACGCCATACAGCTCCTATGTACACATTACAATACCGTACGTAAACTTAAAGCTCCATAATAAACCTAATGAATTCGTAAGAGTCCTTTGAACATCGTACTACAAGTTAGGACATCTTACGACTCTTTATGCCAAATTAGCAACTAGAAAAGTACGTTAGTATAATGTAGAACGCCATACAGCTCCTAAGTACACATTACAGTACCGTACGTAAAGTTAAAGCTCCATATCTTATGACTCTTTATGCCATATTAGCACCTTGAAAAGCATGTTAGTATAGTGTAAGAAATTTTACAACACCTAACAGCATCTTACAACACCGTACGAAACGTTAAAACTCCAAAATAAACCTAATGAATTCGTACGTGTCCTTTGAACATCGTACGATAAGTTAAGACATCTTACGACTCTTTATGCCACATTAGTAACTCAAAAGAGCGTTAGTATAATGTAGGACGCCATACAGCTCCTAAGTACACCTTAAAATACCGTACATAAAATTAAAGCTCCATAATAGACCTAATGAATTCGTACGAGTCCTTTGAACATCGTACGACAAGTTTGGATATCTTATGACTCTTTATGCCATATAAGCAGCTTGAAAAGCACGTTAGAATAATGTAAGACGTTTTACAACACCTAACAACATCTTACAACACCGTACGAAACCTTAAAACTCCATAATAAACCTAATGAATTCGTAAGTGTCCTTTGAACATCGTACGATAAGTTAAGACATCTTAAGACTCCTTATGCCACATTAGCAACTCAACAGAGCGTTAGTATAAAGTAGGACGCCACACAGCTCCTAATTACACCTTACAATACCATAGGTAAACTTAAAACTCCATAATAAACCAAATAAATATGTACGAGTCCTTTGAACATCATACTACAAGTTAGGACATCTTACGACTCTTTATGCCACATTAGCAACTAGAAAAGAACGTTAGTATAATGTAGAACGCCATACAGCTTCTAAGTACACCTTACAATACCGTACGTAAACTTAAAGATCCAAAATAAACCTAATGAATTCGTAAGTGTTCTTTGAACATCGTACGAAAACTTAAGACTTCTTCCGACTCTTTATGCCACATTAGCAACTCAAAAGAACGTTAGTATAATGTAGAACGCCATACAGCTCCTATGTACACATTACAATACCGTACGTAAACTTAAAGCTCCATAATAAACCTAATGAATTCGTAAGAGTCCTTTGAACATCGTACTACAAGTTAGGACATCTTACGACTCTTTATGCCAAATTAGCAACTAGAAAAGTACGTTAGTATAATGTAGAACGCCATACAGCTCCTAAGTACACCTTACAATACCGTACGTAAACTTAAAGCTCCATAATAAACCTAATGAATTCGTACGAGTCCTATGAACATCGTACGACAAGTTTGGAAATCTTATGCCTCTTTATGCCATATTAGCAGCTTGAAAAGCACGTTAGAATAATGTAAGACGTTTTACAACACCTAACAACATCTTACAACACCGTACGAAACCTTAAAACTCCATAATAAACCTAATGAATTCGTAAGTGTCCTTTGAACATCGTACGATAAGTTAAGACATCTTACGACTCTTTATGCCACATTAGCAACTCAAAAGAACGTTAGTAAAATGTAGAACCCCATACAGCTCCTATGTACACATTACAATACCGTACGTAAACTTAAAGCTACATAATAAACCTAATGAATTCGTACGAGTCCTTTGAACATCGTACTACAAGTTAGGACATCTTACGACTTTATGCCACATTAGCAACTAGAAAAGAACGTTAGAATAATGTAAGCCGTTTTACAACAGCTAACAACATCTTACAACACTGTACGAAACCTTAAAACTCCATAATAAACCTAATGAATTCGTAAGTGTCCTTTGAACATCGTACGATAAGTTAAGACATCTTACGACTCTTTATGCCACATTAGCAACTCAACAGAGCGTTAGTATAAAGTAGGACGCCATACAGCTCCTAATTACACCTTACAATACCGTAGGTAAACTTAAAACTCCATAATAAACCTAATGAATTCGTACGAGTCCTTTGAACATCATACTACAAGTTAGGACATCTTACGACTCTTTATGCCACATTAGCAACTAGAAAAGAACGTTAGTATAATGTAGAACGCCATACAGCTCCTAAGTACACCTTACAATACCGTACGTAAACTTAAAGCTCCAAAATAAACCTAATGAATTCGTAAGTGTCCTTTGAACATCATACGATAAGTTAAGACATCTTCCGACTCTTTATGCCACATTAGCAACTCAAAAGAACGTTAGTATAATGTAGAACGCCATACAGCTCCTATGTACACATTACAATACCGTACGTAAACTTAAAGCTCCATAATAAACCTAATGATTTCGTACAAGTCCTTTGAACATCGTACTACAAGTTAGGACATCTTACGACTCTTTATGCCAAATTAGCAACTAGAAAAGAACGTTAGTATATCTTACGATCATTGAAGGCGATTTTGGCGTTTGGGGTGATTTGGCTAGTTTGTTTCGTTTCTTGTTCTTGAATCTTGATTCTTGAATCTTGATTCTTGAATCTTGATTCTTGATCTTGGGTTGTTTCTGGGTAGTTACGGCTGATTATTAGGGTTATTTAAACCCTAATTCGGTTTTTGTTCATAAGTTCTGATCGTTTCTTGTTTGATTTTCCTGATTCATTGATAGCTTCCTTTGTGTAACAATCCTGTGATTAACCTGGTTAATACGAGCATTGTTAGCAATTAGAGGAGATCAATAATCGGTTTTTGTCTCTGATTTGTGTTTTGATTGACAGTACTGTGTTCTGATTGCTTAGTGGGTCTGTAATCGATTGCGTCTATTGTTTATAGATTAGCTAAATTGGTACGAATCCCATTAACCTATTAAGAACCAGTTCTTGAAATCAAGATTTGGGTTTAGTGTTGCATGCATGGCTATGTCGACGCTAGCTTCTAAAGTTACTAATATTGATGGACGTGTGTCGTTCAAGAGTATTTTGAAGAAAACGTCTGGTATGGATGTGCAACAGCAGAAGGAGACGGATGTGAAGGCTGAGACTGTTATGGAATCTGCTAAAGAGATTAGGGTTTCTGAAGTGGAGGGTGATATTTCTGGTCCGAATAATATGAATGATGGGGCGAGTAAGAAAGTGAATTTTAGGGTTCTTGAATCGAAAGAAAGTGCTGTTGGGGTGGATGTAATGTTATCTCGAGAATCAGTGAGAAAAGTTCAGGCTAAGCTAGGGTTTACGCTGTATGGTTATTTTCTGGGTGATCGACAATCATTCCATGCTGTGAAATACTTTGCTCAAACTAACTGGCATAAGTTTGGGCTGAAGAAGATTATGATGAATGCAGAAGGTTTCTTTTTCTTCCAATTTGCTGCTTATGAAGGGATGATGGGTGTTATTGGAGGAGGACCATGGTTAATTCTGAACTCTCCATTATTTTTGCATGAATGGACACCGGATGCTAAGCTTGTCAAGCAAGATCGTAGATCAGTTCCTATGTGGGTAAAACTCCATGGGGTTCCAATTGCTGCATACACGGATGATGGGTTAAGTGAGCTGATGACCAAGATTGGGACACCTAAAAAGTTGGACTCGTATACTAACTCAATGTGCATTAATGGATGGGGGAGAAGTAGTTATGCTAGAGCTTTAGTAGAGGTTTATGCTGATATTGGCTTTAAAAAACAGCTGAAAGTGGGCATTCCATCGTTGGAAGGAGAGGATATAATGATCAAAACTATAGATGTCGAGTATGAGTGGATTCCTCCTAGGTGTGATCATTGTAAATTGTTTGGCCATGATATGGATACTTGCGAGATTATAGTGGAAAAGAAAGGAAAGAAGAAGGAGGAGGTGATAAAGGATGATGGGTTTGTGGAAGTTTCACATAAGAAATCAGCTAAGAAACCAGGGATTAATGTTCAACAACATAAACCAAAATTTGTGTATCGTCCTGTTGCTGAAAAGCCTAAGAGTGCTGCTCAAGATAAAAAAGAGGGTAAAGAGGGGGTGAATGAGGTGGATGGGATTGTAGCAGATAATAAGTTCAATGTTTTGCTGAATCAGGATGATGATCAAGGGGGTACGTCCTTGCATACTAAATTAAATGATAAAGATAAGGTTGTTACTGACCAGGATGATACTATTGTTGAAGATAAGGAGGATACGGTTGAGGTTTTGTTTGGTGAGGATAACGTTACTACAGGGGCAAGCACTCCTGATGTGCAGGTTATCAATGATTAATCTCGCTTGTTGGAATGTTAGGGGGATGAACCGACCCTTGAAGCAGAAAGAGGTTCGTTTTATGATTAAAGACAGTAAGGTGAGTTTTTGTGCTATTTTAGAGTCTCATGTTGATGTTAGTAAGGTGGAGGGTATGTGTGAGTCTATATCGTCTGATTGGAGTTGGTACTCGAATGCTTCTTCGTGTAGAGGTGGTCCTAAAGGTACTAGAATTATTGTGGGGTGGGATACGAGCTTGGTTGATGTAAATGTTCTCATGCAAACTGACCAAGTTATTCATTGTCAGGTTTTTCTTAAGAGGTTGAAACTAATGTTCTTTTGTTCTGTGATATATGCTGATAATTACTATGTTCGTCGTAGAGCTTTATGGGATTCATTGTCTATGCATAAGGGTTTAGTTAAGGATCTCCCATGGGCGCTATTGGGAGATTTTAACTCGGCTCTTAATCCGGAGGATCAGGTTGCTGGCCCGTCTAGTGTCTCTTTGGGAATGCAGGAATTTCGAGATTGTATTAATGTGATTGAAGTTTTTGATATTAAGGCCTCGGGTGTTAATTACACATGGAATCAAAAGCCAAAATCTGGTAGGGGTATTCTTAAAAAATTGGATAGAGCTATGGGTAATGCAGGGTTAGTTGATATGTTCCCAATGGCTACTGCTTTGTTTAAACCATATGGGTTATCGGATCACAGCCCTTGTATCTTATCTTTGGTGGAGAAGACTAAACCAAAACCTAAGCCTTTCAAGTTTTCCAATTTTCTGACTCTTAAACCTGAATTTTTGGACATTGTGAAGGTAGGTTGGGGTTGTAGTGTTGATGGTGTTGCTCAGTTCAGAATCTCAAAGAGATTACGAGGGCTTAAAAAAGAGTTTAGAGCGATTCTGTTTAAACAAGGGAATCTGCATACTAAGGTAGCTAATCTTAGAAAAGATCTGGAAGACGTGCAGAAGTTGATTGACGCTTCTCCTTTTGATTCGAGTCTGAAAGAAAAAGGAGGCGTTATGTATGAAGGAATTTGTGGAAGCTAGTAGTGATGAGGAAAGTTTTATCAAGCAAAAAGCTAAAGTGAATTGGCTTGAAAAAGGTGATGCGAACACAAAATATTTCCACAACATGCTTAAATGTAAGAATAATAAGAAGAAGATGATTGCTTCGGTTATGAGGACGAATGGGGAGGTTTTGGAGGGGGATGCTATGATCAAAGAATTTGTTACTTTTTATGAGAGTTTTTTGGGGGTGTACATGCTCAACCAAGCTTACCAAGTACCGATATATTTGCTAGGCGGTTGGATGCTAATCTTTCTTTGGGTATGGTGGTGCCTGTTACAAGAGAAGAGATTAAGGAGGTCATGTTTTCAATGAATGATGATAAATCTCCGGGGCCAGATGGATACACATCGGCTTTTTTTAAAAAGGCTTGGGATGTGGTGGGAGATGAGGTTGTTTTAGCTATTCAAGATTTCTTTAATACGAATAGATTACATCAGGAATGGAATCACACTATTATTGCTCTAGTCCCAAAAACTCAGGTTCCAAATAGAGTGACGGATTATCGGCCAATCGCTTGCTGCAATGTTTTGTACAAATGTATCTCGAAGATAATTGCGAATAGAGTGAAGGGTGCGTTATCGTCCATTATCAGTAGCAACCAGTCAGCTTTCATCCCGGGGAGACTTATTACAGATAATATCCTGCTTACTCAGGAGCTTATGCACAATTATCACAGGAACATGGGGCCGCCTAGGTGTGCTTTCAAAGTGGATATTCAAAAGGCATATGATACGGTAAACTGGAGTTTTATGGAGTTTTGTCTGAAGGGTTTTGGTTTTCATGATAGTATGATTACATGGATTATGGCATGTGTATCCTCTCCATCGTTTTCTATAGGTATTAATGGGGATATTCATGGCTACTTTAAAGGGACGAGGGGGTTAAGACAGGGTGATCCATTATCTCCTTATCTCTTCACCATGGTTATGGAAGTTCTTACGTTAATGTTCAAGAATATGCCTATGGAAAGCTTTAAGTTTCATAAGAAGTGTGAAGAGCTTCAGATCATAAACTTATGTTTTGCGGATGATCTGTTCATTTTTTCTAGAGGAGATGCAAGATCTGCAGCTTGTATTATGGAGGTTTTGAGGAAGTTTGCGGATTTGTCTGGCTTACATCCGAATATGCAAAAAAGTACGGTGTTTTTTTGTCATGTCCCCCCCCATGTTAGGAATGGCATACTGAATATTCTTCCATTTGAAGAGGGGAAGCTTCCGGTTAAGTATCTGGGTGTTCCATTGATATCGTCAAGACTCAATCATCTGCAATGCAGGGAGTTGACTGACAGAATGGACAAGCGTTTATCGTCTTGGGATAATAAGTTTTTGTCTTTTGCAGGAAGGCTTCAACTTGTTCGATCGGTGTTATCCTCTATGCACATTTTCTGGGCAGCGGCTTTTTTGATCCCTTCATATACAGCTAAAGAGATTGAAGTGAAGCTTAGAAGATTTTTATGGGGTGCCAAGCAAGAGAGAAAAGTTAATGCCAAAGTAGCTTGGAAGAAAGTCTGCCTTCCCGTGTTGGAGGGTGGTCTTGGGATTCGACGTATATCTGACATGAATATGGCTCTTATGGGATCGCATATTTGGAGGTTACTCACTAATGTTGATTCTATGTGGGTTCGATGGGTTAGGATTCACAGGATTGGAACTCGTAATTTTTGGGATATTGAGACTCCGGCTGCCTGTTCTTGGAGTTGGCGAAACATTATGAAATTGCGACCGATTTTTATACGTAAATTCTGGGTCCAGCTTGGTGATGGGAAAAACACAAATATATGGTTCGATTGTTGGGCAGACCAAAGTCCCCTTGCAGACTTTATTTCAAAAAGAGCGATTCGGGATGCTAATATGAATCTCATGGACTCGGTTGACAAAATTTATAATGATTCTGCATGGTGTTGGCCGAATGAATTGGTGAATCGCTTTCCTTCTTTATCGAGCATTTCTATTCCGTTTATAACAAATGGTGAGGACAAGGTGTGTTGGAGGGAGGGATTGAATCTAATTCCTTTTTCTACTACTAATGCTTGGGAATATATCCGTTATAAGGTGGAGAAGGTAGAATGGGCTGAGTGTGTTTGGTTCCCTCAATGCATCCCAAAACATGCTTTCAACATGTGGCTTATTTGTCAAGGTAAGCTGTTAACTCAAGATAGGTTGCTCAAGTGGAACCGGTTGGGAGGAACTAATATGAATATGATGTGCTGTTTATTATGCTTTCAATCTGTGGATTCGCATATGCATTTATTTTTTGAATGCTCCTTTGCGTCTCGGGTATGGGCCATGATTCGTGTTAAAGCTAAGTTAAAGCTGATTCCCCCTATATGGTCTACTATCTTGGAAGATCTTCAATGTAATTATAAGGGTAGTGATATTGTGATGATTATTAATAGATTAGTTACAGCAGCTGCAGCTTATGCTATTTGGCAGGAGAGGAATAGAAGACTCTTTAATGAACACCCAAGGTCTCATGAAGTGGTTAGTAGTATGGTTATTCAAACAGTGAGATGCAAGTTAATGAGCTTAAAGCTAAAGTCTTCGCTGAGGGTGCAGCAACATTTAGATTTGTGGATGAAGATGGAGGAGGTAGATGAAGGGTGAATGGTTTGGTTTCTTTGTCTAGTTGAGTCTAGCATGTAGTAGTGTTGATGGTTTTTGTGGTGTTATAGTTTTGGTTCGGTTTTTAGTCTTGGGAAATGTCCAAGACTGAACTAGTGTGGAGTTTACCACACTACTTGTGTTTATTTGTTAATAGAATCACCAGGGTAAAATCCCTTTACCCAAAAAAGAACGTTAGTATAATGTAGAACGCCATACAGCTCCTAAGTACACCTTACAATACCGTACGTAAACTTAAAGCTCCATAATAAACCTAATGAATTCGTACGAGTCCTTTGAACATCGTACAACAAGTTTGGATATCTTATGCCTCTTTATGCCATATTAGCAGCTTGAAAAGCACGTTAGAATAATGTAAGACGTTTTACAACACCTAACAACATCTTACAACACCGTACGAAACATTAAAACTCCATAATAAACCTAATGAATTCGTAAGTGTCCTTTGAACATCGTACGATAAGTTAAGACATCTTACGACTCTTTATGCCACATTAGCAACCCAAAAGAACGTTAGTAAAATGTAGAACGCCATACAGCTCCTATGTACACATTACAATACCGTACGTAAACTTAAAGCTACAGAATAAACCTAATGAATTCGTACGAGTCCTTTGAACATCGTACTACAAGTTAGGACATCTTACGACTCTTTATGCCACATTAGCAACTAGAAAAGAACGTTAGTATAATGTAGAACGCCATACAGCTCCTAAGTACACCTTACAGTACCGTACGTAAACTTAAAGCTCCATAATAAACCAAATGAATTCGTACGAGTCCTTTGAACGTCGTACGACAAGTTTGGATATCTTATGACTCTTTATGCCATATTAGCTGCTTGAAAAGCACGTTAGAATAATGTAAGCCGTTTTACAACAGCTAACAACATCTTACAACACCGTACGAAACCTTAAAACTCCATAATAAACCTAATGAATTCGTAAGTGTCCTTTGAACATCGTACGATAAGTTAAGACATCTTACGACTCTTTATGCCACATTAGCAACCCAAAAGAACGTTAGTAAAATGTAGAACGCCATACAGCTCCTATGTACACATTACAATACCGTACGTAAACTTAAAGCTACAGAATAAACCTAATGAATTCGTACGAGTCCTTTGAACATCGTACTACAAGTTAGGACATCTTACCACTCTTTATGCCACATTAGCAACTAGAAAAGAACGTTAGTATAATGTAGAACGCCATACAGCTCCTAAGTACACCTTACAGTACCGTACATAAACTTAAAGCTCCATAATAAACCAAATGAATTCGTACGAGTCCTTTGAACGTCGTACGACAAGTTTGGATATCTTATGACTCTTTATGCCATATTAGCTGCTTGAAAAGCACGTTAGAATAATGTAAGCCGTTTTACAACAGCTAACAACATCTTACAACACCGTACGAAACCTTAAAACTCCATAATAAACCTAATGAATTCGTAAGTGTCCTTTGAACATCGTACGATAAGTTAAGACATCTTACGACTCTTTATGCCACATTAGCAACTCAACAGAGCGTTAGTATAAAGTAGGACGCCATACAGCTCCTAAGTACACCTTACAGTACCGTACGTAAAGTTAAAGCTCCATAATAAACCTAATGAATTCGTACAAGTCCTTTGAACATCGTACGACAAGTTAGGATATCTTATGACTCTTTATGCCATATTAGCACCTTGAAAAGCATGTTAGCATAGTGTAAGAAATTTTACAACACCTAACAGCATCTTACAACACCGTACGAAACGTTAAAACTCCAAAATAAACCTAATGAATTCGTACGTGTCCTTTGAACATCGTACGATAAGTTAAGACATCTTACGACTCTTTATGCCACATTATTAACTCAAAAGAGCGTTAGTATAATGTAGGACGCCATACAGCTCCTAAGTACACCTTAAAATACCGTACATAAAATTAAAGCTCCATAATAGACCTAATGAATTCGTACGAGTCCTTTGAACATCGTACCACAAGTTTGGATATCTTATGACTCTTTATGCCATATAAGCAGCTTGAAAAGCACTTTAGAATAATGTAAGACGTTTTACAACACCTAACAACATCTTACAACACCGTACGAAACCTTAAAACTTCAAAATAAACCTAATGAATTCGTAAGTGTCCTTTGAACATCGTACGATAAGTTAAGACATCTTCCGACTTTTTATGCCACATTAGCAACTCAAAAGAACGTTAGTATAATGTAGAACGCCATACAGCTCCTAAGTACACATTACAATACCGTACGTAAACTTAAAGCTCCATAATAAACCTAATGAATTCGTACGAGTCCTTTGAACATCGTACTACAAGTTAGGACATCTTACGACTCTTTATGCCAAATTAGCAACTAGAAAAGAACGTTAGTATAATGTAGAACGCCATACAGCTCCTAAGTACACCTTACAATACCGTACGTAAACTTAAAGCTCCATAATAAACCTAATGAATTCGTACGAGTCCTTTGAACATCGTACAACAAGTTTGGATATCTTATGCCTCTTTATGCCATATTAGCAGCTTGAAAAGCACGTTAGAATAATGTAAGACGTTTTACAACACCTAACAACATCTTACAACACCGTACGAAACCTTAAAACTCCATAATAAACCTAATGAATTCGTAAGTGTCCTTTGAACATCGTACGATAAGTTAAGACATCTTACGACTCTTTATGCCACATTAGCAACTCAAAAGAACGTTAGTAAAATGTAGAACGCCATACAGCTCCTATGTACACATTACAATACCGTACGTAAACTTAAAGCTACAGAATAAACCTAATGAATTCGTACGAGTCCTTTGAACATACTACTACAAGTTAGGACATCTTACGACTCTTTATGCCACATTAGCAACTAGAAAAGAACGTTAGTATAATGTAGAACGCCATACAGCTCCTAATTACACCTTACAGTACCGTACGTAAACTTAAAGCTCCATAATAAACCAAATGAATTCGTACGAGTCCTTTGAACGTCGTACGACAAGTTTGGATATCTTATGACTCTTTATGCCATATTAGCTGCTTGAAAAGCACGTTAGAATAATGTAAGCCGTTTTACAACAGCTAACAACATCTTACAACACCGTACGAAACCTTAAAACTCCATAATAAACCTAATGATCATAAAAAGAAAAGGAAGGGCTTACTTCGCAATAACAGAATTTAGTGAGATCGTAGAATTCTTTACCGATATAAAGTTTTATTATATTTTTATTTATTTATATATTTATTTATTTATTTATTTATTTTATTCTATCGATTTAACCAATCATCTACGAGCGCCTTTAACGTAGTTCTCTCCTCGAGAGAAGTCAACCGGGTAAGCATCATCTGGCACGCGTCAAACACGATCTGCATTTCTATCTTGTAATTCATCGATCTACCGTTCGTACTAAGCACAACTTGCGGTAAGAGTAAGAAGAAAACGTTCGATAGATTTTTCGATCATGGAATCTAAACGTGGAGTACAAGACGAGTCGTCGATCTTGAATATAGACGAAAAACCGCGCTCTACACCTGGGGAATCAACCGCCGACTCCCTTACCCTATTGGGTTCGGGTGCAACCTCATCATCAGCAACCATACGGACAATCTTCCCACGCCTCCAGGAATATACTATGCAGTGCTCGGGGTTCGCAATAATTCATCCGAAGGTATGATGTCTTGAACATCATCACTCTGAGCCTCCATTACCGGGTCTACATCAATCACGGGCTCAACGACTGATCCTAAAGTGAGACTCGTGTCTCGGGGACTCTTTCAAACATTTGTGACAACAAAGGCATATTCGTACTTAAATTCTAGCTTAAAAGGCACTTAAATACACTTAAATCAAATAAGCACACAAGGTACACTTAGATATCCAATCTAATAATTGTAAACCACGCAAGGTATATTTAGGTATACAATCAAATTAAACCACACAATGTATTCTTAGATATACAATCTAAAAATCAAAACGCACACAAAAATGCTTGGGAATTTTGGAAGTGTTTTTGGGACTTTAAAATTTTTTCAAAAACTTTCAAGTTATAGTCTAGATTTTTTTTTTTTTTTTTTTTTTCAAAAACTTTTCTAGTTCGCTATAACCATTGGCTCTGATACCAACTTCTGTCACACCCCAAAAATCGTTGCAGCGGAAGTCACGAATGTTTGGTGCTTAGAGCGAAGTTGGCACCCATTAATTATAAAGCAAACATCCACATTAATTTAAAAGGTAATTAAAAGTGTTAATGTTGACACATCAACATCCCACAATTTTTCATTAAGAAAATAAAATACGATATTGTCTTAATAAAGCGTAGATGGTTTGAAGTAAAGCCAAACAAAATTTTAAACAAAGAGGTCCCAAAACACGTAAACCAAATGTGGAGTTTGTAGTCCAAAAACTATCCTTCCACAAATTCCCATGCCCATCACTTTGAACCTGAAAAACATGTAAAAACTGAGTCAACATAAAGTTGGTGAGTTTTCGGGTTTAATCATAAATAAAATCATTTTTCATTCACAATTGATATGCTTGGCTTTGAGACGTCAACAAGACCATACGTCAAAGAGCTAGCTAGGCCCAACGACAATGAATCATCAAGTCATGGGTTCATAATCAACCAAGAAACGAGGTTCCCTCACAACATTCAACTTATATTCCCCCGCATGTCAACACGATCAGAGCGACTGATCACGAGGGGCGGAATTCCAATCCCGATAGATCTATCAATATAACCTGTGGTTTCTCACTCCAAGAGAAATAAATGATTATGAGAGGGCAATGTGTACACTTTCACAACAAACACCCATGCCATCATTTTGGTCAAACACAATATGTCTCCCAATTCACATCAAATTATCATAAACAAAATACATGTTTTTCCCCCAAAACAGTTAAATAAAACGTTATTTAAAAAGGGGCCGAAGAACTCACAGTGAATACGCCAAAAGCTAGAACATATAAGCCCAACAATAACACCACCTAAGAACATCCTATACACAAAGGACCCGTTCAAAAGATGCACATATATATCAAGTCTAAAACCGTGTAGGTTGTTCACCAAAACCTAACTAGACTTACGTGAAAACGTTTCATTTACAAAAACATCAACCCTTAATTTTAATGACCCGTTGGTGATCTTTGCCTGGATTAATTTTATGTATAATAACACACACTTTGTTATTTTGTTATAACTTTGATTAGTTTTCATACTACTAATCACATAAACACACATAACACACATGTAATCACACATAAAAGTCATATTTAGTACTTTAACTTTTCTAAGTAAAACAAACACTTTTACTTATCCAATATTATTCATATACTTAGGAAAATATAATTTAATATTCTCATGTCATAAATAAAGTTCATAACACTTAGAAAAATATACATTTTTCTCTAGTTAACTAGTATGCAATTTTCAACATGACGGTTAACACTTAACGGGACATTTAACCACGTTTTCATAAGCAACTTATTAATCATATGAAATTATATATATCTAAACATATTTTCACATAACAAAAATCATATTTCATACATTTTCAATAAAAATCACAATATTAGCTAAACATGTCAATTTTAAGCATTTTCGGGAACGTTTTCGGGTCACGGAAAGCAACCCAATACCCGTATCTTTGTCATTACTTTATAAATACTTTTAGATCAGTATGTTAACTTAAAAATATGTCCAAAGTTTCTGATCTAAATCAGTTTACAAAAATATTACGTTTTAGAGTCGAAAATCGTCGTTTTCGGCTTTTTCGGGTACATAGTTTGCACGTTTTTGAGTTTAAAACTCTAAGTTTTTGTACCAAACTTTAAATCTCATATTTTTATATAAAAATATACTTTATAATCTGTTGAAAATAATATTTTTACATATTTACATTTTTAAGCTAAAATCGGTGCGTTTTACGCGTATTTTTGTACTAAAAACCATTATTTGTAAGGTTTAATCATTTCTTCCTTATACAACATTTAAAATACTTATTTTATAAAGTTTGTAAATCTTTAAAAATATGTTTTGTTCCAGAATATAATTTGTTTTTAAATATTAATAAAAATGTATAAAAATCACATTTAATGTCTTTTTAAGACTTTTCCATTTTCCATGTCTTGTAACTAGTTCCAATGTCTTGTAAAAATAAATTTATAATTTTTGAAATCACACTTTTGAACTTATTAAAATCATTATGATCATAAATACTTTTTAGTTTTCTAGATCTAGTGTTTTTAAATCCATGCAACAACTTTTAATGAAAATGATACCTTCCATTATTCTACCATATGAACAAATTTCTAAATTCATTTTTCTAACACTTTAACATGGAAAACATATTCATCTAGTGATATTATTGACTTATTTTCATTAAGAACCACTTTGCATGTTTAGATCTAGCCATTTATAATGCAAACACATAACAATCTTTATATGATTTTCAACCAAAACATATACATATACATACATATACACCTACGGATATACATATATACATACATAAATCATACCTTTTCATGATAACATACATGACTTACACTTCATTTCATCCCATTTCCTTTGCACAAAACATCAAGTAATCATTTCTTTACACATGTGTAAACCTTTTTACATGAAATGACACATCTTCACATATACATACATACATACATATACGGATACACACACATACACACACACACACACACTGATTTACACACACACACATACGGATTCACACTCACACACACCATTTTCATTTTCAAAAACCCATTTTCATCTTAAAAATCATTTCCTTTTTGTTTGTTTTAGATTTGGTGAACAACCTTTCAAAAATAAGATTTTGAATAAAACCAAATACCACAACAAAGTTGGGTTCATACCCTTGATTAACAAGAAGAAAAAGAGATGATATAAGATGATAGAAGGTGGTTTTGGCCTTCAAACAACCCTTGGAACCGTTTTTCTTGCTTGTATGGTCTTCAAACCACTTGTAGAACACTAGAACTTGCAAGAGACGAAAAGAAAAGTTGTGGAGAGTTTGTGTGTGTGTATGGCCGAAAATGGAGAGGAGAGGGGAAGGGGGGTCGGTTTTGGAGAGAGGGAAAGAGAGAGAAGAGAGTTTGAGTGTAGTGTTGGTAAATGGTGGAGTGTGATCTTGTCTAAAGATCTTGTTGAGTGGTTTAAGACATGCAAGGCCCAAGAATGATTTTTAACTTAAAACAAAATATGGATTATATGGGGATGGGCCTAGGGGGCCGGATTTTTAAATAAAAAAAAAGAATTTTTATTTAGTTTTTAATTAAACACACTACACCATTAAATCACTAACATTTTATTAAATCTTGTAAACTTTTAACCCCATACATGCCATAATACTTCTAATATTATTATTTTACACTTAAAATAGTAAAAATATAAAAATAAATATTTTAATGTGTTCCGGGTAGTGTACTGGTAGTAAAACCGGGCAAAAACTGAAACACACGCGATAACCGGAAAAACAACGGATAAAATACATCGCTTTTAGTTTTTATTATGTTTTCACTTATACACACCCAAAATATATTATTTGATGCTATCTCGAGCATTATATCAATTATTGGACTGTTAAAATTTATCAGGCAGTCACCAACGTTCATTACCGGGTATTTAACAGCTACGCGATTAAGCAATTTCAAAAATCACGAAATGCAAAACAATGCACAAAAATGGGCTTATCTAACTTTTATAACACATTAATTATCATAATTAAGTTAAATTACGCATTTCAAATATTAAGCACGCTTTAAGCTAGTACGAATATTGACCGAAATTTGCCGGGTGTCACAGTCTTCCCCCGTTTAGGAAATTTCGTCCCGAAATTTTACCTCGATAAGTCCTATTTCGATTTAGATAGAAATGAATGAGGATATATTTTAACTTATTTCGGTTTCGACGTTCCTACGTATAACTTGATCCTGATTTAGAATTACATCTAACTTGACCAAATCGGTACAACTTCGCCTGAGTTTTTGAACTTTCGAGTCCAACCCTCTACTGGTTCCTCAACGAAATGGAGTTTATCATCAATACGAACTCCCTCAAACGGTATCATCGATGTCTTTTCAGACAAACACTTTTTCAAATTCAAGACACGGAACACGTCACGCACACCACTAAGCTCACTAGGTAACGTAAGTCGATAAGCAACTAGGCCAATTCTTTTCAAAATCTCGAATGTCCTATATATCGGGGGCTAAGCTTCCCTTGGTTGTCAAATCTAACTACACCTTTCCATGGTGACACTTTCAAAAATACACGATTTCCTACTCGGAATTCTAATGGTCTCATCTGATTATTCGCATAACTCTTTTGCCGATAAACAACGGCTTCAAATCCTTTCATAACTTGGAAAACTTTATCTGCAGTTTCCTGGATAATCTCGGGTACACAAATTTTTTTTTCACCTATTTTAGCATAACAAAGTCGTGAATGCCATTTTCTTCCATACAGAGCCTCAACACGGAGTGGCCCTGATACTAGCGCGATAACTATAGTTATGAGAAAACTAAGCTATAGGTAGGAGGCTATCCTAATTCCTACCAAGATCAATCACACATGCTCGCAACAAGTCTTTCAGAGTTTGAATCGTCCGTTCACTCTGACAATCTTTGTGGTGATACACCATACTCATATCCAAACGAGTACCCATAGTTTTATACAAAACTCTCTAACGCCTCGAAGTAAAACGACTATCTTTATCTAAAATGATCGAGACAAGAACAATATGAGAAGATACTAACTCCTCCAGATAGATCCTTTACAACTTTCCCACTTTGTAAGATTCCTTAATGGGCAACAAGTGAGCAGATTTCGTCAAACGATCAACAATTACCCAAATAGTGTTATTACCACTAGATTTGCGGGGTAACATCGTTATGAAATCCATCGTGATTCGCTCCCATTTCCATTGTGGAATTTCAGGTTACTGCAAAAGTCCTAAAGGCTTTTGGTATTCAGCCTTAACCCTAGAACAAATTATACATTTACTAACAAATTATACATTTATTCACGTAGGATGCTATCTCCCTTTTCGTATTGGGTCACCAATAAAGTTCCTTCACGTCCTTACATTTTCCAAATTTTTTTTTTTCCTTTAGAGCTTCACTCTAAGCATCACGTATTTGGGAAGTGAGATACGACTAAAGAGCTAATTCTAATGCGCGCATACGCAAAGGTTTCTATCTTTACTTACTACTTAGTGCATCATCAACAACCTTGGCTTTTCCTAAGTGATAACGAATATCACAGTCATAGTCATTCCATAACTCGACCCAACGTCATCGTCTCGTATTGAGCTCCTTCTCATCAAAGACATGCTAAATTCAAGCCATGCGTAGTGTAATTCTTTTCATGCACTTTGAGTTTCTTAGAAGTTTAAGATACAACATCTTCTCTCTGAATCGAGACACACGTAAGACCTAAACGAGACGTATCACAACATGCTACAAAATCATCTATTCCTTCTAGGAGTGACAATATAGACGCACAACATTGCTTGTGCTTCATCGTCTAGAATGCTAACTCTTGATCATCTAACCAATCGGATTTCCTATCCTTACGGTTTAATAACTTCAATGACTACATTATTTAGAGAAGTTTTCAATAAACCTTCGGTAGTAACCAGCGAATCCTAAAAATTAACGCACCTCCGTAGGAGTTTGGTGCTTCA
Organism: Tagetes erecta; assembly: GCA_030867185.1. Lineage (NCBI taxonomy): Eukaryota > Viridiplantae > Streptophyta > Magnoliopsida > Asterales > Asteraceae > Tagetes > Tagetes erecta. Next base: position 61,529,110 of record CM061490.1, on the reverse strand, counting down.
AAATCTTATTGGCCTCAATCTTTGCCGGATCTACATGAATACCTTTTTCATTGATCATGTGACCGAGACAATAAACTTCCCTAAGCGAGGACTCACATTTTGAAATCATATCATAAAATTTCTCATTTCTTAACATTTCTAGAATCAACTTTAAAATATGCTCATGATCCCCTTTGCTTTGTGAATTAATAAGTATATCGTCAGTGAATACTATTCTAAACTTATCCAAATAAGGTCTACCCAACCTATTCATAAGCTCCATGAATACTACAGGTACATTTTTTTTTTTTTAAAACTACACGGCATGACCAATCACTCATAATGTCCATAACACGTTCTAAAAGAAATTTTCGGGGCGTCATCATCGGTTATTAACAACTAATGGTAGCTGAATCAACGATCGAACTTAGAATAATAACTAGAACCTGAAGCTGATCGAGCAAATCATCAATTCTAGGCAACATATATCTAACCTTAATTATAAGTTCATTCAACTTTCTCAAAAATCTATACACATCCTAAATGATCCATCATTTTTCATAACGAACAACACAGGTGATCCCCAAACTTTTGTTCGACGTCCTTGGCATTGATAAATTTAACTAAGTAAAAACATCGGACATCCTTTGCTCCAATACTCATAAGCTTTCATGATATTTCGATTTTTAAAGAAGACTTTCCTTCGTCTCCTAAAACAGTTAAAACTTCACCGTTTTCGAACGGAGCCGAACAATCTTTTCAAAACAAACTTCCTCGGCACAATGTCCAATCAATCAATCCACACCGATAACTACATCGGAACTACCAAGTTTAACGGGTAAAGATCTATACTAAAGGAATGACTTTCTAATTTCTAGGAAAAATTCCTAAATAATTCGCTAGTTCCCATTTTATTTCCATTAGCTAATTCAGTAATATATGTCTTACTTAACTTACTAGAGTAAATACTTAAAATTCCATTTGACACAAAACTCGTTTTGGGGAAAATACTCCCGTAACAATCTTTCCTTCAGATCGTTCCATGAAAGACCATAAACAGTAACTTCATCCGAATTCCGGATTAACGAATTCCACCACGTCAATGTTTCAACCTGAAACGTACGTGTAGCATACCTAAATCTTTGGCCATCTAAGCAATTGCTTATTGCCATAACCGACTCATTTTCACAATCCATCTCACCATGTCAAGTGGACTTTCAGAACCAGTAAAAATTCGTGGGTGACAAACTTGAAAAGTCTCATAAGTACACCCTCACTATAGATTCCTTTTTTTTTCATAGTTCAATAAAATCAGTGATTACCACTTGATTTAACTATTTCGAGAAGCTCCTAAAATCATCCATACATGCTTAGATGATCTAATACCTAAAGAACTACTAATACTAAGATGTCACTAAGGTTACCATCTGAAACGTCACGTCCTCTACCACGCCCTATTTTTAAACTAGCGTCACACTATTCCAGAGCAGCATTGCCATGTGGAGCTATTAACTAGGCTAAATCCTATACCTCCATCCGAAGGTGTCATTCGAATTACCGGGGGCGTATTTTATTTCTAACAAACAAAATATTAATAAATATGATAAGGTATAGTTCACATCATGGTGTTAAATGTTTGAGTATCGTACGTAATACCACATAACATAAGTAACTAATCAATAACAAAATCGTGAATTATCGTCAATCCTCACCGCCAAATCGGCTACTAGAGTTACCGATCTAATGATCATAAAAAGAAAAGGAAGGGCTTACTTCGCAATAACAGAATTTAGTGAGATCGTAGAATTCTTTACCGATATAAAGTTTTATTATATTTTTATTTATTTATATATTTATTTATTTATTTATTTATTTTATTCTATCGATTTAACCAATCATCTACGAGCGCCTTTAACGTAGTTCTCTCCTCGAGAGAAGTCAACCGGGTAAGCATCATCTGGCACGCGTCAAACACGATCTGCATTTCTATCTTGTAATTCATCGATCTACCGTTCGTACTAAGCACAACTTGCGGTAAGAGTAAGAAGAAAACGTTCGATAGATTTTTCGATCATGGAATCTAAACGTGGAGTACAAGACGAGTCGTCGATCTTGAATATAGACGAAAAACCGCGCTCTACACCTGGGGAATCAACCGCCGACTCCCTTACCCTATTGGGTTCGGGTGCAACCTCATCATCAGCAACCATACGGACAATCTTCCCACGCCTCCAGGAATATACTATGCAGTGCTCGGGGTTCGCAATAATTCATCCGAAGGTATGATGTCTTGAACATCATCACTCTGAGCCTCCATTACCGGGTCTACATCAATCACGGGCTCAACGACTGATCCTAAAGTGAGACTCGTGTCTCGGGGACTCTTTCAAACATTTGTGACAACAAAGGCATATTCGTACTTAAATTCTAGCTTAAAAGGCACTTAAATACACTTAAATCAAATAAGCACACAAGGTACACTTAGATATCCAATCTAATAATTGTAAACCACGCAAGGTATATTTAGGTATACAATCAAATTAAACCACACAATGTATTCTTAGATATACAATCTAAAAATCAAAACGCACACAAAAATGCTTGGGAATTTTGGAAGTGTTTTTGGGACTTTAAAATTTTTTCAAAAACTTTCAAGTTATAGTCTAGATTTTTTTTTTTTTTTCAAAAACTTTTCTAGTTCGCTATAACCATTGGCTCTGATACCAACTTCTGTCACACCCCAAAAATCGTTGCAGCGGAAGTCACGAATGTTTGGTGCTTAGAGCGAAGCTGGCACCCATTAATTATAAAGCAAACATCCACATTAATTTAAAAGGTAATTAAAAGTATTAATGTTGACACATCAACATCCCACAATTTTTCATTAAGAAAATAAAATACGATATTGTCTTAATAAAGCGTAGATGGTTTGAAGTAAAGCCAAAAAAATTTTAAACAAAGAGGTCCCAAAACACGTAAACCAAATGTGGAGTTTGTAGTCCAAAAACTATCCTTCCACAAATTCCCATGCCCATCACTTTGAACCTGAAAAACATGTAAAAACTGAGTCAACATAAAGTTGGTGAGTTTTCGGGTTTAATCATAAATAAAATCATTTTTCATTCACAATTGATATGCTTGGCTTTGAGACGTCAACAAGACCATACGTCAAAGAGCTAGCTAGGCCCAACGACAATGAATCATCAAGTCATGGGTTCATAATCAACCAAGAAACGAGGTTCCCTCACAACATTCAACTTATATTCCCCCGCATGTCAACACGATCAGAGCGACTGATCACGAGGGGCGGAATTCCAATCCCGATAGATCTATCAATATAACCTGTGGTTTCTCACTCCAAGAGAAATAAATGATTATGAGAGGGCAATGTGTACACTTTCACAACAAACACCCATGCCATCATTTTGGTCAAACACAATATGTCTCCCAATTCACATCAAATTATCATAAACAAAATACATGTTTTTCCCCCAAAACAGTTAAATAAAACGTTATTTAAAAAGGGGCCGAAGAACTCACAGTGAATACGCCAAAAGCTAGAACATATAAGCCCAACAATAACACCACCTAAGAACATCCTATACACAAAGGACCCGTTCAAAAGATGCACATATATATCAAGTCTAAAACCGTGTAGGTTGTTCACCAAAACCTAACTAGACTTACGTGAAAACGTTTCATTTACAAAAACATCAACCCTTAATTTTAATGACCCGTTGGTGATCTTTGCCTGGATTAATTTTATGTATAATAACACACACTTTGTTATTTTGTTATAACTTTGATTAGTTTTCATACTACTAATCACATAAACACACATAACACACATGTAATCACACATAAAAGTCATATTTAGTACTTTAACTTTTCTAAGTAAAACAAACACTTTTACTTATCCAATATTATTCATATACTTAGGAAAATATAATTTAATATTCTCATGTCATAAATAAAGTTCATAACACTTAGAAAAATATACATTTTTCTCTAGTTAACTAGTATGCAATTTTCAACATGACGGTTAACACTTAACGGGACATTTAACCACGTTTTCATAAGCAACTTATTAATCATATGAAATTATATATATCTAAACATATTTTCACATAACAAAAATCATATTTCATACATTTTCAATAAAAATCACAATATTAGCTAAACATGTCAATTTTAAGCATTTTCGGGAACGTTTTCGGGTCACGGAAAGCAACCCAATACCCGTATCTTTGTCATTACTTTATAAATACTTTTAGATCAGTATGTTAACTTAAAAATATGTCCAAAGTTTCTGATCTAAATCAGTTTACAAAAATATTACGTTTTAGAGTCGAAAATCGTCGTTTTCGGCTTTTTCGGGTACATAGTTTGCACGTTTTTGAGTTTAAAACTCTAAGTTTTTGTACCAAACTTTAAATCTCATATTTTTATATAAAAATATACTTTATAATCTGTTGAAAATAATATTTTTACATATTTACATTTTTAAGCTAAAATCGGTGCGTTTTACGCGTATTTTTGTACTAAAAACCATTATTTGTAAGGTTTAATCATTTCTTCCTTATACAACATTTAAAATACTTATTTTATAAAGTTTGTAAATCTTTAAAAATATGTTTTGTTCCAGAATATAATTTGTTTTTAAATATTAATAAAAATGTATAAAAATCACATTTAATGTCTTTTTAAGACTTTTCCATTTTCCATGTCTTGTAACTAGTTCCAATGTCTTGTAAAAATAAATTTATAATTTTTGAAATCACACTTTTGAACTTATTAAAATCATTATGATCATAAATACTTTTTAGTTTTCTAGATCTAGTGTTTTTAAATCCATGCAACAACTTTTAATGAAAATGATACCTTCCATTATTCTACCATATGAACAAATTTCTAAATTCATTTTTCTAACACTTTAACATGGAAAACATATTCATCTAGTGATATTATTGACTTATTTTCATTAAGAACCACTTTGCATGTTTAGATCTAGCCATTTATAATGCAAACACATAACAATCTTTATATGATTTTCAACCAAAACATATACATATACATACATATACACCTACGGATATACATATATACATACATAAATCATACCTTTTCATGATAACATACATGACTTACACTTCATTTCATCCCATTTCCTTTGCACAAAACATCAAGTAATCATTTCTTTACACATGTGTAAACCTTTTTACATGAAATGACACATCTTCACATATACATACATACATACATATACGGATACACACACATACACACACACACACACACTGATTTACACACACACACATACGGATTCACACTCACACACACCATTTTCATTTTCAAAAACCCATTTTCATCTTAAAAATCATTTCCTTTTTGTTTGTTTTAGATTTGGTGAACAACCTTTCAAAAATAAGATTTTGAATAAAACCAAATACCACAACAAAGTTGGGTTCATACCCTTGATTAACAAGAAGAAAAAGAGATGATATAAGATGATAGAAGGTGGTTTTGGCCTTCAAACAACCCTTGGAACCGTTTTTCTTGCTTGTATGGTCTTCAAACCACTTGTAGAACACTAGAACTTGCAAGAGACGAAAAGAAAAGTTGTGGAGAGTTTGTGTGTGTGTATGGCCGAAAATGGAGAGGAGAGGGGAAGGGGGGTCGGTTTTGGAGAGAGGGAAAGAGAGAGAAGAGAGTTTGAGTGTAGTGTTGGTAAATGGTGGAGTGTGATCTTGTCTAAAGATCTTGTTGAGTGGTTTAAGACATGCAAGGCCCAAGAATGATTTTTAACTTAAAACAAAATATGGATTATATGGGGATGGGCCTAGGGGGCCGGATTTTTAAATAAAAAAAAAGAATTTTTATTTAGTTTTTAATTAAACACACTACACCATTAAATCACTAACATTTTATTAAATCTTGTAAACTTTTAACCCCATACATGCCATAATACTTCTAATATTATTATTTTACACTTAAAATAGTAAAAATATAAAAATAAATATTTTAATGTGTTCCGGGTAGTGTACTGGTAGTAAAACCGGGCAAAAACTGAAACACACGCGATAACCGGAAAAACAACGGATAAAATACATCGCTTTTAGATTTTATTATGTTTTCACTTATACACACCCAAAATATATTATTTGATGCTATCTCGAGCATTATATCAATTATTGGACTGTTAAAATTTATCAGGCAGTCACCAACGTTCATTACCGGGTATTTAACAGCTACGCGATTAAGCAATTTCAAAAATCACGAAATGCAAAACAATGCACAAAAATGGGCTTATCTAACTTTTATAACACATTAATTATCATAATTAAGTTAAATTACGCATTTCAAAAATTAAGCACGCTTTAAGCTAGTACGAATATTGACCGAAATTTGCCGGGTGTCACAGTACGAAACGTTAAAACTCCAAAATAAACCTAATGAATTCGTACGTGTCCTTTGAACATCGTACGATAAGTTAAGACATCTTACGACTCTTTATGCCACATTATTAACTCAAAAGAGCATTAGTATAATGTAGGACGCCATACAGCTCCTAAGTACACCTTAAAATACCGTACATAAAATTAAAGCTCCATAATAGACCTAATGAATTCGTACGAGTTCTTTGAACATCGTACGACAAGTTTGGATATCTTATGACTCTTTTTGCCATATAAGCAGCTTGAAAAGCACGTTAGAATAATGTAAGACGTTTTACAACACCTAACAACATCTTACAACACCGTACGAAACCTTAAAACTTCAAAATAAACCTAATGAATTCGTAAGGGTCCTTTGAACATCGTACGATAAGTTAAGACATCTTCCGACTCTTTATGCCACATTAGCAACTCAAAAGAACGTTAGTATAATGTAGAACGCCATACAGCTCCTAAGTACATATTACAATACCGTACATAAACTTAAAGCTCCATAATAAACCTAATGAATTCGTACGAGTCCTTTGAACATCGTACTACAAGTTAGGACATCTTACGACTCTTTATGCCAAATTAGCAACTAGAAAAGAACGTTAGTATAATGTAGAACGCCATACAGCTCCTAAGTACACCTTACAATACCGTACGTAAACTTAAAGCTCCATAATAAACCTAATGAATTCGTACGAGTCCTTTGAACATCGTACAACAAGTTTGGATATCTTATGCCTCTTTATGCCATATTAGCAGCTTGAAAAGCACGTTAGAATAATGTAAGACGTTTTACAACACCTAACAACATCTTACAACACCGTACAAAACCTTAAAACTCCATAATAAACCTAATGAATTCGTAAGTGTCCTTTGAACATCGTACGATAAGTTAAGACATCTTACGACTCTTTATGCCACATTAGCAACTCAAAAGAACGTTAGTAAAATGTAGAACGCCATACAGCTCCTATGTACACATTACAATACCGTACGTAAACTTAAAGCTACAGAATAAACCTAATGAATTCGTACGAGTCCTTTGAACATACTACTACAAGTTAGGACATCTTACGACTCTTTATGCCACATTAGCAACTAGAAAAGAACGTTAGTATAATGTAGAACGCCATACAGCTCCTAATTACACCTTACAGTACCGTACGTAAACTTAAAGCTCCATAATAAACCAAATGAATTCGTACGAGTCCTTTGAACGTCGTACGACAAGTTTGGATATCTTATGACTCTTTATGCCATATTAGCTGCTTGAAAAGCACGTTAGAATAATGTAAGCCGTTTTACAACAGCTAACAACATCTTACAACACCGTACGAAACCTTAAAACTCCATAATAAACCTAATGAACTCGTAAGTGTCCTTTGAACATCGTACGATAAGTTAAGACATCTTACGACTCTTTATGCCACATTAGCAACTCAACAGAGCGTTAGTATAAAGTAGGACGTCATACAGCTCCTAAGTACACCTTACAGTACCGTACGTAAAGTTAAAGCTCCATAATAAACCTAATGAATTCGTACGAGTCCTTTGAACATCGTACGACAAGTTAGGATATCTTATGACTCTTTATGCCATATTAGCACCTTGAAAAGCATGTTAGCATAGTGTAAGAAATTTTACAACACCTAACAGCATCTTACAACACCGTACGAAACGTTAAAACTCCAAAATAAACCTAATGAATTCGTACGTGTCCTTTGAACATCGTACGATAAGTTAAGACATCTTACGACTCTTTATGCCACATTATTAACTCAAAAGAGCGTTAGTATAATGTAGGACGCCATACAGCTCCTAAGTACACCTTAAAATACCGTACGTAAAATTAAAGCTCCATAATAGACCTAATGAATTCGTACGAGTCCTTTGAACATCGTACGACAAGTTTGGATATCTTATGACTCTTTTTGCCATATAAGCAGCTTGAAAAGCACGTTAGAATAATGTAAGACGTTTTACAACACCTAACAACATCTTACAACACCGTACGAAACCTTAAAACTTCAAAATAAACCTAATGAATTCGTAAGGGTCCTTTGAACATCGTACGATAAGTTAAGACATCTTCCGACTCTTTATGCCACATTAGCAACTCAAAAGAACGTTAGTATAATGTAGAACGCCATACAGCTCCTAAGTACATATTACAATACCGTACATAAACTTAAAGCTCCATAATAAACCTAATGAATTCGTACGAGTCCTTTGAACATCGTACTACAAGTTAGGACATCTTACGACTCTTTATGCCAAATTAGCAACTAGAAAAGAACGTTAGTATAATGTAGAACGCCATACAGCTCCTAAGTACACCTTACAGTACCGTACGTAAACTTAAAGCTCCATAATAAACCAAATGAATTCGTACGAGTCCTTTGAACGTCGTACGACAAGTTTGGATATCTTATGACTCTTTATGCCATATTAGCTGCTTGAAAAGCACGTTAGAATAATGTAAGCCGTTTTACAACAGCTAACAACATCTTACAACACCGTACGAAACCTTAAAACTCCATAATAAACCTAATGAATTCGTAAGTGTCCTTTGAACATCGTACGATAAGTTAAGACATCTTACGACTCTTTATGCCACATTAGCAACTCAAAAGAACGTTAGTAAAATGTAGAACGCCATACAGCTCCTATGTACACATTACAATACCGTACGTAAATTTAAAGCTACAGAATAAACCTAATGAATTCGTACGAGTCCTTTGAACATAGTACTACAAGTTAGGACATCTTACGACTCTTTATGCCACATTAGCAACTAGAAAAGAACGTTAGTATAATGTAGAACGCCATACAGCTCCTAAGTACACCTTACAGTACCGTACGTAAACTTAAAGCTCCATAATAAACCAAATGAATTCGTACGAGTCCTTTGAACGTCGTACGACAAGTTTGGATATCTTATGACTCTTTATTCCATATTAGCTGCTTGAAAAGCACGTTAGAATAATGTAAGCCGTTTTACAACAGCTAACAACATCTTACAACACCGTACGAAACCTTAAAACTCCATAATAAACCTAATGAATTCGTAAGTGTCCTTTGAACATCGTACGATAAGTTAAGACATCTTACGACTCTTTATGCCACATTAGCAACTCAACAGAGCGTTAGTATAAAGTAGGACGCCATACAGCTCCTAAGTACACCTTACAATACCGTAGGTTAACTTAAAATTCCATAATAAACCTAATGAATTCGTACGAGTCCTTTGAACATCATACTACAAGTTAGGACATCTTACGACTCTTTATGCCACATTAGCAACTAGAAAAGAACGTTAGTATAATGTAGAACGCCATACAGCTCCTAAGTACACCTTACAGTACCGTACGTAAAGTTAAAGCTCCATAATAAACCTAATGAATTCGTACGAGTCCTTTGAACATCGTACGACAAGTTAGGATATCTTATGTCTCTTTATGCCATATTAGCACCTTGAAAAGCATGTTAGCATAGTGTAAGAAATTTTACAACACCTAACAGCATCTTACAACACCGTACGAAACGTTAAAACTCCAAAATAAACCTAATGAATTCGTACGTGTCCTTTGAACATCGTACGACAAGTTAAGACATCTTACGACTCTTTATGCCACATTAGTAACTCAAAAGAGCGTTAGTATAATGTAAAACGCCATACAGCTCCTAAGTACACCTTAAAATACCGTACATAAAATTAAAGCTCCATAATAGACCTAATGAATTCGTACGAGTCCTTTGAACATCGTACGACAAGTTTGGATATCTTATGACTCTTTTTGCCATATAAGCAGCTTGAAAAGCACGTTAGAATAATGTAAGACGTTTTACAACACCTAACAACATCTTACAACACCGTACGAAACCTTAAAACTTCAAAATAAACCTAATGAATTCGTAAGGGTCCTTTGAACATCGTACGATAAGTTAAGACATCTTCCGACTCTTTATGCCACATTAGCAACTCAAAAGAACGTTAGTATAATCTAGAACGCCATACAGCTCCTAAGTACATATTACAATACCGTACATAAACTTAAAGCTCCATAATAAACCTAATGAATTCGTACGAGTCCTTTGAACATCGTACTACAAGTTAGGACATCTTACGACTCTTTATGCCAAATTAGCAACTAGAAAAGAACGTTAGTATAATGTAGAACGCCATACAGCTCCTAAGTACACCTTACAGTACCGTACGTAAACTTAAAGCTCCATAATAAACCAAATGAATTCGTACGAGTCCTTTGAACGTCGTACGACAAGTTTGGATATCTTATGACTCTTTATGCCATATTAGCTGCTTGAAAAGCACGTTAGAATAATGTAAGCCGTTTTACAACAGCTAACAACATCTTACAACACCGTACGAAACCTTAAAACTCCATAATAAACCTAATGAATTCGTAAGTGTCCTTTGAACATCGTACGATAAGTTAAGACATCTTACGACTCTTTATGCCACATTAGCAACTCAAAAGAACGTTAGTAAAATGTAGAACGCCATACAGCTCCTATGTACACATTACAATACCGTACGTAAATTTAAAGCTACAGAATAAACCTAATGAATTCGTACGAGTCCTTTGAACATAGTACTACAAGTTAGGACATCTTACGACTCTTTATGCCACATTAGCAACTAGAAAAGAACGTTAGTATAATGTAGAACGCCATACAGCTCCTAAGTACACCTTACAGTACCGTACGTAAACTTAAAGCTCCATAATAAACCAAATGAATTCGTACGAGTCCTTTGAACGTCGTACGACAAGTTTGGATATCTTATGACTCTTTATGCCATATTAGCTGCTTGAAAAGCACGTTAGAATAATGTAAGCCGTTTTACAACAGCTAACAACATCTTACAACACCGTACGAAACCTTAAAACTCCATAATAAACCTAATGAATTCGTAAGTGTCCTTTGAACATCGTACGATAAGTTAAGACATCTTACGACTCTTTATGCCACATTAGCAACTCAACAGAGCGTTAGTATAAAGTAGGACGCCATACAGCTCCTAAGTACACCTTACAATACCGTAGGTAAACTTAAAACTCCATAATAAACCTAATGAATTCGTACGAGTCCTTTGAACATCATACTACAAGTTAGGACATCTTACGACTCTTTATGCCACATTAGCAACTAGAAAAGAACGTTAGTATAATGTAGAACGCCATACAGCTCCTAAGTACACCTTACAGTACCGTACGTAAAGTTAAAGCTCCATAATAAACCTAATGAATTCGTACGAGTCCTTTGAACATCGTACGACAAGTTAGGATATCTTATGTCTCTTTATGCCATATTAGCACCTTGAAAAGCATGTTAGCATAGTGTAAGAAATTTTACAACACCTAACAGCATCTTACAACACCGTACGAAACGTTAAAACTCCAAAATAAACCTAATGAATTCGTACGTGTCCTTTGAACATCGTACGATAAGTTAAGACATCTTACGACTCTTTATGCCACATTAGTAACTCAAAAGAGCGTTAGTATAATGTAGGACGCCATACAGCTCCTAAGTACACCTTAAAATACCGTACATAAAATTAAAGCTCCATAATAGACCTAATGAATTCGTACGAGTCCTTTGAACATCGTACGACAAGTTTGGATATCTTATGACTCTTTTTGCCATATAAGCAGCTTGAAAAGCACGTTAGAATAATGTAAGACGTTTTACAACACCTAACAACATCTTACAACACCGTACGAAACCTTAAAACTTCAAAATAAACCTAATGAATTCGTAAGTGTCCTTTGAACATCGTACGATAAGTTAAGACATCTTCCGACTCTTTATGCCACATTAGCAACTCAAAAGAACGTTAGTATAATGTAGAACGCCATACAGCTCCTAAGTACATATTACAATCCCGTACGTAAACTTAAAGCTCCATAATAAACCTAATGAATTCGTACGAGTCCTTTGAACATCGTACCTCAAGTTAGGACATCTTACGACTCTTTATGCCAAATTAGCAACTAGAAAAGAACGTTAGTATAATGTAGAACGCCATACAGCTCCTAAGTACACCTTACAATACCGTACGTAAACTTAAAGCTCCATAATAAACCTAATGAATTCGTACGAGTCCTTTGAACATCGTACAACAAGTTTGGATATCTTATGCCTCTTTATGCCATATTAGCAGCTTGAAAAGCACGTTAGAATAATGTAAGACGTTTTACAACACGTAACAACATCTTACAACACCGTACGAAACCTTAAAACTCCATAATAAACCTAATGAATTTGTAAGTGTCCTTTGAACATCGTACGATAAGTTAAGACATCTTACGACTCTTTATGCCACATTAGCAACTCAAAAGAACGTTAGTAAAATGTAGAACGCCATACAGCTCCTATGTACACATTACAATACCGTACGTAAACTTAAAGCTACAAAATAAACCTAATGAATTCGTACGAGTCCTTTGAACATAGTACTACAAGTTAGGACATCTTACGACTCTTTATGCCACATTAGCAACTAGAAAAGAACGTTAGTATAATGTAGAACGCCATACAGCTCCTAAGTACACCTTACAGTACCGTACGTAAACTTAAAGCTCCATAATAAACCAAATGAATTCGTACGAGTCCTTTGAACGTCGTACGACAAGTTTGGATATCTTATGACTCTTTATGCCATATTAGCTGCTTGAAAAGCACGTTAGAATAATGTAAGCCGTTTTACAACAGCTAACAACATCTTACAACACCGTACGAAACCTTAAAACTCCATAATAAACCTAATGAATTCGTAAGAGTCCTTTGAACATCGTACGATAAGTTAAGACATCTTACGACTCTTTATGCCACATTAGCAACTCAACAGAGCGTTAGTATAAAGTAGGACGCCATACAGCTCCTAAGTACACCTTACAATACCGTAGGTAAACTTAAAACTCCATAATAAACCTAATGAATTCGTACGAGTCCTTTGAACATCATACTACAAGTTAGGACATCTTACGACTCTTTATGCCACATTAGCAACTAGAAAAGAACGTTAGTATAATGTAGAACGCCATACAGCTCCTAAGTACACCTTACAGTACCGTACGTAAAGTTAAAGCTCCATAATAAACCTAATGAATTCGTACGAGTCCTTTGAACATCGTACGACAAGTTAGGATATCTTATGTCTCTTTATGCCATATTAGCACCTTGAAAAGCATGTTAGCATAGTGTAAGAAATTTTACAACACCTAACAGCATCTTACAACACCGTACGAAACGTTAAAACTCCAAAATAAACCTAATGAATTCGTACGTGTCCTTTGAACATCGTACGATAAGTTAAGACATCTTACGACTCTTTATGCCACATTAGTAACTCAAAAGAGCGTTAGTATAATGTAGGACGCCATATAGCTCCTAAGTACACCTTAAAATACCGTACATAAAATTAAAGCTCCATAATAGACCTAATGAATTCGTACGAGTCCTTTGAACATCGTACGACAAGTTTGGATATCTTATGACTCTTTTTGCCATATAAGCAGCTTGAAAAGCACGTTAGAATAATGTAAGACGTTTTACAACACCTAACAACATCTTACAACACCGTACGAAACCTTAAAACTTCAAAATAAACCTAATGAATTCGTAAGTGTCCTTTGAACATCGTACGATAAGTTAAGACATCTTCCGACTCTTTATGCCACATTAGCAACTCAAAAGAACGTTAGTATAATGTAGAACGCCATACAGCTCCTAAGTACATATTACAATACCGTACGTAAACTTAAAGCTCCATAATAAACCTAATGAATTCGTACGAGTCCTTTGAACATCGTACTACAAGTTAGGACATCTTACGACTCTTTATGCCAAATTAGCAACTAGAAAAGAACGTTAGTATAATGTAGAACGCCATACAGCTCCTAAGTACACCTTACAGTACCGTACGTAAACTTAAAGCTCCATAATAAACCAAATGAATTCGTACGAGTCCTTTGAACGTCGTACGACAAGTTTGGATATCTTATGACTCTTTATGCCATATTAGCTGCTTGAAAAGCACGTTAGAATAATGTAAGCCGTTTTACAACAGCTAACAACATCTTACAACACCGTACGAAACCTTAAAACTCCATAATAAACCTAATGATTTCGTAAGTGTCCTTTGAACATCGTACGATAAGTTAAGACATCTTACGACTCTTTATGCCACATTAGCAACTCAACAGAGCGTTAGTATAAAGTAGGACGCCATACAGCTCCTAAGTACACCTTACAATACCGTAGGTAAACTTAAAACTCCATAATAAACCTAATGAATTCGTACGAGTCCTTTGAACATCATACTACAAGTTAGGACATCTTACGACTCTTTATGCCACATTAGCAACTAGAAAAGAACGTTAGTATAATGTAGAACGCCATACAGCTCCTAAGTACACCTTACAGTACCGTACGTAAAGTTAAAGCTCCATAATAAACCTAATGAATTCGTACGAGTCCTTTGAACATCGTACGACAAGTTAGGATATCTTATGTCTCTTTATGCCATATTAGCACCTTGAAAAGCATGTTAGCATAGTGTAAGAAATTTTACAACACCTAACAGCATCTTACAACACCGTACGAAACGTTAAAACTCCAAAATAAACCTAATGAATTCGTACGTGTCCTTTGAACATCGTACGATAAGTTAAGACATCTTACGACTCTTTATGCCACATTAGTAACTCAAAAGAGCGTTAGTATAATGTAGGACGCCATACAGCTCCTAAGTACACCTTAAAATACCGTACATAAAATTAAAGCTCCATAATAGACCTAATGAATTCGTACGAGTCCTTTGAACATCGTACGACAAGTTTGGATATCTTATGACTCTTTTTGCCATATAAGCAGCTTGAAAAGCACGTTAGAATAATGTAAGACGTTTTACAACAACTAACAACATCTTACAACACCGTACGAAACCTTAAAACTTCAAAATAAACCTAATGAATTCGTAAGTGTCCTTTGAACATCGTACGATAAGTTAAGACATCTTCCGACTCTTTATGCCACATTAGCAACTCAAAAGAACGTTAGTATAATGTAGAACGCCATACAGCTCCTAAGTACATATTACAATACCGTACGTAAACTTAAAGCTCCATAATAAACCTAATGAATTCGTACGAGTCCTTTGAACATCGTACTACAAGTTAGGACATCTTACGACTCTTTATGCCAAATTAGCAACTAGAAAAGAACGTTAGTATAATGTAGAACGCCATACAGCTCCTAAGTACACCTTACAGTACCGTACGTAAACTTAAAGCTCCATAATAAACCAAATGAATTCGTACGAGTCCTTTGAACGTCGTACGACAAGTTTGGATATCTTATGACTCTTTATGCCATATTAGCAGCTTGAAAAGCACGTTAGAATAATGTAAGCCGTTTTACAACAGCTAACAACATCTTACAACACCGTACGAAACCTTAAAACTCCATAATGAACCTAATGATTTCGTAAGTGTCCTTTGAACATCGTACGATAAGTTAAGACATCTTACGACTCTTTATGCCACATTAGCAACTCAACAGAGCGTTAGTATAAAGTAGGACGCCATACAGCTCCTAAGTACACCTTACAATACCGTAGGTAAACTTAAAACTCCATAATAAACCTAATGAATTCGTACGAGTCCTTTGAACATCATACTACAAGTTAGGACATCTTACGACTCTTTATGCCACATTAGCAACTAGAAAAGAACGTTAGTATAATGTAGAACGCCATACAGCTCCTAAGTACACCTTACAGTACCGTACGTAAAGTTAAAGCTCCATAATAAACCTAATGAATTCGTACGAGTCCTTTGAACATCGTACGACAAGTTAGGATATCTTATGTCTCTTTATGCCATATTAGCACCTTGAAAAGCATGTTAGCATAGTGTAAGAAATTTTACAACACCTAACAGCATCTTACAACACCGTACGAAACGTTAAAACTCCAAAATAAACCTAATGAATTCGTACGTGTCCTTTGAACATCGTACGATAAGTTAAGACATCTTACGACTCTTTATGCCACATTAGTAACTCAAAAGAGCGTTAGTATAATGTAGGACGCCATACAGCTCCTAAGTACACCTTAAAATACCGTACATAAAATTAAAGCTCCATAATAGACCTAATGAATTCGTACGAGTCCTTTGAACATCGTACGACAAGTTTGGATATCTTATGACTCTTTTTGCCATATAAGCAGCTTGAAAAGCACGTTAGAATAATGTAAGACGTTTTACAACAACTAACAACATCTTACAACACCGTACGAAACCTTAAAACTTCAAAATAAACCTAATGAATTCGTAAGTGTCCTTTGAACATCGTACGATAAGTTAAGACATCTTCCGACTCTTTATGCCACATTAGCAACTCAAAAGAACGTTAGTATAATGTAGAACTCCATACAGCTCCTAAGTACATATTACAATACCGTACGTAAACTTAAAGCTCCATAATAAACCTAATGAATTCGTACGAGTCCTTTGAACATCGTACTACAAGTTAGGACATCTTACGACTCTTTATGCCAAATTAGCAACTAGAAAAGAACGTTAGTATAATGTAGAACGCCATACAGCTCCTAAGTACACCTTACAGTACCGTACGTAAACTTAAAGCTCCATAATAAACCAAATGAATTCGTACGAGTCCTTTGAACGTCGTACGACAAGTTTGGATATCTTATGACTCTTTATGCCATATTAGCTGCTTGAAAAGCACGTTAGAATAATGTAAGCCGTTTTACAACAGATAACAACATCTTACAACACCGTACGAAACCTTAAAACTCCATAATAAACCTAATGATTTCGTAAGTGTCCTTTGAACATCGTACGATAAGTTAAGACATCTTACGACTCTTTATGCCACATTAGCAACTCAACAGAGCGTTAGTATAAAGTTGGACGCCATACAGCTCCTAAGTACACCTTACAATACCGTAGGTAAACTTAAAACTCCATAATAAACCTAATGAATTCGTACGAGTCCTTTGAACATCATACTACAAGTTAGGACATCTTACTACTCTTTATGCCACATTAGCAACTAGAAAAGAACGTTAGTATAATGTAGAACGCCATACAGCTCCTAAGTACACCTTACAGTACCGTACGTAAAGTTAAAGCTCCATAATAAACCTAATGAATTCGTACGAGTCCTTTGAACATCGTACGACAAGTTAGGATATCTTATGTCTCTTTATGCCATATTAGCACCTTGAAAAGCATGTTAGCATAGTGTAAGAAATTTTACAACACCTAACAGCATCTTACAACACCGTACGAAACGTTAAAACTCCAAAATAAACCTAATGAATTCGTAAGTGTCCTTTGAACATCGTACGATAAGTTAAGACATCTTACGACTCTTTATGCCACATTAGCAACTCAACAGAGCGTTAGTATAAAGTTGGACGCCATACAGCTCCTAAGTACACCTTACAATACCGTAGGTAAACTTAAAACTCCATAATAAACCTAATGAATTCGTACGAGTCCTTTGAACATCATACTACAAGTTAGGACATCTTACGACTCTTTATGCCACATTAGCAACTAGAAAAGAACGTTAGTATAATGTAGAACGCCATACAGCTCCTAAGTACACCTTACAGTACCGTACGTAAAGTTAAAGCTCCATAATAAACCTAATGAATTCGTACGAGTCCTTTGAACATCGTACGACAAGTTAGGATATCTTATGTCTCTTTATGCCATATTAGCACCTTGAAAAGCATGTAGCATAGTGTAAGAAATTTTACAACACCTAACAGCATCTTACAACACCGTACGAAACGTTAAAACTCCAAAATAAACCTAATGAATTCGTACGTGTCCTTTGAACATCGTACGATAAGTTAAGACATCTTACGACTCTTTATGCCACATTAGTAGCTCAAAAGAGCGTTAGTATAATGTAGGACGCCATAGAGCTCCTAAGTACACCTTAAAATACCGTACATAAAATTAAAGCTCCATAATAGACCTAATGAATTCGTACGAGTCCTTTGAACATCGTACGACAAGTTTGGATATCTTATGACTCTTTTTGCCATATAAGCAGCTTGAAAAGCACGTTAGAATAATGTAAGACGTTTTACAACACCTAACAACATCTTACAACACCGTACGAAACCTTAAAACTTCAAAATAAACCTAATGAATTCGTAAGTGTCCTTTGAACATCGTACGATAAGTTAAGACATCTTCCGACTCTTTATGCCACATTAGCAACTCAAAAGAACGTTAGTATAATGTAGAACGCCATACAGCTCCTAAGTACATATTACAATACCGTACGTAAACTTAAAGCTCCATAATAAACCTAATGAATTCGTACGAGTCCTTTGAACATCGTACTACAAGTTAGGACATCTTACGACTCTTTATGCCAAATTAGCAACTAGAAAAGAACGTTAGTATAATGTAGAACGCCATACAGCTCCTAAGTACACCTTACAGTACCGTACGTAAACTTAAAGCTCCATAATAAACCAAATGAATTCGTACGAGTCCTTTGAACGTCGTACGACAAGTTTGGATATCTTATGACTCTTTATGCCATATTAGCTGCTTGAAAAGCACGTTAGAATAATGTAAGCCGTTTTACAACAGCTAACAACATCTTACAACACCGTACGAAACCTTAAAACTCTATAATAAACCTAATGATTTCGTAAGTGTCCTTTGAACATCGTACGATAAGTTAAGACATCTTACGACTCTTTATGCCACATTAGCAACTCAACAGAGCGTTAGTATAAAGTTGGACGCCATACAGCTCCTAAGTACACCTTACAATACCGTAGGTAAACTTAAAACTCCATAATAAACCTAATGAATTCGTACGAGTCCTTTGAACATCATACTACAAGTTAGGACATCTTACGACTCTTTATGCCACATTAGCAACTAGAAAAAAACGTTAGTATAATGTAGAACGCCATACAGCTCCTAAGTACACCTTACAGTACCGTACGTAAAGTTAAAGCTCCATAATAAACCTAATGAATTCGTACGAGTCCTTTGAACATTGTACGACAAGTTAGGATATCTTATGTCTCTTTATGCCATATTAGCACCTTGAAAAGCATGTTAGCATAGTGTAAGAAATTTTACAACACCTAACAGCATCTTACAACACCGTACGAAACGTTAAAACTCCAAAATAAACCTAATGAATTCGTAAGTGTCCTTTGAACATCGTACGATAAGTTAAGACATCTTACGACTCTTTATGCCACATTAGCAACTCAACAGAGCGTTAGTATAAAGTTGGACGCCATACAGCTCCTAAGTACACCTTACAATACCGTAGGTAAACTTAAAACTCCATAATAAACCTAATGAATTCGTACGAGTCCTTTGAACATCATACTACAAGTTAGGACATCTTACGACTCTTTATGCCACATTAGCAACTAGAAAAGAACGTTAGTATAATGTAGAACGCCATACAGCTCCTAAGTACACCTTACAGTACCGTACGTAAAGTTAAAGCTCCATAATAAACCTAATGAATTCGTACGAGTCCTTTGAACATCGTACGACAAGTTAGGATATCTTATGTCTCTTTATGCCATATTAGCACCTTGAAAAGCATGTTAGCATAGTGTAAGAAATTTTACAACACCTAACAGCATCTTACAACACCGTACGAAACGTTAAAACTCCAAAATAAACCTAATGAATTCGTACGTGTCCTTTGAACATCGTACGATAAGTTAAGACATCTTACGACTCTTTATGCCACATTAGTAACTCAAAAGAGCGTTAGTATAATGTAGGACGCCATACAGCTCCTAAGTACACCTTAAAATACCGTACATAAAATTAAAGCTCCATAATAGACCTAATGAATTCGTACGAGTCCTTTGAACATCGTACGACAAGTTTGGATATCTTATGACTCTTTTTGCCATATAAGCAGCTTGAAAAGCACGTTAGAATAATGTAAGACGTTTTACAACAACTAACAACATCTTACAACACCGTACGAAACCTTAAAACTTCAAAATAAACCTAATGAATTCGTAAGTGTCCTTTGAACATCGTACGATAAGTTAAGACATCTTCCGACTCTTTATGCCACATTAGCAACTCAAAAGAACGTTAGTATAATGTAGAACTCCATACAGCTCCTAAGTACATATTACAATACCGTACGTAAACTTAAAGCTCCATAATAAACCTAATGAATTCGTACGAGTCCTTTGAACATCGTACTACAAGTTAGGACATCTTACGACTCTTTATGCCAAATTAGCAACTAGAAAAGAACGTTAGTATAATGTAGAACGCCATACAGCTCCTAAGTACACCTTACAGTACCGTACGTAAACTTAAAGCTCCATAATAAACCAAATGAATTCGTACGAGTCCTTTGAACGTCGTACGACAAGTTTGGATATCTTATGACTCTTTATGCCATATTAGCTGCTTGAAAAGCACGTTAGAATAATGTAAGCCGTTTTACAACAGATAACAACATCTTACAACACCGTACGAAACCTTAAAACTCCATAATAAACCTAATGATTTCGTAAGTGTCCTTTGAACATCGTACGATAAGTTAAGACATCTTACGACTCTTTATGCCACATTAGCAACTCAACAGAGCGTTAGTATAAAGTTGGACGCCATACAGCTCCTAAGTACACCTTACAATACCGTAGGTAAACTTAAAACTCCATAATAAACCTAATGAATTCGTACGAGTCCTTTGAACATCATACTACAAGTTAGGACATCTTACTACTCTTTATGCCACATTAGCAACTAGAAAAGAACGTTAGTATAATGTAGAACGCCATACAGCTCCTAAGTACACCTTACAGTACCGTACGTAAAGTTAAAGCTCCATAATAAACCTAATGAATTCGTACGAGTCCTTTGAACATCGTACGACAAGTTAGGATATCTTATGTCTCTTTATGCCATATTAGCACCTTGAAAAGCATGTTAGCATAGTGTAAGAAATTTTACAACACCTAACAGCATCTTACAACACCGTACGAAACGTTAAAACTCCAAAATAAACCTAATGAATTCGTAAGTGTCCTTTGAACATCGTACGATAAGTTAAGACATCTTACGACTCTTTATGCCACATTAGCAACTCAACAGAGCGTTAGTATAAAGTTGGACGCCATACAGCTCCTAAGTACACCTTACAATACCGTAGGTAAACTTAAAACTCCATAATAAACCTAATGAATTCGTACGAGTCCTTTGAACATCATACTACAAGTTAGGACATCTTACGACTCTTTATGCCACATTAGCAACTAGAAAAGAACGTTAGTATAATGTAGAACGCCATACAGCTCCTAAGTACACCTTACAGTACCGTACGTAAAGTTAAAGCTCCATAATAAACCTAATGAATTCGTACGAGTCCTTTGAACATCGTACGACAAGTTAGGATATCTTATGTCTCTTTATGCCATATTAGCACCTTGAAAAGCATGTAGCATAGTGTAAGAAATTTTACAACACCTAACAGCATCTTACAACACCGTACGAAACGTTAAAACTCCAAAATAAACCTAATGAATTCGTACGTGTCCTTTGAACATCGTACGATAAGTTAAGACATCTTACGACTCTTTATGCCACATTAGTAGCTCAAAAGAGCGTTAGTATAATGTAGGACGCCATAGAGCTCCTAAGTACACCTTAAAATACCGTACATAAAATTAAAGCTCCATAATAGACCTAATGAATTCGTACGAGTCCTTTGAACATCGTACGACAAGTTTGGATATCTTATGACTCTTTTTGCCATATAAGCAGCTTGAAAAGCACGTTAGAATAATGTAAGACGTTTTACAACACCTAACAACATCTTACAACACCGTACGAAACCTTAAAACTTCAAAATAAACCTAATGAATTCGTAAGTGTCCTTTGAACATCGTACGATAAGTTAAGACATCTTCCGACTCTTTATGCCACATTAGCAACTCAAAAGAACGTTAGTATAATGTAGAACGCCATACAGCTCCTAAGTACATATTACAATACCGTACGTAAACTTAAAGCTCCATAATAAACCTAATGAATTCGTACGAGTCCTTTGAACATCGTACTACAAGTTAGGACATCTTACGACTCTTTATGCCAAATTAGCAACTAGAAAAGAACGTTAGTATAATGTAGAACGCCATACAGCTCCTAAGTACACCTTACAGTACCGTACGTAAACTTAAAGCTCCATAATAAACCAAATGAATTCGTACGAGTCCTTTGAACGTCGTACGACAAGTTTGGATATCTTATGACTCTTTATGCCATATTAGCTGCTTGAAAAGCACGTTAGAATAATGTAAGCCGTTTTACAACAGCTAACAACATCTTACAACACCGTACGAAACCTTAAAACTCCATAATAAACCTAATGATTTCGTAAGTGTCCTTTGAACATCGTACGATAAGTTAAGACATCTTACGACTCTTTATGCCACATTAGCAACTCAACAGAGCGTTAGTATAAAGTTGGACGCCATACAGCTCCTAAGTACACCTTACAATACCGTAGGTAAACTTAAAACTCCATAATAAACCTAATGAATTCGTACGAGTCCTTTGAACATCATACTACAAGTTAGGACATCTTACGACTCTTTATGCCACATTAGCAACTAGAAAAAAACGTTAGTATAATGTAGAACGCCATACAGCTCCTAAGTACACCTTACAGTACCGTACGTAAAGTTAAAGCTCCATAATAAACCTAATGAATTCGTACGAGTCCTTTGAACATTGTACGACAAGTTAGGATATCTTATGTCTCTTTATGCCATATTAGCACCTTGAAAAGCATGTTAGCATAGTGTAAGAAATTTTACAACACCTAACAGCATCTTACAACACCGTACGAAACGTTAAAACTCCAAAATAAACCTAATGAATTCGTAAGTGTCCTTTGAACATCGTACGATAAGTTAAGACATCTTACGACTCTTTATGCCACATTAGCAACTCAACAGAGCGTTAGTATAAAGTTGGACGCCATACAGCTCCTAAGTACACCTTACAATACCGTAGGTAAACTTAAAACTCCATAATAAACCTAATGAATTCGTACGAGTCCTTTGAACATCATACTACAAGTTAGGACATCTTACGACTCTTTATGCCACATTAGCAACTAGAAAAGAACGTTAGTATAATGTAGAACGCCATACAGCTCCTAAGTACACCTTACAGTACCGTACGTAAAGTTAAAGCTCCATAATAAACCTAATGAATTCGTACGAGTCCTTTGAACATCGTACGACAAGTTTGGATATCTTATGACTCTTTATGCCATATAAGCAGCTTGAAAAGCACGTTAGAATAATGTAAGACGTTTTACAACACCTAACAACATCTTACAACACCGTACGAAACCTTAAAACTTCAAAATAAACCTAATGAATTCGTAAGTGTGCTTTGAACATCGTACGATAAGTTAAGACATCTTCCGACTCTTTATGCCACATTAGCAACTCAAAAGAACGTTAGTATAATGTAGAACGCCATACAGCTCCTATGTACACAATACAATACCGTACGTAAACTTAAAGCTCCATAATAAACCTAATGAATTCGTACGAGTCCTTTGAACATCGTACTACAAGTTAGGACATCTTACGACTCTTTATGCTAAATTAGCAACTAGAGAAGAACGTTAGTATAATGTAGAACGCCATACAGCTCCTAAGTACACCTTACAATACCGTACGTAAACTTAAAGCTCCATAATAAACCTAATGAATTCGTACGAGTCCTTTGAACATCGTACAACAAGTTTGGATATCTTATGCCTCTTTATGCCATATTAGCAGCTTGAAAAGCACGTTAGAATAATGTAAGACGTTTTACAACACCTAACAACATCTTACAACGCCGTACGAAACCTTAAAACTTCATAATAAACCTAATGAATTCGTAAGTGTCCTTTGAACATCGTACGATAAGTTAAGACATCTTCCGACTCTTTATGCCACATTAGCAACTCAAAAGAACGTTAGTATAATGTAGAACGCCATACAGCTCCTATGTACACATTACAATACCGTACGTAAACTTAAAGCTCCATAATAAACCTAATGAATTCGTACGAGTCCTTTGAACATCGTACTACAATTTAGCGCATCTTACGACTCTTTATGCCAAATTAGCAACTAGAAAAGAACGTTAGTATAATGTAGATCGCCATACAGCTCCTAAGTACACCTTACAATACCGTACGTAAACTTAAAGCTCCATAATAAACCTAATGAATTCGTACGAGTCCTTTGAACATCGTACAACGAGTTTGGATATCTGATGCCTCTTTATGCCATATTAGTAGCTTGAAAAGCACGTTAGAATAATGTAAGACGTCTTACAACACCTAACAACATCTTACAACACCGTACGAAACCTTAAAACTCCATAATAAACCTAATGAATTCGTAAGTGTCCTTTGAACATCGTACGATAAGTTAAGACATCTTCCGACTCTTTATGCCACATTAGCAAATAAAAAGAACGTTAGTATAATGTAGAACGCCATACAGCTCCTATGTACACATTACAATACCGTACGTAAACTTAAAGCTCCATAATAAACTTAATGAATTCGTATGAGTCCTTTGAACATCGTACTACAAGTTAGCGCATCTTACGACTCTTTATGCCAAATTAGCAACAAGAAAAGAACGTTAGTATAATGTAGAACGCCATACAGCTCCTAAGTACACCTTACAATACCGTACGTAAACTTAAAGTTCCATAATAAACCTAATGAATTTGTACGAGTCCTTTGAACATCGTACAACTAGTTTGGATATCTTATGCCTCTTTATGCCATATTAGCAGCTTGAAAAGCACGTTAGAATAATGTAAGACGTTTTACAACACCTAGCAACATCTTACAACACCGTACGAAACCTTAAAACTCCATAATAAACCTAATGAATTCGTAAGTGTCCTTTAAACATCGTACGATAAGTTAAGACATCTTACGACTCTTTATGCCACATTAGCAACCAAAAGAACGTTAGTAAAATGTAGAACGCCATACAGCTCCTATGTACACATTACAATACCGTACGTAAACTTAAAGCTACATAATAAACATAATGAATTCGTACGAGTCCTTTGAACATAGTACTACAAGTTAGGACATCTTACGACTCTTTATGCCACATTAGCAACTAGAAAAGAACGTTTGTATAATGTAGAACGCCATACAGCTCCTAAGTAAACCTTACAATACCGTACGTAAACTTAAAGCTCCATAATAAACCTAATGAATTCGTACGAGTCCTTTGAACATCGTACAACGAGTTTGGATATCTGATGCCTCTTTATGCCATATTAGCAGCTTGAAAAGCACGTTAGAATAATGTAAGACGTCTTACAACACCTAACAACATCTTACAACACCGTACGAAACCTTAAAACTCCATAATAAACCTAATGAATTCGTAAGTGTCCTTTGAACATCGTACGATAAGTTAAGACATCTTCCGACTCTTTATGCCACATTAGCAACTCAAAAGAACGTTAGTATAATGTAGAACGCCATACAGCTCCTATGTACACATTACAATACCGTACGTAAACTTAAAGCTCCATAATAAACTTAATGAATTCGTATGAGTCCTTTGAACATCGTACTACAAGTTAGCGCATCTTACGACTCTTTATGCCAAATTAGCAACTAGAAAAGAACGTTAGTTTAATGTAGAACGCCATACAGCTCCTAAGTACACCTTACAATACCGTACGTAAACTTAAAGTTCCATAATAAACCTAATGAATTTGTACGAGTCCTTTGAACATCGTACAACTAGTTTGGATATCTTATGCCTCTTTATGCCATATTAGCAGCTTGAAAAGCACGTTAGAATAATGTAAGACGTTTTACAACACCTAACAACATCTTACAACACCGTACGAAACCTTAAAACTCCATAATAAACCTAATGAATTCGTAAGTGTCCTTTAAACATCGTACGATAAGTTAAGACATCTTACGACTCTTTATGCCACATTAGCAACCAAAAGAACGTTAGTAAAATGTAGAACGCCATACAGCTCCTAATTACACCTTACAATACCGTAGGTAAACTTAAAACTCCATAATAAACCTAATGAATTCGTACGAGTCCTTTGAACATCATACTACAAGTTAGGACATCTTACGACTCTTTATGCCAAATTAGCAACTAGAAAAGAACGTTAGTATAATGTAGAACGCCATACAGCTCCTAAGTACACCTTACAGTACCGTACGTAAACTTAAAGCTCCATAATAAACCAAATGAATTCGTACGAGTCCTTTGAACGTCGTACGACAAGTTTGGATGTCTTATGACTCTTTATGCCATATTAGCAGCTTGAAAAGCACGTTAGAATAATGTAAGCCGTTTTACAACAGCTAACAACATCTTACAAAACAGTACGAAACCTTAAAACTCCATAATAAACCTAATGAATTCGTAAGTGTCCTTTGAACATCGTACGATAAGTTAAGACATCTTACGACTATTTATGCCACATTAGCAACTCAACAGAGGGTTAGTATAAAGTAGGACGCCATACAGCTTTCCTAAGTACACCTTACAATACCGTACGTAAACTTAAAACTCCATAATAAACCTAATGAATTCGTACGAGTCCTTTGAACATCGTACTACAAGATAGGACATCTTACGACTCTTTATGCCACATTAGCAACTAGAAAAGAACGTTAGTATAATGTAAAACGCCATACAGCTCCACAATACCGTACGTAAACTTAAAGCTCCATAATAAACCTAATGAATTCGTACGAGTCCTTTGAACATCGTACGACAAATTTGGATATCTTATGACTCTTTATGCCATATTAGCAGCTTGAAAAGCACGTTAGAATAATGTAAGCCGTTTTACAACACCTAACAACATCTTACAACACCGTACGAAACCTTAAAACTTCATAATAAACCTAATGAATTCGTAAGTGTCCTTTGAACATCGTACGATAAGTTAAGACATCTTACGACTCTTCATGCCACATTAGCAACCAAAAGAACGTTAGTAAAATGTAGAACGCCATACAGCTCCTATGTACACATTACAATACCGTACGTAAACTTAAAGCTACATAATAAACATAATGAATTCGTACGAGTCCTTTGAACATAGTACTACAAGTTAGGACATCTTACGACTCTTTATGCCACATTAGCAACTAGAAAAGAACGTTAGTATAATGTAGAACGCCATACAGCTCCTAAGTAAACCTTACAATACCGTACGTAAACTTAAAGCTCCATAATAAACCTAATGAATTCGTACGAGTCCTTTGAACATCGTACAACGAGTTTGGATATCTGATGCCTCTTTATGCCATAGTAGCAGCTTGAAAAGCACGTTAGAATAATGTAAGACGTCTTACAATACCTAACAACATCTTACAACACCGTACGAAACCTTAAAACTCCATAATAAACCTAATGAATTCGTAAGTGTCCTTTGAACATCGTACGATAAGTTAAGACATCTTCCGACTCTTTATGCCACATTAGCAACTCAAAAGAACGTTAGTATAATGTAGAACGCCATACAGCTCCTATGTACACATTACAATACCGTACGTAAACTTAAAGCTCCATAATAAACTTAATGAATTCGTATGAGTCCTTTGAACATCGTACTACAAGTTAGCGCATCTTACGACTCTTTATGCCAAATTAGCAACTAGAAAAGAACGTTAGTATAATGTAGAACGCCATACAGCTCCTAAGTACACCTTACAATACCGTACGTAAACTTAAAGTTCCATAATAAACCTAATGAATTTGTACGAGTCCTTTGAACATCGTACAACTAGTTTGGATATCTTATGCCTCTTTATGCCATATTAGCAGCTTGAAAAGCACGTTAGAATAATGTAAGACGTTTTACAACACCTAACAACATCTTACAACACCGTACGAAACCTTAAAACTCCATAATAAACCTAATGAATTCGTAAGTGTCCTTTAAACATCGTACGATAAGTTAAGACATCTTACGACTCTTTATGCCACATTAGCAACCAAAAGAACGTTAGTAAAATGTAGAACGCCATACAGCTCCTAATTACACCTTACAATACCGTAGGTAAACTTAAAACTCCATAATAAACCTAATGAATTCGTACGAGTCCTTTGAACATCATACTACAAGTTAGGACATCTTACGACTCTTTATGCCAAATTAGCAACTAGAAAAGAACGTTAGTATAATGTAGAACGCCATACAGCTCCTAAGTACACCTTACAGTACCGTACGTAAACTTAAAGCTCCATAATAAACCAAATGAATTCGTACGAGTCCTTTGAACGTCGTACGACAAGTTTGGATGTCTTATGACTCTTTATGCCATATTAGCAGCTTGAAAAGCACGTTAGAATAATGTAAGCCGTTTTACAACAGCTAACAACATCTTACAAAACAGTACGAAACCTTAAAACTCCATAATAAACCTAATGAATTCGTAAGTGTCCTTTGAACATCGTACGATAAGTTAAGACATATTACGACTATTTATGCCACATTAGCAACTCAACAGAGGGTTAGTATAAAGTAGGACGCCATACAGCTTTCCTAAGTACACCTTACAATACCGTACGTAAACTTAAAACTCCATAATAAACCTAATGAATTCGTACGAGTCCTTTGAACATCGTACTACAAGATAGGACATCTTACGACTCTTTATGCCACATTAGCAACTAGAAAAGAACGTTAGTATAATGTAAAACGCCATACAGCTCCACAATACCGTACGTAAACTTAAAGCTCCATAATAAACCTAATGAATTCGTACGAGTCCTTTGAACATCGTACGACAAGTTTGGATATCTTATGACTCTTTATGCCATATTAGCAGCTTGAAAAGCACGTTAGAATAATGTAAGCCGTTTTACAACACCTAACAACATCTTACAACACCGTACGAAACCTTAAAACTTCATAATAAACCTAATGAATTCGTAAGTGTCCTTTGAACATCGTACGATAAGTTAAGACATCTTACGACTCTTCATGCCACATTAGCAACCAAAAGAACGTTAGTAAAATGTAGAACGCCATACAGCTCCTATGTACACATTACAATACCGTACGTAAACTTAAAGCTACATAATAAATATAATGAATTCGTACGAGTCCTTTGAACATAGTACTACAAGTTAGGACATCTTACGACTCTTTATGCCACATTAGCAACTAGAAAAGAACGTTAGTATAATGTAGAACGCCATACAGCTCCTAAGTAAACCTTACAATACCGTACGTAAACTTAAAGCTCCATAATAAACCTAATGAATTCGTACGAGTCCTTTGAACATCGTACAACGAGTTTGGATATCTGATGCCTCTTTATGCCATATTAGCAGCTTGAAAAGCACGTTAGAATAATGTAAGACGTCTTACAACACCTAACAACATCTTACAACACCGTACGAAACCTTAAAACTCCATAATAAACCTAATGAATTCGTAAGTGTCCTTTGAACATCGTACGATAAGTTAAGACATCTTCCGACTCTTTATGCCACATTAGCAACTCAAAAGAACGTTAGTATAATGTAGAACGCCATACAGCTCCTATGTACACATTACAATACCGTACGTAAACTTAAAGCTCCATAATAAACTTAATGAATTCGTATGAGTCCTTTGAACATCGTACTACAAGTTAGCGCATCTTACGACTCTTTATGCCAAATTAGCAACTAGAAAAGAACGTTAGTATAATGTAGAACGCCATACAGCTCCTAAGTACACCTTACAATACCGTACGTAAACTTAAAGTTCCATAATAAACCTAATGAATTTGTACGAGTCCTTTGAACATCGTACAACTAGTTTGGATATCTTATGCCTCTTTATGCCATATTAGCAGCTTGAAAAGCACGTTAGAATAATGTAAGACGTTTTACAACACCTAACAACATCTTACAACACCGTACGAAACCTTAAAACTCCATAATAAACCTAATGAATTCGTAAGTGTCCTTTAAACATCGTACGATAAGTTAAGACATCTTACGACTCTTTATGCCACATTAGCAACCAAAAGAACGTTAGTAAAATGTAGAACGCCATACAGCTCCTAATTACACCTTACAATACCGTAGGTAAACTTAAAACTCCATAATAAACCTAATGAATTCGTACGAGTCCTTTGAACATCATACTACAAGTTAGGACATCTTACGACTCTTTATGCCAAATTAGCAACTAGAAAAGAACGTTAGTATAATGTAGAACGCCATACAGCTCCTAAGTACACCTTACAGTACCGTACGTAAACTTAAAGCTCCATAATAAACCAAATGAATTCGTACGAGTCCTTTGAACGTCGTACGACAAGTTTGGATGTCTTATGACTCTTTATGCCATATTAGCAGCTTGAAAAGCACGTTAGAATAATGTAAGCCGTTTTACAACAGCTAACAACATCTTACAAAACAGTACGAAACCTTAAAACTCCATAATAAACCTAATGAATTCGTAAGTGTCCTTTGAACATCGTACGATAAGTTAAGACATCTTACGACTATTTATGCCACATTAGCAACTCAACAGAGGGTTAGTATAAAGTAGGACGCCATACAGCTTTCCTAAGTACACCTTACAATACCGTACGTAAACTTAAAACTCCATAATAAACCTAATGAATTCGTACGAGTCCTTTGAACATCGTACTACAAGATAGGACATCTTACGACTCGTTTGCCACATTAGCAACTAGAAAAGAACGTTAGTATAATGTAAAACGCCATACATCTCCACAATACCGTACGTAAACTTAAAGCTCCATAATAAACCTAATGAATTCGTACGAGTCCTTTGAACATCGTACGACAAGTTTGGATATCTTATGACTCTTTATGCCATATTAGCAGCTTGAAAAGCACGTTAGAATAATGTAAGCCGTTTTACAACACCTAACAACATCTTACAACACCGTACGAAACCTTAAAACTTCATAATAAACCTAATGAATTCGTAAGTGTCCTTTGAACATCGTACGATAAGTTAAGACATCTTACGACTCTTTATGCCACATTAGCAACCAAAAGAACGTTAGTAAAATGTAGAACGCCATACAGCTCCTATGTACACATTACAATACCGTACGTAAACTTAAAGCTACATAATAAACATAATGAATTCGTACTAGTCCTTTGAACATAGTACTACAAGTTAGGACATCTTACGACTCTTTATGCCACATTAGCAACTAGAAAAGAACGTTAGTATAATGTAGAACGCCATACAGCTCCTAAGTACACCTTACAGTACCGTACGTAAACTTAAAGCTCCATAATAAACCAAATGAATTCGTACGAGTCCTTTGAACGTCGTACGACAAGTTTGGATGTCTTATGACTCTTTATGCCATATTAGCAGCTTGAAAAGCACGTTAGAATAATGTAAGCCGTTTTACAACAGCTAACAACATCTTACAAAACATTACGAAACCTTAAAACTCCATAATAAACCTAATGAATTCGTAAGTGTCCTTTGAACATCGTACGATAAGTTAAGACATCTTACGACTATTTATGCCACATTAGCAACTCAACAGAGGGTTAGTATAAAGTAGGACGCCATACAGCTTTCCTAAGTACACCTTACAATACCGTACATAAACTTAAAACTCCATAATAAACCTAATGAATTCGTACGAGTCCTTTGAACATCGTACTACAAGATAGGACATCTTACGACTCTTTATGCCACATTAGCAACTAGAAAAGAACGTTAGTATAATGTAAAACGCCATACAGCTCCACAATACCGTACGTAAACTTAAAGCTCCATAATAAACCTAATGAATTCGTACGAGTCCTTTGAACATCGTACGACAAGTTTGGATATCTTATGACTCTTTATGCCATATTAGCAGCTTGAAAAGCACGTTAGAATAATGTAAGCCGTTTTACAACACCTAACAACATCTTACAACACCGTACGAAACCTTAAAACTTCATAATAAACCTAATGAATTCGTAAGTGTCCTTTGAACATCGTACGATAAGTTAAGACATCTTACGACTCTTTATGCCACATTAGCAACCAAAAGAACGTTAGTAAAATGTAGAACGCCATACAGCTCCTATGTACACATTACAATACCGTACGTAAACTTAAAGCTACATAATAAACATAATGAATTCGTACGAGTCCTTTGAACATAGTACTACAAGTTAGGACATCTTACGACTCTTTATGCCACATTAGCAACTAGAAAAGAACGTTAGTATAATGTAGAACGCCATACAGCTCCTAAGTACACCTTACAGTACCGTACGTAAACTTAAAGCTCCATAATAAACCAAATGAATTCGTACGAGTCCTTTGAACGTCGTACGACAAGTTTGGATATCTTATGACTCTTTATGCCATATTAGCACCTTGAAAAGCACGTTAGAATAATGTAAGCCGTTTTACAACAGCTAACAACATCTTACAACAACAACAAAATTTATTGTTCTGAAAACACATGGGGGCGATTTTGGCGATTTTTAGGGTTCTTGGTTCTTGATTCAGGTGGATCTTGGTTTCCTGATTCGGTTGGATCTTGTTTCTTGCTGATTACTAATCTTAACCGATTCTTGTTCTTGATTTCTTGATCTTGTTTTTGTTTCTTGTTTATCTAGGGTTTAAATACAAAACCTAGACGTACCATCTAGGGTTTGTTAAAACTCCTAGACTTGTTCGATCCGGTTGGCTTTAATTGACTGTTCTATTCAGCTTGTGTACCAATCCTGTGATTATACAATCTGATTGTGTAGTACGAGCATTGGTAGCGGGTTTGAAGAAAATAGTTATTGAAGTTTTTCTGATTAGGGTTTGTTTTGTACGATTAGTTCTGGTAATTCATCTTGATCTGATTGCTTAGTAGGTCTGTAATTAATCGCGGTTATTGAGTATAACTTAGCTTGATTAGTACGAATCCTATTAACCAGTTAAGAAATAGATTGTTTATCCGAACTAGGGTTGCATGCATGGCGTCCAACTCGTTAGCAGCAAAAATAAAACACATTGATGGGGCCAATCCAATGAAGGGTATCATGAAAAGGAATATAACCTGTTCTGATCAGATTAAGGTGAGTACTGACGTTGATGGGGCAGATGAGGGTAAAAGAGATGATAGATCAAACCCTAATGTTGAAGTCATGAACCCTACTAATGTTAAACTTGGGCAGGCTGAAACTGAATGCACTAATCAGAATAAGGTTCATGATAAGGATAGTAAGGTAGAGATGAAATATGCTGAAGCTGTTAAACAAACTCCTAACACTGCGCGGGAAGTGAACTTTCGTTATTTGGAAGCAAAATCAGTAAAAGACGGTGTTGATGTGATCCTCTCAGCAGAATCTGTCAGGAAGGTGCAACACAATCTGGCTAACACGTTGTATGGTTATTTTCTGGGTGATCGAGAGGCGTATCCTGTAGTGGAATATTATGTTAAGTCTAATTGGAGGAAGTATGGGCTGAAAAAAGTGATGATGAATGCTGATGGATTTTTCTTTTTTCAGTTTGAAGATCAAAAAGGTATGACGAATGTGTTAGAGGGCGGCCCTTGGATAATTAAGAAGTCGCCTATCTTCTTGAATATATGGTCGCCTACTGTTAATCTTAGGAAGGAAGATATGAAATCAGTTGTTATGTGGGTCAAACTACATGGGGTGCCCTTGCCTGCGTACACGGATGATGGATTAAGCATGCTCATGACCAAGGTGGGAAAACCTAAGAGGTTGGATACATATACTTCCTCTATGTGTTTAAATTCGTGGGGTAGAAGTAGTTATGCGCGTGCCATGGTGGAAATTTCAGCTGAAACGGAGGTTAAGGAAACTGTTACAGTTGGTATCCCTTCGTTAGATTCTGATGAGATATTAGTGCAGGAGGTTCATGTTGAATATGAATGGTTTCCTCCTAAGTGTTCACATTGCTGTGTGTTTGGACATGAAGAGAACAAATGCCCCAAGCAGGTCATTATGAAGAACAAGTCTCCTGTGATTGATGAGGATGGTTATGTGACAGGGAAGCGAAAGGCAAACAAAGGGGGTATTCCGGTTCAGAAACATAGACAAAAATTTGAATATCGACCTGTCAAAACCAAAGAGATTGGGAGGGATGGGGCTACGCAAAAGAAAGTCAAAGAACGAGTGGATAGTTCAGTTACATCAACCAACCGTTTTGCTGCACTTGGGAGTGAATTAGGAGAGGATAATACTGTACTCAATGAGGTGGGATCATCGTCGGGTTTACCTCCAAGGATGAAAGACGGGGACGATAGTGATGATGATGTGGAAGAAGTATATGATGAAATGAAGGACTTCATGATATCGGATGACAATAAAGGGGCAAGCACTCCTTCTTCTAAGGGTGATCAATGATTAATTTTGCAGCTTGGAATGTGCGAGGGTTGAACCTCTCCCTCAAACAAAATGAGGTTCAAAATGTGATTCGGGAGAATGGGCTGAGTTTGTGTGCTATACTTGAATCCCGTGTGGAGGGGAAGAACATTAAACGAATTTGTAACAAAGTGTTTAAGGATTGGGAGTGGGTTTCGAATGCAGATTCGTGTGGTGCTAGTGCAAACAGGGCTAGGATTATTGTTGGATGGGATAGTACGAGTATGGATGTCAATGTGTTAATGCATGATGATCAGGTCATGCACATGCAGATTTTATTTAAGGGAACAAAAAACATGATGTATTGTTCTATTGTGTATGCAGCTAACTACTATGTGACACGGAGGGGACTATGGAAAAACTTGAAGATGCATAAGTGTGTGGTTAAGAACGATCCTTGGGTGCTTATGGGTGACTTCAATACCACTCTTCATTTGGACGAGCAGACGGCTGGGTCATCCAGGGTCACAGCTAGTATGAGGGAGTTTCAGGATTGTATTAATGAGATAGAGGTTAGTGATGTTAATCGTAATGGATTGCAATTTACCTGGAACCAAAAACCAAGGTCGGGTGTGGGTCTTCTGAAGAAATTGGATCGGGTTATGAGCAATGGGGAATTTATTGACTTGTTCCCTCAGTTGTGTGCTAGTTTCAAGCCATACCGTATTTCTGATCATTGTCCTTGTGTTTTGGTGTTAGTTCCAAAGGAAAAACCTAAGCGGAGACCTTTCAAATTTTCTAACTTTCTGGTGCATAAAACTGAATTTTTGGAGGTTGTTCGTAAGGGGTGGAGTTTAAATGTTAAGGGTGTGGCTCAATTCAGGGTGGTAAAGAAGTTGAAGGCTTTAAAGCATAGTTTCCGGTCGATGCTGTACAAACAAGGGAACCTGCATGAAAAAGTGAAGGTTTTACGTGCTGAGTTAGACAAAATTCAGGTTTTCGTTGATCAGAATCCGGATGACCAGGATATTCGGGCGAGTGAGGAAAAATGCCTTAAGGACTATCAACAGGCTTGTATTGATGAAGAGGGATTCTTAAAGCAGAAGGCTAAAGTGCATTGGCTTGCTGTTGGAGATGCTAATACCAGGTATTTTCATAATTATGTTAAAGGTAGAAACCACAGAGCTAGAATCCACTCTATCAAGGATATGAACGGTATGGAATGGGAGGGAGATCAAATGATTCAACAGTTTGTTTCTCACTATAATAGTTTCTTGGGTGGTCAACACACGGTATCTCGGGTACCTTCTGATGATTTGTTCACTTCTAGACTGAATCACCATGTTGCTTTGGCTATGATTGCTCCTGTGGAAAAGGATGAAATTAAAAGTGTTATTTTCTCGATGAATGATAATAAAGCGCCGGGTCCAGATGGTTACACATCAGCTTTCTATAAGAAAGCGTGGGATGTGGTGGGGAATGATGTTGTTTTAGCGGTGCAAGACTTTTTCAATACAAGTCGACTTCTCCAAGAGATTAATCACACTAATATAGCGTTGATTCCAAAGGTACCTACGCCTAATTATGTTACTGATTACAGACCGATTGCCTGCTGTAATGTTTTGTATAAATGTATCAGTAAGATTATCGCGAACAGACTAAAGAAGGGCCTTAACGATATTGTAAGCATTAATCAGTCGGCGTTTGTTCCGGATCGGAAAATCTCTGATAACATTCTACTTACTCAAGAATTGTTGCATAACTATCATAGGAACGTGGGTCCTCCAAGATGTGCTTGGAAAATTGACATTCAGAAAGCCTATGATACGGTTGACTGGATGTTTTTGGAGAAGATTCTTCTAGGATTTGGGCTGCATCCGACTATGGTTAGGTGGATAATGGTTTGCGTTACTACTCCTTCTTTCTCTATATGCATTAATGGAGAAACTCATGGGTATTTTCGTGGTACTAGAGGCCTTAGACAAGGGGATCCTTTGTCCCCCCTTACTTGTTCACGCTTGTTATGGAAGTATTAACGTTGTTGTTTGCTAAAATGGTCACGGTGGAGCCGTTTTCTTTTCATAACAAGTGTGATAAATTGGGTATTGTTAATCTCTGTTTTGCTGATGATTTGTTTATATTTGCCAAGGGTGATTCAGTGTCAGCAGAGTGTGTGTTGAAGGTGTTAAAGAGGTTTGCGGATATGTCTGGATTAACTCCTAGTAACCACAAAAGCACGGTCTACTTTTGCCATGTCCCTCCTAGGGTAAAGAAGAGTATCACTGATTTACTACCGTTTGAAGAGGGGAAGCTCCCAGTTAGGTATTTGGGCGTTCCTTTAATCACGAAGCGGGTGCGGTATACTGACTGCAGTGCATTGATTGAGAGGATGGATAAACGAATATCTCTTTGGTTGAATAAATTCTTATCTTTTGCTGGCCGGTTGCAACTAATCAGGTCAGTGCTTTCGTCATTACATGTTTATTGGTCCTCTGTGTTTTTCCTGCCCAGACGAATTGTTGCTGAATTGGAAGTGCGAATGCGCAATTTTCTATGGGGTAAGAATGATCAGTGTAAAGGCCATGCAAAAGTTGCGTGGAAGAAAGTCTGTTTACCTAAGCATGAAGGTGGCCTTGGTATTCGTCGTATTGGTGATATGAATAAAGGCCTAATGGTTATGAATATATGGAGGATTATTCAGAATCAGGAGTCGTTGTGGGTTCGATGGATACATACAGTTAGACTTAGAGGGCGTAACTTCTGGGAGATTCGAACTCCTAGTAAATGCAGTTGGAGTTGGAGGAATATCCTTTCTGTTCGAGATAGTATCAGGGGGTATATATGGTCAAAAGTGGGTAATGGGAAGCATACTAATATATGGTATGATTATTGGTGTGATGTCAGTCCTCTAATCAGGTTCATTACTCCGCGGGCGATTAGAGATGCGGGTCTCTGTTTGTCAGATACTATTGACAGGGTAATATATGATGGTGTGTACCATTGGCCGGTAGGATGGTTGGACAGATACCCGCAGCTAGCTTCCATTATTACGCCCATTCTTAATGACAACCAAGATCAAATATGTTGGAAGGAGGGTGGTTCTTGGATTCCTTTTTCTGCTACCAATACATGGAATGCGATTAGGTATACGGAGCCGCTGGTTGACTGGTCGAAATGTGTTTGGTTTGGCCAATGCATCCCCAAACATGCTTTCATATTTTGGCTGGTTTGTAGATGGAAATTGGTGACCCAAGATCGGATTATTCGGTGGAAGAACAGAAAATGTTTGAATATGCTGTGTTGCTCCCTTTGTTACTCTAATTTTGATTCCCACACACACCTGTTTTTTGAATGTGATTATTCCAAGCAAGTTTGGAAGTTGATTCGGGATTGGGCTTCAATGAGCCATGTGAGTCCAAGTTGGCAGCATGTAATCCAACAGCTAATTGCAGATTCCAAATCAAAATCAATTGTGGCTATTATTGGTAGATTGGTGGTTGCGTCTGCAGCTTATTTTATTTGGCAGGAGCGGAATGCTAGGGCTTTTAATGAACATCCACGTCCTCCGGAAATTTTAGCAAAACATATACTAAGGACGGTCCAATACAGGCTAATGGGATTGAAGCTGAAAAGAACGGCTAGAGTGGTTCACACCTTGAACCGTTGGGGAGTCACACTAATTAAATAATATAGTTAGTTATGTAGTTTTGTTTTGATTCTAGTGTTGGCTAGTGGATTTTATTGTTGATTTGGTTACGGGTGTTGGGCATGTCCAAACCTGAACTAGTGTGGACTCACCTCACTACTTGTGTTTATTTTATGTTAATAGAATCGCCGGGGTAACCCTTTACCCAAAAAAAAACAACATCTTACAACACCGTACGAAACCTTAAAACTCCATAATAAACCTAATGAATTCGTAAGTGTCCTTTGAACATCGTACGATAAGTTAAGACATCTTACGACTATTTATGCCACATTAGCAACTCAACAGAGCGTTAGTATAAAGTAGGACGCCATACAGCTTTCCTAAGTACACCTTACAATACCGTACGTAAACTTAAAACTCCATAATAAACCTAATGAATTCGTACGAGTCCTTTGAACATCGTACGACAAGTTTGGATATCTTATGACTCTTTATGCCATATTAGCAGCTTGATAAGCACGTTAGAATAATGTAAGACGTTTTACAACACCTAACAACATCTTACAACACCGTACGAAACCTTAAAACTTCATAATAAACCTAATGAATTCGTAAGTGTCCTTTGAACATCGTACGATAAGTTAAGACATCTTACGACTCTTTATGCCACATTAGCAACCAAAAGAACGTTAGTAAAATGTAGAACGCCATACAGCTCCTATGTACACATTACAATACCGTACGTAAACTTAAAGCTACATAATAAACATAATGAATTCGTACGAGTCCTTTGAACATAGTACTACAAGTTAGGACATCTTACGACTCTTTATGCCACATTAGCAACTAGAAAAGAACGTTAGTATAATGTAGAACGCCATACAGTTCCTAAGTACACCTTACAGTACCGTACGTAAACTTAAAGCTCCATAATAAACCAAATGAATTCGTACGAGTCCTTTGAACGTCGTACGACAAGTTTGGATATCTTATGACTCTTTATGCCATATTAGCAGCTTGAAAAGCAGGTTAGAATAATGTAAGCCGTTTTACAACATCTTACAACACCGTACGAAACCTTAAAACTCCATAATAAACCTAATGAATTCGTAAGTGTCCTTTGAACATCGTACGATAAGTTAAGACATCTTACGACTATTTATGCCACATTAGCAACTCAACAGAGCGTTAGAATAAAGTAGGACACCATACAGCTTTCCTAAGTACACCTTACAATACCGTACGTAAACTTAAAACTCCATAATAAACTTAATGAATTCGTACGAGTCCTTTGAACATCGTACTACAAGATAGGACATCTTACGACTCTTTATGCCACATTAGCAACTAGAAAAGAACGTTAGTATAATGTAAAACGCCATACAGCTCCACAATACCGTACGTAAATTTAAAGCTCCATAATAAACCTAATGAATTCGTACGAGTCCTTTGAACATCGTACGACAAGTTTGGATATCTTATGACTCTTTATGCCATATTAGCAGCTTGAAAAGCACGTTAGAATAATGTAAGCCGTTTTACAACACCTAACAACATCTTACAACACCGTACGAAACCTTAAAACTTCATAATAAACCTAATGAATTCGTAAGTGTCCTTTGAACATCGTACGATAAGTTAAGACATCTTACGACTCTTTATGCCACATTAGCAACCAAAAGAACGTTAGTAAAATGTAGAACGCCATACAGCTCCTATGTACACAGTACAATACCGTACGTAAACTTAAACCTACATAATAAACATAATGAATTCGTACGAGTCCTTTGAACATAGTACTACAAGTTAGGACATCTTACGACTCTTTATGCCACATTAGCAACTAGAAAAGAACGTTAGTATAATGTAGAACGCCATACAGCTCCTAAGTACACCTTACAGTACCGTACGTAAACTTAAAGCTCCATAATAAACCAAATGAATTCGTACGAGTCCTTTGAACGTCGTACGACAAGTTTGGATATCTTATGACTCTTTATGCCATATTAGCAGCTTGAAAAGCACATTAGAATAATGTAAGCCGTTTTACAACAGCTAACAACATCTTACAACACCGTACGAAACCTTAAAACTCCATAATAAACCTAATGAATTCGTAAGTGTCCTTTGAACATCATACGATAAGTTAAGACATCTTACGACTATTTATGCCACATTAGCAACTCAACAGAGCGTTAGTATAAAGTAGGACGCCATACAGCTTTCCTAAGTACACCTTACAATACCGTACGTAAACTTAAAACTCCATAATAAACCTAATGAATTCGTACGAGTCCTTTGAACATCGTACTACAAGATAGGACATCTTACGACTCTTTATGCCACATTAGCAACTAGAAAAGAACGTTAGTATAATGTAAAACGCCATACAGCTCCACAATACCGTACGTAAACTTAAAGCTCCATAA
The DNA here is from genome assembly GCA_030867185.1 of Tagetes erecta. Classification (NCBI taxonomy): domain Eukaryota; kingdom Viridiplantae; phylum Streptophyta; class Magnoliopsida; order Asterales; family Asteraceae; genus Tagetes; species Tagetes erecta. The sequence goes on along the minus strand of CM061490.1, from coordinate 61,488,163 downwards.
TAAACCTAATGAATTCGTACGAGTTCTTTGAACATCGTACGACAAGTTTGGATATCTTATGACTCTTTATGCCATATTAGCAGCTTGAAAAGCACGTTAGAATAATGTAAGCCGTTTTACAACACCTAACAACATCTTACAACACCGTACGAAACCTTAAAACTTCATAATAAACCTAATGAATTCGTAAGTGTCCTTTGAACATCGTACGATAAGTTAAGACATCTTACGACTCTTTATGCCACATTAGCAACCAAAAGAACGTTAGTAAAATGTAGAACGCCATACAGCTCCTATGTACACATTACAATACCGTACGTAAACTTAAAGCTACATAATAAACATAATGAATTCGTACGAGTCCTTTGAACATAGTACTACAAGTTAGGACATCTTACGACTCTTTATGCCACATTAGCAACTAGAAAAGAACGTTAGTATAATGTAGAACGCCATACAGCTCCTAAGTACACCTTACAGTACCGTACGTAAACTTAAAGCTCCATAATAAACCAAATGAATTCGTACGAGTCCTTTGAACGTCGTACGACAAGTTTGGATATCTTATGACTCTTTATGCCATATTAGAAGCTTGAAAAGCACGTTAGAATAATGTAAGCTGTTTTACAACAGCTAACAACATCTTACAACACCGTACGAAACCTTAAAACTCCATAATAAACCTAAAGAATTCGTAAGTGTCCTTTGAACATCGTACGATAAGTTAAGACATCTTACGACTATTTATGCCACATTAGCAACTCAACAGAGCGTTAGTATAAAGTAGGACGCCATACAGCTCCTAAGTACACCTTACAATACCGTACGTAAACTTAAAACTCCATAATAAACCTAATGAATTCGTACGAGTCCTTTGAACATCGTACTACAAGATAGGACATCTTACGACTCTTTATGCCACATTAGCAACTAGAAAAGAACGTTAGTATAATGTAAAACGCCATACAGCTCCTAAGTACACCTTACAATACCGTATGTAAACTTAAAGCTCCATAATAAACCTAATGAATTCGTACGAGTCCTTTGAACATCGTACGACAAGTTTGGATATCTTATGCCTCTTTATGCCATATTAGCAGCTTGAAAAGCACGTTAGAATAATGTAAGACGTTTTACAACACCTAACAACATCTTACAACACCGTACGAAACCTTAAAACTCCATAATTAACCTAATGAATTCGTAAGTGTCCTTTGAACATCGTACGATAAGTTAAGACATCTTACGACTCTTTATGCCACATTAGCAACTCAAAAGAACGTTAGTAAAATGTAGAACGCCATACAGCTCCTATGTACACATTACAATACCGTACGTAAACTTAAAGCTACAGAATAAACCTAATGAATTCGTACGAATCCTTTGAACATAGTACTACAAGTTAGGACATCTTACGACTCTTTATGCCACATTAGCAACTAGAAAAGAACGTTAGTATAATGTAGAACGCCATACAGCTCCTAAGTACACCTTACAGTACCGTACGTAAAGTTAAAGCTCCATAATAAACCTAATGAATTCGTACGAGTCCTTTGAACATCGTACGACAAGTTAGGATATCTTATGACTCTTTATGCCATATTAGCACCTTGAAAAGGATGTTAGTATAGTGTAAGAAATTTTACAACACCTAACAGCATCTTACAACACCGTACGAAACGTTAAAACTCCAAAATAAACCTAATGAATTCGTACGTGTCCTTTGAACATCGTACGATAAGTTAAGACATCTTACGACTCTTTATGCCACATTAGTAACTCAAAAGAGCGTTAGTATAATGTAGGACGCCATACAGCTCCTAAGTACACCTTAAAATACCGTACATAAAATTAAAGCTCCATAATAGACCTAATGAATTCGTACGAGTCCTTTGAACATCGTACGACAAGTTTGGATATCTTATGACTCTTTATGCCATATAAGCAGCTTGAAAAGCACGTTAGAATAATGTAAGACGTTTTACAACACCTAACAACATCTTACAACACCGTACGAAACCTTAAAACTTCAAAATAAACCTAATGAATTCGTAAGTGTCCTTTGAACATCGTACGATAAGTTAAGACATCTTCCGACTCTTTATGCCACATTAGCAACTCAAAAGAACGTTAGTATAATGTAGAACGCCATACAGCTCCTATGTACACATTACAATACCGTACGTAAACTTAAAGCTCCATAATAAACCTAATGAATTCGTACGAGTCCTTTGAACATCGTACTACAAGTTAGGACATCTTACGACTCTTTATGCCAAATTAGCAACTAGAAAAGAACGTTAGTATAATGTAGAACGCCATACAGCTCCTAAGTACACCTTACAATACCGTACGTAAACTTAAAGCTCCATAATAAACCTAATGAATTCGTACGAGTCCATTGAACATCGTACGACAAGTTTGGATATCTTATGCCTCTTTATGCCATATTAGCAGCTTGAAAAGCACGTTAGAATAATGTAAGACGTTTTACAACAGCTAACAACATCTTACAACACCGTACGAAACCTTAAAACTCCATAATAAACCTAATGAATTCGTAAGTGTCCTTTGAACATCGCACGATAAGTTAAGACATCTTACGACTATTTATGCCACATTAGCAACTCAACAGAGCGTTAGTATAAAGTAGGACGCCATACAGCTTTCCTAAGTACACCTTACAATACCGTACGTAAACTTAAAACTCCATAATAAACCTAATGAATTCGTACGAGTCCTTTGAACATCGTACTACAAGATAGGACATCTTACGACTCTTTATGCCACATTAGCAACTAGAAAAGAACGTTAGTATAATGTAAAACGCCATACAGCTCCACAATACCGTACGTAAACTTAAAGCTCCATAATAAACCTAATGAATTCGTACGAGTCCTTTGAACATCGTACAAATAAGTTTGGATATCTTATGACTCTTTATGCCATATTAGCAGCTTGAAAAGCACGTTAGAATAATGTAAGCCGTTTTACAACACCTAACAACATCTTACAACACCGTACGAAACCTTAAAACTTCATAATAAACCTAATGAATTCGTAAGTGTCCTTTGAACATCGTACGATAAGTTAAGACATCTTACGACTCTTTATGCCACATTAGCAACCAAAAGAACGTTAGTAAAATGTAGAACGCCATACAGCTCCTATGTACACATTACAATACCGTACGTAAACTTAAAGCTACATAATAAACATAATGAATTCGTACGAGTCCTTTGAACATAGTACTACAAGTTAGGACATCTTACGACTCTTTATGCCACATTAGCAACTAGAAAAGAACGTTAGTATAATGTAAAACGCCATACAGCTCCACAATACCGTACGTAAACTTAAAGCTCCATAATAAACCTAATGAATTCGTACGAGTCCTTTGAACATCGTACGACAAGTTTGGATATCTTATGACTCTTTATGCCATATTAGCAGCTTGAAAAGCACGTTAGAATAATGTAAGCCGTTTTACAACACCTAACAACATCTTACAACACCGTACGAAACCTTAAAACTTCATAATAAACCTAATGAATTCGTAAGTGTCATTTGAACATCGTACGATAAGTTAAGACATCTTACGACTCTTTATGCCACATTAGCAACCAAAAGAACGTTAGTAAAATGTAGAACGCCATACAGCTCCTATGTACACATTACAATACCGTACGTAAACTTAAAGCTACATAATAAACATAATGAATTCGTACGAGTCCTTTGAACATAGTACTACAAGTTAGGACATCTTACGACTCTTTATGCCACATTAGCAACTAGAAAAGAACGTTAGTATAATGTAGAACGCCATACAGCTCCTAAGTACACCTTAAAATACCGTGCGTAAACTTAAAGCTCCATAATAAAACTAATGAATTCGTAAGAGTCCTTTGAACATCGTACGACAAGTAAGGACATCTTATGACTCTTTATGCTATGTTAGCACCTTGAAAAGCACGTTAGTATAATGTAAGACGTTTTACAACACCTAACAACATCTTACAACACCGTACGAATCATTAAAACTCCATAATAAACCTAATGAATTCGTACGAGTCCTTTGAACATCGTACGACAAGTTAAGACATCTTACGACTCTTTATGCCACATTAGCAACGTGAAAAGAACGTTATTATAATGTAGAACGCCATACGTCTCCTAAGTACACCTTAAAATACCGTGCGTAAACTTAAAGCTCCATAATAAAACTAATGAATTCGTAAGAGTCCTTTGAACATCGTACGACAAGTTAGGATATCTTATGACTCTTTATGCCATATTAGCACCTTGAAAAGCATGTTAGTATAGTGTAAGAAATTTTACAACACCTAACAGCATCTTACAACACCGTACGAAACGTTAAAACTCCAAAATAAACCTAATGAATTCGTACGTGTCATTTGAACATCGTACGATAAGTTAAGACATCTTACGACTCTTTATACCACATTAGTAACTCAAAAGAGCGTTAGTATAATGTAGGACGCCATACAGCTCCTAAGTACACCTGAAAATACCGTACATAAAATTAAAGCTCCATAATAGACCTAATGAATTCGTACGAGTCCTTTGAACATCGTACGACAAGTTTGGATATCTTATGACTCTTTATGCCATATAAGCAGCTTGAAAAGCACGTTAGAATAATGTAAGACGTTTTACAACACCTAACAACATCTTACAACACCGTACGAAACCTTAAAACTTCAAAATAAACCTAATGAATTCGTAAGTGTCCTTTGAACATCGTACGATAAGTTAAGACATCTTCCGACTCTTTATGCCACATTAGCAACTCAAAAGAATGTTAGTATAATGTAGAACGCCATACAGCTCCTATGTACACATTACAATACCGTACGTAAACTTAAAGCTCCATAATAAACCTAATGAATTCGTACGAGTCCTTTGAACATCGTACTACAAGTTAGGACATCTTACGACTCTTTATGCCAAATTAGCAACTAGAAAAGAACGTTAGTATAATGTAGAACGCCATACAACTCCTAAGTACACCTTACAATACCGTACGTAAACTTAAAGCTCCATAATAAACCTAATGAATTCGTACGAGTCCATTGAACATCGTACGACAAGTTTGGATATCTTATGCCTCTTTATGCCATATTAGCAGCTTGAAAAGCACGTTAGAATATTGTAAGACGTTTTACAACAGCTAACAACATCTTACAACACCGTACGAAACCTTAAAACTCCATAATAAACCTAATGAATTCGTAAGTGTCCTTTGAACATCGTACGATAAGTTAAGACATCTTACGACTATTTATGCCACATTAGCAACTCAACAGAGCGTTAGTATAAAGTAGGACGCCATACAGCTTTCCTAAGTACACCTTACAATACCGTACGTAAACTTAAAACTCCATAATAAACCTAATGAATTCGTACGAGTCCTTTGAACATCGTACTACAAGATAGGACATCTTACGACTCTGTATGCCACATTAGCAACTAGAAAAGAACGTTAGTATAATGTAAAACGCCATACAGCTCCACAATACCGTACGTAAACTTAAAGCTCCATAATAAACCTAATGAATTCGTACGAGTCCTTTGAACATCGTACAAACAAGTTTCGATATCTTATGACTCTTTATGCCATATTAGCAGCTTGAAAAGCACGTTAGAATAATGTAAGCCGTTTTACAACACCTAACAACATCTTACAACACCGTACGAAACCTTAAAACTTCATAATAAACCTAATGAATTCGTAAGTGTCCTTTGAACATCGTACGATAAGTTAAGACATCTTACGACTCTTTATGCCACATTAGCAACCAAAAGAACGTTAGTAAAATGTAGAACGCCATACAGCTCCTATGTACACATTACAATACCGTACGTAAACTTAAAGCTACATAATAAACATAATGAATTCGTACGAGTCCTTTGAACATAGTACTACAAGTTAGGACATCTTACGACTCTTTATGCCACATTAGCAACTAGAAAAGAACGTTAGTATAATGTAAAACGCCATACAGCTCCACAATACCGTACGTAAACTTAAAGCTCCATAATAAACCTAATGAATTCGTACGAGTCCTTTGAACATCGTACGACAAGTTTGGATATCTTATGACTCTTTATGCCATATTAGCAGCTTGAAAAGCACGTTAGAATAATGTAAGCCGTTTTACAACACCTAACAACATCTTACAACACCGTACGAAACCTTAAAACTTCATAATAAACCTAATGAATTCGTAAGTGTCATTTGAACATCGTACGATAAGTTAAGACATCTTACGACTCTTTATGCCACATTAGCAACCAAAAGAACGTTAGTAAAATGTAGAACGCCATACAGCTCCTATGTACACATTACAATACCGTACGTAAACTTAAAGCTACATAATAAACATAATGAATTCGTACGAGTCCTTTGAACATAGTACTACAAGTTAGGACATCTTACGACTCTTTATGCCACATTAGCAACTAGAAAAGAACGTTAGTATAATGTAGAACGCCATACAGCTCCTAAGTACACCTTAAAATACCGTGCGTAAACTTAAAGCTCCATAATAAAACTAATGAATTCGTAAGAGTCCTTTGAACATCGTACGACAAGTAAGGACATCTTATGACTCTTTATGCTATGTTAGCACCTTGAAAAGCACGTTAGTATAATGTAAGACGTTTTACAACACCTAACAACATCTTACAACACCGTACGAATCATTAAAACTCCATAATAAACCTAATGAATTCGTACGAGTCCTTTGAACATCGTACGACAAGTTAAGACATCTTACGACTCTTTATGCCACATTAGCAACGTGAAAAGAACGTTATTATAATGTAGAACGCCATACGTCTCCTAAGTACACCTTAAAATACCGTGCGTAAACTTAAAGCTCCATAATAAAACTAATGAATTCGTAAGAGTCCTTTGAACATCGTACGACAAGTTAGGATATCTTATAACTCTTTATGCCATATTAGCACCTTGAAAAGCATGTTAGTATAGTGTAAGAAATTTTACAACACCTAACAGCATCTTAAAACACCGTACGAAACGTTAAAACTCCAAAATAAACCTAATGAATTCGTACGTGTCCTTTGAACATCGTACGATAAGTTAAGACATCTTACGACTCTTTATACCACATTAGTAACTCAAAAGAGCGTTAGTATAATGTAGGACGCCATACAGCTCCTAAGTACACCTGAAAATACCGTACATAAAATTAAAGCTCCATAATAGACCTAATGAATTCGTACGAGTCCTTTGAACATCGTACGACAAGTTTGGATATCTTATGACTCTTTATGCCATATAAGCAGCTTGAAAAGCACGTTAGAATAATGTAAGACGTTTTACAACACCTAACAACATCTTACAACACCGTACGAAACCTTAAAACTTCAAAATAAACCTAATGAATTCGTAAGTGTCCTTTGAACATCGTACGATAAGTTAAGACATCTTCCGACTCTCTATGCCACATTAGCAACTCAAAAGAACGTTAGTATAATGTAGAATGCCATACAGCTCCTATGTACACATTTCAATACCGTACGTAAACTTAAAGCTCCATAATAAACCTAATGAATTCGTACGAGTCCTTTGAACATCGTACAAACAAGTTTGGATATCTTATGACTCTTTATGCCATATTAGCAGCTTGAAAAGCACGTTAGAATAATGTAAGCCGTTTTACAACACCTAACAACATCTTACAACACCGTACGAAACCTTAAAACTTCATAATAAACCTAATGAATTCGTAAGTGTCCTTTGAACATCGTACGATAAGTTAAGACATCTTACGACTCTTTATGCCACATTAGCAACCAAAAGAACGTTAGTAAAATGTAGAACGCCATACAGCTCCTATGTACACATTACAATACCGTACGTAAACTTAAAGCTACATAATAAACATAATGAATTCGTACGAGTCCTTTGAACATAGTACTACAAGTTAGGACATCTTACGACTCTTTATGCCACATTAGCAACTAGAAAAGAACGTTAGTATAATGTAAAACGCCATACAGCTCCACAATACCGTACGTAAACTTAAAGCTCCATAATAAACCTAATGAATTCGTACGAGTCCTTTGAACATCGTACGACAAGTTTGGATATCTTATGACTCTTTATGCCATATTAGCAGCTTGAAAAGCACGTTAGAATAATGTAAGCCGTTTTACAACACCTAACAACATCTTACAACACCGTACGAAACCTTAAAACTTCATAATAAACCTAATGAATTCGTAAGTGTCATTTGAACATCGTACGATAAGTTAAGACATCTTACGACTCTTTATGCCACATTAGCAACCAAAAGAACGTTAGTAAAATGTAGAACGCCATACAGCTCCTATGTACACATTACAATACCGTACGTAAACTTAAAGCTACATAATAAACATAATGAATTCGTACGAGTCCTTTGAACATAGTACTACAAGTTAGGACATCTTACGACTCTTTATGCCACATTAGCAACTAGAAAAGAACGTTAGTATAATGTAGAACGCCATACAGCTCCTAAGTACACCTTAAAATACCGTGCGTAAACTTAAAGCTCCATAATAAAACTAATGAATTCGTAAGAGTCCTTTGAACATCGTACGACAAGTAAGGACATCTTATGACTCTTTATGCTATGTTAGCACCTTGAAAAGCACGTTAGTATAATGTAAGACGTTTTACAACACCTAACAACATCTTACAACACCGTACGAATCATTAAAACTCCATAATAAACCTAATGAATTCGTACGAGTCCTTTGAACATCGTACGACAAGTTAAGACATCTTACGACTCTTTATGCCACATTAGCAACGTGAAAAGAACGTTATTATAATGTAGAACGCCATACGTCTCCTAAGTACACCTTAAAATACCGTGCGTAAACTTAAAGCTGCATAATAAAACTAATGAATTCGTAAGAGTCCTTTGAACATCGTACGACAAGTTAGGATATCTTATGACTCTTTATGCCATATTAGCACCTTGAAAAGCATGTTAGTATAGTGTAAGAAATTTTACAACACCTAACAGCATCTTACAACACCGTACGAAACGTTAAAACTCCAAAATAAACCTAATGAATTCGTACGTGTCATTTGAACATCGTACGATAAGTTAAGACATCTTACGACTCTTTATACCACATTAGTAACTCAAAAGAGCGTTAGTATAATGTAGGACGCCATACAGCTCCTAAGTACACCTGAAAATACCGTACATAAAATTAAAGCTCCATAATAGACCTAATGAATTCGTACGAGTCCTTTGAACATCGTACGACAAGTTTGGATATCTTATGACTCTTTATGCCATATAAGCAGCTTGAAAAGCACGTTAGAATAATGTAAGACGTTTTACAACACCTAACAACATCTTACAACACCGTACGAAACCTTAAAACTTCAAAATAAACCTAATGAATTCGTAAGTGTCCTTTGAACATCGTACGATAAGTTAAGACATCTTCCGACTCTTTATGCCACATTAGCAACTCAAAAGAATGTTAGTATAATGTAGAACGCCATACAGCTCCTATGTACACATTACAATACCGTACGTAAACTTAAAGCTCCATAATAAACCTAATGAATTCGTACGAGTCCTTTGAACATCGTACTACAAGTTAGGACATCTTACGACTCTTTATGCCAAATTAGCAACTAGAAAAGAACGTTAGTATAATGTAGAACGCCATACAACTCCTAAGTACACCTTACAATACCGTACGTAAACTTAAAGCTCCATAATAAACCTAATGAATTCGTACGAGTCCATTGAACATCGTACGACAAGTTTGGATATCTTATGCCTCTTTATGCCATATTAGCAGCTTGAAAAGCACGTTAGAATATTGTAAGACGTTTTACAACAGCTAACAACATCTTACAACACCGTACGAAACCTTAAAACTCCATAATAAACCTAATGAATTCGTAAGTGTCCTTTGAACATCGTACGATAAGTTAAGACATCTTACGACTATTTATGCCACATTAGCAACTCAACAGAGCGTTAGTATAAAGTAGGACGCCATACAGCTTTCCTAAGTACACCTTACAATACCGTACGTAAACTTAAAACTCCATAATAAACCTAATGAATTCGTACGAGTCCTTTGAACATCGTACTACAAGATAGGACATCTTACGACTCTGTATGCCACATTAGCAACTAGAAAAGAACGTTAGTATAATGTAAAACGCCATACAGCTCCACAATACCGTACGTAAACTTAAAGCTCCATAATAAACCTAATGAATTCGTACGAGTCCTTTGAACATCGTACAAACAAGTTTGGATATCTTATGACTCTTTATGCCATATTAGCAGCTTGAAAAGCACGTTAGAATAATGTAAGCCGTTTTACAACACCTAACAACATCTTACAACACCGTACGAAACCTTAAAACTTCATAATAAACCTAATGAATTCGTAAGTGTCCTTTGAACATCGTACGATAAGTTAAGACATCTTACGACTCTTTATGCCACATTAGCAACCAAAAGAACGTTAGTAAAATGTAGAACGCCATACAGCTCCTATGTACACATTACAATACCGTACGTAAACTTAAAGCTACATAATAAACATAATGAATTCGTACGAGTCCTTTGAACATAGTACTACAAGTTAGGACATCTTACGACTCTTTATGCCACATTAGCAACTAGAAAAGAACGTTAGTATAATGTAAAACGCCATACAGCTCCACAATACCGTACGTAAACTTAAAGCTCCATAATAAACCTAATGAATTCGTACGAGTCCTTTGAACATCGTACGACAAGTTTGGATATCTTATGACTCTTTATGCCATATTAGCAGCTTGAAAAGCACGTTAGAATAATGTAAGCCGTTTTACAACACCTAACAACATCTTACAACACCGTACGAAACCTTAAAACTTCATAATAAACCTAATGAATTCGTAAGTGTCATTTGAACATCGTACGATAAGTTAAGACATCTTACGACTCTTTATGCCACATTAGCAACCAAAAGAACGTTAGTAAAATGTAGAACGCCATACAGCTCCTATGTACACATTACAATACCGTACGTAAACTTAAAGCTACATAATAAACATAATGAATTCGTACGAGTCCTTTGAACATAGTACTACAAGTTAGGACATCTTACGACTCTTTATGCCACATTAGCAACTAGAAAAGAACGTTAGTATAATGTAGAACGCCATACAGCTCCTAAGTACACCTTAAAATACCGTGCGTAAACTTAAAGCTCCATAATAAAACTAATGAATTCGTAAGAGTCCTTTGAACATCGTACGACAAGTAAGGACATCTTATGACTCTTTATGCTATGTTAGCACCTTGAAAAGCACGTTAGTATAATGTAAGACGTTTTACAACACCTAACAACATCTTACAACACCGTACGAATCATTAAAACTCCATAATAAACCTAATGAATTCGTACGAGTCCTTTGAACATCGTACGACAAGTTAAGACATCTTACGACTCTTTATGCCACATTAGCAACGTGAAAAGAACGTTATTATAATGTAGAACGCCATACGTCTCCTAAGTACACCTTAAAATACCGTGCGTAAACTTAAAGCTCCATAATAAAACTAATGAATTCGTAAGAGTCCTTTGAACATCGTACGACAAGTTAGGATATCTTATGACTCTTTATGCCATATTAGCACCTTGAAAAGCATGTTAGTATAGTGTAAGAAATTTTACAACACCTAACAGCATCTTAAAACACCGTACGAAACGTTAAAACTCCAAAATAAACCTAATGAATTCGTACGTGTCCTTTGAACATCGTACGATAAGTTAAGACATCTTACGACTCTTTATACCACATTAGTAACTCAAAAGAGCGTTAGTATAATGTAGGACGCCATACAGCTCCTAAGTACACCTGAAAATACCGTACATAAAATTAAAGCTCCATAATAGACCTAATGAATTCGTACGAGTCCTTTGAACATCGTACGACAAGTTTGGATATCTTATGACTCTTTATGCCATATAAGCAGCTTGAAAAGCACGTTAGAATAATGTAAGACGTTTTACAACACCTAACAACATCTTACAACACCGTACGAAACCTTAAAACTTCAAAATAAACCTAATGAATTCGTAAGTGTCCTTTGAACATCGTACGATAAGTTAAGACATCTTCCGACTCTCTATGCCACATTAGCAACTCAAAAGAACGTTAGTATAATGTAGAATGCCATACAGCTCCTATGTACACATTTCAATACCGTACGTAAACTTAAAGCTCCATAATAAACCTAATGAATTCGTACGAGTCCTTTGAACATCGTACAAACAAGTTTGGATATCTTATGACTCTTTATGCCATATTAGCAGCTTGAAAAGCACGTTAGAATAATGTAAGCCGTTTTACAACACCTAACAACATCTTACAACACCGTACGAAACCTTAAAACTTCATAATAAACCTAATGAATTCGTAAGTGTCCTTTGAACATCGTACGATAAGTTAAGACATCTTACGACTCTTTATGCCACATTAGCAACCAAAAGAACGTTAGTAAAATGTAGAACGCCATACAGCTCCTATGTACACATTACAATACCGTACGTAAACTTAAAGCTACATAATAAACATAATGAATTCGTACGAGTCCTTTGAACATAGTACTACAAGTTAGGACATCTTACGACTCTTTATGCCACATTAGCAACTAGAAAAGAACGTTAGTATAATGTAAAACGCCATACAGCTCCACAATACCGTACGTAAACTTAAAGCTCCATAATAAACCTAATGAATTCGTACGAGTCCTTTGAACATCGTACGACAAGTTTGGATATCTTATGACTCTTTATGCCATATTAGCAGCTTGAAAAGCACGTTAGAATAATGTAAGCCGTTTTACAACACCTAACAACATCTTACAACACCGTACGAAACCTTAAAACTTCATAATAAACCTAATGAATTCGTAAGTGTCATTTGAACATCGTACGATAAGTTAAGACATCTTACGACTCTTTATGCCACATTAGCAACCAAAAGAACGTTAGTAAAATGTAGAACGCCATACAGCTCCTATGTACACATTACAATACCGTACGTAAACTTAAAGCTACATAATAAACATAATGAATTCGTACGAGTCCTTTGAACATAGTACTACAAGTTAGGACATCTTACGACTCTTTATGCCACATTAGCAACTAGAAAAGAACGTTAGTATAATGTAGAACGCCATACAGCTCCTAAGTACACCTTAAAATACCGTGCGTAAACTTAAAGCTCCATAATAAAACTAATGAATTCGTAAGAGTCCTTTGAACATCGTACGACAAGTAAGGACATCTTATGACTCTTTATGCTATGTTAGCACCTTGAAAAGCACGTTAGTATAATGTAAGACGTTTTACAACACCTAACAACATCTTACAACACCGTACGAATCATTAAAACTCCATAATAAACCTAATGAATTCGTACGAGTCCTTTGAACATCATACTACAAGTTAGGACGTCTTACGACTCTTTATGCCACATTAGCAACTAGAAAAGAACGTTAGTATAATGTAGAACGCCATACAACTCCTAAGTACACCTTACAGTACCGTACGTAAAGTTAAAGCTCCATAATAAACCTAGTGAATTCGTACGAGTCCTTTGAACATCGTACGACAAGTTAGGATATCTTATGACTCTTTATGCCATATTAGCACCTTGAAAAGCATGTTAGTATAGTGTAAGAAATTTTACAACACCTAACAGCATCTTACAACACCGTACGAAACGTTAAAACTCCAAAATAAACCTAATAAATTCGTACGTGTTCTTTGAACATCGTACGATAAGTTAAGACATCTTACGACTCTTTATGCCACATTAGTAACTCAAAAGAGCGTTAGTATAATGTAGGACGCCATACAGCTCCTAAGTACACCTAAAAATACCGTACATAAAATTAAAGCTCCATAATAGACCTAATGAATTCGTACGAGTCCTTTGAACATCGTACGACAAGTTTGGATATCTTATGACTCTTTATGCCATATAAGCAGCTTGAAAAGCACGTTAGAATAATGTAAGACGTTTTACAACACCTAACAACATCTTACAACACCGTACGAAACCTTAAAACTTCAAAATAAACCTAATGAATTCGTAAGTGTCCTTTGAACATCGTACGATAAGTTAAGACATCTTCCGACTCTCTATGCCACATTAGCAACTCAAAAGAACGTTAGTATAATGTAGAATGCCATACAGCTCCTATGTACACATTTCAATACCGTACGTAAACTTAAAGCTCCATAATAAACCTAATGAATTCGTACGAGTCCTTTGAACATCGTACTACAAGTTAGGACATCTTACGACTCTTTATGCCAAATTAGCAACTAGAAAAGAACGTTAGTATAATGTAGAATGCCATACAGCTCCTAAGTACACCTTACAATACCGTACGTAAACTTAAAGCTCCATAATAAACCTAATGAATTCGTACGAGTCCATTGAACATCGTACGACAAGTTTGGATATCTTATGCCTCTTTATGCCATATTAGCAGCTTGAAAAGCACGTTAGAATACTGTAAGACGTTTTACAACAGCTAACAACATCTTACAACACCGTACGAAACCTTAAAACTCCATAATAAACCTAATGAATTCGTAAGTGTCCTTTGAACATCGTACGATAAGTTAAGACATCTTACGACTATTTATGCCACATTAGCAACTCAACAGAGCGTTAGTATAAAGTAGGACGCCATACAGCTTTCCTAAGTACACCTTACAATACCGTACGTAAACTTAAAACTCCATAATAAACCTAATGAATTCGTACGAGTCCTTTGAACATCGTACTACAAGATAGGACATCTTACGACTCTTTATGCCACATTAGCAACTAGAAAAGAACGTTAGTATAATGTAAAACGCCATACAGCTCCACAATACCGTACGTAAACTTAAAGCTCCATAATAAACCTAATGAATTCGTACGAGTCCTTTGAACATCGTACGACAAGTTTGGATATCTTATGACTCTTTATGCCATATTAGCAGCTTGAAAAGCACGTTAGAATAATGTAAGCCGTTTTACAACACCTAACAACATCTTACAACACCGTACGAAACCTTAAAACTTCATAATAAACCTAATGAATTCGTAAGTGTCCTTTGAACATCGTACGATAAGTTAAGACATCTTACGACTCTTTATGCCACATTAGCAACCAAAAGAACGTTAGTAAAATGTAGAACGCCATACAGCTCCTATGTACACATTACAATACCGTACGTAAACTTAAAGCTACATAATAAACATAATGAATTCGTACGAGTCCTTTGAACATAGTACTACAAGTTAGGACATCTTACGACTCTTTATGCCACATTAGCAACTAGAAAAGAACGTTAGTATAATGTAGAACGCCATACAGCTCCTAAGTACACCTTACAGTCCCGTACGTAAACTTAAAGCTCCATAATAAACCAAATGAATTCGTACGAGTCCTTTGAACGTCGTACGACAAGTTTGGATATCTTATGACTCTTTATGCCATATTAGCTGCTTGAAAAGCACGTTAGAATAATGTAAGCCGTTTTACAACAGCTAACAACATCTTACAACACCGTACGAAACCTTAAAACTCCATAATAAACCTAATGAATTCGTAAGTGTCCTTTGAACATCGTACGATAAGTTAAGACATCTTACGACTATTTATGCCACATTAGCAACTCAACAGAGCGTTAGTATAAAGTAGGACGCCATACAGCTCCTAAGTACACCTTACAATACCGTAGGTAAACTTAAAACTCCATAATAAACCTAATGAATTCGTACGAGTCCTTTGAACATCATACTACAAGTTAGGACGTCTTACGACTCTTTATGCCACATTAGCAACTAGAAAAGAACGTTAGTATAATGTAGAACGCCATACAGCTCCTAAGTACACCTTACAGTACCGTACGTAAAGTTAAAGCTCCATAATAAACCTAATGAATTCGTACGAGTCCTTTGAACATCGTACGACAAGTTAGGATATCTTATGACTCTTTATGCCATATTAGCACCTTGAAAAGCATGTTAGTATAGTGTAAGAAATTTTACAACACCTAACAGCATCTTACAACACCGTACGAAACGTTAAAACTCCAAAATAAACCTAATGAATTCGTACGTGTCCTTTGAACATCGTACGATAAGTTAAGACATCTTACGACTCTTTATGCCACATTAGTAACTCAAAAGAGCGTTAGTATAATGTAGGACGCCATACAGCTCCTAAGTACACCTAAAAATACCGTACATAAAATTAAAGCTCCATAATAGACCTAATGAATTCGTACGAGTCCTTTGAACATCGTACGACAAGTTTGGATATCTTATGACTCTTTATGCCATATAAGCAGCTTGAAAAGCACGTTAGAATAATGTAAGACGTTTTACAACACCTAACAACATCTTACAACACCGTACGAAACCTTAAAACTTCAAAATAAACCTAATGAATTCGTAAGTGTCCTTTGAACATCGTACGATAAGTTAAGACATCTTCCGACTCTTTATGCCACATTAGCAACTCAAAAGAACGTTAGTATAATGTAGAACGCCATACAGCTCCTATGTACACATTACAATACCGTACGTAAACTTAAAGCTCCATAATAAACCTAATGAATTCGTACGAGTCCTTTGAACATCGTACTACAAGTTAGGACATCTTACGACTCTTTATGCCAAATTAGCAACTAGAAAAGAACGTTAGTATAATGTAGAACGCCATACAGCTCCTAAGTACACCTTACAATACCGTACGTAAACTTAAAGCTCCATAATAAACCTAATGAATTCGTACGAGTCCATTGAACATCGTACGACAAGTTTGGATATCTTATGCCTCGTTATGCCATATTAGCAGCTTGAAAAGCACGTTAGAATACTGTAAGACGTTTTACAACAGCTAACAACATCTTACAACACCGTACGAAACCTTAAAACTCCATAATAAACCTAATGAATTCGTAAGTGTCCTTTGAACATCGTACGATAAGTTAAGACATCTTACGACTATTTATGCCACATTAGCAACTCAACAGAGCGTTAGTATAAAGTAGGACGCCATACAGCTTTCCTAAGTACACCTTACAATACCGTACGTAAACTTAAAACTCCATAATAAACCTAATGAATTCGTACGAGTCCTTTGAACATCGTACTACAAGATAGGACATCTTACGACTCTTTATGCCACATTAGCAACTAGAAAAGAACGTTAGTATAATGTAAAACGCCATACAGCTCCACAATACCGTACGTAAACTTAAAGCTCCATAATAAACCTAATGAATTCGTACGAGTCCTTTGAACATCGTACGACAAGTTTGGATATCTTATGACTCTTTATGCCATATTAGCAGCTTGAAAAGCACGTTAGAATAATGTAAGCCGTTTTACAACACCTAACAACATCTTACAACACCGTACGAAACCTTAAAACTTCATAATAAACCTAATGAATTCGTAAGTGTCCTTTGAACATCGTACGATAAGTTAAGACATCTTACGACTCTTTATGCCACATTAGCAACCAAAAGAACGTTAGTAAAATGTAGAACGCCATACAGCTCCTATGTACACATTACAATACCGTACGTAAACTTAAAGCTACATAATAAACATAATGAATTCGTACGAGTCCTTTGAACATAGTACTACAAGTTAGGACATCTTACGACTCTTTATGCCACATTAGCAACTAGAAAAGAACGTTAGTATAATGTAGAACGCCATACAGCTCCTAAGTACACCTTACAGTACCGTACGTAAACTTAAAGCTCCATAATAAACCAAATGAATTCGTACGAGTCCTTTGAACGTCGTACTACAAGTTTGGATATCTTATGCCTCTTTATGCCATATTAGCTGCTTGAAAAGCACGTTAGAATAATGTAAGCCGTTTTACAACAGCTAACAACATCTTACAACACCGTACGAAACCTTAAAACTCCATAATAAACCTAATGAATTCGTAAGTGTCCTTTGAACATCGTACGATAAGTTAAGACATCTTACGACTATTTATGCCACATTAGCAACTCAACAGAGCGTTAGTATAAAGTAGGACGCCATACAGCTCCTAAGTACACCTTACAATACCGTAGGTAAACTTAAAACTCCATAATAAACCTAATGAATTCGTACGAGTCCTTTGAACATCATACTACAAGTTAGGACGTCTTACGACTCTTTATGCCACATTAGCAACTAGAAAAGAACGTTAGTATAATGTAGAACGCCATACAGCTCCTAAGTACACCTTACAGTACCGTACGTAAAGTTAAAGCTCCATAATAAACCTAATGAATTCGTACGAGTCCTTTGAACATCGTACGACAAGTTAGGATATCTTATGACTCTTTATGCCATATTAGCACCTTGAAAAGCATGTTAGTATAGTGTAAGAAATTTTACAACACCTAACAGCATCTTACAACACCGTACGAAACGTTAAAACTCCAAAATAAACCTAATGAATTCGTACGTGTCCTTTGAACATCGTACGATAAGTTAAGACATCTTACGACTCTTTATGCCACATTAGTAACTCAAAAGAGCGTTAGTATAATGTAGGACGCCATACAGCTCCTAAGTAAACCTTAAAATACCGTACATAAAATTAAAGCTCCATAATAGACCTAATGAATTCGTACGAGTCCTTTGAACATCGTACGACATGTTTGGATATCTTATGACTCTTTATGCCATATAAGCAGCTTGAAAAGCACGTTAGAATAATGTAAGACGTTTTACAACACCTAACAACATCTTACAACACCGTACGAAACCTTAAAACTTCAAAATAAACCTAATGAATTCGTAAGTGTCCTTTGAACATCGTACGATAAGTTAAGACATCTTCCGACTCTTTATGCCACATTAGCAACTCAAAAGAACGTTAGTATAATGTAGAACGCCATACAGCTCCTATGTACACATTACAATACCGTACGTAAACTTAAAGCTCCATAATAAACCTAATGAATTCGTACGAGTCCTTTGAACATCGTACTACAAGTTAGGACATCTTACGACTCTTTATGCCAAATTAGCAACTAGAAAAGAACGTTAGTATAATGTAGAACGCCATACAGCTCCTAAGTACACCTTACAATACCGTACGTAAACTTAAAGCTCCATAATAAACCTAATGAATTCGTACGAGTCCATTGAACATCGTACGACAAGTTTGTATATCTTATGCCTCTTTATGCCATATTAGCAGCTTGAAAAGCACGTTAGAATACTGTAAGACGTTTTACAACAGCTAACAACATCTTACAACACCGTACGAAACCTTAAAACTCCATAATAAACCTAATGAATTCGTAAGTGTCCTTTGAACATCGTACGATAAGTTAAGACATCTTACGACTATTTATGCCACATTAGCAACTCAACAGAGCGTTAGTATAAAGTAGGACGCCATACAGCTTTCCTAAGTACACCTTACAATACCGTACGTAAACTTAAAACTCCATAATAAACCTAATGAATTCGTACGAGTCCTTTGAACATCGTACTACAAGATAGGACATCTTACGACTCTTTATGCCACATTAGCAACTAGAAAAGAACGTTAGTATAATGTAAAACGCCATACAGCTCCACAATACCGTACGTAAACTTAAAGCTCCATAATAAACCTAATGAATTCGTACGAGTCCTTTGAACATCGTACGACAAGTTTGGATATCTTATGCCTCTTTATGCCATATTAGCAGCTTGAAAAGCACGTTAGAATAATGTAAGACGTTTTACAACACCTAACAACATCTTACAACACCGTACGAAACCTTAAAACTCCATAATAAACCTAATGAATTCGTAAGTGTCCTTTGAACATCGTACGATAAGTTAAGACATCTTACGACTCTTTATGCCACATTAGCAACTCAAAAGAACGTTAGTAAAATGTAGAACGCCATACAGCTCCTATGTACACATTACAATACCGTACGTAAACTTAAAGCTACAGAATAAACCTAATGAATTCGTACGAGTCCTTTGAACATCATACTACAAGTTAGGACGTCTTACGACTCTTTATGCCACATTAGCAACTAGAAAAGAACGTTAGTATAATGTAGAACGCCATACAGCTCCTAAGTACACCTTACAGTACCGTACGTAAAGTTAAAGCTCCATAATAAACCTAATGAATTCGTACGAGTCCTTTGAACATCGTACGACAAGTTAGGATATCTTATGACTCTTTATGCCATATTAGCACCTTGAAAAGCATGTTAGTATAGTGTAAGAAATTTTACAACACCTAACAGCATCTTACAACACCGTACGAAACGTTAAAACTCCAAAATAAACCTAATGAATTCGTACGTGTCCTTTGAACATCGTACGATAAGTTAAGACATCTTACGACTCTTTATGCCACATTAGTAACTCAAAAGAGCGTTAGTATAATGTAGGACGCCATACAGCTCCTAAGTACACCTTAAAATACCGTACATAAAATTAAAGCTCCATAATTGACCTAATGAATTCGTACGAGTCCTTTGAACATCGTACGACAAGTTTGGATATCTTATGACTCTTTATGCCATATAAGCAGCTTGAAAAGCACGTTAGAATAATGTAAGACGTTTTACAACACCTAACAACATCTTACAACACCGTACGAAACCTTAAAACTTCAAAATAAACCTAATGAATTCGTAAGTGTCCTTTGAACATCGTACGATAAGTTAAGACATCTTACGACTATTTATGCCACATTAGCAACTCAACAGAGCGTTAGTATAAAGTAGGACGCCATACAGCTCCTAAGTACACCTTACAATACCGTACGTAAACTTAAAACTCCATAATAAACCTAATGAATTCGTACGAGTCCTTTGAACATCGTACTACAAGATAGGACATCTTACGACTCTTTATGCCACATTAGCAACTAGAAAAGAACGTTAGTATAATGTAAAACGCCATACAGCTCCACAATACCGTACGTAAACTTAAAGCTCCATAATAAACCTAATGAATTCGTACGAGTCCTTTGAACATCGTACGACAAGTTTGGATATCTTATGCCTCTTTATGCCATATTAGCAGCTTGAAAAGCACGTTAGAATAATGTAAGACGTTTTACAACACCTAACAACATCTTACAACACCGTACGAAACCTTAAAACTCCATAATAAACCTAATGAATTCGTAAGTGTCCTTTGAACATCGTACGATAAGTTAAGACATCTTACGACTCTTTATGCCACATTAGCAACTCAAAAGAACGTTAGTAAAATGTAGAACGCCATACAGCTCCTATGTACACATTACAATACCGTACGTAAACTTAAAGCTACAGAATAAACCTAATGAATTCGTACGAGTCCTTTGAACATCATACTACAAGTTAGGACGTCTTACGACTCTTTATGCCACATTAGCAACTAGAAAAGAACGTTAGTATAATGTAGAACGCCATACAGCTCCTAAGTACACCTTACAGTACCGTACGTAAAGTTAAAGCTCCATAATAAACCTAATGAATTCGTACGAGTCCTTTGAACATCGTACGACAAGTTAGGATATTTTATGACTCTTTATGCCATATTAGCACCTTGAAAAGCATGTTAGTATAGTGTAAGAAATTTTACAACACCTAACAGCATCTTACAACACCGTACGAAACGTTAAAACTCCAAAATAAACCTAATGAATTCGTACGTGTCCTTTGAACATCGTACGATAAGTTAAGACATCTTACGACTCTTTATGCCACATTAGTAACTCAAAAGAGCGTTAGTATAATGTAGGACGCCATACAGCTCCTAAGTACACCTTAAAATACCGTACATAAAATTAAAGCTCCATAATAGACCTAATGAATTCGTACGAGTCCTTTGAACATCGTACGACAAGTTTGGATATCTTATGACTCTTTATGCCATATAAGCAGCTTGAAAAGCACGTTAGAATAATGTAAGACGTTTTACAACACCTAACAACATCTTACAACACCGTACGAAACCTTAAAACTTCAAAATAAACCTAATGAATTCGTAAGTGTCCTTTGAACATCGTACGATAAGTTAAGACATCTTCCGACTCTTTATGCCACATTAGCAACTCAAAAGAACGTTAGTATAATGTAGAACGCCATACAGCTCCTATGTACACATTACAATACCGTACGTAAACTTAAAGCTCCATAATAAACCTAATGAATTCGTACGAGTCCTTTGAACATCGTACTACAAGTTAGGACATCTTACGACTCTTTATGCCAAATTAGCAACTAGAAAAGAACGGTAGTATAATGTAGAACGCCATACAGCTCCTAAGTACACCTTACAATACCGTACGTAAACTTAAAGCTCCATAATAAACCTAATGAATTCGTACGAGTCCTTTGAACATCGTACAACAAGTTTGGATATCTTATGCCTCTTTATGCCATATTAGCAGCTTGAAAAGCACGTTAGAATAATGTAAGACGTTTTACAACACCTAACAACATCTTACAACACCGTACGAAACCTTAAAACTCCATAATAAACCTAATGAATTCGTAAGTGTCCTTTGAACATCGTACGATAAGTTAAGACATCTTACGACTCTTTATGCCACATTAGCAACTCAAAAGAACGTTAGTAAAATGTAGAACGCTATACAGCTCCTATGTACACATTACAATACCGTACGTAAACTTAAAGCTACATAATAAACCTAATGAATTCGTACGAGTCCTTTGAACATAGTACTACAAGTTAGGACATCTTACGACTCTTTATGCCACATTAGCAACTAGAAAAGAACGTTAGTATAATGTAGAACGCCATACAGCTCCTAAGTACACCTTACAGTACCGTACGTAAACTTAAAGCTCCATAATAAACCAAATGAATTCGTACGAGTCCTTTGAACGTCGTACGACAAGTTTGGATTTCTTATGACTCTTTATGCCATATTAGCAGCTTGAAAAGCACGTTAGAATAATGTAAGCCGTTTTACAACAGCTAACAACATCTTACAACACCGTACGAAACCTTAAAACTCCATAATAAAGCTAACGAATTCGTAAGTGTCCTTTGAACATCGTACGATAAGTTAAGACATCTTACGACTCTTTATGCCACATTAGCAACTCAACAGAGCGTTAGTATAAAGTAGGACGCCATACAGCTCCTAAGTACACCTTACAATACCGTACGTAAACTTAAAACTGCATAATAAACCTAATGAATTCGTACGAGTCCTTTGAACATCGTACTACAAGATAGGACATCTTACGACTCTTTATGCCACATTAGCAACTAGAAAAGAACGTTAGTATAATGTAAAACGCCATACAGCTCCACAATACCGTACGTAAACTTAAAGCTCCATAATAAACCTAATGAATTCGTACGAGTCCTTTGAACATCGTACGACAAGTTTGGATATCTTATGACTCTTTATGCCATATTAGCAGCTTGAAAAGCACGTTAGAATAATGTAAGCCGTTTTACAACACCTAACAACATCTTACAACACCGTACGAAACCTTAAAACTTCATAATAAACCTAATGAATTCGTAAGTGTCCTTTGAACATCGTACGATAAGTTAAGACATCTTACGACTCTTTATGTCACATTAGCAACTCAACAGAGCTAGTATAAAGTAGGACGCCATACAGCTCCTAATTACACCTTACAATACCGTAGGTAACTTAAAACTCCATAATAAACCTAATGAATTCGTACGAGTCCTTTGAACATCATACTACAAGTTAGGACATCTTACGACTCTTTATGCCACATTAGCAACTATAAAGAACGTTAGTATAATGTAGAACGCCATACAGCTCCTAAGTACACCTTACAATACAGTACATAAACTTAAAGCTCCAAAATAAACCTAATGAATTCGTAAGCGTCCTTTGAACATCGTACGATAAGTTAAGACTTCTTCCTACTCTTTATGCCACATTAGCAACTCAAAAGAACGTTAGTATAATGTAGAACGCCATACAGCTCCTATGTACACATTACAATACCGTACGTAAACTTAAAGCTCCATAATAAACCTAATGATTTCGTACGAGTCCTTTGAACATCGTACTACAAGTTAGGACATCTTACGACTCTTTATGCCAAATTAGCAACTAGAAAAGAACGTTAGTATAATGTAGAACGCCATACAGCTCCTAAGTACACCTTACAATACCGTACGTAAACTTAAAGCTCCATAATAAACCTAATGAATTCGTACGAGTCCTTTGAACATCGTACGACAAGTTTGGATATCTTATGCCTCTTTATGCCATATTAGCAGCTTGAAAAGCACGTTAGAATAATGTAAGACGTTTTACAACACCTAACAACATCTTACAACACCGTACGAAACCTTAAAACTCCATAATAAACCTAATGAATTCGTAAGTGTCCTTTGAACATCGTACGATAAGTTAAGACATCTTACGACTCTTTATGCCACATTAGCAACTCAAAAGAACGTTAGTAAAATGTAGAACGCCATACAGCTCCTATGTACACATTACAATACCGTACGTAAACTTAAAGCTACATAATAAACCTAATGAATTCGTACGAGTCCTTTGAACATCGTACTACAAGTTAGGACATCTTACGACTCTTTATACCACATTAGCAACTAGAAAAGAACGTTAGTATAATGTAGAACGCCATACAGCTCCTAAGTACACCTTACAGTACCGTACGTAAACTTAAAGCTCCATAATAAACCAAATGAATTCTTACGAGTCCTTTGAACGTCGTACGACAAGTTTGGATATCTTATGACTCTTTATGCCATATTAGCAGCTTGAAAAGCACGTTAGAATAATGTAAGCCGTTTTACAACAGCTAACAACATCTTACAACACCGTACGAAACCTTAAAACTCCGTAATAAACCTAATGAATTCGTAAGTGTCCTTTGAACATCGTACGATAAGTTAAGACATCTTACGACTCTTTATGCCACATTAGCAACTCAACAGAGCGTTAGTATAAAGTAGGACGCCATACAGCTCCTAATTACACCTTACAATACCGTAGGTAAACTTAAAACTCCATAATAAACCTAATGAATTCGTACGAGTCCTTTGAACATCATACTACAAGTTAGGACATCTTACGACTCTTTATGCCACATTAGCAACTAGAAAAGAACGTTAGTATAATGTAGAACGCCATACAGCTCCTAAGTACACCTTACAGTACCGTACGTAAAGTTAAAGCTCCATAAAAAACCTAATGAATTCGTACGAGTCCTTTGAACATCGTACGACAAGTTAGGATATCTTATGACTCTTTATGCCATCTTAGCACCTTGAAAAGCATGTTAGTATAGTGTAAGAAATTTTACAACACCTAACAGCATCTTACAATACCGTATGAAACGTTAAAACTCCAAAATAAACCTAATGAATTCGTACGTGTCCTTTGAACATCGTACGATAAGTTAAGACATCTTACGACTCTTTATGCCACATTAGTAACTCAAAAGAGCGTTAGTATAATGTAGGACGCCATACAGCTCCTAAGTACACCTTAAAATACCGTACATAAAATTAAAGCTCCATAATAGACCTAATGAATTCGTACGAGTCCTTTGAACATCGTACGACAAGTTTGGATATCTTATGACTCTTTATGCCATATAAGCAGCTTGAAAAGCACGTTAGAATAATGTAAGACGTTTTACAACACCTAACAACATCTTACAACACCGTACGAAACCTTAAAACTTCAAAATAAACCTAATGAATTCGTAAGTGTCCTTTGAACATCGTACGATAAGTTAAGACATCTTCCGACTCTTTATGCCACATTAGCAACTCAAAAGAACGTTAGTATAATGTAGAACGCCATACAGCTCCTAAGTACACATTACAATACCGTACGTAAACTTAAAGCTCCATAATAAACCTAATGAATTCGTACGAGTCCTTTGAACATCGTACTACAAGTTAGGACATCTTACGACTCTTTATGCCAAATTAGCAACTAGAAAAGAACGTTAGTATAATGTAGAACGCCATACAGCTCCTAAGTACACCTTACAATACCGTACGTAAACTTAAAGCTCCATAATAAACCTAATGAATTCGTACGAGTCCTTTGAACATCGTACAAAAAGTTTGGATATCTTATGCCTCTTTATGCCATATTAGCAGCTTGAAAAGCACGTTAGAATAATGTAAGACGTTTTACAACACCTAACAACATCTTACAACACCGTACGAGACCTTAAAACTCCATAATAAACCTAATGAATTCGTAAGTGTCCTTTGAACATCGTACGAAAAGTTAAGACATCTTACGACTCTTTATGCCACATTAGCAACTCAAAAGAACGTTAGTAAAATGTAGAACGCCATACAGCTCCTATGTACACATTACAATACCGTACGTAAACTTAAAGCTACATAATAAACCTAATGAATTCGTGCGAGTCCTTTGAACATAGTACTACAAGTTAGGACATCTTACGACTCTTTATGCCACATTAGCAACTAGAAAAGAACGTTAATATAATGTAGAACGCCATACAGCTCCTAAGTACACCTTACAGTACCGTACGTAAACTTAAAGCTCCATAATAAACCAAATGAATTCGTAGAGTCCTTTGAACGTGGTACGACAAGTTTGGATATCTTATGACTCTTTATGCCATATTAGCAGCTTGAAAAGCACGTTAGAATAATGTAAGCCGTTTTACAACAGCTAACAACATCTTACAACACCGTACGAAACCTTAAAACTCCATAATAAACCTAATGAATTCGTAAGTGTCCTTTGAACATCGTACGATAAGTTAAGACATCTTACGACTCTTTATGCCACATTAGCAACTCAACAGAGCGTTAGTATAAAGTAGGACGCCATACAGCTCCTAAGTACACCTTACAATACCGTACGTAAACTTAAAACTCCATAATAAACCTAATGAATTCGTACGAGTCCTTTGAACATCGTACTACAAGATAGGACATCTTACGACTCTTTATGCCACATTAGCAACTAGAAAAGAACGTTAGTATAATGTAAAATGCCATACAGCTCCACAATACCGTACGTAAACTTAAAGCTCCATAATAAACCTAATGAATTCGTACGAGTCCTTTGAACATCGTACGACAAGTTTGGATATCTTATGACTCTTTATGCCATATTAGCAGCTTGAAAAGCACGTTAGAATAATGTAAGCCGTTTTACAACACCTAACAACATCTTACAACACCGTACGAAACCTTAAAACTTCATAATAAACCTAATGAATTCGTAAGTGTCCTTTGAACATCGTACGATAAGTTAAGACATCTTACGACTCTTTATGCCACATTAGCAACTCAACAGAGCTAGTATAAAGTAGGACGCCATACAGCTCCTAATTACACCTTACAATACCGTAGGTAAACTTAAAACTCCATAATAAACCTAATGAATTCGTACGAGTCCTTTGAACATCATACTACAAGTTAGGACATCTTACGACTCTTTATGCCACATTAGCAACTAGAAAAGAACGTTAGTATAATGTAGAACGCCATACAGCTCCTAAGTACACCTTACAATACCGTACATAAACTTAAAGCTCCAAAATAAACCTAATGAATTCGTAAGTTGTTAGGGCTATTTCCTTGTTAAGATTTACTTTGTATTTTGTTTATTGTTTATATGTTTGTAAATAGTTTAGGGTCTATTTTGTTATATTCCTTAAACTTGTTATTGGTTGTTATAAGCATGTAGTGTGTGTGTGTGAGGAGGGAGGCTAGATCACTTTTACACTGTTAGAGAGAGAATTAACTGTGTGTGATTTTGTTTCTCCTGCACCTTGTACTACGAATTGCTTTGATCATCAATATACAGAGAATTATTAGTATGGATTGTGTTTGTGATTGAACTGTTTGTTTGTGCGTGTGATTCTGATCATTGTGAGCGATATTAACGATCCAATTGAACCTATCAATTGGTATCAGAGCTTTCGGTATTGTGTTCTTCGCTGTTCTTAAGCAAAACACATCAATATTGCTCAAATATCATGATCTGAATGAATTGTTGGTGTTTTTAGTTGTGATTTATCATCGCAATCACTCCTATACACAACGATTGTGCAGATTCTATCAGATCATCATCAGATCTGAAGAATTAAGAAGAATAGAAAAAATTACTGTTCGATCAAATTTTTGCTCAATTTCATCAGATTTGATCATGTTTTGGATTGATTGATATAAGGGATTGTTAATCAGACCATTTCACAGCTTGTGTGTGAATTTTGGACAATTTGGACAAGTTTTAGACAAAACCCAGAAAATTCTCATGGAGAAAATGATGAACAGTATGATGTTGGTTGAAGATTAACTTGCCGGGTGATTATTTTTGACTTAGACAATTTCCTTGGACTTAGATTTGAGAAGAAATTAGGTCCTGTATTGCCGTGTAAGGGAATTTGTTCTAGACGAGTGAAGAATTTGACTTGAAAAAGTGCTACTGTTCAGTCGGGTGATACACTGTTGTGCCGGGTAAAACACTGTTACGCCGTGTGAAGAACAAAAGTCAGACGGGTAATCATCAATTGTGTTGCCGGGTAAACAACTCTGCCGTGTGATCGAGTACTGTTCAGCCGGGGAAGCTTTTTGCCGTGTCAAGATTCTGCCGGGTCAAAGACTTATTGCCGTGTCAAAGTTTTTCTTGCTGCCGGGTAACTGTTCATCCGGGTGAAGAACAAAATTATTACAACTGTTGAGCCGTGTAACTGTTCAGCCGTGTAAAGACTTTTTCCTGCCGGGTGAAGAACTAAGACACTGTTTAGCCGGGTGAAGAAGGATTTTCACTGTTTTGCCGTGTGACTCACTTTTGTTGTTTTTAATACTTGTTTTTTATCTTGTCTTTAATTACTTGTCTTTATTTTAGTATTTTAATCACTTCTTTTCAAAAATTAACAAAAACCAAAAATATTTTCTTTAAAATTTGTTAAAAATGGCTCCTACTGATGATTCTGATAACCGTGTTCCTAGACTTTTGAATCGTGCAGATTTCAAGAACTGGACTATCAGGTTGAGACATCACTTGTGTTCAATTGACAATGACTTATGGAAATCCATTGAGAAGGGTCCTCATATTCCAACTCAGACTGCTCCAGATAGTGCTAGTACTTACACAAAAGACTCTACTGAACCTTATCCAGAAGATAATTTGTCAGCAGAAGATCTGAGGAAAGTAAAGAATGATAGCAAGGCTTATTCTTTAATGTGCAAGGGACTGCCACTTCAAGTTCTGTCTAGATTGGATGCATATCAGACTGGTTATACATGTTTCAAGGCATTGAAGTCGATATGTGAAGGAGGAGAACAATTGAGAAGTTTGAAGAAGTCGAAACTGGAAAGACAATTGGAGTTGTTTGAACACATTAATGGAGAGACAGTACACCAGATGATGAACAGGTTTGTTCACTTAACTACTGAGATGACAAATCTCGGAGTGAAGACTGAACTTCAAGATTTGAATGATCGATTATTATGTGCCTTACCATCATCATGGAAACAAACTGTTACCTTGTTGAAACATACTGAGAAATTTCCAATGGAACTTGATTTGCTTATTGGAAAAATTGAAGAAGTTGAGATTGATGAAGGATCAAGAAATTCTGATAGATCAAGCTCACAAACTCAGTATAAGTATGTGGTAAATCCTGCCAATACTGTGGATAACGCTTTTCTTGCACAAGATGTAACAAAGTTTGAAGATGAGGGTGACTTATTTGTTGGTGCAAGTTTCTTTACTGATTCAGCATATTTTCCAAATTCACCAACTTATTCTCAACCTCAATCTCCACCAAGAGCCCAAGTCCAAAGTCAATCAGAAAATCAGAGTTCAAATGTTCAAGCCAAGGTGAAAGACGTAATGAATATTCTGCTTCAAGATGACGAGACTAAAACTGCCTTTACGGCTTTTATGGCAAGTTTTCAAGCGTACCAAGGAAGTCATTTAAGTCAAATGGACGTGGTCCTTCAAGACTTATTTGAAATGGATCCAGTTGATGTTGAAGAAATGGATCTGAATTGGCAAATGGTTATGGTTGCATATCGAACTCAAAAGCATGCATATGTGAACCGAAATTACAAACCTCATGCTAACAAGACAGTTGGATTTGACAAATCTAAGGCCAGGTGCTTTAACTGTAACCAGTATGGTCATTTCTCAAGAGAATGCAAAGCTCCAAAGAATTTCAATGACCAAGCTAGTTCAAGCAATCAAGGTCAAGGTCAAAGTTCTCAACAGTCTTCAAGTTACCAGCAAAGAAATCAGCGTTTCTTTCAAAAGCCGTACCAAAGTCTTCCTATGCCTGAGTTGAAGGATGAAGGAAAGAAGCCAGAAGATCAGACTAAAGCATTGGTTGTAAGTGTACAAGACGGATACGATTGGAGTGCATATGCAGAACAGTTTACATCTGATCTTACATCAAATCTGGCACTGGTGTGTGAAATTGAAGAAGAAGACTGGTCTGAAGAAGGGGATGGAAAAATGGTTGAAGATGTTAGTGAAGATTCTGAAGATTATGACTGGAGTGCAAAGTCTGATCCTACTGAAGAAACTGAATCTGAAGTTGCGTTGATGGCTACTGCAAATGAATCTTCATTTTCTGCTGAACAACCAAAGGTTAGTAACGACTTACCCCCTAACTATGTTCCATTGCCCTTAGATGTGAAAGAAAGGTTATGTTCTGAATAATGCATTCAACAAGTAGAACATTATCGAACTCATTCATTTAAAATAGGTGACAAATTAAGCAAACATGAAAAGATTCATGAACAACTTAAAATTGATCACAAAATTTCTGATGAGAAGATTTTGTCACTAACTGAATCATGGAACAAAACTTTAAAAGAATTGGAACTTGTTACCAAACAACTTGAAGAAATGACAAAGAACTTTGAACAAGAAAAAGTTGAACATGCTGTCACACAAGTTGAATTAAAGAAAGTTAAAAGTTGTAAAACAATGGTTGAACAACTCATTAATGAAAGAGGTAACAAAAACAAAACCGGGTTGGGTTTTACTCATGAACCGATGCCAAATTCAATCACTCAAACCTTACCGGAAAACTTTAATGAATTTGATCATTCACCTGAAAATGAACGTAAATTCAAAGAAATTCAAAGAAGTAAATCCGAGTCCGAAGGATCTAAGGTGTTGATTGAAAGTTTGAGAGAAGAAGAAGGAATGACAACTGAAGCTGATGATGAAGCAAGCAACAAATCCGAGAACAAACTGGAGCCTGTTCTTATTCAATTGATTGAATATCCAAAGCTTAATCCAGAACCAGAATCGGTGAAGGAAGAAGGTGAATTTTCAGGATTCAATGATCCTGAGTATATCAAGTGGAAGAAAGAACAAAAGGCGCAAGTTGCTGCTCAGTTGCTCAAGAAGCAAGAAGTGAAGAAAACTGAAGTTTCAACTGCAAAGAAGCAGAAAGCGAAAACAATGACAAATCAATCTGAAACAAAAGAATCAAAAGGTAAAAGTGTCATAAAATCGAATGACAACACCAAAGCTCAAAATGAGAAAACTGTTAAAAAGAAATTGTCAAAAGGTAAGACAATCAAGTTTGTGTCTGCAGGTACTTTCGACATGAACGGTTCTTATGGTAACCAAATCAATGCTCAAATCAAATCTAACTCTGGTCTGAAAACAGGTTCAGGTCCTAAGTCTTCCGCTGTCAATGATAAGAGAATTGAAAACAAAAAGGTGACCAAACAGAACAGTTTAAAATCGAACCAAAGTCCCATGCAATCAAAATCTCAAACCAAGTCTCCACAAAAGATCGTTAATCTAAAACCGAATAGCCAAGATAATGAATCACGTTTTGGTTTAACATCAAAAGTTAACAATCGGCTCTTTAGGATTAGCAAGAAACATTGTGAAATTTGTAATAGGTATAATCATGCAACTGCTGAATGTTTCTTTAACAGGTACTGCAGTTTCTGTGACAAAAGAAACCATTCTTCAGAAGAATGTTACTATAACAAATTTTGTGATATTTGTGAGAGAAGAAATCATGACACAAAGGATTGTTTCTTTCGATCAAACTCAACTAGAGAAATGACTCCGTTTTCAAACTTTAATAGAAATCATTCATTTGGTTTTCAAAAAATGAGTCAAAGTCATTCTCCAGTTTTGAGAAATTTCAATCGAAACAATTCTGTTTCTAACTTGTCAAGAAGTGTGCAGGTTAACAATTTTAAGCCGAGAGCTTTGTTGGTAAGAAACCAAAATTTTGAAAACAACCTTGATCCTCAGTTGGAGGAAAGGTTCAGGGCTTTAAGAAGAAAGCAGTCAGTGAATGCCAATGGGCGAAACAACAGTTATCAGCATCAAAATCTCATGAATGAAACAAATTTTCAAAATATTCAATATAAACAAGTTACAATTGCAGATAAATTCGGAAAACCCAAGACCGTGTGGGCCTGGGTTGACCAAACTAACTGAAAATGTTTGAATTGCAGGTACGCCCAAGAAGACCTATCAACTCATGGTTCGTTGATAGTGGGTGTAGCCGGCACATGACAGGCAACCATGCCTTGCTTCAGGATTTCAAGCAAAAGAATGGCACTCATGTAGCTTTTGGAGGTGATGCGGGTGGTAAAATCACAGGAGAAGGAACTGTTTCGAATGGGATTATTAGTTTTGATAAAGTCAACTACTGTGCACAGTTGAACTTTAACTTACTAAGTGTCTCGCAAATTTGTGATAAATCTTATTCAACTCTTTTTGATGATTCTTTCTGTTATATTCTTAAACCAGGTTTCAAGATTGACAATGAGTGGGTAGTGGTTAAAGCACCTAGAGATCGTGATGTATACAAATTGGATATGTCGCAGATTGATGCCGAAACCGAAACAACCTGTCTTATTGCCCATGCTTCAAATGATGAGAGTCAGCTTTGGCATAGACGGCTGGGACATTCCAATTTCAGAAACATGAACCGTTTGGTAACTGGAAATCACGTTGTGGGAATCCCATCGAAGAAATTCTCCACAACTGATCTTTGTCCAGCGTGTTTGAAGGGAAAACAGCATCGGATGTCTTTTAAGTCCAAGCTCGAAAACTCCATTTCAAAACCCTTGCAGATGCTACATATGGATCTTTTTGGACCGACCAACGTTCAAAGCATCGGGAGAAAATCATATTGTTTAGTTATCATAGATGACTTTACTAGATTTTCGTGGGTTTATTTTTTGCATGCAAAATCTGAAACAGCTGAATTATTAAAAGAATTTATCATTAAAGTTGAAAATCAATTGGAATGCAAAGTTAAAATTTTAAGAAGTGATAATGGAACTGAATTTAAGAATGCTAATGTTGATTTATTTTGTGCAGAAAAGGGGATTGCTAGACAATTTAGTGCGCCAAGAACACCTCAACAGAATGGGGTTGCGGAACGGAAAAACCGGACACTAATTGAAGCAGCAAGATCCATGCTCGCAGATGCCAAAATCCCGATCACTTTTTGGGACGAAGCTATTGCTACTGCGTGTTTTGTACAAAATAGAACATTATTAGTGCAAGATAAAAAGAAAACTTCTTATGAGTTGTTGTTTGGAAGGAAACCAAATATTTCTTACTTGAAAGCATTTGGTTGTCCGGTATCGATTTTAAATTTGAATGATCATCTCGGGAAGTTTGAGTCAAAATCTGACGATGGATTTTTCCTAGGCTATTCGTCTGTTTCTAAAGCTTATCGAGTTTTTAATAGCAAAACAAATACTGTTATTGAAACTATTAACGTCAAGTTTTTAGAAAATTCGTTTCCGTTAGTGGCTCATGGTCCCGAATGGTTATTTGATTTAGATTCATTATCGAAATCCTTCAATTCTAACTTATTTGATTTTTCAGGAAACGCAAGGAAGGAATCAGGCGACTTAGGATGCTTTAGTGACGATTCTGATAATGACGAGGATGGAAATCTCAACTCAGAATATCCATTCATGTCTTTTCACAATCCTGATCATGTCAAATCCAGTCAAGCTCCGGGTCCTTCTAATTCACATGAAGATCAAGAATCGAACAATCATGAAGAAGATGTGATTTCTCCTAATGATGGTGGATCTGTTCAGAATCAACCATCATCAGATCCGAATGCTGAAGTTATTCCAGAATCTTTTGATTACTTCATCAATTCACCGGATCAAGTCCCGAATTTCACACCGCATACTTCGACCATACTACAAGATCTACCAAATCTGAATACTTCTAATCTAGAGACTCAAGTGCAAGGAGGTGATATTCCTATTCATCGAATTCACAAGAAACATCCTGTCTCTCAGATTATTGGGCCGTTGAATCAGAGAACTACAATAAGTCAGACTGAGCAAGCAAATGTTTGTCTTTACTCGTGTTTTCTATCTCAAGTGGTGCCAAAGAACATTTCAGAGGCGCTGAAAGATAACAGTTGGATTGAGGCTATGCAGGAGGAATTACTCCAGTTTCGCAAACAGGAAGTTTGGAAACTTGTGGACTTACCTGAAGGAGAGAACGCAATTGGTACAAGATGGTTGTACAAAAACAAGCCAGACGAACGTGGCATTGTGGTGAGAAACAAAGCAAGACTCATTGCACAGGGATACACTCAGGAAGAAGGCATTGATTATGAAGAGGTGTTTGCTCCGGTCGCAAGACTTGAAGCCATACGCGTTTTTCTTGCATATGCTTCTTTTATGAAGTTTAAAGTATTCCAAATGGACGTTAAAGGTGTTTTCTTGTATGGACCAATTACATATGACGTATATGTCAGACAACCTCCGGGTTTCGAAGATCCTGACTATCCTCATCATGTATACAAGTTGAGTAAAGCTCTATATGGTCTACACCAAGCTCCGAGAATCTGGTATGAGACATTATCCAAGCATTTACTAGAACATGGATTCACAAGAGGACAGATTGATCCAACTTTGTTTATGAAGAGGGAGAATGACGACTTATTGTGTGTTCAAGTTTATGTGGACGATATTATCTTCGGATCAACCAGTGCGTCAATGTGCAAAGAATTTGAAGAAATCATGAAGTCTAGATTCCAGATGAGTTCTATGGGGGAGATTAACTTCTTTCTTGGATTACAAGTGAAACAGTCTGCTGACGGAATTTTCATCAATCAATCAAAATTTGTTGAGAAGTTGTTGAAGAAATTCAAGATGCAAGATTGTCAAACAATTCGAACTCCATCTGATGTAAATTGCAAGATTCAACCGGATCCAAAGGGCAAAGCAGTTGATCAAACACTATACAGATCAATGATCGGTTCTCTGATGTATCTTACTGCATCAAGACCAGACATCATGTACGCTGTGTGTGTATGCGCCAGATACCAGTCAGATCCGAAAGAGTCGCATCTTGTTGTTGTGAAGCGTATATTCAGATATCTCAAAGGAAAACCAAATCTTGGGTTATGGTATCCTTACGAAGGAAATTTTGAATTATATAGCTATTCTGACAGTGATTTTGGTGGTTGTGCTCTTGACAGGAAATCGACTACTGGTGGCTGTCAATTTCTGGGTCCAAGGCTTGTCTCTTGGCAATGCAAGAAGCAGACCAATGTTTCTGTATCCACAGCTGA
Source organism: Tagetes erecta (assembly GCA_030867185.1). Lineage (NCBI taxonomy): Eukaryota > Viridiplantae > Streptophyta > Magnoliopsida > Asterales > Asteraceae > Tagetes > Tagetes erecta. The sequence continues at coordinate 61,452,499 of CM061490.1, read as the reverse complement.
AGCAGAGTATATCGCTGCATCTGCAGGATGTTCTCAGGTTTTATGGTTACAAAATCAGTTGCTGGACTACGGGTTTAACTTTCTAAAAACTCCTATTTACATAGACAATACTGCTGCTATGTTCATCACTGCTAATCCTGTTCAACATTCTAAAACCAAACACATCGAAATTAGATATCATTTTTTAAGAGATAACTCTGAAAAGGGTTTAATAATTTTGATTAAGGTTCATACCGATAAACAACTGGCAGATCTTTTCACAAAATCTTTTTTGTCAGGCCGGTTTGAATTCTTAATTCAATCCATAGGATTAATCAATCATGATTGATTCTATTTTTCAAAAACAAAACAAAAATCAGAAAAATATAAAAGCCAAAAATATAATAAGTTGATGTTATATTTTGATTCCTTTGTCGTTTATTTTATGTTTTGCATTGTGTGTGCTTGCGTGAAAAAGAAAAATAGAAAAGCAAAAACAAAATATAAAAGCAAAAAGAAAAGAAAATATCATGTCATAAGAATCTATATTGCAAAAAGTGAGAAATGATAGTTACACTAGACATTATTTGTTACATCATTTTTAAATAAAGACTGATGAATGTTAATTGATGTGCTAGACAGCTCAGGCAATTAGACTGAACAAGTAAGTTGATTGTTGACAAACATAAACTTAATGATCTTTGTGTTAAGTTCCATTGTTATACATGTCTAGATATATATCTTTTGATAACATTACTCGTGATGATAATTGTGTATGATCGGGTAACGATGTAGTCTTCTCAGTGTGATGAACCGCATCGTGAGCTTCTTTGTTGTGGTATCCACAGACCTGAAGTCTCACATGAAGTCTCTTTTGAGCTTCAAGGTGCAGCAAAAGATTCCAAAAATGGAACGAAAAGAGTCCCAAATGTGGACCAACACCAAACAAAATTCCAAAATGGAATTCAGAAGATTCCCAAGGGGAACGATAGGAAAGAAAAATTCCCAAAGATGGAATTAAAAAGAAGTCCCAAAGAGGACCAAATCCGACTAGAACCCAGATTCCACACTGTGTATGACTGTAAGTAACCAGGTTTTGTGCAATATGCATTCAGGTAGTGATTGATAAGGAAATATGTTGACATATGTATACATGTGGGTCACATAAGTCATTCTAATCGAACCTTAAATATCATCATGATACTGAAAAAGTAAGTGTGTCAACTCGAGCTAATTGGTATGTTTTCATATCATCACTCAATCAAGCATAAGTCAAATGTCTATTCAAAACTTGCAAAACATGTTCAGATAATGTATGGTATGATCTCACTGCGATATTTTGATTCATTGCATTGCATATGTCTTTACTTTAATGTGTGTGTTTTGTGTGTGCAGGCATATGGAATCATTATTGACACATCAACATCCTTGATAAACTTTAAAATTTCAAGAAATTTCAAGTTTAGGGGGAGAATAAATTTGAAGAAAATACCTACAAAATCCAAAAATATTTTGTTTTGAATAAGTGTATTTTGAATGAACAAGATATTGTGGTATGAAAAGCAAGAGTATTGGATGTGTGAAAAACAAACCCAAGGTCTTGTAATTTGTTTTTAAGAAATTGCTTCGGGATATAGAAAAATTGGTTGTGCAAAAACATTTTGAAAAAGAAAAAGAAAAATGAATTTAATTGGAATTAAATTTGTTGCAATGTTTAATATTGTTTGATAATTAATATGACAAACATTCTTTTTAAGGATATCTTGTCTAATTAATATGTCGGAGAATGTTTGCAGGTGCAATAAATGACGTTGAAAAAGTCAACAGACGAGAAAAGTGAAGAAAAATCGCAAGTGTTATTGCCGGGCAAAGATATCAGATGCAACTATTCTGCCGGGTAAAGAACTGTTTAGCCGGGTAATGGTGTAAGTCTGATACATGCCGGGTGATTGAGGAAAAGGTGAAGATATTATGACCACTGTACAGCCGGGCAATGATCATGTTAAATACATCCGGGTGAAGGTCATAGATATCTTGCCGGGTGACAAGTGTTAACTATACAGCCGGGTAAAAGAGAAATCTTCTTGCCGTGTAAAGATATGACACTGTGTTGCCGGGTAATGAAGAAGATTGCCGTGTGAAGAAAGTTGCCTTGTGAAGAAGAAGGTTGCCGTGTGAAGAAGAAAAGCAAGCCGGATGAAGAAGGAAAGCAACTGTGTTGCCGGGTGATGAAGAAATATTGTCGGGTGATGTTGAAGATAACTATTCTGCCGGGTGATGAATAAAACCCATCAGGTGTAGTTGTTCCTAACCTTTACCCGTCACTACAGTGACTTACCCGTCTCTACAGTACTTGACCCGTCAAGTGTTTTTCACATGTTTGTGACTTGTTGTATGTACTTGACCCGTCACTACAGTACTTGACCCGTCACTACAGTACTTGACCCGGCAAGGCTTATTGGGCCTATTAAGCTTGCCCGTCCCTTTTGTTGACCCGGCACTTAAAGTTTGACCTAAAATTTTTGACGGTACAAAATACCGCCTCTTCACAAACACTTATCATTTCACACATTCACTTTCACACAAATCCTCTGAACGTAAAATCGCCGTGTTATCATATTCAATCGTTTGCTCTGTAACAAGGTTAATCGATTGAATAAGGTAGTGATTAAGTGTTTTTGACCTAAATAGACCTGCAAATCAACTTTTAAAAAGAAAAACGATGATGAACAGTGTTTTTGGGCATTGAATCGACACTTCGATTTTGCGTGTTAAAACCAAAATCGAATGTTGATTTAGGTGTAAAAACACTCGATTATCATCATTCAATCACTCATTTGCATCAAAACAACTTAAAATCAACAGAATCACTCAAAATGTTCTTAACTGATAAAATCGCCATTGATGAACTTTGAAGCTCTTAAAAGTAAAAACATCAAAATGATGAAATATCTGCTTAAAATGACAAATGCATGATAAAACTGAACTAAAACATGTTAAACAACTTCATCATACAAATGTCAAAATTTTGCCTTAAGTGATTAACTGTTAAAATGAAAAATGTTGTATAAATCATTAAAATTCAAAGTTGTGTTAATCAAAGTGATGAAAATCAATTTGTTAGTTCAATTTAGGGTTAAAATGATTATATGAATGTTTTGCTTTCTAACTTTTATTCAAACACTTATGAAATTTTGATATGTTTTAATGAAGAATCTAACACATTTGTCTTGTTTTGTGTTTGTTTGTGTTTTAACAGATGGAGAATCTCAAGTTTGAGCCTAAACACAATTTAGTAGCATGTTTGGATGAATCACTTCCTGAAACAGATGGTTACAGGGATATGATCAAGTTTTTGAAGAGAACCAAGTATGTATATGCTATATGTGCCAAACCGGTCATATATGCAAGGCTGATTAAGAGATTTTGGAGGACAGCTGAGGTGGTTAGAGAAGAGAATGGGGTTACTGTTGTTCGAGGCAACATAACTGAAGATATGGTACTGACAGTTTCTGAAGAAGCTATCAGGAATGCTCTTAGGATTGATGAAGATGAGATTGGAATGAATGATGAGCTGACCATGGAAGAATGTAAAACGTGTTTTGTTAACATGGGTCATCCACCTGTGTTTCCAAAGTCACAGTTTTATCGGGCTAAGTTGGGAAAGAAATACAAACTGTTATGTTATGATGTGCAACAATGCATGTCCAGGAGGAGTGCAGGGTTTGACAACTTCCCGTCAGATATTGCTTCAGCAATTGTAGCTATAGCAGAGAACAAACCATTCAACTTTTCGAGATGGATAATGAATGGGTTTGTATTCAACTTGGTCAAGGGAAAAAGGTTTAAGTTCCTCATGTACCCGAGGTTCTTACAACTAATGATCAATGTTGCATATCCTGTCATCAGAGTTGAAGGCTATTCAGGAGGTATTTTATATACTGAGGACATGAACGATCTATCTTACCGAAAGATGAGTATCGGGAATGTGCCTGATGTAGAATTGTTTGACTATATGAGAGATATAGTCAACAATGAAGAAGATGTAGAGGTTGTCTATCATCATATTTCGAATGGAGAGATTGTTAATCCAATGGATATTGTTGATAGAGAGATTGATGAAATTGATGATGATCAAGATGATGAGAATGATGATGGTGACAATGATGAAGATAGTGATGGTAATGATGAACATGATGATGATGGTGATGATGCTGAATCTGAATCTAATTCAGAGGAGGCTGAACCAATGGAGACTGAGATAGAGAATATTGAAGTTATTGAGCCTATGGTGATAGAAGAACCTGTTGAGGTTGCTTCAGGTGTTGAAGAGAGTGTTGCTGAAATTACGAAAGATGTTAGTATTCAGTATGTTCGAAGAAAGAGATCAAAACCAGTGATAGAAACTGAAGAGATTGATGTACTCCAAATTGCACAGGAGGTAGTGGCCGAGGCTGAAACTGTGGCACAGACAGTTGAGGAAGCTGATGCTGGCGCTACTGTTCCTAGTACTGTTGATATTCCCACCACATCATCGACATTTGCTGAAAACATTGGACAAGGTTTGGAGTCTTCACCAAATGTTGTGCCAAGTGTTGATCAATCTGAGAATGAGAAGGAGAAAAGAATAGCTGAGTTAGAGGATATGGTGGCTAAACTGATGGAAGCCAATGAATTGTTGAAGGCATCGAATGAGAGGAAGAAGAAAAGATTTGATGAATATTGGGATATTCATAATCAAAATCTGAAAATCTTCAAGAAATTGGATGAGGATCATGTGAAGTTAGTTGATGAACATGTGAAGTTAAGGGATGATTATGATAAACTGAAGGAGGAATATGAGAATTTAAAGTATGATTATACTGATTTGAAGGCTGAGTGTAATACTTTGAATGCAGAGAAAGAAATGTTAGAAAAAGAGTTGGAGGAAATGAAACCGAAGAAGGCTGGCTCATCATCAGATAAAGATTTTTCTGAAGAGATAATAGAAGTGACTGAAGAGATAATAGAAGTGACTGAATCGCATGTGCCTAAAGCTTATTTGACTAGAGCTCGAGGTACTTCAAATGCTGGTATTTTGGTAGAATCACCAATTATCATTCCCGATGAAGCTGCTGCTGACACTGTCAATATGGACAAAGCTGAGGGAAAGAGGAAGATAGATGCGATACCGGAGATTTTTGGTGATAAAGAAAGGTCAAAGAAGGCAAAGATAGATGAAACAGTGCAGATTGAGCCGACTCAATCTGTAGCTGTAATTGAGACTGAGAAGGTGAATGAAGCTGAGATTGCTAAATCAGGTCAGATTGAGCCGATTCAATCTGATTCTGTAGCTGAAACCGAAGTATATGCAGTGACTGATAGTGAGAAAGAAGTTGGCTCTGAGGAAACAGTTCAGGTTGAGCCGATTCAACCTGAAGCTGGTGAAGTTGAAAGTGTGCCTGAAACAGAAGCTGAAGTTGCTAGTCAGTTTGAGCCGGTTCAAACTGACGATGCACCTATGATTGAAGCGTTAGATGATCTAGATGACATAGATTGGACTGAGTCTGAAGGTGAAGCTGAGCCAGTACAGAATGTTGTTGAAGAGTTACCAGATGATTTGGATCAAAGGTTTGCATACCTTGAGAAAATGAAGTACAACTCTGTGTTTTTGAATGGTTTGACGGTGAGTCAGATAAATGAAGAGTATGAGAAGTGCATAATTGCTCAAGATAAAGCCGAAGCTGATCAGAAAGAGTTTGTAATAGAGATGGGTGAATGGACTCCGATGCAAGAGAGCTTGAACATCGAAGACTTACCTCCGACTGAGCTTTATCATCAAAATCCAGATGAAATGACTACTTCTGATATGCGGAGTTGGTTAAGTTCGAGAAACTATCCTTACAAGACTTTGCAGAGGTTGAAGTCTGAGTCTCTGAGAAAGATTGTAGTCAACTTTATGAAAACGGAGAAAATGTACAACAGGATGTTTTACTTGGACTATAACAATCCTCAGTACTTTGAGCTGACAAAGAGATTCAAAGTGCTTGGTCCAAAAGAGATTCCGGTGATGGCGCTGCCTGAAAATGCTCATAAGAAAAGGCACGAACTGATGGATATGTTTCCAAGCGAGGTTAAATCGTACAACATACCGATGGATGTGCGTGAAACTTGGCATAAATCAGCAACACCAGGTGATGTGGTTAGGTCACTGATGAGCAAAGGACAGTCAATTGCTGAGTTACTTGACTCTATGATTGTGCCTGAGAAGAACAAGAAAGTAAAAATCATAGCATGGAAATACGACGAAGTATTTGATGCGTTTATGATTAAGAGAGTGAATGGCCTTTGTGACGTATATCATTACTATTCGAGCATCTTTAAGTTGGAAGTTCAAGATTTAAAGGAGTTACACAAATTAAGGTTGATAAATCACACGCGTGCTGAGCGTGGTGATAAGTGTGTAATGCTTCTTGATGCTGGGATTGGTAGATCACCGAAGTTTCTGGATTTTAGAGGCCAACAAGAAGACTCTGCGTATGTGCAAGCTAAGAAAGAAAGGAAGAAAAAGAAATTGGTTGTGACTGAGGATATGTACCTTGAGGAATTTTCGGACGAATATTTTGACAAGGTGACAGATCCTGGATTGAAGGTAATAGATGGTTCACAAATGACGAAACCAATACTCAGAGTGTTCTATAATCAAGAAACGTTTGAACTGAAGCTTGTTCGGAATTTGGAGGATTGGGACAAGGATATGATTACTCTTTTCAGTACTTTTGAGTTGAAGCTGTTACATCCGTCCTATATAGACTTTTTGAGAAGCTACAGAATGGAAAAGTGTAAGGATGTGCTTGCTGAAGCTGATAGGAAGTTGTTTGTAGTGATGATTGAAGTGATAGCAGCGACTACTGAAAAGATTCGGGTGAGGAAAGCATTGTTAAACTCTAATCTCGTGAGGGTTGATTTACCAGAGATAGAGTACATGAGGATATCTAGGAAAGGAACCTTGGAGGTGAAGGTCAAAGGCCAGGAGATGCCATTTGAGTTTTACGCTAATATTGATTTTGCAGGTTTGAATCTGGATTCGCTCAGACGTATGAATGCTTTACCAATTCTGACAAATGAATCCAAACCTCGACAAGCTAAGATCGCTGAAAAGTTCAAGTCCTGTATTGAAGAAGCTTTGAAGGAACAAGAAGAGTATAAAGGACGAGAGTTGCTGAACGTCAAAGATGAACCAGAAGAATGGTAGAAAAAGATTGATGCTGATCAAAGAAGAAGAAAAAGATTGAAGATTTTGCTGAAGATCCAAAGTTAAATCTTAGGGGGAGTACTGTTAGGGCTATTTCCTTGTTAAGATTTACTTTGTATTTTGTTTATTGTTTATATGTTTGTAAATAGTTTAGGGTCTATTTTGTTATATTCCTTAAACTTGTAATTGGTTGTTATAAGCATGTAGTGTGTGTGTGTGAGGAGGGAGGCTAGATCACTTTTACACTGTTAGAGAGAGAATTAACTGTGTGTGATTTTGTTTCTCCTGCACCTTGTACTACGAATTGCTTTGATCATCAATATACAGAGAATTATTAGTATGGATTGTGTTTGTGATTGAACTGTTTGTTTGTGCGTGTGATTCTGATCATTGTGAGCGATATTAACGATCCAATTGAACCTATCATAAGTGTCCTTTGAACATCGTACGATAAGTTAAGACTTCTTCCGACTCTTTATGCCACATTAGCAACTCAAAAGAACGTTAGTATAATATAAACACCTCGGAATACTTTGAACACCGTTGGTCTATGGGCGATTTGGGCGATTCTAGGGTTTCATCTTTGAAACTCTAGATCTGATCGTTTTTTTCTGGATTATTGATTCGAAGTCTCCCTTCATGGTCTTAATCTGATCAATTACAACATTGAATGAAGGTTCTTCGGTGCTGATTTTCTGGTTAGATTGCTATTTCATTCGTTTTTTTGTTGAAAAATTGCTGCGTTATTTTGGTTCGACATCTAGGGTTTGTATCAAACGGCTGGGTTTGCATTGGTTGGTCTTAAACGGCTGATTGTAAACAAACCCTTGGTTCATTACGAATTAGGGTTTCAAATCTGCTTTGCCTATTGGTATAACGGAATTTGAGTGTTGTGGGGTTGCAAATTAGGGTTTGTGGAGGCTGAAATTGTTTGAAACCTGGTTTATTACGAATTAGGGTTTCAACTCAATAATCAGCCATATGGAGACGGAAATTAGTCCCAAACCTATCAGTGCTCGAAAAGTAAGATTTGTAGAGAATACTGAGCCAAAAATTGAGGGTATTGCTCGGAAGGTGGTGAATATTGATGGTGTTCGTCTTCCTCGTCGTGGTAAGATTATAAATCAAGAGGATGTTCAAAGTGAAAAACAAGCTGTAATTTTATCTGACAAAGAAAATGAGGCTGCCACTAGTGACCAGATTATTGAGCCTAAAGTGAATTCTTATGCTGCTACTCTACAATCCGGTACGTCAAAAAGTAGCATTCATTTTCGTTTTTTGGAGTCTTTGGATACACAACAAGGTGTTGATGTGGTTCTCCCTAGGGAATCGGTTAAAATTGTCCAAGATAAATTAGCTTTCACTCTATATGGGTATTTTCTAGGAGATAGAGTTGCATATCCGGTTGTTGAGCATTTTGTGAAAACAAATTGGAAGAAGTATGGGCTGCAAAAATGTATGATGAATGCGAATGGCTTCTTTTTCTTCAAATTTGTTGATAACAAGAGTATGCTTGTTGTGCTTGAAGGGGGACCTTGGCTAATTCGCAATAAACCGATCGTTCTAAATACATGGTCTCCTATGACTGTCCTTAAAAAAGAAGACATTAGGAAAGTGGCGGTTTGGGTTAAATTGCATGATGTGCCTATTGCAGCTTATACGGATGATGGATTAAGCATGCTTGCCTCAAAGATTGGTTCTCCAAGGTTACTAGATTCCTACACTGCTACTATGTGTTCTGAAAGTTGGGGTAGAAGTAGTTATGCAAGGGCTCTTATTGAAATTTCAGCAGAGCATGAGTTTAAGGATGTGCTAACTATGGCTATTCCAGATGTGGATGGAGATATATACGCTATTGAGAGTGTGGGTGTGGAGTATGAATGGACGCCCCCTAGGTGTTCGCAGTGTTGTGTGTTTGGACACCTAAATGATGATTGTCCTAAACAAGTTCGTCCTACACCTAAACCAGAACAGGTTAGTGCTAAACCTAATACTGCCACTAAACCAAAGGTTAATAGGGATGGGTTTACTGAAGTAAAGGGGAGGAAAAAGGATAACAAAAGTGGGTTCCACGTTACCAACCAGAAACCAAAATTTGAATATCGAGCATTCGATTACAAGAAAATGTTGGGACCAAGACCCACTAATTCGACTGGTAAAGGTAGAGATCCCCTGAAGATCCAAGTACAAAATTCCTTTAGTGCTTTAGATTCAGAATGTGTGAAGGATGGGGGGGCGTTGGAGTCTATCAAAGCGAAGGATAAATTGGGTAGAGAGGTGCTTGAGGTCTTGGATGAGGAAGAGGTTGAAGATATCTTTGATGAAATAAGAGATATATCTAGAGATAAATCAGGGGAAACCTCCTCTTCTCATGTGGTTTCCAATGGATAATAGTTTCCAAGGGTGGAGCGTTCATATTTGATGATGGCGGATGATGCTTTGGTTTTGTTAGTTTCTTTCTATTAGATCGTTTATCTGTGGTAGACTAGTTTGTTTGGATTGTATTGGTTAGTTATCTTTTTTGTTTACATATGTGGGGGTTTGTCCCACATATGAACTAGTGAGGAACACATCCTCACTACTTGTACTTCATTGACGGTTGTCTTTATAATAGAATCACCGGGGTAACCCTTTACCCAAAAAAAAGAACGTTAGTATAATGTAGAACGCCATACAGCTCCTATGTACACATTACAATACCGTACGTAAACTTAAAGCTCCATAATAAACCTAATGATTTCGTACGAGTCCTTTGAACATCGTACTACAAGTTAGGACATCTTACGACTCTTTATGCCAAATTAGCAACTAGAAAAGAACGTTAGTATAATGTAGAACGCCATACAGCTCCTAAGTACACCTTACAATACCGTACGTAAACTTAAAGCTCCATAATAAACCTAATGAATTCGTACGAGTCCTTTGAACATCGTACGACAAGTTTGGATATCTTATGCCTCTTTATGCCATATTAGCAGCTTGAAAAGCACGTTAGAATAATGTAAGACGTTTTACAACACCTAACAACATCTTACAACACCGTACGAAACCTTAAAATTCCATAATAAACCTAATGAATTCGTAAGTGTCCTTTGAACATCGTACGATAAGTTAAGACATCTTACGACTCTTTATGCCACATTAGCAACTCAAAAGAACGTTAGTAAAATGTAGAACGCCATACAGCTCCTATGTACACATTACAATACCGTACGTAAACTTAAAGCTACATAATAAACCTAATGAATTCGTACGAGTCCTTTGAACATCGTACTACAAGTTAGGACATCTTACGACTCTTTATGCCACATTAGCAACTAGAAAAGAACGTTAGTATAATGTAGAACGCCATACAGCTCCTAAGTACACCTTACAGTACCGTACGTAAACTTAAAGCTCCATAATAAACCAAATGAATTCGTACGAGTCCTTTGAACGTCGTATGACAAGTTTGGATATCTTATGACTCTTTATGCCATATTAGCAGCTTGAAAAGCACGTTAGAATAATGTAAGCCGTTTTACAACAGCTAACAACATCTTACAACACCGTACGAAACCTTAAAACTCCGTAAAAACCTAATGAATTCGTAAGTGTCCTTTGAACATCGTACGATAAGTTAAGACATCTTACGACTCTTTATGCCACATTAGCAACTCAACAGAGCGTTAGTATAAAGTAGGACGCCATACAGCTCCTAATTACACCTTACAATACCGTAGGTAAACTTAAAACTCCATAATAAACCTAATGAATTCGTACGAGTCCTTTGAACATCATACTACAAGTTAGGACATCTTACGACTCCTTATGCCACATTAGCAACTAGAAAAGAACGTTAGTATAATGTAGAACGCCATACAGCTCCTAAGTACACATTACAGTACCGTACGTAAAGTTAAAGCTCCATATCTTATGACTCTTTATGCCATATTAGCACCTTGAAAAGCATGTTAGTATAGTGTAAGAAATTTTACAACACCTAACAGCATCTTACAACACCGTACGAAACGTTAAAACTCCAAAATAAACCTAATGAATTCGTACGTGTCCTTTGAACATCGTACGATAAGTTAAGACATCTTACGACTCTTTATGCCACATTAGTAACTCAAAAGAGCGTTAGTATAATGTAGGACGCCATACAGCTCCTAAGTACACCTTAAAATACCGTACATAAAATTAAAGCTCCATAATAGACCTAATGAATTCGTACGAGTCCTTTGAACATCGTACGACAAGTTTGGATATCTTATGACTCTTTATGCCATATAAGCAGCTTGAAAAGCACGTTAGAATAATGTAAGACGTTTTACAACACCTAACAACATCTTACAACACCGTACGAAACCTTAAAACTCCATAATAAACCTAATGAATTCGTAAGTGTCCTTTGAACATCGTACAATAAGTTAAGACATCTTACGACTCTTTATGCCACATTAGCAACTCAATAGAGCGTTAGTATAAAGTAGGACGCCACACAGCTCCTAATTACACCTTACAATACCATAGGTAAACTTAAAACTCCATAATAAACCAAATAAATTCGTACGAGTCCTTTGAACATCATACTACAAGTTAAGACATCTTACGACTCTTTATGCCACATTAGCAACTAGAAAAGAACGTTAGTATAATGTAGAACGCCATACAGCTCCTAAGTACACCTTACAATACCGTACGTAAACTTAAAGATCCAAAATAAACCTAATGAATTCGTAAGTGTTCTTTGAACATCGTACGAAAACTTAAGACTTCTTCCGACTCTTTATGCCACATTAGCAACTCAAAAGAACGTTAGTATAATGTAGAACGCCATACAGCTCCTATGTACACATTACAATACCGTACGTAAACTTAAAGCTCCATAATAAACCTAATGAATTCGTAAGAGTCCTTTGAACATCGTACTACAAGTTAGGACATCTTACGACTCTTTATGCCAAATTAGCAACTAGAAAAGTACGTTAGTGTAATGTAGAACGCCATACAGCTCCTAAGTACACCTTACAATACCGTACGTAAACTTAAAGCTCCATAATAAACCTAATGAATTCATACGAGTCCTTTGAACATCGTACGACAAGTTTGGAAATCTTATGCCTCTTTATGCCATATTAGCAGCTTGAAAAGCACGTTAGAATAATGTAAGACGTTTTACAACACCTAACAACATCTTACAACACCGTACGAAACCTTAAAACTCCATAATAAACCTAATGAATTCGTAAGTGTCCTTTGAACATCGTACGATAAGTTAAGACATCTTACGACTCTTTATGCCACATTAGCAACTCAAAAGAACGTTAGTAAAATGTAGAACGCCATACAGCTCCTATGTACACATTACAATACCGTACGTAAACTTAAAGCTACATAATAAACCTAATGAATTCGTACGAGTCCTTTGAACATCGTACTACAAGTTAGGACATCTTACGACTTTATGTCACATTAGCAACTAGAAAAGAACGTTAGAATAATGTAAGCCGTTTTACAACAGCTAACAACATCTTACAACACCGTACGAAACCTTAAAACTCCATAATAAACCTAATGAATTCGTAAGTGTCCTTTGAACATCGTACGATAAGTTAAGACATCTTACGACTCTTTATGCCACATTAGCAACTCAACAGAGCGTTAGTATAAAGTAGGACGCCATACAGCTCCTAATTACACCTTACAATACCGTAGGTAAACTTAAAACTCCATAATAAACCTAATGAATTCGTACGAGTCCTTTGAACATCATACTACAAGTTAGGACATCTTACGACTCTTTATGCCACATTAGCAACTAAAAAGAACGTTAGTATAATGTAGAACGCCAAACAGCTCCTAAGTACACCTTACAATACCGTACGTAAACTTAATGCTCCAAAATAAACCTAATGAATTCGTAAGTGTCCTTTGAACATCGTACGATAAGTTAAGACATCTTCCGACTCTTTATGCCACATTAGCAACTCAAAAGAACGTTAGTATAATGTAGAACGCCATACAGTTCCTATGTACACATTACAATACCGTACGTAAACTTAAAGCTCCATAATAAACCTAATGATTTCGTACGAGTCCTTTGAACATCGTACTACAAGTTAGGACATCTTACGACTCTTTATGCCAAATTAGCAACTAGAAAAGAACGTTAGTATAATGTAGAACGCCATACAGCTCCTAAGTACACCTTACAATACCGTACGTAAACTTAAAGCTCCATAATAAACCTAATGAATTCGTACGAGTCCTTTGAACATCGTACAACAAGTTTGGATATCTTATGCCTCTTTATGCCATATTAGCAGCTTGAAAAGCACGATAGAATAATGTAAGACGTTTTACAACACCGTACGAAACCTTAAAACTCCATAATAAACCTAATGAATTCGTAAGTGTCCTTTGAACATCGTACGATAAGTTAAGACATCTTACGACTCTTTATGCCACATTAGCAACTCAAAAGAACGTTAGTAAAATGTAGAACGCCATACAGCTCCTATGTACACATTACAATACCGTACGTAAACTTAAAGCTACAGAATAAACCTAATGAATTCGTACGAGTCCTTTGAACATCGTACTACAAGTTAGGACATCTTACGACTCTTTATGCCAAATTAGCAACTAGAAAAGAACGTTAGTATAATGTAGAACGCCATACAGCTCCTAAGTACACCTTACAATACTGTACGTAAACTTAAAGCTCCATAATAAACCTAATGAATTCGTACGAGTCCTTTGAACATCGTACAACAAGTTTGGATATCTTATGCCTCTTTATGCAATATTAGCAGCTTGAAAAGCACGTTAGAATAATGTAAGACGTTTTACAACACCTAACAACATCTTACAACACCGTACGAAACCTTAAAACTCCATAATAAACCTAATGAATTCGTAAGTGTCCTTTGAACATCGTACGATAAGTTAAGACATCTTACGACTCTTTATGCCACATTAGCAACTCAAAAGAACGTTAGTAAAATGTAGAACGCCATACAGCTCCTATGTACACATTACAATACCGTACGTAAACTTAAAGCTACAGAATAAACCTAATGAATTCGTACGAGTCCTTTGAACATCGTACTACAAGTTAGGACATCTTACGACTCTTTATGCCACATTAGCAACTAGAAAAGAACGTTAGTATAATGTAGAACGCCATACAGCTCCTAAGTACACCTTACAGTACCGTACGTAAACTTAAAGCTCCATAATAAACCAAATGAATTCGTACGAGTCCTTTGAACGTCGTACGACAAGTTTGGATATCTTATGACTCTTTATGTCATATTAGCTGCTTGAAAAGCACGTTAGAATAATGTAAGCCGTTTTACAACAGCTAACAACATCTTACAACACCGTACGAAACCTTAAAACTCCATAATAAACCTAATGAATTCGTAAGTGTCCTTTGAACATCGTACGATAAGTTAAGACATCTTACGACTCTTTATGCCACATTAGCAACTCAACAGAGCGTTAGTATAAAGTAGGACGCCATACAGCTCCTAAGTACACCTTACAATACCGTAGGTAAACTTAAAACTCCATAATAAACCTAATGAATTCGTACGAGTCCTTTGAACATCATACTACAAGTTAGGACATCTTACGACTCTTTATGCCACATTAGCAACTAGAAAAGAACGTTAGTATAATGTAGAACGCCATACAGCTCCTAAGTATACCTTACAGTACCGTACGTAAAGTTAAAGCTCCATAATAAACCTAATGAATTCGTACGAGTCCTTTGAACATCGTACGACAAGTTAGGATATCTTATGACTCTTTATGCCATATTAGCACCTTGAAAAGCATGTTAGCATAGTGTAAGAAATTTTACAACACCTAACAGCATCTTACAACACCGTACGAAACGTTAAAACTCCAAAATAAACCTAATGAATTCGTACGTGTCCTTTGAACATCGTACGATAAGTTAAGACATCTTACGACTCTTTATGCCACATTAGTAACTCAAAACAGCGTTAATATAATGTAGGACGCCATACAGCTCCTAAGTACACCTTAAAATACTGTACATAAAATTAAAGCTCCATAATAGACCTAATGAATTCGTACGAGTCCTTTGAACATCGTACGACAAGTTTGGATATCTTATGACTCTTTATGCCATATAAGCAGCTTGAAAAGCACGTTAGAATAATGTAAGACGTTTTACAACACCTAACAACATCTTACAACACCGTACGAAACCTTAAAACTTCAAAATAAACCTAATGAATTCGTAAGTGTCCTTTGAATATCGTACGATAAGTTAAGACATCTTCCAACTCTTTATGCCACATTAGCAACTCAAAAGAACGTTAGTATCATGTAGAACGCCATACAGCTCCTATGTACACATTACAATACCGTACGTAAACTTAAAGCTCCATAATAAACCTAATGAATTCGTACGAGTCCTTTGAACATCGTACAACAAGTTTGGATATCTTATGCCTCTTTATGCCATATTAGCAGCTTGAAAAGCACGTTAGAATAATGTAAGACGTTTTACAACACCTAACAACATCTTACAACACCGTACGAAACCTTAAAACTCCATAATAAACCTAATGAATTCGTAAGTGTCGTTTGAACATCGTACGATAAGTTAAGACATCTTACGACTCTTTATGCCACATTAGCAACTCAAAAGAACGTTAGTAAAATGTAGAACGCCATACAGCTCCTATGTACACATTACAATACCGTACGTAAACTTAAAGCTACAGAATAAACCTAATGAATTCGTACGAGTCCTTTGAACATAGTACTACAAGTTAGGACATCTTACGACTCTTTATGCCACATTAGCAACTAGAAAAGAACGTTAGTATAATGTAGAACGCCATACAGCTCCTAAGTATACCTTACAGTACCGTACGTAAAGTTAAAGCTCCATAATAAACCTAATGAATTCGTACGAGTCCTTTGAACATCGTACGACAAGTTAGGATATCTTATGACTCTTTATGCCATATTAGCACCTTGAAAAGCATGTTAGCATAGTGTAAGAAATTTTACAACACCTAACAGCATCTTACAACACCGTACGAAACGTTAAAACTCCAAAATAAACCTAATGAATTCGTACGTGTCCTTTGAACATCGTACGATAAGTTAAGACATCTTACGACTCTTTATGCCACATTAGTAACTCAAAACAGCGTTAATATAATGTAGGACGCCATACAGCTCCTAAGTACACCTTAAAATACTGTACATAAAATTAAAGCTCCATAATAGACCTAATGAATTCGTACGAGTCCTTTGAACATCGTACGACAAGTTTGGATATCT
The DNA here is from genome assembly GCA_030867185.1 of Tagetes erecta. Taxonomy (NCBI): domain Eukaryota; kingdom Viridiplantae; phylum Streptophyta; class Magnoliopsida; order Asterales; family Asteraceae; genus Tagetes; species Tagetes erecta. The sequence continues at coordinate 61,435,968 of CM061490.1, read as the reverse complement.
TATGACTCTTTATGCCATATAAGCAGCTTGAAAAGCACGTTAGAATAATGTAAGACGTTTTACAACACCTAACAACATCTTACAACACCGTACGAAACCTTAAAACTTCAAAATAAACCTAATGAATTCGTAAGTGTCCTTTGAATATCGTACGATAAGTTAAGACATCTTCCAACTCTTTATGCCACATTAGCAACTCAAAAGAACGTTAGTATCATGTAGAACGCCATACAGCTCCTATGTACACATTACAATACCGTACGTAAACTTAAAGCTCCATAATAAACCTAATGAATTCGTACGAGTCCTTTGAACATCGTACAACAAGTTTGGATATCTTATGCCTCTTTATGCCATATTAGCAGCTTGAAAAGCACGTTAGAATAATGTAAGACGTTTTACAACACCTAACAACATCTTACAACACCGTACGAAACCTTAAAACTCCATAATAAACCTAATGAATTCGTAAGTGTCGTTTGAACATCGTACGATAAGTTAAGACATCTTACGACTCTTTATGCCACATTAGCAACTCAAAAGAACGTTAGTAAAATGTAGAACGCCATACAGCTCCTATGTACACATTACAATACCGTACGTAAACTTAAAGCTACAGAATAAACCTAATGAATTCGTACGAGTCCTTTGAACATAGTACTACAAGTTAGGACATCTTACGACTCTTTATGCCACATTAGCAACTAGAAAAGAACGTTAGTATAATGTAGAACGCCATACAGCTCCTAAGTACACCTTACAGTACCGTACGTAAACTTAAAGCTCCATAATAAACCAAATGAATTCGTACGAGTCCTTTGAACGTCGTACGACAAGTTTGGATATCTTATGACTCTTTATGCCATATTAGCAGCTTGAAAAGCACGTTAGAATAATGTAAGCCGTTTTACAACAGCTAACAACATCTTACAACACCGTATGAAACCTTAAAACTCTATAATAAACCTAATGAATTCGTAAGTGTCCTTTGAACATCGTACGATAAGTTAAGACATCTTACGACTCTTTATGCCACATTAGCAACTCAACAGAGCGTTAGTATAAAGTAGGACGCCATACAGCTCCTAAGTACACCTTACAATACCGTAGGTAAACTTAAAACTCCATAATAAACCTAATGAATTCGTACGAGTCCTTTGAACATCATACTACAAGTTAGGACGTCTTACGACTCTTTATGCCACATTAGCAACTAGAAAAGAACGTTAGTATAATGTAGAACGCCATACAGCTCCTAAGTACACCTTACAGTACCGTACGTAAAGTTAAAGCTCCATAATAAACCTAATGAATTCGTACGAGTCCTTTGAACATCGTACGACAAGTTAGGATATCTTATGACTCTTTATGCCATATTAGCACCTTGAAAAGCATGTTAGTATAGTGTAAGAACTTTTACAACACCTAACAGCATCTTACAACACCGTACGAAACGTTAAAACTCCAAAATAAACCTAATGAATTCGTACGTGTCCTTTGAACATCGTACGATAAGTTAAGACATCTTACGACTCTTTATGCCACATTAGTAACTCAAAAGAGCGTTAGTATAATGTAGGATGCCATACAACTCCTAAGTACACCTTAAAATACCGTACATAAAATTAAAGCTCCATAATAGACCTAATGAATTCGTACGAGTCCTTTGAACATCGTACGACAAGTTTGGATATCTTATGACTCTTTATGCCATATAAGCAGCTTGAAAAGCAGGTTAGAATAATGTAAGACGTTTTACAACACCTAACAACATCTTACAACACCGTACGAAACCTTAAAACTTCAAAATAAACCTAATGAATTCGTAAGTGTCCTTTGAACATCGTACGATAAGTTAAGACATCTTCCGACTCTTTATGCCACATTAGCAACTCAAAAGAACGTTAGTATAATGAAGAACGCCATAAAGCTCCTATGTACACACTACAATACCGTACGTAAACTTAAAGCTCCATAATAAACCTAATGAATTCGTACGAGTCCTTTGAACATCGTACTACAAGTTAGGATATCTTACGACTCTTTATGCCAAATTAGCAACTAGAAAAGAACGTTAGTATAATGTAGAACGCCATACAGCTCCTAAGTACACCTTACAATACCGTACGTAAACTTAAAGCTCCATAATAAACCTAATGAATTCGTACGAGTCCTTTGAACATCGTACAACAAGTTTGGATATCTTATGCCTCTTTATGCCATATTAGCAGCTTGAAAAGCACGTTAGAATAATGTAAGACGTTTTACAACACCTAACAACATCTTACAACACCGTACGAAACCTTAAAACTTCAAAATAAACCTAATGAATTCGTAAGTGTCCTTTGAACATCGTACGATAAGTTAAGACTTCTTCCGACTCTTTATGCCACATTAGCAACTCAAAAGAACGTTAGTATAATGTAGAACACCATACAGCTCCTATGTACACATTACAATACCGTACGTAAACTTAAAGCTCCATAATAAACCTAATGATTTCGTACGAGTCCTTTGAACATCGTACTACAAGTTAGGACATCTTACGACTCTTTATGCCAAATTAGCAACTAGAAAAGAACGTTAGTATAATGTAGAACGCCATACAGCTCTAGCCTAAGTACACCTTACAATACCGTACGTAAACTTAAAGCTCCATAATAAACCTAATGAATTCGTACGAGTCCTTTGAACATCGTACGACAAGTTTGGATATCTTATGCCTCTTTATGCCATATTAGCAGCTTGAAAAGCACGTTAGAATAATGTAAGACGTTTTACAACACCTAACAACATCTTACAACACCGTACGAAACCTTAAAACTCCATAATAAACCTAATGAATTCGTAAGTGTCCTTTGAACATCGTACGATAAGTTAAGACATCTTACGACTCTTTATGCCACATTAGCAACTCAAAAGAACGTTAGTAAAATGTAGAACGCCATACAGCTCCTATGTACACATTACAATACCGTACGTAAACTTAAAGCTACATAATAAACCTAATGAATTCGTACGAGTCCTTTGAACATCGTACTACAAGTTAGGACATCTTACGACTCTTTATGCCACATTAGCAACTAGAAAAGAACGTTAGTATAATGTAGAACGCCATACAGCTCCTAAGTACACCTTACAGTACCGTACGTAAACTTAAAGCTCCATAATAAACCAAATGAATTCGTACGAGTCCTTTGAACGTCGTACGACAAGTTTGGATATCTTATGACTCTTTATGCCATATTAGCAGCTTGAAAAGCACGTTAGAATAATGTAAGCCGTTTTACAACAGCTAACAACATCTTACAACACCGTACGAAACCTTAAAACTCCATAATAAACCTAACGAATTCGTAAGTGTCCGTTGAACATCGTACGATAAGTTAAGACATCTTACGACTCTTTATGCCACATTAGCAACTCAACAGAGCGTTAGTATAAAGTAGGACGCCATACAGCTCCTAAGTACACCTTACAATACCGTACGTAAACTTAAAACTCCACAATAAACCTAATGAATTCGTACGAGTCCTTTGAACATCGTACTACAAGATAGGACAACTTACGACTCTTTATGCCACATTAGCAACTAGAAAAGAACGTTAGTATAATGTAAAACGCCATACAGCTCCATAATACCGTACGTAAACTTAAAGCTCCATAATAAACCTAATGAATTCATACGAGTCCTTTGAACATCGTACGACAAGTTTGGATATCTTATGACTCTTTATGCCATATTAGCAGCTTGAAAAGCACGTTAGAATAATGTAAGCCGTTTTACAACACCTAACAACATCTTACAACACCGTACGAAACCTTAAAACTTCATAATAAACCTAATGAATTCGTAAGTGTCCTTTGAACATCGTACGATAAGTTAAGACATCTTACGACTCTTTTTGCCACATTAGCAACTCAACAGAGCTAGTATAAAGTAGGACGCCATACAGCTCCTAATTACACCTTACAATACCGTAGGTAAACTTAAAACTCCATAATAAACCTAATGAATTCGTACGAGTCCTTTGAACATCATACTACAAGTTAGGACATCTTACGACCCTTTATGCCACATTAGCAACTAGAAAAGAACGTTAGTATAATGTAGAACGCCATACAGCTCCTAAGTACACCTTACAATACCGTACATAAACTTAAAGCTCCAAAATAAACCTAATGAATTCGTAAGTGTCCTTTGAACATCGTACGATAAGTTAAGACTTCTTCCGACTCATTATGCCACATTAGCAACTCAAAAGAACGTTAGTATAATGTAGAACACCATACAGCTCCTATGTACACATTACAATACCGTACGTAAACTTAAAGCTCCATAATAAACCTAATGATTTCGTACGAGTCCTTTGAACATCGTACTACAAGTTAGGACATCTTACGACTCTTTATGCCAAATTAGCAACTAGAAAAGAACGTTAGTATAATGTAGAACGCCATACAGCTCTAGCCTAAGTACACCTTACAATACCGTACGTAAACTTAAAGCTCCATAATAAACCTAATGAATTCGTACGAGTCCTTTGAACATCGTACGACAAGTTTGGATATCTTATGCCTCTTTATGCCATATTAGCAGCTTGAAAAGCACGTTAGAATAATGTAAGACGTTTTACAACCCCTAACAACATCTTACAACACCGTACGAAACCTTAAAACTCCATAATAAACCTAATGAATTCGTAAGTGTCCTTTAAACATCGTACGATAAGTTAAGACATCTTACGACTCTTTATGCCACATTAGCAACTCAAAAGAACGTTAGTAAAATGTAGAACGCCATACAGCTCCTATGTACACATTACAATACCGTACGTAAACTTAAAGCTACATAATAAACCTAATGAATTCGTACGAGTCCTTTGAACATTGTACTACAAGTTAGGACATCTTACGACTCTTTATGCCACATTAGCAACAAGAAAAGAACGTTAATATAATGTAGAACGCCATACAGCTCCTAAGTACACCTTACAGTACCGTACGTAAACTTAAAGCTCCATAATAAACCAAATGAATTCGTAGAGTCCTTTGAACGTCGTACGACAAGTTTGGATATCTTATGACTCTTTATGCCATATTAGCAGCTTGAAAAGCACGTTAGAATAATGTAAGCCGTTTTACAACAGCTAACAACATCTTACAACACCGTACGAAACCTTAAAACTCCGTAATAAACCTAATGAATTCGTAAGTGTCCTTTGAACATCGTACGATAAGTTAAGACATCTTACGACTCTTTATGCCACATTAGCAACTCAACAGAGCGTTAGTATAAAGTAGGACGCCATACAGCTCCTAATTACACCTTACAATACCGTAGGTAAACTTAAAACTCCATAATAAACCTAATGAATTCGTACGAGTCCTTTGAACATCATACTACAAGTTAGGACATCTTACGACTCTTTATGCCACATTAGCAACAAGAAAAGAACGTTAGTATAATGTAGAACGCCATACAGCTCCTAAGTACACCTTACAGTACCGTACGTAAAGTTAAAGCTCCATAATAAACCTAATGAATTCGTACGAGTCCTTTGAACATCGTACGACAAGTTAGGATATCTTATGACTCTTTATGCCATCTTAGCACCTTGAAAAGCATGTTAGTATAGTGTAAGAAATTTTACAACACCTAACAGCATCTTACGACACCGTACGAAACGTTAAAACTCCAAAATAAACCTAATGAATTCGTACGTGTCCTTTGAACATCGTACGATAAGTTAAGACATCTTACGACTCTTTATGCCACATTAGTAACTCAAAAGAGCGTTAGTTTAATGTAGGACGCCATACAGCTCCTAAGTACACCTTAAAATACCGTACATAAAATTAAAGCTCCATAATAGACCTAATGAATTCGTACGAGTCCTTTGAACATCGTACGACAAGTTTGGATATCTTATGACTCTTTATGCCATATAAGCAGCTCGAAAAGCACGTTAGAATAATGTAAGACGTTTTACAACACCTAACAACATCTTACAACACCGTACGAAACCTTAAAACTTCAAAATAAACCTAATGAATTCGTAAGTGTCCTTTGAACATCGTACGATAAGTTAAGACATCTTCCGACTCTTTATGCCACATTAGCAACTCAAAAGAACGTTAGTATAATGTAGAACGCCATACAGCTCCTAAGTAAACATTACAATACCGTACGTAAACTTAAAGCTCCATAATAAACCTAATGAATTCGTACGAGTCCTTTGAACATCGTACTACAAGTTAGGACATCTTACGACTCTTTATGCCAAATTAGCAACTAGAAAAGAACGTTAGTATAATGTAGAACGCCATACAGCTCCTAAGTACACCTTACAGTACCGTACGTAAACTTAAAGCTCCATAATAAACCAAATGAATTCGTACGAGTCCTTTGAACGTCGTACGACAAGTTTGGATATCTTATGACTCTTTATGCCATATTAGCAGCTTGAAAAGCACGTTAGAATAATGTAAGCCGTTTTACAACAGCTAACAACATCTTACAACACCGTATGAAACCTTAAAACTCTATAATAAACCTAATGAATTCGTAAGTGTCCTTTGAACATCGTACGATAAGTTAAGACATCTTACGACTCTTTATGCCACATTAGCAACTCAACAGAGCGTTAGTATAAAGTAGGACGCCATACAGCTCCTAAGTACACCTTACAATACCGTAGGTAAACTTAAAACTCCATAATAAACCTAATGAATTCGTACGAGTCCTTTGAACATCATACTACAAGTTAGGACGTCTTACGACTCTTTATGCCACATTAGCAACTAGAAAAGAACGTTAGTATAATGTAGAACGCCATACAGCTCCTAAGTACACCTTACAGTACCGTACGTAAAGTTAAAGCTCCATAATAAACCTAATGAATTCGTACGAGTCCTTTGAACATCGTACGACAAGTTAGGATATCTTATGACTCTTTATGCCATATTAGCACCTTGAAAAGCATGTTAGTATAGTGTAAGAACTTTTACAACACCTAACAGCATCTTACAACACCGTACGAAACGTTAAAACTCCAAAATAAACCTAATGAATTCGTACGTGTCCTTTGAACATCGTACGATAAGTTAAGACATCTTACGACTCTTTATGCCACATTAGTAACTCAAAAGAGCGTTAGTATAATGTAGGATGCCATACAACTCCTAAGTACACCTTAAAATACCGTACATAAAATTAAAGCTCCATAATAGACCTAATGAATTCGTACGAGTCCTTTGAACATCGTACGACAAGTTTGGATATCTTATGACTCTTTATGCCATATAAGCAGCTCGAAAAGCACGTTAGAATAATGTAAGACGTTTTACAACACCTAACAACATCTTACAACACCGTACGAAACCTTAAAACTTCAAAATAAACCTAATGAATTCGTAAGTGTCCTTTGAACATCGTACGATAAGTTAAGACATCTTCCGACTCTTTATGCCACATTAGCAACTCAAAAGAACGTTAGTATAATGTAGAACGCCATACAGCTCCTAAGTAAACATTACAATACCGTACGTAAACTTAAAGCTCCATAATAAACCTAATGAATTCGTACGAGTCCTTTGAACATCGTACTACAAGTTAGGACATCTTACGACTCTTTATGCCAAATTAGCAACTAGAAAAGAACGTTAGTATAATGTAGAACGCCATACAGCTCCTAAGTACACCTTACAGTACCGTACGTAAACTTAAAGCTCCATAATAAACCAAATGAATTCGTACGAGTCCTTTGAACGTCGTACGACAAGTTTGGATATCTTATGACTCTTTATGCCATATTAGCAGCTTGAAAAGCACGTTAGAATAATGTAAGCCGTTTTACAACAGCTAACAACATCTTACAACACCGTATGAAACCTTAAAACTCTATAATAAACCTAATGAATTCGTAAGTGTCCTTTGAACATCGTACGATAAGTTAAGACATCTTACGACTCTTTATGCCACATTAGCAACTCAACAGAGCGTTAGTATAAAGTAGGACGCCATACAGCTCCTAAGTACACCTTACAATACCGTAGGTAAACTTAAAACTCCATAATAAACCTAATGAATTCGTACGAGTCCTTTGAACATCATACTACAAGTTAGGACGTCTTACGACTCTTTATGCCACATTAGCAACTAGAAAAGAACGTTAGTATAATGTAGAACGCCATACAGCTCCTAAGTACACCTTACAGTACCGTACGTAAAGTTAAAGCTCCATAATAAACCTAATGAATTCGTACGAGTCCTTTGAACATCGTACGACAAGTTAGGATATCTTATGACTCTTTATGCCATATTAGCACCTTGAAAAGCATGTTAGTATAGTGTAAGAACTTTTACAACACCTAACAGCATCTTACAACACCGTACGAAACGTTAAAACTCCAAAATAAACCTAATGAATTCGTACGTGTCCTTTGAACATCGTACGATAAGTTAAGACATCTTACGACTCTTTATGCCACATTAGTAACTCAAAAGAGCGTTAGTATAATGTAGGATGCCATACAACTCCTAAGTACACCTTAAAATACCGTACATAAAATTAAAGCTCCATAATAGACCTAATGAATTCGTACGAGTCCTTTGAACATCGTACGACAAGTTTGGATATCTTATGACTCTTTATGCCATATAAGCAGCTTGAAAAGCACGTTAGAATAATGTAAGACGTTTTACAACACCTAACAACATCTTACAACACCGTACGAAACCTTAAAACTTCAAAATAAACCTAATGAATTCGTAAGTGTCCTTTGAACATCGTACGATAAGTTAAGACATCTTCCGACTCTTTATGCCACATTAGCAACTCAAAAGAACGTTAGTATAATGAAGAACGCCATAAAGCTCCTATGTACACACTACAATACCGTACGTAAACTTAAAGCTCCATAATAAACCTAATGAATTCGTACGAGTCCTTTGAACATCGTACTACAAGTTAGGATATCTTACGACTCTTTATGCCAAATTAGCAACTAGAAAAGAACGTTAGTATAATGTAGAACGCCATACAGCTCCTAAGTACACCTTACAATACCGTACGTAAACTTAAAGCTCCATAATAAACCTAATGAATTCGTACGAGTCCTTTGAACATCGTACAACAAGTTTGGATATCTTATGCCTCTTTATGCCATATTAGCAGCTTGAAAAGCACGTTAGAATAATGTAAGACGTTTTACAACACCTAACAACATCTTACAACACCGTACGAAACCTTAAAACTTCAAAATAAACCTAATGAATTCGTAAGTGTCCTTTGAACATCGTACGATAAGTTAAGACTTCTTCCGACTCTTTATGCCACATTAGCAACTCAAAAGAACGTTAGTATAATGTAGAACACCATACAGCTCCTATGTACACATTACAATACCGTACGTAAACTTAAAGCTCCATAATAAACCTAATGATTTCGTACGAGTCCTTTGAACATCGTACTACAAGTTAGGACATCTTACGACTCTTTATGCCAAATTAGCAACTAGAAAAGAACGTTAGTATAATGTAGAACGCCATACAGCTCTAGCCTAAGTACACCTTACAATACCGTACGTAAACTTAAAGCTCCATAATAAACCTAATGAATTCGTACGAGTCCTTTGAACATCGTACGACAAGTTTGGATATCTTATGCCTCTTTATGCCATATTAGCAGCTTGAAAAGCACGTTAGAATAATGTAAGACGTTTTACAACACCTAACAACATCTTACAACACCGTACGAAACCTTAAAACTCCATAATAAACCTAATGAATTCGTAAGTGTCCTTTGAACATCGTACGATAAGTTAAGACATCTTACGACTCTTTATGCCACATTAGCAACTCAAAAGAACGTTAGTAAAATGTAGAACGCCATACAGCTCCTATGTACACATTACAATACCGTACGTAAACTTAAAGCTACATAATAAACCTAATGAATTCGTACGAGTCCTTTGAACATCGTACTACAAGTTAGGACATCTTACGACTCTTTATGCCACATTAGCAACTAGAAAAGAACGTTAGTATAATGTAGAACGCCATACAGCTCCTAAGTACACCTTACAGTACCGTACGTAAACTTAAAGCTCCATAATAAACCAAATGAATTCGTACGAGTCCTTTGAACGTCGTACGACAAGTTTGGATATCTTATGACTCTTTATGCCATATTAGCAGCTTGAAAAGCACGTTAGAATAATGTAAGCCGTTTTACAACAGCTAACAACATCTTACAACACCGTACGAAACCTTAAAACTCCATAATAAACCTAACGAATTCGTAAGTGTCCGTTGAACATCGTACGATAAGTTAAGACATCTTACGACTCTTTATGCCACATTAGCAACTCAACAGAGCGTTAGTATAAAGTAGGACGCCATACAGCTCCTAAGTACACCTTACAATACCGTACGTAAACTTAAAACTCCACAATAAACCTAATGAATTCGTACGAGTCCTTTGAACATCGTACTACAAGATAGGACAACTTACGACTCTTTATGCCACATTAGCAACTAGAAAAGAACGTTAGTATAATGTAAAACGCCATACAGCTCCATAATACCGTACGTAAACTTAAAGCTCCATAATAAACCTAATGAATTCATACGAGTCCTTTGAACATCGTACGACAAGTTTGCATATCTTATGACTCTTTATGCCATATTAGCAGCTTGAAAAGCACGTTAGAATAATGTAAGCCGTTTTACAACACCTAACAACATCTTACAACACCGTACGAAACCTTAAAACTTCATAATAAACCTAATGAATTCGTAAGTGTCCTTTGAACATCGTACGATAAGTTAAGACATCTTACGACTCTTTTTGCCACATTAGCAACTCAACAGAGCTAGTATAAAGTAGGACGCCATACAGCTCCTAATTACACCTTACAATACCGTAGGTAAACTTAAAACTCCATAATAAACCTAATGAATTCGTACGAGTCCTTTGAACATCATACTACAAGTTAGGACATCTTACGACCCTTTATGCCACATTAGCAACTAGAAAAGAACGTTAGTATAATGTAGAACGCCATACAGCTCCTAAGTACACCTTACAATACCGTACATAAACTTAAAGCTCCAAAATAAACCTAATGAATTCGTAAGTGTCCTTTGAACATCGTACGATAAGTTAAGACTTCTTCCGACTCATTATGCCACATTAGCAACTCAAAAGAACGTTAGTATAATGTAGAACACCATACAGCTCCTATGTACACATTACAATACCGTACGTAAACTTAAAGCTCCATAATAAACCTAATGATTTCGTACGAGTCCTTTGAACATCGTACTACAAGTTAGGACATCTTACGACTCTTTATGCCAAATTAGCAACTAGAAAAGAACGTTAGTATAATGTAGAACGCCATACAGCTCTAGCCTAAGTACACCTTACAATACCGTACGTAAACTTAAAGCTCCATAATAAACCTAATGAATTCGTACGAGTCCTTTGAACATCGTACGACAAGTTTGGATATCTTATGCCTCTTTATGCCATATTAGCAGCTTGAAAAGCACGTTAGAATAATGTAAGACGTTTTACAACCCCTAACAACATCTTACAACACCGTACGAAACCTTAAAACTCCATAATAAACCTAATGAATTCGTAAGTGTCCTTTAAACATCGTACGATAAGTTAAGACATCTTACGACTCTTTATGCCACATTAGCAACTCAAAAGAACGTTAGTAAAATGTAGAACGCCATACAGCTCCTATGTACACATTACAATACCGTACGTAAACTTAAAGCTACATAATAAACCTAATGAATTCGTACGAGTCCTTTGAACATTGTACTACAAGTTAGGACATCTTACGACTCTTTATGCCACATTAGCAACAAGAAAAGAACGTTAATATAATGTAGAACGCCATACAGCTCCTAAGTACACCTTACAGTACCGTACGTAAACTTAAAGCTCCATAATAAACCAAATGAATTCGTAGAGTCCTTTGAACGTCGTACGACAAGTTTGGATATCTTATGACTCTTTATGCCATATTAGCAGCTTGAAAAGCACGTTAGAATAATGTAAGCCGTTTTACAACAGCTAACAACATCTTACAACACCGTACGAAACCTTAAAACTCCGTAATAAACCTAATGAATTCGTAAGTGTCCTTTGAACATCGTACGATAAGTTAAGACATCTTACGACTCTTTATGCCACATTAGCAACTCAACAGAGCGTTAGTATAAAGTAGGACGCCATACAGCTCCTAATTACACCTTACAATACCGTAGGTAAACTTAAAACTCCATAATAAACCTAATGAATTCGTACGAGTCCTTTGAACATCATACTACAAGTTAGGACATCTTACGACTCTTTATGCCACATTAGCAACAAGAAAAGAACGTTAGTATAATGTAGAACGCCATACAGCTCCTAAGTACACCTTACAGTACCGTACGTAAAGTTAAAGCTCCATAATAAACCTAATGAATTCGTACGAGTCCTTTGAACATCGTACGACAAGTTAGGATATCTTATGACTCTTTATGCCATCTTAGCACCTTGAAAAGCATGTTAGTATAGTGTAAGAAATTTTACAACACCTAACAGCATCTTACGACACCGTACGAAACGTTAAAACTCCAAAATAAACCTAATGAATTCGTACGTGTCCTTTGAACATCGTACGATAAGTTAAGACATCTTACGACTCTTTATGCCACATTAGTAACTCAAAAGAGCGTTAGTTTAATGTAGGACGCCATACAGCTCCTAAGTACACCTTAAAATACCGTACATAAAATTAAAGCTCCATAATAGACCTAATGAATTCGTACGAGTCCTTTGAACATCGTACGACAAGTTTGGATATCTTATGACTCTTTATGCCATATAAGCAGCTCGAAAAGCACGTTAGAATAATGTAAGACGTTTTACAACACCTAACAACATCTTACAACACCGTACGAAACCTTAAAACTTCAAAATAAACCTAATGAATTCGTAAGTGTCCTTTGAACATCGTACGATAAGTTAAGACATCTTCCGACTCTTTATGCCACATTAGCAACTCAAAAGAACGTTAGTATAATGTAGAACGCCATACAGCTCCTAAGTAAACATTACAATACCGTACGTAAACTTAAAGCTCCATAATAAACCTAATGAATTCGTACGAGTCCTTTGAACATCGTACTACAAGTTAGGACATCTTACGACTCTTTATGCCAAATTAGCAACTAGAAAAGAACGTTAGTATAATGTAGAACGCCATACAGCTCCTAAGTACACCTTACAATACCGTACGTAAACTTAAAGCTCCATAATAAACCTAATGAATTCGTACGAGTCCTTTGAACATCGTACGACAAGTTTGGATATCTTATGCCTCTTTATGCCATATTAGCAGCTTGAAAAGCACGTTAGAATAATGTAAGACGTTTTACAACCCCTAACAACATCTTACAACACCGTACGAAACCTTAAAACTCCATAATAAACCTAATGAATTCGTAAGTGTCCTTTGAACATCGTACGATAAGTTAAGACATCTTACGACTCTTTATGCCACATTAGCAACTCAAAAGAACGTTAGTAAAATGTAGAACGCCATACAGCTCCTATGTACACATTACAATACCGTACGTAAACTTAAAGCTACATAATAAACCTAATGAATTCGTACGAGTCCTTTGAACATTGTACTACAAGTTAGGACATCTTACGACTCTTTATGCCACATTAGCAACAAGAAAAGAACGTTAATATAATGTAGAACGCCATACAGCTCCTAAGTACACCTTACAGTACCGTACGTAAACTTAAAGCTCCATAATAAACCAAATGAATTCGTAGAGTCCTTTGAACGTCGTACGACAAGTTTGGATATCTTATGACTCTTTATGCCATATTAGCAGCTTGAAAAGCACGTTAGAATAATGTAAGCCGTTTTACAACAGCTAACAACATCTTACAACACCGTACGAAACCTTAAAACTCCATAATAAACCTAATGAATTCGTAAGTGTCCTTTGAACATCGTACGATAAGTTAAGACATCTTACGACTCTTTATGCCACATTAGCAACTCAACAGAGCGTTAGTATAAAGTAGGACGCCATACAGCTCCTAAGTACACCTTACAATACCGTACGTAAACTTAAAACTCCATAATAAACCTAATGAATTCGTACGAGTCCTTTGAACATCATACTACAAGTTAGGACATCTTACGACTCTTTATGCCACATTAGCAACAAGAAAAGAACGTTAGTATAATGTAGAACGCCATACAGCTCCTAAGTACACCTTACAGTACCGTACGTAAAGTTAAAGCTCCATAATAAACCTAATGAATTCGTACGAGTCCTTTGAACATCGTACGACAAGTTAGGATATCTTATGACTCTTTATGCCATCTTAGCACCTTGAAAAGCATGTTAGTATAGTGTAAGAAATTTTACAACACCTAACAGCATCTTACGACACCGTACGAAACGTTAAAACTCCAAAATAAACCTAATGAATTCGTACGTGTCCTTTGAACATCGTACGATAAGTTAAGACATCTTACGACTCTTTATGCCACATTAGTAACTCAAAAGAGCGTTAGTTTAATGTAGGACGCCATACAGCTCCTAAGTACACCTTAAAATACCGTACATAAAATTAAAGCTCCATAATAGACCTAATGAATTCGTACGAGTCCTTTGAACATCGTACGACAAGTTTGGATATCTTATGACTCTTTATGCCATATAAGCAGCTCGAAAAGCACGTTAGAATAATGTAAGACGTTTTACAACACCTAACAACATCTTACAACACCGTACGAAACCTTAAAACTTCAAAATAAACCTAATGAATTCGTAAGTGTCCTTTGAACATCGTACGATAAGTTAAGACATCTTCCGACTCTTTATGCCACATTAGCAACTCAAAAGAACGTTAGTATAATGTAGAACGCCATACAGCTCCTAAGTAAACATTACAATACCGTACGTAAACTTAAAGCTCCATAATAAACCTAATGAATTCGTACGAGTCCTTTGAACATCGTACTACAAGTTAGGACATCTTACGACTCTTTATGCCAAATTAGCAACTAGAAAAGAACGTTAGTATAATGTAGAACGCCATACAGCTCCTAAGTACACCTTACAATACCGTACGTAAACTTAAAGCTCCATAATAAACCTAATGAATTCGTACGAGTCCTTTGAACATTGTACGACAAGTTTGGATATCTTATGCCTCTTTATGCCATATTAGCAGCTTGAAAAGCACGTTAGAATAATGTAAGACGTTTTACAACCCCTAACAACATCTTACAACACCGTACGAAACCTTAAAACTCCATAATAAACCTAATGAATTCGTAAGTGTCCTTTGAACATCGTACGATAAGTTAAGACATCTTACGACTCTTTATGCCACAATAGCAACTCAAAAGAACGTTAGTAAAATGTAGAACGCCATACAGCTCCTATGTACACATTACAATACCGTACGTAAACTTAAAGCTACATAATAAACCTAATGAATTCGTACGAGTCCTTTGAACATTGTACTACAAGTTAGGACATCTTACGACTCTTTATGCCACATTAGCAACAAGAAAAGAACGTTAATATAATGTAGAACGCCATACAGCTCCTAAGTACACCTTACAGTACCGTACGTAAACTTAAAGCTCCATAATAAACCAAATGAATTCGTAGAGTCCTTTGAACGTCGTACGACAAGTTTGGATATCTTATGACTCTTTATGCCATATTAGCAGCTTGAAAAGCACGTTAGAATAATGTAAGCCGTTTTACAACAGCTAACAACATCTTACAACACCGTACGAAACCTTAAAACTCCATAATAAACCTAATGAAATCGTAAGTGTCCTTTGAACATCGTACGATAAGTTAAGACATCTTACGACTCTTTATGCCACATTAGCAACTCAACAGAGCGTTAGTATAAAGTAGGACGCCATACAGCTACAAAGTACACCTTACAATACCGTACGTAAACTTAAAACTCCATAATAAACCTAATGAATTCGTACGAGTCCTTTGAACATCATACTACAAGTTAGGACATCTTACGACTCTTTATGCCACATTAGCAACAAGAAAAGAACGTTAGTATAATGTAGAACGCCATACAGCTCCTAAGTACACCTTACAATACCGTACATAAACTTAAAGCTCCAAAATAAACCTAATGAATTCGTAAGTGTCCTTTGAACATCGTACGATAAGTTAAGACTTCTTCCGACTCTTTATGCCACATTAGCAACTCAAAAGAACGTTAGTATAATGTAGAACGCCATACAGCTCCTATGTACACATTACAATACCGTACGTAAACTTAAAGCTCCATAATAAACCTAATGAATTCGTACGAGTCCTTTGAACATCGTACGACAAGTTTGGATATCTTATGCCTCTTTATGCCATATTAGCAGCTTGAAAAGCACGTTAGAATAATGTAAGACGTTTTACAACCCCTAACAACATCTTACAACACCGTACGAAACCTTAAAACTCCATAATAAACCTAATGAATTCGTAAGTGTCCTTTGAACATCGTACGATAAGTTAAGACATCTTACGACTCTTTATGCCACATTAGCAACTCAAAAGAACGTTAGTAAAATGTAGAACGCCATACAGCTCCTATGTACACATTACAATACCGTACGTAAACTTAAAGCTACATAATAAACCTAATGAATTCGTACGAGTCCTTTGAACATCGTACTACAAGTTAGGACATCTTACGACTCTTTATGCCACATTAGCAACTAGAAAAAAACGTTAGTATAATGTAGAACGCCATACAGCTCCTAAGTACACCTTACAGTACCGTACGTAAACTTAAAGCTCCATAATAAACCAAATGAATTCGTACGAGTCCTTTGAACGTCGTACGACAAGTTTGGATATCTTATGACTCTTTATACCATATTAGCAGCTTGAAAAGCACGTTAGAATAATGTAAGCCGTTTTACAACAGCTAACAACATCTTACAACACCGTACGAAACCTTAAAACTCCGTAAAAACCTAATGAATTCGTAAGTGTCCTTTGAACATCGTACGATAAGTTAAGACATCTTACGACTCTTTATGCCACATTAGCAACTCAACAGAGCGTTAGTATAAAGTAGGACGCCATACAGCTCCTAATTACACCTTACAATACCGTAGGTAAACTTAAAACTCCATAATAAACCTAATGAATTCGTACGAGTCCTTTGAACATCATACTACAAGATAGGACATCTTACGACTCTTTATGCCACATTAGCAACTAGAAAAGAACGTTAGTATAATGTAGAACACCATACAGCTCCTAAGTACACATTACAGTACCGTACGTAAAGTTAAAGCTCCATATCTTATGACTCTTTATGCCATATTAGCACCTTGAAAAGCATGTTAGTATAGTGTAAGAAATTTTACAACACCTAACAGCATCTTACAACACCGTACGAAACGTTAAAACTCCAAAAGAAACCTAATGAATTCGTACGTGTCCTTTGAACATCGTACGATAAGTTAAGACATCTTACGACTCTTTATGCCACATTAGTAACTCAAAAGAGCGTTAGTATAATGTAGGACGCCATACAGCTCCTAAGTACACCTTAAAATACCGTACATAAAATTAAAGCTCCATAATAGACCTAATGAATTCGTACGAGTCCTTTGAACATCGTACGACAAGTTTGGATATCTTATGACTCTTTATGCCATATAAGCAGCTTGAAAAGCACGTTAGAATAATGTAAGACGTTTTACAACACCTAACAACATCTTACAACACCGTACGAAACCTTAAAACTCCATAATAAACCTAATGAATTCGTAAGTGTCCTTTGAACATCGTACGATAAGTTAAGACATCTTACGACTCTTTATGCCACATTAGCAACTCAACAGAGCGTTAGTATAAAGTAGGACGCCACACAGCTCCTAATTACACCTTACAATACCATAGGTAAACTTAAAACTCCATAATAAACCAAATAAATTCGTACGAGTCCTTTGAACATCATACTACAAGTTAGGACATCTTACGACTCTTTATGCCACATTAGCAACTAGAAAAGAACGTTAGTATAATGTAGAACGCCATACAGCTCCTAAGTACACCTTACAATACCGTACGTAAACTTAAAGATCCAAAATAAACCTAATGAATTCGTAAGTGTTCTTTGAACATCGTACGAAAACTTAAGACTTCTTCCGACTCTTTATGCCACATTAGCAACTCAAAAGAACGTTAGTATAATGTAGAACGCCATACAGCTCCTATGTACACATTACAATACCGTACGTAAACTTAAAGCTCCATAATAAACCTAATGAATTCGTAAGAGTCCTTTGAACATCGTACTACAAGTTAGGACATCTTACGACTCTTTATGCCAAATTAGTAACTAGAAAAGTACGTTAGTATAATGTAGAACGCCATACAGCTCCTAAGTACACCTTACAATACCGTACGTAAACTTAAAGCTCCATAATAAACCTAATGAATTCGTACGAGTCCTTTGAACATCGTACGACAAGTTTGGAAATCTTATGCCTCTTTATGACATATTAGCAGCTTGAAAAGCACGTTAGAATAATGTAAGACGTTTTACAACACCTAACAACATCTTACAACACCGTACGAAACCTTAAAACTCCATATTAAACCTAATGAATTCGTAAGTGTCCTTTGAACATCGTACGATAAGTTAAGACATCTTACGACTCTTTATGCCACATTAGCAACTCAAAAGAACGTTAGTAAAATGTAGAACGCCATACAGCTCCTATGTACACATTACAATACCGTACGTAAACTTAAAGCTACATAATAAACCTAATGAATTCGTACGAGTCCTTTGAACATCGTACGACAAGTTTGGATATCTTATGACTCTTTATGCCATATTAGCAGCTTGAAAAGCACGTTAGAATAATGTAAGACGTTTTACAACCCCTAACAACATCTTACAACACCGTACGAAACCTTAAAACTCCATAATAAACCTAATGAATTCGTAAGTGTCCTTTGAACATCGTACGATAAGTTAAGACATCTTACGACTCTTTATGCCACATTAGCAACTCAAAAGAACGTTAGTAAAATGTAGAACGCCATACAGCTCCTATGTACACATTACAATACCGTACGTAAACTTAAAGCTACATAATAAACCTAATGAATTCGTACGAGTCCTTTGAACATCGTACTACAAGTTAGGACATCTTACGACTCTTTATGCCACATTAGCAACTAGAAAAAAACGTTAGTATAATGTAGAACGCCATACAGCTCCTAAGTACACCTTACAGTACCGTACGTAAACTTAAAGCTCCATAATAAACCAAATGAATTCGTACGAGTCCTTTGAACGTCGTACGACAAGTTTGGATATCTTATGACTCTTTATACCATATTAGCAGCTTGAAAAGCACGTTAGAATAATGTAAGCCGTTTTACAACAGCTAACAACATCTTACAACACCGTACGAAACCTTAAAACTCCGTAAAAACCTAATGAATTCGTAAGTGTCCTTTGAACATCGTACGATAAGTTAAGACATCTTACGACTCTTTATGCCACATTAGCAACTCAACAGAGCGTTAGTATAAAGTAGGACGCCATACAGCTCCTAATTACACCTTACAATACCGTAGGTAAACTTAAAACTCCATAATAAACCTAATGAATTCGTACGAGTCCTTTGAACATCATACTACAAGATAGGACATCTTACGACTCTTTATGCCACATTAGCAACTAGAAAAGAACGTTAGTATAATGTAGAACACCATACAGCTCCTAAGTACACATTACAGTACCGTACGTAAAGTTAAAGCTCCATATCTTATGACTCTTTATGCCATATTAGCACCTTGAAAAGCATGTTAGTATAGTGTAAGAAATTTTACAACACCTAACAGCATCTTACAACACCGTACGAAACGTTAAAACTCCAAAAGAAACCTAATGAATTCGTACGTGTCCTTTGAACATCGTACGATAAGTTAAGACATCTTACGACTCTTTATGCCACATTAGTAACTCAAAAGAGCGTTAGTATAATGTAGGACGCCATACAGCTCCTAAGTACACCTTAAAATACCGTACATAAAATTAAAGCTCCATAATAGACCTAATGAATTCGTACGAGTCCTTTGAACATCGTACGACAAGTTTGGATATCTTATGACTCTTTATGCCATATAAGCAGCTTGAAAAGCACGTTAGAATAATGTAAGACGTTTTACAACACCTAACAACATCTTACAACACCGTACGAAACCTTAAAACTCCATAATAAACCTAATGAATTCGTAAGTGTCCTTTGAACATCGTACGATAAGTTAAGACATCTTACGACTCTTTATGCCACATTAGCAACTCAACAGAGCGTTAGTATAAAGTAGGACGCCACACAGCTCCTAATTACACCTTACAATACCATAGGTAAACTTAAAACTCCATAATAAACCAAATAAATTCGTACGAGTCCTTTGAACATCATACTACAAGTTAGGACATCTTACGACTCTTTATGCCACATTAGCAACTAGAAAAGAACGTTAGTATAATGTAGAACGCCATACAGCTCCTAAGTACACCTTACAATACCGTACGTAAACTTAAAGATCCAAAATAAACCTAATGAATTCGTAAGTGTTCTTTGAACATCGTACGAAAACTTAAGACTTCTTCCGACTCTTTATGCCACATTAGCAACTCAAAAGAACGTTAGTATAATGTAGAACGCCATACAGCTCCTATGTACACATTACAATACCGTACGTAAACTTAAAGCTCCATAATAAACCTAATGAATTCGTAAGAGTCCTTTGAACATCGTACTACAAGTTAGGACATCTTACGACTCTTTATGCCAAATTAGTAACTAGAAAAGTACGTTAGTATAATGTAGAACGCCATACAGCTCCTAAGTACACCTTACAATACCGTACGTAAACTTAAAGCTCCATAATAAACCTAATGAATTCGTACGAGTCCTTTGAACATCGTACGACAAGTTTGGAAATCTTATGCCTCTTTATGACATATTAGCAGCTTGAAAAGCACGTTAGAATAATGTAAGACGTTTTACAACACCTAACAACATCTTACAACACCGTACGAAACCTTAAAACTCCATATTAAACCTAATGAATTCGTAAGTGTCCTTTGAACATCGTACGATAAGTTAAGACATCTTACGACTCTTTATGCCACATTAGCAACTCAAAAGAACGTTAGTAAAATGTAGAACGCCATACAGCTCCTATGTACACATTACAATACCGTACGTAAACTTAAAGCTACATAATAAACCTAATGAATTCGTACGAGTCCTTTGAACATCGTACGACAAGTTTGGATATCTTATGACTCTTTATGCCATATTAGCAGCTTGAAAAGCACGTTAGAATAATGTAAGCCGTTTTACAACACCTAACAACATCTTACAACACCGTACGAAACCTAAAACTTCATAATAAACCTAATGAATTCGTAAGTGTCCTTTGAACATCGTACGATAAGTTAAGACATCTTACGACTCTTTATGCCACATTAGCAACTCAACAGAGCTAGTATAAAGTAGGACGCCATACAGCTCCTAATTACACCTTACAATACCGTAGGTAAACTTAAAACTCCATAATAAACCTAATGAATTCGTACGAGTCCTTTGAACATCATACTACAAGTTAGGACATCTTACGACCCTTTATGCCACATTAGCAACTAGAAAAGAACGTTAGTATAATGTAGAACGCCATACAGCTCCTAAGTACACCTTACAATACCGTACATAAACTTAAAGCTCCAAAATAAACCTAATGAATTCGTAAGTGTCCTTTGAACATCGTACGATAAGTTAAGACTTCTTCCGACTCTTTATGCCACATTAGCAACTCAAAAGAACGTTAGTATAATGTAGAACGCCATACAGCTCCTATGTACACATTACAATACCGTACGTAAACTTAAAGCTCCATAATAAACCTAATGATTTCGTACGAGTCCTTTGAACATCGTACTACAAGTTAGGACATCTTACGACTCTTTATGCCAAATTAGCAACTACAAAAGAACGTTAGTATAATGTAGTACGCCATACAGCTCCTAAGTACACCTTACAATACCGTACGTAAACTTAAAGCTCCATAATAAACCTAATGAATTCGTACGAGTTCTTTGAACATCGTACGACAAGTTTGGATATCTTATGCCTCTTTATGCCATATTAGCAGCTTGAAAAGCACGTTAGAAAAATGTAAGACGTTTTACAACACCTAACAACATCTTACAACACCGTACGAAACCTTAAAACTCCATAATAAACCTAATGAATTCGTAAGTGTCCTTTGAACATCGTACGATAAGTTAAGACATCTTACGACTCTTTATGCCACATTAGCAACTCAAAAGAACGTTAGTAAAATGTAGAACGCCATACAGCTCCTATGTACACATTACAATACCGTACGTAAACTTAAAGCTACATAAAAAACCTAATGAATTCGTACGAGTCCTTTGAACATCGTACTACAAGTTAGGACATCTTACGACTCTTTATGCCACATTAGCAACTAGAAAAGAACGTTAGTATAATGTAGAACGCCATACAGCTCCTAAGTACACCTTACAGTACCGTACGTAAACTTAAAGCTCCATAATAAACCAAATGAATTCGTACAAGTCCTTTGAACGTCGTACGACAAGTTTGGATATCTTATGACTCTTTATGCCATATTAGCAGCTTCAAAAGCACAGTAGAATAATGAAAGCCGTTTTACAACAGCTAACAACATCTTACAACACCGTACGAAACCTTAAAACTCCGTAATAAACCTAATGAATTCGTAAGTGTCCTTTGAACATCGTACGATAAGTTAAGACATCTTACGACTCTTTATGCCACATTAGCAACTCAACAGAGCGTTAGTATAAAGTAGGACGCCATACAGCTCCTAATTACACCTTACAATACCGTACGTAAACTTAAAGCTACATAATAAACCTAATGAATTCGTACGAGTCCTTTGAACATCGTACTACAAGTTAGGACATCTTACGACTCTTTATGCCACATTAGCAACTAGAAAAGAACGTTAGTATAATGTAGAACGCCATACAGCTCCTAAGTACACCTTACAGTACCGTACGTAAACTTAAAGCTCCATAATAAACCAAATGAATTCGTACGAGTCCTTTGAACGTCGTACGACAAGTTTGGATATCTTATGACTCTTTATGCCATATTAGCAGCTTGAAAAGCACGGTAGAATAATGTAAGCCGTTTTACAACAGCTAACAACATCTTACAACACCGTACGAAACCTTAAAACTCCGTAATAAACCTAATGAATTCGTAAGTGTCCTTTGAACATCGTACGATAAGTTAAGACATCTTACGACTCTTTATGCCACATTAGCAACTCAACAGAGCGTTAGTATAAAGTAGGACGCCATACAGCTCCTAATTACACCTTACAATACCGTAGGTAAACTTAAAACTCCATAATAAACCTAATGAATTCGTACGAGTCCTTTGAACATCATACTACAAGTTAGGACATCTTACCACTCTTTATGCCACATTAGCAACTAGAAAAGAACGTTAGTATAATGAAGAACGCCATACAGCTCCTAAGTACACCTTACAGTACCGTACGTAAAGTTAAAGCTCCATAATAAACCTAATGAATTCGTACGAGTCCTTTGAACATCGTACGACAAGTTAGGATATCTTATGACTCTTTATGCCATATTAGCACCTTGAAAAGCATGTTAGTATAGTGTAAGAAATTTTACAACACCTAACAGCATCTTACAACACCGTACGAAACGTTAAAACTCCAAAATAAACCTAATGAATTCGTACGTGTCCTTTGAACATCGTACGATAAGTTAAGACATCTTACGACTCTTTATGCCACATTAGTAACACAAAAGAGCGTTAGTATAATGTAGGACGCCATACAGCTCCTAAGTACACCTTAAAATACCGTACATAAAATTAAAGCTCCATAATAGACCTAATGAATTCGTACGAGTCCTTTGAACATCGTACGACAAGTTTGGATATCTTATGACTCTTTATGCCATATAAGCAGCTTGAAAAGCACGTTAGAATAATGTAAGACGTTTTACAACACCTAACAACATCTTACAACACCGTACGAAACCTTAAAACTCCATAATAAACCTAATGAATTCGTAAGTGTCCTTTGAACATCGTACGATAAGTTAAGACATCTTACGACTCTTTATGCCACATTAGCAACTCAACAGAGCGTTAGTATAAAGTAGGACGCCATACAGCTCCTAATTACACCTTACAATACCGTAGGTAAACTTAAAACTCCATAATAAACCTAATGAATTCGTACGAGTCCTTTGAACATCATACTACAAGTTAGGACATCTTACGACTCTTTATGCCACATTAGCAACTAGAAAAGAACGTTAGTATAATGTAGAACGCCATACAGCTCCTAAGTACACCTTACAGTACCGTACGTAAAGTTAAAGCTCCATAATAAACCTAATGAATTCGTACGAGTCCTTTGAACATCGTACGACAAGTTAGGATATCTTATGACTCTTTATGCCATATTAGCACCTTGAAAAGCACGGTAGAATAATGTAAGCCGTTTTACAACAGCTAACAACATCTTACAACACCGTACGAAACCTTAAAACTCCGTAATAAACCAAATGAATTCGTAAGTGTCCTTTGAACATCGTACGATAAGTTAAGACATCTTACGACTCTTTATGCCACATTAGCAACTCAACAGAGCTAGTATAAAGTAGGACGCCATACAGCTCCTAATTACACCTTACAATACCGTAGGTAAACTTAAAACTCCATAATAAACCTAATGAATTCGTACGAGTCCTTTGAACATCATACTACAAGTTAGGACATCTTACGACCCTTTATGCCACATTAGCAACTAGAAAAGAACGTTAGTATAATGTAGAACGCCATACAGCTCCTAAGTACACCTTACAATACCGTACATAAACTTAAAGCTCCAAAATAAACCTAATGAATTCGTAAGCGTCCTTTGAACATCGTACGATAAGTTAAGACTTCTTCCGACTCTTTATGCCACATTAGCAACTCAAAAGAACGTTAGTATAATGTAGAACGCCATACAGCTCCTATGTACACATTACAATACCGTACGTAAACTTAAAGCTCCATAATAAACCTAATGATTTCGTACGAGTCCTTTGAACATCGTACTACAAGTTAGGACATCTTACGAATCTTTATGCCAAATTAGCAACTAGAAAAGAACGTTAGTATAATGTAGTACGCCATACAGCTCCTAAGTACACCTTACAATACCGTACGTAAACTTAAAGCTCCATAATAAACCTAATGAATTCGTACGAGTTCTTTGAACATCGTACGACAAGTTTGGATATCTTATGCCTCTTTATGCCATATTAGCAGCTTGAAAAGCACGTTAGAAAAATGTAAGACGTTTTACAACACCTAACAACATCTTACAACACCGTACGAAACCTTAAAACTCCATAATAAACCTAATGAATTCGTAAGTGTCCTTTGAACATCGTACGATAAGTTAAGACATCTTACGACTCTTTATGCCACATTAGCAACTCAAAAGAACGTTAGTAAAATGTAGAACGCCATACAGCTCCTATGTACACATTACAATACCGTACGTAAACTTAAAGCTACATAAAAAACCTAATGAATTCGTACGAGTCCTTTGAACATCGTACTACAAGTTAGGACATCTTACGACTCTTTATGCCACATTAGCAACTAGAAAAGAACGTTAGTATAATGTAGAACGCCATACAGCTCCTAAGTACACCTTACAGTACCGTACGTAAACTTAAAGCTCCATAATAAACCAAATGAATTCGTACGAGTCCTTTGAACGTCGTACGACAAGTTTGGATATCTTATGACTCTTTATGCCATATTAGCAGCTTGAAAAGCACAGTAGAATAATGTAAGCCGTTTTACAACAGCTAACAACATCTTACAACACCGTACGAAACCTTAAAACTCCGTAATAAACCTAATGAATTCGTAAGTGTCCTTTGAACATCGTACGATAAGTTAAGACATCTTACGACTCTTTATGCCACATTAGCAACTCAACAGAGCGTTAGTATAAAGTAGGACGCCATACAGCTCCTAATTACACCTTACAATACCGTACGTAAACTTAAAGCTACATAATAAACCTAATGAATTCGTACGAGTCCTTTGAACATCGTACTACAAGTTAGGACATCTTACGACCCTTTATGCCACATTAGCAACTAGAAAAGAACGTTAGTATAATGTAGAACGCCATACAGCTCCTAAGTACACCTTACAATACCGTACATAAACTTAAAGCTCCAAAATAAACCTAATGAATTCGTAAGTGTCCTTTGAACATCGTACGATAAGTTAAGACTTCTTCCGACTCTTTATGCCACATTAGCAACTCAAAAGAACGTTAGTATAATGTAGAACGCCATACAGCTCCTATGTACACATTACAATACCGTACGTAAACTTAAAGCTCCATAATAAACCTAATGATTTCGTACGAGTCCTTTGAACATCGTACTACAAGTTAGGACATCTTACGAATCTTTATGCCAAATTAGCAACTAGAAAAGAACGTTAGTATAATGTAGTACGCCATACAGCTCCTAAGTACACCTTACAATACTGTACGTAAACTTAAAGCTCCATAATAAACCTAATGAATTCGTACGAGTTCTTTGAACATCGTACGACAAGTTTGGATATCTTATGCCTCTTTATGCCATATTAGCAGCTTGAAAAGCACGTTAGAAAAATGTAAGACGTTTTACAACACCTAACAACATCTTACAACACCGTACGAAACCTTAAAACTCCATAATAAACCTAATGAATTCGTAAGTGTCCTTTGAACATCGTACGTTAAGTTAAGACATCTTACGACTCTTTATGCCACATTAGCAACTCAAAAGAACGTTAGTAAAATGTAGAACGCCATACAGCTCCTATGTACACATTACAATACCGTACGTAAACTTAAAGCTACATAAAAAACCTAATGAATTCGTACGAGTCCTTTGAACATCGTACTACAAGTTAGGACATCTTACGACTCTTTATGCCACATTAGCAACTAGAAAAGAACGTTAGTATAATGTAGAACGCCATACAGCTCCTAAGTACACCTTACAGTACCGTACGTAAACTTAAAGCTCCATAATAAACCAAATGAATTCGTACGAGTCCTTTGAACGTCGTACGACAAGTTTGGATATCTTATGACTCTTTATGCCATATTAGCAGCTTGAAAAGCACAGTAGAATAATGTAAGCCGTTTTACAACAGCTAACAACATCTTACAACACCGTACGAAACCTTAAAACTCCGTAATAAACCTAATGAATTCGTAAGTGTCCTTTGAACATCGTACGATAAGTTAAGACATCTTACGACTCTTTATGCCACATTAGCAACTCAACAGAGCGTTAGTATAAAGTAGGACGCCATACAGCTCCTAATTACACCTTACAATACCGTACGTAAACTTAAAGCTACATAATAAACCTAATGAATTCGTACGAGTCCTTTGAACATCGTACTACAAGTTAGGACATCTTACGACTCTTTATGCCACATTAGCAACTAGAAAAGAACGTTAGTATAATGTAGAACGCCATACAGCTCCTAAGTACACCTTACAGTACCGTACGTAAACTTAAAGCTCCATAATAAACCAAATGAATTCGTACGAGTCCTTTGAACGTCGTACGACAAGTTTGGATATCTTATGACTCTTTATGCCATATTAGCAGCTTGAAAAGCACGGTAGAATAATGTAAGCCGTTTTACAACAGCTAACAACATCTTACAACACCGTACGAAACCTTAAAACTCCGTAATAAACCTAATGAATTCGTAAGTGTCCTTTGAACATCGTACGATAAGTTAAGACATCTTACGACTCTTTATGCCACATTAGCAACTCAACAGAGCGTTAGTATAAAGTAGGACGCCATACAGCTCCTAATTACACCTTACAATACCGTAGGTAAACTTAAAACTCCATAATAAACCTAATGAATTCGTACGAGTCCTTTGAACATCATACTACAAGTTAGGACATCTTACGACTCTTTATGCCACATTAGCAACTAGAAAAGAACGTTAGTATAATGTAGAACGCCATACAGCTCCTAAGTACACCTTACAGTACCGTACGTAAACTTAAAGCTCCATAATAAACCAAATGAATTCGTACGAGTCCTTTGAACGTCGTACGACAAGTTTGGATATCTTATGACTCTTTATGCCATATTAGCAGCTTGAAAAGCACGGTAGAATAATGTAAGCCGTTTTACAACAGCTAACAACATCTTACAACACCGTACGAAACCTTAAAACTCCGTAATAAACCTAATGAATTCGTAAGTGTCCTTTGAACATCGTACGATAAGTTAAGACATCTTACGACTCTTTATGCCACATTAGCAACTCAACAGAGCGTTAGTATAAAGTAGGACGCCATACAGCTCCTAATTACACCTTACAATACCGTAGGTAAACTTAAAACTCCATAATAAACCTAATGAATTCGTACGAGTCCTTTGAACATCATACTACAAGTTAGGACATCTTACGACTCTTTATGCCACATTAGCAACTAGAAAAGAACGTTAGTATAATGTAGAACGCCATACAGCTCCTAAGTACACCTTACAGTACCGTACGTAAAGTTAAAGCTCCATAATAAACCTAATGAATTCGTACGAGTCCTTTGAACATCGTACGACAAGTTAGGATATCTTATGACTCTTTATGCCATATTAGCACCTTGAAAAGCATGTTAGTATAGTGTAAGAAATTTTACAACACCTAACAGCATCTTACAACACCGTACGAAACGTTAAAACTCCAAAATAAACCTAATGAATTCGTACGTGTCCTTTGAACATCGTACGATAAGTTAAGACATCTTACGACTCTTTATGCCACATTAGTAACACAAAAGAGCGTTAGTATAATGTAGGACGCCATACAGCTCCTAAGTACACCTTAAAATACCGTACATAAAATTAAAGCTCCATAATAGACCTAATGAATTCGTACGAGTCCTTTGAACATCGTACGACAAGTTTGGATATCTTATGACTCTTTATGCCATATAAGCAGCTTGAAAAGCACGTTAGAATAATGTAAGACGTTTTACAACACCTAACAACATCTTACAACACCGTACGATACCTTAAAACTCCATAATAAACCTAATGAATTCGTAAGTGTCCTTTGAACATCGTACGATAAGTTAAGACATCTTACGACTCTTTATGCCACATTAGCAACTCAACAGAGCGTTAGTATAAAGTAGGACGCCACACAGCTCCTAATTACACCTTACAATACCATAGGTAAACTTAAAACTCCATAATAAACCAAATAAATACGTACGAGTCCTTTGAACATCATACTACAAGTTAGGACATCTTACGACTCTTTATGCCACATTAGCAACTAGAAAAGAACGTTAGTATAATGTAGAACGCCATACAGCTCCTAAGTACACCTTACAATACCGTACGTAAACTTAAAGATCCAAAATAAACCTAATGAATTCGTAAGTGTTCTTTGAACATCATACGAAAACTTAAGACTTCTTCCGACTCTTTATGCCACATTAGCAACTCAAAAGAACGTTAGTATAATGTAGAACGCCATACAGCTCCTATGTACACATTACAATACCGTACGTAAACTTAAAGCTCCATAATAAACCTAATGATTTCATACGAGTCCTTTGAACATCGTACTACAAGTTAGGACATCTTACGACTCTTTATGCCAAATTAGCAACTAGAAAAGAACGTTAGTATAATGTAGAACGCCATACAGCTCCTAAGTACACCTTAAAATACCGTACATAAAATTAAAGCTCCATAATAGACCTAATGAATTCGTACGAGTCCTTTGAACATCGTACGACAAGTTGGGATATCTTATGACTCTTTATGCCATATAAGCAGCTTGAAAAGCACGTTAGAATAATGTA
The DNA here is from genome assembly GCA_030867185.1 of Tagetes erecta. Lineage (NCBI taxonomy): Eukaryota > Viridiplantae > Streptophyta > Magnoliopsida > Asterales > Asteraceae > Tagetes > Tagetes erecta. Next base: position 61,405,856 of record CM061490.1, on the reverse strand, counting down.
AGTCGTTTTACAACACCTAACAACATCTTACAACACCGTACGAAACCTTAAAACTCCATAATAAACCTAATGAATTCGTAAGTGTCCTTTGAACATCGTACGATAAGTTAAGACATCTTACGACTCTTTATGCCACATTAGCAACTCAACAGAGCTAGTATAAAGTAGGACGCCATACAGCTCCTAATTACACCTTACAATACCGTAGGTAAACTTAAAACTTCATAATAAACCTAATGAATTCGTACGAGTCCTTTGAACATCATACTACAACTTAGGACATCTTACGACTCTTTATGCCACATTAGCAACTAGAAAAGAACGTTAGTATAATGTAGAACGCCATACAGCTCCTAAGTACACCTTACAATACCGTACTTCAATTTAAAGCTCCAAAATAAACCTAATGAATTCGTAAGTGTCCTTTGAACATCGTACGATAAGTTAAGACTTCTTCCGACTCTTTATGCCACATTAACAACTCAAAAGAACGTTAGTATAATGTAGAACGCCATACAGCTCCTATGTACACATTACAATACCGTACGTAAACTTAAAGCTCCATAATAAACCTAATGAATTCGTACGAGTCCTTTGAACATTGTACTACAAGTTAGGACATCTTACGACTCTTTATGCCAAATTAGCAACTAGAAAAGAACGTTAGTATAATGTAGAAAGCCATACAGCTCCTAAGTACACCTTAAAATACCGTACATAAAATTAAAGCTCCATAATAGACCTAATGAATTCGTACGAGTCCTTTGAACATCGTACGACAAGTTGGGATATCTTATGACTCTTTATGCCATATAAGCAGCTTGAAAAGCACGTTAGAATAATGTAAGTCGTTTTACAACACCTAACAACATCTTACAACACCGTACGAAACCTTAAAACTCCATAATAAACCTAATGAATTCGTAAGTGTCCTTTGAACATCGTACGATAAGTTAAGACATCTTACGACTCTTTATGCCACATTAGCAACTCAACAGAGCGTTAGTATAAAGTAGGACGCCACACAGCTCCTAATTATACCTTACAATACCATAGGTAAACTTAAAACTCCATAATAAACCAAATAAATTCGTACGAGTCCTTTGAACATCATACTACAAGTTAGGACATCTTACGACTCTTTATGCCACATTAGCAACTAGAAAAGAACGTTAGTATAATGTAGAACGCCATACAGCTCCTAAGTACACCTTACAATACCGTACTTAAATTTAAAGCTCCAAAATAAACCTAATGAATTCGTAAGTGTCCTTTGAACATCGTACGATAAGTTAAGACTTCTTCCGACTCTTTATGCCACATTAGCAACTCAAAAGAACGTTAGTATAATGTAGAACGCCATACAGCTCCTATGTACACATTACAATACCGTACGTAAACTTAAAGCTCCATAATAAACCTAATGATTTCGTACGAGTCCTTTGAACATCGTACTACAAGTTAGGACATCTTACGACTCTTTATGCCAAATTAGCAACTAGAAAAAAACGTTAGTATAATGTAGAACGCCATACAGCTCCTAAGTACACCTTAAAATACCGTACATAAAATTAAAGCTCCATAATAGACCTAATGAATTCGTACGAGTCCTTTGAACATCGTACGACAAGTTGGGATATCTTATGACTCTTTATGCCATATAAGCAGCTTGAAAAGCACGTTAGAATAATGTAAGTCGTTTTACAACACCTAACAACATCTTACAACACCGTACGAAACCTTAAAACTCCATAATAAACCTAATGAATTCGTAAGTGTCCTTTGAACATCGTACGATAAGTTAAGACATCTTACGACTCTTTATGCCACATTAGCAACTCAACAGAGCTAGTATAAAGTAGGACGCCATACAGCTCCTAATTACACCTTACAATACCGTAGGTAAACTTAAAACTTCATAATAAACCTAATGAATTCGTACGAGTCCTTTGAACATCATACTACAAGTTAGGACATCTTACGACTCTTTATGCCACATTAGCAACTAGAAAAGAACGTTAGTATAATGTAGAACGCCATACAGCTCCTAAGTACACCTTACAATACCGTACTTAAATTTAAAGCTCCAAAATAAACCTAATGAATTCGTAAGTGTCCTTTGAACATCGTACGATAAGTTAAGACTTCTTCCGACTCTTTATGCCACATTAGCAACTCAAAAGAACGTTAGTATAATGTAGAACGCCATACAGCTCCTATGTACACATTACAATACCGTACGTAAACTTAAAGCTCCATAATAAACCTAATGAATTCGTACGAGTCCTTTGAACATCGTACTACAAGTTAGGACATCTTACGACTCTTTATGCCAAATTAGCAACTAGAAAAGAACGTTAGTATAATGTAGAAAGCCATACAGGTCCTAAGTACACCTTAAAATACCGTACATAAAATTAAAGCTCCATAATAGACCTAATGAATTCGTACGAGTCCTTTGAACATCGTACGACAAGTTGGGATATCTTATGACTCTTTATGCCATATAAGCAGCTTGAAAAGCACGTTAGAATAATGTAAGTCGTTTTACAACACCTAACAACATCTTACAACACCGTACGAAACCTTAAAACTCCATAATAAACCTAATGAATTCGTAAGTGTCCTTTGAACATCGTACGATAAGTTAAGACATCTTACGACTCTTTATGCCACATTAGCAACTCAACAGAGCGTTAGTATAAAGTAGGACGCCACACAGCTCCTAATTATACCTTACAATACCATAGGTAAACTTAAAACTCCATAATAAACCAAATAAATTCGTACGAGTCCTTTGAACATCATACTACAAGTTAGGACATCTTACGACTCTTTATGCCACATTAGCAACTAGAAAAGAACGTTAGTATAATGTAGAACGCCATACAGCTCCTAAGTACACCTTACAATACCGTACTTAAATTTAAAGCTCCAAAATAAACCTAATGAATTCGTAAGTGTCCTTTGAACATCGTACGATAAGTTAAGACTTCTTCCGACTCTTTATGCCACATTAGCAACTCAAAAGAACGTTAGTATAATGTAGAACGCCATACAGCTCCTATGTACACATTACAATACCGTACGTAAACTTAAAGCTCCATAATAAACCTAATGATTTCGTACGAGTCCTTTGAACATCGTACTACAAGTTAGGACATCTTACGACTCTTTATGCCAAATTAGCAACTAGAAAAGAACGTTAGTATAATGTAGAACGCCATACAGCTCCTAAGTACACCTTAAAATACCGTACATAAAATTAAAGCTCCATAATAGACCTAATGAATTCGTACGAGTCCTTTGAACATCGTACGACAAGTTGGGATATCTTATGACTCTTTATGCCATATAAGCAGCTTGAAAAGCACGTTAGAATAATGTAAGTCGTTTTACAACACCTAACAACATCTTACAACACCGTACGAAACCTTAAAACTCCATAATAAACCTAATGAATTCGTAAGTGTCCTTTGAACATCGTATGATAAGTTAAGACATCTTACGACTCTTTATGCCACATTAGCAACTCAACAGAGCGTTAGTATAAAGTAGGACGCCACACAGCTCCTAATTACACCTTACAATACCATAGGTAAACTTAAAACTCCATAATAAACCAAATAAATTCGTACGAGTCCTTTGAACATCATACTACAAGTTAGGACATCTTACGACTCTTTATGCCACATTAGCAACTAGAAAAGAACGTTAGTATAATGTAGAACGCCATACAGCTCCTAAGTACACCTTACAATACCATACGTAAACTTAAAGATCCAAAATAAACCTACTGAATTCGTAAGTGTTCTTTGAACATCGTACGAAAACTTAAGACTTCTTCCGACTCTTTATGCCACATTAGCAACTCAAAAGAACGTTAGTATAATGTAGAACGCCATACAGCTCCTATGTACACATTACAATACCGTACGTAAACTTAAAGCTCCATAATAAACCTAATGATTTCGTACGAGTCCTTTGAACATCGTACTACAAGTTAGGACATCTTACGACTCTTTATGCCAAATTAGCAACTAGAAAAGAAAGTTAGTATAATGTAGAACGCCATACAGCTCCTAAGTACACATTAAAATACCGTACATAAAATTAAAGCTCCATAATAGACCTAATGAATTCGTACGAGTCCTTTGAACATCGTACGACAAGTTGGGATATCTTATGACTCTTTATGCCATATAAGCAGCTTGAAAAGCACGTTAGAATAATGTAAGTCGTTTTACAACACCTAACAACATCTTACAACACCGTACGAAACCTTAAAACTCCATAATAAACCTAATGAATTCGTAAGTGTCCTTTGAACATCGTACGATAAGTTAAGACATCTTACGACTCTTTATGCCACATTAGCAACTCAACAGAGCGTTAGTATAAAGTAGGACGCCACACAGCTCCTAATTACACCTTACAATACCATAGGTAAACTTAAAACTCCATAATAAACCAAATAAATTCGTACGAGTCCTTTGAACATCATACTACAAGTTAGGACATCTTACGACTCTTTATGCCACATTAGCAACTAGAAAAGAACGTTAGTATAATGTAGAACGCCATACAGCTCCTAAGTACACCTTACAATACCGTACTTAAATTTAAAGCTCCAAAATAAACCTAATGAATTCGTAAGTGTCCTTTGAACATCGTACGATAAGTTAAGACTTCTTCCGACTCTTTATGCCACATTAGCAACTCAAAAGAACGTTAGTATAATGTAGAACGCCATACAGCTCCTATGTACACATTACAATACCGTACGTAAACTTAAAGCTCCATAATAAACCTAATGATTTCGTACGAGTCCTTTGAACATCGTACTACAAGTTAGGACATCTTACGACTCTTTATGCCAAATTAGCAACTAGAAAAGAACGTTAGTATAATGTAGAACGCCATACAGCTCCTAAGTACACCTTAAAATACCGTACATAAAATTAAAGCTCCATAATAGACCTAATGAATTCGTACGAGTCCTTTGAACATCGTACGACAAGTTGGGATATCTTATGACTCTTTATGCCATATAAGCAGCTTGAAAAGCACGTTAGAATAATGTAAGTCGTTTTACAACACCTAACAACATCTTACAACACCGTACGAAACCTTAAAACTCCATAATAAACCTAATGAATTCGTAAGTGTCCTTTGAACATCGTACGATAAGTTAAGACATCTTACGACTCTTTATGCCACATTAGCAACTCAACAGAGCGTTAGTATAAAGTAGGACGCCACACAGCTCCTAATTACACCTTACAATACCATAGGTAAACTTAAAACTCCATAATAAACCAAATAAATTCGTACGAGTCCTTTGAACATCATACTACAAGTTAGGACATCTTACGACTCTTTATGCCACATTAGCAACTAGAAAAGAACGTTAGTATAATGTAGAACGCCATACAGCTCCTAAGTACACCTTACAATACCATACGTAAACTTAAAGATCCAAAATAAACCTACTGAATTCGTAAGTGTTCTTTGAACATCGTACGAAAACTTAAGACTTCTTCCGACTCTTTATGCCACATTAGCAACTCAAAAGAACGTTAGTATAATGTAGAACGCCATACAGCTCCTATGTACACATTACAATACCGTACGTAAACTTAAAGCTCCATAATAAACCTAATGATTTCGTACGAGTCCTTTGAACATCGTACTACAAGTTAGGACATCTTACGACTCTTTATGCCAAATTAGCAACTAGAAAAGAAAGTTAGTATAATGTAGAACGCCATACAGCTCCTAAGTACACATTAAAATACCGTACATAAAATTAAAGCTCCATAATAGACCTAATGAATTCGTACGAGTCCTTTGAACATCGTACGACAAGTTGGGATATCTTATGACTCTTTATGCCATATAAGCAGCTTGAAAAGCACGTTAGAATAATGTAAGTCGTTTTACAACACCTAACAACATCTTACAACACCGTACGAAACCTTAAAACTCCATAATAAACCTAATGAATTCGTAAGTGTCCTTTGAACATCGTACGATAAGTTAAGACATCTTACGACTCTTTATGCCACATTAGCAACTCAACAGAGCGTTAGTATAAAGTAGGACGCCACACAGCTCCTAATTACACCTTACAATACCATAGGTAAACTTAAAACTCCATAATAAACCAAATAAATTCGTACGAGTCCTTTGAACATCATACTACAAGTTAGGACATCTTACGACTCTTTATGCCACATTAGCAACTAGAAAAGAACGTTAGTATAATGTAGAACGCCATACAGCTCCTAAGTACACCTTACAATACCATACGTAAACTTAAAGATCCAAAATAAACCTAATGAATTCGTAAGTGTTCTTTGAACATCGTACGAAAACTTAAGACTTCTTCCGACTCTTTATGCCACATTAGCAACTCAAAAGAACGTTAGTATAATGTAGAACGCCATACAGCTCCTATGTACACATTACAATACCGTACGTAAACTTAAAGCTCCATAATAAACCTAATGATTTCGTACGAGTCCTTTGAACATCGTACTACAAGTTAGGACATCTTACGACTCTTTATGCCAAATTAGCAACTAGAAAAGAAAGTTAGTATAATGTAGAACGCCATACAGCTCCTAAGTACACATTAAAATACCGTACATAAAATTAAAGCTCCATAATAGACCTAATGAATTCGTACGAGTCCTTTGAACATAGTACGACAAGTTGGGATATCTTATGACTCTTTATGCCATATAAGCAGCTTGAAAAGCACGTTAGAATAATGTAAGTCGTTTTACAACACCTAACAACATCTTACAACACCGTACGAAACCTTAAAACTCCATAATAAACCTAATGAATTCGTAAGTGTCCTTTGAACATCGTACGATAAGTTAAGACATCTTACGACTCTTTATGCCACATTAGCAACTCAACAGAGCTAGTATAAAGTAGGACGCCATACAGCTCCTAATTACACCTTACAATACCGTAGGTAAACTTAAAACTTCATAATAAACCTAATGAATTCGTACGAGTCCTTTGAACATCATACTACAAGTTAGGACATCTTACGACTCTTTATGCCACATTAGCAACTAGAAAAGAACGTTAGTATAATGTAGAACGCCATACAGCTCCTAAGTACACCTTACAATACCGTACTTAAATTTAAAGCTCCAAAATAAACCTAATGAATTCGTAAGTGTCCTTTGAACATCGTACGATAAGTTAAGACTTCTTCCGACTCTTTATGCCACATTAGCAACTCAAAAGAACGTTAGTATAATGTAGAACGCCATACAGCTCCTATGTACACATTACAATACCGTACGTAAACTTAAAGCTCCATAATAAACCTAATGAATTCGTACGAGTCCTTTGAACATCGTACTACAAGTTAGGACATCTTACGACTCTTTATGCCAAATTAGCAACTAGAAAAGAACGTTAGTATAATGTAGAACGCCATACAGCTCCTAAGTACACCTTAAAATACCGTACATAAAATTAAAGCTCCATAATAGACCTAATGAATTCGTACGAGTCCTTTGAACATCGTACGACAAGTTTGGATATCTTATGACTCTTTATGCCATATAAGCAGCTTGAAAAGCACGTTAGAATAATGTAAGACGTTTTACAACACCTAACAACATCTTACAACACCGTACGAAACCTTAAAACTCCATAATAAACCTAATGAATTCGTAAGTGTCCTTTGAACATCGTACGATAAGTTAAGACATCTTACGACTCTTTATGCCACATTAGCAACTCAACAGAGCGTTAGTATAAAGTAGGACGCCACACAGCTCCTAATTACACCTTACAATACCATAGGTAAACTTAAAACTCCATAATAAACCAAATAAATTCGTAAGAGTCCTTTGAACATCATACTACAAGTTAGGACATCTTACGACTCTTTATGCCACATTAGCAACTAGAAAAGAACGTTAGTATAATGTAGAACGCCATACAGCTCCTAAGTACACCTTACAATACCGTACGTAAACTAAAAGATCCAAAATAAACCTAATGAATTCGTAAGTGTTCTTTGAACATCGTACGAAAACTTAAGACTTCTTCCGACTCTTTATGCCACATTAGCAACTCAAAAGAACGTTAGTATAATGTAGAACGCCATACAGCTCCTATGTACACATTACAATACCGTACGTAAACTTAAAGCTCCATAATAAACCTAATGATTTCGTACGAGTCCTTTGAACATCGTACTACAAGTTAGGACATCTTACGACTCTTTATGCCAAATTAGCAACTAGAAAAGAACGTTAGTATAATGTAGAACGCCATACAGCTCCTAAGTACACCTTAAAATACCGTACATAAAATTAAAGCTCCATAACAGACCTAATGAATTCGTACGAGTCCTTTGAACATCGTACGACAAGTTGGGATATCTTATGACTCTTTATGCCATATAAGCAGCTTGAAAAGCACGTTAGAATAATGTAAGTCGTTTTACAACACCTAACAACATCTTACAACACCGTACGAAACCTTAAAACTCCATAATAAACCTAATGAATTCGTAAGTGTCCTTTGAACATCGTACGATAAGTTAAGACATCTTACGACTCTTTATGCCACATTAGCAACTCAACAGAGCTAGTATAAAGTAGGACGCCATACAGCTCCTAATTACACCTTACAATACCGTAGGTAAACTTAAAACTTCATAATAAACCTAATGAATTCGTACGAGTCCTTTGAACATCATACTACAAGTTAGGACATCTTACGACTCTTTATGCCACATTAGCAACTAGAAAAGAACGTTAGTATAATGTAGAACGCCATACAGCTCCTAAGTACACCTTACAATACCGTACTTAAATTTAAAGCTCCAAAATAAACCTAATGAATTCGTAAGTGTCCTTTGAACATCGTACGATAAGTTAAGACTTCTTCCGACTCTTTATGCCACATTAGCAACTCAAAAGAACGTTAGTATAATGTAGAACGCCATACAGCTCCTATGTACACATTACAATACCGTACGTAAACTTAAAGCTCCATAATAAACCTAATGAATTCGTACGAGTCCTTTGAACATCGTACTACAAGTTAGGACATCTTACGACTCTTTATGCCAAATTAGCAACTAGAAAAGAAAGTTAGTATAATGTAGAACGCCATACAGCTCCTAAGTACACCTTAAAATACCGTACATAAAATTAAAGCTCCATAATAGACCTAATGAATTCGTACGAGTCCTTTGAACATCGTACGACAAGTTGGGATATCTTATGACTCTTTATGCCATATAAGCAGCTTGAAAAGCACGTTAGAATAATGTAAGTCGTTTTACAACACCTAACAACATCTTACAACACCGTACGAAACCTTAAAACTCCATAATAAACCTAATGAATTCGTAAGTGTCCTTTGAACATCGTACGATAAGTTAAGACATCTTACGACTCTTTATGCCACATTAGCAACTCAACAGAGCTAGTATAAAGTAGGACGCCATACAGCTCCTAATTACACCTTACAATACCGTAGGTAAACTTAAAACTTCATAATAAACCTAATGAATTCGTACGAGTCCTTTGAACATCATACTACAAGTTAGGACATCTTACGACTCTTTATGCCACATTAGCAACTAGAAAAGAACGTTAGTATAATGTAGAACGCCATACAGCTCCTAAGTACACCTTACAATACCGTACTTAAATTTAAAGCTCCAAAATAAACCTAATGAATTCGTAAGTGTCCTTTGAACATCGTACGATAAGTTAAGACTTCTTCCGACTCTTTATGCCACATTAGCAACTCAAAAGAACGTTAGTATAATGTAGAACGCCATACAGCTCCTATGTACACATTACAATACCGTACGTAAACTTAAAGCTCCATAATAAACCTAATGATTTCGTACGAGTCCTTTGAACATCGTACTACATGTTAGGACATCTTACGACTCTTTATGCCAAATTAGCAACTAGAAAAGAACGTTAGTATAATGTAGAACACCATACAGCTCCTAAGTACACCTTACAATACCGTACGTAAACTTAAAGCTCCATAATAAAGCTAATGAATTCGTACGAGTCCTTTGAACATCGTACGACAAGTTTGGATATCTTATGCCTCTTTATGCCATATTAGCAGCTTGAAAAGCACGTTAGAATAATGTAAGACGTTTTACAACACCTAACAACATCTTACAACACCGTACGAAACCTTAAAACTCCATAATAAACCTAATGAATTCGTAAGTGTCCTTTGAACATCGTACGATAAGTTAAGACATCTTACGACTCTTTATGCCACATTAGCAACTCAAAAGAACGTTAGTAAAATGTAGAACGCCATACAGCTCCTATGTACACATTACAATACCGTACGTAAACTTAAAGCTACATAATAAACCTAATGAATTCGTACGAGTCCTTTGAACATCGTACTACAAGTTAGGACATCTTACGACTCTTTATGCCACATTAGCAACTAGAAAAGAACGTTAGTATAATGTAGAACGCCATACAGCTCCTAAGTACACCTTACAGTACCGTACGTAAACTTAAAGCTCCATAATAGACCTAATGAATTCGTACGAGTCCTTTGAACATCGTACGACAAGTTGGGATATCTTATGACTCTTTATGCCATATAAGCAGCTTGAAAAGCACGTTAGAATAATGTAAGTCGTTTTACAACACCTAACAACATCTTACAACACCGTACGAAACCTTAAAACTCCATAATAAACCTAATGAATTCGTAAGTGTCCTTTGAACATCGTACGATAAGTTAAGACATCTTACGACTCTTTATGCCACATTAGCAACTCAACAGAGCTAGTATAAAGTAGGACGCCATACAGCTCCTAATTACACCTTACAATACCGTAGGTAAACTTAAAACTTCATAATAAACCTAATGAATTCGTACGAGTCCTTTGAACATCATACTACAAGTTAGGACATCTTACGACTCTTTATGCCACATTAGCAACTAGAAAAGAACGTTAGTATAATGTAGAACGCCATACAGCTCCTAAGTACACCTTACAATACCGTACTTAAATTTAAAGCTCCAAAATAAACCTAATGAATTCGTAAGTGTCCTTTGAACATCGTACGATAAGTTAAGACTTCTTCCGACTCTTTATGCCACATTAGCAACTCAAAAGAACGTTAGTATAATGTAGAACGCCATACAGCTCCTATGTACACATTACAATACCGTACGTAAACTTAAAGCTCCATAATAAACCTAATGATTTCGTACGAGTCCTTTGAACATCGTACTACATGTTAGGACATCTTACGACTCTTTATGCCAAATTAGCAACTAGAAAAGAACGTTAGTATAATGTAGAACACCATACAGCTCCTAAGTACACCTTACAATACCGTACGTAAACTTAAAGCTCCATAATAAAGCTAATGAATTCGTACGAGTCCTTTGAACATCGTACGACAAGTTTGGATATCTTATGCCTCTTTATGCCATATTAGCAGCTTGAAAAGCACGTTAGAATAATGTAAGACGTTTTACAACACCTAACAACATCTTACAACACCGTACGAAACCTTAAAACTCCATAATAAACCTAATGAATTCGTAAGTGTCCTTTGAACATCGTACGATAAGTTAAGACATCTTACGACTCTTTATGCCACATTAGCAACTCAAAAGAACGTTAGTAAAATGTAGAACGCCATACAGCTCCTATGTACACATTACAATACCGTACGTAAACTTAAAGCTACATAATAAACCTAATGAATTCGTACGAGTCCTTTGAACATCGTACTACAAGTTAGGACATCTTACGACTCTTTATGCCACATTAGCAACTAGAAAAGAACGTTAGTATAATGTAGAACGCCATACAGCTCCTAAGTACACCTTACAGTACCGTACGTAAACTTAAAGCTCCATAATAGACCTAATGAATTCGTACGAGTCCTTTGAACATCGTACGACAAGTTGGGATATCTTATGACTCTTTATGCCATATAAGCAGCTTGAAAAGCACGTTAGAATAATGTAAGTCGTTTTACAACACCTAACAACATCTTACAACACCGTACGAAACTTAAAACTCCATAATAAACCTAATGAATTCGTAAGTGTCCTTTGAACATCGTACGATAAGTTAAGACATCTTACGACTCTTTATGCCACATTAGCAACTCAACAGAGCTAGTATAAAGTAGGACGCCATACAGCTCCTAATTACACCTTACAATACCGTAGGTAAACTTAAAACTTCATAATAAACCTAATGAATTCGTACGAGTCCTTTGAACATCATACTACAAGTTAGGACATCTTACGACTCTTTATGCCACATTAGCAACTAGAAAAGAACGTTAGTATAATGTAGAACGCCATACAGCTCCTAAGTACACCTTACAATACCGTACTTAAATTTAAAGCTCCAAAATAAACCTAATGAATTCGTAAGTGTCCTTTGAACATCGTACGATAAGTTAAGACTTCTTCCGACTCTTTATGCCACATTAGCAACTCAAAAGAACGTTAGTATAATGTAGAACGCCATACAGCTCCTATGTACACATTACAATACCGTACGTAAACTTAAAGCTCCATAATAAACCTAATGATTTCGTACGAGTCCTTTGAACATCGTACTACATGTTAGGACATCTTACGACTCTTTATGCCAAATTAGCAACTAGAAAAGAACGTTAGTATAATGTAGAACACCATACAGCTCCTAAGTACACCTTACAATACCGTACGTAAACTTAAAGCTCCATAATAAAGCTAATGAATTCGTACGAGTCCTTTGAACATCGTACGACAAGTTTGGATATCTTATGCCTCTTTATGCCATATTAGCAGCTTGAAAAGCACGTTAGAATAATGTAAGACGTTTTACAACACCTAACAACATCTTACAACACCGTACGAAACCTTAAAACTCCATAATAAACCTAATGAATTCGTAAGTGTCCTTTGAACATCGTACGATAAGTTAAGACATCTTACGACTCTTTATGCCACATTAGCAACTCAAAAGAACATTGTAAAATGTAGAACGCCATACAGCTCCTATGTACACATTACAATACCGTACGTAAACTTAAAGCTACATAATAAACCTAATGAATTCGTACGAGTCCTTTGAACATCGTACTACAAGTTAGGACATCTTACGACTCTTTATGCCACATTAGCAACTAGAAAAGAACGTTAGTATAATGTAGAACGCCATACAGCTCCTAAGTACACCTTACAGTACCGTACGTAAACTTAAAGCTCCATAATAAACCAAATGAATTCGTACGAGTCCTTTGAACGTCGTACGACAAGTTTGGATATCTTATGACTCTTTATGCCATATTAGCAGCTTGAAAAGCACGTTAGAATAATGTAAGACGTTTTACAACACCTAACAACATCTTACAACACCGTACGAAACCTTAAAACTCCATAATAAACCTAATGATTTCGTAAGTGTCCTTTGAACAACGTACGATAAGTTAAGACATCTTACGACTCTTTATGCCACATTAGCAACTCAACAGAGCGTTAGTATAAAGTAGGACGCCACACAGCTCCTAATTACACCTTACAATACCATAGGTAAACTTAAAACTCCATAATAAACCAAATAAATTCGTAAGAGTCCTTTGAACATCATACTACAAGTTAGGACATCTTACGACTCTTTATGCCACATTAGCAACTAGAAAAGAACGTTAGTATAATGTAGAACGCCATACAGCTCCTAAGTACACCTTACAATACCGTACGTAAACTAAAAGATCCAAAATAAACCTAATGAATTCGTAAGTGTTCTTTGAACATCGTACGAAAACTTAAGACTTCTTCCGACTCTTTATGCCACATTAGCAACTCAAAAGAACGTTAGTATAATGTAGAACGCCATACAGCTCCTATGTACACATTACAATAACGTACGTAAACTTAAAGCTCCATAATAAACCTAATGATTTCGTACGAGTCCTTTGAACATCGTACTACAAGTTAGGACATCTTACGACTCTTTATGCCAAATTAGCAACTAGAAAAGAACGTTAGTATAATGTAGAACGCCATACAGCTCCTAAGTACACCTTAAAATACCGTACATAAAATTAAAGCTCCATAACAGACCTAATGAATTCGTACGAGTCCTTTGAACATCGTACGACAAGTTGGGATATCTTATGACTCTTTATGCCATATAAGCAGCTTGAAAAGCACGTTAGAATAATGTAAGTCGTTTTACAACACCTAACAACATCTTACAACACCGTACGAAACCTTAAAACTCCATAATAAACCTAATGAATTCGTAAGTGTCCTTTGAACATCGTACGATAAGTTAAGACATCTTACGACTCTTTATGCCACATTAGCAACTCAACAGAGCTAGTATAAAGTAGGACGCCATACATCTCCTAATTACACCTTACAATACCGTAGGTAAACTTAAAACTTCATAATAAACCTAATAAATTCGTACGAGTCCTTTGAACATCATACTACAAGTTAGGACATCTTACGACTCTTTATGCCACATTAGCAACTAGAAAAGAACGTTAGTATAATGTAGAACGCCATACAGCTCCTAAGTACACCTTACAATACCGTACTTAAATTTAAAGCTCCAAAATAAACCTAATGAATTCGTAAGTGTCCTTTGAACATCGTACGATAAGTTAAGACTTCTTCCGACTCTTTATGCCACATTAGCAACTCAAAAGAACGTTAGTATAATGTAGAACGCCATACAGCTCCTATGTACACATTACAATACCGTACGTAAACTTAAAGCTACATAATAAACCTAATGAATTCGTACGAGTCCTTTGAACATCGTACTACAAGTTAGGACATCTTACGACTCTTTATGCCACATTAGCAACTAGAAAAGAACGTTAGTATAATGTAGAACGCCATACAGCTCCTAAGTACACCTTACAGTACCGTACGTAAACTTAAAGCTCCATAATAGACCTAATGAATTCGTACGAGTCCTTTGAACATCGTACGACAAGTTGGGATATCTTATGACTCTTTATGCCATATAAGCAGCTTGAAAAGCACGTTAGAATAATGTAAGTCGTTTTACAACACCTAACAACATCTTACAACACCGTACGAAACCTTAAAACTCCATAATAAACCTAATGAATTCGTAAGTGTCCTTTGAACATCGTACGATAAGTTAAGACATCTTACGACTCTTTATGCCACATTAGCAACTCAACAGAGCTAGTATAAAGTAGGACGCCATACAGCTCCTAATTACACCTTACAATACCGTAGGTAAACTTAAAACTTCATAATAAACCTAATGAATTCGTACGAGTCCTTTGAACATCATACTACAAGTTAGGACATCTTACGACTCTTTATGCCACATTAGCAACTAGAAAAGAACGTTAGTATAATGTAGAACGCCATACAGCTCCTAAGTACACCTTACAATACCGTACTTAAATTTAAAGCTCCAAAATAAACCTAATGAATTCGTAAGTGTCCTTTGAACATCGTACGATAAGTTAAGACTTCTTCCGACTCTTTATGCCACATTAGCAACTCAAAAGAACGTTAGTATAATGTAGAACGCCATACAGCTCCTATGTACACATTACAATACCGTACGTAAACTTAAAGCTCCATAATAAACCTAATGATTTCGTACGAGTCCTTTGAACATCGTACTACATGTTAGGACATCTTACGACTCTTTATGCCAAATTAGCAACTAGAAAAGAACGTTAGTATAATGTAGAACACCATACAGCTCCTAAGTACACCTTACAATACCGTACGTAAACTTAAAGCTCCATAATAAAGCTAATGAATTCGTACGAGTCCTTTGAACATCGTACGACAAGTTTGGATATCTTATGCCTCTTTATGCCATATTAGCAGCTTGAAAAGCACGTTAGAATAATGTAAGACGTTTTACAACACCTAACAACATCTTACAACACCGTACGAAACCTTAAAACTCCATAATAAACCTAATGAATTCGTAAGTGTCCTTTGAACATCGTACGATAAGTTAAGACATCTTACGACTCTTTATGCCACATTAGCAACTCAAAAGAACATTGTAAAATGTAGAACGCCATACAGCTCCTATGTACACATTACAATACCGTACGTAAACTTAAAGCTACATAATAAACCTAATGAATTCGTACGAGTCCTTTGAACATCGTACTACAAGTTAGGACATCTTACGACTCTTTATGCCACATTAGCAACTAGAAAAGAACGTTAGTATAATGTAGAACGCCATACAGCTCCTAAGTACACCTTACAGTACCGTACGTAAACTTAAAGCTCCATAATAAACCAAATGAATTCGTACGAGTCCTTTGAACGTCGTACGACAAGTTTGGATATCTTATGACTCTTTATGCCATATTAGCAGCTTGAAAAGCACGTTAGAATAATGTAAGACGTTTTACAACACCTAACAACATCTTACAACACCGTACGAAACCTTAAAACTCCATAATAAACCTAATGAATTCGTAAGTGTCCTTTGAACAACGTACGATAAGTTAAGACATCTTACGACTCTTTATGCCACATTAGCAACTCAACAGAGCGTTAGTATAAAGTAGGACGCCACACAGCTCCTAATTACACCTTACAATACCATAGGTAAACTTAAAACTCCATAATAAACCAAATAAATTCGTAAGAGTCCTTTGAACATCATACTACAAGTTAGGACATCTTACGACTCTTTATGCCACATTAGCAACTAGAAAAGAACGTTAGTATAATGTAGAACGCCATACAGCTCCTAAGTACACCTTACAATACCGTACGTAAACTAAAAGATCCAAAATAAACCTAATGAATTCGTAAGTGTTCTTTGAACATCGTACGAAAACTTAAGACTTCTTCCGACTCTTTATGCCACATTAGCAACTCAAAAGAACGTTAGTATAATGTAGAACGCCATACAGCTCCTATGTACACATTACAATAACGTACGTAAACTTAAAGCTCCATAATAAACCTAATGATTTCGTACGAGTCCTTTGAACATCGTACTACAAGTTAGGACATCTTACGACTCTTTATGCCAAATTAGCAACTAGAAAAGAACGTTAGTATAATGTAGAACGCCATACAGCTCCTAAGTACACCTTAAAATACCGTACATAAAATTAAAGCTCCATAACAGACCTAATGAATTCGTACGAGTCCTTTGAACATCGTACGACAAGTTGGGATATCTTATGACTCTTTATGCCATATAAGCAGCTTGAAAAGCACGTTAGAATAATGTAAGTCGTTTTACAACACCTAACAACATCTTACAACACCGTACGAAACCTTAAAACTCCATAATAAACCTAATGAATTCGTAAGTGTCCTTTGAACATCGTACGATAAGTTAAGACATCTTACGACTCTTTATGCCACATTAGCAACTCAACAGAGCTAGTATAAAGTAGGACGCCATACATCT
The DNA here is from genome assembly GCA_030867185.1 of Tagetes erecta. Lineage (NCBI taxonomy): Eukaryota > Viridiplantae > Streptophyta > Magnoliopsida > Asterales > Asteraceae > Tagetes > Tagetes erecta. The sequence goes on along the minus strand of CM061490.1, from coordinate 61,388,395 downwards.
CCTAATTACACCTTACAATACCGTAGGTAAACTTAAAACTTCATAATAAACCTAATGAATTCGTACGAGTCCTTTGAACATCATACTACAAGTTAGGACATCTTACGACTCTTTATGCCACATTAGCAACTAGAAAAGAACGTTAGTATAATGTAGAACGCCATACAGCTCCTAAGTACACCTTACAATACCGTACTTAAATTTAAAGCTCCAAAATAAACCTAATGAATTCGTAAGTGTCCTTTGAACATCGTACGATAAGTTAAGACTTCTTCCGACTCTTTATGCCACATTAGCAACTCAAAAGAACGTTAGTATAATGTAGAACGCCATACAGCTCCTATGTACACATTACAATACCGTACGTAAACTTAAAGCTCCATAATAAACCTAATGAATTCGTACGAGTCCTTTGAACATCGTACTACAAGTTAGGACATCTTACGACTCTTTATGCCAAATTAGCAACTAGAAAAGAAAGTTAGTATAATGTAGAACGCCATACAGCTCCTAAGTACACCTTAAAATACCGTACATAAAATTAAAGCTCCATAATAGACCTAATGAATTCGTACGAGTCCTTTGAACATCGTACGACAAGTTGGGATATCTTATGACTCTTTATGCCATATAAGCAGCTTGAAAAGCACGTTAGAATAATGTAAGTCGTTTTACAACACCTAACAACATCTTACAACACCGTACGAAACTTAAAACTCCATAATAAACCTAATGAATTCGTAAGTGTCCTTTGAACATCGTACGATAAGTTAAGACATCTTACGACTCTTTATGCCACATTAGCAACTCAACAGAGCTAGTATAAAGTAGGACGCCATACAGCTCCTAATTACACCTTACAATACCGTAGGTAAACTTAAAACTTCATAATAAACCTAATGAATTCGTACGAGTCCTTTGAACATCATACTACAAGTTAGGACATCTTACGACTCTTTATGCCACATTAGCAACTAGAAAAGAACGTTAGTATAATGTAGAACGCCATACAGCTCCTAAGTACACCTTACAATACCGTACTTAAATTTAAAGCTCCAAAATAAACCTAATGAATTCGTAAGTGTCCTTTGAACATCGTACGATAAGTTAAGACTTCTTCCGACTCTTTATGCCACATTAGCAACTCAAAAGAACGTTAGTATAATGTAGAACGCCATACAGCTCCTATGTACACATTACAATACCGTACGTAAACTTAAAGCTCCATAATAAACCTAATGATTTCGTACGAGTCCTTTGAACATCGTACTACATGTTATGACATCTTACGACTCTTTATGCCAAATTAGCAACTAGAAAAGAACGTTAGTATAATGTAGAACACCATACAGCTCCTAAGTACACCTTACAATACCGTACGTAAACGTAAAGCTCCATAATAAAGCTAATGAATTCGTACGAGTCCTTTGAACATCGTACGACAAGTTTGGATATCTTATGCCTCTTTATGCCATATTAGCAGCTTGAAAAGCACGTTAGAATAATGTAAGACGTTTTACAACACCTAACAACATCTTACAACACCGTACGAAACCTTAAAACTCCATAATAAACCTAATGAATTCGTAAGTGTCCTTTGAACATCGTGCGATAAGTTAAGACATCTTACGACTCTTTATGCCACATTAGCAACTCAAAAGAACGTTAGTAAAATGTAGAACGCCATACAGCTCCTATGTACACATTACAATACCGTACGTAAACTTAAAGCTACATAATAAACCTAATGAATTCGTACGAGTCCTTTGAACATCGTACTACAAGTTAGGACATCTTACGACTCTTTATGCCACATTAGCAACTAGAAAAGAACGTTAGTATAATGTAGAACGCCATACAGCTCCTAAGTACACCTTACAGTACCGTACGTAAACTTAAAGCTCCATAATAAACCAAATGAATTCGTACGAGTCCTTTGAACGTCGTACGACAAGTTTGGATATCTTATGACTCTTTATGCCATATTAGCAGCTTGAAAAGCACGTTAGAATAATGTAAGACGTTTTACAACACCTAACAACATCTTACAACACCGTACGAAACCTTAAAACTCCATAATAAACCTAATGAATTCGTAAGTGTCCTTTGAACAACGTACGATAAGTTAAGACATCTTACGACTCTTTATGCCACATTAGCAACTCAACAGAGCTAGTATAAAGTAGGACGCCATACAGCTCCTAATTACACCTTACAATACCGTAGGTAAGCTTAAAACTTCATAATAAACCTAATGAATTCGTACGAGTCCTTTGAACATCATACTACAAGTTAGGACATCTTACGACTCTTTATGCCACATTAGCAACTAGAAAAGAACGTTAGTATAATGTAGAACGCCATACAGCTCCTAAGTACACCTTACAATACCGTACTTAAATTTAAAGCTCCAAAATAAACCTAATGAATTCGTAAGGGTCCTTTGAACATCGTACGATAAGTTAAGACTTCTTCCGACTCTTTATGCCACATTAGCAACTCAAAAGAACGTTAGTATAATGTAGAACGCCATATAGCTCCTATGTACACATTACAATACCGTACGTAAACTTAAAGCTCCATAATAAACCTAATGATTTCGTACGAGTCCTTTGAACATCGTACTACAAGTTAGGACATCTTACGACTCTTTATGCCAAATTAGCAACTAGAAAACAACGTTAGTATAATGTAGAACACCATACAGCTCCTAAGTACACCTTACAATACCGTACGTAAACTTAAAGCTCCATAATAAACCTAATGAATTCGTACGAGTCCTTTGAACATCGTACGACAAGTTTGGATATCTTATGCCATATTAGCAGCTTGAAAAGCACGTTAGAATAATGTAAGACGTTTTACAACACCTAACAACATCTTACAACACCGTACGAAACCTTAAAACTCCATAATAAACCTAATGAATTCGTAAGTGTCCTTTGAACATCGTACGATAAGTTAAGACATCTTACGACTCTTTATGCCACATTAGCAACTCAAAAGAACGTTAGTAAAAGGTAGAACGCCATACAGCTCCTATGTACACATTACAATACCGTACGTAAACTTAAAGCTACATAATAAACCTAATGAATTCGTACGAGTCCTTTGAACATCGTACTACAAGTTAGGACATCTTACGACTCTTTATGCCACATTAGCAACTAGAAAAGAACGTTAGTATAATGTAGAACGCCATACAGCTCCTAAGTACACCTTACAGTACCGTACGTAAACTTAAAGCTCCATAATAAACCAAATGAATTCGTACGAGTCCTTTGAACGTCGTACGACAAGTTTGGATATCTTATGACTCTTTATGCCATATTAGCAGCTTGAAAAGCACGTTAGAATAATGTAAGACGTTTTACAACACCTAACAACATCTTACAACACCGTACGAAACATAAAAACTCCATAATAAACCTAATGAATTCGTAAGTGTCCTTTGAACATCGTACGATAAGTTAAGACATCTTACGACTCTTTATGCCACATTAGCAACTCAACAGAGCGTTAGTATAAAGTAGGACGCCATACAGCTCCTAATTACACCTTACAATACCGTAGGTAAACTTAAAACTCCATAATAAACCTAATGAATTCGTACGAGTCCTTTGAACATCATACTACAAGTTAGGACATCTTACGACTCTTTATGCCACATTAGCAACTAGAAAAGAACGTTAGTATAATGTAGAACGCCATACAGCTCCTAAGTACACATTACAGTACCGTACGTAAAGTTAAAGCTCCATAATAAACCTAATGAATTCGTACGAATCCTTTGAACATCGTACGACAAGTTAGGATATCTTATGACTCTTTATGCCATATTAGCACCTTGAAAAGCATGTTAGTATAGTGTAAGAAATTTACAACACCTAACAGCATCTTACAACACCGTACGAAACGTTAAAACTCCAAAATAAACCTAATGAATTCGTACGTGTCCTTTGAACATCGTACGATAAGTTAAGACATCTTATGACTCTTTATGCCACATTAGTAACTCAAAAGAGCGTTAGTATAATGTAGGACGCCATACAGCTCCTAAGTACACCTTAAAATACCGTACATAAAATTAAAGCTCCATAATAGACCTAATGAATTCGTACGAGTCCTTTGAACATCGTACGACAAGTTTGGATATCTTATGACTCTTTATGCCATATAAGCAGCTTGAAAAGCACGTTAGAATAATGTAAGACGTTTTACAACACCTAACAACATCTTACAACACCGTACGAAACCTTAAAACTCCATAATAAACCTAATGAATTCGTAAGTGTCCTTTGAACATCGTACGATAAGTTAAGACATCTTACGACTCTTTATGCCACATTAGCAACTCAACAGAGCGTTAGTATAAAGTAGGAGGCCACACAGCTCCTAATTACACCTTACAATACCATAGGTAAACTTAAAACTCCATAATAAACCAAATAAATTCGTACGAGTCCTTTGAACATCATACTACAAGTTAGGACATCTTACGACTCTTTATGCCACATTAGCAACTAGAAAAGAACGTTAGTATAATGTAGAACGCCATACAGCTCCTAAGTACACCTTACAATACCGTACGTAAACTTAAAGATCCAAAATAAACCTAATGAATTCGTAAGTGTTCTTTGAACATCGTACGAAAACTTAAGACTTCTTCCGACTCTTTATGCCACATTAGCAACTCAAAAGAACGTTAGTATAATGTAGAACGCCATACAGCTCCTATGTACACATTACAATACCGTACGTAAACTTAAAGCTCCATAATAAACCTAATGAATTCGTAAGAGTCCTTTGAACATCGTACTACAAGTTAGGACATCTTACGACTCTTTATGCCAAATTAGCAACTAGAAAAGTACGTTAGTATAATGTAGAACGCCATACAGCTCTTAAGTACACCTTACAATACCGTACGTAAACTTAAAGCTCCATAATAAACCTAATGAATTCGTACGAGTCCTTTGAACATCGTACGACAAGTTTGGAAATCTTATGCCTCTTTATGCCATATTAGCAGCTTGAAAAGCACGTTAGAATAATGTAAGACGTTTTACAACACCTAACAACATCTTACAACACCGTACGAAACCTTAAAACTCCATAATAAACCTAATGAATTCGTAAGTGTCCTTTGAACATCGTACGATAAGTTAAGACATCTTACGACTCTTTATGCCACATTAGCAACTCAAAAGAACGTTAGTAAAATGTAGAACGCCATACAGGTCCTATGTACACATTACAATACCGTACGTAAACTTAAAGCTACATAATAAACCTAATGAATTCGTACGAGTCCTTTTAACATCGTACTACAAGTTAGGACATCTTACGACTTTATGCCACATTAGCAACTAGAAAAGAACGTTAGAATAATGTAAGCCGTTTTACAACAGCTAACAACATCTTACAACACCGTACGAAACCTTAAAACTCCATAATAAACCTAATGAATTCGTAAGTGTCCTTTGAACATCGTACGATAAGTTAAGACATCTTACGACTCTTTATGCCACATTAGCAACTCAACAGAGCGTTAGTATAAAGTAGGACGCCATACAGCTCCTAATTACACCTTACAATACCGTAGGTAAACTTAAAACTCCATAATAAACCTAATGAATTCGTACGAGTCCTTTGAACATCATACTACAAGTTAGGACATCTTACGACTCTTTATGCCACATTAGCAACTAGAAAAGAACGTTAGTATAATGTAGAACACCATACAGCTCCTAAGTACACCTTACAATACCGTACGTAAACTTAAAGCTCCAAAATAAACCTAATGAATTCGTAAGTGTCCTTTGAACATCGTACGATAAGTTAAGACATCTTCCGACTCTTTATGCCACATTAGCAACTCAAAAGAACGTTAGTATAATGTAGAACGCCATACAGCTCCTATGTACACATTACAATACCGTACGTAAACTTAAAGCTCCATAATAAACCTAATGATTTCGTACGAGTCCTTTGAACATCGTACTACAAGTTAGGACATCTTACGACTCTTTATGCCAAATTAGTAACTAGAAAAGAACGTTAGTATAATGTAGAACGCCATACAACTCCTAAGTACACCTTACAATACAGTACGTAAACTTAAAGCTCCATAATAAACCTAATGAATTCGTACGAGTCCTTTGAACATCGTACAACAAGTTTGGATATCTTATGCCTCTTTATGCCATATTAGCAGCTTGAAAAGCACGTTAGAATAATGTAAGACATTTTACAACACCTAACAACATCTTACAATACCGTACGTAAACTTAAAGCTACAGAATAAACCTAATGAATTCGTAAGTGTCCTTTGAACATAGTACTACAAGTTAGGACATCTTACGACTCTTTATGCCACATTAGCAACTAGAAAAGAACGTTAGTATAATGTAGAACGCCATACAGCTCCTAAGTACACCTTACAGTACCGTACGTAAACTTAAAGCTCCATAATAAACCAAATGAATTCGTACGAGTCCTTTGAACGTCGTACGACAAGTTTGGATATCTTATGACTCTTTATGCCATATTAGCTGCTTGAAAAGCACGTTAGAATAATGTAAGCCGTTTTACAACAGCTAACAACATCTTACAACACCGTACGAAACCTTAAAACTCCGTAATAAACCTAATGAATTCGTAAGTGTCCTTTGAACATCGTACGATAAGTTAAGACATCTTACGACTCTTTATGCCACATTAGCAACTCAACAGAGCGTTAGTATAAAGTAGGACGCCATACAGCTCCTAATTACACCTTACAATACCGTAGGTAAACTTAAAACTCCATAATAAACCTAATGAATTCGTACGAGTCCTTTGAACATCATACTACAAGTTAGGACATCTTACGACTCTTTATGCCACATTAGCAACTAGAAAAGAACGTTAGTATAATGTAGAATGCCATACAGCTCCTAAGTACACCTTACAGTACCGTACGTAAAGTTAAAGCTCCATAATAAACCTAATGAATTCGTACGAGTCCTTTGAACATCGTACGACAAGTTAGGATATCTTATGACTCTTTATGCCATATTAGCACTTTGAAAAGCATGTTAGTATAGTGTAAGAAATTTACAACACCTAACAGCATCTTACAACACCGTACGAAACGTTAAAACTCCAAAATAAACCTAATGAATTCGTACGTGTCCTTTGAACATCGTACGATAAGTTAAGACATCTTATGACTCTTTATGCCACATTAGTAACTCAAAAGAGCGTTAGTGTCACACCCCAAAAATCGTCGCAGCGGAAATAAACGATATTATGGTGTAATGAGCGAAGTTGGCACCCATTAATTATAAAGCAAACATCCACATTAATTTAAAATAGTTGATTATGTTAACGTTGACACGTCAACATCCACAATATTCATTAAGAAAAACATCAATTGTCTTAACGAAGCATAATTGTTTGAAATAAAAACTTAAGCGGAATTTTTAAGAAAGCGGTCCCAGAACAACTAAAACACAGGTGGAGTTTGCAGTCCAAAACTGTCCTTCCACACATACCCGGAGCCTATCATTTCGTACCTGAAAAACATGTAAAAACTGAGTCAACATAAAGTTGGTGAGTTTTCGGGTTTAATCATAAATAAAATCATTTGTCATTCACAATTGATATGCTTGGCTTTGAGACGTCAACAAGACCATACGTCAAAGAGCTAGCTAGGCCCAACGACAAATGAATCATCAAGTCATGGGTTCATAATCAACCAAGAAACGAGGTTCCCTCACAACATTCAACTTATATTCCCCCGCATGTCAACACGATCAGAGCGACTGATCACGAGGGGCGGAATTCCAATCCCGATAGATCTACCAATATAACCTGTGGTTTCTCACTCCAAGAGAAATAAATGATTACGAGAGGGCAATGTGTACACTTTCACAACAAACACCCATGCCATCATTTTGGTCATACACAATATGTCTCCCAATACACATCAAAACAAGTTAAACAATTACATGTTTTTCCCCCAAAACAGTTAAATAAAACATTATTTAAAAAGGGGCCGAAGAACTCACATTGAATACGCCAAAAGCTAGCAAAATATAAGCCCAATGAAAACACCACTTAAGAATGCCCTATACACAAGGACCCGTTCAAAAGATGCACACAAATACAAAGTCTAAAACCATGTAGGTTGTTCACCAAAACCTAACTAGACTTATGTGAAAACATTTCATTTACAAAAACAACCCTTTCATTTTAATGACCCGTTGGTGACCCATGCCTTTAAAGTGTTATATATATAGTAACACACACTTAACCATAAGTAACATGTAAAAGTCACATTTAGCCCATCACTTGCCTAAGTAATATATATACTTACACAATTTCATACAAAACTTAGGAAAATATATTAATCATATTCATGCCATGATCACAATTTATAGTACTTAGTAAAAATACACATTATTCCTAGTTAACTAGCATGCATTTCTAACATGACGGTTAACACTTAACGAGATATTTAACCACGTTTTCACAAGCAACTTACTTTATCATATATAAATCTACAACAAAACATAATATTATACCACATAAATCATGTTTCACATATTATTCATACAAGTCACAATACAAGTCCAACGTGTCAATTTCTTACAAATCCGGGCACGTTTTTGGGTCACGGAAAGCAACCCAATACCCGCATTTTTGTCATTTCTTTTAGATCACTTTCAAATCAGTAAGTTTCCTTCAAAATATGTCCAAAGTTTCTGATCCAAAACAGTTTACAAAAATATTGCGTTTTAGAGTCGAAAATCGTCGTTTTCGGCTTTGCCGGGTACATAGTTTGCTTGTTTTTGGGCTCAAAACTCCACGTTTTTGTACCAAACTTTAAATATCATATTTTTACATAAAAATACACTTAAGAATCTGTTAAAATATAATTTTGACATATTTTACATTTTTAAGCAAAAATCGGTGCGTTTTACGCGTATTTTTGTACCAAAAACCATTATTTATAAGGTTTAAATCATTTCTTTGTTATAATACATTTAAAATACTTATTTTATAAAGTTTATAAATATTTAAAAATATGTTTTAAGTCAGAATATATTTTAGTTTTTATATTTGTTCAAAAATACATAAAAGTTACATTTAAACATTTTTAATCATCAAGTATCATACATCAACACTTAACACATGTATAAACACTTTTACACTTAGTGAAATAACTTATTTTCTCATGTCATACTTAGCATAGCAAAACACTTAACATACTTATATTTATCCATTTCTTAAACTAACATGTATCAAGTTTGCATAAAAACAACATCTTTCATCTTTATAACATATGAACATATTCTTGCAAGTAATATTCATAACACTTTTCAAGTTACTCAAAAGTCATCTAGTGACATTATCATCATATTTCCATTTACATCTATTTGCATGTCAAGATCCAACCTTTTTATATGCATCTTTTAACAAATCTTACATGATTTCAAACAACATACATATATACATACATGCATACAATCTACGGCCATACATACATACATGTGCAAAAATCATATTTTCAATACCCATACTTATCATACATGTGTTCATTTAATCTTATTTCCAACAAAACAACTTTCAACACTTAGATCTAAACATCATCAATGCAAGAACACAACATTATCATCATTTTACTAACATGTAAATACTCACACACACACCAAAAACCTACGGATCTACATCCATATGCACCCAAAAATCATGTTTTGATAACCACACATAACACACACTTGTTCATTTCTTCCATTTTCCTTTATCAACTTTCAAAACCATACATTTAACACTTATGAAATCTTGTTTTCAAAAATCAAAAACACACACACACTCATACATACATACATACGGACATGACATACACACACACACCCATTTGAAAAACCCATTTTCATTTCAAAAACATTCATCTTTCGGTTTCGGATTTGGTGAACAACACTTCAAGAACACCATCTTGAACACTTTTAAATCATAAAAATCAAAATGAAAAGTGTTCCTACCTTAGATGAACACTAGAAAAGATGAAGAGAATGGATTTTAGCCTTAAACACCTCTTGGTTACACTTTCTTGCTTCCAAGACCACCAAATCTTCAAGGTTTTGCAACAAGGTGTAAGAGATGAATATGGAGAGTGTAGAGAGAGAGATGGCCGAGATTTTTGAGGGTGGAGTGGTATTGGATCGGTTTTGGGGTGAAGGAAAGAAGAAGATGGAGTGTGGGAGTGGTGAAGATATTATGGTTGGGTTTTTGGGTTAAGTGAGAATATTAAAGATAGATTTAAAAAGATTTGTTGGGAATGTGTGGGGGAGTAGGCCTAGGGCCGGTTTTCTTTAAAAAAAAAAAAGAAATTTTACAAGTTTTTATATAATACACAATACACAATTAAATCACTAACATGTTATTAAGTCTTGTAAACTTTTATCCCCATATTTGCCATAATACTTCCAATATTATTATTTTACTCTTAAAATAGTAAAAATATAAAAATAAATATTTTAATGTGTTCCGGGTAGTGTACTGGTAGTAAAACCGGGCAAAAACTGAAACACACGCGATAACCGGAAAACAACGGATAAAATACATCGCTTTTAGTTTTTATTATGTTTTCACTTAAACACACCCAAAATATATTATTTGATGCTATTTCGAGCATTATACCAATTGTTGGACTGTTAAAAATCATCGGGCAGTCACCAACGTTCATTACGGGGTATTTAACCGCTACGCGATTAAGCAATTTCAAAAATCACAATTTGTCACACAATGCACAAAATGGGCTTAACTAACTTTAATAAAACCTTAAATATCATAATTAAGTCAAATGACGCAATTTTAAAATTATGCACGTTTTAAGCTAGTACGAATATTGACCTGGAAATTTGCCGAGTGTCACAGTCTTCCCCCGTTTAGGAAATTTCGTCCCGAAATTTTACATGGACGAATTCAATTAAGATTTAGATAGGAACAAATAGGGGTATTTTTGCTTCATCTGGTCTTCACGCTCCCACGTATACTCTGGTCCACGCTTAGAGTTCCATCTAACCTTGACCAATTTAATACGGCTTCGTCTAAGTTTTTGGACCTTCGAATCCATGACCTCAACGGGTTTCTCAACGAAATGAAGTTTATCATCAACACGGACCTCATCAGGCGGTATCACCAAGGTTTCATCGGACAAACACTTTTTCAAGTTCGAAACGTGGAATACGTCATGCACGTTACTAAGTTCACTAGGTAACTCAAGTCTATAAGCAACTGGGCCTATCCTTTTCAAGATTTCAAAAGGTCCTATGTATCGGGGACTAAGCTTCCCCTGGTTGACAAATCTAGTCACACCTTTCCAAGGTGAGACCTTCAAAAATACACGATCACCTACTTGAAACTCTAAGGGTTTCCTTCGGTTATCCGCATAACTCTTTTGCCGACTGGCTGCGGCTTCTAACCTTTTCCTAACTTGGGAAACTTTATCAGTCGTTTCCTGGATAATCTCAGGACCAGTTAGCTCTTTTTCACCAATTTCAGCCCAACAAAGGGGTGAACGACATTTTCTACCATACAAGGCTTCAAAAGGGGCGGCTTTAATACTAGCGTGATAACTGTTGTTATAAGAAAATTCAGCTAAAGGAAGGTGGGTATCCCAATTACCACCGAAATCAATCACGCAAGCTCGTAACAAGTCCTCCAACGTTTGGATTGTACGTTCACTTTGGCCGTCCGTTTGAGGATGATAAGCAGTGCTCATATCTAAACGAGTACCTAGGGCTCTATGCAAGGCTCTCCAAAACCTAGAGGTAAAGCGGCTATCTCTATCAGAGATAATCGAAACAGGCACACCATGACGAGACACGACTTCCTTAAGATAGATCTTTGACAACTTCCCTACTTTATAAGACTCCTTAATGGGCAAAAAGTGAGCAGATTTCGTCAAACGATCAACAATTACCCAAATAGCGTTATTACCACTAGATGTGCGGGGTAACTTCGTTATGAAATCCATCGCAATTCGCTCCCATTTCCATTGAGGAATTTCAGGTTGTTGCAAGAGTCCTGAAGGCTTTTGATATTCAGCCTTAACCTTAGAACAAGTTATACATTTACTTACATAGGATGCTATCTCTCGCTTCATATTGGGCCACCAATAAAGTTCCTTCACATCTTTGTACATCTTATCCGAACCAGGGTGAATCGAATACCTAGACTTGTGAGCTTCATCTAAGATGAGCTCCCGCAAGTTTCCAAAACGAGGTATCCAAATTCGGTTCGCGAAGTACATCACGTTCTCGAACTTAGGCACCAAGTTCTTAACCATGCCCTGCATACTTTCACTTTTCAGATTTTCCTCCTTTAGAGCTTCTCTCTGAGCATCACGTACTCGAGAGGTGAGATTCGATTGGACAGTCATTTCTAGGGCTCGCACTCGCAAAGGTCTCTCCCTTTCCTTTCTGCTGAGTGCGTCAGCAACAACGTTGGCTTTTCCCGGGTGATAACGGATATCACAGTCATAGTCGTTCAATAACTCGACCCAACGTCGCTGTCTCATGTTGAGCTCTTTCTGCTCAAAGATATGCTGAAGGCTCTTATGATCAGTGTACACGACACACTTAGTACCATAAAGATAATGTCTCCATATCTTTAGTGCAAACACCACCGCACCTAACTCCAAGTCATGCGTGGTGTAATTCTTTTCATGCACTTTGAGTTGTCTAGACGCATAAGCTATCACCTTATCTCTCTGCATCAAGACACACCCGAGACCTAGACGCGAGGCGTCACAATAAACTACGAAATCATCATTTCCCTCGGGAAGAGATAGGATCGGTGCACTACACAATTTCTGCTTTAGCGTCTGGAACGCTTCTTCCTGCTTCTCACACCATTCATACTTTCGATCCTTACTAGTCAACAAGGTTAGGGGCTGGGCTATTTTGGAGAAGTTTTCAATAAATCTACGATAGTATCCTGCCAATCCTAAGAATTGTCGTACTTCCGTAGGGCTTCTCGGTGCTTCCCAATTTTTGATAGCCTCTATTTTCGCAGGATCCACGTGGATTCCTTCCATATTGATCACATGACCAAGAAAATGAACCTCCCTAAGCCAAAACTCGCACTTGGAAAACTTCGCATACAACTTCTCATTTCTTAACGTTTCTAAGATCAGCTTAAGGTGCTGCTCATGATCTTCCTTTGATCGCGAGTAGATCAGAATATCATCTATGAATACTATCACAAATTTATCTAAGTAAGGTTTACACACCCTATTCATAAGATCCATGAACACAGCAGGCGCATTCGTTAACCCAAATGGCATTACCAAAAATTCATAATGACCGTAACGTGTCCTAAAAGCGGTTTTCGGAACATCTTCTTCCGCTATCTGCAACTGATGATAGCCGGATCGCAAATCAATCTTGGAATAGAAACTAGATCCTTGCAGTTGGTCAAACAGATCATCTATCCTAGGCAACGGATATCTATTCTTAATGGTCAGCTTATTCAATTCACGATAGTCAATACACATCCTAAACGATCCATCTTTCTTTTTAACAAATAACACAGGTGCTCCCCACGGGGAAAAACTTGGTCGAATGAATCCTTTATCAAGCAATTCTTGCAATTGCTTCGACAACTCTTGAAGTTCAGATGGAGCTAATCGATATGGCGATCGAGCAATGGGGGCTGCACCAGGAATTAAATCGATTCTAAATTCAATCTGCCTAGACGGAGGCAATCCTGGCAAATCCTCAGGAAAAACATCTTGAAAATCGCAAACTACCGGAATCTCTTCTAATTTCAGCTCCTTAACATCGGTGTCAATAGCTTTCACTAGAAACGCAGGAAGTCCTTCACACAGACACGCGTACGCTTGCTTAACATTGATGACCTTCAAGTAGGAGTTCTCTTTCTCACCATGAATCGTTATCGTTTCGCCGCTGGAACTTAGAAGGCGGACAACCTTCTCGTGACACACAACTTCGGCACGATTTTTGGATAGCCAATCCATACCAATCACGACATCAAAACTACCCAGTATAACAGGCAAAAGATCTATACTAAATGATTGATTACCTAAGCATAAGGTACAACCTCTATATACTGAATCTGCTATGATTTTCTTACCGTTAGCTATTTCGATAATATATTTCTTATCTAACTTATCCACCTTAGCATTAAGCAACGATTCAAAATCTTTAGACACAAAACTCAAGTCGGCGCCGGTATCAAATAACACTGATGCGTAATGGTTATTAACAAGGAACGTACCCGTAACCACAGTAGGCTCTTGTCGCGCATCCTTCGCGTTCATCTCGAATGCTCTTCCCTTAGCATTCGTCCCCTTCAACTTAGGACAATTCCTCCTGATATGTCCTACTGATCCACACTCAAAACAATTCCTATACGGCTTCCCAGTCCTCTCATCTAACTTAACCCTACAAGCTTGAGCTTGATGTCCAAACTTCTGACATCTCGAACACACATTACACGCACCACCATGGTTGTACCCGCACTTATTGCACTTTGGGTACGCACCATCCCTACTTGCATTGGCGGTGTACATCTTGCCAGAGTTAAAGTTGGATCCTTTCTTATTGCCTGCACGACCTTTGGGTGCTCCAGCCCACTTCCTCTTTCCATCAGAGGATTTCCCATCACCACTACCAAACTGTTTCTCAGACTCAAACACTTTCTTACCACCATCTACAGGATTCTTTCCATGATCAACCTTTTTGGTCAGCACACCCCTACGCACCGCATCATCAGTCAATGACAGTGCCAAGCTCACGGCACTTTGGATCGATGTAGGGTTCGATGCTGTAACCATGCCACGGATTTGTGGTGCTAAACCCCAAATGTATCGTTCGACCCGTACATACTCGGGAGTGACCATCCGAGGAACAAGTCTAGCAAGGTCATTAAACTTAGAGGTGTAGGCTCTTACTTCGGCACCTTCCATGGTTAGATCCCAAAATTCAGTTTCTGCCTTCTGGAGTTCATTGCGGGGGCAATACTCCTTTATCAGCATCTCTTTCAGTCGCACCCACGAGAGGTTAGTAACAGCCTCTTCTCCCATGGTCTGCTTCTGGGAATTCCACCATGTCAGTGCTTCGTTCTGAAAGGAACACGCGGCGTACATCACCTTCTGCGATTCGGCGCAAGCGCTGATGGCCATCACAGATTCCATCTTCTCAATCCATCGCAGGATGTTAAGTGGACCCTCAGCTCCAGTGAAGACTATGGGACCGCAACCTTGGAACGTCTTATAGGTGCATCCCACACTTCGTCCTCCTGCTTTCATAAGCATCAAGTCCGCCCATCATTATGATATACAAGGTATAATCATTATGCACTATGGGTGGTATAACAAATTCTTGCAAAATCTATTATACCTGAACCACTGCCCAGAGACGTGCCACTGCCGCCTGCTCCACGCCCACGACCACGACCCTGTCCAAGGTTTGCATCGTGTTGGTCTAAAGCGGCATTGACATGTTGGGAAATCAATTGGGCCAACTCCTCGGCTGTTCCTGGAATACCACTACCAGTGCCGGTCGCTGTTGTTCGGGTTCTCGGAGGCATGACTTAGTTCTAAGAATCAAAATATTATTAGTAAGTATATGCATGAATATATTTATGTATATATATTAACGAGGAGGTTTCACGTTTTCAATTCTAACGTTTAGCGTACTTAATCTATTACCACATAATGCAACTAATCAATCATGCAATATATTGAACATAATTAATCATAAATTACCAAAAGATTTTTCCAAAATAAAGTTTTTCGCCAAAATAAATGTTTTTGCCAAAATAAAAGTTTTTGCCAAAACGGCCCCAAAATTTTGACCAAAAACGGTCACCAAAGTGTAAACCATATCCAACATACAACAAAAGAAAAACAAACAATTCAACCAAAGTTCAAAAGTAAATAAAAGGTAATGCAATGCAACTTCTCATCGCAACCCTAATGGCACGACTCATAAATGTCCATCATGATTTTGACTGAGTCAAACGCATCGTTGAGCTTCATCTTCACTTCTGCTAGCTCTTTCTCTAGAGCCTCTATCCTTTCCCTGTCACTCAAAACCACTTTGGTCTTCCTCTTCCTTTGCCTAGTAT
The DNA here is from genome assembly GCA_030867185.1 of Tagetes erecta. Taxonomy (NCBI): domain Eukaryota; kingdom Viridiplantae; phylum Streptophyta; class Magnoliopsida; order Asterales; family Asteraceae; genus Tagetes; species Tagetes erecta. Next base: position 61,372,249 of record CM061490.1, on the reverse strand, counting down.
ATACATGACGAATCACAGGGGTAGGTCGGTCTAAAAGAGATGGGGGTAAGGGAAGTAACTCCCTTGCCACAAAAGATGACTTGGGGGTAATGGTCGGTCCAACATGAGACAAAGCGCTAATATCAGGCTTTATGTCTTCCTCAATCCACCCGTTGCTCGTATGCTCCGAGCCGGGCATAAAAGAGGCAGCAAAGAAATTAAAACCATCATGATAAGAAGACATCTGTGACACAAAAGGCATATTCGCACTTAACTCATAGCTTAAAAATAATCAAATGCATATAAATCACATAAGGTACACATAGGTATGCAACAATTTTAAACCACACAAAGTAAGTTTAGATACGCAATCCAACAAATCAACACGCACACCAAAAGTGCTCGGGAATTTATGGAAGTGTTTTGGGACTTTTAAGATTTTTCAAAATAATTTCAGTTATAGTCTAGAAATATTTTCAAAAACTTTTTCTAGTTCGCTATAACCAATGGCTCTGATACCAACTTCTGTCACACCCCAAAAATCGTCGCAGCGGAAATAAACGATATTATGGTGTAATGAGCGAAGTTGGCACCCATTAATTATAAAGCAAACATCCACATTAATTTAAAATAGTTGATTATGTTAACGTTGACACGTCAACATCCACAATATTCATTAAGAAAAACATCAATTGTCTTAACGAAGCATAATTGTTTGAAATAAAAACTTAAGCGGAATTTTTAAGAAAGCGGTCCCAGAACAACTAAAACACAGGTGGAGTTTGCAGTCCAAAACTGTCCTTCCACACATACCCGGAGCCTATCATTTCGTACCTGAAAAACATGTAAAAACTGAGTCAACATAAAGTTGGTGAGTTTTCGGGTTTAATCATAAATAAAATCATTTGTCATTCACAATTGATATGCTTGGCTTTGAGACGTCAACAAGACCATACGTCAAAGAGCTAGCTAGGCCCAACGACAAATGAATCATCAAGTCATGGGTTCATAATCAACCAAGAAACGAGGTTCCCTCACAACATTCAACTTATATTCCCCCGCATGTCAACACGATCAGAGCGACTGATCACGAGGGGCGGAATTCCAATCCCGATAGATCTACCAATATAACCTGTGGTTTCTCACTCCAAGAGAAATAAATGATTACGAGAGGGCAATGTGTACACTTTCACAACAAACACCCATGCCATCATTTTGGTCATACACAATATGTCTCCCAATACACATCAAAACAAGTTAAACAATTACATGTTTTTCCCCCAAAACAGTTAAATAAAACATTATTTAAAAAGGGGCCGAAGAACTCACATTGAATACGCCAAAAGCTAGCAAAATATAAGCCCAATGAAAACACCACTTAAGAATGCCCTATACACAAGGACCCGTTCAAAAGATGCACACAAATACAAAGTCTAAAACCATGTAGGTTGTTCACCAAAACCTAACTAGACTTATGTGAAAACATTTCATTTACAAAAACAACCCTTTCATTTTAATGACCCGTTGGTGACCCATGCCTTTAAAGTGTTATATATATAGTAACACACACTTAACCATAAGTAACATGTAAAAGTCACATTTAGCCCATCACTTGCCTAAGTAATATATATACTTACACAATTTCATACAAAACTTAGGAAAATATATTAATCATATTCATGCCATGATCACAATTTATAGTACTTAGTAAAAATACACATTATTCCTAGTTAACTAGCATGCATTTCTAACATGACGGTTAACACTTAACGAGATATTTAACCACGTTTTCACAAGCAACTTACTTTATCATATATAAATCTACAACAAAACATAATATTATACCACATAAATCATGTTTCACATATTATTCATACAAGTCACAATACAAGTCCAACGTGTCAATTTCTTACAAATCCGGGCACGTTTTTGGGTCACGGAAAGCAACCCAATACCCGCATTTTTGTCATTTCTTTTAGATCACTTTCAAATCAGTAAGTTTCCTTCAAAATATGTCCAAAGTTTCTGATCCAAAACAGTTTACAAAAATATTGCGTTTTAGAGTCGAAAATCGTCGTTTTCGGCTTTGCCGGGTACATAGTTTGCTTGTTTTTGGGCTCAAAACTCCACGTTTTTGTACCAAACTTTAAATATCATATTTTTACATAAAAATACACTTAAGAATCTGTTAAAATATAATTTTGACATATTTTACATTTTTAAGCAAAAATCGGTGCGTTTTACGCGTATTTTTGTACCAAAAACCATTATTTATAAGGTTTAAATCATTTCTTTGTTATAATACATTTAAAATACTTATTTTATAAAGTTTATAAATATTTAAAAATATGTTTTAAGTCAGAATATATTTTAGTTTTTATATTTGTTCAAAAATACATAAAAGTTACATTTAAACATTTTTAATCATCAAGTATCATACATCAACACTTAACACATGTATAAACACTTTTACACTTAGTGAAATAACTTATTTTCTCATGTCATACTTAGCATAGCAAAACACTTAACATACTTATATTTATCCATTTCTTAAACTAACATGTATCAAGTTTGCATAAAAACAACATCTTTCATCTTTATAACATATGAACATATTCTTGCAAGTAATATTCATAACACTTTTCAAGTTACTCAAAAGTCATCTAGTGACATTATCATCATATTTCCATTTACATCTATTTGCATGTCAAGATCCAACCTTTTTATATGCATCTTTTAACAAATCTTACATGATTTCAAACAACATACATATATACATACATGCATACAATCTACGGCCATACATACATACATGTGCAAAAATCATATTTTCAATACCCATACTTATCATACATGTGTTCATTTAATCTTATTTCCAACAAAACAACTTTCAACACTTAGATCTAAACATCATCAATGCAAGAACACAACATTATCATCATTTTACTAACATGTAAATACTCACACACACACCAAAAACCTACGGATCTACATCCATATGCACCCAAAAATCATGTTTTGATAACCACACATAACACACACTTGTTCATTTCTTCCATTTTCCTTTATCAACTTTCAAAACCATACATTTAACACTTATGAAATCTTGTTTTCAAAAATCAAAAACACACACACACTCATACATACATACATACGGACATGACATACACACACACACCCATTTGAAAAACCCATTTTCATTTCAAAAACATTCATCTTTCGGTTTCGGATTTGGTGAACAACACTTCAAGAACACCATCTTGAACACTTTTAAATCATAAAAATCAAAATGAAAAGTGTTCCTACCTTAGATGAACACTAGAAAAGATGAAGAGAATGGATTTTAGCCTTAAACACCTCTTGGTTACACTTTCTTGCTTCCAAGACCACCAAATCTTCAAGGTTTTGCAACAAGGTGTAAGAGATGAATATGGAGAGTGTAGAGAGAGAGATGGCCGAGATTTTTGAGGGTGGAGTGGTATTGGATCGGTTTTGGGGTGAAGGAAAGAAGAAGATGGAGTGTGGGAGTGGTGAAGATATTATGGTTGGGTTTTTGGGTTAAGTGAGAATATTAAAGATAGATTTAAAAAGATTTGTTGGGAATGTGTGGGGGAGTAGGCCTAGGGCCGGTTTTCTTTAAAAAAAAAAAAGAAATTTTACAAGTTTTTATATAATACACAATACACAATTAAATCACTAACATGTTATTAAGTCTTGTAAACTTTTATCCCCATATTTGCCATAATACTTCCAATATTATTATTTTACTCTTAAAATAGTAAAAATATAAAAATAAATATTTTAATGTGTTCCGGGTAGTGTACTGGTAGTAAAACCGGGCAAAAACTGAAACACACGCGATAACCGGAAAACAACGGATAAAATACATCGCTTTTAGTTTTTATTATGTTTTCACTTAAACACACCCAAAATATATTATTTGATGCTATTTCGAGCATTATACCAATTGTTGGACTGTTAAAAATCATCGGGCAGTCACCAACGTTCATTACGGGGTATTTAACCGCTACGCGATTAAGCAATTTCAAAAATCACAATTTGTCACACAATGCACAAAATGGGCTTAACTAACTTTAATAAAACCTTAAATATCATAATTAAGTCAAATGACGCAATTTTAAAATTATGCACGTTTTAAGCTAGTACGAATATTGACCTGGAAATTTGCCGAGTGTCACAGTTAGTATAATGTAGGACGCCATACAGCTCCTAAGTACACCTTAAAATACCGTACATAAAATTAAAGCTCCATAATAGACCTAATGAATTCGTACGAGTCCTTTGAACATCGTACGACAAGTTTGGATATCTTATGACTCTTTATGCCATATAAGCAGCTTGAAAAGCACGTTACAATAATGTAAGACGTTTTACAACACCTAACAACATCTTACAACACCGTACGAAACCTTAAAACTCCATAATAAACCTAATGAATTCGTAAGTGTCCTTTGAACATCGTACGATAAGTTAAGACATCTTACGACTCTTTATGCCACATTAGCAACTCAACAGAGCGTTAGTATAAAGTAGGAGGCCACACAGCTCCTAATTACACCTTACAATACCATAGGTAAACTTAAAACTCCATAATAAACCAAATAAATTCGTACGAGTCCTTTGAACATCATACTACAAGTTAGGACATCTTACGACTCTTTATGCCACATTAGCAACTAGAAAAGAACGTTAGTATAATGTAGAACGCCATACAGCTCCTAAGTACACCTTACAATACCGTACGTAAACTTAAAGATCCAAAATAAACCTAATGAATTCGTAAGTGTTCTTTGAACATCGTACGAAAACTTAAGACTTCTTCCGACTCTTTATGCCACATTAGCAACTCAAAAGAACGTTAGTATAATGTAGAACGCCATACAGCTCCTATGTACACATTACAATACCGTACGTAAACTTAAAGCTCCATAATAAACCTAATGAATTCGTAAGAGTCCTTTGAACATCGTACTACAAGTTAGGACATCTTACGACTCTTTATGCCAAATTAGCAACTAGAAAAGTACGTTAGTATAATGTAGAACGCCATACAGCTCTTAAGTACACCTTACAATACCGTACGTAAACTTAAAGCTCCATAATAAACCTAATGAATTCGTACGAGTCCTTTGAACATCGTACGACAAGTTTGGAAATCTTATGCCTCTTTATGCCATATTAGCAGCTTGAAAAGCACGTTAGAATAATGTAAGACGTTTTACAACACCTAACAACATCTTACAACACCGTACGAAACCTTAAAACTCCATAATAAACCTAATGAATTCGTAAGTGTCCTTTGAACATCGTACGATAAGTTAAGACATCTTACGACTCTTTATGCCACATTAGCAACTCAAAAGAACGTTAGTAAAATGTAGAACGCCATACAGGTCCTATGTACACATTACAATACCGTACGTAAACTTAAAGCTACATAATAAACCTAATGAATTCGTACGAGTCCTTTTAACATCGTACTACAAGTTAGGACATCTTACGACTTTATGCCACATTAGCAACTAGAAAAGAACGTTAGAATAATGTAAGCCGTTTTACAACAGCTAACAACATCTTACAACACCGTACGAAACCTTAAAACTCCATAATAAACCTAATGAATTCGTAAGTGTCCTTTGAACATCGTACGATAAGTTAAGACATCTTACGACTCTTTATGCCACATTAGCAACTCAACAGAGCGTTAGTATAAAGTAGGACGCCATACAGCTCCTAATTACACCTTACAATACCGTAGGTAAACTTAAAACTCCATAATAAACCTAATGAATTCGTACGAGTCCTTTGAACATCATACTACAAGTTAGGACATCTTACGACTCTTTATGCCACATTAGCAACTAGAAAAGAACGTTAGTATAATGTAGAACACCATACAGCTCCTAAGTACACCTTACAATACCGTACGTAAACTTAAAGCTCCAAAATAAACCTAATGAATTCGTAAGTGTCCTTTGAACATCGTACGATAAGTTAAGACATCTTCCGACTCTTTATGCCACATTAGCAACTCAAAAGAACGTTAGTATAATGTAGAACGCCATACAGCTCCTATGTACACATTACAATACCGTACGTAAACTTAAAGCTCCATAATAAACCTAATGATTTCGTACGAGTCCTTTGAACATCGTACTACAAGTTAGGACATCTTACGACTCTTTATGCCAAATTAGTAACTAGAAAAGTACGTTAGTATAATGTAGAACGCCATACAACTCCTAAGTACACCTTACAATACAGTACGTAAACTTAAAGCTCCATAATAAACCTAATGAATTCGTACGAGTCCTTTGAACATCGTACAACAAGTTTGGATATCTTATGCCTCTTTATGCCATATTAGCAGCTTGAAAAGCACGTTAGAATAATGTAAGACATTTTACAACACCTAACAACATCTTACAATACCGTACGTAAACTTAAAGCTACAGAATAAACCTAATGAATTCGTAAGTGTCCTTTGAACATAGTACTACAAGTTAGGACATCTTACGACTCTTTATGCCACATTAGCAACTAGAAAAGAACGTTAGTATAATGTAGAACGCCATACAGCTCCTAAGTACACCTTACAGTACCGTACGTAAACTTAAAGCTCCATAATAAACCAAATGAATTCGTACGAGTCCTTTGAACGTCGTACGACAAGTTTGGATATCTTATGACTCTTTATGCCATATTAGCTGCTTGAAAAGCACGTTAGAATAATGTAAGCCGTTTTACAACAGCTAACAACATCTTACAACACCGTACGAAACCTTAAAACTCCGTAATAAACCTAATGAATTCGTAAGTGTCCTTTGAACATCGTACGATAAGTTAAGACATCTTACGACTCTTTATGCCACATTAGCAACTCAACAGAGCGTTAGTATAAAGTAGGACGCCATACAGCTCCTAATTACACCTTACAATACCGTAGGTAAACTTAAAACTCCATAATAAACCTAATGAATTCGTACGAGTCCTTTGAACATCATACTACAAGTTAGGACATCTTACGACTCTTTATGCCACATTAGCAACTAGAAAAGAACGTTAGTATAATGTAGAATGCCATACAGCTCCTAAGTACACCTTACAGTACCGTACGTAAAGTTAAAGCTCCATAATAAACCTAATGAATTCGTACGAGTCCTTTGAACATCGTACGACAAGTTAGGATATCTTATGACTCTTTATGCCATATTAGCACTTTGAAAAGCATGTTAGTATAGTGTAAGAAATTTTACAACACCTAACAGCATCTTACAACACCGTACGAAACGTTAAAACTCCAAAATAAACCTAATGAATTCGTACGTGTCCTTTGAACATCGTACGATAAGTTAAGACATCTTACGACTCTTTATGCCACATTAGTAACTCAAAAGAGCGTTAGTATAATGTAGGACGCCATACAACTCCTAAGTACACCTTAAAATACCGTACATAAAATTAAAGCTCCATAATAGACCTAATGAATTCGTACGAGTCCTTTGAACATCGTACGACAAGTTTGGATATCTTATGACTCTTTATGCCATATAAGCAGCTTGAAAAGCACGTTAGAATAATGTAAGACGTTTTACAACACCTAACAACATCTTACAACACCGTACGAAACCTTAAAACTCCATAATAAACCTAATGAATTCGTAAGTGTCCTTTGAACATCGTACGATAAGTTAAGACATCTTACAACTCTTTATGCAACATTAGCAACTCAACAGAGCGTTAGTATAAAGTAGGACGCCATACAGCTCCTAATTACACCTTACAATACCGTAGGTAAACTTAAAACTCCATAATAAACCAAATGAATTCGTACGAGTCCTTTGAACATCATACTACAAGTTAGGACATCTTACGACTCCTTATGCCACATTAGCAACTAGAAAAGAACGTTAGTACACTACTAGAAAACAAGGCTAATGCAACTTTTTAAAAGCAACCATTTTTAAATGAGTTGCATTTGAATCTAATGCAACTACATTGAATATAAATGTTGCATTAAATTATCTAATGCAACCTTTTTTTATAAAAAGTTGCAAAAGTAAACTGAATTTGCAACCTTTTTATTCAAAAGTTGCAACTTATAGTAAATATTGCAACTATTTTATTAAAAGGTTGCAATTTTGTTGAAACTTGCAACTTTTTATAATAAAGGTCGCATTGTGAAAACTTAAATGCAACTCTTATATTTAAAAGGTTGCATTCTTAGTTAAAAGTTAGACGCAAATGGAACCGTGTCATAACATTAATTAAGTAGTTACCAAAAAAACTTTCATTAATTAGTGATACACACTTAGAGTACGTAATATCAACAAGCTAAAGAGTCTCATTATAAGAATGAGGAAATGACCCGAAAAAGAGAAGAATATTATTTGTTTAAACTTAATTACCTAGCTAGCTATGAAATTCCTCCAAATTAGTTATAAGCAATATAATATATATTATTGTTCTACACGCACGTATATTATCAATTAGTTAAAACATTGTTGTATAAGAAAAAAAGGCTATTCAAAACCACAAAGTTGAATATAATTAATAATACGGGGACGTGGTTTAACCAATCACTCAAACGCTTAGTTTCAATAATGAAATGCAACAAACTCTAAGACTTAGGTTTTGTATTTATATTGCAATAAAAAATTTCTAACCTTATGAGTGGTGTATCAAATTGTAGTTTCACTTGATTAATTTTGCTAGTTAATAAGTAAAAAAAATAAAATGTGGATACCAAGAATCGAACCCAAGTCTCCTATGCGAAACAAGTAAGACATAACCAGTGGATTAGGAAGCTATTGTTGATTTTAATTCTACTAATGTATTTAAATACTCATACCCATTTCTTTTAATTAGGTCAACAAATAGAGATGTAAACTGATGATCGATCAACCAGTGCTAATCGTTCATGTTTTCTAACTAATTGTATCAACCAACGCCTAATCGTTAATGTTCTAAATAATTGTTCATCCAAACAAACTCGTGATCGATCAAAAACGACAATTATGATCTTTGATATTGATCAACAACGACAAAAAACTTGTGTTTGCTAAAGAATTGTTCATTGGAACAACTTGATATTGATCATCAGCGAGCACCAAACAACTTGGGTTCTGGAATTAAACTAAGGTTAGATTTTCCAATTGATATAGTGTGTTATTTTGTTCCATGATGTACAATTGAATCTTGATTTTATCATATTACATTTGATTATAAACATGGGACATTGGACTAGTGTGTATTAATACAATGTGAAACTAGAAGATGGTTAATTATAAAGAAATGGGATCTATAATTCTGATTAGTTTTGAGATTTGATTTGTGGTTCGAATTGCAGTTTCGGTTAATAGTTTGGAGGTTCAAGTTAATTCCCTGTTGTAGCTACAAACTAATTTATCCTCGAAAACATGATTTGAAATTGTTCAAATGGTTGAAATTGATATGTGTCAAATGGTTAAAGTTCAGCATGTTGAAATTCATTCAAAATGTTCTTAAATTTTCATGTTTGCTTAGTTATTTTCTGTTATAGATATTCTTCTTTGTTGAGTTCTTGTTAGAAAACTATTAATGATTCATATTATATTATTTGATTAATAGTTTAAGGTGAATGAATCCCTATTCCAAAACTACATATATTAATAGTGCTTTGCTATGAAGTAGCACATTATGATGTTCTTGAAAATGATACACATTAAGTTATGTTAGATCTAGTCTACTTGACACATCGTAGGTTGAACCAATATTAGGGTACCATATTGTTGGTAGTTGGTTTTAGTTGAAAATATACCTGGGTAAATGGTCGGATCGCATCAAGACGAGTCCAGGTTAGAATATCAAAAAGTATTCGGGTCCAAACGAGTCAACCTAATATATTGCCAGAATGGGTTCGGTCAAGGTGGGGTTAGGGTAGGATCAGGATGGGTCAATTCAACAAATCACGCGCGTATGTGAATTATCCATTAGTTCACTTGAATTTCAAATAGAACAAAGGCTTAGCATATAAACAGGTGATACAAGGTGCATAGATCCAATTAACACTATGGTACTATAGAATAGAACTGGTATGATCTAGAATTCTGATTTGTTTTGAGATTTGGTTTCTGGTTTATATTGCAGTTTTAATTATTAGTTTTGAGGTTTAGGTTCATTCCTTGCTAGCGTTGTAGCTAAAAACTAATTTGTCCAGGCAAGCATGACTTGAAATGGCTTAGACGGTGAGATGGGTCAATGGTTGAAGTCCAGCATCTTGAAAGTCATCCAAAATGTTATATTTTTCATGCAATTTTTGGTTTTTGTAAGTACCAAAAATATGTTTCTTCATGTTTTTGCAAGTTCAAAATGTTGTTGCAAACTTGTTTGATTTTTTTTCTCTCAATGGTGTTTCTATTTCTATGGGTTGATTTTGCTCTCAAATATTTCAGTGACCAAGCTAAATACTCAACTTACAGAGATCTAGTCTTACGATGATCAGGTTAGTTTCGCTCTCAAATATTGATGTTTTATACTTGAGCCTCTTAAACTTCTAAATAACTTACAACATGTTAATATGAATTTAAAGGTTGGGTTTTGAGTTCCAAACATTTAACTAAGTTACAGCAGGTAATACAAAAAAATGTTGGTGTGCTGCTAATGTTTATCTGAACGAACTTCTCATGAATTCCTATTTACTTGATGCTTCTTTGCAGTGTCCTAATTGAAAGTTGATGTAAATGATGTGGGAATGCTTCAAGAAGCTTACATTCGAATTAGAATTAGTGGTGTTGAAGGAATGCAACCAACTAATTAACCAACCATTTTAATGTGTTTCATTCAATTTGTTCTAATTGTTTTTTTGCACTAAAATAGGTTGTCATGTCCAGTGATATTGCCATTGGTCAGTTTCAGGTTTTGGAACGCTTGCTATCACCATAAACATTAGTATTTGTTTCTTTATAACTACATTAAGCATGTTGGGGTTGCTTTCATCCATTTGAACTAAACATCGTGTATTATAACTCCATTAAGTTTATTTGGGTGGTTTTGATCCGTTTGAACTAAAACTGGTGGATTATACCTATATTAACGATGTTTGGGTGGTTTTGACCCATTTGAACTAAATTTGTATTAATATAACTTTATAAAGAATTTTTAGGTCGTTTAAGCCGTTTGAATTCATTCTCGACTAATATATCTTCATAATTTATGTGTTTGGTCGTTTGAACCCCTTTTAATTTAAAACGGGATTATGATACATACTTAATGTATGTTTGGCTTGTTTTGATCCGTTTAAAGTAAAAATGGAGTATTATAAACAAATTAAGCATGTTTGGGTCGTTTTGACCCGTTTGAACTAAAATTGGTGGATTATACCTATATTAACGATGTTTGGGTGGTTTTGACCCATTTGAACTAAATTTGTATTAATATAACTTTATAAAGAATTTTTAGGTCGTTTAAGCCGTTTGAACTCATTCTCGACTAATATATCTTCATAATGTATGTTTTGGTCGTATGAACCCCTTTTAATTTAAAACGGGATTATGATACATACTTAATGTGTGTTTTGCTTGTTTTGATCCGTTTAAACTAAAAATAGAGTTATAAACAAATTAAGCATGTTTGGGTCGTTTTGACCCGTTTGAACTAAAATTGGGTGATTATACCTACATTAACCATGTTTGGGTCATTTTGACCCGTTTGAACTAAAATTGGTGGATTACACCTATATTAACGATGTTTGGGTGGTTTGACCCATTTGAACTAAATTTGTATTAATATAACTTTATAAAGAATTTTTATGTCGTTTAAGCCGTTTGAATTCATTCTCGACTAATATATCTTCATAATGTATGTTTTGGTCATTTCAACCACTTTTAAATAAAATCTGGATTATGATACATACTTAATGTGTGTTTTGCTTGTTTTGATCCGTTTAAACTAAAAATAGAGTATTATAAACAAATTAAGCATGTTTGGGTCGTTTTGACCCGTTTGAACTAAAATTGGGTGATTATACCTATATTAACCATGTTTGGGTCGTTTTGACCCGTTTGAACTAAAATTGGTGGATTATACCTACATTAACCATGTTTGGGTCGTTTTGACCCGTTTGAACTAAAATTGGTGAATTATACCTATATTAACCATGTTTGGGTTGTTTTGACCCATTTGAACTAAATTTGTATTAATATAACATTATAAAGAATTTTTGGGTCGTTTAAGCCGTTTGAATTCATTCTCGACTAATATATCTTCATAATGTATGTTTTGGTCGTTTGAACCCCTTTTAAATTAAAACGGGATTATGATACATGCTTAATGTGTGTTTTGCTTGTTTTGATCCGTTTAAACTAAAAATAGAGTATTATAAACAAATTAAGCATGTTTGGGTCGTTTTGACCCGTTTGAACTAAAATTGGGTGATTATAACTACATTAACCATGTTTGGGTCGTTTTGATCCGTTTGAACTAAAATTGGGTGATTATACCTACATTAACCATGTTTGGGTCGTTTTGACCCGTTTGAACTAAAATTGGTGGATTATACCTATATTAACCATGTTTGGGTGGTTTTGACCCATTTGAACTAAATTTGTATTAATATAACTTTATAAAGAATTTTTAGGTCGTTTAAGCCGTTTGAATTCATTCTCGACTAATATATGTTCATAATGTATGTTTTGGTCATTTCAACCCCTTTTAAATTAAAACGGGATTATGATACATACTTAATGTGTGTTTGGCTCGTTTTGATCCGTTTAAACTAAAAATAGAGTATTATAAACAAATTAAGCATGTTTGGGTCGTTTTGACCCATTTGAACTAAAATTGGGTGATTATACCTACATTAACCATGTTTAGGTCGTTTTGACCCGTTTGAACTAAAATTGGTGGATTATACCTATATTAACGATGTTTGGGTGGTTTGACCCATTTGAACTAAATTTGTATTAATATAACTTTATAAAGAATTTTTATGTCGTTTAAGCCATTTGAATTCATTCTCGACTAATATATCTTCATAATGTATGTTTTGGTCGTTTGATCCCATTTTAATTTAAAACGGGATTATGATACATACTTAATGTGTGTTTGGCTTGTTTTGATCCGTTTAAACTAAAAATGGAGTATTATAAACAAATTAAGCATGTTTGGGTCGTTTTGACCCGTTTGAACGAAAATTGGGTGATTATACCTATATTAAATATGTTTGGGTCATTTTGACCCGTTTGAACTAAAATTAGTGTATTATACCTACATTAACCATGTTTGGGTCGTTTTGACCCGTTTGAACTAAAATTGGTGAATTATACCTATATTAACCATGTTTGGGTGGTTTGACCCATTTGAACTAAATTTGTATTAATATAACTTTATAAAGAATTTTTAGGTCGTTTAAGCCATTTGAATTCATTCTCGACTAATATATCTTCATAATGTATGTTTTGGTCGTTTGAACCCCTTTTAAATTAAAACTGGATTATGATACATGCTTAATGTGTGTTTTGCTTGTTTTGATCCGTTTAAACTAAAAATAGAGTATTATAAACAAATTAAGCATGTTTGGGTCGTTTTGACCCGTTTGAACTAAAATTGGGTGATTATACCTACATTAACCATGTTTGGGTCGTTTTGATCCGTTTGAACTAAAATTGGTGGATTATACCTATATTAACGATGTTTGGGTGGTTTTGACCCATTTGAACTAAATTTGTATTAATATAACTTTATAAAGAATTTTTATGTCGTTTAAGCCGTTTGAATTCATTCTCGACTAATATATCTTCATAATGTATGTTTTGGTCATTTCAACCACTTTTAAATTAAAACGGGATTATGATACATACTTAATGTGTGTTTTGCTTGTTTTGATCCGTTTAAACTAAAAATAGAGTATTATAAACAAATTAAGCATGTTTGGGTCGTTTTGACCCGTTTGAACTAAAATTGGGTGATTATAACTACATTAACCATGTTTGGGTCGTTTTGATCCGTTTGAACTAAAATTGGGTGATTATACCTACATTAACCATGTTTGGGTCGTTTTGACCCGTTTGAACTAAAATTGGTGGATTATACCTATATTAACCATGTTTGGGTGGTTTTGACCCATTTGAACTAAATTTGTATTAATATAACTTTATAAAGAATTTTTAGGTCGTTTAAGCCGTTTGAATTCATTCTCGACTAATATATGTTCATAATGTATGTTTTGGTCATTTCAACCCCTTTTAAATTAAAACGGGATTATGATACATACTTAATGTATGTTTGGCTCGTTTTGATCCGTTTAAACTAAAAATAGAGTATTATAAACAAATTAAGCATGTTTGGGTCGTTTTGACCCATTTGAACTAAAATTGGGTGATTATACCTACATTAACCATGTTTAGGTCGTTTTGACCCGTTTGAACTAAAATTGGTGGATTATACCTATATTAACGATGTTTGGGTGGTTTGACCCATTTGAACTAAATTTGTATTAATATAACTTTATAAAGAATTTTTATGTCGTTTAAGCCGTTTGAATTCATTCTCGACTAATATATCTTCATAATGTATGTTTTGGTCGTTTGATCCCATTTTAATTTAAAACGGGATTATGATACATACTTAATGTGTGTTTGGCTTGTTTTGATCCGTTTAAACTAAAAATGGAGTATTATAAACAAATTAAGCATGTTTGGGTCGTTTTGACCCGTTTGAACGAAAATTGGGTGATTATACCTATATTAAATATGTTTGGGTCATTTTGACCCGTTTGAACTAAAATTAGTGTATTATACCTACATTAACCATGTTTGGGTCGTTTTGACCCGTTTGAACTAAAATTGGTGAATTATACCTATATTAACCATGTTTGGGTGGTTTGACCCATTTGAACTAAATTTGTATTAATATAACTTTATAAAGAATTTTTAGGTCGTTTAAGCCATTTGAATTCATTCTCGACTAATATATCTTCATAATGTATGTTTTGGTCGTTTGAACCCCTTTTAAATTAAAACTGGATTATGATACATGCTTAATGTGTGTTTTGCTTGTTTTGATCCGTTTAAACTAAAAATAGAGTATTATAAACAAATTAAGCATGTTTGGGTCGTTTTGACCCGTTTGAACTAAAATTGGGTGATTATACCTACATTAACCATGTTTGGGTCGTTTTGATCCGTTTGAACTAAAATTGGTGGATTATACCTATATTAACGATGTTTGGGTGGTTTTGACCCATTTGAACTAAATTTGTATTAATATAACTTTATAAAGAATTTTTATGTCGTTTAAGCCGTTTGAATTCATTCTCGACTAATATATCTTCATAATGTATGTTTTGGTCATTTCAACCACTTTTAAATTAAAACGGGATTATGATACATACTTAATGTGTGTTTTGCTTGTTTTGATCCGTTTAAACTAAAAATAGAGTATTATAAACAAATTAAGCATGTTTGGGTGGTTTTGACCCGTTTGAACTAAAATTGAGTGATTATACCTACATTAACCATGTTTGGGTCGTTTTAACCCATGTTAACTAATATTAGGGGATTATATCTACGTTAAGTTTCTTTGGGTCGTTTACACCCGTTTTTTTTTTTATCTAAAATTGATGTATTACTATCTTACTTGACGTTTCGAGTAACATTAATACACCATCATTTGCCCTAAAACAATAATTATAATTTGTTATGATGTACAAAAAAAAAACTTGTTATTTGTTTAAGACCTATACGTGTTTAAAAAGATTAAACTTTATATTTTCCTGTTATGAAAGAAACTCTACTTATAAGTTCACATAAGTGAATATCTAAATATTCTTTAACATTCTTCACTTAATTTCATATCAATTTTTTTCATAATCACCCGCCCAAAGGATTCAGTTTTCTCCAAACGATTCAGTTATGTATCTCCAAAACCCCATTCCAAAACTGCTGCAATCTTCAATATACAATACCTGGAATATTTTCGTTTGCCAGAAATCGTTCGAACCCACAGCTGCAGTATCTTCAGTCCACCGGTATGTGTTCTCACCATGGTTCTGTTTTATTTGTCCCAAAACAACTTACGATGTTGTCTTCAATCCATTCTTAATCATTTTTTAGTTTTGATTTCTTCTAATTTGCTTAACCCTAATTCCATGATTAAACCATAGCCCCTATGTGTTGTTCTTGATCTGGTTTGAACCGTTCAAATCAACTTGTTGGTCTCGTAGTTATATTTCAAGAGCATAAGGATGATCAACTGAATTGAAATGAACAATGCTATCTCAATCTTAGACAACATTTCAACAATAGAAGTTTAATTTTAATGGGTCAAAACTGAATTTGTGATCTGAATGGTTTAACTGTATTTTCAAAGCAAATGGATTTATTATATCTGTTAATATTGTTATGATTTCGAAAATTGCTTGTGCATATGGATTAATTGTCAAAACTGAAAATCTGATCTGAATGGTTTAATTGAAGATGCTAATATATAGATTATGTTTGTTATTCTGTTTAATTTAGAAACTCTTTCAATGTGTGAGTGATTCAAGCATATTGATATTCATGGATCTTGTAGGTTGTTTATGTATGATTTAGCTAGTGTTTGTTGTGATAGTCATATTTCAATCTCTTTCATATTGATCTTAGCTAGTGTTTGATTACTTTTATACGAAGTTTGATGAGAAATGAAGAATTTTGTGAACGATCTTACTTTTCTGCATATATACAAATTGGGCAATTCTTAGTGTTTAGGTTATATGTACCAAATTCACTATGATCGTACTTAATTGAAGTGTGTTGTTGAACCTAATTTATGATCCTACAATTATATCTTTACAGATGGTACATTGCATTTGTTACAATCTTTTATGCGAATTTGTAATTGTGGTCATTTTATTAGATCTAATGGCATTGACTTCAAATGTCTTCCTTTATAAACTGTTTAGAACCATATGGCTGCCACTAAACCCACCCTATATTTCTTTTTCTTTTTCAACCCATGAAGTGATGTTTCTACTTATACACCCTTCTACCTCTTTAAGCTAAACCATCTCCTACTTGTCCTTGTAATATGAGCGAAGATAGATTAAATTAGCCCCAATGTATCAAACTAATGCGTGTGTGATTTGTGTATGTATGCTTTTTATTTGACGATGATACTATTAGCATCTATGTATTGTTTATAACTACCGTTTGTGTATATGCTTTCAGTTCGATGCTACTATTTGTTGATGATATATGGCTACTTGTTGATCTTATATACTTCAACTTTACATAAACTTATATAGCTAGCTAATTCTTGTTGATGTGATTCTGATTTCAACAAATTGTAAGAGCAATCCTGCAAATAAATATGAATTGAGTTTTTTTAAATATATGGACTGCATTTTTAACTGCATTTTTAACTGCATTTTTTATATATAAAGACTGTATTTCTTAACTGCAATTTATATTTACACTAGTGCAGTTTTTTTTTCATATATAGCATGCAATTTTTTTATGCATGTAGGGCAGTGTTTTTTCTACTGTATATATACAGTGTTAGGCTGAAAACACACCCATGATAGCAACAAACTGTTATAAACTGTTTTAAAAATCAAAGCAACTCATTGACCTAGTGTATTTCATTTCAAGTTGTTCATATAGTTAGTGATATTAGTAGTTTAACATGAATGTCTAATTTTTGTGAAACTGGATATTGAGTAGGTCTAATGGCAAACAGAAGTAAGCAAAACCAAAGCAAACAAACTAGAGTCAATGATTATGAGATAAATAGACTATTAAGGGTTCAAGAAAACAAAAGGATAATGCATGAGTTGGGCTTGAAAAAGATATCAAATTCTTTGACAAGTTTGGTTGAAAATCAAAAATTAAAGAAAAAAAAAGTGAAACCAACACTCAATAATGCAAGAGTTGTCGACTATGTTCCTGATAATGGTGACGAAAGTGAGGAGGATTACATAGAAGTTGATACAAGTGTTCAAGCATCCAAAAAGGTAATTAGATTATGAAGTTTTGATATATTATATTTTATAACAGTCGTTTTCTAATGAAGATAAATTTGTTGTATAGAAACATCGTCCAACATTTATTGCACCAATGTCCATCAATAAGATTGCTAATCTAACAAAGCAGAATCGAGTGATTGCCCCAAAGGTCTCCCGAGAGTTTCAATTAGATTCAAATGCAACAAAGAAGAATCAATGTACATCAATCGCTACTATGGGTGAAATAATCTTAAAAAAGCAAAGGATAGCAGTACCTAATTGTACTAAACGAGGGTCAAAGAAACAATTGGGCCTGGTTGATGAGTATGATGGCGAGGATGAAGGGATATTTCAAGGTATTGTTTAGTTGATTATAAAGACTATTTGGCTCAAAAATATCTTTTATATTAATTTACACCTTTATGCTCTTAGAGGATGATGGATTTAATATGGAACTAGATGGTTTGGAAAGCAGTGATAGTGAATGGGATATTATGAGAAAGGAAGGTACATATGCTTAGTGATCCAACTATATATTTGTTTGTTTTTTCTATATTTTTGTTATTGCTACTTATCAATGGTATTATAATTCAAATGAAAAGATGGTGGTGATCAAGAAGAAGACTATGAAGACATGGAAGATACAACAATGGCCAATAACAAAAATGAGATACAAATGGCTGATAGCAGCGAAGAAATGGAAAATGAAGGTGATGTGCAATTACAAATCTTTGGTTTAGAACAAGTCCCCATATTACAAAAAGCCATAGGTTTGATTTAACTAATTATACCAAGTTTTGGTTGTTATTGATTAACTATATTTATTTGTGTGTGTGTGTGTATTTTAATGTATATTGGAATTCAGAAACTTCAAAAACCAAAAAAAGAGGTCCAACAATGTTGCATGCTGTGCACACGCGGAAGGTTAACGAGCGTGAGATCATTATATGTAATGAATTTGGACAACCAGTTGGACCAGAGGAGAAAGGTGTGGTCGGAAAATTCTCTAGATTTTTGGGTACAATAGCTCGTAATCATAGCTATGCACCATTGATCTATAGTACATGGCATAAGGTACCCCATAAAAATAAGTTATGGGAGTATGTGTTGGTAAGGTTTCGGTACTTCCTTTTTTGTTTGTTATGTTTTCATTTTCTAACAAAACTCCAACTTTTTTCAAAGGAAAAATACGACGTGCCCGAAGCTGCTAAAAATTGGGTTTTAAAGACTATCGGACATGCGTACAAGGTGCACAAAAGTCGGTTTAAGAAAAAAACACTTCTATCAGTATAAGGACAACAAAACAACATGGAAGAACCGACCACAACACATTCCAGAAGGTGACTTTTCTCAGTTGTTGAGGTTATGGAATAATAAAGATGTGGAGGTAATTTTATAGACATGATATCTCTATTAGTAGTATTTTCTATTCAGAGTTGTCTTTAGCTTAGCTGTTTATTTTAATGTGGATTCAGAAACGTTGTTTGCGGGCTAAAGAAATACGCATGGCACAAAGGAATATGCACACTGCCGGTCCAAAAAGCTTTGCTAGGATTCGTAACAAGCTGGTAAGATGTCTTTCTTTTGCTGTGTTTTTTTTACTCTTCAATATGTTTATTTTTTATGAGTTAGTTTTGTGGTTGGTCCTTGTGGTTTCATCTAAACTTTGCATTCTGTTTTTTATTTTTATGAGTAATTAATGGGTCGGGTAAAAAGTGTTGAAGTGTTTCAAAGGCACTGCAAATTTGTTGTTCCAAATGTATAAGCTGATGTGCATATACATATGATCATTGATATTCTTTTATTTCACTCGGTCATCTATAGATGTGCGGGTAAATCTGCTGCTGTCAAATATAACTCATTCATAATAAGTAAATCAATGGGTCGGGTAAGAAGTGTTGAAATGTTGCAAAGCCCTGCAAATTAGTTGTTCAAAATGTATAAGTTAATGTGTATATAAATATGATCATTGATACTTTTGTTTCATCCGCACACAATTTATTGCTGTCACATATATTATGATCATGAGTTGTTGCTATATTTGCTATGTGCTTGCTGTTCTGCTACTGTTGTGTTCACAATGTTGCTGATCTTTTATTTAGTTTCATCCGCACATCTCATAGATGTGTGGATGAAACCATCCGCACATCTCATAGATGTGTGGATGAAACCATCCGCAGATCTTTATATTAACTTCATATATTTGTTGCTTGCTGCTTATGCTGTTTGTACATCATGATCATGATCTGCAGCTTCATTAATAGTTGTTGCTGCACATTTGATCATTATCACACATGTTGCTATCATGTATTCCTTATGATTAATTCACAGATCTCTATGTAACTTGACTTGATCATGACTTGATATATATTATGACGACGATGCCTATAATCTTGTGTAGCATATGTAAACATCACTTAACCATCATCATATAATCATTACATTACTTGATCTTCATTGACTTTTATTGGCTTTCTCTATTTGTCAAGAATCATCTTATAATAGAACCAACAATTGGATTATGATACATAACGTGTGTTTAGGTCATTTTGACCCGTTTGAACTAAAATTAGAGTTTTATAACTTCATAAAACATGATTAGGTTGTTTTGACCCATTTAAACTAAAATTAGAGTAATACAACTATATTAAGCATGTTTGGGTGATTTTGACCCGTTTGAACAAAAAATGAAGTATTATAACCACATTAAGTACCCAACCATTGCTTTTCTCATTAAACCAAATGGTTTGTCAAAAGATATGGAAAAAAACATGAGTCAACCAATTATGAATTTGTATGTCTATAATTCAATGACTGGGAGAGATTAAGCACACTAAACAATGTTTTATAAAATAATAGTTGATGGCCACCTTAGGATTTAACAAACCTATGCATTTAGACTATTGAAGTTTAGAAGAAATAATAAATTTACTATTTTTTTTATTGATGTATGTTACAGAGAAACGAAGACCCAAACAAGGAATTACCTAGTTTAACCCAACTATTTGAACATACACGTAAAAGGACCGAAGGACGTGCGTATCTTGATACATATGATGATACTGCAAGGAAAATTGTAAGTTCTTTATACTTTTTCGTCTCACGATATTTACTTATCAAAATGTTAGTAAAGTATAGTTGATGACCACCTTAGGATATGCATTTGTTAATATGTGTAATGCAGTAGCTGTTTTTCTGTAGAATCATTTCAAATACACATGTATGTTGCAATGGAAAAACATGACTCACCCGCTCTTGACCCATAAGCAATAATAAATTTTTTTGACTCCACTGTTACTTTAACATTCCCAATAACCAAGTTGTATGCATCTTTAAACCACATCTAAGTACTCTGCACTCTTCTTGTTGCGATAGGTTGTTTATGCAACATATATACAACATTGTATGCACTGTTTTTTACTGCATTTTTACAACATTGCTCACTGTAGTTTTACTACATTTTTAGTGTATTTTTTTTTACTGATTTTACTGCACTTTTATGCTGATTTTACTTAAAAACGTTTTGCATTTTACTGCAGTTTTATCATTGTTTTTTACTGCAATTCACTGCACTTTTACTGCACATTTATTGCAATTTTTACTGCAGTTTTTACTTAATTTTTACAAGATCTTAGCTGCTGCAAAACGTTGTTTATAAAACATGGTGTCATAATAAATGGATTTTATATATTAGTTGGTGTGTACATAGTAATTTCTTATTTTCTGTTGAAGGAACAAATGAAAAACTACAAATCTCCAGAAGATGGAAGTGCTTTGGTCGATCCTTTTTCGGTTGTAATGAACAAGGACCATGTCGGCTACGTTCGACTTTATGGCTAAGGTGTTACTAAAAAAATGGTGAAAACACTAGATGGTGGTGAGGAACCATACATGATTTCTGGTGGACTTATGGAATCACTCAAAGAGAGCATTGAAGTTGAAAAAACACAATTACTTGAAATGCGAAAAGAAATGGAAGAGGACCATCAAAGAAAAAAAAGCTGAGCTAGAAGCTATGAGGATTGATTTTAACACCCAACGAGCAAACTTGGAAGCTAAGATGCGGGATATAATGGAAAACCGAATTGCCGGAGTACGTTAGGATCTTAGAGACGAGAATGAGGTTTTCGTTACTTTTTATAACCGTAGTTGTCAACTTTGTTTTGATCATGTTGTTATTTTGAAGTTGGACATATGTTGAATTATGGTATATGATTGTTTATTATATTTATCTTTATGTTAGTGTTATGTTGGTTTAATAGAGATACTATTGCATATTAATAGAATTTTTAGTATTTCAAACATTGAACTAAAGAGTTACATTTGCTTCTAAAAAAGGTTGCACCAATTGTATCTATGCATAAAAAATGTTGCATTTGATATAAAAAAGGTTGCATTTTAGCGTAGCAAATGTTGCATTTGAGGTAACAAAGGTTGCATTTGTGTCTTGTAAAAGTGACATATATAAATAAAAAAAGGTTGCTTTATCATACTAAAAAGGTTGCATTCTAAAAAGGTTGCATTTGAAGTCTAGATGTAACCCTTTCAATAAAGGTTGCATTATCTAATAAAATAGTTGCATTAGATCTAATGCAACTTCGCCTAATGCAGCCCCCAATAAAAGGTTACATTAGACATAATGCAACTTTTTCAAGGCCTAATGCAACATTTTACAAGGGTTGCATTAGAATCGTTTTCTTGTAGTGGTATAATGTAGAACGCCATACAGCTCCTAAGTACACCTTACAATACCTTACGTAAACTTAAAGCTCCAAAATAAACCTAATGAATTCGTAAGTGTTCTTTGAACATCGTACTAAAACTTAAGACTTCTTCCGACTCTTTATGCCACATTAGCAACTCAAAAGAACGTTAGTATAATGTAGAACGCCATACAGCTCCTATGTACACATTACAATACCGTACGTAAACTTAAAGCTCCATAATAAACCTAATGAATTCGTACGAGTCCTTTGAACATCGTACTACAAGTTAGGACATCTTACGACTCTTTATGCCAAATTAGCAACTAGAAAAGAACGTTAGTATAATGTAGAACGCCATACAGCTCCTAAGTACACCTTACAATACCGTACGTAAACTTAAAGCTCCATAATAAACCTAATGAATTCGTACGAGTCCTTTGAACATCGTACGACAAGTTTGGATATCTTATGCCTCTTTATGCCATATTAGCAGCTTGAAAAGCACGTTAGAATAATGTAAGACGTTTTACAACACCTAACAACATCTTACAACACCGTACGAAACCTTAAAACTCCATAATAAACCTAATGAATTCGTAAGTGTCCTTTGAACATCGTACGATAAGTTAAGACATCTTACGACTCTTTATGCCACATTAGCAACTCAAAAGGACGTTAGTAAAATGTAGAACGCCATACAGCTCCTATGTACACATTACAATACCGTACATAAACTTAAAGCTACATAATAAACCTAATGAATTCGTACGAGTCCTTTGAACATCGTACTACAAGTTAGGACATCTTACGACTCTTTATGCCACATTAGCAACTAGAAAAGAACGTTAGAATAATGTAAGCCGTTTTACAACTGCTAACAACATCTTACAACACCGTACGAAACCTTAAAACTCCATAATAAACCTAATGAATTCGTAAGTGTCCTTTGAACATCGTACGATAAGTTAAGACATCTTACGACTCTTTATGCAACATTAGCAACTGAACAGAGCGTTAGTATAAAGTAGGACGCCATACAGCTCCTAAGTACACCTTACAATACCGTACGTAAACTTAAAACTCTATAATAAACCTAATGAAATCGTACGAGTCCTTTGAACATCGTACGACAAGTTAGGACATCTTACGACTCTTTATGCCACATTAGCAACTCAAAAGAACGTTAGTAAAATGTAGAACGCCATACAGCTCCTATGTACACATTACAATACCGTACGTAAACTTAAAGCTACATAATAAACCTAATGAATTCGTACGAGTCCTTTGAACATAGTACTACAAGTTAGGACATCTTACGACTCTTTATGCCACATTAGCAACTAGAAAAGAACGTTAGTATAATGTAGAACGCCATGCAGCTCCTAAGTACACCTTACAGTACCGTACGTAAACTTAAAGCTCCATAATAAACCAAATGAATTCGTACGAGTCCTTTGAACGTCGTACGACAAGTTTGGATATCTTATGACTCTTTATGCCATATTAGCAGCTTGAAAAGCACATTAGAATAATGTAAGCCGTTTTACAACAGCTAACAACATCTTACAACACCGTACGAAACCTTAAAACTCCATAATAAACCTAATGAATTCGTAAGTGTCCTTTGAACAGCGTACGATAAGTTAAGACATCTTACGACTCTTTATGCCACATTAGCAACTCAACAGAGCGTTAGTATAAAGTAGGACGCGATACAGCTCCTAAGTACACCTTACAATACCGTACGTAAACTTAAAACTCTATAATAGACATAATGAATTCGTACGAGTCCTTTGAACATCGTACGACAAGTTTGGATATCTTATGACTCTTTATGCCATATTAGCAGCTTGAAAAGCACGTTAGAATAATGTAAGACGTTTTACAACACCTAACAATATCTTACAACACCGTACGAAACCTTAAAACTCCATAATAAACCTAATAAATTTGTAAGTGTCCTTTGAACATCGTACGATAAGTTAAGACATCTTACGACTCTTTATGCCACATTAGCAACTCAAAAGAACGTTAGTATAATGTAAAACGCCATACAGCTCCTATGTACACATTACAATACCGTACGTAAACTTAAAGCTCCATAATAAACCTAATTAATTCGTACGAGTCCTTTGAACATCGTACTACAAGTTAGGACATTTTACGACTCTTTATGCCACAATAGCAACTAGAAAAGAACGTTAGTATAATGTAGAACGCCATACAGCTCCTAAGTACATCTTACAGTACCGTACGTAAACTTATAGCTCCATAATAAACCTGATGAATTCGTACGAGTCCTTTGAACATCGTACGACAAGTTAGGATATCTTATGACTCTTTATGCCATATTAGCACCTTGAAAAGCATGTTAGTATAATGTAAGAAATTTTACAACACCTAACAGCATCTTACAACACCGTACGAAACGTTAAAACTCCAAAATAAACCTAATGAATTCGTACGTGTCCTTTGAACATCGTACGATAAGTTAAGACATCTTACGACTCTTTATGCCACATTAGTAACTCAAAAGAGCGTTAGTATAATGTAGGACGCCATACAGCTCCTAAGTACACCTTAAAATACCGTACATAAAATTAAAGCTCCATAATAGACCTAATGAATTCGTACGAGTTCTTTGTACATCGTACGACAAGTTTGGATATCTTATGACTCTTTATGCCATATAAGCAGATTGAAAAGCACGTTAGAATAATGTAAGACGTTTTACAACACCTAACAACATCTTACAACACCGTACGAAACCTTAAAACTCCATAATAAACCTAATGAATTCGTAAGTGTCCTTTGAACATCGTACGATAAGTTAAGACATCTTACGACTCTTTATGCCACATTAGCAACTCAACAGAGCGTTAGTATAAAGTAGGACGCCATACAGCTCCTAATTACACCTTACAATACCGTAGGTAAACTTAAAACTCCATAATAAACCAAATGAATTCGTACGAGTCCTTTGAACATCATACTACAAGTTAGGACATCTTACGACTCTTTATGCCACATTAGCAACTAGAAAAGAACGTTAGTATAATGTAGAACGCCATACAGCTCCTAAGTACACCTTACAATACCGTACGTAAACTTAAAGCTCCAAAATAAACCTAATGAATTCGTAAGTGTTCTTTGAACATCGTACGATAACTTAAGACTTCTTCCGACTCTTTATGCCACATTAGCAACTCAAAAGAACGTTAGTATAATGTAGAACGCCATACAGCTCCTATGTACACATTACAATACCGTACGTAAACTTAAAGCTCCATAATAAACCTAATGAATTCGTACGAGTCCTTTGAACATCGTACTACAAGTTAGGACATCTTACGACTCTTTATGCCAAATTAGCAACTAGAAAAGAACGTTAGTATAATGTAGAACGCCATACAGCTCCTAAGTACACCTTACAATACCGTACGTAAACTTAAAGCTCCATAATAAACCTAATGAATTCGTACGAGTCCTTTGAACATCGTACTACAAGTTAGGACATCTTACGACTCTTTATGCCACATTAGCAACTAGAAAAGAACGTTAGTATAATGTAGAACGCCATACAGCTCCTAAGTACACCTTACAGTACCATACGTAAACTTAAAGCTCCATAATAAACCTGATGAATTCGTACGAGTACTTTGAACATCGTATGAGAAGTTTGGATATCTTATGACTCTTTATGTCATTTTAGCAACTTGAAAAGCACGTTAAAATAATGTAAGACGTTTTACAACACCTAACAACATCTTACAACACCGTACGAAACCTTAAAACTCCATAATAAACCTAATGAATTCGTAAGTGTCCTTTGAACATCGTACGACAAGTTTGGATATCTTATGACTCTTTATGACATATTAGCAGCTTGAAAAGCACGTTAGAATAATGTAAGACGTTTTACAACACCTAACAACATCTTACAACACTGTACGAAACCTTAAAACTTAATAATAAACCTAATGAATTCATAAGTGTCATTTGAACATCGTACGATAAGTTAAGACATCTTACGACTCTTTATGCCACATTAGCAACTCAAAAGAACGTTAGTATAATGTAGAACGCCATACAGCTCCTATGTACACATTACAATACCGTACTAAACTTAAAGCTCCATAATAAACCTAATTAATTCGTACGAGTCCTTTGAACATCGTACTACAAGTTAGGACATCTTACGACTCTTTATGCCACATTAGCAACTAGAAAAGAACGTTAGTATAATGTAGAACGCCATACAGCTCCTAAGTACACCTTATAGTACCATACGTAAACTTAAAGCTCCATAATAAACCTGATGAATTCGTACGAGTACTTTGAACATCGTACGAGAAGTTTGGATATCTTATGACTCTTTATGTCATATTAGCAACTTGAAAAGCACGTTAAAATAATGTAAGACGTTTTACAACACCTAACAACATCTTACAACACCGTACGAAACCTTAAACTCCATAATAAACCTAATGAATTCGTAAGTGTCCTTTGAACATCATACGATAAGTTAAGACATCTTATGACTCTTTATGCCACATTAGCAACTCAAAAGAGCGTTAGTATAATGTAGGACGCCATACAGCTTCTAACTACACCTTACAATACCGTACGTAAACTTAACGCTCCATAATAAACCTAATGAATTCGTACGAGTCCTTTGAACATCGTACTACAAGTTAGGACATCTTACGACTCTTTATGCCACATTAGCAACTAGAAAAGAACGTTAGTATAATGTAGAACGCCATACAGCTCCTAAGTACACCTTACAGTACCGTACGTAAACTTAAAGCTCCATAATAAACCTGATGAATTCGTACGAGTACTTTGAACATCGTACGACAAGTTTGGATATCTTATGACTCTTTATGCCATATTAGCACCTTGAAAAGCATGTTAGTATAATGTAAGAAATTTTACAACACCTAACAGCATCTTACAACACCGTACGAAACGTTAAAACTCCAAAATGAACCTTATGAATTCGTACGTGTCCTTTGAACATCGTACGATAAGTTAGGACATCTTACGACTCTTTATGCCATATTAGTAACTCAAAAGAGCGTTAGTATAATGTAGGACGCCATACAGCTCCTAAGTACACCTTACAATACCGTACGTAAATTTAAAGCTCCATAATAAACCTAATGAATTCGTACGAGTACTTTGAACATCGTACGACAAGTTTGGATATCTTATGACTCTTTATGCCATATTAGCAGCTTGAAAAGCACGTTAGAAATATGTAAGACGTTTTACAACACCTAACTACATCTTACAACACCGTACGAAACCTTAAAACTCCATAACAAACCTAATGAATTCGTAAGTGTTCTTTGAACATCGTACGATAAGTTAAGACATCTTACGAATCTTTATGCCACATTAGCAACTCAAAATAGCGTTAGTATAATGTAGGACGCCATACAGCTCCTAACTACACCTTACAATACCGTAAGTAAACTTAACGCTCCATAATAAACCTAATGAATTCGTACGAGTCCTTTGAACATCGTACTACAAGTTAAGACATCTTACGACTCTTTATGCCACATTAGCAACTAGAAAAGAACGTTAGTATAATGTAAAACGCCATATAGCTCCTATGTACACCTTACAGTACCGTACGTAAACTTAAAGCTCCATAATAAACCAAATGAATTCGTACGAGTCCTTTGAACATCGTACGAGAAGTTTGGATATCTTATGACTCTTTATGACATATTAGCAGCTTGAAAAGCACGTTAGAATAATGTAAGACGTTTTACAACACCTAACAACATCTTACAACACCGTACGAAACCTTAAAACTTAATAATAAACCTAATGAATTCATAAGTGTCATTTGAACATCGTACGATAAGTTAAGACATCTTACGACTCTTTATGCCACATTAGCAACTCAAAAGAACGTTAGTATAGTGTAGAACGCCATACAGCTCCTATGTACACATTACAATACCGTACGTAAACTTAAAGCTCCATAATAAACTTAATGAATTCGTACGAGTCCTTTGAACATCGTACTACAAGTTAGGACATCTTACGACTCTTTATGCCACATTAGCAACTAGAAAAGAACGTTAGTATAATGTAGAACGCCATACAGCTCCTAAGTACACCTTACAGTACCATACGTAAACTTAAAGCTCCATAATAAACCTGATGAATTCGTACGAGTACTTTGAACATCGTACGAGAAGTTTGGATATCTTATGACTCTTTATGTCATATTAGCAACTTGAAAAGCACGTTAAAATAATGTAAGACGTTTTACAACACCTAACAACATCTTACAACACCGTACGAAATCTTAAAACTCCATAATAAACCTAATGAATTCGTAAGTGTCCTTTGAACATCGTACGATAAGTTAAGACATCTTATGACTCTTTATGCCACATTAGCAACTCAAAAGAGCGTTAGTATAATGTAGGACGCCATACAGCTCCTAACTACACCTTACAATACCGTACGTAAACTTAACGCTCCATAATAAACCTAATGAATTCGTACGAGTACTTTGAACATCGTACTACAAGTTAGGACATCTTACGACTCTTTATGCCACATTAGCAACTAGAAAAGAACGTTAGTATAATGTAGAACGCCATACAGCTCCTAAGTACACCTTACAGTACCGTACGTAAACTTAAAGCTCCATAATAAACCTGATGAATTCGTACGAGTACTTTGAACATCGTACGACAAGTTTGGATATCTTATGACTCTTTATGCCATATTAGCACCTTGAAAAGCATGTTAGTATAATGTAAGAAATTTTACAACACCTAACAGCATCTTACAACACCGTACGAAACGTTAAAACTCCAAAATGAACCTTATGAATTCGTACGTGTCCTTTGAACATCGTACGATAAGTTAGGACATCTTACGACTCTTTATGCCATATTAGTAACTCAAAAGAGCGTTAGTATAATGTAGGACGCCATACAGCTCCTAAGTACACCTTACAATACCGTACGTAAATTTAAAGCTCCATAATAAACCTAATGAATTCGTACGAGTACTTTGAACATCGTACGACAAGTTTGGATATCTTATGACTCTTTATGCCATATTAGCAGCTTGAAAAGCACGTTAGAAATATGTAAGACGTTTTACAACACCTAACTACATCTTACAACACCGTACGAAACCTTAAAACTCCATAACAAACCTAATGAATTCGTAAGTGTTCTTTGAACATCGTACGATAAGTTAAGACATCTTACGAATCTTTATGCCACATTAGCAACTCAAAATAGCGTTAGTATAATGTAGGACGCCATACAGCTCCTAACTACACCTTACAATACCGTAAGTAAACTTAACGCTCCATAATAAACCTAATGAATTCGTACGAGTCCTTTGAACATCGTACTACAAGTTAAGACATCTTACGACTCTTTATGCCACATTAGCAACTAGAAAAGAACGTTAGTATAATGTAAAACGCCATATAGCTCCTATGTACACCTTACAGTACCGTACGTAAACTTAAAGCTCCATAATAAACCAAATGAATTCGTACGAGTCCTTTGAACATCGTACGAGAAGTTTGGATATCTTATGACTCTTTATGACATATTAGCAGCTTGAAAAGCACGTTAGAATAATGTAAGACGTTTTACAACACCTAACAACAGCTTACAACACCGTACGAAACCTTAAAACTTAATAATAAACCTAATGAATTCATAAGTGTCATTTGAACATCGTACGATAAGTTAAGACATCTTACGACTCTTTATGCCACATTAGCAACTCAAAAGAACGTTAGTATAGTGTAGAACGCCATACAGCTCCTATGTACACATTACAATACCGTACGTAAACTTAAAGCTCCATAATAAACCTAATGAATTCGTACGAGTCCTTTGAACATCGTACTACAAGTTAGGACATCTTACGACTCTTTATGCCACATTAGCAACTAGAAAAGAACGTTAGTATAATGTAGAACGCCATACAGCTCCTAAGTACACCTTACAGTACCATACGTAAACTTAAAGCTCCATAATAAACCTGATGAATTCGTACGAGTACTTTGAACATCGTACGAGAAGTTTGGATATCTTATGACTCTTTATGTCATATTAGCAACTTGAAAAGCACGTTAAAATAATGTAAGACGTTTTACAACACCTAACAACATCTTACAACACCGTACGAAATCTTAAAACTCAATAATAAACCTAATGAATTCGTAAGTGTCCTTTGAACATCGTACGATAAGTTAAGACATCTTATGACTCTTTATGCCACATTAGCAACTCAAAAGAGCGTTAGTATAATGTAGGACGCCATACAGCTCCTAACTACACCTTACAATACCGTACGTAAACTTAACGCTCCATAATAAACCTAATGAATTCGTACGAGTCCTTTGAACATCGTACTACAAGTTAGGACATCTTACGACTCTTTATGCCACATTAGCAACTAGAAAAGAACGTTAGTATAATGTAGAGCGCCATACAGCTCCTAAGTACACCTTACAGTACCGTACGAAAACTTAAAGCTCCATAATAAACCTGATGAATTCGTACGAGTACTTTGAACATCGTACGACAAGTTTGGATATCTTATGACTCTTTATGCCATATTAGCACCTTGAAAAGCATGTTAGTATAATGTAAGAAATTTTACAACACCTAACAGCATCTTACAACACCGTACGAAACGTTAAAACTCCAAAATAAACCTAATGAATTCGTACGTGTCCTTTGAACATCGTACGATAAGTTAAGACATCTTACGACTCTTTATGCCACATTAGTAACTCAAAAGAGCGTTAGTATAATGTAGGACGCCATACAGCTCCTAAGTACACCTTAAAATACCGTACATAAAATTAAAGCTCCATAATAGACCTAATGAATTCGTACGAGTTCTTTGAACATCGTACGACAAGTTTGGATATCTTATGACTCTTTATGCCATATAAGCAGATTGAAAAGCACGTTAGAATAATGTAAGACGTTTTACAACACCTAACAACATCTTACAACACCGTACGAAACCTTAAAACTCCATAATAAACCTAATGAATTCGTAAGTGTCCTTTGAACATCGTACGATAAGTTAAGACATCTTACGACTCTTTATGCCACATTAGCAACTCAACAGAGCGTTAGTATAAAGTAGGACGCCATACAGCTCCTAATTACACCTTACAATACCGTAGGTAAACTTAAAACTCCATAATAAACCAAATGAATTCGTACGAGTCCTTTGAACATCATACTACAAGTTAGGACATCTTACGACTCTTTATGCCACATTAGCAACTAGAAAAGAACGTTAGTATAATGTAGAACGCCATACAGCTCCTAAGTACACCTTACAATACCGTACGTAAACTTAAAGCTCCAAAATAAACCTAATGAATTCGTAAGTGTTCTTTGAACATCGTACGATAACTTAAGACTTCTTCCGACTCTTTATGCCACATTAGCAACTCAAAAGAACGTTAGTATAATGTAGAACGCCATACAGCTCCTATGTACACATTACAATACCGTACGTAAACTTAAAGCTCCATAATAAACCTAATGAATTCGTACGAGTCCTTTGAACATCGTACTACAAGTTAGGACATCTTACGACTCTTTATGCCAAATTAGCAACTAGAAAAGAACGTTAGTATAATGTAGAACGCCATACAGCTCCTAAGTACACCTTACAATACCGTACGTAAACTTAAAGCTCCATAATAAACCTAATGAATTCGTACGAGTCCTTTGAACATCGTACTACAAGTTAGGACATCTTACGACTCTTTATGCCACATTAGCAACTAGAAAAGAACGTTAGTATAATGTAGAACGCCATACAGCTCCTAAGTACACCTTACAGTACCATACGTAAACTTAAAGCTCCATAATAAACCTGATGAATTCGTACGAGTACTTTGAACATCGTATGAGAAGTTTGGATATCTTATGACTCTTTATGTCATATTAGCAACTTGAAAAGCACGTTAAAATAATGTAAGACGTTTTACAACACCTAACAACATCTTACAACACCGTACGAAACCTTAAAACTCCATAATAAACCTAATGAATTCGTAAGTGTCCTTTGAACATCGTACGACAAGTTTGGATATCTTATGACTCTTTATGACATATTAGCAGCTTGAAAAGCACGTTAGAATAATGTAAGACGTTTTACAACACCTAACAACATCTTACAACACTGTACGAAACCTTAAAACTTAATAATAAACCTAATGAATTCATAAGTGTCATTTGAACATCGTACGATAAGTTAAGACATCTTACGACTCTTTATGCCACATTAGCAACTCAAAAGAACGTTAGTATAATGTAGAACGCCATACAGCTCCTATGTACACATTACAATACCGTACGTAAACTTAAAGCTCCATAATAAACCTAATTAATTCGTACGAGTCCTTTGAACATCGTACTACAAGTTAGGACATCTTACGACTCTTTATGCCACATTAGCAACTAGAAAAGAACGTTAGTATAATGTAGAACGCCATACAGCTCCTAAGTACACCTTATAGTACCATACGTAAACTTAAAGCTCCATAATAAACCTGATGAATTCGTACGAGTACTTTGAACATCGTACGAGAAGTTTGGATATCTTATGACTCTTTATGTCATATTAGCAACTTGAAAAGCACGTTAAAATAATGTAAGACGTTTTACAACACCTAACAACATCTTACAACACCGTACGAAACCTTAAACTCCATAATAAACCTAATGAATTCGTAAGTGTCCTTTGAACATCATACGATAAGTTAAGACATCTTATGACTCTTTATGCCACATTAGCAACTCAAAAGAGCGTTAGTATAATGTAGGACGCCATACAGCTTCTAACTACACCTTACAATACCGTACGTAAACTTAACGCTCCATAATAAACCTAATGAATTCGTACGAGTCCTTTGAACATCGTACTACAAGTTAGGACATCTTACGACTCTTTATGCCACATTAGCAACTAGAAAAGAACGTTAGTATAATGTAGAACGCCATACAGCTCCTAAGTACACCTTACAGTACCGTACGTAAACTTAAAGCTCCATAATAAACCTGATGAATTCGTACGAGTACTTTGAACATCGTACGACAAGTTTGGATATCTTATGACTCTTTATGCCATATTAGCACCTTGAAAAGCATGTTAGTATAATGTAAGAAATTTTACAACACCTAACAGCATCTTACAACACCGTACGAAACGTTAAAACTCCAAAATGAACCTTATGAATTCGTACGTGTCCTTTGAACATCGTACGATAAGTTAGGACATCTTACGACTCTTTATGCCATATTAGTAACTCAAAAGAGCGTTAGTATAATGTAGGACGCCATACAGCTCCTAAGTACACCTTACAATACCGTACGTAAATTTAAAGCTCCATAATAAACCTAATGAATTCGTACGAGTACTTTGAACATCGTACGACAAGTTTGGATATCTTATGACTCTTTATGCCATATTAGCAGCTTGAAAAGCACGTTAGAAATATGTAAGACGTTTTACAACACCTAACTACATCTTACAACACCGTACGAAACCTTAAAACTCCATAACAAACCTAATGAATTCGTAAGTGTTCTTTGAACATCGTACGATAAGTTAAGACATCTTACGAATCTTTATGCCACATTAGCAACTCAAAATAGCGTTAGTATAATGTAGGACGCCATACAGCTCCTAACTACACCTTACAATACCGTACGTAAACTTAACGCTCCATAATAAACCTAATGAATTCGTACGAGTCCTTTGAACATCGTACTACAAGTTAAGACATCTTACGACTCTTTATGCCACATTAGCAACTAGAAAAGAACGTTAGTATAATGTAAAACGCCATATAGCTCCTATGTACACCTTACAGTACCGTACGTAAACTTAAAGCTCCATAATAAACCAAATGAATTCGTACGAGTCCTTTGAACATCGTACGAGAAGTTTGGATATCTTATGACTCTTTATGACATATTAGCAGCTTGAAAAGCACGTTAGAATAATGTAAGACGTTTTACAACACCTAACAACATCTTACAACACCGTACGAAACCTTAAAACTTAATAATAAACCTAATGAATTCATAAGTGTCATTTGAACATCGTACGATAAGTTAAGATATCTTACGACTCTTTATGCCACATTAGCAACTCAAAAGAACGTTAGTATAGTGTAGAAAGCCATACAGCTCCTATGTACACATTACAATACCGTACGTAAACTTAAAGCTCCATAATAAACCTAATGAATTCGTACGAGTCCTTTGAACATCGTACTACAAGTTAGGACATCTTACGACTCTTTATGCCACATTAGCAACTAGAAAAGAACGTTAGTATAATGTAGAACGCCATACAGCTCCTAAGTACACCTTACAGTACCATACGTAAACTTAAAGCTCCATAATAAACCTGATGAATTCGTACGAGTACTTTGAACATCGTACGAGAAGTTTGGATATCTTATGACTCTTTATGTCATATTAGCAACTTGAAAAGCACGTTAAAATAATGTAAGACGTTTTACAACACCTAACAACATCTTACAACACCGTACGAAATCTTAAAACTCCATAATAAACCTAATGAATTCGTAAGTGTCCTTTGAACATCGTACGATAAGTTAAGACATCTTATGACTCTTTATGCCACATTAGCAACTCAAAAGAGCGTTAGTATAATGTAGGACGCCATACAGCTCCTAACTACACCTTACAATACCGTACGTAAACTTAACGCTCCATAATAAACCTAATGAATTCGTACGAGTCCTTTGAACATCGTACTACAAGTTAGGACATCTTACGACTCTTTATGCCACATTAGCAACTAGAAAAGAACGTTAGTATAATGTAGAGCGCCATACAGCTCCTAAGTACACCTTACAGTACCGTACGAAAACTTAAAGCTCCATAATAAACCTGATGAATTCGTACGAGTACTTTGAACATCGTACGACAAGTTTGGATATCTTATGACTCTTTATGCCATATTAGCACCTTGAAAAGCATGTTAGTATAATGTAAGAAATTTTACAACACCTAACAGCATCTTACAACACCGTACGAAACGTTAAAACTCCAAAATGAACCTTATGAATTCGTACGTGTCCTTTGAACATCGTACGATAAGTTAGGACATCTTACGACTCTTTATGCCATATTAGTAACTCAAAAGAGCGTTAGTATAATGTAGGACGCCATACAGCTCCTAAGTACACCTTACAATACCGTACGTAAAATTAAAGCTCCATAATAAACCTAATGAATTCGTACGAGTACTTTGAACATCGTACGACAAGTTTGGATATCTTATGACTCTTTATGCCATATTAGCATCTTGAAAAGCACGTTAGAAATATGTAAGACGTTTTACAACACCTAACTACATCTTACAACACCGTACGAAACCTTAAAACTCCATAACAAACCTAATGAATTCGTAAGTGTCCTTTGAACATCGTACGATAAGTTAAGACATCTTATGACTCTTTATGCCACATTAGCAACTCAAAAGAGCGTTAGTATAATGTAGGACGCCATACAGCTCCTAACTACACCTTACAATACCGTACGTAAACTTAACGCTCCATAATAAACCTAATGAATTCGTACGAGTCCTTTGAACATCGTACTACAAGTTAGGACATCTTACGACTCTTTATGCCACATTAGCAACTAGAAAAGAACGTTAGTATAATGTAGAGCGCCATACAGCTCCTAAGTACACCTTACAGTACCGTACGAAAACTTAAAGCTCCATAATAAACCTGATGAATTCGTACGAGTACTTTGAACATCGTACGACAAGTTTGGATATCTTATGACTCTTTATGCCATATTAGCACCTTGAAAAGCATGTTAGTATAATGTAAGAAATTTTACAACACCTAACAGCATCTTACAACACCGTACGAAACGTTAAAACTCCAAAATGAACCTTATGAATTCGTACGTGTCCTTTGAACATCGTACGATAAGTTAGGACATCTTACGACTCTTTATGCCATATTAGTAACTCAAAAGAGCGTTAGTATAATGTAGGACGCCATACAGCTCCTAAGTACACCTTACAATACCGTACGTAAAATTAAAGCTCCATAATAAACCTAATGAATTCGTACGAGTACTTTGAACATCGTACGACAAGTTTGGATATCTTATGACTCTTTATGCCATATTAGCATCTTGAAAAGCACGTTAGAAATATGTAAGACGTTTTACAACACCTAACTACATCTTACAACACCGTACAAAACCTTAAAACTCCATAACAAACCTAATGAATTCGTAAGTGTTCTTTGAACATCGTACGATAAGTTAAGACATCTTACGAATCTTTATGCCACATTAGCAACTCAAAATAGCGTTAGTATAATGTAGGACGCCATACAGCTCCTAACTACACCTTACAATACCGTACGTAAACTTAACGCTCCATAATAAACCTAATGAATTCGTACGAGTCCTTTGAACATCGTACTACAAGTTAAGACATCTTACGACTCTTTATGCGACATTAGCAACTAGAAAAGAACGTTAGTATAATGTAAAACGCCATATAGCTCCTATGTACACCTTACAGTACCGTACATAAACTTAAAGCTCCATAATAAACCAAATGAATTCGTACGAGTCCTTTGAACATCGTACGAGAAGTTTGGATATCTTATGACTCTTTATGACATATTAGCAGCTTGAAAAGCACGTTAGAATAATGTAAGACGTTTTACAACACCTAACAACATCGTACAACACCGTACGAAACCTTAAAACTTAATAATAAACCTAATGAATTCATAAGTGTCATTTGAACATCGTACGATAAGTTAAGACATCTTACGACTCTTTATGCCACATTAGCAACTCAAAAGAACGTTAGTATAATGTAGAACGCCATACAGCTCCTATGTACACATTACAATACTGTACGTAAACTTAAAGCTCCATAATAAACCTAATGAATTCGTACGAGTCCTTTGAACATCGTACAACAAGTTAGGACATCTTACGACTCTTTATGCCACATTAGCAACTAGAAAAGAACGTTAGTATATTGTAGAACGCCATACAGCTCCTAAGTACACCTTACAGTACCATACGTAAACTTAAAGCTCCATAATAAACCTGATGAATTCGTACGAGTACTTTGAACATCGTACGAGAAGTTTGGATATCTTATGACTCTTTATGTCATATTAGCAACTTGAAAAGCACGTTAAAATAATGTAAGACGTTTTACAACACCTAACTACATCTTACAACACCGTACGAAACCTTAAAACTCCATAACAAACCTAATGAATTCGTAAGTGTCCTTTGAACATCGTACGATAAGTTAAGACATCTTATGACTCTTTATGCCACATTAGCAACTCAAAAGAGCGTTAGTATAATGTAGGACGCCATACAGCTCCTAACTACACCTTACAATACCGTACGTAAACTTAACGCTCCATAATAAACCTAATGAATTCGTACGAGTCCTTTGAACATCGTACTACAAGTTAGGACATCTTACGACTCTTTATGCCACATTAGCAACTAGAAAAGAACGTTAGTATAATGTAGAGCGCCATACAGCTCCTAAGTACACCTTACAGTACCGTACGAAAACTTAAAGCTCCATAATAAACCTGATGAATTCGTACGAGTACTTTGAACATCGTACGACAAGTTTGGATATCTTATGACTCTTTATGCCATATTAGCACCTTGAAAAGCATGTTAGTATAATGTAAGAAATTTTACAACACCTAACAGCATCTTACAACACCGTACGAAACGTTAAAACTCCAAAATGAACCTTATGAATTCGTACGTGTCCTTTGAACATCGTACGATAAGTTAGGACATCTTACGACTCTTTATGCCATATTAGTAACTCAAAAGAGCGTTAGTATAATGTAGGACGCCATACAGCTCCTAAGTACACCTTACAATACCGTACGTAAAATTAAAGCTCCATAATAAACCTAATGAATTCGTACGAGTACTTTGAACATCGTACGACAAGTTTGGATATCTTATGACTCTTTATGCCATATTAGCATCTTGAAAAGCACGTTAGAAATATGTAAGACGTTTTACAACACCTAACTACATCTTACAACACCGTACAAAACCTTAAAACTCCATAACAAACCTAATGAATTCGTAAGTGTTCTTTGAACATCGTACGATAAGTTAAGACATCTTACGAATCTTTATGCCACATTAGCAACTCAAAATAGCGTTAGTATAATGTAGGACGCCATACAGCTCCTAACTACACCTTACAATACCGTACGTAAACTTAACGCTCCATAATAAACCTAATGAATTCGTACGAGTCCTTTGAACATCGTACTACAAGTTAAGACATCTTACGACTCTTTATGCGACATTAGCAACTAGAAAAGAACGTTAGTATAATGTAAAACGCCATATAGCTCCTATGTACACCTTACAGTACCGTACATAAACTTAAAGCTCCATAATAAACCAAATGAATTCGTACGAGTCCTTTGAACATCGTACGAGAAGTTTGGATATCTTATGACTCTTTATGACATATTAGCAGCTTGAAAAGCACGTTAGAATAATGTAAGACGTTTTACAACACCTAACAACATCGTACAACACCGTACGAAAAATTAAAACTTAATAATAAACCTAATGAATTCATAAGTGTCATTTGAACATCGTACGATAAGTTAAGACATCTTACGACTCTTTATGCCACATTAGCAACTCAAAAGAACGTTAGTATAATGTAGAACGCCATACAGCTCCTATGTACACATTACAATATTGTACGTAAACTTAAAGCTCCATAATAAACCTAATGAATTCGTACGAGTCCTTTGAACATCGTACAACAAGTTAGGACATCTTACGACTCTTTATGCCACATTAGCAACTAGAAAAGAACGTTAGTATATTGTAGAACGCCATACAGCTCCTAAGTACACCTTACAGTACCATACGTAAACTTAAAGCTCCATAATAAACCTAATGAATTCGTACGAGTACTTTGAACATCGTACGAGAAGTTTGGATATCTTATGACTCTTTATGTCATATTAGCAACTTGAAAAGCACGTTAAAATAATGTAAGACGTTTTACAACACCTAACAACATCTTACAACACCGTACGAAACCTTAAAACTCCATAATAAACCTAATGAATTCGTAAGTGTCCTTTGAACATCGTACGATAAGTTAAGACATCTTATGACTCTTTATGCCACATTAGCAACTCAAAAGAGCGTTAGTATAATGTAGGACGCCATACAGCTCCTAAGTACACCTTACAATACCGTACCTAAAATTAAAGCTCCATAATAAACCTAATGAATTCGTACGAGTCCTTTGAACATCGTACGACAAGTTTGGATATCTTATGACTCTTTATGCCATATTAGCAGCTTGAAAAGCACGTTAAATAATGTTAGACGTTTTACAACACCTAACTACATCTTACAACACCGTACAAAACCTGAAAACTCCATAACAAACCTAATGAATTCGTAAGTGTCTTTTGAACATCGTACGATAAGTTAAGACATCTTACGACTCTTTATGCCACATTAGCAACTCAACAGAGCGTTAGTATAAAGTAGGACGCCATACAGCTCCTAAGTACACCTTACAATACCGTACGTAAACTTAAAACTCCATAATAAACCTAATGTATTCCTACGTGTCCTTTGAACATCGTACGATATGTTAAGACATCTTATGACTCTTTATGCCACATTAGCAACTCAAAAGAGCGTTATTATAATGTAGGACGCCATACAGCTCCTAAGTACACCTTACAATACCGTACGTAAACTTAAAACTCCATAATAAACCTAATGAATTCGTACGAGTCCTTTGAACATCGTACTACAAGTTAGGACATCTTACGACTCTTTATGCCACATTAGCAACTAGAAAAGAACGTTAGTATAATGTAGAATGCCATACAGCTCCTAAGTACACCTTACAATACTGTATGTAAACTTAAAGCTCCATAATAAACCTAATGAATTCGTACGAGTCCTTTGAACATTGTACGACAAGTTTGGATATCTTATGACTCTTTATGCCAAATTAGCACCTTGAAAAGCACGTTAGAATAATGTAAGACGTTTTACAACACCTAACAACATCTTACAACACCGTACGAAACCTTAAAACTTCATAATAAACCTAATGAATTCGTAAGTGTCCTTTGAACATCGTACGATAAGTTAAGACATCTTACGACTCTTTATGCCACATTACCAACTCAAAAGAACGTTAGTATAATGTAGAACGCCATACAACTCCTATGTACACATTACAATACCGTACGTAAACTTAAAGCTCCATAATAAACCTAATGAATTCGTACGAGTCCTTTGAACATCGTACTACAAAATAGGACATATTACGACTCTTTATTCCACTCTAGCAACTAGAAAAGAACGTTAGTATAATGTAGAACGCCATACAGCTCCTAAGTACACCTTAGAGTACCGTACGTAAACTTAAAGCTCCATAATAAACCTAATGAATTCGTACGACAAGTTTGGATATCTTATGACTCTTTATGCCATATTAGCAGCTTGAAAAGCACGTTAGAATAATGTAAGACGTTTTACAAGACCTAACAACATCTTACAACACCGTACGAAACCTTAAAACTTCATAATAAACCTAATGAATTCGTAAGTGTCCTTTGAACATCGTACGATAAGTTAAGACATCTTACGACTCTTTATGCCACATTAGCAACTTAAAAGAACGTTAGTATAATGTAGCACGCCATACAGCTCCTATGTACACATTACAATACCGTACGTAAACTTAAAGCTCCATAATAAACCTAATGAATTCGTAAGAGTCCTTTGAACATCGTACTACAAGTTAGGACATCTTACGACTCTTTATGCCACATTAGCAACTAGAAAAGAACGTTAGTATAATGTAGAGCGCCATACAGCTCCTAAGTACACCTTACAGTACCGTACGTAAACTTAAAGCTCCATAATAAACCTGATGAATTCGTACGAGTACTTTGAACATCGTACGACAAGTTTGGATATCTTATGACTCTTTATGCCATATTAGCACCTTGAAAAGCATGTTAGTATAATGTAAGAAATTTTACAACACCTAACAGCATCTTACAACACCGTACGAAACGTTAAAACTCCAAAATAAACCTTATGAATTCGTACGTGTCCTTTGAACATCGTACGATAAGTTAAGTCATCCTACGACTCTTTATGCCATATTAGTAACTCAAAAGAGCGTTAGTATAATGTAGGACGCCATACAGCTCCTAAGTACACCTTACAATACCGTATGTAAAATTAAAGCTCCATAATAAACCTAATGAATTCGTACGAGTCCTTTGAACATCGTACGACAAGTTTGGATATCTTATGACTCTTTATGCCACATTAGCAGCTTGAAAAGCACGTTAGAATAATGTAAGACGTTTTACAACACCTAACTACATCTTACAACACCATACGAAACCTGAAAACTCCATAACAAACCTAATGAATTCGTAAGTGTCTTTTGAACATCGTACGATAAGTTAAGACATCTTACGACTCTTTATGCCACATTAGCAACTCAACAGAGCGTTAGTATAAAGTAGGACGCCATACAGCTCCTAAGTACACCTTACAATACCGTACGTAAACTTAAAACTCCATAATAAACCTAATGTATTCGTACGTGTCCTTTGAACATCGTACGATATGTTAAGACATCTTACGACTCTTTATGCCACATTAGCAACTCAAAAGAGCGTTATTATAATGTAGGACGCCATACAGCTCCTAAGTACACCTTACAATACCGTACGTAAACTTAAAACTCCATAATAAACCTAATGAATTCGTACGAGTCCTTTGAACATCGTACTACAAGTTAGGACATCTTACGACTCTTTATGCCACATTAGCAACTAGAAAAGAACGTTAGTATAATGTAGAATGCCATACAGCTCCTAAGTACACCTTACAATACTGTATGTAAACTTAAAGCTCCATAATAAACCTAATGAATTCGTACGAGTCCTTTGAACATTGTACGACAAGTTTGGATATCTTATGACTCTTTATGCCAAATTAGCACCTTGAAAAGCACGTTAGAATAATGTAAGACGTTTTACAACACCTAACAACATCTTACAACACCGTACGAAACCTTAAAACTCCATAATAAACCTAATGAATTCGTAAGTGTCCTTTGAACATCGTACGATAAGTTAAGACATCTTACGACTCTTTATGCCACATTACCAACTCAAAAGAACGTTAGTATAATGTAGAACGCCATACAACTCCTATGTACACATTACAATACCGTACGTAAACTTAAAGCTCCATAATAAACCTAATGAATTCGTACGAGTCCTTTGAACATCGTACTACAAGATAGGACATATTACGACTCTTTATTCCACTCTAGCAACTAGAAAAGAACGTTAGTATAATGTAGAATGCCATACAGCTCCTAAGTACACCTTAGAGTACCGTACGTAAACTTAAAGCTCCATAATAAACCTAATGAATTCGTACGACAAGTTTGGATATCTTATGACTCTTTATGCCATATTAGCAGCTTGAAAAGCACGTTAGAATAATGTAAGACGTTTTACAACAACTAACAACATCTTACAACACCGTACGAAACCTTAAAACTTCATAATAAACCTAATGAATTCGTAAGTGTCCTTTGAACATCGTACGATAAGTTAAGACATCTTACGACTCTTTATGCCACATTAGCAACTTAAAAGAACGTTAGTATAATGTAGCACGCCATACAGCTCCTATGTACACATTACAATACCGTACGTAAACTTAAAGCTCCATAATAAACCTAATGAATTCGTACGAGTCCTTTGAACATCGTACTACAAGTTAGGACATCTTACGACTCTTTATGCCACATTAGCAACTAGAAAAGAACGTTAGTATAATGTAGAGCGCCATACAGCTCCTAAGTACACCTTACAGTACCGTACGTAAACTTAAAGCTCCATAATAAACCTGATGAATTCGTACGAGTACTTTGAACATCGTACGACAAGTTTGGATATCTTATGACTCTTTATGCCATATTAGCACCTTGAAAAGCATGTTAGTATAATGTAAGAAATTTTACAACACCTAACAGCATCTTACAACACCGTACGAAACGTTAAAACTCCAAAATAAACCTTATGAATTCGTACGTGTCCTTTGAACATCGTACGATAAGTTAAGTCATCCTACGACTCTTTATGCCATATTAGTAACTCAAAAGAGCGTTAGTATAATGTAGGACGCCATACAGCTCCTAAGTACACCTTAC
Source organism: Tagetes erecta (assembly GCA_030867185.1). NCBI lineage: Eukaryota > Viridiplantae > Streptophyta > Magnoliopsida > Asterales > Asteraceae > Tagetes > Tagetes erecta. The sequence goes on along the minus strand of CM061490.1, from coordinate 61,328,212 downwards.
AATACCGTATGTAAAATTAAAGCTCCATAATAAACCTAATGAATTCGTACGAGTCCTTTGAACATCGTACGACAAGTTTGGATATCTTATGACTCTTTATGCCACATTAGCAGCTTGAAAAGCACGTTAGAATAATGTAAGACGTTTTACAACACCTAACTATATCTTACAACACCGTACGAAACCTGAAAACTCCATAACAAACCTAATGAATTCGTAAGTGTCTTTTGAACATCGTACGATAAGTTAAGACATCTTACGACTCTTTATGCCACATTAGCAACTCAACAGAGCGTTAGTATAAAGTAGGACGCCATACAGCTCCTAAGTACACCTTACAATACCGTACGTAAACTTAAAACTCCATAATAAACCTAATGTATTCGTACGTGTCCTTTGAACATCGTACGACAAGTTTGGATATCTTATGACTCTTTATGCCATATTAGCAGCTTGAAAAGAACGTTAGAATAATGTAAGACGTTTTACAACACCTAACTACATCTTACAACACCGTACGAAACCTGAAAACTCCATAACAAACCTAATGAATTCGTAAGTGTCTTTTGAACATCGTACGATAAGTTAAGGCATCTTACGACTCTTTATGCCACATTAGCAACTCAACAGAGCGTTAGTATAAAGTAGGACGCCATACAGCTCCTAAGTATACCTTACAATACCGTACGTAAACTTAAAACTCCATAATAAACCTAATGAATTCGTACGAGTCCTTTGAACATCGTACTACAAGTTAGGACATCTTACGACTCTTTATGCCACATTAGCAACTAGAAAAGAACGTTAGTATAATGTAGAATGCCATACAGCTCCTAAGTACACCTTACAATACCGTATGTAAACTTAAAGCTCCATAATAAACCTAATGAATTCGTACGAGTCCTTTGAACATTGTACGACAAGTTTGGATATCTTATGACTCTTTATGCCAAATTAGCACCTTGAAAAGCACGTTAGAATAATGTAAGACGTTTTACAACACCTAACAACATCTTACAACACCGTACGAAACCTTAAAACTCCATAATAAACCTAATGAATTCGTAAGTGTCCTTTGAACATCGTACGATAAGTTAAGACATCTTACGACTCTTTATGCCACATTACCAACTCAAAAGAACGTTAGTATAATGTAGAACGCCATACAACTTCTATGTACACATTACAATACCGTACGTAAACTTAAAGCTCCATAATAAACCTAATGAATTCGTACGAGTCCTTTGAACATCGTACTACAAGATAGGACATATTACGACTCTTTATTCCACTCTAGCAACTAGAAAAGAACGTTAGTATAATGTAGAACGCCATACAGCTCCTAAGTACACCTTAGAGTACCGTACGTAAACTTAAAGCTCCATAATAAACCTAATGAATTCGTACGAGTCCTTTGAACATCGTACGACAAGTTTGGATATCTTATGACTCTTTATGCCAAATTAGCACCTTGAAAAGCACGTTAGAATAATGTAAGACGTTTTACAACACCTAACAACATCTTACAACACCGTACGAAACCTTAAAACTCCATAATAAACCTAATGAATTCGTAAGTGTCCTTTGAACATCGTACGATAAGTTAAGACATCTTACGACTCTTTATGCCACATTACCAACTCAAAAGAACGTTAGTATAATGTAGAACGCCATACAACTCCTATGTACACATTACAATACCGTACGTAAACTTAAAGCTCCATAATAAACCTAATGAATTCGTACGAGTCCTTTGAACATCGTACTACAAGATAGGACATATTACGACTCTTTATTCCACTCTAGCAACTAGAAAAGAACGTTAGTATAATGTAGAACGCCATACAGCTCCTAAGTACACCTTAGAGTACCGTACGTAAACTTAAAGCTCCATAATAAACCTAATGAATTCGTACGAGTCCTTTGAACATCGTACGACAAGTTTGGATATCTTATGACTCTTTATGCCAAATTAGCACCTTGAAAAGCACGTTAGAATAATGTAAGACGTTTTACAACACCTAACAACATCTTACAACACCGTACGAAACCTTAAAACTCCATAATAAACCTAATGAATTCGTAAGTGTCCTTTGAACATCGTACGATAAGTTAAGACATCTTACGACTCTTTATGCCACATTACCAACTCAAAAGAACGTTAGTATAATGTAGAACGCCATACAACTCCTATGTACACATTACAATACCGTACGTAAACTTAAAGCTCCATAATAAACCTAATGAATTCGTACGAGTCCTTTGAACATCGTACTACAAGATAGGACATATTACGACTCTTTATTCCACTCTAGCAACTAGAAAAGAACGTTAGTATAATGTAGAACGCCATACAGCTCCTAAGTACACCTTAGAGTACCGTACGTAAACTTAAAGCTCCATAATAAACCTAATGAATTCGTACGAGTCCTTTGAACATCGTACGACAAGTTTGGATATCTTATGACTCTTTATGCCATATTAGCAGCTTGAAAAGCACGTTACAATAATGTAAGACGTTTTACAACACCTAACAACATCTTACAACACCGTACGAAACCTTAAAACTTCATAATAAACCTAATGAATTCGTAAGTGTCCTTTGAACATCGTACGATAAGTTAAGACATCTTACGACTCTTTATGCCACATTAGCAACTTAAAAGAACGTTAGTATAATGTAGCACGCCATACAGCTCCTATGTACACATTACAATACCGTACGTAAACTTAAAGCTCCATAATAAACCTAATGAATTCGTACGAGTCCTTTGAACATCGTACGATAAGTTAAGACATCTTACGAATCTTTATGCCACATTAGCAACTCAAAAGAGCGTTAGTATAATTTAGGACGCCATACAGCTCCTAACTACACCTTACAATACCGTACGTAAACTTAACGCTCCATAATAAACCTAATGAATTTGTACGAGTCCTTTGAACATCGTACGACAAATTAGGATATCTTATGACTCTTTATGCCATATTAGCACCTTGAAAAGCATGTTAGTATAATGTAAGAAATTTTACAACACCTAACAGCATCTTACAACACCGTACGAAACGTTAAAACTCCATAATAAACCTAATAAATTCGTACGTGTCCTTTGAACATCGTACGATAAGTTAAGACATCTTACGACTATTTATTCCACATTAGTAACTCAACAGAGCGTTAGTATAAAGTAGGACGCCATACAGCTCCTAAGTACACCTTACAATATCGTACGTAAACTTAAAACTCCATAATAAACCTAATGAATTCGTACGTGTCCTTTGAACATCGTACGATATGTTAAGACATCTTACGACTCTTTATGCCACATTAGCAACTCAAAAGAGCGTTATTATAATGTAGGACGCCATACAGCTCCTAAGTACACCTTACCATACCGTACGTAAACTTAAAACTCCATAATAAACCTAATGAATTCGTACGAGTCCTTTGAACATCGTACTACAAGATAGGACATATTACGACTCTTTATTCCACTCTAGCAACTAGAAAAGAACGTTAGTATAATGTAGAACGCCATACAGCTCCTAAGTACACCTTAGAGTACCGTACGTAAACTTAAAGCTCCATAATAAACCTAATGAATTCGTACGAGTCCTTTGAACATCGTACGACAAGTTTGGATATCTTATGACTCTTTATGCCATATTAGCAGCTTGAAAAGCACGTTACAATAATGTAAGACGTTTTACAACACCTAAAAACATCTTACAACACCGTACGAAACCTTAAAACTTCATAATAAACCTAATGAATTCGTAAGTGTCCTTTGAACATCGTACGATAAGTTAAGACATCTTACGACTCTTTATGCCACATTAGCAACTTAAAAGAACGTTAGTATAATGTAGCACGCCATACAGCTCCTATGTACACATTACAATACCGTACGTAAACTTAAAGCTCCATAATAAACCTAATGAATTCGTACGAGTCCTTTGAACATCGTACGATAAGTTAAGACATCTTACGAATCTTTATGCCACATTAGCAACTCAAAAGAGCGTTAGTATAATTTAGGACGCCATACAGCTCCTAACTACACCTTACAATACCGTACGTAAACTTAACGCTCCATAATAAACCTAATGAATTTGTACGAGTCCTTTGAACATCGTACGACAAATTAGGATATCTTATGACTCTTTATGCCATATTAGCACCTTGAAAAGCATGTTAGTATAATGTAAGAAATTTTACAACACCTAACAGCATCTTACAACACCGTACGAAACGTTAAAACTCCATAATAAACCTAATAAATTCGTACGTGTCCTTTGAACATCGTACGATAAGTTAAGACATCTTACGACTATTTATTCCACATTAGTAACTCAACAGAGCGTTAGTATAAAGTAGGACGCCATACAGCTCCTAAGTACACCTTACAATATCGTACGTAAACTTAAAACTCCATAATAAACCTAATGAATTCGTACGTGTCCTTTGAACATCGTACGATATGTTAAGACATCTTACGACTCTTTATGCCACATTAGCAACTCAAAAGAGCGTTATTATAATGTAGGACGCCATACAGCTCCTAAGTACACCTTACCATACCGTACGTAAACTTAAAACTCCATAATAAACCTAATGAATTCGTACGAGTCCTTTGAACATCGTACTACAAGATAGGACATATTACGACTCTTTATTCCACTCTAGCAACTAGAAAAGAACGTTAGTATAATGTAGAACGCCATACAGCTCCTAAGTACACCTTAGAGTACCGTACGTAAACTTAAAGCTCCATAATAAACCTAATGAATTCGTACGAGTCCTTTGAACATCGTACGACAAGTTTGGATATCTTATGACTCTTTATGCCATATTAGCAGCTTGAAAAGCACGTTACAATAATGTAAGACGTTTTACAACACCTAAAAACATCTTACAACACCGTACGAAACCTTAAAACTTCATAATAAACCTAATGAATTCGTAAGTGTCCTTTGAACATCGTACGATAAGTTAAGACATCTTACGACTCTTTATGCCACATTAGCAACTTAAAAGAACGTTAGTATAATGTAGCACGCCATACAGCTCCTATGTACACATTACAATACCGTACGTAAACTTAAAGCTCCATAATAAACCTAATGAATTCGTACGAGTCCTTTGAACATCGTACTACAAGTTAGGACATCTTACGACTCTTTATGCCACATTAGCAACTAGAAAAGAACGTTAGTATAATGTAGAACGCCATACAGCTCCTAAGTACACTTTACAGTACCGTACGTAAACTTATAGCTCCATAATAAACCTGATGAATTCGTACGAGTACTTTGAACATCGTACGACAAGTTTGGATATCTTATGACTCTTTATGTTATATTAGCAGCTTGAAAAGCACGTTAGAATAATGTAAGACGTTTTACAACACCTAACAACATCTTACAACACCGTATGAAACCTTAAAACTTCATAATAAACCTAATGAATTCGTAAGTGTCCTTTGAACATCGTACGATAAGTTAAGACATCTTACGAATCTTTATGCCACATTAGCAACTCAAAAGAGCGTTAGTATAATGTAGGACGCCATACAGCTCCTAACAACACCTTACAATACCGTACGTAAACTTAACGCTCCATAATAAACCTAATGAATTTGTACGAGTCCTTTGAACATCGTACGACAAATTAGGATATCTTATGACTCTTTATGCCATATTAGCACCTTGAAAAGCATGTTAGTATAATGTAAGAAATTTTACAACACCTAACAGCATCTTACAACACCGTACGAAACGTTAAAACTCCATAATATACCTAATAAATTCGTACGTGTCCTTTGAACATCGTACGATAAGTTAAGACATCTTACGACTATTTATTCCACATTAGTAACTCAACAGAGCGTTAGTATAAAGTAGGACGCCATACAGCTCCTAAGTACACCTTACAATATCGTACGTAAACTTAAAACTCCATAATAAACCTAATGAATTCGTACGTGTCCTTTGAACATCGTACGATATGTTAAGACATCTTACGACTCTTTATGCCACATTAGCAACTCAAAAGAGCGTTATTATAATGTAGGACGCCATACAGCTCCTAAGTACACCTTACCATACCGTACGTAAACTTAAAACTCCATAATAAACCTAATGAATTCGTACGAGTCCTTTGAACATCGTACTACAAGATAGGACATATTACGACTCTTTATTCCACTCTAGCAACTAGAAAAGAACGTTAGTATAATGTAGAACGCCATACAGCTCCTAAGTACACCTTAGAGTACCGTACGTAAACTTAAAGCTCCATAATAAACCTAATGAATTCGTACGAGTCCTTTGAACATCGTACGACAAGTTTGGATATCTTATGACTCTTTATGCCATATTAGCAGCTTGAAAAGCACGTTACAATAATGTAAGACGTTTTACAACACCTAACAACATCTTACAACACCGTACGAAACCTTAAAACTTCATAATAAACCTAATGAATTCGTAAGTGTCCTTTGAACATCGTACGATAAGTTAAGACATCTTACGACTCTTTATGCCACATTAGCAACTTAAAAGAACGTTAGTATAATGTAGCACGCCATACAGCTCCTATGTACACATTACAATACCGTACGTAAACTTAAAGCTCCATAATAAACCTAATGAATTCGTACGAGTCCTTTGAACATCGTACTACAAGTTAGGACATCTTACGACTCTTTATGCCACATCAGCAACTAGAAAAGAACGTTAGTATAATGTAGAACGCCATACAGCTCCTAAGTACACTTTACAGTACCGTACGTAAACTTATAGCTCCATAATAAACCTGATGAATTCGTACGAGTACTTTGAACATCGTACGACAAGTTTGGATATCTTATGACTCTTTATGTTATATTAGCAGCTTGAAAAGCACGTTAGAATAATGTAAGACGTTTTACAACACCTAACAACATCTTACAACACCGTATGAAACCTTAAAACTTCATAATAAACCTAATGAATTCGTAAGTGTCCTTTGAACATCGTACGATAAGTTAAGACATCTTACGAATCTTTATGCCACATTAGCAACTCAAAAGAGCGTTAGTATAATGTAGGACGCCATACAGCTCCTAACTACACCTTACAATACCGTACGTAAACTTAACACTCCATAATAAACCTAATGAATTTGTACGAGTCCTTTGAACATCGTACGACAAATTAGGATATCTTATGACTCTTTATGCCATATTAGCACCTTGAAAAGCATGTTAGTATAATGTAAGAAATTTTACAACACCTAACAGCATCTTACAACACCGTACGAAACGTTAAAACTCCATAATAAACCTAATAAATTCGTACGTGTCCTTTGAACATCGTACGATAAGTTAAGACATCTTACGACTATTTATGCCACATTAGTAACTCAACAGAGCGTTAGTATAAAGTAGGACGCCATACAGCTCCTAAGTACACCTTACAATATCGTACGTAAACTTAAAACTCCATAATAAACCTAATGAATTCGTACGTGTCCTTTGAACATCGTACGATATGTTAAGACATCTTACGACTCTTTATGCCACATTAGCAACTCAAAAGAGCGTTATTATAATGTAGGACGCCATACAGCTCCTAAGTACACCTTACCATACCGTACGTAAACTTAAAACTCCATAATAAACCTAATGAATTCGTACGAGTCCTTTGAACATCGTACTACAAGATAGGACATATTACGACTCTTTATTCCACTCTAGCAACTAGAAAAGAACGTTAGTATAATGTAGAACGCCATACAGCTCCTAAGTACACCTTAGAGTACCGTACGTAAACTTAAAGCTCCATAATAAACCTAATGAATTCGTACGAGTACTTTGAACATCGTACGACAAGTTTGGATATCTTATGACTCTTTATGTTATATTAGCAGCTTGAAAAGCACGTTAGAATAATGTAAGACGTTTTACAACACCTAACAACATCTTACAACACCGTATGAAACCTTAAAACTTCATAATAAACCTAATGAATTCGTAAGTGTCCTTTGAACATCGTACGATAAGTTAAGACATCTTATGAATCTTTATGCCACATTAGCAACTCAAAAGAGCGTTAGTATAATGTAGGACGCCATACAGCTCCTAACTACACCTTACAATACCGTACGTAAACTTAACGCTCCATAATAAACCTAATGAATTTGTACGAGTCCTTTGAACATCGTACGACAAATTAGGATATCTTATGACTCTTTATGCCATATTAGCACCTTGAAAAGCATGTTAGTATAATGTAAGAAATTTTACAACACCTAACAGCATCTTACAACACCGTACGAAACGTTAAAACTCCATAATAAACCTAATAAATTCGTACGTGTCCTTTGAACATCGTACGATAAGTTAAGACATCTTACGACTATTTATGCCACATTAGTAACTCAACAGAGCGTTAGTATAAAGTAGGACGCCATACAGCTCCTAAGTACACCTTACAATATCGTACGTAAACTTAAAACTCCATAATAAACCTAATGAATTCGTACGTGTCCTTTGAACATCGTACGATATGTTAAGACATCTTACGACTCTTTATGCCACATTAGCAACTCAAAAGAGCGTTATTATAATGTAGGACGCCATACAGCTCCTAAGTACACCTTACCATACCGTACGTAAACTTAAAACTCCATAATAAACCTAATGAATTCGTACGAGTCCTTTGAACATCGTACTACAAGATAGGACATATTACGACTCTTTATTCCACTCTAGCAACTAGAAAAGAACGTTAGTATAATGTAGAACGCCATACAGCTCCTAAGTACACCTTAGAGTACCGTACGTAAACTTAAAGCTCCTTAATAAACCTAATGAATTCGTACGAGTACTTTGAACATCGTACGACAAGTTTGGATATCTTATGACTCTTTATGTTATATTAGCAGCTTGAAAAGCACGTTAGAATAATGTAAGACGTTTTACAACACCTAACAACATCTTACAACACCGTATGAAACCTTAAAACTTCATAATAAACCTAATGAATTCGTAAGTGTCCTTTGAACATCGTACGATAAGTTAAGACATCTTATGAATCTTTATGCCACATTAGCAACTCAAAAGAGCGTTAGTATAATGTAGGACGCCATACAGCTCCTAACTACACCTTACAATACCGTACGTAAACTTAACGCTCCATAATAAACCTAATGAATTTGTACGAGTCCTTTGAACATCGTACGACAAATTAGGATATCTTATGACTCTTTATGCCATATTAGCACCTTGAAAAGCATGTTAGTATAATGTAAGAAATTTTACAACACCTAACAGCATCTTACAACACCGTACGAAACGTTAAAACTCCATAATAAACCTAATAAATTCGTACGTGTCCTTTGAACATCGTACGATAAGTTAAGACATCTTACGACTATTTATGCCACATTAGTAACTCAACAGAGCGTTAGTATAAAGTAGGACGCCATACAGCTCCTAAGTACACCTTACAATATCGTACGTAAACTTAAAACTCCATAATAAACCTAATGAATTCGTACGTGTCCTTTGAACATCGTACGATATGTTAAGACATCTTACGACTCTTTATGCCACATTAGCAACTCAAAAGAGCGTTATTATAATGTAGGACGCCATACAGCTCCTAAGTACACCTTACCATACCGTACGTAAACTTAAAACTCCATAATAAACCTAATGAATTCGTACGAGTCCTTTGAACATCGTACTACAAGATAGGACATATTACGACTCTTTATTCCACTCTAGCAACTAGAAAAGAACGTTAGTATAATGTAGAACGCCATACAGCTCCTAAGTACACCTTAGAGTACCGTACGTAAACTTAAAGCTCCATAATAAACCTAATGAATTCGTACGAGTCCTTTGAACATCGTACGACAAGTTTGGATATCTTATGACTCTTTATGCCATATTAGCAGCTTGAAAAGCACGTTACAATAATGTAAGACGTTTTACAACACCTAACAACATCTTACAACACCGTACGAAACCTTAAAACTTCATAATAAACCTAATGAATTCGTAAGTGTCCTTTGAACATCGTACGATAAGTTAAGACATCTTACGACTCTTTATGCCACATTAGCAACTTAAAAGAACGTTAGTATAATGTAGCACGCCATACAGCTCCTATGTACACATTACAATACCGTACGTAAACTTAAAGCTCCATAATAAACCTAATGAATTCGTACGAGTCCTTTAAACATCGTACTACAAGTTAGGACATCTTACGACTCTTTATGGCACATTAGCAACTAGAAAAGAACGTTAGTATAATGTAGAACGCCATACAGCTCCTAAGTACACCTTACAGTACCGTACGTAAACTTATAGCTCCATAATAAACCTGATGAATTCGTACGAGTACTTTGAACATCGTACGACAAGTTTGGATATCTTATGACTCTTTATGTTATATTAGCAGCTTGAAAAGCACGTTAGAATAATGTAAGACGTTTTACAACACCTAACAACATCTTACAACACCGTATGAAACCTTAAAACTTCATAATAAACCTAATGAATTCGTAAGTGTCCTTTGAACATCGTACGATAAGTTAAGACATCTTACGAATCTTTATGCCACATTAGCAACTCAAAAGAGCGTTAGTATAATGTAGGACGCCATACAGCTCCTAACTACACCTTACAATACCGTACGTAAACTTAACGCTCCATAACAAACCTAATGAATTTGTACGAGTCCTTTGAACATCGTACGACAAATTAGGATATCTTATGACTCTTTATGCCATATTAGCACCTTGAAAAGCATGTTAGTATAATGTAAGAAATTTTACAACACCTAACAGCATCTTACAACACCGTACGAAACGTTAAAACTCCATAATAAACCTTATAAATTCGTACGTGTCCTTTGAACATCGTACGATAAGTTAAGACATCTTACGACTATTTATGCCACATTAGTAACTCAACAGAGCGTTAGTATAAAGTAGGACGCCATACAGCTCCTAAGTACACCTTACAATATCGTACGTAAACTTAAAACTCCATAATAAACCTAATGAATTCGTACGTGTCCTTTGAACATCGTACGATATGTTAAGACATCTTACGACTCTTTATGCCACATTAGCAACTCAAAAGAGCGTTATTATAATGTAGGACGCCATACAGCTCCTAAGTACACCTTACCATACCGTACGTAAACTTAAAACTCCATAATAAACCTAATGAATTCGTACGAGTCCTTTGAACATCGAACTACAAGATAGGACATATTACGACTCTTTATTCCACTCTAGCAACTAGAAAAGAACGTTAGTATAATGTAGAACGCCATACAGCTCCTAAGTACACCTTAGAGTACCGTACGTAAACTTAAAGCTCCATAATAAACCTAATGAATTCGTACGAGTCCTTTGAACATCGTACGACAAGTTTGGATATCTTATGACTCTTTATGCCATATTAGCAGCTTGAAAAGCACGTTACAATAATGTAAGACGTTTTACAACACCTAACAACATCTTACAACACCGTACGAAACCTTAAAACTTCATAATAAACCTAATGAATTCGTAAGTGTCCTTTGAACATCGTACGATAAGTTAAGACATCTTACGACTCTTTATGCCACATTAGCAACTTAAAAGAACGTTAGTATAATGTAGCACGCCATACAGCTCCTATGTACACATTACAATACCGTACGTAAACTTAAAGCTCCATAATAAACCTAATGAATTCGTACGAGTCCTTTGAACATCGTACTACAAGTTAGGACATCTTACGACTCTTTATGGCACATTAGCAACTAGAAAAGAACGTTAGTATAATGTAGAACGCCATACAGCTCCTAAGTACACCTTACAGTACCGTACGTAAACTTATAGCTCCATAATAAACCTGATGAATTCGTACGAGTACTTTGAACATCGTACGACAAGTTTGGATATCTTATGACTCTTTATGTTATATTAGCAGCTTGAAAAGCACGTTAGAATAATGTAAGACGTTTTACAACACCTAACAACATCTTACAACACCGTATGAAACCTTAAAACTTCATAATAAACCTAATGAATTCGTAAGTGTCCTTTGAACATCGTACGATAAGTTAAGACATCTTACGAATCTTTATGCCACATTAGCAACTCAAAAGAGCGTTAGTATAATGTAGGACGCCATACAGCTCCTAACTACACCTTACAATACCGTACGTAAACTTAACGCTCCATAATAAACCTAATGAATTTGTACGAGTCCTTTGAACATCGTACGACAAATTAGGATATCTTATGACTCTTTATGCCATATTAGCACCTTGAAAAGCATGTTAGTATAATGTAAGAAATTTTACAACACCTAACAGCATCTTACAACACCGTACGAAACGTTAAAACTCCATAATAAACCTTATAAATTCGTACGTGTCCTTTGAACATCGTACGATAAGTTAAGACATCTTACGACTATTTATGCCACATTAGTAACTCAACAGAGCGTTAGTATAAAGTAGGACGCCATACAGCTCCTAAGTACACCTTACAATATCGTACGTAAACTTAAAACTCCATAATAAACCTAATGAATTCGTACGTGTCCTTTGAACATCGTACGATATGTTAAGACATCTTACGACTCTTTATGCCACATTAGCAACTCAAAAGAGCGTTATTATAATGTAGGACGCCATACAGCTCCTAAGTACACCTTACCATACCGTACGTAAACTTAAAACTCCATAATAAACCTAATGAATTCGTACGAGTCCTTTGAACATCGTACTACAAGTTAGGACATCTTACGACTCTTTATGCCACATTAGCAACTAGAAAAGAACGTTAGTATAATGTAGAACGCCATACAGCTCCTAAGTACACCTTACAATACCGTATGTAAACTTAAAGCTCCATAATAAACCTAATGAATTCGTACGAGTCCTTTGAACATCGTACGACAAGTTTGGATATCTTATGACTCTTTATTCCATATTAGCACCTCAAAAGAGCGTTAGTATAATGTAGGACGCCATACAGCTCCTAACTACACCTTACAATACCTAACAACATCTTACAATACCGTACGAAACCTTAAAACTTCATAATAAACCTAATGAATTCGTAAGTGTCCTTTGAACATCGTACGATAAGTTAAGACATCTTACGAATCTTTATGCCACATTAGCAACTCAAAAGAGCGTTAGTGTAATGTAGGACGCCATACAGCTCCTAACTACACCTTACAACACCGTACGTAAACTTAACGCTCCATAATAAACCTAATGAATTCGTACGAGTCCTTTGAACATCGTACTACAAGTTAGGACATCTTACGACTCTTTATGGCACATTAGCAACTAGAAAAGAACGTTAGTATAATGTAGAACGCCATACAGCTCCTAAGTACACCTTACAGTACCGTACGTAAACTTATAGCTCCATAATAAACCTGATGAATTCGTACGAGTACTTTGAACATCGTACGACAAGTTTGGATATCTTATGACTCTTTATGTTATATTAGCAGCTTGAAAAGCACGTTAGAATAATGTAAGACGTTTTACAACACCTAACAACATCTTACAACACCGTATGAAACCTTAAAACTTCATAATAAACCTAATGAATTCGTAAGTGTCCTTTGAACATCGTACGATAAGTTAAGACATCTTACGAATCTTTATGCCACATTAGCAACTCAAAAGAGCGTTAGTATAATGTAGGACGCCATACAGCTCCTAACTACACCTTACAATACCGTACGTAAACTTAACGCTCCATAACAAACCTAATGAATTTGTACGAGTCCTTTGAACATCGTACGACAAATTAGGATATCTTATGACTCTTTATGCCATATTAGCACCTTGAAAAGCATGTTAGTATAATGTAAGAAATTTTACAACACCTAACAGCATCTTACAACACCGTACGAAACGTTAAAACTCCATAATAAACCTTATAAATTCGTACGTGTCCTTTGAACATCGTACGATAAGTTAAGACATCTTACGACTATTTATGCCACATTAGTAACTCAACAGAGCGTTAGTATAAAGTAGGACGCCATACAGCTCCTAAGTACACCTTACAATATCGTACGTAAACTTAAAACTCCATAATAAACCTAATGAATTCGTACGTGTCCTTTGAACATCGTACGATATGTTAAGACATCTTACGACTCTTTATGCCACATTAGCAACTCAAAAGAGCGTTATTATAATGTAGGACGCCATACAGCTCCTAAGTACACCTTACCATACCGTACGTAAACTTAAAACTCCATAATAAACCTAATGAATTCGTACGAGTCCTTTGAACATCGAACTACAAGATAGGACATATTACGACTCTTTATTCCACTCTAGCAACTAGAAAAGAACGTTAGTATAATGTAGAACGCCATACAGCTCCTAAGTACACCTTAGAGTACCGTACGTAAACTTAAAGCTCCATAATAAACCTAATGAATTCGTACGAGTCCTTTGAACATCGTACGACAAGTTTGGATATCTTATGACTCTTTATGCCATATTAGCAGCTTGAAAAGCACGTTACAATAATGTAAGACGTTTTACAACACCTAACAACATCTTACAACACCGTACGAAACCTTAAAACTTCATAATAAACCTAATGAATTCGTAAGTGTCCTTTGAACATCGTACGATAAGTTAAGACATCTTACGACTCTTTATGCCACATTAGCAACTTAAAAGAACGTTAGTATAATGTAGCACGCCATACAGCTCCTATGTACACATTACAATACCGTACGTAAACTTAAAGCTCCATAATAAACCTAATGAATTCGTACGAGTCCTTTGAACATCGTACTACAAGTTAGGACATCTTACGACTCTTTATGGCACATTAGCAACTAGAAAAGAACGTTAGTATAATGTAGAACGCCATACAGCTCCTAAGTACACCTTACAGTACCGTACGTAAACTTATAGCTCCATAATAAACCTGATGAATTCGTACGAGTACTTTGAACATCGTACGACAAGTTTGGATATCTTATGACTCTTTATGTTATATTAGCAGCTTGAAAAGCACGTTAGAATAATGTAAGACGTTTTACAACACCTAACAACATCTTACAACACCGTATGAAACCTTAAAACTTCATAATAAACCTAATGAATTCGTAAGTGTCCTTTGAACATCGTACGATAAGTTAAGACATCTTACGAATCTTTATGCCACATTAGCAACTCAAAAGAGCGTTAGTATAATGTAGGACGCCATACAGCTCCTAACTACACCTTACAATACCGTACGTAAACTTAACGCTCCATAATAAACCTAATGAATTTGTACGAGTCCTTTGAACATCGTACGACAAATTAGGATATCTTATGACTCTTTATGCCATATTAGCACCTTGAAAAGCATGTTAGTATAATGTAAGAAATTTTACAACACCTAACAGCATCTTACAACACCGTACGAAACGTTAAAACTCCATAATAAACCTTATAAATTCGTACGTGTCCTTTGAACATCGTACGATAAGTTAAGACATCTTACGACTATTTATGCCACATTAGTAACTCAACAGAGCGTTAGTATAAAGTAGGATGCCATACAGCTCCTAAGTACACCTTACAATATCGTACGTAAACTTAAAACTCCATAATAAACCTAATGAATTCGTACGTGTCCTTTGAACATCGTACGATATGTTAAGACATCTTACGACTCTTTATGCCACATTAGCAACTCAAAAGAGCGTTATTATAATGTAGGACGCCATACAGCTCCTAAGTACACCTTACCATACCGTACGTAAACTTAAAACTCCATAATAAACCTAATGAATTCGTACGAGTCCTTTGAACATCGTACTACAAGTTAGGACATCTTACGACTCTTTATGCCACATTAGCAACTAGAAAAGAACGTTAGTATAATGTAGAACGCCATACAGCTCCTAAGTACACCTTACAATACCGTATGTAAACTTAAAGCTCCATAATAAACCTAATGAATTCGTACGAGTCCTTTGAACATCGTACGACAAGTTTGGATATCTTATGACTCTTTATTCCATATTAGCACCTCAAAAGAGCGTTAGTATAATGTAGGACGCCATACAGCTCCTAACTACACCTTACAATACCTAACAACATCTTACAACACCGTACGAAACCTTAAAACTTCATAATAAACCTAATGAATTCGTAAGTGTCCTTTGAACATCGTACGATAAGTTAAGACATCTTACGAATCTTTATGCCACATTAGCAACTCAAAAGAGCGTTAGTGTAATGTAGGACGCCATACAGCTCCTAACTACACCTTACAACACCGTACGTAAACTTAACGCTCCATAATAAACCTAATGAATTCGTACGAGTCCTTTGAACATCGTACGACAAATTAGGATATCTTATGACTCTTTATCCCATATTAGCACCTTGAAAAGCATGTTAGTATAATGTAAGAAATTTTACAACACCTAACAGCATCTTACAACACCGTACGAAACGTTAAAACTCCAAAATAAACCTAATAAATTCGTACGTGTCCTTTGAACATCGTACGATAAGTTAAGACATCTTACGACTCTTTATGCCACATTAGTAACTCAAAAGAGCGTTAGTATAATGTAGGACGCCATACAGCTCCTAAGTACACCTTACAATACCGTACGTAAATTTAAAGCTCCATAATAAACCAAATGAATTCGTACGAGTCCTTTGAACATCGTACGACAAGTTTGGATATCTTATGACTCTTTATGACATATTAGCAGCTTGAAAAGCACGTTAGAATAATGTAAGACGTTTTACAACACCTAACAACATCTTACAACACCGTACGAAACCTTAAAACTTAATAATAAACCTAATGAATTCATAAGTGTCATTTGAACATTGTACGATAAGTTAAGACATCTTACGACTCTTTATGCCACATTAGCAACTCAAAAGAACGTTAGTATAATGTAGAACGCCATACAGCTCCTATGTACACATTACAATACCGTACGTAAACTTAAAGCTCCATAGTAAACCTAATGAATTCGTACGAGTCCTTTGAACATCGTACTACAAGTTAGGACATCTTACGACTCTTTATGCCACATTAGCAACTAGAAAAGAACGTTAGTATAATTTAGAACGCCATACAGCTCCTAAGTACACCTTACAGTACCATACGTAAACTTAAAGCTCCATAATAAACCTGATGAATTCGTACGAGTACTTTGAACATCGTACGAGAAGTTTGGATATCTTATGACTCTTTATGTCATATTAGCAACTTGAAAAGCATGTTAAAATAATGTAAGACGTTTTACAACACCGTACGAAACCTTAAAACTCCATAAGAAACCTAATGAATTCGTAAGTGTCCTTTGAACATCGTACGATAAGTTAAGACATCTTACGACTCTTTATGCCACATTAGCAACTCAAAAGAGCGTTATTATAATGTAGGACGCCATACAGCTCCTAAGTACACCTTACAATACCGTACGTAAACTTAAAACTCCATAATACACCTAATGAATTCGTACGAGTCCTTTTAACATCGTACTACAAGTTAGGACATCTTACGACTCTTTATGCCACATTAGCAACTAGAAAAGAACGTTAGTATAATGTAGAACGCCATACAGCTCCTAAGTACACCTTACAATACCGTATGTAAACTTAAAGCTCCATAATAAACCTAATGAATTCGTACGAGTCCTTTGAACATCGTACGACAAGTTTGGATATCTTATGACTCTTTATGCCATATTAGCACCTTGAAAAGCACGTTAGAATAATGTAAGACGTTTTACAACACCTAACAACATCTTACAACACCGTACGAAACCTTAAAACTCCATAATAAACCTAATGAATTCGTAAGTGTCCTTTGAACATCGTACGATAAGTTAAGACATCTTACGACTCTTTATGCCACATTACCAACTCAAAAGAACGTTAGTATAATGTAGCACGCCATACAGCTCCTATGTACACATTACAATACCGTACGTAAACTTAAAGCTCCATAATAAACCTAATGAATTCGTACGAGTCCTTTGAACATCGTACTACAAGTTAGGACATCTTACGACTCTTTATGCCACATTAGCAACTAGAAAAGAACGTTAGTATAATGTAGAACGCCATACAGCTCCTAAGTACACCTTACAGTACCGTACGTAAACTTATAGCTCCATAATAAACCTGATGAATTCGTACGAGTACTTTGAACATCGTACGACAAGTTTGGATATCTTATGACTCTTTATGTCATATTAGCAGCTTGAAAAGCACGTTAGAATAATGTAAGACGTTTTACAACACCTAACAACATCTTACAACACCGTACGAAACCTTAAAACTTCATAATAAACCTAATGAATTCGTAAGTGTCCTTTGAACATCGTACGATAAGTTAAGACATCTTACGAATCTTTATGCCACATTAGCAACTCAAAAGAGCGTTAGTATAATGTAGGACGCCATACAGCTCCTAACTACACCTTACAATACCGTACGTAAACTTAACGCTCCATAATAAACCTAATGAATTTGTACGAGTCCTTTGAACATCGTACGACAAATTAGGATATCTTATGACTCTTTATGCCATATTAGCACCTTGAAAAGCATGTTAGTATAATGTAAGAAATTTTACAACACCTAACAGCATCTTACAACACCGTACGAAACGTTAAAACTCCATAATAAACCTAATTAATTCGTACGTGTCCTTTGAACATCGTACGATAAGTTACGACATCTTACGACTCTTTATGCCACATTAGTAACTCAACAGAGCGTTAGTATAAAGTAGGACGCCATACAGCTCCTAAGTACACCTTACAATACCGTACGTAAACTTAAAACTCCATAATAAACCTAAGGAATTCGTACGTGTCCTTTGAACATTGTACGATATGTTAAGACATCTTACGACTCTTTATGCCACATTAGCAACTCAAAAGAGCGTTATTATAATGTAGGACGCCATACAGCTCATAAGTACACCTTACAATACCATACGTAAACTTAAAACTCCATAATAAACCTAATGAGTTCGTACGAGTCCTTTGAACATCGTACTACAAGTTAGAACATCTTACGACTCTTTATGCCATTAGCAGCTTGAAAAGCACGTTAGAATAATGTAAGACGTTTTACAACACCGTACGAAACCTTAAAACTTCATAATAAACCTAATGAATTCGTAAGTGTCCTTTGAACATCGTACGATAAGTTAAGACATCTTACGACTCTTTATGCCACATTAGCAACTTAAAAGAACGTTAGTATAATGTAGCACGCCATACAGCTCCTATGTACACATTACAATACCGTACGTAAACTTAAAGCTCCATAATAAACCTAATGAATTCGTACGAGTCCTTTGAACATCGTACTACAAGTTAGGACATCTTACGACTCTTTATGCCACATTAGCAACTAGAAAAGAACGTTAGTATAATGTAGAACGCCATACAGCTCCTAAGTACACCTTACAGTACCGTACGTAAACTTATAGCTCCATAATAAACCTGATGAATTCGTACGAGTACTTTGAACATCGTACGACAAGTTTGGATATCTTATGACTCTTTATGTCATATTAGCAGCTTGAAAAGCACGTTAGAATAATGTAAGACGTTTTACAACACCTAACAACATCTTACAACACCGTACGAAACCTTAAAACTTCATAATAAACCTAATGAATTCGTAAGTGTCATTTGAACATCGTACGATAAGTTAAGACATCTTACGAATCTTTATGCCACATTAGCAACTCAAAAGAGCGTTAGTATAATGTAGGACGCCATACAGCTCCTAACTACACCTTACAATACCGTACGTAAACTTAACGCTCCATAATAAACCTAATGAATTTGTACGAGTCCTTTGAACATCATACGACAAATTAGGATATCTTATGACTCTTTATGCCATATTAGCACCTTGAAAAGCATGTTAGTATAATGTAAGAAATTTTACAACACCTAACAGCATCTTACAACACCGTACGAAACGTTAAAACTCCATAATAAACCTAATAAATTCGTACGTGTCCTTTGAACATCGTACGATAAGTTAAGACATCTTACGACTCTTTATGCCACATTAGTAACTCAACAGAGCGTTAGTATAAAGTAGGACGCCATACAGCTCCTAAGTACACCTTACAATACCGTACGTAAACTTAAAACTCCATAATAAACCTAATGACTTCGTACGTGTCCTTTGAACATCGTACGATATGTTAAGACATCTTACGACTCTTTATGCCACATTAGCAACTCAAAAGAGCGTTATTATAATGTAGGACGCCATACAGCTCCTAAGTACACCTTACAATACCGTACGTAAACTTAAAACTCCATAATAAACCTAATGAATTCGTACGAGTCCTTTGAACATCGTACTACAAGTTAGAACATCTTACGACTCTTTATGCCACATTAGCAACTAGAAAAGAACGTTAGTATAATGTAGAACGCCATACAGCTCCTAAGTACACCTTACAATACCGTATGTAAACTTAAAGCTCCATAATAAACCTAATGAATTCGTACGAGTCCTTTGAACATCGTACGACAAGTTTGGATATCTTATGACTCTTTATGCCATATTAGCACCTCAAAAGAGCGTTAGTATAATGTAGGACGCCATACAGCTCCTAACTACACCTTACAATACCTAACAACATCTTACAACACCGTACGAAACCTTAAATCTTCATAATAAACCTAATGAATTCGTAAGTGTCCTTTGAACATCGTACGATAAGTTAAGACATCTTACGAATCTTTATGCCACATTAGCAACTCAAAAGAGCGTTAGTGTAATGTTGGACGCCATACAGCTCCTAACTACACCTTACAATACCGTACGTAAACTTAACACTCCATAATAAACCTAATGAATTCGTACGAGTCCTTTGAACATCGTACGACAAATTAGGATATCTTATGACTCTTTATGCCATATTAGCACCTTGAAAAGCATGTTAGTATAATGTAAGAAATTTTACAACACCTAACAGCATCTTACAACACCGTACGAAACGTTAAAACTCCAAAATAAACCTAGTAAATTCGTACGTGTCCTTTGAACATCGTACGATAAGTTAAGACATCTTACGACTCTTTATGCCACATTAGTAACTCAAAAGAGCGTTAGTATAATGTAGGACGCCATACAGCTCCTAAGTACACCTTACAATACCGTACGTAAACTTAAAGCTCCATAATAAACCAAATGAATTCGTACGAGTCCTTTGAACATCGTACGACAAGTTTGGATATCTTATGACTCTTTATGCCATATTAGCAGCTTGAAAAGCACGTTAGAATAATGTAAGACGTTTTACAACACCTAACAACATCTTACAACACCGTACAAAACCTTAAAACTCCATAATAAACCTAAGGAATTCGTAAGTGTCCTTTGAACATCGTACGATATGTTAAGACATCTTACGACTCTTTATGCCACATTACCAACTCAAAAGAACGTTAGTATAATGTAGAACGCCATAAAACTCCTATGTACACATTACAATACCGTACGTAAACTTAAAGCTCCATAATAAAGCTAATGAATTCGTACGAGTCCTTTGAACATCGTACTACAAGATAGGACATCTTACGACTCTTTATTCCACATTAGCAACTAGAAAAGAACGTTAGTATAATGTAGAACGCCATACAGCTCCTAAGTACACCTTACAGTACTGTACGTAAACTTAAAGCTCCATAATAGACCTAATTAATTCGTACGAGTCCTTTGAACATCGTACGACAAGTTTGGATATCTTATGACTCTTTATGCCATATTAGCAGCTTGAAAAGCACGTTAGAATAATGTAAGACGTTTTACAACACCTAACAACATCTTACAACACCGTACGAAACCTTAAAACTCCATAATAAACCTAATGAATTCGTAAGTGTCCTTTGAACATCGTACGATAAGTTAAGACATCTTACGACTCTTTATGCCACATTAGCAACTCAAAAGAGCGTTAGTATAATGTAGGACGCCATACAGCTCCTAACTACACCTTACAATACCTTACGTTAACTTAACGCTTCATAATAAACCTAATGAATTCGTACGAGTCCTTTGAACATCGTACTACAAGTTAGGACATATTTCGACTCTTTATGCCACATTAGCAACTAGAAAAGAACGTTAGTATAATGTAGAACGCCATACAGCTCCTAAGTACACCTTACAATACCATACGTAAACTTAAAGCTCCATAATAAACCTAATGAATTCGTACGAGTCCTTTGAACATCGTACGACAAGTTAGGATATCTTATGACTCTTTATGCCATATTAGCACCTTGAAAAGCATGTTAGTATACGTTAGGGGAGATGGGGCGAATTAGGGTTTTTGGACGAAATTCAGGTTTGTTGATTGCTCTCAAATCGTTTTTCTTGTTCTTGAATCATAAGCTCCTACGTTTTCATCATTTGTAATCATTAAGAACATCTTTTGCGAGTTGTTTTTGCTGATTTTGTCTCCTAGGGTTTGAAAATCTACATGTTGGATTGATATTTAGTTCTACTCGTTCTATTGCTCAAATCGGCTGCTTGTTCTTGATTAATCTTGTGATTCTTTGATTGCGATTTACGAAGGCCTTTAGAAAGGTGATTTGTTCGTCTTTTAGGGTTTCAATCAAAATCAGAATTAGGGTTTTGTGTTTTGGGCGCCGTTTTTGAGTGTTGGTGGTGGCTGAAACTAGGGTTTGGTTTTTTGCTACGTTTTTGGGTAATACATCTAGATTTGGACGTGAGAAGGGTTGGTCTAAACCCCATCTTGGTTCAAATTTGTGTTTGTTTCGACTTACACTCTGATTTGGGTTGTGGATTCAAGTGAATTTGAATTCAAGTTGCATTCTAGTAATGGCTACACCTACAAGAACTAGTAAAGTCACATTCCAGATTCAAGATGATATTGGCAATGATCCAACTGGTATTGCGAGAAAGGTGGTGAACATTGATGGCATCCCTCTTCTTCCTAGACGAGGGATGTTTATAAACGATTCAAATGTGGAAGCTAAAGCTGAAGTGGGTAATAAACTGGAAGTCTCAAAATCTGATTCTGAGTCGTTGGATAACAAAATGGTGAATGCTACATATGCTGCATCATTACAATCAGGTACGTCGGAAAAATCGATTAACTTTCGCTTTTTGGAGTCCTTGGACAGGGAAAAAGGGGTTGATGTGGTTCTAACTAGGGAGTCTGTTAAAACTGTTCATGACAAACTTGCGTTCACTCTTTATGGGTACTTTATTGGGGATAGAGAAGCGTTCCCTGTTGTAAAGTATTTTGTGGAGAATAATTGGAAGAAATACGGAATTCAGAAGATTATGATGAATGTAAATGGATTCTTCTTCTTCAAATTTGCAAATAATAAAGGTATGATTGATGTGCTTGAAGGGGGACCTTGGCTGATCCGTAATAAACCGATTTTCCTAAATATATGGTCGCCTACTCTTGCGCTTAAAAAAGAAGATATCAAGAAAGTTGCGGTTTGGGTTAAACTGCATAATGTTCCCATTGTTGCATACACTGATGATGGGCTAAGTATGCTTTTTTCAAAGATTGGTACTCCTAAGTTGCTTGATACATATACTAGTGCTATGTGTAATGATGCTTGGGGAAGGAGTAGTTATGCTAGGGCGCTTGTGGAAATATCTGCTGACCATGATTTCAAAGAGGTTCTAACTATGGCTATTCCTGAGTTAGAGGGTGACAAATATATTACTGAGATTGTGGATGTGGAGTATGAGTGGAAACCACCGAGGTGTGCTTATTGTTGTGTGTTTGGGCATGGAACTGATGCTTGCCCTAAACAGGTTTGTACTATATCTAAACCCGATCCTAAAGTAAATGGGGATGGCTTTATCGAAGTAAAGGGTAGGAAAACGGCTAAGAAAAATGGGGTTCAGGTTAAAAACCAGAAACCAAAAGTTGAATATAGACCACTGGATTATAAGAAAATGGTGGGAACAAAACCTTCAAAGTCAGATGTGAAGAGTAGAGATCCCTCAAAGATCCAGATTCATAACGCCTTTAATATTCTTAACTCGGAAAATCTGAATGATGGGGCAAATTTGGAATCTAGTAAAATGAAGGGCAAATTGGATAGGGATTTGATTGAAGACTTGGATGTGGAAGAAGTTGAAGTTGTTTATGATGAAACAATAGATATAACTCGAGATAAAGCAGGGGCAAGTTCCTCCTCTTCAATGGTTTCCAATGGATAGTCGATTATTCAGGTGTTTGAGGTGGCTTTCCATTGGTGGCAACTTCATCTTTGATGATGGTGGTTGATGGATAGGTTTTTTCTTGTTAGGATTTGGCTATTATGTCAGCGATTTGTGGTAGGATAGTTTGTTTGGTGTGTTTTGGATTTTGTCTTTATTTTGATCACATATGTGGGGGTTTGTCCCATATATGAACTAGTGTGGAACTCATTCACACTACTTGTACATTAATGACGGTTGTCTTTATAATAGAATCACCGGGGTAACCCTTTACCCAAAAAGCATGTTAGTATAATGTAAGAAATTTTACAACACCTAACTGCATCTTACAACACCGTACGAAACGTTAAAACTCCAAAATAAACCTAATGAATTCGTACGTGTCCTTTGAACATCGTACGATAAGTTAAGACATCTTACGACTCTTTATGCCACATTAGTAACTCAAAAGAGCGTTAGTATAATGTAGGACTCCATACAGCTCCTAAGTACACCTTACAATACCGTACATAAAATTAAAGCTCCATAATAGACCTAATTAATTCGTACGAGTCCTTTGAACATCGTACGACAAGTTTGGATATCTTATGACTCTTTATGCCATATAAGCAGCTTGAAAAGCACGTTAGAATAATGTAAGACGTTTTACAACACCTAACAACATCTTACAACACCGTACAAAACCTTAAAACTCCATAATAAACCTAATGAATTCGTAAGTGTCCTTTGAACATCGTACGATAAGTTAAGACATCTTACGACTCTTTATGCCACATTAGCAACTCAACAGAGCGTTAGTATAAAGTAGGACGCCATACAGCTCCTAATTACACCTTACAATACCGTACGTAAACTTAAAACTCCATAATAAACCTAATGAATTCGAACGAGTCCTTTGAACATCATACTACAAGTTAGGACATCTTACGACTCTTTATGCCACATTAGCAACTAGAAAAGAACGTTAGTATAATGTAGAACGCCATACAGCTCCTAAGTACACCTTACAATACCGTACGTAAACTTAAAGCTCCATAATAAACCTAATTAATTCGTTCGAGTCCTTTGAACATCGTACGACAAGTTTGGATATCTTATGACTCTTTATGCCATATTAGCAGCTTGAAAAGCACGTTAGAATAATGTAAGACGTTTTACAACACCTAACAACATCTTACAACACCGTACGAAACCTTAAAACTCCATAATAAACCTAATGAATTCGTAAGTGTCCTTTGAACATCGTACGATAAGTTAAGACATCTTACGAATCTTTATGCCACATTAGCAACTCAAAAGAGCGTTAGTATAATGTAGGACGCCATACAGCTCCTAACTACACCTTACAATACCGTACGTAAACTTAACGCTCCATAATAAACCTAATGAATTTGTACGAGTCCTTTGAACATCGTACGACAAATTAGGATATCTTATGACTCTTTATGCCATATTAGCACCTTGAAAAGCATGTTAGTATAATGTAAGAAATTTTACAACACCTAACAGCATCTTACAACACCGTACGAAACGTTAAAACTCCATAATAAACCTAATAAATTCGTACGTGTCCTTTGAACATCGTACGATAAGTTAAGACATCTTACGACTCTTTATGCCACATTAGTAACTCAACAGAGCGTTAGTATAAAGTAGGACGCCATACAGCTCCTAAGTACACCTTACAATACCGTACGTAAACTTAAAACTCCATAATAAACCTAATGAATTCGTACGTGTCCTTTGAACATCGTACGATATGTTAAGACATCTTACGACTCTTTATGCCACATTAGCAACTCAAAAGAGCGTTATTATAATGTAGGACGCCATACAGCTCCTAAGTACACCTTACAATACCGTACGTAAACTTAAAACTCCATAATAAACCTAATGAATTCGTACGAGTCCTTTGAACATCGTACTACAAGTTAGAACATCTTACGACTCTTTATGCCACATTAGCAACTAGAAAAGAACGTTAGTATAATGTAGAACGCCATACAGCTCCTAAGTACACCTTACAATACCGTATGTAAACTTAAAGCTCCATAATAAACCTAATGAATTCGTACGAGTCATTTGAACATCGTACGACAAGTTTGGATATCTTATGACTCTTTATGCCATATTAGCACCTCAAAAGAGCGTTAGTATAATGTAGGACGCCATACAGCTCCTAACTACACCTTACAATACCTAACAACATCTTAAAACACCGTACGAAACCTTAAAACTTCATAATAAACCTAATGAATTCGTAAGTGTCCTTTGAACATCGTACGATAAGTTAAGACATCTTACGAATCTTTATGCCACATTAGCAACTCAAAAGAGCGTTAGTGTAATGTAGGACGCCATACAGCTCCTAACTACACCTTACAATACCGTACGTAAACTTAACGCTCCATAATAAACCTAATGAATTCGTACGAGTCCTTTGAACATCGTACGACAAATTAGGATATCTTATGACTCTTTATGCCATATTAGCACCTTGAAAAGCATGTTAGTATAATGTAAGAAATTTTACAACACCTAACAGCATCTTACAACACCGTACGAAACGTTAAAACTCCAAAATAAACCTAATAAATTCGTACGTGTCCTTTGAACATCGTACGATAAGTTAAGACATCTTACGACTCTTTATGCCACATTAGTAACTCAAAAGAGCGTTAGTATAATGTAGGACGCCATACAGCTCCTAAGTACACCTTACAATACCGTACGTAAACTTAAAGCTCCATAATAAACCAAATGAATTCGTACGAGTCCTTTGAACATCGTACGACAAGTTTGGATATCTTATGACTCTTTATGCCATATTAGCAGCTTGAAAAACACGTTAGAATAATGTAAGACGTTTTACAACACCTAACAACATCTTAGAACACCGTACAAAACCTTAAAACTCCATAATAAACCTAATGAATTCGTAAGTGTCCTTTGAACATCGTACGATATGTTAAGACATCTTACGACTCTTTATGCCACATTACCAACTCAAAAGAACGTTAGTATAATGTAGAACGCCATACAACTCCTATGTACACATTACAATACCGTACGTAAACTTAAAGCACCATAATAAAGCTAATGAATTCGTACGAGTCCTTTGAACATCGTACTACAAGATAGGACATCTTACGACTCTTTATTCCACATTAGCAACTAGAAAAGAACGTTAGTATAATGTAGAACGCCATACAGCTCCTAAGTACACCTTACAGTACTGTACGTAAACTTAAAGCTCCATAATAGACCTAATTAATTCGTACGAGTCCTTTGAACATCGTACGACAAGTTTGGATATCTTATGACTCTTTATGCCATATTAGCAGCTTGAAAAGCACGTTAGAATAATGTAAGACGTTTTACAACACCTAACAACATCTTACAACACCGTACGAAACCTTAAAACTCCATAATAGACCTAATGAATTCGTAAGTGTCCTTTGAACATCGTACGATAAGTTAAGACATCTTACGACTCTTTATGCCACATTAGCAACTCAAAAGAGCGTTAGTATAATGTAGGACGCCATACAGCTCCTAACTACACCTTACAATACCGTACGTAAACTTAACGCTCCATAATAAACCTAATGAATTCGTACGAGTCCTTTGAACATCGTACGACAAATTAGGATATCTTATGACTCTTTATGCCATATTAGCACCTTGAAAAGCATGTTAGTATAATGTAAGAAATTTTACAACACCTAACAGCATCTTACAACACCGTACGAAACGTTAAAACTCCATAATAAACCTAATAAATTCGTACGTGTCCTTTGAACATCGTACGATAAGTTAAGACATCTTACGACTCTTTATGCCACATTAGTAACTCAACAGAGCGTTAGTATAAAGTAGGACGCCATACAGCTCCTAAGTACACCTTACAATACCGTACGTAAACTTAAAACTCCATAATAAACCTAATGAATTCGTACGTGTCCTTTGAACATCGTACGATATGTTAAGACATCTTACGACTCTTTATGCCACATTAGCAACTCAAAAGAGCGTTATTATAATGTAGGACGCCATACAGCTCCTAAGTACACCTTACAATACCGTACGTAAACTTAAAACTCCATAATAAACCTAATGAATTCGTACGAGTCCTTTGAACATCGTACTACAAGTTAGAACATCTTACGACTCTTTATGCCACATTAGCAACTAGAAAAGAACGTTAGTATAATGTAGAACGCCATACAGCTCCTAAGTACACCTTACAATACCGTATGTAAACTTAAAGCTCCATAATAAACCTAATGAATTCGTACGAGTCATTTGAACATCGTACGACAAGTTTGGATATCTTATGACTCTTTATGCCATATTAGCACCTCAAAAGAGCGTTAGTATAATGTAGGACGCCATACAGCTCCTAACTACACCTTACAATACCTAACAACATCTTACAACACCGTACGAAACCTTAAAACTTCATAATAAACCTAATGAATTCGTAAGTGTCCTTTGAACATCGTACGATAAGTTAAGACATCTTACGAATCTTTATGCCACATTAGCAACTCAAAAGAGCGTTAGTGTAATGTAGGACGCCATACAGCTCCTAACTACACCTTACAATACCGTACGTACACTTAACGCTCCATAATAAACCTAATGAATTCGTACGAGTCCTTTGAACATCGTACGACAAATTAGGATATCTTATGACTCTTTATGCCATATTAGCACCTTGAAAAGCATGTTAGTATAATGTAAGAAATTTTACAACACCTAACAGCATCTTACAACACCGTACGAAACGTTAAAACTCCAAAATAAACCTAATAAATTCGTACGTGTCCTTTGAACATCGTACGATAAGTTAAGACATCTTACGACTCTTTATGCCACATTAGTAACTCAAAAGAGCGTTAGTATAATGTAGGACGCCATACAGCTCCTAAGTACACCTTACAATACCGTACGTAAACTTAAAGCTCCATAATAAACCAAATGAATTCGTACGAGTCCTTTGAACATCGTACGACAAGTTTGGATATCTTATGACTCTTTATGCCATATTAGCAGCTTGAAAAACACGTTAGAATAATGTAAGACGTTTTACAACACCTAACAACATCTTACAACACCGTACAAAACCTTAAAACTCCATAATAAACCTAATGAATTCGTAAGTGTCCTTTGAACATCGTACGATATGTTAAGACATCTTACGACTCTTTATGCCACATTACCAACTCAAAAGAACGTTAGTATAATGTAGAACGCCATACAACTCCTATGTACACATTACAATACCGTACGTAAACTTAAAGCACCATAATAAAGCTAATGAATTCGTACGAGTCCTTTGAACATCGTACTACAAGATAGGACATCTTACGACTCTTTATTCCACATTAGCAACTAGAAAAGAACGTTAGTATAATGTAGAACGCCATACAGCTCCTAAGTACACCTTACAGTACTGTACGTAAACTTGAAGCTCCATAATAGACCTAATTAATTCGTACGAGTCCTTTGAACATCGTACGACAAGTTTGGATATCTTATGACTCTTTATGCCATATTAGCAGCTTGAAAAGCACGTTAGAATAATGTAAGACGTTTTACAACACCTAACAACATCTTACAACACCGTACGAAACCTTAAAACTCCATAAAAAACCTAATGAATTCGTAAGTGTCCTTTGAACATCGTACGATAAGTTAAGACATCTTACGACTCTTTATGCCACATTAGCAACTCAAAAGAGCGTTAGTATAATGTAGGACGCCATACAGCTCCTAACTACACCTTACAATACCGTACGTAAACTTAACGCTCCATAATAAACCTAATGAATTTGTACGAGTCCTTTGAACATCGTACGACAAATTAGGATATCTTATGACTCTTTATGCCATATTAGCACCTTGAAAAGCATGTTAGTATAATGTAAGAAATTTTACAACACCTAACAGCATCTTACAACACCGTACGAAACGTTAAAACTCCATAATAAACCTAATAAATTCGTACGTGTCCTTTGAACATCGTACGATAAGTTAAGACATCTTACGACTCTTTATGCCACATTAGTAACTCAACAGAGCGTTAGTATAAAGTAGGACGCCATACAGCTCCTAAGTACACCTTACAATACCGTACGTAAACTTAAAACTCCATAATAAACCTAATGAATTCGTACGTGTCCTTTGAACATCGTACGATATGTTAAGACATCTTACGACTCTTTATGCCACATTAGCAACTCAAAAGAGCGTTATTATAATGTAGGACGCCATACAGCTCCTAAGTACACCTTACAATACCGTACGTAAACTTAAAACTCCATAATAAACCTAATGAATTCGTACGAGTCCTTTGAACATCGTACTACAAGTTAGAACATCTTACAACTCTTTATGCCACATTAGCAACTAGAAAAGAACGTTAGTATAATGTAGAACGCCATACAGCTCCTAAGTACACCTTACAATACCGTATGTAAACTTAAAGCTCCATAATAAACCTAATGAATTCGTACGAGTCATTTGAACATCGTACGACAAGTTTGGATATCTTATGACTCTTTATGCCATATTAGCACCTCAAAAGAGCGTTAGTATAATGTAGGACGCCATACAGCTCCTAACTACACCTTACAATACCTAACAACATCTTACAACACCGTACGAAACCTTAAAACTTCATAATAAACCTAATGAATTCGTAAGTGTCCTTTGAACATCGTACGATAAGTTAAGACATCTTACGAATCTTTATGCCACATTAGCAACTCAAAAGAGCGTTAGTGTAATGTAGGACGCCATACAGCTCCTAACTACACCTTACAATACCGTACGTAAACTTAACGCTCCATAATAAACCTAATGAATTTGTACGAGTCCTTTGAACATCGTACGACAAATTAGGATATCTTATGACTCTTTATGCCATATTAGCACCTTGAAAAGCATGTTAGTATAATGTAAGAAATTTTACAACACCTAACAGCATCTTACAACACCGTACGAAACGTTAAAACTCCATAATAAACCTAATAAATTCGTACGTGTCCTTTGAACATCGTACGATAAGTTAAGACATCTTACGACTCTTTATGCCACATTAGTAACTCAACAGAGCGTTAGTATAAAGTAGGACGCCATACAGCTCCTAAGTACACCTTACAATACCGTACGTAAACTTAAAACTCCATAATAAACCTAATGAATTCGTACGTGTCCTTTGAACATCGTACGATATGTTAAGACATCTTACGACTCTTTATGCCACATTAGCAACTCAAAAGAGCGTTATTATAATGTAGGACGCCATACAGCTCCTAAGTACACCTTACAATACCGTACGTAAACTTAAAACTCCATAATAAACCTAATGAATTCGTACGAGTCCTTTGAACATCGTACTACAAGTTAGAACATCTTACGACTCTTTATGCCACATTAGCAACTAGAAAAGAACGTTAGTATAATGTAGAACGCCATACAGCTCCTAAGTACACCTTACAATACCGTATGTAAACTTAAAGCTCCATAATAAACCTAATGAATTCGTACGAGTCATTTGAACATCGTACGACAAGTTTGGATATCTTATGACTCTTTATGCCATATTAGCACCTCAAAAGAGCGTTAGTATAATGTAGGACGCCATACAGCTCCTAACTACACCTTACAATACCTAACAACATCTTACAACACCGTACGAAACCTTAAAACTTCATAATAAACCTAATGAATTCGTAAGTGTCCTTTGAACATCGTACGATAAGTTAAGACATCTTACGAATCTTTATGCCACATTAGCAACTCAAAAGAGCGTTAGTGTAATGTAGGACGCCATACAGCTCCTAACTACACCTTACAATACCGTACGTAAACTTAACGCTCCATAATAAACCTAATGAATTTGTACGAGTCCTTTGAACATCGTACGACAAATTAGGATATCTTATGATTCTTTATGCCATATTAGCACCTTGAAAAGCATGTTAGTATAATGTAAGAAATTTTACAACACCTAACAGCATCTTACAACACCGTACGAAACGTTAAAACTCCATAATAAACCTAATAAATTCGTACGTGTCCTTTGAACATCGTACGATAAGTTAAGACATCTTACGACTCTTTATGCCACATTAGTAACTCAACAGAGCGTTAGTATAAAGTAGGACGCCATACAGCTCCTAAGTACACCTTACAATACCGTACGTAAACTTAAAACTCTATAATAAACCTAATGAATTCGTACGTGTCCTTTGAACATCGTACGATATGTTAAGACATCTTACGACTCTTTATGCCACATTAGCAACTCAAAAGAGCGTTATTATAATGTAGGACGCCATACAGCTCCTAAGTACACCTTACAATACCGTACGTAAACTTAAAACTCCATAATAAACCTAATGAATTCGTACGAGTCCTTTGAACATCGTACTACAAGTTAGAACATCTTACGACTCTTTATGCCACATTAGCAACTAGAAAAGAACGTTAGTATAATGTAGAACGCCATACAGCTCCTAAGTACACCTTACAATACCGTATGTAAACTTAAAGCTCCATAATAAACCTAATGAATTCGTACGAGTCATTTGAACATCGTACGACAAGTTTGGATATCTTATGACTCTTTATGCCATATTAGCACCTCAAAAGAGCGTTAGTATAATGTAGGACGCCATACAGCTCCTAACTACACCTTACAATACCTAACAACATCTTACAACACCGTACGAAACCTTAAAACTTCATAATAAACCTAATGAATTCGTAAGTGTCCTTTGAACATCGTACGATAAGTTAAGACATCTTACGAATCTTTATGCCACATTAGCAACTCAAAAGAGCGTTAGTGTAATGTAGGACGCCATACAGCTCCTAACTACACCTTACAATACCGTACGTAAACTTAACGCTCCATAATAAACCTAATGAATTTGTACGAGTCCTTTGAACATCGTACGACAAATTAGGATATCTTATGATTCTTTATGCCATATTAGCACCTTGAAAAGCATGTTAGTATAATGTAAGAAATTTTACAACACCTAACAGCATCTTACAACACCGTACGAAACGTTAAAACTCCATAATAAACCTAATAAATTCGTACGTGTCCTTTGAACATCGTACGATAAGTTAAGACATCTTACGACTCTTTATGCCACATTAGTAACTCAACAGAGCGTTAGTATAAAGTAGGACGCCATACAGCTCCTAAGTACACCTTACAATACCGTACGTAAACTTAAAACTCCATAATAAACCTAATGAATTCGTACGTGTCCTTTGAACATCGTACGATATGTTAAGACATCTTACGACTCTTTATGCCACATTAGCAACTCAAAAGAGCGTTATTATAATGTAGGACGCCATACAGCTCCTAAGTACACCTTACAATACCGTACGTAAACTTAAAACTCCATAATAAACCTAATGAATTCGTACGAGTCCTTTGAACATCGTACTACAAGTTAGAACATCTTACGACTCTTTATGCCACATTAGCAACTAGAAAAGAACGTTAGTATAATGTAGAACGCCATACAGCTCCTAAGTACACCTTACAATACCGTATGTAAACTTAAAGCTCCATAATAAACCTAATGAATTCGTACGAGTCATTTGAACATCGTACGACAAGTTTGGATATCTTATGACTCTTTATGCCATATTAGCACCTCAAAAGAGCGTTAGTATAATGTAGGACGCCATACAGCTCCTAACTACACCTTACAATACCTAACAACATCTTACAACACCGTACGAAACCTTAAAACTTCATAATAAACCTAATGAATTCGTAAGTGTCCTTTGAACATCGTACGATAAGTTAAGACATCTTACGAATCTTTATGCCACATTAGCAACTCAAAAGAGCGTTAGTGTAATGTAGGACGCCATACAGCTCCTAACTACACCTTACAATACCGTACGTAAACTTAACGCTCCATAATAAACCTAATGAATTTGTACGAGTCCTTTGAACATCGTACGACAAATTAGGATATCTTATGATTCTTTATGCCATATTAGCACCTTGAAAAGCATGTTAGTATAATGTAAGAAATTTTACAACACCTAACAGCATCTTACAACACCGTACGAAACGTTAAAACTCCATAATAAACCTAATAAATTCGTACGTGTCCTTTGAACATCGTACGATAAGTTAAGACATCTTACGACTCTTTATGCCACATTAGTAACTCAACAGAGCGTTAGTATAAAGTAGGACGCCATACAGCTCCTAAGTACACCTTACAATACCGTACGTAAACTTAAAACTCCATAATAAACCTAATGAATTCGTACGTGTCCTTTGAACATCGTACGATATGTTAAGACATCTTACGACTCTTTATGCCACATTAGCAACTCAAAAGAGCGTTATTATAATGTAGGACGCCATACAGCTCCTAAGTACACCTTACAATACCGTACGTAAACTTAAAACTCCATAATAAACCTAATGAATTCGTACGAGTCCTTTGAACATCGTACTACAAGTTAGAACATCTTACGACTCTTTATGCCACATTAGCAACTAGAAAAGAACGTTAGTATAATGTAGAACGCCATACAGCTCCTAAGTACACCTTACAATACCGTATGTAAACTTAAAGCTCCATAATAAACCTAATGAATTCGTACGAGTCATTTGAACATCGTACGACAAGTTTGGATATCTTATGACTCTTTATGCCATATTAGCACCTCAAAAGAGCGTTAGTATAATGTAGGACGCCATACAGCTCCTAACTACACCTTACAATACCTAACAACATCTTACAACACCGTACGAAACCTTAAAACTTCATAATAAACCTAATGAATTCGTAAGTGTCCTTTGAACATCGTACGATAAGTTAAGACATCTTACGAATCTTTATGCCACATTAGCAACTCAAAAGAGCGTTAGTGTAATGTAGGACGCCATACAGCTCCTAACTACACCTTACAATACCGTACGTAAACTTAACGCTCCATAATAAACCTAATGAATTTGTACGAGTCCTTTGAACATCGTACGACAAATTAGGATATCTTATGATTCTTTATGCCATATTAGCACCTTGAAAAGCATGTTAGTATAATGTAAGAAATTTTACAACACCTAACAGCATCTTACAACACCGTACGAAACGTTAAAACTCCATAATAAACCTAATAAATTCGTACGTGTCCTTTGAACATCGTACGATAAGTTAAGACATCTTACGACTCTTTATGCCACATTAGTAACTCAACAGAGCGTTAGTATAAAGTAGGACGCCATACAGCTCCTAAGTACACCTTACAATACCGTACGTAAACTTAAAACTCTATAATAAACCTAATGAATTCGTACGTGTCCTTTGAACATCGTACGATATGTTAAGACATCTTACGACTCTTTATGCCACATTAGCAACTCAAAAGAGCGTTATTATAATGTAGGACGCCATACAGCTCCTAAGTACACCTTACAATACCGTACGTAAACTTAAAACTCCATAATAAACCTAATGAATTCGTACGAGTCCTTTGAACATCGTACTACAAGTTAGAACATCTTACGACTCTTTATGCCACATTAGCAACTAGAAAAGAACGTTAGTATAATGTAGAACGCCATACAGCTCCTAAGTACACCTTACAATACCGTATGTAAACTTAAAGCTCCATAATAAACCTAATGAATTCGTACGAGTCATTTGAACATCGTACGACAAGTTTGGATATCTTATGACTCTTTATGCCATATTAGCACCTCAAAAGAGCGTTAGTATAATGTAGGACGCCATACAGCTCCTAACTACACCTTACAATACCTAACAACATCTTACAACACCGTACGAAACCTTAAAACTTCATAATAAACCTAATGAATTCGTAAGTGTCCTTTGAACATCGTACGATAAGTTAAGACATCTTACGAATCTTTATGCCACATTAGCAACTCAAAAGAGCGTTAGTGTAATGTAGGACGCCATACAGCTCCTAACTACACCTTACAATACCGTACGTAAACTTAACGCTCCATAATAAACCTAATGAATTTGTACGAGTCCTTTGAACATCGTACGACAAATTAGGATATCTTATGATTCTTTATTCCATATTAGCACCTTGAAAAGCATGTTAGTATAGTGTAAGAAATTTTACAACACCTAACAGCATCTTACAACACCGTACGAAACGTTAAAACTCCATAATAAACCTAATAAATTCGTACGTGTCCTTTGAACATCGTACGATAAGTTAAGACATCTTACGACTCTTTATGCCACATTAGTAACTCAACAGAGCGTTAGTATAAAGTAGGACGCCATACAGCTCCTAAGTACACCTTACAATACCGTACGTAAACTTAAAACTCTATAATAAACCTAATGAATTCGTACGTGTCCTTTGAACATCGTACGATATGTTAAGACATCTTACGACTCTTTATGCCACATTAGCAACTCAAAAGAGCGTTATTATAATGTAGGACGCCATACAGCTCCTAAGTACACCTTACAATACCGTACGTAAACTTAAAACTCCATAATAAACCTAATGAATTCGTACGAGTCCTTTGAACATCGTACTACAAGTTAGAACATCTTACGACTCTTTATGCCACATTAGCAACTAGAAAAGAACGTTAGTATAATGTAGAACGCCATACAGCTCCTAAGTACACCTTACAATACCGTATGTAAACTTAAAGCTCCATAATAAACCTAATGAATTCGTACGAGTCCTTTGAACATCGTACGGCAAGTTTGGATATCTTATGACTCTTTATGCCATATTAGCACCTCAAAAGAGCGTTAGTATAATGTAGGACGCCATACAGCTCCTAACTACACCTTACAATACCTAACAACATCTTACAACACCGTACGAAACCTTAAAACTTCATAATAAACCTAATGAATTCGTAAGTGTCCTTTGAACATCGTACGATAAGTTAAGACATCTTACGAATCTTTATGCCACATTAGCAACTCAAAAGAGCGTTAGTGTAATGTAGGACGCCATACAGCTCCTAACTACACCTTACAATACCGTACGTAAACTTAACGCTCCATAATAAACCTAATGAATTTGTACGAGTCCTTTGAACATCGTACGACAAATTAGGATATCTTATGACTCTTTATGCCATATTAGCACCTTGAAAAGCATGTTAGTATAATGTAAGAAATTTTACAACACCTAACAGCATCTTACAACACCGTACGAAACGTTAAAACTCCATAATAAACCTAATAAATTCGTACGTGTCCTTTGAACATCGTACGATAAGTTAAGACATCTTACGACTCTTTATGCCACATTAGTAACTCAACAGAGCGTTAGTATAAAGTAGGACGCCATACAGCTCCTAAGTACACCTTACAATACCGTACGTAAACTTAAAACTCCATAATAAACCTAATGAATTCGTACGTGTCCTTTGAACATCGTACGATATGTTAAGACATCTTACGACTCTTTATGCCACATTAGCAACTCAAAAGAGCGTTATTATAATGTAGGACGCCATACAGCTCCTAAGTACACCTTACAATACCGTACGTAAACTTAAAACTCCATAATAAACCTAATGAATTCGTACGAGTCCTTTGAACATCGTACTACAAGTTAGAACATCTTACGACTCTTTATGCCACATTAGCAACTAGAAAAGAACGTTAGTATAATGTAGAACGCCATACAGCTCCTAAGTACACCTTACAATACCGTATGTAAACTTAAAGCTCCATAATAAACCTAATGAATTCGTACGAGTCATTTGAACATCGTACGACAAGTTTGGATATCTTATGACTCTTTATGCCATATTAGCACCTCAAAAGAGCGTTAGTATAATGTAGGACGCCATACAGCTCCTAACTACACCTTACAATACCTAACAACATCTTACAACACCGTACGAAACCTTAAAACTTCATAATAAACCTAATGAATTCGTAAGTGTCCTT
This sequence comes from Tagetes erecta, assembly GCA_030867185.1. Lineage (NCBI taxonomy): Eukaryota > Viridiplantae > Streptophyta > Magnoliopsida > Asterales > Asteraceae > Tagetes > Tagetes erecta. The sequence continues at coordinate 61,289,972 of CM061490.1, read as the reverse complement.
TGAACATCGTACGATAAGTTAATACATCTTACGAATCTTTATGCCACATTAGCAACTCAAAAGAGCGTTAGTGTAATGTAGGACGCCATACAGCTCCTAACTACACCTTACAATACCGTACGTAAACTTAACGCTCCATAATAAACCTAATGAATTTGTACGAGTCCTTTGAACATCGTACGACAAATTAGGATATCTTATGACTCTTTATGCCATATTAGCACCTTGAAAAGCATGTTAGTATAATGTAAGAAATTTTACAACACCTAACAGCATCTTACAACACCGTACGAAACGTTAAAACTCCATAATAAACCTAATAAATTCGTACGTGTCCTTTGAACATCGTACGATAAGTTAAGACATCTTACGACTCTTTATGCCACATTAGTAACTCAACAGAGCGTTAGTATAAAGTAGGACGCCATACAGCTCCTAAGTACACCTTACAATACCGTACGTAAACTTAAAACTCTATAATAAACCTAATGAATTCGTACGTGTCCTTTGAACATCGTACGATATGTTAAGACATCTTACGACTCTTTATGCCACATTAGCAACTCAAAAGAGCGTTATTATAATGTAGGACGCCATACAGCTCCTAAGTACACCTTACAATACCGTACGTAAACTTAAAACTCCATAATAAACCTAATGAATTCGTACGAGTCCTTTGAACATCGTACTACAAGTTAGAACATCTTACGACTCTTTATGCCACATTAGCAACTAGAAAAGAACGTTAGTATAATGTAGAACGCCATACAGCTCCTAAGTACACCTTACAATACCGTATGTAAACTTAAAGCTCCATAATAAACCTAATGAATTCGTACGAGTCCTTTGAACATCGTACGACAAGTTTGGATATCTTATGACTCTTTATGCCATATTAGCACCTCAAAAGAGCGTTAGTATAATGTAGGACGCCATACAGCTCCTAACTACACCTTACAATACCTAACAACATCTTACAACACCGTACGAAACCTTAAAACTTCATAATAAACCTAATGAATTCGTAAGTGTCCTTTGAACATCGTACGATAAGTTAAGACATCTTACGAATCTTTATGCCACATTAGCAACTCAAAAGAGCGTTAGTGTAATGTAGGACGCCATACAGCTCCTAACTACACCTTACAATACCGTACGTAAACTTAACGCTCCATAATAAACCTAATGAATTTGTACGAGTCCTTTGAACATCGTACGACAAATTAGGATATCTTATGACTCTTTATGCCATATTAGCACCTTGAAAAGCATGTTAGTATAATGTAAGAAATTTTACAACACCTAACAGCATCTTACAACACCGTACGAAACGTTAAAACTCCATAATAAACCTAATAAATTCGTACGTGTCCTTTGAACATCGTACGATAAGTTAAGACATCTTACGACTCTTTATGCCACATTAGTAACTCAACAGAGCGTTAGTATAAAGTAGGACGCCATACAGCTCCTAAGTACACCTTACAATACCGTACGTAAACTTAAAACTCTATAATAAACCTAATGAATTCGTACGTGTCCTTTGAACATCGTACGATATGTTAAGACATCTTACGACTCTTTATGCCACATTAGCAACTCAAAAGAGCGTTATTATAATGTAGGACGCCATACAGCTCCTAAGTACACCTTACAATACCGTACGTAAACTTAAAACTCCATAATAAACCTAATGAATTCGTACGAGTCCTTTGAACATCGTACTACAAGTTAGAACATCTTACGACTCTTTATGCCACATTAGCAACTAGAAAAGAACGTTAGTATAATGTAGAACGCCATACAGCTCCTAAGTACACCTTACAATACCGTATGTAAACTTAAAGCTCCATAATAAACCTAATGAATTCGTACGAGTCCTTTGAACATCGTACGACAAGTTTGGATATCTTATGACTCTTTATGCCATATTAGCACCTCAAAAGAGCGTTAGTATAATGTAGGACGCCATACAGCTCCTAACTACACCTTACAATACCTAACAACATCTTACAACACCGTACGAAACCTTAAAACTTCATAATAAACCTAATGAATTCGTACGTGTCCTTTGAACATCGTACGATAAGTTAAGACATCTTACGACTCTTTATGCCACATTAGTAACTCAACAGAGCGTTAGTATAAAGTAGGACGCCATACAGCTCCTAAGTACACCTTACAATACCGTACGTAAACTTAAAACTCTATAATAAACCTAATGAATTCGTACGTGTCCTTTGAACATCGTACGATATGTTAAGACATCTTACGACTCTTTATGCCACATTAGCAACTCAAAAGAGCGTTATTATAATGTAGGACGCCATACAGCTCCTAAGTACACCTTACAATACCGTACGTAAACTTAAAACTCCATAATAAACCTAATGAATTCGTACGAGTCCTTTGAACATCGTACTACAAGTTAGAACATCTTACGACTCTTTATGCCACATTAGCAACTAGAAAAGAACGTTAGTATAATGTAGAACGCCATACAGCTCCTAAGTACACCTTACAATACCGTATGTAAACTTAAAGCTCCATAATAAACCTAATGAATTCGTACGAGTCCTTTGAACATCGTACGACAAGTTTGGATATCTTATGACTCTTTATGCCATATTAGCACCTCAAAAGAGCGTTAGTATAATGTAGGACGCCATACAGCTCCTAACTACACCTTACAATACCTAACAACATCTTACAACACCGTACGAAACCTTAAAACTTCATAATAAACCTAATGAATTCGTAAGTGTCCTTTGAACATCGTACGATAAGTTAAGACATCTTACGAATCTTTATGCCACATTAGCAACTCAAAAGAGCGTTAGTGTAATGTAGGACGCCATACAGCTCCTAACTACACCTTACAATACCGTACGTAAACTTAACGCTCCATAATAAACCTAATGAATTTGTACGAGTCCTTTGAACATCGTACGACAAATTAGGATATCTTATGACTCTTTATGCCATATTAGCACCTTGAAAAGCATGTTAGTATAATGTAAGAAATTTTACAACACCTAACAGCATCTTACAACACCGTACGAAACGTTAAAACTCCATAATAAACCTAATAAATTCGTACGTGTCCTTTGAACATCGTACGATAAGTTAAGACATCTTACGACTCTTTATGCCACATTAGTAACTCAACAGAGCGTTAGTATAAAGTAGGACGCCATACAGCTCCTAAGTACACCTTACAATACCGTACGTAAACTTAAAACTCTATAATAAACCTAATGAATTCGTACGTGTCCTTTGAACATCGTACGATATGTTAAGACATCTTACGACTCTTTATGCCACATTAGCAACTCAAAAGAGCGTTATTATAATGTAGGACGCCATACAGCTCCTAAGTACACCTTACAATACCGTACGTAAACTTAAAACTCCATAATAAACCTAATGAATTCGTACGAGTCCTTTGAACATCGTACTACAAGTTAGAACATCTTACGACTCTTTATGCCACATTAGCAACTAGAAAAGAACGTTAGTATAATGTAGAACGCCATACAGCTCCTAAGTACACCTTACAATACCGTATGTAAACTTAAAGCTCCATAATAAACCTAATGAATTCGTACGAGTCCTTTGAACATCGTACGACAAGTTTGGATATCTTATGACTCTTTATGCCATATTAGCACCTCAAAAGAGCGTTAGTATAATGTAGGACGCCATACAGCTCCTAACTACACCTTACAATACCTAACAACATCTTACAACACCGTACGAAACCTTAAAACTTCATAATAAACCTAATGAATTCGTAAGTGTCCTTTGAACATCGTACGATAAGTTAAGACATCTTACGAATCTTTATGCCACATTAGCAACTCAAAAGAGCGTTAGTGTAATGTAGGACGCCATACAGCTCCTAACTACACCTTACAATACCGTACGTAAACTTAACGCTCCATAATAAACCTAATGAATTCGTACGAGTCCTTTGAACATCGTACGACAAATTAGGATATCTTATGACTCTTTATGCCATATTAGCACCTTGAAAAGCATGTTAGTATAATGTAAGAAATTTTACAACACCTAACAGCATCTTACAACACCGTACGAAACGTTAAAACTCCAAAATAAACCTAATAAATTCGTACGTGTCCTTTGAACATCGTACGATAAGTTAAGACATCTTACGACTCTTTATGCCACATTAGTAACTCAAAAGAGCGTTAGTATAATGTAGGACGCCATACAGCTCCTAAGTACACCTTACAATACCGTACGTAAACTTAAAGCTCCATAATAAACCAAATGAATTCGTACGAGTCCTTTGAACATCGTACGACAAGTTTGGATATCTTATGACCCTTTATGCCATATTAGCAGCTTGAAAAACACGTTAGAATAATGTAAGACGTTTTACAACACCTAACAACATCTTACAACACCGTACAAAACCTTAAAACTCCATAATAAACCTAATGAATTCGTAAGTGTCCTTTGAACATCGTACGATATGTTAAGACATCTTACGACTCTTTATGCCACATTACCAACTCAAAAGAACGTTAGTATAATGTAGAACGCCATACAGCTCCTAATTACACCTTACAATACCGTACGTAAACATAAAACTCCATAATAAACCTAATGAATTCGAACGAGTCCTTTGAACATCATACTACAAGTTAGGACATCTTACGACTCTTTATGCCACATTAGCAACTAGAAAAGAACGTTAGTATAATGTAGAACGCCATACAGCTCCTAAGTACACCTTACAGTACCGTACGTAAACTTAAAGCTCCATAATAAACCTAATTAATTCGTTCGAGTCCTTTGAACATCGTACGACAAGTTTGGATATCTTATGACTCTTTATGCCATATTAGCAGCTTGAAAAGCACGTTAGAATAATGTAAGACGTTTTACAACACCTAACAACATCTTATAACACCGTACGAAACCTTAAAACTCCATAATAAACCTAATGAATTCGTAAGTGTCCTTTGAACATCGTACGATAAGTTAAGACATCTTACGAATCTTTATGCCACATTAGCAACTCAAAAGAGCGTTAGTATAATGTAGGACGCCATACAGCTCCTAACTACACCTTACAATACCGTACGTAAACTTAACGCTCCATAATAAACCTAATGAATTTGTACGAGTCCTTTGAACATCGTACGACAAATTAGGATATCTTATGACTCTTTATGCCATATTAGCACCTTGAAAAGCATGTTAGTATAATGTAAGAAATTTTACAACACCTAACAGCATCTTACAACACCGTACGAAACGTTAAAACTCCATAATAAACCTAATAAATTCGTACGTGTCCTTTGAACATCGTACGATAAGTTAAGACATCTTACGACTCTTTATGCCACATTAGTAACTCAAAAGAGCGTTAGTATAATGTAGGACGCCATACAGCTCCTAAGTACACCTTACAATACCGTACGTAAACTTAAAGCTCCATAATAAACCAAATGAATTCGTACGAGTCCTTTGAACATCGTACGACAAGTTTGGATATCTTATGACCCTTTATGCCATATTAGCTGCTTGAAAAACACGTTAGAATAATGTAAGACGTTTTACAACACCTAACAACATCTTACAACACCGTACAAAACCTTAAAACTCCATAATAAACCTAATGAATTCGTAAGTGTCCTTTGAACATCGTACGATATGTTAAGACATCTTACGACTCTTTATGCCACATTACCAACTCAAAAGAACGTTAGTATAATTTAGAACGCCATACAGCTCCTAATTACACCTTACAATACCGTACGTAAACATAAAACTCCATAATAAACCTAATGAATTCGAACGAGTCCTTTGAACATCATACTACAAGTTAGGACATCTTACGACTCTTTATGCCACATTAGCAACTAGAAAAGAACGTTAGTATAATGTAGAACGCCATACAGCTCCTAAGTACACCTTACAGTACCGTACGTAAACTTAAAGCTCCATAATAAACCTAATTAATTCGTTCGAGTCCTTTGAACATCGTACGACAAGTTTGGATATCTTATGACTCTTTATGCCATATTAGCAGCTTGAAAAGCACGTTAGAATAATGTAAGACGTTTTACAACACCTAACAACATCTTACAACACCGTACGAAACCTTAAAACTCCATAATAAACCTAATGAATTCGTAAGTGTCCTTTGAACATCGTACGATAAGTTAAGACATCTTACGAATCTTTATGCCACATTTGCAACTCAAAAGAGCGTTAGTATAATGTAGGACGCCATACAGCTCCTAACTACACCTTACAATACCGTACGTAAACTTAACGCTCCATAATAAACCTAATGAATTTTTACGAGTCCTTTGAACATCGTACGACAAATTAGGATATCTTATGACTCTTTATGCCATATTAGCACCTTGAAAAGCATGTTAGTATAATGTAAGAAATTTTACAACACCTAACAGCATCTTACAACACCGTACGAAACGTTAAAACTCCATAATAAACCTAATAAATTCGTACGTGTCCTTTGAACATCGTACGATAAGTTAAGACATCTTACGACTCTTTATGCCACATTAGTAACTCAACAGAGCGTTAGTATAAAGTAGGACGCCATACAGCTCCTAAGTACACCTTACAATACCGTACGTAAACTTAAAACTCCATAATAAACCTAATGAATTCGTACGTGTCCTTTGAACATCGTACGATATGTTAAGACATCTTACGACTCTTTATGCCACATTAGCAACTCAAAAGAGCGTTATTATAATGTAGGACGCCATACAGCTCCTAAGTACACCTTACAATACCGTACGTAAACTTAAAACTCCATAATAAACCTAATGAATTCGTACGAGTCCTTTGAACATCGTACTACAAGTTAGAACATCTTACGACTCTTTATGCCACATTAGCAACTAGAAAAGAACGTTAGTATAATGTAGAACGCCATACAGCTCCTAAGTACACCTTACAATACCGTATGTAAACTTAAAGCTCCATAATAAACCTAATGAATTCGTACGAGTCATTTGAACATCGTACGACAAGTTTGGATATCTTATGACTCTTTATGCCATATTAGCACCTCAAAAGAGCGTTAGTATAATGTAGGACGCCATACAGCTCCTAACTACACCTTACAATACCTAACAACATCTTACAACACCGTACGAAACCTTAAAACTTCATAATAAACCTAATGAATTCGTAAGTGTCCTTTGAACATCGTACGATAAGTTAAGACATCTTACGAATCTTTATGCCACATTAGCAACTCAAAAGAGCGTTAGTGTAATGTAGGACGCCATACAGCTCCTAACTACACCTTACAATACCGTACGTAAACTTAACGCTCCATAATAAACCTAATGAATTTGTACGAGTCCTTTGAACATCGTACGACAAATTAGGTTATCTTATGACTCTTTATGCCATATTAGCACCTTGAAAAGCATGTTAGTATAATGTAAGAAATTTTACAACACCTAACAGCATCTTACAACACCGTACGAAACGTTAAAACTCCAAAATAAACCTAATAAATTCGTACGTGTCCTTTGAACATCGTACGATAAGTTAAGACATCTTACGACTCTTTATGCCACATTAGTAACTCAAAAGAGCGTTAGTATAATGTAGGACGCCATACAGCTCCTAAGTACACCTTACAATACCGTACGTAAACTTAAAGCTCCATAATAAACCAAATGAATTCGTACGAGTCCTTTGAACATCGTACGACAAGTTTGGATATCTTATGACCCTTTATGCCATATTAGCAGCTTGAAAAACACGTTAGAATAATGTAAGACGTTTTACAACACCTAACAACATCTTACAACACCGTACAAAACCTTAAAACTCCATAATAAACCTAATGAATTCGTAAGTGTCCTTTGAACATCGTACGATATGTTAAGACATCTTACGACTCTTTATGCCACATTACCAACTCAAAAGAACGTTAGTATAATGTAGAACGCCATACAGCTCCTAATTACACCTTACAATACCGTACGTAAACATAAAACTCCATAATAAACCTAATGAATTCGAACGAGTCCTTTGAACATCATACTACAAGTTAGGACATCTTACGACTCTTTATGCCACATTAGCAACTAGAAAAGAACGTTAGTATAATGTAGAACGCCATACAGCTCCTAAGTACACCTTACAGTACCGTACGTAAACTTAAAGCTCCATAATAAACCTAATTAATTCGTTCGAGTCCTTTGAACATCTTACGACAAGTTTGGATATCTTATGACTCTTTATGCCATATTAGCAGCTTGAAAAGCACGTTAGAATAATGTAAGACGTTTTACAACACCTAACAACATCTTACAACACCGTACGAAACCTTAAAACTCCATAATAAACCTAATGAATTCGTAAGTGTCCTTTGAACATCGTACGATAAGTTAAGACATCTTACGAATCTTTATGCCACATTAGCAACTCAAAAGAGCGTTAGTATAATGTAGGACGCCATACAGCTCCTAACTACACCTTACAATACCGTACGTAAACTTAACGCTCCATAATAAACCAAATGAATTTGTACGAGTCCTTTGAACATCGTACGACAAATTAGGATATCTTATGACTCTTTATGCCATATTAGCACCTTGAAAAGCATGTTAGTATAATGTAAGAAATTTTACAACACCTAACAGCATCTTACAACACCGTACGAAACGTTAAAACTCCATAATAAACCTAATAAATTCGTACGTGTCCTTTGAACATCGTACGATAAGTTAAGACATCTTACGACTCTTTATGCCACATTAGTAACTCAACAGAGCGTTAGTATAAAGTAGGACGCCATACAGCTCCTAAGTACACCTTACAATACCGTACGTAAACTTAAAACTCCATAATAAACCTAATGAATTCGTACGTGTCCTTTGAACATCGTACGATATGTTAAGACATCTTACGACTCTTTATGCCACATTAGCAACTCAAAAGAGCGTTATTATAATGTAGGACGCCATACAGCTCCTAAGTACACCTTACAATACCGTACGTAAACTTAAAACTCCATAATAAACCTAATGAATTCGTACGAGTCCTTTGAACATCGTACGACAAGTTTGGATATCTTATGACTCTTTATGCCATATTAGCACCTCAAAAGAGCGTTAGTATAATGTAGGACGCCATACAGCTCCTAACTACACCCTACAATACCTAACAACATCTTACAACACCGTACGAAACCTTAAAACTTCATAATAAACCTAATGAATTCGTAAGTGTCCTTTGAACATCGTACGATAAGTTAAGACATCTTACGAATCTTTATGCCACATTAGCAACTCAAAAGAGCGTTAGTGTAATGTAGGACGCCATACAGCTCCTAACTACACCTTACAATACCGTACGTAAACTTAACGCTCCATAATAAACCTAATGAATTCGTACGAGTCCTTTGAACATCGTACGACAAATTAGGATATCTTATGACTCTTTATGCCATATTAGCACCTTGAAAAGCATGTTAGTATAATGTAAGAAATTTTACAACACCTAACAGCATCTTACAACACCGTACGAAACGTTAAAACTCGAAAATAAACCTAATAAATTCGTACGTGTCCTTTGAACATCGTACGATAAGTTAAGACATCTTACGACTCTTTATGCCACATTAGTAACTCAAAAGAGCGTTAGTATAATGTAGGACGCCATACAGCTCCTAAGTACACCTTACAATACCGTACGTAAACTTAAAGCTCCATAATAAACCAAATGAATTCGTACGAGTCCTTTGAACATCGTACGACAAGTTTGGATATCTTATGACTCTTTATGCCATATTAGCAGCTTGAAAAACACGTTAGAATAATGTAAGACGTTTTACAACACCTAACAACATCTTACAACACCGTACAAAACCTTAAAACTCCATAATAAACCTAATGAATTCGTAAGTGTCCTTTGAACATCGTACGATATGTTAAGACATCTTACGACTCTTTATGCCACATTACCAACTCAAAAGAACGTTAGTATAATGTAGAACGCCATACAGCTCCTAATTACACCTTACAATACCGTACGTAAACTTAAAACTCCATAATAAACCTAATGAATTCGAACGAGTCCTTTGAACATCATACTACAAGTTAGGACATCTTACGACTCTTTATGCCACATTAGCAACTAGAAAAGAACGTTAGAATAATGTAGAACGCCATACAGCTCCTAAGTACACCTTACAATACCGTATGTAAACTTAAAGCTCCATAATAAACCTAATGATTCGTACGAGTCCTTTGAACATCGTACGACAAGTTTGGATATCTTATGACTCTTTATGCCATATTAGCAGCTTGAAAAGCACGTTAGAATAATGTAAGACGTTTTACAACACCTAAAAACATCTTACAACACCGTACGAAACCTTAAAACTTCATAATAAACCTAATGAATTCGTAAGTGTCCTTTGAACATCGTACGATAAGTTAAGACATCTTACGACTCTTTATGCCACATTAGCAACTCAAAAGAACGTTAGTATAATGTAGAACGCCATACAGCTCCTATGTACACATTACAATACCGTACGTAAACTTAAAGCTCCATAATAAACCTAATGAATTCGTACGAGTCCTTTGAACATCGTACTACAAGTTAGGACATCTAACGACTCTTTATGCCACATTAGCAACTAGAAAAGAACGTTAGTATAATGTAGAACGCCATACAGCTCCTAAGTACACCTTAGAGTACCGTACGTAAACTTAAAGCTCCATAATAAACCTGATGAATTCGTACGAGTACTTTGAACATCGTACGACAAGTTTGGATATCTTATGACTCTTTATGTCATATTAGCAGCTTGAAAAGCACGTTAGAATAATGTAAGACGTTTTACAACACCTAACAACATCTTACAACACCGTACGAAACCTTAAAACTCAATAATAAACCTAATGAATTCGTAAGTGTCCTTTGAACATCGTACGATTAGTTAAGACATCTTACGACTCTTTATGCCACATTAGAAACTCAAAAGAGCGTTAGTATAATGTAGGACGCCATACAGCTCCTAAGTACACCTTACAATACCGTACGTACGTAAACTTAACGCTCCATAATAAACCTAATGAATTCGTACGAGTCCTTTGAACATCGTACTACAAGTTAGGACATCTTACGACTCTTTATGCCACATTAGCAACTAGAAAAGAACGTTAGTATAATGTAGAACGCCATACAGCTCCTAAGTACACCTTACAATACCGTACGTAAACTTAAAGCTCCATAATAAACCTAATGAATTCGTACGAGTCCTTTGAACATCGTACGACAAGTTAGGATATCTTATGACTCTTTATAACATATTAGCACCTTGAAAAGCATGTTTGTATAATGTAAGAAATTTTACAACACCTAACAGCATCTTACAACACCGTACGAAACGTTAAAACTCCAAAATAAACCTTATGAATTCGTACGTGTCCATTGAACATCGTACGATAAGTTAAGACATCTTATGACTCTTTATGCCATATTAGTAACTCAAAAGAGCGTTAGTATAATGTAGGACGCCATACAGCTCCTAAGTACACCTTACAATACCGTACGTAAAATTAAAGCTCCATAATAAACCTTATGAATTCGTACGAGTCCTTTGAACATCGTACGACAAGTTTGGATATCTTATGACTCTTTATGCCATATTTGCAGCTTGAAAAGCACGTTAGAATAATGTAAGACGTTTTAGAACACCTAACAACATCTTACAACACCGTACGAAACCTTAAAACTCCATAATAAACCTAATGAACTAGTAAGTGTCTTTTGAACATCGTACGATAAGTTAAGACATCTTACGACTCTTTATGCCACATTAGCAACTCAACAGAGCGTTAGTATAATGTAGGACGCCATACAGCTCCTAAGTACACCTTACAATACCGTACGTAAACTTAAAACTCCATAATAAACCTAATGAATTCGTACGTGTCCTTTGAACATCGTACGATATGTTAAGACATCTTACGACTCTTTATGCCACATTAGCAACTCAAAAGAGCGTTATTATAATGTAGGACGCCATACAGCTCCTAAGTACACCTTACAATACCGTACGTAAACTTAAAACTCCATAATAAACCTAATGAATTCGTACGAGTCCTTTGAACATCGCACTACAAGTTAGGACATCTTACGATTCTTTATGCCACATTAGCAACTAGAAAAGAACGTTAGTATAATGTAGAACGCCATACAGCTCCTAAGTACACCTTACAATACCGTAGGTCAACTTAAAGCTCCATAATAAACCTAATGAATTCGTACGAGTCCTTTGAACATCGTACGACAAGTTTGGATATCTTATGACTCTTTATGCCATATTAGCACCTTGAAAAGCACGTTAGAATAATGTAAGACGTTTTACAACACCTAACAACATCTTACAACACCGTAGGAAACCTTAAAACTCCGAAATAAACCTAATGAATTCGTAAGTGTCCTTTGAACATCGTACGATAAGTTAAGACATCTTACGACTCTTTATGCCACATTACGAACTCAAAAGAACGTTAGTATAATGTAGAACGCCATACAACTCCTATGTACACATTACAATACCGTACGTAAACTTAAAGCTCCATAATAAACCTAATGAATTCGTACGAGTCCTTTGAACATCGTACTACAAGATAGGACATATTACGACTCTTTATTTCACATTAGCAACTAGAAAAGAACGTTAGTATAATGTAGAACGCCATACAGCTCCTAAGTACACCTTAGAGTACCGTACGTAAAGTTAAAGCTCCATAATAAACCTAATGAATTCGTACGAGTCCTTTGAACATCGTACGACAAGTTTGGATATCTTATGACTCTTTATGCCATAATACAGCTTGAAAAGCACGTTAGAATAATGTAAGACGTTTTACAACACCTAACAACATCTTACAACACCGTACGAAACCTGAAAACTCCATAATAAACCTAATGAACTCGTAAGTGTCTTTTGAACATCGTACAATAAGTTAAGACATCTTACGACTCTTTATGCCACATTAGCAACTCAACAGAGCGTTAGTATAATGTAGAACGCCATACAGCTCCTATGTACACATTACAATACCGTACGTAAACTTAAAGCTCCATAATAAACCTAATGAATTCGTACGAGTCCTTTGAACATCGTACTACAAGTTAGGACATCTTACGACTCTTTATGCCACATTAGCAACTAGAAAAGAACGTTAGTATAATGTAGAACGCCATACAGCTCCTAAGTACACCTTAGAGTACCGTACGTAAACTTAAAGCTCCATAAAAAACCTGATGAATTCGTACGAGTACTTTGAACGTCGTACGACAAGTTTGGATATCTTATGACTCTTTATGTCATATTAGCAGCTTGAAAAGCACGTTAGAATAATGTAAGACGTTTTACAACACCTAACAACATCTTACAACACCGTACGAAACCTTAAAACTCCATAATAAACCTAATGAATTCGTAAGTGTCCTTTGAACATCGTACGATAAGTTAAGACATCTTACGACTCTTTATGCCACATTAGCAACTCAAAAGGGCGTTAGTATAATGTAGGACGCCATACAGCTCCTAACTACACCTTACAATACCGTACGTACGTAAACTTAACGCTCCATAATAAACCTAATGAATTCGTACGAGTCCTTTGAACATCGTACTACAAGTTAGGACATCTTACGACTCTTTATGCCACATTAGCAACTAAAAAAGAACGTTAGTATAATGTAGAACGCCATACAGCTCCTAAGTACACCTTAAAATACCGTACGTAAACTTAAAGCTCCATAATAAACCTAATGATTCGTACGAGTCCTTTGAACATCGTACGACATGTTTGGATATCTTATGACTCTTTATGCCATATTAGCAGCTTGAAAAGCACGTTAGAATAATGTAAGACGTTTTACAACACCTAACAACATCTTACAACACCGTACGAAACCTTAAAACTCCATAATAAACCTAATGAATTCGTAAGTGTCCTTTGAACATCGTACGATAAGTTAAGACATCTTACGACTCTTTATGCCACATTAGCAACTCAAAAGAGCGTTAGTATAATGTAGGACGCCATACAGCTCCTAACTACACCTTACAATACCGTACGTACGTAAACTTAACGCTCCATAATAAACCTAATGAATTCGTACGAGTCCTTTGAACATCGTACTACAAGTTAGGACATCTTACGACTCTTTATGCCACATTAGCAACTAAAAAAGAACGTTAGTATAATGTAGAACGCCATACAGCTCCTAAGTACACCTTACAATACCGTACGTAAACTTAAAGCTCCATAATAAACTAATGATTCGTACGAGTCCTTTGAACATCGTACGACATGTTTGGATATCTTATGACTCTTTATGCCATATTAGCAGCTTGAAAAGCACGTTAAATTAATGTAAGACGTTTTACAACACCTAACAACATCTTACAACACCGTACGAAACCTTAAAACTCCATAATAAACCTAATGAATTCGTAAGTGTCCTTTGAACATCGTACGATAAGTTAAGACATCTTACGACTCTTTATGCCACATTAGCAACTCAACAGAGCGTTAGTATAAAGTAGGACGCCATACAGCTCCTAAGTACATCTTACAATACCGTACGTAAACTTAAAGCTTCATAATAAACCTAATGAATTCGTACGAGTCCTTTGAACATCGTACTACAAGTTAGGACATCTTACGACTTTTTATGCCACATTACCAACTAGAAAAGAACGTTAGTATAATGTAGAACGCCATACAGCTCCTAAGTACACCTTACAGTACCGTACGTAAACTTATAGCTCCATAATAAACCTGATGAATTCGTACGAGTACTATAAACATCGTACGACAAGTTTGGATATCTTATGACTCTTTATGTCATATTAGCAGCTTGAAAAGCACGTTAGAATAATGTAAGACGTTTTCCAACACCTAACAACATCTTACAACACCGTACGAAACCTTAAAACTCCATAATAAACCTAATGAATTCGTAAGTGTCTTTTGAACATCGTACGATAAGTTAAGACATCTTACGACTCTTTATGCCACATTAGCAACTCAACAGAGCGTTAGTATAAAGTAGGACGCCATACAGCTCCTAAGTACACCTTACATTACCGTACGTAAACTTAAATCTCCATAATAAACCTAATGAATTCGTACGTGTCCTTTGAACATCGTACGATATGTTAAGACATCTTACGACTCTTTATGCCACATTAGCAACTCAAAAGAGCGTTATTATAATGTAGGACGCCATACAGCTCCTAAGTACACCTTACAATAGCGTACGTAAACTTAAAACTCCATAATAAACCTAATGAATTCGTACGAGTCCTTTGAACATCGTACTACAAGTTAGGACATCTTACGACTCTTTATGCCACATTAGCAACTAGAAAATACATTAGTATAATGTAGAACGCCATACAACTCCTAAGTACACCTTACAATACCGTACGTAAACTTAAAGCTCCATAATAAACCAAATGAATTCGTACGAGTCCTTTGAAAATCGTACGACAAGTTTGGATATCTTATGACTCTTTATGCCATATTAGCAGCTTGAAAAGCACGTTAGAATAATGTAAGACGTTTTACAACACCTAACAACATCTTACAACACCGTACGAAACCTTAAAACTCCATAATAAACCTAATGAATTCGTAAGTGTCCTTTGAACATCGTACGATAAGTTAAGACATCTTACGACTCTTTATGCAACATTAGCAACTCAAAAGAGCGTTAGTATAATGTAGGACGCCATACAGCTCCTAACTACACCTTACAATACCGTACGTAAACTTAACGCTCCATAATAAACCTAATGAATTCGTACGAGTCTTTTGAACATCGTACTACAAGTTAGGACATCTTACGATTCTTTATGCCACATTAGCAACTAGAAAAGAACGTTAGTATAATGTAGAACGCCATACAGCTCCCAAGTACACCTTACAGTACCGTACGTAAACTTAAAGCTCCATAATAAACCTGATGAATTCGTACGAGTACTTTGAACATCATACGACAAGTTTGGATATCTTATGACTCTTTATGTCATATTAGCAGCTTGAAAAGCACGTTAGAATAATGAAAGACGTTTTAAAACACCTAACAACATCTTACAACACCGTACGAAACCTTAAAACTCCATGATAAACCTAATGAATTCGTAAGTGTCCTTTGAACATCGTACGATAAGTTAAGACATCTTACGACTCTTTATGCCACATTAGCAACTCAAAAGAGCGTTAGTATAATGTAGGACGCAATACAGCTCCTAACTACACCTTACAATACCGTACGTACGTAAACTTAACGCTACATAATAAACCTAATGAATTCGTACGAGTCCTTTGAACATCGTACTACAAGTTAGGACATCTTACGACTCTTTATGCCACATTAGCAACTAAAAAAGAACGTTAGTATAATGTAGAACGCCATACAGCTCTTAAGTACACCTTACAATACCGTAAGTAAACTTAAAGCTCCATAATAAACCTAATGATTCGTACGAGTCCTTTGAACATCGTACGACATGTTTGGATATCTTATGACTCTTTATGCCATATTAGCAGCTTGAAAAGCACGTTAGAATAATGTAAGACGTTTTACAACACCTAACAACATCTTACAACACCGTACGAAACCTTAAAACTCCATAATAAACCTAATGAATTCGTAAGTGTCCTTTGAACATCGTACGATAAGTTAAGACATCTTACGACTCTTTATGCCACATTAGAAACTCAACAGAGCGTTAGTATAAAGTAGGACGCCATACAGCTCCTAAGTACATCTTACAATACCGTACGTAAACTTAAAACTTCATAATAAACCTAATGAATTCGTACGAGTCCTTTGAACATCGTACTACAAGTTAGGACATCTTACGACTTTTTATGCCACATTAGCAACTAGAAAAGAACGTTAGTATAATGTAGAACGCCATACAGCTCCTAAGTACACCTTACAGTACCGTACGTAAACTTATAGCTCCATAATAAACCTGATGAATTCCTACGAGTATTATAAACATCGTACGACAAGTTTGGATATCTTATGACTCTTTATGTCATATTAGCAGCTTGAAAAGCACGTTAGAATAATGTAAGAAGTTTTCCAACACCTAACAACATCTTACAACACCGTACGAAACCTTAAAACTCCATAATAAACCTAATGAATTCGTAAGTGTCTTTTGAACATCGTACGATAAGTTAAGACATCTTACGACTCTTTATGCCACATTAGCAACTCAACAGAGCGTTAGTATAAAGTAGGACGCCATACAGCTCCTAAGTACACCTTACATTACCGTACGTAAACTTAAAACTCCATAATAAACCTAATGAATTCGTACATGTCCTTTGAACATCGTACGATATGTTAAGACATCTTACGACTCTTTATGCCACATTAGCAACTCAAAAGAGCGTTATTATAATGTAGGACGCCATACAGCTCCTAAGTACACCTTACAATACCGTACGTAAACTTAAAACTCCATAATAAACCTAATGAATTCGTACGAGTCCTTTGAACATCGTACTACAAGTTAGGACATCTTACGACTTTTTATGCCACATTAGCAACTAGAAAAGAACGTTAGTATAATGTAGAACGCCATACAGCTCCTAAGTACACCTTACAGTACCGTACGTAAACTTATAGCTCCATAATAAACCTGATGAATTCGTACGAGTACTTTGAACATCATACGACAAGTTTGGATATCTTATGACTCTTTATGTCATATTAGCAGCTTGAAAAGCACGTTAGAATAATGTAAGACGTTTTAAAACACCTAACAACATCTTACAACACCGTACGAAACCTTAAAACTCCATGATAAACCTAATGAATTCGTAAGTGTCCTTTGAACATCGTACGATAAGTTAAGACATCTTACGACTCTTTATGCCACATTAGCAACTCAAAAGAGCGTTAGTATAATGTAGGACACAATACAGCTCCTAACTACACCTTACAATACCGTACGTACGTAAACTTAACGCTACATAATAAACCTAATGAATTCGTACGAGTCCTTTGAACATCGTACTACAAGTTAGGACATCTTACGACTCTTTATGCCACATTAGCAACTAAAAAAGAACGTTAGTATAATGTAGAACGCCATACAGCTCTTAAGTACACCTTACAATACCGTACGTAAACTTAAAGCTCCATAATAAACCTAATGATTCGTACGAGTCCTTTGAACATCGTACGACATGTTTGGATATCTTATGACTCTTTATGCCATATTAGCAGCTTGAAAAGCACGTTAGAATAATGTAAGACGTTTTACAACACCTAACAACATCTTACAACACCGTACGAAACCTTAAAACTCCATAATAAACCTAATGAATTCGTAAGTGTCCTTTGAACATCGTACGATAAGTTAAGACATCTTACGACTCTTTATGCCACATTAGCAACTCAACAGAGCGTTAGTATAAAGTAGGACGCCATACAGCTCCTAAGTACATCTTACAATACCGTACGTAAACTTAAAACTTCATAATAAACCTAATGAATTCGTACGAGTCCTTTGAACATCGTACTACAAGTTAGGACATCTTACGACTTTTTATGCCACATTAGCAACTAGAAAAGAACGTTAGTATAATGTAGAACGCCATACAGCTCCTAAGTACACCTTACAGTACCGTACGTAAACTTATAGCTCCATAATAAACCTGATGAATTCCTACGAGTACTATAAACATCGTACGACAAGTTTGGATATCTTATGACTCTTTATGTCATATTAGCAGCTTGAAAAGCACGTTAGAATAATGTAAGAAGTTTTCCAACACCTAACAACATCTTACAACACCGTACGAAACCTTAAAACTCCATAATAAACCTAATGAATTCGTAAGTGTCTTTTGAACATCGTACGATAAGTTAAGACATCTTACGACTCTTTATGCCACATTAGCAACTCAACAGAGCGTTAGTATAAAGTAGGACGCCATACAGCTCCTAAGTACACCTTACATTACCGTACGTAAACTTAAAACTACATAATAAACCTAATGAATTCGTACATGTCCTTTGAACATCGTACGATATGTTAAGACATCTTACGACTCTTTATGCCACATTAGCAACTCAAAAGAGCGTTATTATAATGTAGGACGCCATACAGCTCCTAAGTACACCTTACAATACCGTACGTAAACTTAAAACTCCATAATAAACCTAATGAATTCGTACGAGTCCTTTGAACATCGTACTACAAGTTAGGACATCTTACGACTCTTTATGCCACATTAGCAACTAGAAAATACATTAGTATAATGTAGAACGCCATACAGCTCCTAAGTACACCTTACAATACCGTACGTAAACTTAAAGCTACATAATAAACCAAATGAATTCGTACGAGTCCTTTGAACATCGTACGACAAGTTTGGATATCTTATGACTCTTTATGCCATATTAGCAGCTTGAAAAGCACGTTAGAATAATGTAAGACGTTTTACAACACCTAACAACATCTTACAACACCGTACGAAACCTTAAAACTCCATGATAAACCTAATGAATTCGTAAGTGTCCTTTGAACATTGTACGATAAGTTAAGACATCTTACGACTCTTTATGCCACATTAGCAACTCAAAAGAGCGTTAGTATAATGTAGGACGCAATACAGCTCCTAACTACACCTTACAATACCGTACGTACGTAAACTTAACGCTACATAATAAACCTAATGAATTCGTACGAGTCCTTTGAACATCGTACTACAAGTTAGGACATCTTACGACTCTTTATGCCACATTAGCAACTAAAAAAGAACGTTAGTATAATGTAGAACGCCATACAGCTCTTAAGTACACCTTACAATACCGTACGTAAACTTAAAGCTCCATAATAAACCTAATGATTCGTACGAGTCCTTTGAACATCGTACGACATGTTTGGATATCTTATGACTCTTTATGCCATATTAGCAGCTTGAAAAGCACGTTAGAATAATGTAAGACGTTTTACAACACCTAACAACATCTTACAACACCGTACGAAACCTTAAAACTCCATAATAAACCTAATGAATTCGTAAGTGTCCTTTGAACATCGTACGATAAGTTAAGACATCTTACGACTCTTTATGCCACATTAGCAACTCAACAGAGCGTTAGTATAAAGTAGGACGCCATACAGCTCCTAAGTACATCTTACAATACCGTACGTAAACTTAAAACTTCATAATAAACCTAATGAATTCGTACGAGTCCTTTGAACATCGTACTACAAGTTAGGACATCTTACGACTTTTTATGCCACATTAGCAACTAGAAAAGAACGTTAGTATAATGTAGAACGCCATACAGCTCCTAAGTACACCTTACAGTACCGTACGTAAACTTATAGCTCCATAATAAACCTGATGAATTCCTACGAGTACTATAAACATCGTACGACAAGTTTGGATATCTTATGACTCTTTATGTCATATTAGCAGCTTGAAAAGCACGTTAGAATAATGTAAGAAGTTTTCCAACACCTAACAACATCTTACAACACCGTACGAAACCTTAAAACTCCATAATAAACCTAATGAATTCGTAAGTGTCTTTTGAACATCGTACGATAAGTTAAGACATCTTACGACTCTTTATGCCACATTAGCAACTCAACAGAGCGTTAGTATAAAGTAGGACGCCATACAGCTCCTAAGTACACCTTACATTACCGTACGTAAACTTAAAACTACATAATAAACCTAATGAATTCGTACATGTCCTTTGAACATCGTACGATATGTTAAGACATCTTACGACTCTTTATGCCACATTAGCAACTCAAAAGAGCGTTATTATAATGTAGGACGCCATACAGCTCCTAAGTACACCTTACAATACCGTACGTAAACTTAAAACTCCATAATAAACCTAATGAATTCGTACGAGTCCTTTGAACATCGTACTACAAGTTAGGACATCTTACGACTCTTTATGCCACATTAGCAACTAGAAAATACATTAGTATAATGTAGAACGCCATACAGCTCCTAAGTACACCTTACAATACCGTACGTAAACTTAAAGCTCCATAATAAACCAAATGAATTCGTACGAGTCCTTTGAACATCGTACGACAAGTTTGGATATCTTATGACTCTTTATGCCATATTAGCAGCTTGAAAAGCACGTTAGAATAATGTAAGACGTTTTACAACACCTAACAACATCTTACAACACCGTACGAAACCTTAAAACTCCATGATAAACCTAATGAATTCGTAAGTGTCCTTTGAACATTGTACGATAAGTTAAGACATCTTACGACTCTTTATGCCACATTAGCAACTCAAAAGAGCGTTAGTATAATGTAGGACGCAATACAGCTCCTAACTACACCTTACAATACCGTACGTACGTAAACTTAACGCTACATAATAAACCTAATGAATTCGTACGAGTCCTTTGAACATCGTACTACAAGTTAGGACATCTTACGACTCTTTATGCCACATTAGCAACTAAAAAAGAACGTTAGTATAATGTAGAACGCCATACAGCTCTTAAGTACACCTTACAATACCGTACGTAAACTTAAAGCTCCATAATAAACCTAATGATTCGTACGAGTCCTTTGAACATCGTACGACATGTTTGGATATCTTATGACTCTTTATGCCATATTAGCAGCTTGAAAAGCACGTTAGAATAATGTAAGACGTTTTACAACACCTAACAACATCTTACAACACCGTACGAAACCTTAAAACTCCATAATAAACCTAATGAATTCGTAAGTGTCCTTTGAACATCGTACGATAAGTTAAGACATCTTACGACTCTTTATGCCACATTAGCAACTCAACAGAGCGTTAGTATAAAGTAGGACGCCATACAGCTCCTAAGTACATCTTACAATACCGTACGTAAACTTAAAACTTCATAATAAACCTAATGAATTCGTACGAGTCCTTTGAACATCGTACTACAAGTTAGGACATCTTACGACTTTTTATGCCACATTAGCAACTAGAAAAGAACGTTAGTATAATGTAGAACGCCATACAGCTCCTAAGTACACCTTACAGTACCGTACGTAAACTTATAGCTCCATAATAAACCTGATGAATTCCTACGAGTACTATAAACATCGTACGACAAGTTTGGATATCTTATGACTCTTTATGTCATATTAGCAGCTTGAAAAGCACGTTAGAATAATGTAAGAAGTTTTCCAACACCTAACAACATCTTACAACACCGTACGAAACCTTAAAACTCCATAATAAACCTAATGAATTCGTAAGTGTCTTTTGAACATCGTACGATAAGTTAAGACATCTTACGACTCTTTATGCCACATTAGCAACTCAACAGAGCGTTAGTATAAAGTAGGACGCCATACAGCTCCTAAGTACACCTTACATTACCGTACGTAAACTTAAAACTACATAATAAACCTAATGAATTCGTACATGTCCTTTGAACATCGTACGATATGTTAAGACATCTTACGACTCTTTATGCCACATTAGCAACTCAAAAGAGCGTTATTATAATGTAGGACGCCATACAGCTCCTAAGTACACCTTACAATACCGTACGTAAACTTAAAACTCCATAATAAACCTAATGAATTCGTACGAGTCCTTTGAACATCGTACTACAAGTTAGGACATCTTACGACTCTTTATGCCACATTAGCAACTAGAAAATACATTAGTATAATGTAGAACGCCATACAGCTCCTAAGTACACCTTACAATACCGTACGTAAACTTAAAGCTCCATAATAAACCAAATGAATTCGTACGAGTCCTTTGAACATCGTACGACAAGTTTGGATATCTTATGACTCTTTATGCCATATTAGCAGCTTGAAAAGCACGTTAGAATAATGTAAGACGTTTTACAACACCTAACAACATCTTACAACACCGTACGAAACCTTAAAACTCCATGATAAACCTAATGAATTCGTAAGTGTCCTTTGAACATTGTACGATAAGTTAAGACATCTTACGACTCTTTATGCCACATTAGCAACTCAAAAGAGCGTTAGTATAATGTAGGACGCAATACAGCTCCTAACTACACCTTACAATACCGTACGTAAACTTAACGCTCCATAATAAACCTAATGAATTCGTACGAGTCTTTTGAACATCGTACTACAAGTTAGGACATCTTACGATTCTTTATGCCACATTAGCAACTAGTAAAGAACGTTATTATAATGTAGAACGCCATACAGCTCCCAAGTACACCTTACAGTACCGTACGTAAACTTAAAGCTCCATAATAAACCTGATGAATTCGTACGAGTACTTTGAACATCATACGACAAGTTTGGATATCTTATGACTCTTTATGTCATATTAGCAGCTTGAAAAGCACGTTAGAATAATGTAAGACGTTTTACAACACCTAACAACATCTTACAACACCGTACGAAACCTTAAAACTCCATGATAAACCTAATGAATTCGTAAGTGTCCTTTGAACATTGTACGATAAGTTAAGACATCTTACGACTCTTTATGCCACATTAGCAACTCAAAAGAGCGTTAGTATAATGTAGGACGCCATACAGCTCCTAACTACACCTTACAATACCGTACGTAAACTTAACGCTCCATAATAAACCTAATGAATTCGTACGAGTCCTTTGAACATCGTACGACAAATTAGGATATCTTATGACTCTTTATGCCATATTAGCACCTTGAAAAGCATGTTAGTATAATGTAAGAAATTTTACAACACCTAACAGCATCTTACAACACCGTACGAAACGTTAAAATTCCAAAATAAACCTAATAAATTCGTACGTGTCCTTTGAACATCGTACGATAAGTTAAGACATCTTACGACTCTTTATGCCACATTAGTAACTCAAAAGAGCGTTAGTATAATGTAGTACGCCATACAGCTCCTAAGTACACCTTACAATACCGTACGTAAACTTAAAGCTCCATAATAAACCAAATGAATTCGTACGAGTCCTTTGAACATCGTACGACAAGTTTGGATATCTTATGACTCTTTATGCCATATTAGCAGCTTGAAAAGCACGTTAGAATAATCTAAGACCTTTTACAACACCTAACAACATCTTACAACACCGTACGAAACCTTAAAACTCCATAATAAACCTTATGAATTCGTAAATGTCCTTTGAACATCGTACGATAAGTTAAGACATCTTACGACTCTTTATGCCACATTAGCAACTCAACAGAGCGTTAGTATAAAGTAGGACGCCATACAGCTCCTAAAGTACACCTTACAATACCGTACGTAAACTTAAAGCTCCATAATAAACCTAATGAATTCGTACGAGTCCTTTGAACATCGTACTACAAGTTAGGACATCTTAAGACTCTTTATGCCACATTAGCAACTAGAAAAGAACGTTAGTATAATGTAGAACGCCATACAGCTCCTAAGTACACCTTACAGTACCGTACGTAAACTTATAGCTCCATAATAAACCTGATGAATTCGTACGAGTACTTTGAACATCGTACGACAAGTTTGGATATCTTATGACTCTTTATGTCATATTAGCAGTTTGAAAAGCACGTTAGAATAATGTAAGACGTTTTACAACACCTAACAACATCTTACAACACCGTACGAAACCTTAAAACTCCATACTAAACCTAATGAATTCGTAAGTGTCTTTTGAACATCGTACGATAAGTTAAGACATCTTACGACTCTTTATGCCACATTAGCAACTCAACAGAGCGTTAGTATAAAGTAGGACGCCATACAGCTCCTAATTACACCTTACAATACCGTACGTAAACTTAAAACTCCATAATAAACCTTATGAATTCGTACGTGTCCTTTGAACATCGTACGATATGTTAAGACATCTTACGACTCTTTATGCCACATTAGCAACTCAAAAGAGCGTTATTATAATATAGGACGCCATACAGCTCCTAAGTACACCTTACAATACCGTACGTAAACTTAAAACTCCATAATAAACCTAATGAATTCGTACGATTCCTTTGAACATCGTACTACTAGTTAGGACATCTTATGACTCTTTATGCCACATTAGCAACTAGAAAAGAACGTTAGTATAATGTAGAACGCCATACAGCTCCTAAGTACACCTTACAATACCGTACGTAAACCTAAAGCTCCATAATAAACCAAATGAATTTGTACGAGTCCTTTGAACATCGTACGACAAGTTTGGATATCTTATGACTCTTTATGCCATATTAGCAGCTTGAAAAGCACGTTAGAATAATGTAAGACGTTTTACAACACCTAACAACATCTTACAACACCGTACGAAACCTTAAAACTCCATAATAAACCTAATGAATACGTAAGTGTCCTTTGAACATCGTACGATAAGTTAAGACATCTTACGACTCTTTATGCCACATTAGTAACTCAAAAGAGCGTTAGTATAATGTAGGACGCCATACAGCTCCTAAGTACACCTTACAGTACCGTACGCAAACTTAAAGCTCCATAATAAACCTGATGAATTCGTACGAGTACTTTGAACATCATACGACAAGTTTGGATATCTTATCACTCTTTATGTCATATTAGCAGCTTGAAAAGCACGTTAGAATAATGTAAGACGTTTTACAACACCTAACAACATCTTACAACACCGTACGAAACCTTAAAACTCCATGATAAACCTAATGAATTCGTAAGTGTCCTTTGAACATTGTACGATAAGTTAAGACATCTTACGACTCTTTATGCCACATTAGCAACTCAAAAGAGCGTTAGTATAATGTAGGACGCCATACAGCTCCTAACTACACCTTACAATACCGTACGTAAACTTAACGCTCCATAATAAACCTAATGAATTCGTACGAGTCCTTTGAACATCGTACTACAAGTTAGGACATCTTACGACTCTTTATGCCATATTAGCAACTAGAAAAGAACGTAAGTATAAAGTAGAACGCCATACAGTTCCTAAGTACACCTTACAGTACCGTACGTAAACTTAAAGCTCCATAATAAACCTGATGAATTCGTAACAGTACTTTGAACATCATACGACAAGTTTGGATATCTTATGACTCTTTATGTCATATTAGCAGCTTGAAAAGCACGTTAGAATAATGTAAGACGTTTTACAACACCTAACAACATCTTACAACACCGTACGAAACCTTAAAACTCCATAATAAACCTAATGAATTCGTAAGTGTCCTTTGAACATTGTACGATAAGTTAAGACATCTTACGACTCTTTATGCCACATTAGCAACTCAAAAGAGTAATGTAGGACGCCATACAGCTCCTAACTCCACCTTACAATACTGTACGTAAACTTAACGCTCCATAATAAACCTAATGAATCCGTACGAGTCCTTTGAACATCGTACGACAAATTAGGATATCTTATGACTCTTTATGCCATATTAGCACCTTGAAAAGAATGTTAGTATAATGTAAGAAATTTTACAACACCTTACAGCATCTTACAACACCGTACGAAACGTTAAAACTCCAAAATAAACCTAATAAATTCGTATGTGTCCTTTGAACATCGTACGATAAGTTAAGACATCTTACGACTCTTTATGCCACATTAGTAACTCAAAAGAGCGTTAGTATAATGTAGGACGCCATACAGCTCCTAAGTACACCTTACAATATCGTACGTAAACTTAAAGCTCCATAATAAACCAAATGAATTCGTACGAGTCCTTTGAACATCGTACGACAAGTTTGGATATCTTATGACTCTTTATGCCATATTAGCAGCTTGAAAAGCACGTTAGAATAATGTAAGACGTTTTACAACACCTAACAACATCTTACAATAACGTACGAAACCTTAAAACTCCATAATAAACCTAATGAATTCGTAAGTGTCTTTTGAACATCGTACGATAAGTTAAGACATCTTACGACTCTTTATGCCACATTAGCAAGTCAACAGAGCGTTAGTATAAAGTAGGACGCCATACAGCTCCTAAGTACACCTTACAATACCGTACGTAAACTTAAAACTCCATAATAAACCTAATAAATTCGTACGAGTCCTTTGAACATCGTACGATATGTTAAGACATCTTACGACTCTTTATGCCACATTAGCAACTCAAAAGAGCGTTATTATAATGTAGGACGCCATACAGCTCCTAAGTACACCTTACAGTACCGTACGTAAACTTATAGCTCCATAAACCTGATGAATTCGTACGAGTACTTTGAACATCGTACGACAAGTTTGGATATCTTATGACTCTTTATGTCATATTAGCAGCTTGAAAAGCACGTTAGAATAATGTAAGACGTTTTACAACACCTAACAACATCTTACAACACACTACGAAACCTTAAAACTTCATAATAAACCTACTGAATTCGTAAGTGTCCTTTGAACATCGTACGATATATTAAGACATCTTACGAATCTTTATGCCACATTAGCAACTCAAAAGAGCGTTAGTATAATGTAGGACGCCATGCAGCTCCTAACTACACCTTACAATACCGTACGTAAACTTAACGCTCCATAATAAACCTAATGAATTCGTACGAGTCCTTTGAACTTCGTACGACAAATTAGGATATCTTATGACTCTTTATGCCATATTAGCACCTTGAAAAGCATGTTAGTATAATGTAAGAAATTTTACAACACCTCACAGCATCTTACAATACCGTACGTAAACTTAACGCTCCATAATAAACCAAATAAATTCGTACGAGTCCTTTGAACATCGTACTACAAGTTAGGACATCTTACGACTCTTTATGCCACATTAGCAACTAGAAAAGAACGTTAGTATAATGTAGAACGCCATACAGCTCCTAAGTACACCTTACAATACCGTACGTAAACTTAAAGCTCCATAATAAACCTAATGAATTCGTACGAGTCCTTTGAACATCGTACGACAAGTTAGGATATCTTATGACTCTTTATGCCATATTAGCACCTTGAAAAGCATGTTAGTATAATGTAAGAAATTTTACAACACCTAACAGCATCTTACAACACCGTACGAAACAGTTAAAACTCCAAAATAAACCTTATGAATTCGTACGTGTCCTTTGAACATCGTACGATAAGTTAAGTCATCTTACGACTCTTTATGCCATATTAGTAACTCAAAAGAGCGTTAGTATAATGTAGGGCGCCATACAGCTCCTAAGTACGCCTTACAGTACCGTACGTAAACTTAAAGCTCCATAATAAACCTGATGAATTCGTACGAGTACTTTGAACATCATACGACAAGTTTGGATATCTTATGACTCTTTATGTCATATTAGCAGCTTGAAAAGCACGTTAGAATAATGTAAGACGTTTTACAACACCTAACAACATCTTACAACACCGTACGAAACCTTAAAACTCCATAATAAACCTAATGAATTCGTAAGTGTCCTTTGAACATTGTACGATAAGTTAAGACATCTTACGACTCTTTATGCCACATTAGCAACTCAAAAGAGTAATGTAGGACGCCATACAGCTCCTAACTACACCTTACAATACCGTACGTAAACTTAACGCTCCATAATAAACCTAATGAATTCGTACGATTCCTTTGAACATCGTACGACAAATTAGGATATCTTATGACTCTTTATGCCATATTAGCACCTTGAAAAGAATGTTAGTATAATGTAAGAAATTTTACAACACCTTACAGCATCTTACAACACCGTACGAAACGTTAAAACTCCAAAATAAACCTAATAAATTCGTATGTGTCCTTTGAACATCGTACGATAAGTTAAGACATCTTACGACTCTTTATGCCACATTAGTAACTCAAAAGAGCGTTAGTATAATGTAGGACGCCATACAGCTCCTAAGTACACCTTACAATACCGTACGTAAACTTAAAGCTCCATAATAAACCAAATGAATTCGTACGAGTCCTTTGAACATCGTACGACAAGTTTGGATATCTTATGACTCTTTATGCCATATTAGCAGCTTGAAAAGCACATTAGAATAATGTAAGACGTTTTACAACACCTAACAACATCTTACAATAACGTACGAAACCTTAAAACTCCATAATAAACCTAATGAATTCGTAAGTGTCTTTTGAACATCGTACGATAAGTTAAGACATCTTACGACTCTTTATGCCACATTAGCAAGTCAACAGAGCGTTAGTATAAAGTAGGACGCCATACAGCTCCTAAGTACACCTTACAATACCGTACGTAAACTTAAAACTCCATAATAAACCTAATGAATTCGTACGAGTCCTTTGAACATCGTACGATATGTTAAGACATCTTACGACTCTTTATGCCACATTAGCAACTCAAAAGAGCGTTATTATAATGTAGGACGCCATACAGCTCCTAAGTACACCTTACAGTACCGTACGTAAACTTATAGCTCCATAAACCTGATGAATTCGTACGAGTACTTTGAACATCGTACGACAAGTTTGGATATCTTATGACTCTTTATGTCATATTAGCAGCTTGAAAAGCACGTTAGAATAATGTAAGACGTTTTACAACACCTAACAACATCTTACAACACAGTACGAAACCTTAAAACTTCATAATAAACCTAATGAATTCGTAAGTGTCCTTTGAACATCGTACGATATATTAAGACATCTTACGAATCTTTATGCCACATTAGCAACTCAAAAGAGCGTTAGTATAATGTAGGACGCCATGCAGCTCCTAACTACACCTTACAATACCGTACGTAAACTTAACGCTCCATAATAAACCTAATGAATTCGTACGAGTCCTTTGAACATCGTACGACAAATTAGGATATCTTATGACTCTTTATGCCATATTAGCACCTTGAAAAGCATGTTAGTATAATGTAAGAAATTTTACAACACCTCACAGCATCTTACAATACCGTACGTAAACTTAACGCTCCATAATAAACCAAATGAATTCGTACGAGTCCTTTGAACATCGTACTACAAGTTAGGACATCTTACGACTCTTTATGCCACATTAGCAACTAGAAAAGAACGTTAGTATAATGTAGAACGCCATACAGCTCCTAAGTACACCTTACAATACCGTACGTAAACTTAAAGCTCCATAATAAACCTAATGAATTTGTACGAGTCCTTTGAACATCGTACGACAAGTTAGGATATCTTATGACTCTTTATGCCATATTAGCACCTTGAAAAGCATGTTAGTATAATGTAAGAAATTTTACAACACCTAACAGCATCTTACAACACCGTACGAAACGTTAAAACTCCAAAATAAACCTTATGAATTCGTACGTGTCCTTTGAACATCGTACGATAAGTTAAGTCATCTTACGACTCTTTATGCCATATTAGTAACTCAAAAGAGCGTTAGTATAATGTAGGGCGCCATACAGCTCCTAAGTACACCTTACAGTACCGTACGTAAACTTAAAGCTCCATAATAAACCTGATGAATTCGTACGAGTACTTTGAACATCATACGACAAGTTTGGATATCTTATGACTCTTTATGTCATATTAGCAGCTTGAAAAGCACGTTAGAACAATGTAAGACGTTTTACAACACCTAACAACATCTTACAACACCGTACGAAACCTTAAAACTCCATAATAAACCTAATGAATTCGTAAGTGTCCTTTGAACATTGTACGATAAGTTAAGACATCTTACGACTCTTTATGCCACATTAGCAATTCAAAAGAGTAATGTAGGACGCCATACAGCTCCTAACTACACCTTACAATACCGTACGTAAACTTAACGCTCCATAATAAACCTAATGAATTCGTACGATTCCTTTGAACATCGTACGACAAATTAGGATATCTTATGACTCTTTATGCCATATTAGCACCTTGAAAAGAATGTTAGTATAATGTAAGAAATTTTACAACACCTTACAGCATCTTACAACACCGTACGAAACGTTAAAACTCCAAAATAAACCTAATAAATTCGTATGTGTCCTTTGAACATCGTACGATAAGTTAAGACATCTTACGACTCTTTATGCCACATTAGTAACTCAAAAGAGCGTTAGTATAATGTAGGACGCCATACAGCTCCTAAGTACACCTTACAATACCGTACGTAAACTTAAAGCTCCATAATAAACCAAATGAATTCGTACGAGTCCTTTGAACATCGTACGACAAGTTTGGATATCTTATGACTCTTTATGCCATATTAGCAGCTTGAAAAGCACGTTAGAATAATGTAAGACGTTTTACAACACCTAACAACATCTTACAATAACGTACGAAACCTTAAAACTCCATAATAAACCTAATGAATTCGTAAGTGTCTTTTGAACATCGTACGATAAGTTAAGACATCTTACGACTCTTTATGCCACATTAGCAAGTCAACAGAGCGTTAGTATAAAGTAGGACGCCATACAGCTCCTAAGTACACCTTACAATACCGTACGTAAACTTAAAACTCCATAATAAACCTAATGAATTCGTACGAGTCCTTTGAACATCGTACGATATGTTAAGACATCTTACGACTCTTTATGCCACATTAGCAACTCAAAAGAGCGTTATTATAATGTAGGACGCCATACAGCTCCTAAGTACACCTTACAGTACCGTACGTAAACTTATAGCTCCATAAACCTGATGAATTCGTACGAGTACTTTGAACATCGTACGACAAGTTTGGATATCTTATGACTCTTTATGTCATATTAGCAGCTTGAAAAGCACGTTAGAATAATGTAAGACGTTTTACAACACCTAACAACATCTTACAACACAGTACGAAACCTTAAAACTTCATAATAAACCTAATGAATTCGTAAGTGTCCTTTGAACATCGTACGATATATTAAGACATCTTACGAATCTTTATGCCACATTAGCAACTCAAAAGAGCGTTAGTATAATGTAGGACGCCATGCAGCTCCTAACTACACCTTACAATACCGTACGTAAACTTAACGCTCCATAATAAACCTAATGAATTCGTACGAGTCCTTTGAACATCGTACGACAAATTAGGATATCTTATGACTCTTTATGCCATATTAGCACCTTGAAAAGCATGTTAGTATAATGTAAGAAATTTTACAACACCTCACAGCATCTTACAATACCGTACGTAAACTTAACGCTCCATAATAAACCTAATGAATTCGTACGAGTCCTTTGAACATCGTACTACAAGTTAGGACATCTTACGACTCTTTATGCCACATTAGCAACTAGAAAAGAACGTTAGTATAATGTAGAACGCCATACAGCTCCTAAGTACACCTTACAATACCGTACGTAAACTTAAAGCTGCATAATAAACCTAATGAATTCGTACGAGTCCTTTGAACATCGTACGACAAGTTAGGATATCTTATGACTCTTTATGCCATATTAGCACCTTGAAAAGCATGTTAGTATAATGTAAGAAATTTTACAACACCTAACAGCATCTTACAACACCGTACGAAACGTTAAAACTCCAAAATAAACCTTATGAATTCGTACGTGTCCTTTGAACATCGTACGATAAGTTAAGTCATCTTACGACTCTTTATGCCATATTAGTAACTCAAAAGAGCGTTAGTATAATGTAGGGCGCCATACAGCTCCTAAGTACACCTTACAGTACCGTACGTAAACTTAAAGCTCCATAATAAACCTGATGAATTCGTACGAGTACTTTGAACATCATACGACAAGTTTGGATATCTTATGACTCTTTATGTCATATTAGCAGCTTGAAAAGCACGTTAGAATAATGTAAGACGTTTTACAACACCTAACAACATCTTACAACACCGTACGAAACCTTAAAACTCCATAATAAACCTAATGAATTCGTAAGTGTCCTTTGAACATTGTACGATAAGTTAAGACATCTTACGACTCTTTATGCCACATTAGCAACTCAAAAGAGTAATGTAGGACGCCATACAGCTCCTAACTACACCTTACAATACCGTACGTAAACTTAACGCTCCATAATAAACCTAATGAATTCGTACGATTCCTTTGAACATCGTACGACAAATTAGGATATCTTATGACTCTTTATGCCATATTAGCACCTTGAAAAGAATGTTAGTATAATGTAAGAAATTTTACAACACCTTACAGCATCTTACAACACCGTACGAAACGTTAAAACTCCAAAATAAACCTAATAAATTCGTATGTGTCCTTTGAACATCGTACGATAAGTTAAGACATCTTACGACTCTTTATGCCACATTAGTAACTCAAAAGAGCGTTAGTATAATGTAGGACGCCATACAGCTCCTAAGTACACCTTACAATACCGTACGTAAACTTAAACCTCCATAATAAACCAAATGAATTCGTACGAGTCCTTTGAACATCGTACGACAAGTTTGGATATCTTATGACTCTTTATGCCATATTAGCAGCTTGAAAAGCACGTTAGAATAATGTAAGACGTTTTACAACACCTAACAACATCTTACAATAACGTACGAAACCTTAAAACTCCATAATAAACCTAATGAATTCGTAAGTGTCTTTTGAACATCGTACGATAAGTTAAGACATCTTACGACTCTTTATGCCACATTAGCAAGTCAACAGAGCGTTAGTATAAAGTAGGACGCCATACAGCTCCTAAGTACACCTTACAATACCGTACGTAAACTTAAAACTCCATAATAAACCTAATGAATTCGTACGAGTCCTTTGAACATCGTACGATATGTTAAGACATCTTACGACTCTTTATGCCACATTAGCAACTCAAAATACAGCTCCTAAGTACACCTTACAGTACCGTACGTAAACTTATAGCTCCATAAACCTGATGAATTCGTACGAGTACTTTGAACATCGTACGACAAGTTTGGATATCTTATGACTCTTTATGTCATATTAGCAGCTTGAAAAGCACGTTAGAATAATGTAAGACGTTTTACAACACCTAACAACATCTTACAACACAGTACGAAACCTTAAAACTTCATAATAAACCTAATGAATTCGTAAGTGTCCTTTGAACATCGTACGATATATTAAGACATCTTACGAATCTTTATGCCACATTAGCAACTCAAAAGAGCGTTAGTATAATGTAGGACGCCATGCAGCTCCTAACTACACCTTACAATACCGTACGTAAACTTAACGCTCCATAATAAACCTAATGAATTCGTACGAGTCCTTTGAACATCGTACGACAAATTAGGATATCTTATGACTCTTTATGCCATATTAGCACCTTGAAAAGCATGTTAGTATAATGTAAGAAATTTTACAACACCTCACAGCATCTTACAATACCGTACGTAAACTTAACGCTCCATAATAAACCAAATGAATTCGTACGAGTCCTTTGAACATCGTACTACAAGTTAGGACATCTTACGACTCTTTATGCCACATTAGCAACTAGAAAAGAACGTTAGTATAATGTAAAACGCCATACAGCTCCTAAGTACACCTTACAATACCGTACGTAAACTTAAAGCTCCATAATAAACCTAATGAATTCGTACGAGTCCTTTGAACATCGTACGACAAGTTAGGATATCTTATGACTCTTTATGCCATATTAGCACCTTGAAAAGCATGTTAGTATAATGTAAGAAATTTTACAACACCTAACATCATCTTACAACACCGTACGAAACGTTAAAACTCCAAAATAAACCTTATGAATTCGTACGTGTCCTTTGAACATCGTACGATAAGTTAAGTCATCTTACGACTCTTTATGCCATATTAGTAACTCAAAAGAGCGTTAGTATAATGTAGGGCGCCATACAGCTCCTAAGTACACCTTACAGTACCGTACGTAAACTTAAAGCTCCATAATAAACCTGATGAATTCGTACGAGTACTTTGAACATCATACGACAAGTTTGGATATCTTATGACTCTTTATGTCATATTAGCAGCTTGAAAAGCACGTTAGAATAATGTAAGACGTTTTACAACACCTAACAACATCTTACAACACCGTACGAAACCTTAAAACTCCATAATAAACCTAATGAATTCGTAAGTGTCCTTTGAACATTGTACGATAAGTTAAGACATCTTACGACTCTTTATGCCACATTAGCAACTCAAAAGAGTAATGTAGGACGCCATACAGCTCCTAACTACACCTTACAATACCGTACGTAAACTTAACGCTCCATAATAAACCTAATGAATTCGTACGATTCCTTTGAACATCGTACGACAAATTAGGATATCTTATGACTCTTTATGCCATATTAGCACCTTGAAAAGAATGTTAGTATAATGTAAGAAATTTTACAACACCTTACAGCATCTTACAACACCGTACGAAACGTTAAAACTCCAAAATAAACCTAATAAATTCGTATGTGTCCTTTGAACATCGTACGATAAGTTAAGACATCTTACGACTCTTTATGCCACATTAGTAACTCAAAAGAGCGTTAGTATAATGTAGGACGCCATACAGCTCCTAAGTACACCTTACAATACCGTACGTAAACTTAAAGCTCCATAATAAACCAAATGAATTCGTACGAGTCCTTTGAACATCGTACGACAAGTTTGGATATCTTATGACTCTTTATGCCATATTAGCAGCTTGAAAAGCACGTTAGAATAATGTAAGACGTTTTACAACACCTAACAACATCTTACAATAACGTACGAAACCTTAAAACTCCATAATAAACCTAAAGAATTCGTAAGTGTCTTTTGAACATCGTACGATAAGTTAAGACATCTTACGACTCTTTATGCCACATTAGCAAGTCAACAGAGCGTTAGTATAAAGTAGGACGCCATACAGCTCCTAAGTACACCTTACAATACCGTACGTAAACTTAAAACTCCATAATAAACCTAATGAATTCGTACGAGTCCTTTGAACATCGTACGATATGTTAAGACATCTTACGACTCTTTATGCCACATTAGCAACTCAAAAGAGCGTTATTATAATGTAGGACGCCATACAGCTCCTAAGTACACCTTACAGTACCGTACGTAAACTTATAGCTCCATAAACCTGATGAATTCGTACGAGTACTTTGAACATCGTACGACAAGTTTGGATATCTTATGACTCTTTATGTCATATTAGCAGCTTGAAAAGCACGTTAGAATAATGTAAGACGTTTTACAACACCTAACAACATCTTACAACACAGTACGAAACCTTAAAACTTCATAATAAACCTAATGAATTCGTAAGTGTCCTTTGAACATCGTACGATATATTAAGACATCTTACGAATCTTTATGCCACATTAGCAACTCAAAAGAGCGTTAGTATAATGTAGGACGCCATGCAGCTCCTAACTACACCTTACAATACCGTACGTAAACTTAACGCTCCATAATAAACCTAATGAATTCGTACGAGTCCTTTGAACATCGTACGACAAATTAGGATATCTTATGACTCTTTATGCCATATTAGCACCTTGAAAAGCATGTTAGTATAATGTAAGAAATTTTACAACACCTCACAGCATCTTACAATACCGTACGTAAACTTAACGCTCCATAATAAACCTAATGAATTCGTACGAGTCCTTTGAACATCGTACTACAAGTTAGGACATCTTACGACTCTTTATGCCACATTAGCAACTAGAAAGGAACGTTAGTATAATGTAGAACGCCATACAGCTCCTAAGTACACCTTACAATACCGTACGTAAACTTAAAGCTCCATAATAAACCTAATGAATTCGTACGAGTCCTTTGAACATCGTACGACAAGTTAGGATATCTTATGACTCTTTATGCCATATTAGCACCTTGAAAAGCATGTTAGTATAATGTAAGAAATTTTACAACACCTAACAGCATCCTACAACACCGTACGAAACGTTAAAACTCCAAAATAAACCTTATGAATTCGTACGTGTCCTTTGAACATCGTACGATAAGTTAAGTCATCTTACGACTCTTTATGCCATATTAGTAACTCAAAAGAGCGTTAGTATAATGTAGGGCGCCATACAGCTCCTAAGTACACCTTACAGTACCGTACGTAAACTTAAAGCTCCATAATAAACCTGATGAATTCGTACGAGTACTTTGAACATCATACGACAAGTTTGGATATCTTATGACTCTTTATGTCATATTAGCAGCTTGAAAAGCACGTTAGAATAATGTAAGACGTTTTACAACACTTAACAACATCTTACAACACCGTACGAAACCTTAAAACTCCATAATAAACCTAATGAATTCGTAAGTGTCCTTTGAACATTGTACGATAAGTTAAGACATCTTACGACTCTTTATGCCACATTAGCAACTCAAAAGAGTAATGTAGGACGCCATACAGCTCCTAACTACACCTTACAATACCGTACGTAAACTTAACGCTCCATAATAAACCTAATGAATTCGTACGATTCCTTTGAACATCGTACGACAAATTAGGATATCTTATGACTCTTTATGCCATATTAGCACCTTGAAAAGAATGTTAGTATAATGTAAGAAATTTTACAACACCTTACAGCATCTTACAACACCGTACGAAACGTTAAAACTCCAAAATAAACCTAATAAATTCGTATGTGTCCTTTGAACATCGTACGATAAGTTAAGACATCTTACGACTCTTTATGCCACATTAGTAACTCAAAAGAGCGTTAGTATAATGTAGGACGCCATACAGCTCCTAAGTACACCTTACAATACCGTACGTAAACTTAAAGCTCCATAATAAACCAAATGAATTCGTACGAGTCCTTTGAACATCGTACGACAAGTTTGGATATCTTATGACTCTTTATGCCATATTAGCAGCTTGAAAAGCACGTTAGAATAATGTAAGACGTTTTACAACACATAACAACATCTTACAACACCGTACGAAACCTTAAAAGTCCATAATAAACCTAATGAATTCGTAAGTGTCTTTTGAACATCGTACGATAAGTTAAGACATCTTACGACTCTTTATGCCACATTAGCAAGTCAACAGAGCGTTAGTATAAAGTAGGACGCCATACAGCTCCTAAGTACACCTTACAATACCGTACGTAAACTTAAAACTCCATAATAAACCTAATGAATTCGTACGAGTCCTTTGAACATCGTACGATATGTTAAGACATCTTACGACTCTTTATGCCACATTAGCAACTCAAAAGAGCGTTATTATAATGTAGGACGCTATACAGCTCATAAGTACACCTTACAGTACCGTACGTAAACTTATAGCTCCATAAACCTGATGAATTCGTACGAGTACTTTGAACATCGTACGACAAGTTTGGATATCTTATGACTCTTTATGTCATATTAGCGGCTTGAAAAGCACGTTAGAATAATGTAAGACGTTTTACAACACCTAACAACATCTTACAACAAAGTACGAAACCTTAAAACTTCATAATAAACCTAATGAATTCGTAAGTGTCCTTTGAACATCGTACGATAAATTAACACATCTTACGAATCTTTTTGCCACATTAGCAACTCAAAAGAGCGTTAGTATAATGTAGGACGCCATACAGCTCCTAACTACACCTTACAATACCGTACGTAAACTTAACGCTCCATAATAAACCTAATGAATTCGTACGAGTCCTTTGAACATCGTACGACAAATTAGGATATCTTATGACTCTTTATGCCATATTATCACCTTGAAATGCATGTTAGTATAATGTAAGAAATTTTACAACACCTCACAGCATCTTACAATACCGTACGTAAACTTAACGCTCCATAATAAGCCTAATGAATTCGTACGAGTCCTTTGAACATCGTACTACAAGTTAGGACATCTTACGACTCTTTATGCCACATTAGCAACTAGAAAAGAACGTTAGTATAATGTAGAACGCCATACAGCTCCTAAGTACACCTTACAATAGCGTACGTAAACTTAAAGCTCCATAATAAACCTAATGAATTCGTACGAGTCCTTTGAACATCGTACGACAAGTTAGGATATCTTATGACTCTTTATGCCATATTAGCACCTTGAAAAGCATGTTAGTATAATGTAAGAAATTTTACAACACCTAACAGCATCTTACAACACCGTACGAAACGTTAAAACTCCAAAATAAACCTTATGAATTCGTACGTGTCCTTTGAACATCGTACGATAAGTTAAGTCATCTTACGACTCTTTATGCCATATTAGTAACTCAAAAGAGTAATGTAGGACGCCATACAGCTCCTAACTACACCTTACAATACCGTACGTAAACTTAACGCTCCATAATAAACCTAATGAATTCGTACGATTCCTTTGAACATGGTACGACAAATTAGGATATCTTATGACTCTTTATGCCATATTAGCACCTTGAAAAGAATGTTAGTATAATGTAAGAAATTTTACAACACCTTACAGCATCTTACAACACCGTACGAAACGTTAAAACTCCAAAATAAACCTAATAAATTCGTATGTGTCCTTTGAACATCGTACGATAAGTTAAGACATCTTACGACTCTTTATGCCACATTAGTAACTCAAAAGAGCGTTAGTATAATGTAGGACGCCATACAGCTCCTAAGTACACCTTACAATACCGTACGTAAACTTAAAGCTCCATAATAAACCAAATGAATTCGTACGAGTCCTTTGAACATCGTACGAAAAGTTTGGATATCTTATGACTCTTTATGCCATATTAGCAGCTTGAAAAGCACGTTAGAATAATGTAAGACGTTTTACAACACCTAACAACATCTTACAACACCGTACGAAACCTTAAAAGTCCATAATAAACCTAATGAATTCGTAAGTGTCTTTTGAACATCGTACGATAAGTTAAGACATCTTACGACTCTTTATGCCACATTAGCAAGTCAACAGAGCGTTAGTATAAAGTAGGACGCCATACAGCTCCTAAGTACACCTTACAATACCGTACGTAAACTTAAAACTCCATAATAAACCTAATGAATTCGTACGAGTCCTTTGAACATCGTACGATATGTTAAGACATCTTACGACTCTTTATGCCACATTAGCAACTCAAAAGAGCGTTATTATAATGTAGGACGCTATACAGCTCCTAAGTACACCTTACAGTACCGTACGTAAACTTATAGCTCCATAAACCTGATGAATTCGTACGAGTACTTTGAACATCGTACGACAAGTTTGGATATCTTATGACTCTTTATGTCATATTAGCGGCTTTAAAAGCACGTTAGAATAATGTAAGACGTTTTACAACACCTAACAACATCTTACAACAAAGTACGAAACCTTAAAACTTCATAATAAACCTAATGAATTCGTAAGTGTCCTTTGAACATCGTACGATAAATTAAGACATCTTACGAATCTTTATGCCACATTAGCAACTCAAAAGAGCGTTAGTATAATGTAGGACGCCATACAGCTCCTAACTACACCTTACAATACCGTACGTAAACTTAACGCTCCATAATAAACCTAATGAATTCGTACGAGTCCTTTGAACATCGTACGACAAATTAGGATATCTTATGACTCTTTATGCCATATTAGCACCTTGAAATGCATGTTAGTATAATGTAAGAAATTTTACAACACCTCACAGCATCTTACAATACCGTACGTAAACTTAACGCTCCATAATAAGCCTAATGAATTCGTACGAGTCCTTTGAACATCGTACTACAAGTTAGGACATCTTACGACTCTTTATGCCACATTAGCAACTAGAAAAGAACGTTAGTATAATGTAGAACGCCATACAGCTCCTAAGTACACCTTACAATACCGTACGTAAACTTAA
This sequence comes from Tagetes erecta, assembly GCA_030867185.1. Classification (NCBI taxonomy): domain Eukaryota; kingdom Viridiplantae; phylum Streptophyta; class Magnoliopsida; order Asterales; family Asteraceae; genus Tagetes; species Tagetes erecta. Next base: position 61,249,288 of record CM061490.1, on the reverse strand, counting down.
AGCTCCATAATAAACCTAATGAATTCGTACGAGTCCTTTGAACATCTACGACAAGTTAGGATATCTTATGACTCTTTATGCCATATTAGCACCTTGAAAAGCATGTTAGTATAATGTAAGAAATTTTACAACACCTAACAGCATCTTACAACACCGTACGAAACGTTAAAACTCCAAAATAAACCTTATGAATTCGTACGTGTCCTTTGAACATCGTACGATAAGTTAAGTCATCTTACGACTCTTTATGCCATATTAGTAACTCAAAAGAGCGTTAGTATAATGTAGGGCGCCATACAGCTCCTAAGTACACCTTACAATACCGTACGTAAAATTAAAGCTCCATAATAAACCTAATGAATTCGTACGAGTCCTTTGAACATCGTACGACAAGTTTGGATATCTTATGACTCTTTATGCCATATTAGCAGCTTGAAAAGCACGTTAGAATAATGTAAGACGTTTTACAACACCTAACTACATCTTACAATACCGTACGAAACCTTAAAACTCCATAACAAACCTAATGAATTCGTAAGTGTCCTTTGAACATCGTACGATAAGTTAAGACATCTTACGACTCTTTATGCCACATTACCAACTCAAAAGAACGTTAGTATAATGTAGAACGCCATACAACTCCTATGTACACATTACAATACCGTACGTAAACTTAAAGCTCCATAATAAACCTAATGAATTCGTACGAGTCCTTTGAACTTCGTACTACAAGATAGGACATCTTACGACTCTTTATTCCACATTAGCAACTAGAAAAGAACGTTAGTATAATGTAGAACGCCATACAGCTCCTAAGTACACCTTACAGTACCGTACGTAAACTTAAAGCTCCATAATAAACCTAATGAATTCGTACGAGTCCTTTGAACATCGTACGACAAGTTTGGATATCTTATGACTCTTTATGCCATATTAGCAGCTTGAAAAGCACGTTAGAATAATGTAAGACGTTTTACAACACCTAACAACATCTTACAACACCGTACGAAACCTTAAAAGTCCATAATAAACCTAATGAATTCGTAAGTGTCTTTTGAACATCGTACGATAAGTTAAGACATCTTACGACTCTTTATGCCACATTAGCAACTCAACAGAGCGTTAGTATAAAGTAGGACGCCATACAGCTCCTAAGTACACCTTACAATACCGTACGTAAACTTAAAACTCCAAAATAAACCTAATGAATTCGTACGTGTCCTTTGAACATCGTACGACAAGTTTGGATATCTTATGACTCTTTATGCCATATTAGCAGCTTGAAAAGCACGTTAGAATAATGTAAGACGTTTTACAACACCTAACAACATCTTACAACACCGTACGAAACCTTAAAAGTTCATAATAAACCTAATGAATTCGTAAGTGTCTTTTGAACATCGTACGATAAGTTAAGACATCTTACGACTCTTTATGCCACATTAGCAACTCAACAGAGCGTTAGTATAAAGTAGGACGCCATACAGCTCCTAAGTACACCTTACAATACCGTACGTAAACTTAAAACTCCAAAATAAACCTAATGAATTCGTACGTGTCCTTTGAACATCGTACGATATGTTAAGATATCTTACGACTCTTTATGCCACATTAGCACCTCAAAAGAGCGTTATTATAATGTAGGACGCCATACAGCTCCTAAGTACACCTTACAATACCGTACGTAAACTTAAAACTCCATAATAAACCTAATGAATTCGTACGAGTCCTTTGAACATCGTACTACAAGTTAGGACATCTTACGACTCTTTATGCCACATTAGCAACTAGAAAAGAACGTTAGTAAAATGTAGAACGCCATACAGCTCCTAAGTATACCTTACAATACCGTACATAAAATTAAAGCTCCATAATAGACCTAATTAATTCGTACGAGTCCTTTGAACATCGTACGACAAGTTTGGATATCTTATGACTCTTTATGCCATATTAGCAGCTTGAAAAGCACGTTAGAATAATGTAAGACGTTTTACAACACCTAACAACATCTTACAACACCGTACGAAACCTTAAAACTCCATAATAAACCTAATGAATTCGTAAGTGTCCTTTGAACATCGTACGATAAGTTAAGACATCTTACGACTCTTTATGTCACATTAGCAACTCAAAAGAGCGTTAGTATAATGTAGGACGCCATACAGCTCCTAACTACACCTTACAATACCGTACGTAAACTTAACGCTCCATAATAAACCTAATGAATTCGTACGAGTCCTTTGAACATCGTACTACAAGTTAGGACATCTTACGACTCTTTATGCCACATTAGCAACTAGAAAAGAACGTTAGTATAATGTAGAACGCCATACAGCTCCTAAGTACACCTTACAGTACCGTACGTAAACTTAAAGCTCCATAATAAACCTAATGAATTCGTACGAGTCCTTTGAACATCGTACGACAAGTTTGGATATCTTATGACTCTTTATGCCATATTAGCAGCTTGAAAAGCACGTTAGAATAATGTAAGACGTTTTACAACACCTAACAACATCTTACAACACCGTACGAAACCTTAAAACTCCATAATAAACCTAATGAATTCGTAAGTGTCCTTTGAACATCGTACGATAAGTTAAGACATCTTACGACTCTTTATGTCACATTAGCAACTCAAAAGAGCGTTAGTATAATGTAGGACGCCATACAGCTCCTAACTACACCTTACAATACCGTACGTAAACTTAACGCTCCATAATAAACCTAATGAATTCGTACGAGTCCTTTGAACATCGTACTACAAGTTAGGACATCTTACGACTCTTTATGCCACATTAGCAACTAGAAAAGAACGTTAGTATAATGTAGAACGCCATACAGCTCCTAAGTACACCTTACAGTACCGTACGTAAACTTAAAGCTCCATAATAAACCTAATGAATTCGTACGAGTCCTTTGAACATCGTACGACAAGTTTGGATATCTTATGACTCTTTATGCCATATTAGCAGCTTGAAAAGCACGTTAGAATAATGTAAGACGTTTTACAACACCTAACAACATCTTACAACACCGTACGAAACCTTAAAACTCCATAACAAACCTAATGAATTCGTAAGTGTCCTTTGAACATCGTACGATAAGTTAAGACATCTTACGACTCTTTATGTCACATTAGCAACTCAAAAGAGCGTTAGTATAATGTAGGACGCCATACAGCTCCTAACTACACCTTACAATACCGTACGTAAACTTAACGCTCCATAATAAACCTAATGAATTCGTACGAGTCCTTTGAACATCGTACTACAAGATAGGACATCTTACGACTCTTTATTCCACATTAGCAACTAGAAAAGAACGTTAGTATAATGTAGAACGCCATACAGCTCCTAAGTACACCTTACAGTACCGTACGTAAACTTAAAGCTCCATAATAAACCTAATGAATTCGTACGAGTCCTTTGAACATCGTACGACAAGTTTGGATATCTTATGACTCTTTATGCCATATTAGCAGCTTGAAAAGCACGTTAGAATAATGTAAGACGTTTTACAACACCTAACAACATCTTACAACACCGTACGAAACCTTAAAAGTCCATAATAAACCTAATGAATTCGTAAGTGTCTTTTGAACATCGTACGATAAGTTAAGACATCTTACGACTCTTTATGCCACATTAGCAACTCAACAGAGCGTTAGTATAAAGTAGGACGCCATACAGCTCCTAAGTACACCTTACAATACCGTACGTAAACTTAAAACTCCAAAATAAACCTAATGAATTCGTACGTGTCCTTTGAACATCGTACGACAAGTTTGGATATCTTATGACTCTTTATGCCATATTAGCAGCTTGAAAAGCACGTTAGAATAATGTAAGACGTTTTACAACACCTAACAACATCTTACAACACCGTACGAAACCTTAAAAGTTCATAATAAACCTAATGAATTCGTAAGTGTCTTTTGAACATCGTACGATAAGTTAAGACATCTTACGACTCTTTATGCCACATTAGCAACTCAACAGAGCGTTAGTATAAAGTAGGACGCCATACAGCTCCTAAGTACACCTTACAATACCGTACGTAAACTTAAAACTCCAAAATAAACCTAATGAATTCGTACGTGTCCTTTGAACATCGTACGATATGTTAAGATATCTTACGACTCTTTATGCCACATTAGCACCTCAAAAGAGCGTTATTATAATGTAGGACGCCATACAGCTCCTAAGTACACCTTACAATACCGTACGTAAACTTAAAACTCCATAATAAACCTAATGAATTCGTACGAGTCCTTTGAACATCGTACTACAAGTTAGGACATCTTACGACTCTTTATGCCACATTAGCAACTAGAAAAGAACGTTAGTAAAATGTAGAACGCCATACAGCTCCTAAGTATACCTTACAATACCGTACATAAAATTAAAGCTCCATAATAGACCTAATTAATTCGTACGAGTCCTTTGAACATCGTACGACAAGTTTGGATATCTTATGACTCTTTATGCCATATTAGCAGCTTGAAAAGCACGTTAGAATAATGTAAGACGTTTTACAACACCTAACAACATCTTATAACACCGTACGAAACCTTAAAACTCCATAATAAACCTAATGAATTCGTAAGTGTCCTTTGAACATCGTACGATAAGTTAAGACATCTTACGACTCTTTATGTCACATTAGCAACTCAAAAGAGCGTTAGTATAATGTAGGACGCCATACAGCTCCTAACTACACCTTACAATACCGTACGTAAACTTAACGCTCCATAATAAACCTAATGAATTCGTACGAGTCCTTTGAACATCGTACTACAAGTTAGGACATCTTACGACTCTTTATGCCACATTAGCAACTAGAAAAGAACGTTAGTATAATGTAGAACGCCATACAGCTCCTAAGTACACCTTACAGTACCGTACGTAAACTTAAAGCTCCATAATAAACCTAATGAATTCGTACGAGTCCTTTGAACATCGTACGACAAGTTTGGATATCTTATGACTCTTTATGCCATATTAGCAGCTTGAAAAGCACGTTAGAATAATGTAAGACGTTTTACAACACCTAACAACATCTTACAACACCGTACGAAACCTTAAAACTCCATAATAAACCTAATGAATTCGTAAGTGTCCTTTGAACATCGTACGATAAGTTAAGACATCTTACGACTCTTTATGTCACATTAGCAACTCAAAAGAGCGTTAGTATAATGTAGGACGCCATACAGCTCCTAACTACACCTTACAATACCGTACGTAAACTTAACGCTCCATAATAAACCTAATGAATTCGTACGAGTCCTTTGAACATCGTACTACAAGTTAGGACATCTTACGACTCTTTATGCCACATTAGCAACTAGAAAAGAACGTTAGTATAATGTAGAACGCCATACAGCTCCTAAGTACACCTTACAGTACCGTACGTAAACTTAAAGCTCCATAATAAACCTAATGAATTCGTACGAGTCCTTTGAACATCGTACGACAAGTTTGGATATCTTATGACTCTTTATGCCATATTAGCAGCTTGAAAAGCACGTTAGAATAATGTAAGACGTTTTACAACACCTAACAACATCTTACAACACCGTACGAAACCTTAAAACTCCATAATAAACCTAATGAATTCGTAAGTGTCCTTTGAACATCGTACGATAAGTTAAGACATCTTACGACTCTTTATGTCACATTAGCAACTCAAAAGAGCGTTAGTATAATGTAGGACGCCATACAGCTCCTAACTACACCTTACAATACCGTACGTAAACTTAACGCTCCATAATAAACCTAATGAATTCGTACGAGTCCTTTGAACATCGTACTACAAGTTAGGACATCTTACGACTCTTTATGCCACATTAGCAACTAGAAAAGAACGTTAGTATAATGTAGAACGCCATACAGCTCCTAAGTACACCTTACAGTACCGTACGTAAACTTAAAGCTCCATAATAAACCTAATGAATTCGTACGAGTCCTTTGAACAACGTACGACAAGTTTGGATATCTTATGACTCTTTATGCCATATTAGCAGCTTGAAAAGCACGTTAGAATAATGTAAGACGTTTTACAACACCTAACAACATCTTACAACACCGTACGAAACCTTAAAAGTCCATAATAAACCTAATGAATTCGTAAGTGTCTTTTGAACATCGTACGATAAGTTAAGACATCTTACGACTCTTTATGCCACATTAGCAACTCAAAAGAGCGTTAGTATAAAGTAGGACGCCATACAGCTCCTAAGTACACCTTACAATACCGTACGTAAACTTAAAACTCCAAAATAAACCTAATGAATTCGTACGTGTCCTTTGAACATCGTACGATATGTTAAGATATCTTACGACTCTTTATGCCACATTAGCACCTCAAAAGAGCGTTATTATAATGTAGGACGCCATACAGCTCCTAAGTACACCTTACAATACCGTACGTAAACTTAAAACGCAATAATAAACCTAATGAATTCGTACGAGTCCTTTGAACATCGTACTACAAGTTAGGACATCTTACGACTCTTTATGCCACATTAGCAACTACAAAAGAACATTAGTATAATGTAGAACGCCATACAGCTCCTAAGTACACCTTACAATACCGTACATAAAATTAAAGCTCCATAATAGACCTAATTAATTCGTACGAGTCCTTTGAACATCGTACGACAAGTTTGGATATCTTATGACTCTTTATGCCATATTAGCAGCTTGAAAAGCACGTTAGAATAATGTAAGACGTTTTACAACACCTAACAACATCTTACAACACCGTACGAAACCTTAAAACTCCATAATAAACTTAATGAATTCGTAAGTGTCCTTTGAACATCGTACGATAAGTTAAGACATCTTACGACTCTTTATGTCACATTAGCAACTCAAAAGAGCGTTAGTATAATGTAGGACGCCATACAGCTCCTAACTACACCTTACAATACCGTACGTAAACTTAACGCTCCATAATAAACCTAATGAATTCGTACGAGTCCTTTGAACATCGTACTACAAGTTAGGACATCTTACGACTCTTTATGCCACATTAGCAACTAGAAAAGAACGTTAGTATAATGTAGAACGCCATACAGCTCCTAAGTACACCTTACAATACCATACGTAAACTTAAAGCTCCATAATAAACCTAATGAATTCGTACGAGTCCTTTGAACATCGTACGACAAGTTAGGATATCTTATGACTCTTTATGCCATATTAGCACCTTGAAAAGCATGTTAGTATAATGTAAGAAATTTTACAACACCTAACAGCATCTTACAACACCGTACGAAACGTTAAAACTCCAAAATAAACCTTATGAATTCGTACGTGTCCTTTGAACATCGTACGATAAGTTAAGTCATCTTACGACTCTTTATGCCATAAGTTAAGTCATCTTACGACTCTTTATGCCACATTACCAACTCAAAAGAACGTTAGTATAATGTAGAACGCCATACAACTCCTATGTACACATTACAATACCGTACGTAAACTTAAAGCTCCATAATAAACCTAATGAATTCGTACGAGTCCTTTGAACTTCGTACTACAAGATAGGACATCTTACGACTCTTTATTCCACATTAGCAACTAGAAAAGAACGTTAGTATAATGTAGAACGCCATACAGCTCCTAAGTACACCTTACAGTACCGTACGTAAACTTAAAGCTCCATAATAAACCTAATGAATTCGTACGAGTCCTTTGAACATCGTACGACAAGTTTGGATATCTTATGACTCTTTATGCCATATTAGCAGCTTGAAAAGCACGTTAGAATAATGTAAGACGTTTTACAACACCTAACAACATCTTACAACACCGTACGAAACCTTAAAAGTCCATAATAAACCTAATGAATTCGTAAGTGTCTTTTGAACATCGTACGATAAGTTAAGACATCTTACGACTCTTTATGCCACATTAGCAACTCAACAGAGCGTTAGTATAAAGTAGGACGCCATACAGCTCCTAAGTACACCTTACAATACCGTACGTAAACTTAAAACTCCAAAATAAACCTAATGAATTCGTACGTGTCCTTTGAACATCGTACGACAAGTTTGGATATCTTATGACTCTTTATGCCATATTAGCAGCTTGAAAAGCACGTTAGAATAATGTAAGACGTTTTACAACACCTAACAACATCTTACAACACCGTACGAAACCTTAAAAGTTCATAATAAACCTAATGAATTCGTAAGTGTCTTTTGAACATCGTACGATAAGTTAAGACATCTTACGACTCTTTATGCCACATTAGCAACTCAACAGAGCGTTAGTATAAAGTAGGACGCCATACAGCTCCTAAGTACACCTTACAATACCGTACGTAAACTTAAAACTCCAAAATAAACCTAATGAATTCGTACGTGTCCTTTGAACATCGTACGATATGTTAAGATATCTTACGACTCTTTATGCCACATTAGCACCTCAAAAGAGCGTTATTATAATGTAGGACGCCATACAGCTCCTAAGTACACCTTACAATACCGTACGTAAACTTAAAACTCCATAATAAACCTAATGAATTCGTACGAGTCCTTTGAACATCGTACTACAAGTTAGGACATCTTACGACTCTTTATGCCACATTAGCAACTAGAAAAGAACGTTAGTAAAATGTAGAACGCCATACAGCTCCTAAGTATACCTTACAATACCGTACATAAAATTAAAGCTCCATAATAGACCTAATTAATTCGTACGAGTCCTTTGAACATCGTACGACAAGTTTGGATATCTTATGACTCTTTATGCCATATTAGCAGCTTGAAAAGCACGTTAGAATAATGTAAGACGTTTTACAACACCTAACAACATCTTACAACACCGTACGAAACCTTAAAACTCCATAATAAACCTAATGAATTCGTAAGTGTCCTTTGAACATCGTACGATAAGTTAAGACATCTTACGACTCTTTATGTCACATTAGCAACTCAAAAGAGCGTTAGTATAATGTAGGACGCCATACAGCTCCTAACTACACCTTACAATACCGTACGTAAACTTAACGCTCCATAATAAACCTAATGAATTCGTACGAGTCCTTTGAACATCGTACTACAAGTTAGGACATCTTACGACTCTTTATGCCACATTAGCAACTAGAAAAGAACGTTAGTATAATGTAGAACGCCATACAGCTCCTAAGTACACCTTACAGTACCGTACGTAAACTTAAAGCTCCATAATAAACCTAATGAATTCGTACGAGTCCTTTGAACATCGTACGACAAGTTTGGATATCTTATGACTCTTTATGCCATATTAGCAGCTTGAAAAGCACGTTAGAATAATGTAAGACGTTTTACAACACCTAACAACATCTTACAACACCGTACGAAACCTTAAAACTCCATAATAAACCTAATGAATTCGTAAGTGTCCTTTGAACATCGTACGATAAGTTAAGACATCTTACGACTCTTTATGTCACATTAGCAACTCAAAAGAGCGTTAGTATAATGTAGGACGCCATACAGCTCCTAACTACACCTTACAATACCGTACGTAAACTTAACGCTCCATAATAAACCTAATGAATTCGTACGAGTCCTTTGAACATCGTACTACAAGTTAGGACATCTTACGACTCTTTATGCCACATTAGCAACTAGAAAAGAACGTTAGTATAATGTAGAACGCCATACAGCTCCTAAGTACACCTTACAGTACCGTACGTAAACTTAAAGCTCCATAATAAACCTAATGAATTCGTACGAGTCCTTTGAACATCGTACGACAAGTTTGGATATCTTATGACTCTTTATGCCATATTAGCAGCTTGAAAAGCACGTTAGAATAATGTAAGACGTTTTACAACACCTAACAATATCTTACAACACCGTACGAAACCTTAAAAGTCCATAATAAACCTAATGAATTCGTAAGTGTCTTTTGAACATCGTACGATAAGTTAAGACATCTTACGACTCTTTATGCCACATTAGCAACTCAAAAGAGCGTTAGTATAAAGTAGGACGCCATACAGCTCGTAAGTACACCTTACAATACCGTACGTAAACTTAAAACTCCAAAATAAACCTAATGAATTCGTACGTGTCCTTTGAACATCGTACGATATGTTAAGATATCTTACGACTCTTTATGCCACATTAGCACCTCAAAAGAGCGTTATTATAATGTAGGACGCCATACAGCTCCTAAGTACACCTTACAATACCGTACGTAAACTTAAAACGCAATAATAAACCTAATGAATTCGTACGAGTCCTTTGAACATCGTACTACAAGTTAGGACATCTTACGACTCTTTATGCCACATTAGCAACTACAAAAGAACATTAGTATAATGTAGAACGCCATACAGCTCCTAAGTACACCTTACAATACCGTACATAAAATTAAAGCTCCATAATAGACCTAATTAATTCGTACGAGTCCTTTGAACATCGTACGACAAGTTTGGATATCTTATGACTCTTTATGCCATATTAGCAGCTTGAAAAGCACGTTAGAATAATGTAAGACGTTTTACAACACCTAACAACATCTTACAACACCGTACGAAACCTTAAAACTCCATAATAAACTTAATGAATTCGTAAGTGTCCTTTGAACATCGTACGATAAGTTAAGACATCTTACGACTCTTTATGTCACATTAGCAACTCAAAAGAGCGTTAGTATAATGTAGGACGCCATACAGCTCCTAACTACACCTTACAATACCGTACGTAAACTTAACGCTCCATAATAAACCTAATGAATTCGTACGAGTCCTTTGAACATCGTACTACAAGTTAGGACATCTTACGACTCTTTATGCCACATTAGCAACTAGAAAAGAACGTTAGTATAATGTAGAACGCCATACAGCTCCTAAGTACACCTTACAATACCATACGTAAACTTAAAGCTCCATAATAAACCTAATGAATTCGTACGAGTCCTTTAAACATCGTGCGACAAGTTAGGATATCTTATAACTCTTTATGCCATATTAGCACCTTGAAAAGCATGTTAGTATAATGTAAGAAATTTTACAACACCTAACTGCATCTTACAACACCGTACGAAACGTTAAAACTCCAAAATAAACCTAATCAATTCGTATTTGTCCTTTGAACATCGTACGATATGTTAAGACATCTTACGACTCTTTATGCCACATTAGCAACTCAAAAGAGCGTTATTATAATGTAGGACGCCATACAGCTCCTAAGTACACCTTACAATACCGTACGTAAACTTAAAACTCTATAATAAACCTAATGAATTCGTACGAGTCCTTTGAACATCGTACTACAAGATAGGACATCTTACGACCCTTTATGCCACATTAGCAACTAGAAAAGAACGTTAGTATAATGTAGAACGCCATACAGCTCCTAAGTACACCTTACAATACCATACGTAAACTTAAAGCTCCATAATAAACCTAATGAATTTGTACGAGTCCTTTAAACATCGTGCGACAAGTTAGGATATCTTATAACTCTTTATGCCATATTAGCACCTTGAAAAGCATGTTAGTATAATGTAAGAAATTTTACAACACCTAACTGCATCTTACAACACCGTACGAAACGTTAAAACTCCAAAATAAACCTAATCAATTCGTATTTGTCCTTTGAACATCGTACGATATGTTAAGACATCTTACGACTCTTTATGCCACATTAGCAACTCAAAAGAGCGTTATTATAATGTAGGACGCCATACAGCTCCTAAGTACACCTTACAATACCGTACGTAAACTTAAAACTCCATAATAAACCTAATGAATTCGTACGAGTCCTTTGAACATCGTACTACAAGTTAGGACATCTTACGACTCTTTATGCCACATTAGCAACTAGAAAAGAACGTTAGTATAATGTAGAACGCCACACAACTCCTAAGTACACCTTACAGTACCGTACGTAAACTTAAAGCTTCATAATAAACCTGATGAATTCGTACGAGTACTTTGAACATCATACGACAAGTTTGGATATCTTATGACTCTTTATGTCATATTAGCAGCTTGAAAAGCACGTTAGAATAACGTAAGACGTTTTACAACACCTAACAACATCTTACAACACCGTACGAAACGTTAAAACTCCAAAATAAACCTTACGAATTCGTACGTGTCCTTTGAACATCGTACGATAAGTTAAGTCATCTTACGACTCTTTATGCCATATTAGTAACTCAAAAGAGCGTTAGTATAATGTAGGGGGCCATACAGCTCCCAAAGTACACCTTACAATACAGTACGTAAAATTAAAGCTCCATAATAAACCTAATGAATTCGTACGAGTCCTTTGAACATCGTACGACAAGTTTGGATATCTTATGACTCTTTATGCCATATTAGCAGCTTGAAAAGCACGTTAGAATAATGTAAGACGTTTTACAACACCTAACAACATCTTACAACACCGTACGACACCTTAAAACTCCATAATAAACCTAATGAATTCGTAAGTGTCCTTTGAACATCGTACGATAAGTTAAGACATCTTACGACTCTTTATGTCACATTAGCAACTCAAAAGAGCGTTAGTATAATGTAGGACGCCATACAGCTCCTAACTACACCTTACAATACCGTACGTAAACTTAACGCTCCATAATAAACCTAATGAATTCGTACGAGTCCTTTGAACATCGTACTACAAGTTAGGACATCTTACGACTCTTTATGCCACATTAGCAACTAGAAAAGAACATTAGTATAATGTAGAACGCCATACAGCTCCTAAGTACACCTTACAGTACCGTACGTAAACTTAAAGCTCCATAATAAACCTAATGAATTCGTACGAGTCCTTTGAACATCGTACGACAAGTTTGGATATCTTATGACTCTTTATGCCATATTAGCAGCTTGAAAAGCACGTTAGAATAATGTAAGACGTTTTACAACACCTAACAACATCTTACAACACCGTACGAAACCTTAAAAGTCCATAATAAACCTAATGAATTCGTAAGTGTCTTTTGAACATCGTACGATAAGTTAAGACATCTTACGACTCTTTATGCCACATTAGCAACTCAAAAGAGCGTTAGTATAAAGTAGGACGCCATACAGCTCCTAAGTACACCTTACAATACCGTACGTAAACTTAAAACTCCAAAATAAACCTAATGAATTCGTACGTGTCCTTTGAACATCGTACGATATGTTAAGATATCTTACGACTCTTTATGCCACATTAGCACCTCAAAAGAGCGTTATTATAATGTAGGACGCCATACAGCTCCTAAGTACACCTTACAATACCGTACGTAAACTTAAAACTCCATAATAAACCTAATGAATTCGTACGAGTCCTTTGAACATCGTACTACAAGTTAGGACATCTTACGACTCTTTATGCCACATTAGCAACTAGAAAAGAACGTTAGTATAATGTAGAACGCCATACAGCTCCTAAGTATACCTTACAATACCGTACATAAAATTAAAGCTCCATAATAGACCTAATTAATTCGTACGAGTCCTTTGAACATCGTACGACAAGTTTGGATATCTTATGACTCTTTATGCCATATTAGCAGCTTGAAAAGCACGTTAGAATAATGTAAGACGTTTTACAACACCTAACAACATCTTACAACACCGTACGAAACCTTAAAACTCCATAATAAACCTAATGAATTCGTAAGTGTCCTTTGAACATCGTACGATAAGTTAAGACATCTTACGACTCTTTATGTCACATTAGCAACTCAAAAGAGCGTTAGTATAATGTAGGACGCCATACAGCTCCTAACTACACCTTACAATACCGTACGTAAACTTAACGCTCCATAATAAACCTAATGAATTCGTACGAGTCCTTTGAACATCGTACTACAAGTTAGGACATCTTACGACTCTTTATGCCACATTAGCAACTAGAAAAGAACGTTAGTATAATGTAGAACGCCATACAGCTCCTAAGTACACCTTACAGTACCGTACGTAAACTTAAAGCTCCATAATAAACCTAATGAATTCGTACGAGTCCTTTGAACATCGTACGACAAGTTTGGATATCTTATGACTCTTTATGCCATATTAGCAGCTTGAAAAGCACGTTAGAATAATGTAAGACGTTTTACAACACCTAACAACATCTTACAACACCGTACGAAACCTTAAAAGTCCATAATAAACCTAATGAATTCGTAAGTGTCTTTTGAACATCGTACGATAAGTTAAGACATCTTACGACTCTTTATGCCACATTAGCAACTCAAAAGAGCGTTAGTATAAAGTAGGACGCCATACAGCTCCTAAGTACACCTTACAATACCGTACGTAAACTTAAAACTCCAAAATAAACCTAATGAATTCGTACGTGTCCTTTGAACATCGTACGATATGTTAAGATATCTTACGACTCTTTATGCCACATTAGCACCTCAAAAGAACGTTATTATAATGTAGGACGCCATACAGCTCCTAAGTACACCTTACAATACCGTACGTAAACTTAAAACGCAATAATAAACCTAATGAATTCGTACGAGTCCTTTGAACATCGTACTACAAGTTAGGACATCTTACGACTCTTTATGCCACATTAGCAACTACAAAAGAACATTAGTATAATGTAGAACGCCATACAGCTCCTAAGTACACCTTACAATACCGTACATAAAATTAAAGCTCCATAATAGACCTAATTAATTCGTACGAGTCCTTTGAACATCGTACGACAAGTTTGGATATCTTATGACTCTTTATGCCATATTAGCAGCTTGAAAAGCACGTTAGAATAATGTAAGACGTTTTACAACACCTAACAACATCTTACAACACCGTACGAAACCTTAAAACTCCATAATAAACTTAATGAATTCGTAAGTGTCCTTTGAACATCGTACGATAAGTTAAGACATCTTACGACTCTTTATGTCACATTAGCAACTCAAAAGAGCGTTAGTATAATGTAGGACGCCATACAGCTCCTAACTACACCTTACAATACCGTACGTAAACTTAACGCTCCATAATAAACCTAATGAATTCGTACGAGTCCTTTGAACATCGTACTACAAGTTAGGACATCTTACGACTCTTTATGCCACATTAGCTACTAGAAAAGAACGTTAGTATAATGTAGAACGCCATACAGCTCCTAAGTACACCTTACAATACCATACGTAAACTTAAAGCTCCATAATAAACCTAATGAATTCGTACGAGTCCTTTAAACATCGTGCGACAAGTTAGGATATCTTATAACTCTTTATGCCATATTAGCACCTTGAAAAGCATGTTAGTATAATCTAAGAAATTTTACAACACCTAACTGCATCTTACAACACCGTACGAAACGTTAAAACTCCAAAATAAACCTAATCAATTCGTATTTGTCCTTTGAACATCGTACGATATGTTAAGACATCTTACGACTCTTTATGCCACATTAGCAACTCAAAAGAGCGTTATTATAATGTAGGACGCCATACAGCTCCTAAGTACACCTTACAATACCGTACGTAAACTTAAAACTCCATAATAAACCTAATGAATTCGTACGAGTCCATTGAACATCGTACGACAAGTTTGGATATCTTATGACTCTTTATGCCATATTAGCAGCTTGAAAAGCACGTTAGAATAATGTAAGACGTTTTACAACACCTAACAACATCTTACAACACCGTACGAAACCTTAAAAGTCCATAATAAACCTAATGAATTCGTAAGTGTCTTTTGAACATCGTACGATAAGTTAAGACATCTTACGACTCTTTATGCCACATTAGCAACTCAAAAGAGCGTTAGTATAAAGTAGGACGCCATACAGCTCCTAAGTACACCTTACCATACCGTACGTAAACTTAAAACTCCAAAATAAACCTAATGAATTCGTACGTGTCCTTTGAACATCGTACTACAAGTTAGGACATCTTACGACTCTTTATGCCACATTAGCAACTAGAAAAGAACGTTAGTATAATGTAGAACGCCATACAGCTCCTAAGTACACCTTACAGTACCGTACGTAAACTTAAAGCTCCATAATAAACCTAATGAATTCGTACGAGTCCTTTGAACATCGTACGACAAGTTTGGATATCTTATGACTCTTTATGCCATATTAGCAGCTTGAAAAGCACGTTAGAATAATGTAAGACGTTTTACAACACCTAACAACATCTTACAACACCGTACGAAACCTTAAAAGTCCATAATAAACCTAATGAATTCGTAAGTGTCTTTTGAACATCGTACGATAAGTTAAGACATCTTACGACTCTTTATGCCACATTAGCAACTCAAAAGAGCGTTAGTATAAAGTAGGACGCCATACAGCTCCTAAGTACACCTTACAATACCGTACGTAAACTTAAAACTCCAAAATAAACCTAATGAATTCGTACGTGTCCTTTGAACATCGTACGATATGTTAAGATATCTTACGACTCTTTATGCCACATTAGCACCTCAAAAGAACGTTATTATAATGTAGGACGCCATACAGCTCCTAAGTACACCTTACAATACCGTACGTAAACTTAAAACGCAATAATAAACCTAATGAATTCGTACGAGTCCTTTGAACATCGTACTACAAGTTAGGACATCTTACGACTCTTTATGCCACATTAGCAACTACAAAAGAACATTAGTATAATGTAGAACGCCATACAGCTCCTAAGTACACCTTACAATACCGTACATAAAATTAAAGCTCCATAATAGACCTAATTAATTCGTACGAGTCCTTTGAACATCGTACGACAAGTTTGGATATCTTATGACTCTTTATGCCATATTAGCAGCTTGAAAAGCACGTTAGAATAATGTAAGACGTTTTACAACACCTAACAACATCTTACAACACCGTACGAAACCTTAAAACTCCATAATAAACTTAATGAATTCGTAAGTGTCCTTTGAACATCGTACGATAAGTTAAGACATCTTACGACTCTTTATGTCACATTAGCAACTCAAAAGAGCGTTAGTATAATGTAGGACGCCATACAGCTCCTAACTACACCTTACAATACCGTACGTAAACTTAACGCTCCATAATAAACCTAATGAATTCGTACGAGTCCTTTGAACATCGTACTACAAGTTAGGACATCTTACGACTCTTTATGCCACATTAGCTACTAGAAAAGAACGTTAGTATAATGTAGAACGCCATACAGCTCCTAAGTACACCTTACAATACCATACGTAAACTTAAAGCTCCATAATAAACCTAATGAATTCGTACGAGTCCTTTAAACATCGTGCGACAAGTTAGGATATCTTATAACTCTTTATGCCATATTAGCACCTTGAAAAGCATGTTAGTATAATCTAAGAAATTTTACAACACCTAACTGCATCTTACAACACCGTACGAAACGTTAAAACTCCAAAATAAACCTAATCAATTCGTATTTGTCCTTTGAACATCGTACGATATGTTAAGACATCTTACGACTCTTTATGCCACATTAGCAACTCAAAAGAGCGTTATTATAATGTAGGACGCCATACAGCTCCTAAGTACACCTTACAATACCGTACGTAAACTTAAAACTCCATAATAAACCTAATGAATTCGTACGAGTCCATTGAACATCGTACGACAAGTTTGGATATCTTATGACTCTTTATGCCATATTAGCAGCTTGAAAAGCACGTTAGAATAATGTAAGACGTTTTACAACACCTAACAACATCTTACAACACCGTACGAAACCTTAAAAGTCCATAATAAACCTAATGAATTCGTAAGTGTCTTTTGAACATCGTACGATAAGTTAAGACATCTTACGACTCTTTATGCCACATTAGCAACTCAAAAGAGCGTTAGTATAAAGTAGGACGCCATACAGCTCCTAAGTACACCTTACCATACCGTACGTAAACTTAAAACTCCAAAATAAACCTAATGAATTCGTACGTGTCCTTTGAACATCGTACTACAAGTTAGGACATCTTACGACTCTTTATGCCACATTAGCAACTAGAAAAGAACGTTAGTATAATGTAGAACGCCATACAGCTCCTAAGTACACCTTACAGTACCGTACGTAAACTTAAAGCTCCATAATAAACCTAATGAATTCGTACGAGTCCTTTGAACATCGTACGACAAGTTTGGATATCTTATGACTCTTTATGCCATATTAGCAGCTTGAAAAGCACGTTAGAATAATGTAAGACGTTTTACAACACCTAACAACATCTTACAACACCGTACGAAACCTTAAAACTCCATAATAAACTTAATGAATTCGTAAGTGTCCTTTGAACATCGTACGATAAGTTAAGACATCTTACGACTCTTTATGTCACATTAGCAACTCAAAAGAGCGTTAGTATAATGTAGGACGCCATACAGCTCCTAACTACACCTTACAATACCGTACGTAAACTTAACGCTCCATAATAAACCTAATGAATTCGTACGAGTCCTTTGAACATCGTACTACAAGTTAGGACATCTTACGACTCTTTATGCCACATTAGCTACTAGAAAAGAACGTTAGTATAATGTAGAACGCCATACAGCTCCTAAGTACACCTTACAATACCATACGTAAACTTAAAGCTCCATAATTAACCTAATGAATTCGTACGAGTCCTTTAAACATCGTGCGACAAGTTAGGATATCTTATAACTCTTTATGCCATATTAGCACCTTGAAAAGCATGTTAGTATAATCTAAGAAATTTTACAACACCTAACTGCATCTTACAACACCGTACGAAACGTTAAAACTCCAAAATAAACCTAATCAATTCGTATTTGTCCTTTGAACATCGTACGATATGTTAAGACATCTTACGACTCTTTATGCCACATTAGCAACTCAAAAGAGCGTTATTATAATGTAGGACGCCATACAGCTCCTAAGTACACCTTACAATACCGTACGTAAACTTAAAACTCCATAATAAACCTAATGAATTCGTACGAGTCCATTGAACATCGTACGACAAGTTTGGATATCTTATGACTCTTTATGCCATATTAGCAGCTTGAAAAGCACGTTAGAATAATGTAAGACGTTTTACAACACCTAACAACATCTTACAACACCGTACGAAACCTTAAAAGTCCATAATAAACCTAATGAATTCGTAAGTGTCTTTTGAACATCGTACGATAAGTTAAGACATCTTACGACTCTTTATGCCACATTAGCAACTCAAAAGAGCGTTAGTATAAAGTAGGACGCCATACAGCTCCTAAGTACACCTTACCATACCGTACGTAAACTTAAAACTCCAAAATAAACCTAATGAATTCGTACGTGTCCTTTGAACATCGTACTACAAGTTAGGACGTCTTACGACTCTTTATGCCACATTAGCAACTAGAAAAGAACGTTAGTATAATGTAGAACGCCATACAGCTCCTAAGTACACCTTACAGTACCGTACGTAAACTTAAAGCTCCATAATAAACCTAATGAATTCGTACGAGTCCTTTGAACATCGTACGACAAGTTTGGATATCTTATGACTCTTTATGCCATATTAGCAGCTTGAAAAGCACGTTAGAATAATGTAAGACGTTTTACAACACCTAACAACATCTTACAACACCGTACGAAACCTTAAAAGTCCATAATAAACCTAATGAATTCGTAAGTGTCTTTTGAACATCGTACGATAAGTTAAGACATCTTACGACTCTTTATGCCACATTAGCAACTCAAAAGAGCGTTAGTATAAAGTAGGACGCCATACAGCTCCTAAGTACACCTTACAATACCGTACGTAAACTTAAAACTCCAAAATAAACCTAATGAATTCGTACGTGTCCTTTGAACATCGTACGATATGTTAAGATATCTTACGACTCTTTATGCCACATTAGCACCTCAAAAGAACGTTATTATAATGTAGGACGCCATACAGCTCCTAAGTACACCTTACAATACCGTACGTAAACTTAAATCGCAATAATAAACCTAATGAATTCGTACGAGTCCTTTGAACATCGTACTACAAGTTAGGACATCTTACGACTCTTTATGCCACATTAGCAACTACAAAAGAACATTAGTATAATGTAGAACGCCATACAGCTCCTAAGTACACCTTACAATACCGTACATAAAATTAAAGCTCCATAATAGACCTAATTAATTCGTACGAGTCCTTTGAACATCGTACGACAAGTTTGGATATCTTATGACTCTTTATGCCATATTAGCAGCTTGAAAAGCACGTTAGAATAATGTAAGACGTTTTACAACACCTAACAACATCTTACAACACCGTACGAAACCTTAAAACTCCATAATAAACTTAATGAATTCGTAAGTGTCCTTTGAACATCGTACGATAAGTTAAGACATCTTACGACTCTTTATGTCACATTAGCAACTCAAAAGAGCGTTAGTATAATGTAGGACGCCATACAGCTCCTAACTACACCTTACAATACCGTACGTAAACTTAACGCTCCATAATAAACCTAATGAATTCGTACGAGTCCTTTGAACATCGTACTACAAGTTAGGACATCTTACGACTCTTTATGCCACATTAGCTACTAGAAAAGAACGTTAGTATAATGTAGAACGCCATACAGCTCCTAAGTACACCTTACAATACCATACGTAAACTTAAAGCTCCATAATAAACCTAATGAATTCGTACGAGTCCTTTAAACATCGTGCGACAAGTTAGGATATCTTATAACTCTTTATGCCATATTAGCACCTTGAAAAGCATGTTAGTATAATCTAAGAAATTTTACAACACCTAACTGCATCTTACAACACCGTACGAAACGTTAAAACTCCAAAATAAACCTAATCAATTCGTATTTGTCCTTTGAACATCGTACGATATGTTAAGACATCTTACGACTCTTTATGCCACATTAGCAACTCAAAAGAGCGTTATTATAATGTAGGACGCCATACAGCTCCTAAGTACACCTTACAATACCGTACGTAAACTTAAAACTCCATAATAAACCTAATGAATTCGTACGAGTCCATTGAACATCGTACGACAAGTTTGGATATCTTATGACTCTTTATGCCATATTAGCAGCTTGAAAAGCACGTTAGAATAATGTAAGACGTTTTACAACACCTAACAACATCTTACAACACCGTACGAAACCTTAAAAGTCCATAATAAACCTAATGAATTCGTAAGTGTCTTTTGAACATCGTACGATAAGTTAAGACATCTTACGACTCTTTATGCCACATTAGCAACTCAAAAGAGCGTTAGTATAAAGTAGGACGCCATACAGCTCCTAAGTACACCTTACCATACCGTACGTAAACTTAAAACTCCAAAATAAACCTAATGAATTCGTACGTGTCCTTTGAACATCGTACGATATGTTAAGATATCTTACGACTCTTTATGCCACATTAGCACCTCAAAAGAACGTTATTATAATGTAGGACGCCATACAGCTCCTAAGTACACCTTACAATACCGTACGTAAACTTAAAACGCATTAATAAACCTAATGAATTCGTACGAGTCCTTTGAACATCGTACTACAAGTTAGGACATCTTACGACTCTTTATGCCACATTAGCAACTACAAAAGAACATTAGTATAATGTAGAACGCCATACAGCTCCTAAGTACACCTTACAATACCGTACATAAAATTAAAGCTCCATAATAGACCTAATTAATTCGTACGAGTCCTTTGAACATCGTACGACAAGTTTGGATATCTTATGACTCTTTATGCCATATTAGCAGCTTGAAAAGCACGTTAGAATAATGTAAGACGTTTTACAACACCTAACAACATCTTACAACACCGTACGAAACCTTAAAACTCCATAATAAACTTAATGAATTCGTAAGTGTCCTTTGAACATCGTACGATAAGTTAAGACAACTTACGACTCTTTATGTCACATTAGCAACTCAAAAGAGCGTTAGTATAATGTAGGACGCCATACAGCTCCTAACTACACCTTACAATACCGTACGTAAACTTAACGCTCCATAATAAACCTAATGAATTCGTACGAGTCCTTTGAACATCGTACTACAAGTTAGGACATCTTACGACTCTTTATGCCACATTAGCTACTAGAAAAGAACGTTAGTATAATGTAGAACGCCATACAGCTCCTAAGTACACCTTACAATACCATACGTAAACTTAAAGCTCCATAATAAACCTAATGAATTCGTACGAGTCCTTTAAACATCGTGCGACAAGTTAGGATATCTTATAACTCTTTATGCCATATTAGCACCTTGAAAAGCATGTTAGTATAATGTAAGAAATTTTACAACACCTAACTGCATCTTACAACACCGTACGAAACGTTAAAACTCCAAAATAAACCTAATCAATTCGTATTTGTCCTTTGAACATCGTACGATATGTTAAGACATCTTACGACTCTTTATGCCACATTAGCAACTCAAAAGAGCGTTATTATAATGTAGGACGCCATACAGCTCCTAAGTACACCTTACAATACCGTACGTAAACTTAAAACTCCATAATAAACCTAATGAATTCGTACGAGTCCATTGAACATCGTACTACAAGATAGGACATCTTACGACCCTTTATGCCACATTAGCAACTAGAAAAGAACGTTAGTATAATGTAGAACGCCATACAGCTCCTAAGTACACCTTACAATACCATACGTAAACTTAAAGCTCCATAATAAACCTAATGAATTCGTACGAGTCCTTTAAACATCGTGCGACAAGTTAGGATATCTTATAACTCTTTATGCCATATTAGCACCTTGAAAAGCATGTTAGTATAATGTAAGAAATTTTACAACACTTAACTGCATCTTACAACACCGTACGAAACGTTAAAACTCCAAAATAAACCTAATCAATTCGTATTTGTCCTTTGAACATCGTACGATATGTTAAGACATCTTACGACTCTTTATGCCACATTAGCAACTCAAAAGAGCGTTATTATAATGTAGGACGCCATACAGCTCCTAAGTACACCTTACAATACCGTACGTAAACTTAAAACTCCATAATAAACCTAATGAATTCGTACGAGTCCTTTGAACATCGTACTACAAGTTAGGACATCTTACGACTCTTTATGCCACATTAGCAACTAGAAAAGAACGTTAGTATAATGTAGAACGCCACACAACTCCTAAGTACACCTTACAGTACCGTACGTAAACTTAAAGCTTCATAATAAACCTGATGAATTCGTACGAGTACTTTGAACATCATACGACAAGTTTGGATATCTTATGACTCTTTATGTCATATTAGCAGCTTGAAAAGCACGTTAGAATAACGTAAGACGTTTTACAACACCTAACAACATCTTACAACACCGTACGAAACGTTAAAACTCCAAAATAAACCTTACGAATTCGTACGTGTCCTTTGAACATCGTACGATAAGTTAAGTCATCTTACGACTCTTTATGCCATATTAGTAACTCAAAAGAGCGTTAGTATAATGTAGGGGGCCATACAGCTCCTAAGTACACCTTACAATACCGTACGTAAAATTAAAGCTCCATAATAAACCTAATGAATTCGTACGAGTCCTTTGAACATCGTACGACAAGTTTGGATATCTTATGACTCTTTATGCCATATTAGCAGCTTGAAAAGCACGTTAGAATAATGTAAGACGTTTTACAACACCTAACAACATCTTACAACACCGTACGACACTTTAAAACTCCATAATAAACCTAATGAATTCGTAAGTGTCCTTTGAACATCGTACGATAAGTTAAGACATCTTACGACTCTTTATGTCACATTAGCAACTCAAAAGAGCGTTAGTATAATGTAGGACGCCATACAGCTCCTAACTACACCTTACAATACCGTACGTAAACTTAACGCTCCATAATAAACCTAATGAATTCGTACGAGTCCTTTGAACATCGTACTACAAGTTAGGACATCTTACGACTCTTTATGCCACATTAGCAACTAGAAAAGAATATTAGTATAATGTAGAACGCCATACAGCTCCTAAGTACACCTTACAGTACCGTACGTAAACTTAAAGCTCCATAATAAACCTAATGAATTCGTACGAGTCCTTTGAACATCGTACGACAAGTTTGGATATCTTATGACTCTTTATGCCATATTAGCAGCTTGAAAAGCACGTTAGAATAATGTAAGACGTTTTACAACACCTAACAACATCTTACAACACCGTACGAAACCTTAAAAGTCCATAATAAACCTAATGAATTCGTAAGTGTCTTTTGAACATCGTACGATAAGTTAAGACATCTTACGACTTTTTATGCCACATTAGCAACTCAACAGAGCGTTAGTATAAAGTAGGACGCCATACAGCTCCTAAGTACACCTTACAATACCGTACGTAAACTTAAAACTCCATAATAAACCTAATGAATTCGTACGAGTCCATTGAACATCGTACGACAAGTTTGGATATCTTATGACTCTTTATGCCATATTAGCAGCTTGAAAAGCACGTTAGAATAATGTAAGACGTTTTACAACACCTAACAACATCTTACAACACCGTACGAAACCTTAAAAGTCCATAATAAACCTAATGAATTCGTAAGTGTCTTTTGAACATCGTACGATAAGTTAAGACATCTTACGACTCTTTATGCCACATTAGCAACTCAAAAGAGCGTTAGTATAAAGTAGGACGCCATACAGCTCCTAAGTACACCTTACCATACCGTACGTAAACTTAAAACTCCAAAATAAACCTAATGAATTCGTACGTGTCCTTTGAACATCGTACTACAAGTTAGGACGTCTTACGACTCTTTATGCCACATTAGCAACTAGAAAAGAACGTTAGTATAATGTAGAACGCCATACAGCTCCTAAGTACACCTTACAGTACCGTACGTAAACTTAAAGCTCCATAATAAACCTAATGAATTCGTACGAGTCCTTTGAACATCGTACGACAAGTTTGGATATCTTATGACTCTTTATGCCATATTAGCAGCTTGAAAAGCACGTTAGAATAATGTAAGACGTTTTACAACACCTAACAACATCTTACAACACCGTACGAAACCTTAAAAGTCCATAATAAACCTAATGAATTCGTAAGTGTCTTTTGAACATCGTACGATAAGTTAAGACATCTTACGACTCTTTATGCCACATTAGCAACTCAAAAGAGCGTTAGTATAAAGTAGGACGCCATACAGCTCCTAAGTACACCTTACAATACCGTACGTAAACTTAAAACTCCAAAATAAACCTAATGAATTCGTACGTGTCCTTTGAACATCGTACGATATGTTAAGATATCTTACGACTCTTTATGCCACATTAGCACCTCAAAAGAACGTTATTATAATGTAGGACGCCATACAGCTCCTAAGTACACCTTACAATACCGTACGTAAACTTAAATCGCAATAATAAACCTAATGAATTCGTACGAGTCCTTTGAACATCGTACTACAAGTTAGGACATCTTACGACTCTTTATGCCACATTAGCAACTACAAAAGAACATTAGTATAATGTAGAACGCCATACAGCTCCTAAGTACACCTTACAATACCGTACATAAAATTAAAGCTCCATAATAGACCTAATTAATTCGTACGAGTCCTTTGAACATCGTACGACAAGTTTGGATATCTTATGACTCTTTATGCCATATTAGCAGCTTGAAAAGCACGTTAGAATAATGTAAGACGTTTTACAACACCTAACAACATCTTACAACACCGTACGAAACCTTAAAACTCCATAATAAACTTAATGAATTCGTAAGTGTCCTTTGAACATCGTACGATAAGTTAAGACATCTTACGACTCTTTATGTCACATTAGCAACTCAAAAGAGCGTTAGTATAATGTAGGACGCCATACAGCTCCTAACTACACCTTACAATACCGTACGTAAACTTAACGCTCCATAATAAACCTAATGAATTCGTACGAGTCCTTTGAACATCGTACTACAAGTTAGGACATCTTACGACTCTTTATGCCACATTAGCTACTAGAAAAGAACGTTAGTATAATGTAGAACGCCATACAGCTCCTAAGTACACCTTACAATACCATACGTAAACTTAAAGCTCCATAATAAACCTAATGAATTCGTACGAGTCCTTTAAACATCGTGCGACAAGTTAGGATATCTTATAACTCTTTATGCCATATTAGCACCTTGAAAAGCATGTTAGTATAATCTAAGAAATTTTACAACACCTAACTGCATCTTACAACACCGTACGAAACGTTAAAACTCCAAAATAAACCTAATCAATTCGTATTTGTCCTTTGAACATCGTACGATATGTTAAGACATCTTACGACTCTTTATGCCACATTAGCAACTCAAAAGAGCGTTATTATAATGTAGGACGCCATACAGCTCCTAAGTACACCTTACAATACCGTACGTAAACTTAAAACTCCATAATAAACCTAATGAATTCGTACGAGTCCATTGAACATCGTACGACAAGTTTGGATATCTTATGACTCTTTATGCCATATTAGCAGCTTGAAAAGCACGTTAGAATAATGTAAGACGTTTTACAACACCTAACAACATCTTACAACACCGTACGAAACCTTAAAAGTCCATAATAAACCTAATGAATTCGTAAGTGTCTTTTGAACATCGTACGATAAGTTAAGACATCTTACGACTCTTTATGCCACATTAGCAACTCAAAAGAGCGTTAGTATAAAGTAGGACGCCATACAGCTCCTAAGTACACCTTACCATACCGTACGTAAACTTAAAACTCCAAAATAAACCTAATGAATTCGTACGTGTCCTTTGAACATCGTACGATATGTTAAGATATCTTACGACTCTTTATGCCACATTAGCACCTCAAAAGAACGTTATTATAATGTAGGACGCCATACAGCTCCTAAGTACACCTTACAATACCGTACGTAAACTTAAAACGCATTAATAAACCTAATGAATTCGTACGAGTCCTTTGAACATCGTACTACAAGTTAGGACATCTTACGACTCTTTATGCCACATTAGCAACTACAAAAGAACATTAGTATAATGTAGAACGCCATACAGCTCCTAAGTACACCTTACAATACCGTACATAAAATTAAAGCTCCATAATAGACCTAATTAATTCGTACGAGTCCTTTGAACATCGTACGACAAGTTTGGATATCTTATGACTCTTTATGCCATATTAGCAGCTTGAAAAGCACGTTAGAATAATGTAAGACGTTTTACAACACCTAACAACATCTTACAACACCGTACGAAACCTTAAAACTCCATAATAAACTTAATGAATTCGTAAGTGTCCTTTGAACATCGTACGATAAGTTAAGACAACTTACGACTCTTTATGTCACATTAGCAACTCAAAAGAGCGTTAGTATAATGTAGGACGCCATACAGCTCCTAACTACACCTTACAATACCGTACGTAAACTTAACGCTCCATAATAAACCTAATGAATTCGTACGAGTCCTTTGAACATCGTACTACAAGTTAGGACATCTTACGACTCTTTATGCCACATTAGCTACTAGAAAAGAACGTTAGTATAATGTAGAACGCCATACAGCTCCTAAGTACACCTTACAATACCATACGTAAACTTAAAGCTCCATAATAAACCTAATGAATTCGTACGAGTCCTTTAAACATCGTGCGACAAGTTAGGATATCTTATAACTCTTTATGCCATATTAGCACCTTGAAAAGCATGTTAGTATAATGTAAGAAATTTTACAACACCTAACTGCATCTTACAACACCGTACGAAACGTTAAAACTCCAAAATAAACCTAATCAATTCGTATTTGTCCTTTGAACATCGTACGATATGTTAAGACATCTTACGACTCTTTATGCCACATTAGCAACTCAAAAGAGCGTTATTATAATGTAGGACGCCATACAGCTCCTAAGTACACCTTACAATACCGTACGTAAACTTAAAACTCCATAATAAACCTAATGAATTCGTACGAGTCCATTGAACATCGTACTACAAGATAGGACATCTTACGACCCTTTATGCCACATTAGCAACTAGAAAAGAACGTTAGTATAATGTAGAACGCCATACAGCTCCTAAGTACACCTTACAATACCATACGTAAACTTAAAGCTCCATAATAAACCTAATGAATTCGTACGAGTCCTTTAAACATCGTGCGACAAGTTAGGATATCTTATAACTCTTTATGCCATATTAGCACCTTGAAAAGCATGTTAGTATAATGTAAGAAATTTTACAACACTTAACTGCATCTTACAACACCGTACGAAACGTTAAAACTCCAAAATAAACCTAATCAATTCGTATTTGTCCTTTGAACATCGTACGATATGTTAAGACATCTTACGACTCTTTATGCCACATTAGCAACTCAAAAGAGCGTTATTATAATGTAGGACGCCATACAGCTCCTAAGTACACCTTACAATACCGTACGTAAACTTAAAACTCCATAATAAACCTAATGAATTCGTACGAGTCCTTTGAACATCGTACTACAAGTTAGGACATCTTACGACTCTTTATGCCACATTAGCAACTAGAAAAGAACGTTAGTATAATGTAGAACGCCACACAACTCCTAAGTACACCTTACAGTACCGTACGTAAACTTAAAGCTTCATAATAAACCTGATGAATTCGTACGAGTACTTTGAACATCATACGACAAGTTTGGATATCTTATGACTCTTTATGTCATATTAGCAGCTTGAAAAGCACGTTAGAATAACGTAAGACGTTTTACAACACCTAACAACATCTTACAACACCGTACGAAACGTTAAAACTCCAAAATAAACCTTACGAATTCGTACGTGTCCTTTGAACATCGTACGATAAGTTAAGTCATCTTACGACTCTTTATGCCATATTAGTAACTCAAAAGAGCGTTAGTATAATGTAGGGGGCCATACAGCTCCTAAGTACACCTTACAATACCGTACGTAAAATTAAAGCTCCATAATAAACCTAATGAATTCGTACGAGTCCTTTGAACATCGTACGACAAGTTTGGATATCTTATGACTCTTTATGCCATATTAGCAGCTTGAAAAGCACGTTAGAATAATGTAAGACGTTTTACAACACCTAACAACATCTTACAACACCGTACAACACTTTAAAACTCCATAATAAACCTAATGAATTCGTAAGTGTCCTTTGAACATCGTACGATAAGTTAAGACATCTTACGACTCTTTATGTCACATTAGCAACTCAAAAGAGCGTTAGTATAATGTAGGACGCCATACAGCTCCTAACTACACCTTACAATACCGTACGTAAACTTAACGCTCCATAATAAACCTAATGAATTCGTACGAGTCCTTTGAACATCGTACTACAAGTTAGGACATCTTACGACTCTTTATGCCACATTAGCAACTAGAAAAGAATATTAGTATAATGTAGAACGCCATACAGCTCCTAAGTACACCTTACAGTACCGTACGTAAACTTAAAGCTCCATAATAAACCTAATGAATTCGTACGAGTCCTTTGAACATCGTACGACAAGTTTGGATATCTTATGACTCTTTATGCCATATTAGCAGCTTGAAAAGCACGTTAGAATAATGTAAGACGTTTTACAACACCTAACAACATCTTACAACACCGTACGAAACCTTAAAAGTCCATAATAAACCTAATGAATTCGTAAGTGTCTTTTGAACATCGTACGATAAGTTAAGACATCTTACGACTTTTTATGCCACATTAGCAACTCAACAGAGCGTTAGTATAAAGTAGGACGCCATACAGCTCCTAAGTACACCTTACAATACCGTACGTAAACTTAAAACTCCAAAATAAACCTAATGAATTCGTACGTGTCCTTTGAACATCGTACGATATGTTAAGATATCTTACGACTCTTTATGCCACATTAGCACCTCAAAAGAGCGTTATTATAATGTAGGACGCCATACAGCTCCTTAGTACACCTTACAATACCGTACGTAAACTTAAAACGCAATAATAAACCTAATGAATTCGTACGAGTCCTTTGAACATCGTACTACAAGTTAGGACATCTTACGACTCTTTATGCCACATTAGCAACTAGAAAAGAACATTAGTATAATGTAGAACGCCATACAGCTCCTAAGTACACCTTACAATACCGTACGTAAAATTAAAGCTCCATAATAAACCTAATGAATTCGTACGAGTCCTTTGAACATCGTACGACAAGTTTGGATATCTTATGACTCTTTATGCCAAATTAGCAGCTTGAGAAGCACGTCAGAATAATGTAAGACGTTTTACAACACCTAACAACATCTTACAACACCGTACGAAACCTTAAAACTCCATAATAAACCTAATGAATTCGTAAGTGTCTTTTGAACATCGTACGATAAGTTAAGACATCTTACGACTCTTTATGCCACATTAGCAACTCAACAGAGCGTTAGTATAAAGTAGGACGCCATACAGCTCCTAAGTACACCTTACAATACCGTACGTAAACTTAAAACTCCATAATAAACCTAATGAATTCGTACGTGTCCTTTGAACATCGTACGATATGTTAAGACATCTTACGACTCTTTATGCCACATTAGCAACTCAAAAGAGCGTTATTATAATTTAGGACGCCATACAGCTCCTAAGTACACCTTACAATACCGTACGTAAACTTAAACTCCATAATAAACCTAATGAATTCGTACGAGTCCTTTGAACATCGTACTACAAGTTAGGACATCTTACGTCTCTTTATGCCACATTAGCAACTAGAAAAGAACGTTAGTATAATGTAGAACGCCATACAGCTCCTAACTACACCTTACAGTACCGTACGTAAACTTAAAGCTCCATAATAAACCTGATGAATTCGTACGAGTACTTTGAACATCATACGACAGGTTTGGATATCTTATGACTCTTTATGTCATATTAGCAGCTTGAAAAGCACGTTAGAATAATGTAAGACGTTTTACAACACCTAACAACATCTTACAACACCGTACGAATCCTTAAAACTCCATAATAAACCTAATGAATTCGTAAGTGTCCTTTGAACATCGTACGATAAGTTAAGACATCTTACGACTCTTTATGCCACATTAGCAACTTAAAAGAGCGTTAGTATAATGTAGGACGCCATACAACTCCTAACTACACCTTACAATACCGTACGTAAACTTAACGCTCGATAATAAACCTAATGAATTCGTACGAGTCCTTTGAACATCGTACTAAAAGTTAGGACATCTTACGACTCTTTATGCCACATTAGCAACTAGAAAAGAACGTTAGTATAATGTAGAACGCCATACAGCTCCTAAGTACACCTTACAATACCGTACGTAAACTTAAAGCTCCATAATAAACCTAATGAATTTGTACGAGTCCTTTGAACATCGTAATACAAGTTAGGATATCTTATGACTCTTTATGCCATATTAGCACCTTGAAAAGCATGTTAGTATAATGTAAGAAATTTTACAACACCTAACAGCATCTTACAACACCGGACGAAACGTTAAAACTCCAAAATAAACCTTATGAATTCGTACGTGTCCTTAGAACATCGTACGATAAGTTAAGACATCTTACGACTCTTTATGTCATATTAGTAACTTAAAAGAGCGTTAGTATAATGTAGGACGCCATACAGCTCCTAAGTACACCTTACAATACCGTACGTAAAATTAATGCTCCATAATAAACCTAATGAATTCGTACGAGTCCTTTGAACATCGTACGACAAGTTTGGATATCTTATGACTCTTTATGCCATATTAGCAGCTTGAAAAGCACGTCAGAATAATGTAAGACGTTTTACAACACCTAACAACATCTTACAACACCGTACGAAACCTTAAAACTCCATAATAAACCTAATGAATTCGTAAGTGTCTTTTGAACATCGTATGATAAGTTAAGACATCTTACGACTCTTTATGCCACATTAGCAACTCAACAGAGCGTTAGTATAAAGTAGGACGCCATACAGCTCCTAAGTACACCTTACAATACCGTACGTAAACTTAAAACTCCATAATAAACCTAATGAATTCGTACGTGTCCTTTGAACATCGTACGATATGTTAAGACATCTTACGACTCTTTATGCCACATTAGCAACTCAAAAGAGCGTTAGTAAAATGTAGGACGCCATACAGC
The DNA here is from genome assembly GCA_030867185.1 of Tagetes erecta. NCBI lineage: Eukaryota > Viridiplantae > Streptophyta > Magnoliopsida > Asterales > Asteraceae > Tagetes > Tagetes erecta. The sequence continues at coordinate 61,217,242 of CM061490.1, read as the reverse complement.
TCCTAAGTACACCTTACAATACCGTACGTAAACTTAAAACTCCATAATAAACCTAATGAATTCGTACGAGTCCTTTGAACATCGTACTACAAGTTAGGACATCTTACGTCTCTTTATGCCACATTAGCAACTAGAAAAGAACGTTAGTATAATGTAGAACGCCATACAGCTCCTAACTACACCTTACAGTACCGTACGTAAACTTAAAGCTCCATAATAAACCTGATGAATTCGTACGAGTACTTTGAACATCATACGACAAGTTTGGATATCTTATGACTCTTTATGTCATATTAGCAGCTTGAAAAGCACGTTAGAATAATGTAAGACGTTTTACAACACCTAACAACATCTTACAACACCGTACGAAACCTTAAAACTCCATAATAAACGTAATGAATTCGTAAGTGTCCTTTGAACATCGTACGATAAGTTAAGACATCTTACGACTCTTTATGCCACATTAGCAACTTAAAAGAGCGTTAGTATAATGTAGGACGCCATACAGCTCCTAACTACACCTTACAATACCGTACGTAAACTTAACGCTCGATAATAAACCTAATGAATTCGTACGAGTCCTTTGAACATCGTACTAAAAGTTAGGACATCTTACGACTCTTTATGCCACATTAGCAACTAGAAAAGAACGTTAGTATAATGTAGAACGCCATACAGCTCCTAAGTACACCTTACAATACCGTACGTAAACTTAAAGCTCCATAATAAACCTAATGAATTCGTACGAGTCCTTTGAACATCGTACGACAAGTTAGTATATCATATGACTCTTTATGCCATATTAGCACCTTGAAAAGCATGTTAGTATAATGTAAGAAATTTTACAACTCCTAACAGCATCTTACAACACCGTACGAAACGTTAAAACTCCAAAATAAACCTTATGAATTCGTACGTGTCCTTTGAACATCGTACGATAAGTTAAGACATCTTACGACTCTTTATGCCATATTAGTAACTTAAAAGAGCGTTAGTATAATGTAGGACGCCATACAGCTCCTAAGTACACCTTACAATACCGTACGTAAAATTAAAGCTCCATAATAAACCTAATGAATTCGTACGAGTCCTTTGAACATCGTACGACAAGTTTGGATATCTTATGACTCTTTATGCCATATTAGCAGCTTGAAAAGCACGTCAGAATAATGTAAGACGTTTTACAACACCTAACAACATCTTACAACACCGTACGAAACCTTAAAACTCCATAATAAACCTAATGAATTCGTAAGTGACTTTTGAACATCGTACGATAAGTTAAGACATCTTACGACTCTTTATGCCACATTAGCAAATCAACAGAGCGTTAGTATAAAGTAGGACGCCATACAACTCCTAAGTACACCTTACAATACCGTACGTAAACTTAAAACTCCATAATAAACCTAATGAATTCGTACGTGTCCTTTGAACATCGTACGATATGTTAAGACATCTTACGACTCTTTATGCCACATTAACAACTCAAAAGAGCGTTATTATAATGTAGGACGCCATACAGCTCCTAAGTACACCTTACAATACCGTACGTAAACTTAAAACTCCATAATAAACCTAATGAATTCGTACGAGTCCTTTGAACATCGTACTACAAGTTAGGACATCTTACGACTCTTTATGCCACATTAGCAACTAGAAAAGAACGTTAGTATAATGTAGAACGCCATACAGCTCCTAAGTACACCTTACAATACCGTATGTAAACTTAAAGCTCCATAATAAACCTAATGAATTCGTACGAGTCCTTTGAACATCGTACGACAAGTTTGGACATCTTATGACTCTTTATGCCATATTTTTTGGGTAAAGGGTTACCCCGGTGATTCTATTATAAAGACAACCGTCAATGAAGTACAAGTAGTGAGGATGTGTTCCTCACTAGTTCATATGTGGGACAAACCCCCACATATGTAAACAAAAAAGATAACTAACCAATACAATCCAAACAAACTAGTCTACCACAGATAAACGATCTAATAGAAAGAAACTAACAAAACCAAAGCATCATCCGCCATCATCAAATATGAACGCTTCACCCTTGGAAATCCTCCTCCAAAATCCGAGCAAACTATTATCCATTGGAAACCACATGAGAAGAGGAGCTTTCCCCTGATTTATCTCTAGATATATCTCTTATTTCATCAAAGATATCTTCAACCTCTTCCTCATCCAAGACCTCAAGCACCTCTCTTCCCAATTTATCCTTCGCTTTGATAGACTCCAACGCCCCCCCATCCTTCACATATTCTGAATCTAAAGCACTAAAGGAGTTTTGTACTTGGATCTTCAGGGGATCTCTACCTTTACCAGCCGAATTAGTGGGTCTTGGTCCCAACATTTTCTTGTAATCGAATGCTCGATATTCAAATTTTGGTTTCTGGTTGGTAACGTGGAACCCACTTTTGTTATCCTTTTTCCTCCCCTTTACTTCAGTAAACCCATCCCTATTAACCTTTGGTTTAGTGGCAGTATTAGGTTTAGCACTAACCTGTTCTGGTTTAGATGTAGGACGAACCTGTTTAGGACAATCATCATTTAGATGTCCAAACACACAACACTGCGAACACCTAGGGGGCGTCCATTCATACTCCACACCCACACTCTCAATAGCGTATTTAACTCCATCCACATCTGGAATAGCCATAGTTAGCACATCCTTAAACTCATGCTCTGCTGAAATTTCAATCCGAGCCCTTGCATAACTACTTCTACCCCAACTTTCAGAACACATAGTAATAGTGTAGGAATCTAGTAACCTTGGAGAACCAATCTTTGAGGCAAGCATGCTTAATCTATCATCCGTATAAGCTGCAATAGGCACATCATGCAATTTAACCCAAACCGCCACTTTCCTAATGTCTTCTTTTTTAAGGACAGTCATAGGAGACCATGTATTTAGAACGATCGGTTTATTGCGAATTAGCCAAGGTCCCCCTTCAAGCACAGCAAGCATACTCTTGTTATCAACAAATTTGAAGAAAAAGAAACCATTAGCATTCATCATACATTTTTGCAGCCCATACTTCTTCCAATTTGTTTTCACAAAATGCTCAACAACCGGATATGCAACTCTATCTCCTAGAAAATACCCATATAGAGTGAAAGCTAATTTATCTTGGACAATTTTAACCGATTCCCTAGGGAGAACCACATCAACACCTTGTTGTGTATCCAAAGACTCCAAAAAACGAAAATGAATGCTACTTTTTGACGTACCGGATTGTAGAGTAGCAGCATAAGAATTCACTTTAGGCTCAATAATCTGGTCACTAGTGGCAGCATCATTTTCTTTGTCAGATAAAATTACAGCTTGTTTTTCACTTTGAACATCCTCTTGATTTATAATCTTACCACGACGAGGAAGACGAACACCATCAATATTCACCACCTTCTGAGCAATACCCTCAATTTTGGCTCAGTATTCTCTACAAATCTTACTTTTCGAGCACTGATAGGTTTGGGACTAATTTCCGTCTCCATATGGCTGATTATTGAGTCGAAACCCTAATTCGTAATAAACCAGGTTTCAAACAATATCAGCCTCCACAAACCCTAATTTGCAACCCCACACCACTCAAATTCCGTTATACCAATAGGCAAAGCAGATTTGAAACCCTAATTCGTAATGAACCAAGGGTTTGTTTACATCAGCCGTTTAAGATGATCGTGACCCAACCAATGCAAACCCAGCCGTTTGATACAAACCCTAGATGTCGAACCAAAAAAACGCAGCAATTTTTCAACTAAAAACGAACGAAATAGCTATCTAACCAGAAAATCAGCACCGAAGAACCTTCATTCAATGTTGTAATTGATCAGACCAACGGTGTTCTATGACATCTTCCTCTGTATGCCATTCTTTATGCCATATTAGCACCTTGAAAAGCACGTTAGAATAATGTAAGACGTTTTACAACAACTAACAACATCTTACAACACCGTACGAAACCTTAAAACTCCATAATAAACCTAATGAATTCGTAAGTGTCCTTTGAACATCGTACGATAAGTTAAGACATCTTACGACTCTTTATGCCACATTACCAACTCAAAAGAACGTTAGTATAATGTAGAACGCCATACAACTCCTATGTACACATTACAATACCGTACGAAAACTTAAAGCTCCATAATAAACCTAATGAATTCGTACGAGTCCTTTGAACATCGTACTACAAGATAGGACATCTTACGACTCTTTATTCCACATTAGCAACTAGAAAAGAACGTTAGTATAATGTAGAACACCATACAGCTCCTAAGTACACCTTAGAGTACCGTACGTAAACTTAAAGCTCCATAATAAACCTAATGAATTCGTACGAGTCCTTTGAACATCGTACGACAAGTTTGGATATCTTATGACTCTTTATGCCATATTAGCATCTTGAAAAGCACGTTAGAATAATGTAAGACGTTTTACAACACCTAACAACATCTTACAACACCGTACGAAACCTTAAAACTTCATAATACACCTAATGAATTCGTAAGTGTCCTTTGAACATCGTACGATAAGTTAAGACATCTTACGACTCTTTATGCCACATTAGCAACTCAAAAGAACGTTAGTATAATGTAGAACGCCATACAGCTCCTATGTACACATTACAATATCGTACGTAAACTTAAAGCTCCATAATAAACCTAATGAATTCGTACGAGTCTGTGACAACCGAGAATTTCGAATTAACTCCGTTAACATAATTCAGTTAGTTTGATTAATTCGATCATTATATTACATTTAATTAGAGGAATTTAAAGGTGTTAATTATTACGTAACTCGATTTCAAGACCTGAATATATTGGTTTCAAGTAATTAGGGCCAAGGGCCTACTAAAAGCCCAACATGATAAATGAGGCCCATTAAAGGCCCGGTGCATTGTAACGAGTATTCGTTCGACATATTAATATAAAGTGTATCTATATATATTATAACAAGTCAAATAACTAATTCCATAACCAACGAATGTAATTAACTGTGAAACGCGTATTTGATCAAACACGTTATTCTAATTTCATTTTTAACAATGAAAATAACATATAGAAACGACTTGAAATGTCGTGAATGGAACATTAGTTTTGACAATTATTCGTGACGAGAATTATTACGAGACGCGCTATTAAGATGCTATTATTATTTAAAAACAAAAGACCTACATGAAACCCTAACAATAAAACCTCTCCTACTCATTTGTTACTCATTTTTACAAAACCCTAAACAACCCAAACCCTATTCTCCCCACACCAGCCGCCACCTCCCCCCCCTTTATGCAGCAGCTTTCCGGCCATTTTCCGGCCAACTCCGGCGTCCCCACGAGGTGTAAGATATATCAAAATCTTCGTCTCGACGAGAGGAATCCAACGGTGGTGTCCGTTCTCTCTGAATCGCAACAGGTAAAAAGTTATAGGGTTTGAAAGATTGCGGCAGATATGTTCTTTTTTTCTTCTTCTTCGTTCTTTCGGCGACCTACATTGTATGGTTTGGTTCTGGTGTGTACGTGATAGAGATGGGGTGGTTTATGCTGAAATAAGCATGGTTAATCGTCGATGGTTTTGGTGCAGAGGGGTAGGACAGTAGTGGAGTTGGGCTGTTGTGATGGTTATGGTAGCGGTGCAACAGATTTGAAGTAGCAACATCGGTGGTGATTTGGTGGTGTTATGGTGGTTGTAATGGTGGTACTAACAGCGTGGATGTGATGATGGTTGTGCTTCGGGTGACTATGGGTGGTGATGGATACTTTAGGTTGGTCATTATGGTTGTAGAGCATGAAGTTGATGTTGTTGGTGATGGGTAAAGGTGACAATGGCGATTTTCTGGTTGTATGGTTATGGATTATGGTTATGGATTGTGGTTTTGGTCACAACAATACTAATTGATGTTGATCGTTATAAGTGACGGATTATGATGGCGGTGGTAGTAGTGGTTCATTGTAGTTGTATGAGTTAGTATTGTTCATGGTGTTAGTAATGACCGAATATGATTATGAGTTGTTGGGCTAAGGGTAATGAAATCAAAGTCGGAAAAACGAGCGGTCTACGAGTAGCTTCAAGTGTACGTCTCTGATGAGAGGTATAATCAAGTTAAAGAATTTTCATAACTTCAATATAATGTGTAGCAAGTTGAGCTCTAAATAAAACAATGAAAACTTATACAATTTGTGAAACCAAACAACAATTACATGATAGCGACTTGGATGGGAACTTGATAGATATAACAATGACAAATCAATTAGTTTGGACATGATTTAAAGACACGAAACCTAATTGGTTTTATTACTATTACTAGTGATCGTAATATGAGACAAATATAATACAATAGTAACATGTGGTATATAACGAATAATATACATACATATTTCTATGGAGTATCTAAAGCTTTGGAATCAAGTTGCTCTTGTATTTAGAACAACACTTCATTAGTACTACTACTAATATTCCTATTACTATTATTTTGATACTAATACTTGAATAGAAACGTGGGGTGCAACCGAACTACAATATTAATAAACCCCCACACTTTAATTTCTACAAAGAGCTCAAACCGCACGTGTATAAAAACACTATGCTAATGCAATAGATTATTTGTTATGTGTACCAATAGGGATTTGTTGGTGATTGAATGCTTGTGCATTGCGTGCCTGTATGAACTGTTCTGCATTGATGGGCATATGTGTATTAGCTAGCTACCTAAGGTGAGTTCACTGAACTAAACTATTTACTATTCTACCCTTTTTGGGCTAGAACTCGGACGAATACTTTTACGGATTTACAAATTCTGTATGTCGCATGTCTGGATTAGAGCAACTTTTATTTTGTTCATGAAAGTCCTCATGGATACCTAGTTGACCGTTAGTATTTGTGAAATAGCGGAGAAATTTTGAGTAGTACTACTGGGTTTGACAAACCCCACCCGGGCTAGTCGCGCTAGCACGACAGAAGGACCTGTCGAACGGGTGTTGAATGACCTAACATACTTACAGTGCATCCTGCTGGGATGTACGAACGGGCAAAATGCACTTAATGTGTACATACGTCAGCTTCGGTCAGATACATACGCCTCTAGGACATGTGCTGTAGACTAGCTACCTACAATGACATACTTAATTTATATTTCTGCTTGTAACTGAACTTATTGGACTTTATACTTACTATGTGAACTCACCAACCGTCGTGTTGACACTTGTTAGCCTTTCACTTTTACAGGTAATTGAGGTACCACGCACTTAGGACATGGCATGGGGTCACGGCTTTTCATTTAAACATTTTCTTGCATTAAAAACCATGTTTCGAGTTTAATGGCTATTTAGACTGTGTTTCTCATGTTGGGCGCATGTTTTGCGCATTTAGTTTCAATTTAATATTTTGACATTACATTTCGATTACGCTTCCGCAAACTTTTAAACGTTAACTCTGCATTAAATTTTCTCATTTAATGAGACACGTATGTTTTAAATTCATATAGTGTCGTTTGGTGTAACTAATGACTGAGATCCTGGTTTGTCACACACTTAACGGTAAAACTCCGTTAGTGGATTTTAGGGGTGTGACAGAGTCCTTTGAACATCGTACTACAAGATAGGACATCTTACGACTCTTTATGCCACATTAGCAACTAGAAAAGAACGTTAGTAAAATGTAGAACGCCATACAGCTCCTAAGTACACCTTACAGTACCGTACGTAAACTTAAAGCTTCATAATAATCCTGATGAATTCGTACGAGTACTTTGAACATCATACGACAAGTTTGGATATCTTATGACTCTTTATGTCATATTAGCAGCTTGAAAAGCACGTTAGAATAATGTAAGACGTTTTACAACACCTAACAACATCTTACAACACCGTACGAAACCTTAAAACTTCATAATAAACCTAATGAATTCGTAAGTGTCCTTTGAACATCGTACTACAAGTTAGGACATCTTACGACTCTTTATGCCACATTAGCAACTAGAAAAGAACGTTAGTATAATGTAGAACGCCATACAGCTCCTAAGTACACCTTACAATATCATACGTAAACTTAAAGCTCCATAATAAACCTAATGAATTCGTACGAGTCCTTTGAACATCGTACGAGAAATTAGGATATCTTATGACTCTTTATGCCATATTAGCACCTTGAAAAGCATGTTAGTATAATGTAAGAAATTTTACAACACCTAACAGCATCTTACAACACCGTACGAAACCTTAAAACTCCATAATAAACCTAATGAATTCGTAAGTGTCCTTTGAACATCGTACGATAAGTTAAGACATCTTACGACTCTTTATGCCACATTAGCAACTCAAAAGAGCGTTAGTATAATGTAGGACGCCATACAGCTCCTAACTACACCTAACAATACCGTACGTAAACGTAACGCTCCATAATAAACCTAATTAATTCGTACGAGTCCTTTGAACATCGTACGACAAATTAGGATATCTTATGACTCTTTATGCCATATTAGCACCTTGAAAAGCATGTTAGTATAATGTAAGAAATTTTACAACACCTAACAGCATCTTACAACACCTGTCGAACGGGTGTGGAATGACCTAACATACTTACAGTGCATCCTGCTGGGATGTACGAACGGGCAAAATGCACTTAATGTGTACATACGTCAGCTTCGGTCAGATACATACGCCTCTAGGACATGTGCTGTAGACTAGCTACCTACAATGACATACTTAATTTATATTTCTGCTTGTAACTGAACTTATTGGACTTTATACTTACTATGTGAACTCACCAACCGTCGTGTTGACACTTGTTAGCCTTTCACTTTTACAGGTAATTGAGGTACCACGCACTTAGGACATGGCATGGGGTCACGGCTTTTCATTTAAACATTTTCTTGCATTAAAAACCATGTTTCGAGTTTAATGGCTATTTAGACTGTGTTTCTCATGTTGGGCGCATGTTTTGCGCATTTAGTTTCAATTTAATATTTTGACATTACATTTCGATTACGCTTCCGCAAACTTTTAAACGTTAACTCTGCATTAAATTTTCTCATTTAATGAGACACGTATGTTTTAAATTCATATAGTGTCGTTTGGTGTAACTAATGACTGAGATCCTGGTTTGTCACACACTTAACGGTAAAACTCCGTTAGTGGATTTTAGGGGTGTGACAGAGTCCTTTGAACATTGTACTACAAGATAGGACATCTTACGACTCTTTATGCCACATTAGCAACTAGAAAAGAACGTTAGTAAAATGTAGAACGCCATACAGCTCCTAAGTACACCTTACAGTACCGTACGTAAACTTAAAGCTTCATAATAATCCTGATGAATTCCTACGAGTACTTTGAACATCATACGACAAGTTTGGATATCTTATGACTCTTTATGTCATATCAGCAGCTTGAAAAGCACGTTAGAATAATGTAAGACGTTTTACAACACCTAACAACATCTTACAACACCGTACGAAACCTTAAAACTTCATAATAAACCTAATGAATTCGTAAGTGTCCTTTGAACATCGTACTACAAGTTAGGACATCTTACGACTCTTTATGCCACATTAGCAACTAGAAAAGAACGTTAGTATAATGTAGAACGCCATACAGCTCCTAAGTACACCTTACAATATCATACGTAAACTTAAAGCTCCATAATAAACCTAATGAATTCGTACGAGTCCTTTGAACATCGTACGAGAAATTAGGATATCTTATGACTCTTTATGCCATATTAGCACCTTGAAAAGCATGTTAGTATAATGTAAGAAATTTTACAACACCTAACAGCATCTTACAACACCGTACGAAACCTTAAAACTCCATAATAAACCTAATGAATTCGTAAGTGTCCTTTGAACATCGTATGATAAGTTAAGACATCTTACGACTCTTTATGCCACATTAGCAACTCAAAAGAGCGTTAGTATAATGTAGGACGCCATACAGCTCCTAACTACACCTAACAATACCGTACGTAAACGTAACGCTCGATAATAAACCTAATTAATTCGTACGAGTCCTTTGAACATCGTACGACAAATTAGGATATCTTATGACTCTTCATGCCATATTAGCACCTTGAAAAGCATGTTAGTATAATGTAAGAAATTTTACAACACCTAACAGCATCTTACAACACCGTATGAAACGTTAAAACTCCAAAATAAACCTAATAAATTCGTACGTGTCCTTTGAACATCGTACGATAAGTTAAGACATCTTACGACTCTTTATGCCACATTAGCAACTCAACAGAGCGTTAGTATAAAGTAGGACGCCGTACAGCTCCTAAGTACACCTTACAATACCGTACGTAAACTTAAAGCTCCATAATAAACCTAATGAATTCGTACGAGTCCTTTGAACATCGTACTACAAGTTAGGACATCTTACGACTCTTTATGCCACATTAGCAACTAGAAAAGAACGTTAGTATAATGTAGAACACCATACAGCTCCTAAGTACACCTTACAGTACCGTACGTAAACTTAAAGCTCCATAATAAACCAGATGAATTCGTACGAGTACTTTGAACATCATACGACAAGTTTGGATATCTTATGACTCTTTATGTCATATTAGCAGCTTGAAAAGCACGTTAGAATAATGTAAGACGTTTTACAACACCTAACAACATCTTACAACACCGTACGAAACCTTAAAACTCCATAATAAACCTAATGAATTCGTAAGTGTCCTTTGAACATCGTACGATAAGTTAAGACATCTTACGACTCTTTATGCCACATTAGCAACTCAAAAGAGCGTTAGTATAATGTAGGACGCCATACAGCTCCTAACTACACCTAACAATACCGTACGTAAACGTAACGCTCCATAATAAACCTAATGAATTCGTACGAGTCCATTGAACATCGTACGACAAATTAGGATATCTTATGACTCTTTATGCCATATTAGCACCTTGAAAAGCATGTTAGTATAATGTAAGAAATTTTACAACACCTAACAGCATCTTACAACACCGTATGAAACGTTAAAACTCCAAAATAAACCTAATAAATTCGTACGTGTCCTTTGAACATCGTACGATAAGTTAAGACATCTTACGACTCTTTATGCCACATTAGTAACTCAAAAGAGCGTTAGTATAATGTAGGACGCCATACAGCTCCTAAGTACACCTTACAATACCGTACGTAAACTTAAAGCTCCATAATAAACCAAATGAATTCGTACGAGTCCTTTGAACATCGTACGACAAGTTTGGATATCTTATGACTCTTTATGCCATATTAGCAGCTTGAAAAGCACGTTAGAATAATGTAAGACGTTTTACAACACCTAACAACATCTTACAACACCGTACGAAACCTTAAAACTCCATAATAAACCTAATGAATTCGTAAGTGTCTTTTGAACATCGTACGATAAGTTAAGACATCTTACGACTCTTTATGCCACATTAGCAACTCAACAGAGCGTTAGTATAAAGTAGGACGCCATACAGCTCCTAAGTACACCTTACAATACCGTACGTAAATTTAAAACTCCATAATAAACCTAATGAATTCGTACGAGCCCTTTGAACATCGTACGATATGCTAAGACATCTTACGACTCTTTATGCCACATTAGCAACTCAAAAGAGCGTTATTATAATGTAGGACGCCATACAGCTCCTAAGTACACCTTACAGTACCGTACGTAAACTTATAGCTCCATAATAAATGGTAAACCTGATGAATTCGTACGAGTCCTTTGAACATCGTACGACAAGTTTGGATATCTTATGACTCTTTATGTCATATTAGCAGCTTGAAAAGCACGTTAGAATAATGTAAGACGTTTTACAACACCTAACAACATCTTACAACACCGTACGAAACCTTAAAACTCCATAATAAACCTAATGAATTCGTAAGTGTCTTTTGAACATCGTACGATAAGTTAAGACATCTTACGACTCTTTATGCCACATTAGCAACTCAACAGAGCGTTAGTATAAAGTAGGACGCCATACAGCTCCTAAGTACACCTTACAATACCGTACGTAAACTTAAAACTCCATAATAAACCTAATGAATTCGTACGAGTCCTTTGAACATCGTACGATATGTTAAGACATCTTACGACTCTTTATGCCACATTAGCAACTCAAAAGAGCGTTATTATAATGTAGGACGCCATACAGCTCCTAAGTACACCTTACAATACCGTACGTAAACTTATAGCTCCATAATAAACCTGATGAATTCGTACGAGTACTTTGAAAATCGTACGACAAGTTTGGATATCTTATGACTCTTTATGTCATATTAGCAGCTTGAAAAGCACGTTAGAATAATGTAAGACGTTTTACAACACCTAACAACATCTTACAACACCGTATGAAACCTTAAAATTTCATAATAAACCTAATGAATTCGTAAGTGTCCTTTGAACATCGTACTACAAGTTAGGACATCTTACGACTCTTTATGACACATTAGCAACTAGAAAAGAACGTTAGTATAATGTAGAACGCCATACAGCTCCTAAGTACACCTTACAATACCATAAGTAAACTTAAAGCTCCATAATAAACCTAATGAATTCGTACGAGTCCTTTGAACATTGTACGACAAATTAGGATATCTTATGACTCTTTATGCAATATTAGCACCTTGAAAAGCATGTTAGTATAATGTAAGAAATTTTACAACACCTAACAGCATCTTACAACACCGTACGAAACGTTAAAACTCCAAACTAAACCTAATAAATTCGTACGTGTCCTTTGAACATCGTACGATAAGTTAAGACATCTTACGACTCTTTATGCCACATTAGTAACTCAAAAGAGCGTTAGTATAATGTAGGACGCCATACAGCTCCTAAGTACACCTTACAATACCGTACGTAAACTTAAAGCTCCATAATAAACCAAATGAATTCGTACGAGTCCTTTGAACATCGTACGACAAGTTTGGATATCTTATGACTCTTTATGCCATATTAGCAGCTTGAAAAGCACGTTAGAATAATGTAAGACGTTTTACAACACCTAACAACATCTTACAACACCGTACGAAACTTTAAAACTCCATAATAAACCTAATGAATTCGTAAGTGTCCTTTGAACATCGTACGATAAGTTAAGACATCTTACGACTCTTTATGCCACATTAGCAACTCAAAAGAGCGTTAGTATAATGTAGGACGCCATACAGCTCCTAACTACACCTAACAATACTGTACGTAAACTTAACGCTCCATAATAAACCTAATGAATTCGTACGAGTCCATTGAACATCGTACGACAAATTAGGATATCTTATGACTCTTTATGCCATATTAGCACCTTGAAAAGCATGTTAGTATAATGTAAGAAATTTTACAATACCTAACAGCATCTTACAACACAGTACGAAACGTTAAAACTCCAAAATAAACCTAATAAATTCGTACGTGTCCTTTGAACATCGTACGATAAGTTAAGACATCTTACGACTCTTTATGCCACATTAGTAACTCAAAAGAGCGTTAGTTAAATGTAGGACGCCATACAGCTCCTAAGTACACCTTACAATACCGTACGTAAACTTAAAGCTCCATAATAAACCAAATGAATTCGTACGAGTCCTTTGAACATCGTACGACAAGTTTGGATATCTTATGACTCTTTATGCCATATTAGCAGCTTGAAAAGCACGTTAGAATAATGTAAGACGTTTTACAACACCTAACAACATCTTACAACACCGTACGAAACCTTAAAACTCCATAATAAACCTAATGAATTCGTAAGTGTCCTTTGAACATCGTACGATAAGTTAAGACATCTTACGACTCTTTATGCCACATTAGCAACTCAACAGAGCGTTAGTATAAAGTAGGACGCCATACAGCTCCTAAGTATATCTTACAATACCGTACGTAAACTTAAAACTCCATAATAAACCTAATGAATTCGTACGAGCCCTTTGAACATCGTACGATATGTTAAGACATCTTACGACTCTTTATGCCACATTAGCAACTCAAAAGAGCGTTATTATAATGTAGGACGCCATACAGCTCCTAAGTACACCTTACAATACCGTACGTAAACTTATAGCTCCATAATAAACCTGATGAATTCGTACGAGTACTTTGAAAATCGTACGACAAGTTTGGATATCTTATGACTCTTTATGTCATATTAGCAGCTTGAAAAGCACGTTAGAATAATGTAAGACGTTTTACAACACCTAACAACATCTTACAACACCGTATGAAACCTTAAAATTTCATAATAAACCTAATGAATTCGTAAGTGTCCTTTGAACATCGTACTACAAGTTAGGACATCTTACGACTCTTTATGACACATTAGCAACTAGAAAAGAACGTTAGTATAATGTAGAACGCCATACAGCTCCTAAGTACACCTTACAATACCATAAGTAAACTTAAAGCTCCATAATAAACCTAATGAATTCGTACGAGTCCTTTGAACATTGTACGACAAATTAGGATATCTTATGACTCTTTATGCAATATTAGCACCTTGAAAAGCATGTTAGTATAATGTAAGAAATTTTACAACACCTAACAGCATCTTACAACACCGTACGAAACGTTAAAACTCCAAACTAAACCTAATAAATTCGTACGTGTCCTTTGAACATCGTACGATAAGTTAAGACATCTTACGACTCTTTATGCCACATTAGTAACTCAAAAGAGCGTTAGTATAATGTAGGACGCCATACAGCTCCTAAGTACACCTTACAATACCGTACGTAAACTTAAAGCTCCATAATAAACCAAATGAATTCGTACGAGTCCTTTGAACATCGTACGACAAGTTTGGATATCTTATGACTCTTTATGCCATATTAGCAGCTTGAAAAGCACGTTAGAATAATGTAAGACGTTTTACAACACCTAACAACATCTTACAACACCGTACGAAACTTTAAAACTCCATAATAAACCTAATGAATTCGTAAGTGTCCTTTGAACATCGTACGATAAGTTAAGACATCTTACGACTCTTTATGCCACATTAGCAACTCAAAAGAGCGTTAGTATAATGTAGGACGCCATACAGCTCCTAACTACACCTAACAATACTGTACGTAAACTTAACGCTCCATAATAAACCTAATGAATTCGTACGAGTCCATTGAACATCGTACGACAAATTAGGATATCTTATGACTCTTTATGCCATATTAGCACCTTGAAAAGCATGTTAGTATAATGTAAGAAATTTTACAATACCTAACAGCATCTTACAACACAGTACGAAACGTTAAAACTCCAAAATAAACCTAATAAATTCGTACGTGTCCTTTGAACATCGTACGATAAGTTAAGACATCTTACGACTCTTTATGCCACATTAGTAACTCAAAAGAGCGTTAGTTAAATGTAGGACGCCATACAGCTCCTAAGTACACCTTACAATACCGTACGTAAACTTAAAGCTCCATAATAAACCAAATGAATTCGTACGAGTCCTTTGAACATCGTACGACAAGTTTGGATATCTTATGACTCTTTATGCCATATTAGCAGCTTGAAAAGCACGTTAGAATAATGTAAGACGTTTTACAACACCTAACAACATCTTACAACACCGTACGAAACCTTAAAACTCCATAATAAACCTAATGAATTCGTAAGTGTCCTTTGAACATCGTACGATAAGTTAAGACATCTTACGACTCTTTATGCCACATTAGCAACTCAACAGAGCGTTAGTATAAAGTAGGACGCCATACAGCTCCTAAGTATATCTTACAATACCGTACGTAAACTTAAAACTCCATAATAAACCTAATGAATTCGTACGAGCCCTTTGAACATCGTACGATATGCTAAGACATCTTACGACTCTTTATGCCACATTAGCGACTCAAAAGAGCGTTATTATAATGTAGGACGCCATACAGCTCCTAAGTACACATTACAATACCGTACGTAAACTTATAGCTCCATAATAAACCTGATGAATTCGTACGAGTACTTTGAAAATCGTACGACAAGTTTGGATATCTTATGACTCTTTATGTCATATTAGCAGCTTGAAAAGCACGTTAGAATAATGTAAGACTTTTTACAACACCTAACAACATCTTACAACACCGTATGAAACCTTAAAATTTCATAATAAACCTAATGAATTCGTAAGTGTCCTTTGAACATCGTACTACAAGTTAGGACATCTTACGACTCTTTATGACACATTAGCAACTAGAAAAGAACGTTAGTATAATGTAGAACGCCATACAGCTCCTAAGTACACCTTACAATACCATAAGTAAACTTAAAGCTCCATAATAAACCTAATGAATTCGTACGAGTCCTTTGAACATCGTACGACA
The DNA here is from genome assembly GCA_030867185.1 of Tagetes erecta. Classification (NCBI taxonomy): domain Eukaryota; kingdom Viridiplantae; phylum Streptophyta; class Magnoliopsida; order Asterales; family Asteraceae; genus Tagetes; species Tagetes erecta. Next base: position 61,200,932 of record CM061490.1, on the reverse strand, counting down.
AATTAGGATATCTTATGACTCTTTATGCAATATTAGCACCTTGAAAAGCATGTTAGTATAATGTAAGAAATTTTACAACACCTAACAGCATCTTACAACACCGTACGAAACGTTAAAACTCCAAACTAAACCTAATAAATTCGTACGTGTCCTTTGAACATCGTACGATAAGTTAAGACATCTTACGACTCTTTATGCCACATTAGTAACTCAAAAGAGCGTTAGTATAATGTAGGACGCCATACAGCTCCTAAGTACACCTTACAATACCGTACGTAAACTTAAAGCTCCATAATAAACCAAATGAATTCGTACGAGTCCTTTGAACATCGTACGACAAGTTTGGATATCTTATGACTCTTTATGCCATATTAGCAGCTTGAAAAGCACGTTAGAATAATGTAAGACGTTTTATAACACCTAACAACATCTTACAACACCGTACGAAACCTTAAAACTCCATAATAAACCTAATGAATTCGTAAGTGTCCTTTGAACATCGTACGATAAGTTAAGACATCTTACGACTCTTTATGCCACATTAGCAACTCAACAGAGCGTTAGTATAAAGTAGGACGCCATACAGCTCCTAAGTATATCTTACAATACCGTACGTAAACTTAAAACTCCATAATAAACCTAATGAATTCGTACGAGTCCTTTGAACATCGTACGATATGTTAAGACATCTTACGACTCTTTATGCCACATTAGCGACTCAAAAGAGCGTTATTATAATGTAGGACGCCATACAGCTCCTAAGTACACCTTACAATACCGTACGTAAACTTATAGCTCCATAATAAACCTGATGAATTCGTACGAGTACTTTGAAAATCGTACGACAAGTTTGGATATCTTATGACTCTTTATGTCATATTAGCAGCTTGAAAAGCACGTTAGAATAATGTAAGACGTTTTACAACACCTAACAACATCTTACAACACCGTATGAAACCTTAAAATTTCATAATAAACCTAATGAATTCGTAAGTGTCCTTTGAACATCGTACTACAAGTTAGGACATCTTACGACTCTTTATGACACATTAGCAACTAGAAAAGAACGTTAGTATAATGTAGAACGCCATACAGCTCCTAAGTACACCTTACAATACCATAAGTAAACTTAAAGCTCCATAATAAACCTAATGAATTCGTACGAGTCCTTTGAACATCGTACGACAAATTAGGATATCTTATGACTCTTTATGCAATATTAGCACCTTGAAAAGCATGTTAGTATAATGTAAGAAATTTTACAACACCTAACAGCATCTTACAACACCGTACGAAACGTTAAAACTCCAAACTAAACCTAATAAATTCGTACGTGTCCTTTGAACATCGTACGATAAGTTAAGACATCTTACGACTCTTTATGCCACATTAGTAACTCAAAAGAGCGTTAGTATAATGTAGGACGCCATACAGCTCCTAAGTACACCTTACAATACCGTACGTAAACTTAAAGCTCCATAATAAACCAAATGAATTCGTACGAGTCCTTTGAACATCGTACGACAAGTTTGGATATCTTATGACTCTTTATGCCATATTAGCAGCTTGAAAAGCACGTTAGAATAATGTAAGACGTTTTACAACACCTAACAACATCTTACAACACCGTACGAAACTTTAAAACTCCATAATAAACCTAATGAATTCGTAAGTGTCCTTTGAACATCATACGATAAGTTAAGACATCTTACGACTCTTTATGCCACATTAGCAACTCAAAAGAGCGTTAGTATAATGTAGGACGCCATACAGCTCCTAACTACACCTAACAATACTGTACGTAAACTTAACGCTCCATAATAAACCTAATGAATTCGTACGAGTCCTTTGAACATCGTACGGCAAATTAGGATATCTTATGACTCTTTATGCCATATTAGCACCTTGAAAAGCATGTTAGTATAATGTAAGAAATTTTACAACACCTAACAGCATCTTACAACACAGTACGAAACGTTAAAACTCCAAAATAAACCTAATAAATTCGTACGTGTCCTTTGAACATCGTACGATAAGTTAAGACATCTTACGACTCTTTATGCCACATTAGTAACTCAAAAGAGCGTTAGTTAAATGTAGGACGCCATACAGCTCCTAAGTACACCTTACAATACCGTACGTAAACTTAAAGCTCCATAATAAACCAAATGAATTCGTACGAGTCCTTTGAACATCGTACGACAAGTTTGGATATCTTATGACTCTTTATGCCATATTAGCAGCTTGAAAAGCACGTTAGAATAATGTAAGACGTTTTATAACACCTAACAACATCTTACAACACCGTACGAAACCTTAAAACTCCATAATAAACCTAATGAATTCGTAAGTGTCCTTTGAACATCGTACGATAAGTTAAGACATCTTACGACTCTTTATGCCACATTAGCAACTCAACAGAGCGTTAGTATAAAGTAGGACGCCATACAGCTCCTAAGTATATCTTACAATACCGTACGTAAACTTAAAGCTCCATAATAAACCTAATGAATTCGTACGAGTCCTTTGAACATCGTACGATAAGTTAAGACATCTTACGACTCTTTATGCCACATTAGCAACTCAACAGAGCGTTAGTATAAAGTAGGACGCCATACAGCTCCTAAGTACACCTTACAATACCGTACGTAAACTTAAAACTCCATAATAAACCTAATGAATTCGTACGAGCCCTTTGAACATCGTACGATATGCTAAGACATCTTACGACTCTTTATGCCACATTAGCGACTCAAAAGAGCGTTATTATAATGTAGGACGCCATACAGCTCCTAAGTACACCTTACAATACCGTACGTAAACTTATAGCTCCATAATAAACCTGATGAATTCGTAAGAGTACTTTGAAAATCGTACGACAAGTTTGGATATCTTATGACTCTTTATGTCATATTAGCAGCTTGAAAAGCACGTTAGAATAATGTAAGACGTTTTACAACACCTAACAACATCTTACAACACCGTATGAAACCTTAAAATTTCATAATAAACCTAATGAATTCGTAAGTGTCCTTTGAACATCGTACTACAAGTTAGGACATCTTACGACTCTTTATGACACATTAGCAACTAGAAAAGAACGTTAGTATAATGTAGAACGCCATACAGCTCCTAAGTACACCTTACAATACCATAAGTAAACTTAAAACTCCATAATAAACCTAATGAATTCGTACGAGTCCTTTGAACATTGTACGACAAATTAGGATATCTTATGACTCTTTATGCAATATTAGCACCTTGAAAAGCATGTTAGTATAATGTAAGAAATTTTACAACACCTAACAGCATCTTACAACACCGTACGAAACGTTAAAACTCCAAACTAAACCTAATAAATTCGTACGTGTCCTTTGAACATCGTACGATAAGTTAAGACATCTTACGACTCTTTATGCCACATTAGTAACTCAAAAGAGCGTTAGTATAATGTAGGACGCCATACAGCTCCTAAGTACACCTTACAATACCGTACGTAAACTTAAAGCTCCATAATAAACCAAATGAATTCGTACGAGTCCTTTGAACATCGTACGACAAGTTTGGATATCTTATGACTCTTTATGCCATATTAGCAGCTTGAAAAGCACGTTAGAATAATGTAAGACGTTTTACAACACCTAACAACATCTTACAACACCGTACGAAACTTTAAAACTCCATAATAAACCTAATGAATTCGTAAGTGTCCTTTGAACATCGTACGATAAGTTAAGACATCTTACGACTCTTTATGCCACATTAGCAACTCAAAAGAGCGTTAGTATAATGTAGGACGCCATACAGCTCCTAACTACACCTAACAATACTGTACGTAAACTTAACGCTCCATAATAAACCTAATGAATTCGTACGAGTCCATTGAACATCGTACGACAAATTAGGATATCTTATGACTCTTTATGCCATATTAGCACCTTGAAAAGCATGTTAGTATAATGTAAGAAATTTTACAACACCTAACAGCATCTTACAACACAGTACGAAACGTTAAAACTCCAAAATAAACCTAATAAATTCGTACGTGTCCTTTGAACATCGTACGATAAGTTAAGACATCTTACGACTCTTTATGCCACATTAGTAACTCAAAAGAGAGTTAGTTAAATGTAGGACGCCATACAGCTCCTAAGTACACCTTACAATACCGTACGTAAACTTAAAGCTCCATAATAAACCAAATGAATTCGTACGAGTCCTTTGAACATCGTACGACAAGTTTGGATATCTTATGACTCTTTATGCCATATTAGCAGCTTGAAAAGCACGTTAGAATAATGTAAGACGTTTTATAACACCTAACAACATCTTACAACACCGTACGAAACCTTAAAACTCCATAATAAACCTAATGAATTCGTAAGTGTCCTTTGAACATCGTACGATAAGTTAAGACATCTTACGACTCTTTATGCCACATTAGCAACTCAACAGAGCGTTAGTATAAAGTAGGACGCCATACAGCTCCTAAGTATATCTTACAATACCGTACGTAAACTTAAAGCTCCATAATAAACCTAATGAATTCGTACGAGTCCTTTGAACATCGTACGATAAGTTAAGACATCTTACGACTCTTTATGCCACATTAGCAACTCAACAGAGCGTTAGTATAAAGTAGGACGCCATACAGCTCCTAAGTACACCTTACAATACCGTACGTAAACTTAAAACTCCATAATAAACCTAATGAATTCGTACGAGCCCTTTGAACATCGTACGATATGCTAAGACATCTTACGACTCTTTATGCCACATTAGCGACTCAAAAGAGCGTTATTATAATGTAGGACGCCATACAGCTCCTAAGTACACCTTACAATACCGTACGTAAACTTATAGCTCCATAATAAACCTGATGAATTCGTAAGAGTACTTTGAAAATCGTACGACAAGTTTGGATATCTTATGACTCTTTATGTCATATTAGCAGCTTGAAAAGCACGTTAGAATAATGTAAGACGTTTTACAACACCTAACAACATCTTACAACACCGTATGAAACCTTAAAATTTCATAATAAACCTAATGAATTCGTAAGTGTCCTTTGAACATCGTACTACAAGTTAGGACATCTTACGACTCTTTATGACACATTAGCAACTAGAAAAGAACGTTAGTATAATGTAGAACGCCATACAGCTCCTAAGTACACCTTACAATACCATAAGTAAACTTAAAACTCCATAATAAACCTAATGAATTCGTACGAGTCCTTTGAACATTGTACGACAAATTAGGATATCTTATGACTCTTTATGCAATATTAGCACCTTGAAAAGCATGTTAGTATAATGTAAGAAATTTTACAACACCTAACAGCATCTTACAACACCGTACGAAACGTTAAAACTCCAAACTAAACCTAATAAATTCGTACGTGTCCTTTGAACATCGTACGATAAGTTAAGACATCTTACGACTCTTTATGCCACATTAGTAACTCAAAAGAGCGTTAGTATAATGTAGGACGCCATACAGCTCCTAAGTACACCTTACAATACCGTACGTAAACTTAAAGCTCCATAATAAACCAAATGAATTCGTACGAGTCCTTTGAACATCGTACGACAAGTTTGGATATCTTATGACTCTTTATGCCATATTAGCAGCTTGAAAAGCACGTTAGAATAATGTAAGACGTTTTACAACACCTAACAACATCTTACAACACCGTACGAAACTTTAAAACTCCATAATAAACCTAATGAATTCGTAAGTGTCCTTTGAACATCGTACGATAAGTTAAGACATCTTACGACTCTTTATGCCACATTAGCAACTCAAAAGAGCGTTAGTATAATGTAGGACGCCATACAGCTCCTAACTACACCTAACAATACTGTACGTAAACTTAACGCTCCATAATAAACCTAATGAATTCGTACGAGTCCATTGAACATCGTACGACAAATTAGGATATCTTATGACTCTTTATGCCATATTAGCACCTTGAAAAGCATGTTAGTATAATGTAAGAAATTTTACAACACCTAACAGCATCTTACAACACAGTACGAAACGTTAAAACTCCAAAATAAACCTAATAAATTCGTACGTGTCCTTTGAACATCGTACGATAAGTTAAGACATCTTACGACTCTTTATGCCACATTAGTAACTCAAAAGAGAGTTAGTTAAATGTAGGACGCCATACAGCTCCTAAGTACACCTTACAATACCGTACGTAAACTTAAAGCTCCATAATAAACCAAATGAATTCGTACGAGTCCTTTGAACATCGTACGACAAGTTTGGATATCTTATGACTCTTTATGCCATATTAGCAGCTTGAAAAGCACGTTAGAATAATGTAAGACGTTTTACAACACCTAACAACATCTTACAACACCGTACGAAACCTTAAAACTCCATAATAAACCTAATGAATTCGTAAGTGTCCTTTGAACATCGTACGATAAGTTAAGACATCTTACGACTCTTTATGCCACATTAGCAACTCAACAGAGCGTTAGTATAAAGTAGGACGCCATACAGCTCCTAAGTATATCTTACAATACCGTACGTAAACTTAAAACTCCATAATAAACCTAATGAATTCGTACGAGCCCTTTGAACATCGTACGATATGCTAAGACATCTTACGACTCTTTATGCCACATTAGCGACTCAAAAGAGCGTTATTATAATGTAGGACGCCATACAGCTCCTAAGTACACATTACAATACCGTACGTAAACTTATAGCTCCATAATAAACCTGATGAATTCGTACGAGTACTTTGAAAATCGTACGACAAGTTTGGATATCTTATGACTCTTTATGTCATATTAGCAGCTTGAAAAGCACGTTAGAATAATGTAAGACGTTTTACAACACCTAACAACATCTTACAACACCGTATGAAACCTTAAAATTTCATAATAAACCTAATGAATTCGTAAGTGTCCTTTGAACATCGTACTACAAGTTAGGACATCTTACGACTCTTTATGACACATTAGCAACTAGAAAAGAACGTTAGTATAATGTAGAACGCCATACAGCTCCTAAGTACACCTTACAATACCATAAGTAAACTTAAAGCTCCATAATAAACCTAATGAATTCGTACGAGTCCTTTGAACATCGTACGACAAATTAGGATATCTTATGACTCTTTATGCAATATTAGCACCTTGAAAAGCATGTTAGTATAATGTAAGAAATTTTACAACACCTAACAGCATCTTACAACACCGTACGAAACGTTAAAACTCCAAACTAAACCTAATAAATTCGTACGTGTCCTTTGAACATCGTACGATAAGTTAAGACATCTTACGACTCTTTATGCCACATTAGTAACTCAAAAGAGCGTTAGTATAATGTAGGACGCCATACAGCTCCTAAGTACACCTTACAATACCGTACGTAAACTTAAAGCTCCATAATAAACCAAATGAATTCGTACGAGTCCTTTGAACATCGTACGACAAGTTTGGATATCTTATGACTCTTTATGCCATATTAGCAGCTTGAAAAGCACGTTAGAATAATGTAAGACGTTTTATAACACCTAACAACATCTTACAACACCGTACGAAACCTTAAAACTCCATAATAAACCTAATGAATTCGTAAGTGTCCTTTGAACATCGTACGATAAGTTAAGACATCTTACGACTCTTTATGCCACATTAGCAACTCAACAGAGCGTTAGTATAAAGTAGGACGCCATACAGCTCCTAAGTATATCTTACAATACCGTACGTAAACTTAAAACTCCATAATAAACCTAATGAATTCGTACGAGTCCTTTGAACATCGTACGATATGTTAAGACATCTTACGACTCTTTATGCCACATTAGCGACTCAAAAGAGCGTTATTATAATGTAGGACGCCATACAGCTCCTAAGTACACCTTACAATACCGTACGTAAACTTATAGCTCCATAATAAACCTGATAAATTCGTACGAGTACTTTGAAAATCGTACGACAAGTTTGGATATCTTATGACTCTTTATGTCATATTAGCAGCTTGAAAAGCACGTTAGAATAATGTAAGACGTTTTACAACACCTAACAACATCTTACAACACCGTATGAAACCTTAAAATTTCATAATAAACCTAATGAATTCGTAAGTGTCCTTTGAACATCGTACTACAAGTTAGGACATCTTACGACTCTTTATGACACATTAGCAACTAGAAAAGAACGTTAGTATAATGTAGAACGCCATACAGCTCCTAAGTACACCTTACAATACCATAAGTAAACTTAAAGCTCCATAATAAACCTAATGAATTCGTACGAGTCCTTTGAACATCGTACGACAAATTAGGATATCTTATGACTCTTTATGCAATATTAGCACCTTGAAAAGCATGTTAGTATAATGTAAGAAATTTTACAACACCTAACAGCATCTTACAACACCGTACGAAACGTTAAAACTCCAAACTAAACCTAATAAATTCGTACGTGTCCTTTGAACATCGTACGATAAGTTAAGACATCTTACGACTCTTTATGCCACATTAGTAACTCAAAAGAGCGTTAGTATAATGTAGGACGCCATACAGCTCCTAAGTACACCTTACAATACCGTACGTAAACTTAAAGCTCCATAATAAACCAAATGAATTCGTACGAGTCCTTTGAACATCGTACGACAAGTTTGGATATCTTATGACTCTTTATGCCATATTAGCAGCTTGAAAAGCACGTTAGAATAATGTAAGACGTTTTACAACACCTAACAACATCTTACAACACCGTACGAAACTTTAAAACTCCATAATAAACCTAATGAATTCGTAAGTGTCCTTTGAACATCGTACGATAAGTTAAGACATCTTACGACTCTTTATGCCACATTAGCAACTCAAAAGAGCGTTAGTATAATGTAGGACGCCATACAGCTCCTAACTACACCTAACATTACTGTACGTAAACTTAACGCTCCATAATAAACCTAATGAATTCGTACGAGTCCTTTGAACATCGTACGACAAATTAGGATATCTTATGACTCTTTATGCCATATTAGCACCTTGAAAAGCATGTTAGTATAATGTAAGAAATTTTACAACACCTAACAGCATCTTACAACACAGTACGAAACGTTAAAACTCCAAAATAAACCTAATAAATTCGTACGTGTCCTTTGAACATCGTACGATAAGTTAAGACATCTTACGACTCTTTATGCCACATTAGTAACTCAAAAGAGCGTTAGTTAAATGTAGGACGCCATACAGCTCCTAAGTACACCTTACAATACCGTACGTAAACTTAAAGCTCCATAATAAACCAAATGAATTCGTACGAGTCCTTTGAACATCGTACGACAAGTTTGGATATCTTATGACTCTTTATGCCATATTAGCAGCTTGAAAAGCACGTTAGAATAATGTAAGACGTTTTATAACACCTAACAACATCTTACAACACCGTACGAAACCTTAAAACTCCATAATAAACCTAATGAATTCGTAAGTGTCCTTTGAACATCGTACGATAAGTTAAGACATCTTACGACTCTTTATGCCACATTAGCAACTCAACAGAGCGTTAGTATAAAGTAGGACGCCATACAGCTCCTAAGTATATCTTACAATACCGTACGTAAACTTAAAGCTCCATAATAAACCTAATGAATTCGTACGAGTCCTTTGAACATCGTACGATAAGTTAAGACATCTTACGACTCTTTATGCCACATTAGCAACTCAACAGAGCGTTAGTATAAAGTAGGACGCCATACAGCTCCTAAGTACACCTTACAATACCGTACGTAAACTTAAAACTCCATAATAAACCTAATGAATTCGTACGAGCCCTTTGAACATCGTACGATATGCTAAGACATCTTACGACTCTTTATGCCACATTAGCGACTCAAAAGAGCGTTATTATAATGTAGGACGCCATACAGCTCCTAAGTACACCTTACAATACCGTACGTAAACTTATAGCTCCATAATAAACCTGATGAATTCGTACGAGTACTTTGAAAATCGTACGACAAGTTTGGATATCTTATGACTCTTTATGTCATATTAGCAGCTTGAAAAGCACGTTAGAATAATGTAAGACGTTTTACAACACCTAACAACATCTTACAACACCGTATGAAACCTTAAAATTTCATAATAAACCTAATGAATTCGTAAGTGTCCTTTGAACATCGTACTACAAGTTAGGACATCTTACGACTCTTTATGACACATTAGCAACTAGAAAAGAACGTTAGTATAATGTAGAACGCCATACAGCTCCTAAGTACACCTTACAATACCATAAGTAAACTTAAAGCTCCATAATAAACCTAATGAATTCGTACGAGTCCTTTGAACATCGTACGACAAATTAGGATATCTTATGACTCTTTATGCAATATCAGCACCTTGAAAAGCATGTTAGTATAATGTAAGAAATTTTACAACACCTAACAGCATCTTACAACACCGTACGAAACGTTAAAACTCCAAACTAAACCTAATAAATTCGTACGTGTCCTTTGAACATCGTACGATAAGTTAAGACATCTTACGACTCTTTATGCCACATTAGTAACTCAAAAGAGCGTTAGTATAATGTAGGACGCCATACAGCTCCTAAGTACACCTTACAATACCGTACGTAAACTTAAAGCTCCATAATAAACCAAATGAATTCGTACGAGTCCTTTGAACATCGTACGACAAGTTTGGATATCTTATGACTCTTTATGCCATATTAGCAGCTTGAAAAGCACGTTAGAATAATGTAAGACGTTTTACAACACCTAACAACATCTTACAACACCGTACGAAACTTTAAAACTCCATAATAAACCTAATGAATTCGTAAGTGTCCTTTGAACATCGTACGATAAGTTAAGACATCTTACGACTCTTTATGCCACATTAGCAACTCAAAAGAGCGTTAGTATAATGTAGGACGCCATACAGCTCCTAACTACACCTAACAATACTGTACGTAAACTTAACGCTCCATAATAAACCTAATGAATTCGTACGAGTCCTTTGAACATCGTACGACAAATTAGGATATCTTATGACTCTTTATGCCATATTAGCACCTTGAAAAGCATGTTAGTATAATGTAAGAAATTTTACAACACCTAACAGCATCTTACAACACAGTACGAAACGTTAAAACTCCAAAATAAACCTAATAAATTCGTACGTGTCCTTTGAACATCGTACGATAAGTTAAGACATCTTACGACTCTTTATGCCACATTAGTAACTCAAAAGAGCGTTAGTTAAATGTAGGACGCCATACAGCTCCTAAGTACACCTTACAATACCGTACGTAAACTTAAAGCTCCATAATAAACCAAATGAATTCGTACGAGTCCTTTGAACATCGTACGACAAGTTTGGATATCTTATGACTCCTTATGCCATATTAGCAGCTTGAAAAGCACGTTAGAATAATGTAAGACGTTTTATAACACCTAACAACATCTTACAACACCGTACGAAACCTTAAAACTCCATAATAAACCTAATGAATTCGTAAGTGTCCTTTGAACATCGTACGATAAGTTAAGACATCTTACGACTCTTTATGCCACATTAGCAACTCAACAGAGCGTTAGTATAAAGTAGGACGCCATACAGCTCCTAAGTATATCTTACAATACCGTACGTAAACTTAAAGCTCCATAATAAACCTAATGAATTCGTACGAGTCCTTTGAACATCGTACGATAAGTTAAGACATCTTACGACTCTTTATGCCACATTAGCAACTCAACAGAGCGTTAGTATAAAGTAGGACGCCATACAGCTCCTAAGTACACCTTACAATACCGTACGTAAACTTAAAACTCCATAATAAACCTAATGAATTCGTACGAGTCCTTTGAACATCGTACGATATGTTAAGACATCTTACGACTCTTTATGCCACATTAGCAACTCAAAAGAGCGTTATTATAATGTAGGACGCCATACAGCTCCTAAGTACACCTTACAGTACCGTACGTAAACTTATAGCTCCATAATAAACCTGATGAATTCGTACGAGTACTTTGAAAATCGTACGACAAGTTTGGATTTCTTATGACTCTTTATGTCATATTAGCAGCTTGAAAAGCACGTTAGAATAATGTAAGACGTTTTACAACACCTAACAACATCTTACAACACCGTACGAAACCTTAAAACTCCATAATAAACCTAATGAATTCGTAAGTGTCCTTTGAACATCGTACGATAAGTTAAGACATCTTACGACTCTTTATGCCACATTAGCAACTCAATAGAGCGTTAGTATAAAGTAGGACGCCATACAGCTCCTAAGTATATCTTACAATACCGTACGTAAACTTAAAGCTCCATAATAAACCTAATGAATTCGTACGAGTCCTTTGAACATCGTACGATAAGTTAAGACATCTTACGACTCTTTATGCCACATTAGCAACTCAACAGAGCGTTAGTATAAAGTAGGACGCCATACAGCTCCTAAGTACACCTTACAATACCGTACGTAAACTTAAAACTCCATAATAAACCTAATGAATTCGTACGAGTCCTTTGAACATCGTACGATATGTTAAGACATCTTACGACTCTTTATGCCACATTAGCAACTCAAAAGAGCGTTATTATAATGTAGGACGCCATACAGCTCCTAAGTACACCTTACAGTACCGTACGTAAACTTATTGCTCCATAATAAACCTGATGAATTCGTACGAGAACTTTGAAAATCGTACTACAAGTTTGGATTTCTTATGACTCTTTATGTCATATTAGCAGCTTGAAAAGCACGTTAGAATAATGTAAGACGTTTTACAACACCTAACAACATCTTACAACACCGTACGAAACCTTAAATTTCATAATAAACCTAATGAATTCGTACGAGTCCTTTGAACATCGTACGACAAGTTTGGATATCTTATGACTCTTTATGCCATATTAGCAGCTTGAAAAGCACGTTAGAATAATGTAAGACGTTTTACAACACCTAACAACATCTTACAACACCGTACGAAACTTTAAAACTCCATAATAAACCTAATGAATTCGTAAGTGTCCTTTGAACATCGTACGATAAGTTAAGACATCTTACGACTCTTTATGCCACATTAGCAACTCAAAAGAGCGTTAGTATAATGTAGGACGCCATACAGCTCCTAACTACACCTAACAATACTGTACGTAAACTTAACGCTCCATAATAAACCTAATGAATTCGTACTAGTCCTTTGAACATCGTACGACAAATTAGGATATCTTATGACTCTTTATGCCATATTAGCACCTTGAAAAGCATGTTAGTATAATGTAGAACGCCATACAGCTCCTAAGTACACCTTACAGTACCGTACGTAAACTTAAAGCTCCATAATAAACCTGATGAATTCGTACGAGTACTTTGAACATCATACGAAAAGTTTGGATATCTTATGACTCTTTATGTCATATTAGCAGCTTGAAAAGCACGTTAGTATAAAGTAGGACGCCATACAGCTCCTAAGTACACCTTACAATACCGTACGTAAACTTAAAACTCCATAATAAACCTAATGAATTCGTACGAGTCCTTTGAACATCGTACGATATGTTAAGACATCTTACGACTCTTTATGCCACATTAGCAACTCAAAAGAGCATTATTATAATGTAGGACGCCATACAGCTCCTAAGTACACCTTACAGTACCGTACGTAAACTTATAGCTCCATAATAAACCTGATGAATTCGTACGAGTACTTTGAACAGCGTACGACAAGTTTGGATATCTTATGACTCTTTATGTCATATTAGCAGCTTGAAAAGCACGTTAGAATAATGTAAGACGTTTTACAACACCTAACAACATCTTACAACACCGTACGAAACCTTAAAACTCCATAATAAACCTAATGAATTCGTAAGTGTCTTTTGAACATCGTACGATAAGTTAAGACATCTTACGACTCTTTATGCCACATTAGCAACTCAACAGAGCGTTAGTATAAACTAGGACGCCATACAGCTCCTAAGTATATCTTACAATACCGTACGAAACCTTAAAACTCCATAATAAACCTAATGAATTCGTAAGTGTCTTTTGAACATCGTACGATAAGTTAAGAAATCTTACGACTCTTTATGCCACATTAGCAACTCAACAGAGCGTTAGTATAAAGTAGGACGCCATACAGCTCCTAAGTACACCTTACAATACCGTACGTAAACTTAAAACTCCATAATAAACCTAATGAATTCGTACGAGTCCTTTGAACATCGTACGATATGTTAAGATATCTTACGACTCTTTATGCCACATTAGCAACTCAAAAGAGCGTTATTATAATGTAGGACGCCATACAGCTCCTAAGTACACCTTACAGTACCGTACGTAAACTTATAGCTCCATAATAAACCTGATGAATTCGTACGAGTACTTTGAACATCGTACGACAAGTTTGGATATCTTTTGACTCTTTATGTCATATTAGCAGCTTGAAAAGCACGTTAGAATAATGTAAGACGTTTTACAACACCTAACAACATCTTACAACACCGTACGAAACCTTAAAACTCCATAATAAACCTAATGAATTCGTAAGTGTCTTTTGAACATCGTACGATAAGTTAAGACATCTTACGACTCTTTATGCCACATTAGCAACTCAACAGAGCGTTAGTATAAAGTAGGACGCCATACAGCTCCTAAGTATATCTTACAATACCGTACGTAAACTTAAAGCTCCATAATAAACCTAATGAATTCGTACGAGCCCTTTGAACATCGTACGATAAGTTAAGACATCTTACGACTCTTTATGCCACATTAGCAACTCAACAGAGCGTTAGTATAAAGTAGGACGCCATACAGCTCCTAAGTACACCTTACAATACCGTACGTAAACTTAAAACTCCATAATAAACCTAATGAATTCGTACGAGTCCTTTGAACATCGTACGATATGTTAAGACATCTTACGATTCTTTATGCCACATTAGCAACTCAAAAGAGCGTTATTATAATGTAGGACGCCATACAGCTCCTAAGTACACCTTACAGTACCGTACGTAAACTTATAGCTCCATAATAAACCTGATGAATTCGTACGAGTACTTTGAACAGCGTACGACAAGTTTGGATATCTTATGACTCTTTATGTCATATTAGCAGCTTGAAAAGCACGTTAGAATAATGTAAGACGTTTTACAACACCTAACAACATCTTACAACACCGTACGAAACCTTAAAACTCCATAATAAACCTAATGAATTCGTAAGTGTCTTTTGAACATCGTACGATAAGTTAAGACATCTTACGACTCTTTATGCCACATTAGCAACTCAACAGAGCGTTAGTATAAAGTAGGACGCCATACAGCTCCTAAGTATATCTTACAATACCGTACGTAAACTTAAAGCTCCATAATAAACCTAATGAATTCGTACGAGCCCTTTGAACATCGTACGATAAGTTAAGACATCTTACGACTCTTTATGCCACATTAGCAACTCAACAGAGCGTTAGTATAAAGTAGGACGCCATACAGCTCCTAAGTACACCTTACAATACCGTACGTAAACTTAAAACTCCATAATAAACCTAATGAATTCGTACGAGTCCTTTGAACATCGTACGATATGTTAAGACATCTTACGACTCTTTATGCCACATTAGCAACTCAAAAGAGCGTTATTATAATGTAGGACGCCATACAGCTCCTAAGTACACCTTACAGTACCGTACGTAAACTTATAGCTCCATAATAAACCTGATGAATTCGTACGAGTACTTTGAAAATCGTACGATATGTTAAGACATCTTACGACTCTTTATGCCACATTAGCAACTCAAAAGAGCGTTATTATAATGTAGGACGCCATACAGCTCCTAAGTACACCTTACAGTACCGTACGTAAACTTATAGCTCCATAATAAACCTGATGAATTCGTACGAGTACTTTGAAAATCGTACGACAAGTTTGGATTTCTTATGACTCTTTATGTCATATTAGCAGCTTGAAAAGCACGTTAGAATAATGTAAGACGTTTTACAACACCTAACAACATCTTACAACACCGTACGAAACCTTAAATTTCATAATAAACCTAATGAATTCGTACGAGTCCTTTGAACATCGTACGACAAGTTTGGATATCTTATGACTCTTTATGCCATATTAGCAGCTTGAATAGCATGTTAGAATAATGTAAGACGTTTTACAACACCTAACAACATCTTACAACACCGTACGAAACCTTAAAACTCCATAATAAACCTAATGAATTCGTAAGTGTCTTTTGAACATCGTACGATAAGTTAAGACATCTTACGACTCTTTATGCCACATTAGCAACTCAACAGAGCGTTAGTATAAAGTAGGACGCCATACAGCTCCTAAGTACACCTTACAATACCGTACGTAAACTTAAAACTCCATAATAAACCTAATGAATTCGTACGAGTCCTTTGAACATCGTACGATATGTTAAGACATCTTACGACTCTTTATGCCACATTAGCAACTCAAAAGAGCGTTATTATAATGTAGGACGCCATACAGCTCCTAAGTACACCTTACAGTACCGTACGTAAACTTATAGCTCCATAATAAACCTGATGAATTCGTACGAGTACTTTGAACAGCGTACGACAAGTTTGGATATCTTATGACTCTTTATGTCATATTAGCAGCTTTAAAAGCACGTTAGAATAATGTAAGACGTTTTACAACACCTAACAACATCTTACAACACCGTACGAAACCTTAAAACTCCATAATAAACCTAATGAATTCGTAAGTGTCTTTTGAACATCGTACGATAAGTTAAGACATCTTACGACTCTTTATGCCACATTAGCAACTCAACAGAGCGTTAGTATAAAGTAGGACGCCATACAGCTCCTAAGTACACCTTACAATACCGTACGTAAACTTAAAACTCCATAATAAACCTAATGAATTCGTACGAGTCCTTTGAACATCGTACGATATGTTAAGACATCTTACGACTCTTTATGCCACATTAGCAACTCAAAATTGCGTTATTATAATGTAGGACGCCATACAGCTCCTAAGTACACCTTACAGTACCGTACGTAAACTTATAGCTCCATAATAAACCTGATGAATTCGTACGAGTACTTTGAACATCGTACGACAAGTATGGATATCTTATGACTCTTTATGTCATATTAGCAGCTTGAAAAGCACGTTAGAATAATGTAAGACGTTTTACAACACCTAACAACATCTTACAACACCGTACGAAACCTTAAAACTTCATAATAAACCTGATGAATTCGTAAGTGTCCTTTGAACATCGTACTACAAGTTAGGACATCTTACGACTCTTTATGCCACATTAGCAACTAGAAAAGAACGTTAGTATAATGTAGAACGCCATACAGCTCCTAAGTACACCTTACAATACCATACGTAAACTTAAAGCTCGATAATAAACCTAATGAATTTGTACGAGTCCTTTGAACATCGTACGACAAATTAGGATATCTTTTGACTCTTTATGCCATATTAGCACCTTGAAAAGCATGTTAGTATAATGTAAGAAATTTTACAACACCTAACAGCATCTTAAAACACCGAACGAAACGTTAAAACTCCAAAATAAACCTAATAAATTCGTACGTGTCCTTTGAACATCGTACGATAAGTTAAGACATCTTACGACTCTTTATGCCACATTAGCAACTCAACAGAGCGTTAGTATAAAGTAGGACGCCATACAGCTCCTAAGTACACCTTACAATACCGTACGAAATGTTAAAACTCCAAACTAAACCTAATAAATTCGTACGTGTCCTTTGAACATCGTACTACAAGTTAGGACATCTTACGACTCTTTATGCCACATTAGCAACTAGAAAAGAACGTTAGTATAATGTAGAACACCATACAGCTCCTAGTACACCTTACAATACCATAATTAAACTTAAAGCTCCATAATAAACCTAATGAATTCGTACGAGTCCTTTGAACATCGTACGACAAATTAGGATATCTTATGACTCTTTATGCAATATTAGCACCTTGAAAAGCATGTTAGTATAATGTAAGAAATTTTACAACACCTAACAGCATCTTACAACACCGTACGAAACGTTAAAACTCCAAACTAAACCTAATAAATTCGTACGTGTCCTTTGAACATCGTACTACAAGTTAGGACATCTTACGACTCTTTATGCCACATTAGCAACTAGAAAAGAACGTTAGTATAATGTAGAACACCATACAGCTCCTAAGTACACCTTTCAGTACCGTACGTAAACTTAAAGCTCCATAATAAACCTGATGAATTCGTACGAGTACTTTGAACATCATACGACAAGTTTGGATATCTTATGACTCTTTATGTCATATTAGCAGCTTGAAAAGCACGTTAGAATAATGTAAGATGTTTTACAACACCTAACAACATCTTACAACACCGTACGAAACCTTAAAACTCCATAATAAACCTAATGAATTCGTAAGTGTCCTTTGAACATCGTACGATAAGTTAAGACATCTTACGACTCTTTATGCCACATTAGCAACTCAAAAGAGCGTTAGTATAATGTAGGACGCCATACAGCTCCTAACTACACCTAACAATACCGTACGTAAACGTAACGCTCCATAATAAACCTAATGAATTCGTACGAGTCCTTTGAACATCGTACGACAAATTAGGATATCTTATGACTCTTTATGCCATATTAGCACCTTGAAAAGCATGTTAGTAAAATGTAAGAAATTTTACAACACCTAACAGCATCTTACAACACAGTACGAAACGTTAAAACTCCAAAATAAACCTAATAAATTCGTACGTGTCCTTTGAACATCGTACGATAAGTTAAGACATCTTACGACTCTTTATGCCACATTAGTAACTCAAAAGAGCGTTAGTATAATGTAGGACGCCATACAGCTCCTAAGTACACCTTACAATACCGTACGTAAACTTAAAGCTCCAAAATAAACCAAATGAATTCGTACGAGTCCTTTGAACATCGTACGACAAGTTTGGATATCTTATGACTCTTTATGCCATATTAGCAGCTTGAAAAGCACGTTAGAATAATGTAAGACGTTTTATAACACCTAACAACATCTTACAACACCGTACGAAACCTTAAAACTCCATAATAAACCTAATGAATTCGTAAGTGTCCTTTGAACATCGTACGATAAGTTAAGACATCTTACGACTCTTTATGCCACATTAGCAACTCAACAGAGCGTTAGTATAAAGTAGGACGCCATACAGCTCCTAAGTACACCTTACAATACCGTACGTAAACTTAAAACTCCATAATAAACCTAATGAATTCGTACGAGTCCTTTGAACATCGTACGATAAGTTAAGACATCTTACGACTCTTTATGCCACATTAGTAACTCAAAAGAGCGTTAGTATAATGTAGGACGCCATACAGCTCCTAAGTACACCTTACAATACCGTACGTAAACTTAAAGCTCCAAAATAAACCAAATGAATTCGTACGAGTCCTTTGAACATCGTACGACAAGTTTGGATATCTTATGACTCTTTATGCCATATTAGCAGCTTGAAAAGCACGTTAGAATAATGTAAGACGTTTTATAACACCTAACAACATCTTACAACACCGTACGAAACCTTAAAACTCCATAATAAACCTAATGAATTCGTAAGTGTCCTTTGAACATCGTACGATAAGTTAAGACATCTTACGACTCTTTATGCCACATTAGCAACTCAACAGAGCGTTAGTATAAAGTAGGACGCCATACAGCTCCTAAGTACACCTTACAATACCGTACGTAAACTTAAAACTCCATAATAAACCTAATGAATTCGTACGAGTCCTTTGAACATCGTACGATATGTTAAGACATCTTACGACTCTTTATGCCACATTAGCAACTCAAAAGAGCGTTATTATAATGTAGGACGCCATACAGCTCCTAAGTACACCTTACAGTACCGTACGTAAACTTATAGCTCCATAATAAACCTGATGAATTCGTACGAGTACTTTGAAAATCGTACGACAAGTTTGGATATCTTATGACTTTTTATGTCATATTAGCAGCTTGAAAAGCACGTTAGAATAATGTAAGACGTTTTACAACACCTAACAACATCTTACAACACCGTACGAAACCTTAAAATTTCATAATAAACCTAATGAATTCGTAAGTGTCCTTTGAACATCGTTCTACAAGTTAGGACATCTTATGACTCTTTATGCCACATTAGCAACTAGAAAAGAACGTTAGTATAATGTAGAACGCCATACAGCTCCTAAGTACACCTTACAATACCATAAGTAAACTTAAAGCTCCATAATAAACCTAATGAATTCGTACGAGTCCTTTGAACATCGTACGAAAAATTAGGATATCTTATGACTCTTTATGCCATATTAGCACCTTGAAAAGCATGTTAGTATAATGTAAGAAATTTTACAACACCTAACAGCATCTTAAAACACCGAACGAAACGTTAAAACTCCAAAATAAACCTAATAAATTCGTACGTGTCCTTTGAACATCGTACGATAAGTTAAGACATCTTACGACTCTTTATGCCACATTAGCAACTCAACAGAGCATTAGTATAAAGTAGGACGCCATACAGCTCCTAAGTACACCTTACAATACCGTACGTAAACTTAAAGCTCCATAATAAACCTAATGAATTCGTACGAGTCCTTTGAACATCGTACTACAAGTTAGGACATCTTACGACTCTTTATGCCACATTAGCAACTAGAAAAGAACGTTAGTATAATGTAGAACACCATACAGCTCCTAAGTACACCTTACAGTACCGTACGTAAACTTAAAGCTCCATAATAAACCTGATGAATTCGTACGAGTACTTTGAACATCATACGACAAGTTTGGATATCTTATGACTCTCTATGTCATATTAGCAGCTTGAAAAGCACGTTAGAATAATGTAAGATGTTTTACAACACCTAACAACATCTTACAACACCGTACGAAACCTTAAAACTCCATAATAAACCTAATGAATTCGTAAGTGTCCTTTGAACATCGTACGATAAGTTAAGACATCTTACGACTCTTTATGCCACATTAGCAACTCAAAAGAGCGTTAGTATAATGTAGGACGCCATACAGCTCCTAACTACACCTAACAATACCGTACGTAAACGTAACGCTCCATAATAAACCTAATGAATTCGTACGAGTCCTTTGAACATCGTACGACAAATTAGGATATCTTATGACTCTTTATGCCATATTAGCACCTTGAAAAGCATGTTAGTATAATGTAAGAAATTTTACAACACCTAACAGCATCTTAAAACACCGTATGAAACGTTAAAACTCCAAAATAAACCTAATAAATTCGTACGTGTCCTTTGAACATCGTACGATAAGTTAAGACATCTTACGACTCTTTATGCCACATTAGTAACTCAAAAGAGCGTTAGTATAATGTAGGACGCCATACAGCTCCTAAGTACACCTTACAATACCGTACGTAAACTTAAAGCTCCATAATAAACCAAATGAATTCGTACGAGTCCTTTGAACATCGTACGACAAGTTTGGATATCTTATGACTCTTTATGCCATACTAGCAGCTTGAAAAGCACGTTAGAATAATGTAAGACGTTTTACAACACCTAACAACATCTTACAACACCGTACGAAACCTTAAAACTCCATAATAAACCTAATGAATTCGTAAGTGTCTTTTGAACATCGTACGATAAGTTAAGACATCTTACGACTCTTTATGCCACATTAGCAACTCAACAGAGCGTTAGTATAAAGTAGGACGCCATAAAGCTCCTAAGTACACCTTACAATACCGTACGTAAATTTAAAACTCCATAATAAACCTAATGAATTCGTACGAGTCCTTCGAACATCGTACGATATGTTAAGACATCTTACGACTCTTTATGCCACATTAGCAACTCAAAAGAGCGTTATTATAATGTAGGACGCCATACAGCTCCTAAGTACACCTTACAGTACCGTACGTAAACTTATAGCTCCATAATAAACCTGATGAATTCGTACGAGTACTTTGAACATCGTACGACAAGTTTGGATATCTTATGACTCTTTATGTCATATTAACAGCTTGAAAAGCACGCTAGAATAATGTAAGACGTTTTACAACACCTAACAACATCTTACAACACCGTACGAAACCTTAAAACTCCATAATAAACCTAATGAATTCGTAAGTGTCTTTTGAACATCGTACGATAAGTTAAGACATCTTACGACTCTTTATGCCACATTAGCAACTCAACAGAGCGTTAGTATAAAGTAGGACGCCATACAGCTCCTAAGTACACCTTACAATACCGTACGTAAACTTAAAACTCCATAATAAACCTAATGAATTCGTACGAGTCCTTTGAACATCGTACGATATGTTAAGACATCTTACGACTCTTTATGCCACATTAGCAACTCAAAAGAGCGTTATTATAATGTAGGACGCCATACAGCTCCTAAGTACACCTTACAGTACCGTACGTAAACTTATAGCTCCATAATAAACCTGATGAATTCGTACGAGTACTTTGAAAATCGTACGACAAGTTTGGATATCTTATGACTTCTTATGTCATATTAGCAGCTTGAAAAGCACGTTAGAATAATGAAAGACGTTTTACAACACCTAACAACATCTTACAACACCGTACGAAACCTTAAAATTTCATAATAAACCTAATGAATTCGTAAGTGTCCTTTGAACATCGTACTACAAGTTAGGACATCTTATGACTCTTTATGCCACATTAGCAACTAGGAAAGAACGTTAGTATAATGTAGAACACCATACAGCTCCTAAGTACACCTTACAATACCATAATTAAACTTAAAGCTCCATAATAAACCTAATGAATTCGTACGAGTCCTTTGAACATCGTACGACAAATTAGGATATCTTATGACTCTTTATGCAATATTAGCACCTTGAAAAGCATGTTAGTATAATGTAAGAAATTTTACAACACCTAACAGCATCTTACAACACCGTACGAAACGTTAAAACTCCAAACTAAACCTAATAAATTCGTACGTGTCCTTTGAACATCGTACTACAAGTTAGGACATCTTACGACTCTTTATGCCACATTAGCAACTAGAAAAGAACGTTAGTATAATGTAGAACACCATACAGCTCCTAAGTACACCTTTCAGTACCGTACGTAAACTTAAAGCTCCATAATAAACCTGATGAATTCGTACGAGTACTTTGAACATCATACGACAAGTTTGGATATCTTATGACTCTTTATGTCATATTAGCAGCTTGAAAAGCACGTTAGAATAATGTAAGATGTTTTACAACACCTAACAACACTTACAACACCGTACGAAACCTTAAAACTCCATAATAAACCTAATGAATTCGTAAGTGTCCTTTGAACATCGTACGATAAGTTAAGACATCTTACGACTCTTTATGCCACATTAGCAACTCAAAAGAGCGTTAGTATAATGTAGGACGCCATACAGCTCCTAACTACACCTAACAATACCGTACGTAAACGTAACGCTCCATAATAAACCTAATGAATTCGTACGAGTCTTTTGAACATCGTACGACAAATTAGGATATCTTATGACTCTTTATGCCATATTAGCACCTTGAAAAGCATGTTAGTAAAATGTAAGAAATTTTACAACACCTAACAGCATCTTACAACACCGTACGAAACGTTAAAACTCCAAACTAAACCTAATAAATTCGTACGTGTCCTTTGAACATCGTACTACAAGTTAGGACATCTTACGACTCTTTATGCCACATTAGCAACTAGAAAAGAACGTTAGTATAATGTAGAACACCATACAGCTCCTAAGTACACCTTTCAGTACCGTACGTAAACTTAAAGCTCCATAATAAACCTGATGAATTCGTACGAGTACTTTGAACATCATACGACAAGTTTGGATATCTTATGACTCTTTATGTCATATTAGCAGCTTGAAAAGCACGTTAGAATAATGTAAGATGTTTTACAACACCTAACAACATCTTACAACACCGTACGAAACCTTAAAACTCCATAATAAACCTAATGAATTCGTAAGTGTCCTTTGAACATCGTACGATAAGTTAAGACATCTTACGACTCTTTATGCCACATTAGCAACTCAAAAGAGCGTTAGTATAATGTAGGACGCCATACAGCTCCTAACTACACCTAACAATACCGTACGTAAACGTAACGCTCCATAATAAACCTAATGAATTCGTACGAGTCTTTTGAACATCGTACGACAAATTAGGATATCTTATGACTCTTTATGCCATATTAGCACCTTGAAAAGCATGTTAGTAAAATGTAAGAAATTTTACAACACCTAACAGCATCTTACAACACCGTACGAAACGTTAAAACTCCAAAATAAACCTAATAAATTCGTACGTGTCCTATGAACATCGTACGATAAGTTAAGACATCTTACGACTCTTTATGCCACATTAGTAACTCAAAAGAGCGTTAGTATAATGTAGGACGCCATACAGCTCCTAAGTACACCTTACAATACCGTACGTAAACTTAAAGCTCCAAAATAAACCAAATGAATTCGTACGAGTCCTTTGAACATCGTACGACAAGTTTGGATATCTTATGACTCTTTATGCCATATTAGCAGCTTGAAAAGCACGTTAGAATAATGTAAGACGTTTTATAACACCTAACAACATCTTACAACACCGTACGAAACCTTAAAACTCCATAATAAACCTAATGAATTCGTAAGTGTCCTTTGAACATCGTACGATAAGTTAAGACATCTTACGACTCTTTATGCCACATTAGCAACTCAACAGAGCGTTAGTATAAAGTAGGACGCCATACAGCTCCTAAGTACACCTTACAATACCGTACGTAAACTTAAACCTCCATAATAAACCTAATGAATCCGTACGAGTCCTTTGAACATCGTACGATATGTTAAGACATCTTACGACTCTTTATGCCACATTAGCAACTCAAAAGAGCGTTATTATAATGTAGGACGCCATACAGCTCCTAAGAACACCTTACAGTACCGTACGTAAACTTATAGCTCCATAATAAACCTGATGAATTCGTACGAGTACTTTGAAAATCATACGACAAGTTTGGATATCTTATGACTCTTTATGTCATATTAGCAGCTTGAAAAGCACGTTAGTATAATGTAAGACGCCTTACCACACCTATCAACATCTTACAACACCGAACGAAACCTCAAAACTTCATAACAAACCTAATGAATTCATACGAGTCCTTTGAACATCGTACGACAAGTTAGGACATCTTATGACTCTTTATGCTATATTAGCACCTTGAAAAGCACGTTAGTATAATGTAAGACGCCTTCCAACACCTAACAACATCTTACAACACCGTAGGATTCATTAAAACTCCATAATAAACCTAATGAATTCGTACGTGTCCTTTGCACATCGTACGACAAGTTAGGACATCTTATGACTCTTTATGCTATATTAGCACCTTGAAAAGCACGTAAGTATAATGTAAGACGCCTTACAACATCTAACAACATCTTACAACACTGTACGAAACCTTAAAACTTCATAATGAACGTAATGAATTCGTACGTGTCCTTTGAACATCGTACGACAAGAAATGACATCTTATGACTCTTTATGCTATATTAGCACCTTGAAAAGCACGTTTGTATAATGTAAGATGCCTTACGACACCCAACAACATCTTACAACACCGTACGAAACCTCAAAACTCCAAAATAAACCTAAAGAATTCATACGAGTCCTTTGAATATCGTACGACAAGTAAGGATATCTTATGACTCTTTATGCTATATTAGCACCTTGAAAAGCACGTTAGTATAATGTAAGACGCTTTCAACACCTAACAACATCTTACAACACCGTAGGAAACCTTAAAACTCCATAATAAACCTAATGAATTCATACGAGTCCTTTGAACATCGTACGACAGGTTAGGACATCTTACGACTCTTTATGAAACATTAGCAACTCGAAAATAACTTTAGTATAATGTAGGACGCTATACAGCTCCTAAGTACACTTTACAATACCGTGCGTAAACTTGAAGCTCCATAATAAACCTAATGAATTCGTACGAGTCCTTTGAACATCGTACGACAAGTAAGGACATCTTATGACTCTTTATGCCATATTAGCACCTTGAAACGCACGTTAGTATAACGTAAGACGCCTTACAACACCCAACAACATCTTATAACACCGTACGAAACCTCAAAACTCCATAGTAAAGCTAATGAATTCATACGAGTCCTTTGAACATCGTACGACAAGTTAGGACATCTTATGACTCTTTATGCTATATTAGCACCTTGAAAAGCACGTTAGTATAATGTAAGACGCCTTACAACACCTAACAACATCTTACAAGACCGTACGAAACCTCAAAACTCCATAATAAACCTAATGAATTCGTACGAGTCCTTTGAACATCGTACGACAAGTTAGGACATCTTACGACTCTTTATGCCACATTAGCAACTCGAAAAGAACGTTAGTATAATGTAGAACGCCATACAGCTCCTAAGTACACCTTACAATACCGTGCGTAAGCTTAAAGCTCCATAATAAACCTAATGAATTCGTATGAGTCCTTTGAACATAGTACGACAAGTAAGGACATCTTATGACTCTTTATGCCATATTAGCACCTTGAAAAGCACGTTAGTATAATGTAAGACGTTTTACAACACCTAACAACATTTTACAACACTGTTCGAATCATTAAAACTCCATAATAAACCTAATGAATTCGTACGAGTCATTTGAACATCGTACGACAAGTTAGGACATCTTACGACTCTTTATGCCACATTAGCAACTCGAAACGAACGTTAGTATAATGTAGAACGCCATACAGCTCCTAACACCTTACAATACCGTGCGTATACTTAAAACAACATAATAAACCCGATGAATTCGTAAGAGTCTTTGAACATCGTACGACAAGTTAGGACATCTTATGACTCTTTATGCTATATTTTTTTTTGGGGTAAAGGGTTACCCCGGTGATTCTATATATTAACATCAACCATAAGAATAAGTAGCATGGCAGAAAACCATACTAGTTCAAACATGGGACATGCCCCATGAATGTGTACAAAACATCAACAAAAGCAAACTTGCCTAGTAAACAAAGAAAACCAAGACACACATTAGTCATACTAAAACCAACTCATAAAAATTACAAATAATCAGCCAGGATCAACCAAATCTTTTTCACGATCAATCTTCCATTCCCTTAGAATATTCCACACCCGGGTCGAATTCTTGAACTTAAGGCCCAACAACTTGCATCGAACTGTATTGCGGATTTCTTCTGCTACTACTTCCGGGGGCCGTGTTTGGTTCTTGAACAACCGGTTATTTCTTTCCTGCCAAACTAAATAGACAGTAGCTGCAATAGATAGTTTACCAACCACATGAAACAATGACTTCGAGTTTGCCGACCTTATCCAGTCAATGATATCAAATCTGTGGTTCGACATGTGTTGCAATCTCGCCATAGATTTTGTAAGATCCCAAACCCTAGCAGCAAAGGAACACTCAAATAACAAATGGTCATGTGAATCAAAATTCCTGCAACAAAGCGAGCAACACATCATATTCATATTCCCCCTTCTAGCCAGATCCCATGTCAGAATCTTGTCTTGGGTAAGTAACCTCTCCCTTATCACCAACCATAACAGAAAAGCATGCTTCGGAATACATTGGGAAAACCAAACCCCTTTAGCCCAGTCAACAATAGTACTCCGTACCCTAATACAATCCCACACCTCCTTAGTGGAGAACGAGCACAGATTCGAGCCCATTTTCCAGAAAGACTGATCCAATGTATCTGGATATAGCCGCATCTGGCTAACCTGGTTAAGAACCGGATACGTATTTAACCAAGAAGGCGGCCATCTCCAACTTCCATCCCTATATATATCAGCCACTTTAGCCTCCAAAGAAAACCCGGCATTCCTGATATCCCTGTTCGACAACAGCTCAATAAACGGACCCCCTTCAAACCAGATATCATACCAAACAGACGTACTACAACCATTCCCCACTTTGGACCACATAAATCTACGAACAAGCGCCCTAAGTTGAAGAATTTTCCGCCAACCCCAAGAACAATTTCTAGGAACCTCTACACTCCAAAGATTCCTCCCCTTCAACCTATATTGCTTGATCCAATCCACCCAAACAGAAGAACGGTTAGAGATGATGCTCCAAATATGATACGACATCATGGCTTTAGTCATATCCCTAACGCGTTTAATTCCCAGACCCCCTTCACTTTTAGGCAAACAAACATCCTTCCAAGCAACCCTTGAACGTCCATTCTTCAAAGGACCCCGAGCCCATAAGAAATCCCTCATCTTAGCCTCAATATCGTGCATAATCCGGATTGGAAGGATGAAAACAGAGGACCAAAAGACATGAAGAGACGAGATAACAGAGTTAATGAGTTGGCACCTACCAGCAAAAGAGAGCAACTTATTCTTCCAGTCACCAATACGATTATCAACTTTTTCAATAAGAACCCGACAATCCGAAGTCCTCACTCTAGACGCCACAAGGGGGACACCCAAATACCTAACCGGCAACTTACCCTCCACAAAAGGCATAATATTCAGAATACTGTTCTTGGTTTGCACCGGAACATTACAAAAGAATATAGTACTTTTCTGGTTACTCGGACTCAACCCAGACATGCTAGCAAAATCCGTCAAAGACTTCATAATAACCTTTGAAGAGCTCAAATCCCCTCTAGCAAACAGAAACAAGTCATCTGCAAAGCACAAGTTAATCAAAAGAATCTTCTCACATCTGTTATGGAACCTGAAAGACGAGTCCAATGAAACAGCCCTTTTCAACACCAAAGTAAGGATCTCCATTACCATAGTAAATAGATACGGGGACATCGGGTCCCCCTGTCTGAGACCACGTTTCCCCCTAAAATACCCATGCAAACTACCATTCACAGAGATAGAGAAGGACACCGTAGTAACACACATCATGACCCAATTAACCATCATAGGATGAAAACCAAAACCCAATAAAACCGTCTTCAAGAATTTCCAATCCACAGTATCATAAGCTTTCTGGATATCAACTTTAAAAGCACACCTTGGAGGCCCACTATCCAGGTGATATCTATGCATGAGTTCTTGGGTCAATAAAATATTATCAGATATTCTTCTACCCGGAATGAACGCAGATTGATTAGAGCTAATAATATGATTCAGGCTCTCCTTCATTCTATCCGCTAGAATCTTAGTAATGCACTTAAACAGAACATTACAACAAGCAATCGGTATATAATCCGTAATAAAAGAGGGAGTATCGACCTTGGGAATAAGCGTAATTAGCGTATGGTTCATCTCAATAAGTAACTTGCCCTCACGAAAAAAATCCTGCACAGCAAGGCACACATCTTTACCAACAATATCCCACGACTTCTTATAAAACGCAGCTGTGAACCCATCAGGCCCAGGCGCTTTATCATCACCAAAAGCAAACATGGTCCTTTTGATCTCATCCACCGTAACCTCTCGAATCATATCAGTAGCCATAGCCTGATCAATTCGGACATCAAACAACTCCTGAGTTATGGGAATAATAGAAATATCCTCCTTTCCCAGAAACCCCACATAGTGATCAACAAACGCATTGGGAACCGCCTTCCCTTCACGCAGAATACCATTGCCATCAGTAATGACATCTATCCGAGCTCTATGATTTCTGCACTTCAGTGTGTTATGGAAATACTTAGTATTGGCATCCCCCTCAGCTAACCAATGCTCCTTCGCTTTCTGCTTCAAGAATCTTTCTTCATCAAGACTTGCCTCATTAAAAGAAGCAAGAAGTTTAGTCTCCTGGGAGTGTAATTCCAGGTTCATAGGGTCACTATCAATCAAACGTTGAATTTGATTAAGGTGACTACGAATGGATTCAACCTTAGAGTGAAGATTGCCTTGCATGTATAATAAGCCCCTTAAAGGCGATTTAAGTAGTTTAAGCCTTTTAACCACTCTGAATTGGTGCACACCATCAATATTCATACCCCAAATACTAGCGACAATATCCTTGAATTCCGGTTTATAACTAAGGAAATTAGCGAATCGAAATGGGGGCGGTTTACTACGTTCCACTTTCGGGATTCTAAGGACACAGGGAGAGTGGTCGGAAATACCATTCGGCTGAAAAATAGCACCAGCCGTAGGATAGATATCAGTAAATCGAACATTCGCCATAACCCTATCAATCTTTTTGAACACCCCTTTACCCTGTTTGGGCTTTTGGTTCTAAGTGAATTGCATTCCAGACCTATTAACATCAATCATCTCTATCTGGTTAATACAATCCATAAATTCTCTCATACCAATAGTAGAACTTGACGACCCAGCATATGAATCATGAGAAAATAAAGCCGAATTAAAGTCCCCCATCATAAACCAGGGCTCACCTTTGACCACCATACTATGTCTGCATAAACTAGCCCACAACTCCCTTCTATGGACATAATAATTGGCAGCATAAACAACAGAGCAGAACAACCTCCTTTTATCAAGCTTAAAAGAAATTTGAATATGCATAACCTGATCCGATTGAGCAAGAACCATAACATCCATAATGAGGGGATCCCATCCCAATATAATCCTGGACCCCTTCGAGCACATATTTCCATTTGACGTCCAATCCCATCTTTTAAACACACTATCACAAACCCCCGTTAGTCTATCCAATTCCACATGAGACTCCAAGATAGCACACAAACTCAACTTATTATCTCTAACAACCTGACGAACCTCCTTCTGTTTTGGGGCTCGGTTCAAACCCCTAATGTTCCAAGCGGCCATACTAACCATTGAGACCTGATGTAGAAGGAGTGCTTGCCCCTTTAATAGTATTCATATCCCTTAGCGTAGCATTTTGCACAAACCTGGCCATACCACTATCCATATCAAGAACTTCATCAACATCCGAATCCGAATCCAGCTGATTAATCCCATTTTCCAAATTACCCTTCGTTCTATCCTCCCAGTGCTGTTCTCAACCTCATCCAATAAGACACCAAATGGGTTAGCAGACACGACGTTATCCACAACTGGCTCCTTCAACTTCATCCTATTTTCATTGCGCCTATCCATCTTTCTGACATCGTTTGTCCCATATTTTTTAACCACCGGACGATATTCAAACTGCGGTTTCTTAATTTGAATTTCGTTTCTCTTTGCTGTCTTTTTATTCTTCACCTCCTTGAAACCATCACTATCCACGTTTGAACTAGGTTTGGTGTCCTGCTTCACCTGTAAAGGACATCCATCCTCATTATGACCAAACACACAACAATGCCCGCATCTAGGAGGTTTCCACTCATATTCCACCGACACCTTAGCCGACCCAAAACCATCGCCCTCCAGATCAGGAACGGCAATAGTAATTTCTTCCTTAAATTCCATGTCAGCTGATATTTCAACAAGAGCTCTAGCAAAACTGCTTCTTCCCCACGCATTAGTACACATCGAAGTAGTAAACGAGTCAAGCAACCTAGGAGTACCAATTTGTGAGACTAATAGGCTCAAACCTACATCCGTGTAAGCCACTAAGGGAACATCATGTAACTTTACCCAAACCGACACCGTCTTGATGTCATCCTTATGGAGCTTTGAAGTCGGAGACCATACATTAAGAATAATCGGTTTATTTCGAATCAACCAAGGACCACCTTCCAGAACATCCATCATACCTTTCTTGTCGTTAAACTTGAAGAAGAAAAACCCATTTGCATTCATCATAGACTTTTGGAGACCATATTTTTTCCAATTCATACAAACATAAATACTCTACGACAGGATACGCCATCCTATCCCCTAGAAAGTACCCATACAACGTAAACTCCAGTTTATTACAAACTGCCCGAATTGAGTCCTTTGGAAGCACAACATCAAATCCCTGTTTCGATTCGACATTCACCATATACCTAAAATTAACTTTTGTTCCCAAAGTATCCGAATCAACTCCAATTTTTTTAGCCATATCCGCATAGGAGTGAACAGTGTTACTCGCATGAGTCCCATTAGTTGTAGCATTACTCGTGTTTTCAACCTTGGATGAATCAAAACTACCACCATTATCCCTATCCCCAGTAGACGGGTCATTCTTAGCCCTGTCAATAATTCTAGCCGTATCAAGCTTATCAACTTTCCTAGCCGTTTCAATAACTCTAGCCGTGTCAACATTTGTGGCCGTGTCAACATGTATAGCCGGGTGAATATGACTAGCAGTGTGAACATGTATAGCCGGGTCATTATAACTAGCCGTGTCAACATGTATAGCCGGGTCAATGGTACTAGCCGTGTCAACATGTATAGCCGGGTCATTATTTCTAGCCGTGTCAAGAGCATTATCCTTAGCCGTATGAGCACTCTTGGCCGGGTCACTATTTCTAGCCGTGTGATTAGTAATTGACCTGGAACCATCACATTTATTATTCCAGGTACCACGACGAGGTAAAATTTCAACACTACCCACTTTATTCTTCACCATATTCGATAGTTTTAGACCATGCATACGTGAAGAGAGATCAGACGACACAAACAAAACCTGAACTGTAACCTCAAACACCTTAAAAGGTTAATAGGATTCGAATCAATAAAGCTAACCTAATAAAAATTAGGCGCGATTAATCTCACACCCAGTAAGCAATCAGAGATTCAAGATTACAGATAAGTTTTCGACCGATGAAAAACAATACAGAAATGTTAAAAACCCTAAAAGATGCGGCTGCCCTTGCTAACAATGCTCGTACCACAAAAAAGCGATCACAGGACAAACGATCGTAAAATAATCGAAAACGAGTGAAAATTTTCTAGACAAACCCTAAACGCCCTAATCGACCATCGTTTTTCTCATGATGGGGGACTTAAATCTCCCAAAACTAGACAACTCTTTATGCTATATTAGCACCTTGAAAAGCACGTTAGTATAATGTAAGACGCCTTACAACACCTAACAACATCCTACAACACCGTACGAAACCTCAAAACTCCATAATAAACCTAATGAATTCATACGAGTCCTTTGAACAACGTACGACAAGTAAGGACATCTTATGACTCTTTATGCAATATTAGCACCTGGAAAAGCACGTTAGTATAATGGAAGACGCCTTAGAACACCTAACAACATCTTACAACACCGTACGAAACCTCAAAACTCTATAATAACCTAATGAATTCGTACGTGGTCTTTGAACATCGTACGACAAGTAAGGACATCTTAGAACTGTTTATGCCATATTAGCACCTTGAAAAGCACGTTAGTATAATGTAAGACGCCTTACAACACCTAACAACATCTTACAACACCGTACGAATCATTAAAACTCCATAATAAACCTAATGAATTCGTACGTGTCCTTTGAACATCGTACGCCAAGTAAGGACATCTTATGACTCTTTATGCCATATTAGCACCTTGAAAAGCATGTTAGTATAATGTAAGACGCCTTACAACACCCAACAACATCTTACAACACCGTACGAAACCTCAAAACTCCAAAATAAACCTAATGAATTCATACGAGTCCGTTGAACATCGTACGACAACTTAGGACATCTTATGACTCTTTATGCTATATTAGCATCTTGAAAAGCACGTTAGTATAATGTAAGACGCCTTACAACACCTAACAACATCTTACAACACCGTACGAAACCTCAAAACTCCCCATAATAAACCTAATGAATTCGTACGTGTCCTTTGAACATCGTACGACAATTAAGGACATCTTATGACTCTTTACGCCATATTAGCACCTTGAAAAGCACGTTAGTATAATGTTAGACGCCTTACAACACCTAACAACATCTTACAACACCGTACAAAACCTCAAAACTCCATAATAAACCTAATGAATTCGTACGAGTCCTTTGAACATCGTACGACAAGTTAGGACATCTTACGACTCTTTATGCAACATTAGCAACTCGAAAATAACGTTTGTATAATGTAGGACGCTATACAGCTCCTAAGTACACCTTACAATACCGTGCGTAAACTTAAAGCTCCATAATAAACCTAATGAATTCGTACGAGTCCTTTGAACATCGTACGACAAGTTAGGACATCTTACGACTCTTTATGCTATATTAGCACCTTGAAAAGCACGTTATTATAATGTAAGACGCCTTACAACACCTAACAACATCTTACAACACCGTACGAATCATTAAATCTCCATAATAAACCTAATGAGTTTGTAAGTGTCCTTTGAACATCGTACGACAAGTTAGGACATCTTACGACTCTTTCTGCCACATTAGCAACGAGAAAAGAACGTTAGTATAATGTAGAACACCATACATCTCCTAAGTACACCTTACAATACCGTGCGTAAACTTAAAACTCCATAATAAACCTAATGAATTCGTACGAGTCCTTTGAACATAGTACGACAAGTTAGGACATCTAATGACTCTTTATGCTATATTAGCACCTTGAAAAGCACGTTTGTATAATGTAAGACACCTTACAACACCTAACAACATCTTACAACACCGTATGAAACCTCAAAACTCCATAATAAACCTAATGAATTCATACGAGTCCTTTGAACATCGTACGACAAGTTAGGACATCTGATGACTCTTTATGCTATATTAGCACTTTGAAAATCACGTTAGTATAATGTAATACGCCTTAGAACACCTAACAACATCTTACAACACCGTACGAAACCTCAAAACTCTATAATAACCTAATGAATTCGTACGTGGTCTTTGAACATCGTACGACAAGTAAGGACATCTTAGAACTGTTTATGCCATATTAGCACCTTGAAAAGCACGTTAGTATAATGTAAGACGCCTTACAACACCTAACAACATCTTACAACACCGTACGAATCATTAAAACTCCATAATAAACCTAATGAATTCGTACGTGTCCTTTGAACATCGTACGACAAGTTAGGTCATCTTATGACTCTTTATACTATATTAACACCTTGAAAAGCACGTTAGTATAATGTAAGACGCCTTACAACACCTAACAACACCGTACGAAACCTCAAAGCTCCATAATAAACCTAATGAATTCGTACGAGTCCTTTGAACATCGTACGACAAGTTAGGACATCTTATGACTCTTTATGCTATATTAGCACCTTGAAAAGCACGTTTGTATAATGTAAGACGCCTTACAACACCTAACAACATCTTACAACACCGTACGAGTCATTAAGTCTCCATAATAAACCTAATGAGTTTGTACGTGTCCTTTGAACATCGTACGACAAGTTATGACATCTTATGACTCTTTATGCCACATTAGAAACGTGAAAAGAACGTTACTATAATGTAGAACACCATAGATCTCCTAAGTACACCTTACAATACCGTGCGTAAACTTAATGCTCCATAATAAACCTAATGAATTCGTACGAGTCCTTTGAACATAGTACGACAAGTTAGGACATCTAATGACTCTTTATGCTATATTAGCACCTTGAAAAGCACGTTTGTATAATGTAAGACGCCTTACAACACCTAACAACATCTTACAACACCGTATGAAACCTCAAAACTCCATAATAAACCTAATGAATTCATACGAGTCCTTTGAACATCGTACGACAAGTTAGGACATCTGATGACTCTTTATGCTATATTAGCACCTTGAAAATCACGTTAGTATAATGTAATACGCCTTAGAACACCTAACAACATCTTACAACACCGTACGAAACCTCAAAACTCTATAATAACCTAATGAATTCGTACGTGGTCTTTGAACATCGTACGACAAGTAAGGACATCTTAGAACTGTTTATGCCATATTAGCACCTTGAAAAGCACGTTAGTATAATGTAAGACGCCTTACAACACCTAACAACATCTTACAACACCGTACGAATCATTAAAACTCCATAATAAACCTAATGAATTCGTACGTGTCCTTTGAACATCGTACGACAAGTTAGGTCATCTTATGACTCTTTATGCTATATTAGCACCTTGAAAAGCACGTTAGTATAATGTAAGACGCCTTACAACACCTAACAACACCGTACGAAACCTCAAAGCTCCATAATAAACCTAATGAATTCGTACGAGTCCTTTGAACATCGTACGACAAGTTAGGACATCTTAGAACTGTTTATGCCATATTAGCACCTTGAAAAGCACGTTAGTATAATGTAAGACGCCTTACAACACCTAACAACATCTTACAACACCGTACGAAACCTCAAAACTCCATAATAAACCTAATGAATTCATACGAGTCCTTTGAACATCGTATGACAAGTTAGGACATCTTATGACTCTTTATGCTATATTAGCACCTTGAAAAGCACGTTTGTATAATGTAAGACGCCTTACAACACCCACAACATCTTACAACACCGTACGAAACCTCAAAACTCCATAATAAACCTAATGAATTCATACGAGTCCTTTGAACATCGTACGACAAGGTAGGACATCTTATGACTCTTTATGCTATATTAGCACCTTGAAAAGCACGTTAGTATAATGTAAGACGCTTTCCAACACCTAACAACATCTTACAACACCGTACGAAACCTTAAAACTCCATAATAAACCTAATGAATTCATACGAGTCCTTTGAACATCGTACGGCAAGTTAGGACATCTTACGACTCTTTATGCTATATTAGCACCTTGAAAAGCACGTTATTATAATGTAAGACGCCTTACAACACCTAACAACGTCTTACAACACCGTACGAATCATTAAATCTCCATAATAAACCTAATGAGTTTGTACGTGTCCTTTGAACATCGTACGACAAGTTAGGACATCTTACAACTCTTTATGCCACATTAGCAACGTGAAAAGAACGTTAATATAATGTAGAACACCATACATCTCCTAAGTACACCTTACAATACCGTGCGTAAACTTAAAGCTCCATAATAAACCTAATGAATTCGTACGAGTCCTTTGAACATCGTACGACAAGTTAGGAAATCTTATGACTCTTTATGCTATATTAGCACCTTGAAAAGCACGTTTGTATAATCTAAGACGCCTTACAACACCCAACAACATCTTACAACACCGTACCAAACCTCAAAACTCCATAATAAACCTAATGAATTCATACGAGTCCTTTGAACATCGTACGACAAGGTAGGACATATTATGACTCTTTATGCTATATTTTTTTTGGGTAAAGGGTTACCCCGGTGATTCTATATATTAACATCAACCATAAGAATAAGTAGCATGGCAGAATACCACACTAGTTCAAACATAGGACATGCCCCATGAATGTATACAAAAAACACCAACAAAAGCAAAACTGCCTAGTAAACAAAGCAAACAAGACACACACTAGTCATGCTAAATCAACAAAAAAGAAATACAAATAATCAGCCTGGCTCTACCAAATCTTTATCGCGATCAATCTTCCATTCCCTTAGAATAGTCCACACCCGAGACGAGTTCTTAAACTTAAGGCCTAACAACTTGCAACGAACTGTATTGCGGATTTCTTCAGCTACCACTTCCGGGGGCCGTGTCTGGTTCTTGAACAACCGGTTATTTCTTTCCTGCCAAACCAAATAGACAGCAGCTGCAATAGATAGCTTACCAACCACATGACGCAATGACTTCGAATAAGCCGACCTTATCCAATCACTGATATCCAATCTGTTGTTTGACAGGTGCTGCAATCTAGCCACAGATCTTGTAAGATCCCAAACCCTAGTAGCAAAGGAACACTCAAAGAACAAATGGTCATGAGAATCAAAATTCCTGCAACAAAGCGGACAACACATCATGTTCATATTCCCCCTTCTAGCCAGATCCCATGACAGAATCTTGTCTTGGGTGAGTAATCTTTCCCTCATCACCAACCATAACAGAAAAGCATGCTTCGGAACACACTGAGAGAACCAAACCCCTCTGACCCAGTCAACAATAGGACCACGTAATCTAATACAATCCCACACCTCCTTAGTAGAGAACGAGCACAACTTCGAGCCCGTTTTCCAGAAATACTGATCCAATGTATCTGGATATAACTGCATCTGGATGACCTGGTTAAGAATCGGATACGTATTTAACCAAGAAGATGGCCATCTCCAACTACCATCCCTATATATATCAACCACTTTAGCCTCCAACGAAAACCCAGCATTCCTAATATCCCTGTGCGACAACATCTCAATAAATGGACCCCCTTCAAACCAAGTATCATACCAAACAGACGTATTGCTACAATTCCACACTTTTGACCACAGAAATCTACGAACAAGAGGCCTAAGTTGCAGAATTTTACGCCAACCCCAAGAACAATTTCTAGGGACCTCTACACTCCAAAGATTCCTCCCCCTCAACCTATATTGCTTGATCCAATCCACCCAAACAGAGGAACGATTAGAGATGATGCTCCAAATGTGATACGACATCATGGCTTTATTCATATCCCTAACGTGTTTGATTCCCAGACCACCTTCATTTTTTGGCATGCAAACATCCTTCCAAGCAACCCTTGCACGACCCTTCTTTAAAGGACCCCGAGCCCATAAGAAATCCCGCATTTTAGCCTCAATATCATGCATAATCCGGATTGGGAGGATGAACACAGAAGACCAAAACACATGAAGAGAAGCGATAAGAGAATTAATGAGTTGACACCTACCAGCAAAAGAAAGCAACTTGTTCTTCCAGTCACCAATACGATTATCAACTTTTTCAATAAGAGCCCGACAGTCCGAAGTCCTCACTCTAGACGCCACAAGCGGAACACCCAAATACCTAACCGGCAACTTACCCTCCACAAAAGGCATAATATTCAGAATACTGTTCTTGATTTGCACAGGAACATTACAAAAAAATATAGTACTTTTCTGGTTACTCGGACTCAACCCAGACATGCTAGCAAAATCCGTTAAAGATTTCATAATAACCTTTGCAGAGTTCAAATCCCCTCTAGCAAACAGAAATAAGTCATCTGCAAAACACAAATTAATCAAATGAATCTTCTCACATCTATTATGGAATCTGAAAGACGAGTCCAATGAAACAGCCCTTCTCAACACCAAATTAAGGATCTCCATAATCATAGTAAATAGATACGGGGACATTGGATCTCCCTGTCGGAGACCAAGTTTCCCCCTAAAATACCCATGCAGGCTGCCATTCACCAAGATAGAAAACGAATCCGTGGTAACACACATCATGATCCAATTAACCATCATAGGATGAAAACCAAAACCCAATAAAACCGTCTTCAAGAATTTCCAATTCACAGTATCATAAGCTTTCTGAATATCAACCTTGAAAGCACACCTTGGGGGCCCACTGTCCAGGTGATATCTATGCATGAGTTCTTGGGTTAATAAAATATTATCAGAAATTCTTCTCCCCGGAATAAAAGCAGATTGATTAGAGCTAATAATATTACTCAGGCTCTCCTTCATTCTATCCGCTAGAATCTTAGTAATGCATTTAAACAGAACATTACAACAAGCAATCGGTCTATAATCCGTAATAAAAGAGGGAGTCTCAACCTTGGGAATAAGCGTAATCAGAGTATGATTCATCTCAATAAGTAACTTGCCCTCACGAAAAAAATCCTGCACAGCGAGGCATACATCTTTGCCCACAATATCCCATGATTTCTTATAAAACGCAGCTGTAAACCCATCTGGGCCAGGAGCTTTATCATCACCAAAAGCAAACATAGTCCTTTTGATTTCATCCACCGTCACCTCTCGAATCATATTAACAGCCACAGCCTGATCAATCCGAACATCAAACAACTCCGGAGTTATGGGGATAATAGAAATATCCTCCTTTCCCAGAAACCCCACATAATGGTCAACAAACGCCTTGGGAACCTCCTTCCCTTCATGCAGACTTCCATTGCTATCAGTAATGACGTCTATCCGCGCTCTATGGTTTCTGCACTTCAGTGTATTATGGAAATACTTAGTATTAGCATCCCCCTCAGCCAACCAATGCACATTCGCTTTCTGCTTCAAGAATCTTTCTTCATCAAGGCTTGCCTTATTAAATGAAGCAAGAAGTTTAGACTCCTGGGATCATCATCAATTAAACGTTGAATTTGATTAAGCTGAGTACGAATGGCTGCAACCTTAGAGTGAAGATTTCCCTGCATGTATAATAAGCCCCTTAAAGGAGTTTTAAGAAGTTTAAGCCTTTTAACTACTCTGAACTGGGGCACCCCACCAATATTCATACCCCAAATCTTAGCAACAATATCCTTGAATTCCGGTTTATAAGTAAGGAAATTTGCGAATCGAAATGGGGGCGGTCTACAACGTTCCACTTCCGGGATTCTAAGTACACAGGGAGAGTGATCGGAAATACCATTCGGCTGAAAAATAGCACCGGCCGTAGGATAGATATCAGTAAATCGAACATTCCCATAATCCTATCAATTTTTTTGAACACCCCTTTACCCTGTTTGGGCTTTTGATTCCAAGTGAATTGCATTCCAGACCTATTAACATCAATCATCTCAATCTGGTTAATACAATCCATAAACTCTCTCATGCCAATAGTAGAACTTGACGACCCAGCATATGAATCGTGAGAAAATAAAACTGAATTAAAGTCCCCCATCATGACCCAGGGCTCACCCTTGACCACCATACTATGTCTGCATAGACTAGCCCACAACTCCCTTCTATGGACATAATAATTGGCAGCATAAACAATAGAGCAGAATAGCCTCCTTTTATCAAGCTTAAAACAAATCTGAATATGCATAACCTGATCCGATTGAGCAAGAACCATAACATCCATAATGAGGGGATCCCATCCCAATATAA
Organism: Tagetes erecta; assembly: GCA_030867185.1. Classification (NCBI taxonomy): domain Eukaryota; kingdom Viridiplantae; phylum Streptophyta; class Magnoliopsida; order Asterales; family Asteraceae; genus Tagetes; species Tagetes erecta. Next base: position 61,160,106 of record CM061490.1, on the reverse strand, counting down.
TCCTGGACCCCTTCGAGCACATATTTCCATTTGACGTCCAATCCCATCTTTTAAACACACTATCACAAACCCCCGTTAGTCTATCCAATTCCACATGAGACTCCAAGATAGCACACAAACTCAACTTATTATGTCTAACAACCTGACGAACCTCCTTCTGTTTTGGGGCTCGGTTCAAACCCCTAATGTTCCAAGCGGCCATACTAACCATTGAAACCTGATGTAGAAGGAGTGCTTGCCCCTTTGAAAGTATTCTTATCCCTTAGCGAAGTAGTTTGCACAAACCTAGCCATACCATTATCCATATCAAGAACTTCATCAACATCCGAATCCGAATCCAGCTGATTAATACCATTTTCCAAATTACCCTTCGTTCTATCCTCCCCAGTTCTGTTCTCACCCTCATCCAATAGGAGACCAAATGGGTTATCAGACACGACGTTATCCACAACTAGCTCCTTCAACTTCACCCTATTCTCATTGCGCCTATCCATCTCTCTGACATCGTTTTTCCCATCTTTTTTAACCACCGGACGATATTCAAACTGCGGTTTCTTAATTAGAACTCCGTTTCTCCTGGCTGTCTTTTTATTCTTTACCTCCTTGAAACCCTCACTATCCATGTTTGAACTAGGTTTGGTGTCCTGCTTCACCTGTAAAGGACATCCATCATCATTATGACCCAACACACAACAATGGCCGCATCTAGGAGGTTTCCACTCATATTCCACCGACACCTTAGCCGACCGAAAACCATCACCCTCCAGATCAGGAACGGCAATAGTAATTTCTTCCTTAAAATCCATGTCAGCTGATATTTCAACAAGAGCTCTAGCAAAGCTGCTTCTTCCCCAAGCATTAGTACACATCGAAGTAGTAAATGAGTCAAGCAACCTAGGAGTCCCAATTTGTGAGACTAATAGGCTCAAACCTACATCCGTGTAAGCCACTAAGGGAACATCATGTAACTTTACCCAAACCGACACCGTCTTAATGTCATCTTTATGGAGCTTTGAGTTCGGAGACCAGACATTAAGAATAAGAGGTTTGTTTCGAATCATCCAAGGGCCACCTTCCAGAACATCCAACATACCTTTCCTGTCATTAAACTTGAAGAAGAAAAATCCATTCGCATTCATCATAGACTTCTGGAGACCATATTTTTTCCATTTCATACGAACATAATACTCTACCACAGGATACGCCATCCTATCCCCTAGAAAATATCCATACAACGTAAACTCCAGTTTATTACAAACTGCCCGAATTGAGTCCTTTGGAAGCACGACATCAAATCCCTGCTTCGATTCAGCATTCACCATATATCTAAAATTCACTTTTGTTCCCAATGGATCAGACACCCCAACTTTCTTTGCCATATCAGCATAGGAGTTAACAGTGTTACCCGCATGAACCCCAACATTCTCAGTCGTGTCAATATATCTAGCCGTGTCAATCCTATCAACATTAATAGCCGGGTCAATAACTCTCGCCATGTCAACAGCCGGGTCACCATGTACAGCCGTGTCAACCTGCCTAGCCATGTCAACCTTACTCGTTGTGGCGGGTCAACCTTCCTAGTTATAGCCGGGTCAACATGTACATCCATGTCACCCTTCCTAGTTGTTGCCGGGTCAACATGTAGAACTGTATCAATCTTCAAAGCCGGGTCAACACTTCTAGCCGTTTCACCAATCTTCAGACCATCCTTAGCATTATGTGACACACCCGGGTCAATAAAAGCCTCACCCTTAGTCATGTGATCATTATTTCTAACCGTGTGATCACAAACATTCGCAGCCCTAATCGTGTAAGCATTATTAATATTAGACGTGTAAACATTCTTCAAATCCCCACTAGCCGTGTAAGCATTTATAGCACTAGCCGTGTCACCCATCTTCATTTCATCCTTTTCCGTGTAAGCGTTGCCAACCTCACCCGGCTCCTCCTCAGCATTACCCGGCTCCTCCCCAACATTACCCGGCTCCCCTCCACCTTCACCAACTTTACCCGTCTCCTCCCCAACTTCACCCGTCTCATTCAGACCTTCACCCGGCTCCTTTAGGTTTTTAACCATCTCATTCGTTCTCCCCTTAGCTGAACCTGCGTCAATACCATCCGCCTTCAACATGGAACCATGTTTTCTTAACAATCCTCTCCTCGGTACCCCATCAATGTTAGTCACCTTAGCCGCCAATGAGTTCTTGCCCATCATGAATAGATCCGATCAACACAAACCCCAGAACTAACCAGATCGCAACGACTCTAATTCTTAAGAGGTTAATAGGATTCGTATCAAGAAGCTAAACTATATTCAAACAGCCGCTCTCAATTACAGACCTACTAAGCAATCAGAAATAGAACGTAGATGATCGTGGCAATAATCAGAAACATTCAGAAAAAACCCTAATCGAAAACCCTAATGCTTGCTAACAACACTCGAACAATATGGTAAGGAACCACGTTATCTCAGGGTTGTTACACAAGATCAGAATCAAATCGAACAGGTAAACAAGATAAGGAAATAGAAAATCCAATTCACGAACACAATTAAGATCATGCAAACCCTAGCTTGCCAAAATCGCCAAAATCGCCTCAATCGCCATCTCTCTTGAAAAGCATGTTCGCAACCTCTTTATGCTATATTAGCACCTTGAAAAGCACGTTAGTATAATGTAAGACGTTTTCCAACACCTAACAACATCTTAATACACCGTACGAAACCTTAAAACTCCATAATAAACCTAATGAATTCATACGAGTCCTTTGAACATCGTACAACAAGTTAGGACATCTTACGACTCTTTATGCAACATTAGCAACTCGAAAATAACGTTTGTATAATGTAGGACGCTATACAGCTCCTAAGTACACCTTACAATACTGTGCGTAAACTTAAAGCTCCATAATAAACCTAATGAATTCGTACGAGTCCTTTGAACATCGTACGACAAGTTAGGACATCTTACGACTCTTTATGCTATATTAGCACCTTGAAAAGCACGTTATTATAATGTAAGACGCCTTACAACACCTAACAACATCTTACAACACCGTACGAATCATTAAATCTCCATAATAAACCTAATGAGTTTGTAAGTGTCCTTTGAACATCGTACGACAAGTTAGGACATCTTACGACTCTTTATGCCACATTAGCAACGTGAAAAGAACGTTAGTATAATGTAGAACACCATACATCTCCTAAGTACACCTTACAATACCGTGTGTAAACTTAAAGCTCCATAATAAACCTAATGAATTCGTACGAGTCCTTTGAACATCGTACGACAAGTTAGGACATCTTATGACTCTTTATGCTATATTAGCACCTTGAAAAGCACGTTTGTATAATGTAAGACGCCTTACAACACCTAACAACATCTTACAACACCGTACGAGTCATTAAGTCTCCATAATAAACCTAATGAGTTTGTACGTGTCCTTTGAACATCGTACGACAAGTTAAGACATATTATGACTCTTTATGCCACATTAGAAACGTGAAAAGAACGTTAGTATAACGTAGAACACCATACATCTCCTAAGTACACCTTACAATACCGTGCGTAAACTTAATGCTCCATAATAAACCTAATGAATTCGTACGAGTCCTTTGAACATCGTACGATAAGTTAGGACATCTTATGACTCTTTATGCTATATTAGCACCTTGAAAAGCACGTTTGTATAATGTAAGACGCCTTACCACACCCAACAACATCTTACAACACCGTACGAAACCTCAAAACTCCATAATAAACCTAATGAATTCATACGAGTCCTTTGAACATCGTACGACAAGGTAGGACATCTTATGACCCTTTATGCTATATTAGCACCTTGAAAAGCACGTTAGTATAATGTAAGACGCTTTCCAACACCTAACAACATCTTACAACACCGTACGAAAACTTAAAACGCCATAATAAACCTAATGAATTCATACGAGTCCTTTGAACATCGTACGACAAGTTAGGACATCTTACGACTCTTTATGCTATATTAGCACCTTGAAAAGCACGTTATTATAATGTAAGACGCTTTACAACACCTAACAACGTCTTACAACACCGTACGAATCATTAAATCTCCATAATAAACCTAATGAGTTTGTACGTGTCCTTTGAACATCGTACGACAAGTTAGGACATCTTACGACTCTTTATGCAACATTAGCAACTCGAAAATAACGTTTGTATAATGTAGGACGCTATACAGCTCCTAAGTACACCTTACAATAGTGTGCGTAAACTTAAAGCTCCATAATAAACCTAATGAATTCGTACGAGTCCTTTGAACATCGTACGACAAGTTAGGACATCTTATGACTCTTTATGCTATATTAGCACCTTGAAAAGCACATTTGTATAATGTAAGACGCCTTACAACACCCAACAACATCTTACAACACAGTACGAAACCTCAAAACTCCATAATAAACCTAATGAATTCATACCAGTCCTTTGAACATCGTACGACAAGTTAGGACATCTGATGACTCTTTATGCTATATTAGCACCTTGAAAATCACGTTAGTATAATGTAAGACGCCTTAGAACACCTAACAACATCTTACAACACCGTACGAAACCTCAAAACTCTATAATAACCTAATGAATTCGTACGTGTCCTTTGAACATCTTACGACAAGTAAGGACATCTTAGGAATGTTTATGCCATATTAGCACTTTGAAAAGCACGTTAGTATAATGTAAGACGCCTTACAACACCTAACAACATCTTACAACACCGTACGAATCATTAAAACTCCATAATAAACCTAATGAATTTGTACGTGTCCTTTGACCATCGTACGACAAGTTAGGACATCTTATGACTCTTTATGCTATATTAGCACCTTGAAAAGCACATTTGTATAATGTAAGACGCCTTACAACACCCAACAACATCTTACAACACAGTACGAAACCTCAAAACTCCATAATAAACCTAATGAATTCGTACGTGTCCTTTGAACATCTTACTACAATTAAGGACATCTTATGACTCTTTATGCCATATTAGCACCTTGAAAATCACGTTAGCATAATGTTAGACGCCTTACAACACCTAGCAACATCTTACAACACCGTACAAAACCTCCAAACTCCATAATAAACCTAATGAATTCGTACGAGTCCTTTGAACATCGTACGACATGTTAGGACATCTTACGACTCTTTATGCAACATTAGCAAATCGAAAATAACGTTTGTATAATGTAGGACGCTATACAGCTCCTAAGTACACCTTACAATACCGTGAGTAAACTTAAAGCTCCATAATAAACGTAATGAATTCGTACGAGTCCTTTGAACATCGTACGACAAGTTAGGACATCGTACGACTCTTTATGCTATATTAGCACCTTGAAAAGCACGTTATTATAATGTAAGACGCCTTACAACACCTAACAACATCTTACAACACCGTACGAATCATTAAATCTCCATAATAAACCTAATGAGTTTGTAAGTGTCCTTTGAACATCGTACGACAAGTTAGGACATCTTACGACTCTTTATGCCACATTAGCAACGTGAAAAGAAAGTTAGTATAATGTAAGACGCCTTAGAACACCTAACAACATCTTACAACACCGTACGAAACCTCAAAACTCTATAATAACCTAATGAATTCGTACGTGTCCTTTGAACATCGTACGACAAGTAAGGACATCTTAGGACTGTTTATGCCATATTAGCACCTTGAAAAGCACGTTAGTATAATGTAAAACGCCTTACAACACCTAACAACATCTTACAACACCGTACGAATCATTAAAACTCCATAATAAACCTAATGAATTCGTACGTGTCCTTTGAACATCGTACGACAAGTTAGGACATCTTATGACTCTTTATGCTATATTAGCACCTTGAAAAGCACGTTAGTATAATGTAAGACGCCTTACAACACCTAACAAAACCGTACGAAACCTCAAAACTCCATAATAAACCTAATGAATTCGTGAGAGTCCTTTGAACATCGTACGACAACTTAGGACATCTTATGACTCTTTATGCTATATTAGCACCTTGAAAAGCACGTTAGTATAATGTAAGACGCCTTACAACACCTAACAACATCTTACAACACCGTACGAAACCTCAAAACTCCCCATAATAAACCTAATGAATTCGTATGTGTCCTTTGAACATCTTACTACAATTAAGGACATCTTATGACTCTTTATGCCATATTAGCACCTTGAAAAGCACGTTAGCATAATGTTAGACGCCTTACAACACCTAGCAACATCTTACAACACCGTACAAAACCTCCAAACTCCATAATAAACCTAATGAATTCGTACGAGTCCTTTGAACATCGTACGACATGTTAGGACATCTTACGACTCTTTATGCAACATTAGCAACTCGAAAATAACGTTTGTATAATGTAGGACGCTATACAGCTCCTAAGTACACCTTACAATACCGTGAGTAAACTTAAAGCTCCATAATAAACGTAATGAATTCGTACGAGTCCTTTGAACATCGTACGACAAGTTAGGACATCTTACGACTCTTTATGCTATATTAGCACCTTGAAAAGCACGTTATTATAATGTAAGACGCCTTACAACACCTAACAACATCTTACAACACCGTACGAATCATTAAATCTCCATAATAAACCTAATGAGTTTGTAAGTGTCCTTTGAACATCGTACGACAAGTTAGGACATCTTACGACTCTTTATGCCACATTAGCAACGTGAAAAGAAAGTTAGTATAATGTAAGACGCCTTAGAACACCTAACAACATCTTACAACACGGTACGAAACCTCAAAACTCTATAATAACCTAATGAATTCGTACGTGTCCTTTGAACATCGTACGACAAGTAAGGACATCTTAGGACTGTTTATGCCATATTAGCACCTTGAAAAGCACGTTAGTATAATGTAAAACGCCTTACAACACCTAACAACATCTTACAACACCGTACGAATCATTAAAACTCCATAATAAACCTAATGAATTCGTACGTGTCCTTTGAACATCGTACGACAAGTTAGGACATCTTATGACTCTTTATGCTATATTAGCACCTTGAAAAGCACGTTAGTATAATGTAAGACGCCTTACAACACCTAACAAAACCGTACGAAACCTCAAAACTCCATAATAAACCTAATGAATTCGTGAGAGTCCTTTGAACATCGTACGACAACTTAGGACATCTTATGACTCTTTATGCTATATTAGCACCTTGAAAAGCACGTTAGTATAATGTAAGACGCCTTACAACACCTAACAACATCTTACAACACCGTACGAAACCTCAAAACTCCCCATAATAAACCTAATGAATTCGTACGTGTCCTTTGAACATCTTACTACAATTAAGGACATCTTATGACTCTTTATGCCATATTAGCACCTTGAAAAGCACGTTAGCATAATGTTAGACGCCTTACAACACCTAGCAACATCTTACAACACCGTACAAAACCTCCAAACTCCATAATAAACCTAATGAATTCGTACGAGTCCTTTGAACATCGTACGACATGTTAGGACATCTTACGACTCTTTATGCAACATTAGCAACTCGAAAATAACGTTTGTATAATGTAGGACGCTATACAGCTCCTAAGTACACCTTACAATACCGTGCGTAAACTTAAAGCTCCATAATAAACCTAATGAATTCGTACGAGTCCTTTGAACATCGTACGACAAGTTAGGACATCTTACGACTCTTTATGCCACATTAGCAACGTGAAAAGAACGTTAGTATAATGTAGAACACCATACATCTCCTAAGTACACCTTACAATACCGTGCGTAAACTTAAAGCTCCATAATAAACCTAATGAATTCGTACGAGTCCTTTGAACATCGTACGACAAGTTAGGACATCTTATGACTCTTTATGCAACATTAGCATCTCGAAAATAACGTTTGTATAATGTAGGACGCTATACAGCTCCTAAGTACACCTTACAATACCGTGAGTAAACTTAAAGCTCCGTAATAAACCTAATGAATTCGTACGAGTTCTTTGAACATCGTACGACAAGTTAGGACATCTTATGACTCTTTATGCTATATTAGCACCTTGAAAAGCACATTTGTATAATGTAAGACGCCTTACAACACCCAACAACATCTTACAACACCGTACGAAACCTCAAAACTCCATAATAAACCTAATGAATTCATACCAGTCCTTTGAACATCGTACGACAAGTTAGGACATCTGATGACTCTTTATGCTATATTAGCACCTTGAAAATCACGTTAGTATAATGTAAGACTCCTTAGAACACCTAACAACATCTTACAACACCGTACGAAACCTCAAAACTCTATAATAACCTAATGAATTTGTACGTGTCCTTTGAACATCGTACGACAAGTTAGGACATCTTATGACTCTTTATGCTATATTAGCACCTTGAAAAGCACGTTAGTATAATGTAAGACGCCTTACAACACCTAACAAAACCGTACGAAACCTCAAAACTCCATAATAAACCTAATGAATTCGTGAGAGTCCTTTAAACATCGTACGACAACTTAGGACATCTTATGACTCTTTATGCTATATTAGCACCTTGAAAAGCACGTTAGTATAATGTAAGACGCCTTACAACACCTAACAACATCTTACAACACCGTACGAAACCTCAAAACTCCCCATAATAAACCTAATGAATTCGTACGTGTCCTTTGAACATCTTACTACAATTAAGGACATCTTATGACTCTTTATGCCATATTAGCACCTTGAAAAGCACGTTAGCATAATGTTAGACGCCTTACAACACCTAGCAACATCTTACAACACCGTACAAAACCTCCAAACTCCATAATAAACCTAATGAATTCGTACGAGTCCTTTGAACATCGTACGACATGTTAGGACATCTTACGACTCTTTATGCAACATTAGCAACTCGAAAATAACGTTTGTATAATGTAGGACGCTATACAGCTCCTAAGTACACCTTACAATACCGTGAGTAAACTTAAAGCTCCATAATAAACGTAATGAATTCGTACGATTCCTTTGAACATCGTACGACAAGTTAGGACATCTTACGACTCTTTATGCTATATTAGCACCTTGAAAAGCTCGTTATTATAATGTAAGACGCCTTACAACACCTAACAACATCTTACAACACCGTACGAATCATTAAATCTCCATAACAAACCTAATGAGTTTGTAAGTGTCCTTTGAACATCGTACGACAAGTTAGGACATCTTACGACTCTTTATGCCACATTAGCAACGTGGAAAGAACGTTAGTATAATGTAGAACACCATACATCTCCTAAGTACACCTTACAATACCGTGCGAAAACTTAAAGCTCTATAATAAACCTAATGACTTCGTACGAGTCCTTTGAACATCGTACGACAAGTTAGGACATCTTATGACTCTTTATGCAACATTAGCAACTCGAAAATAACGTTTGTATAATGTAGGACGCTATACAGCTCCTAAGTACACCTTACAATACCGTGAGTAAACTTAAAGCTCCGTAATAAACCTAATTAATTCGTACGAGTCCTTTGAACATCGTACGACAAGTTAGGACATCTTACGACTCTTTATGCTATATTAGCACCTTGAAAAGCACGTTATTATAATGTAAGACGCCTTACAACACCTAACAACATCTTACAACACCGTACGAATCATTAAATTTCCATAATAAACCTAATGAGTTTGTAAGTGTCCATTGAACATCGTACGACAAGTTAGGACATCTTACGACTCTTTATGCCACATTAGCAACGTGAAAAGAACGTTAGTATAATGTAGAACACCATACATCTCCTAAGTACACCTTACAATACCGTGCGTAAACTTAAAGCTCCATAATAAACCTAATGAATTCGTACGAGTCCTTTGAACATCGTACGACAAGTTAGGACATCTTATGACTCTTTATGCTATATTAGCACCTTGAAAAGCACGTTTGTATAATGTAAGACGCCTTACAACACCTAACAACATCTTACAACACCGTACGAGTCATTAAATCTCCATAATAAACCTAATGAGTTTGTACGTGTCCTTTGAACATCGTACAACAAGTTAGGACATCTTACGACTCTTTATGCCACATTAGAAACGTGAAAAGAACGTTAGTATAATGTAGAATACCATACATCTCCTAAGTACACCTTACAATACCGTGCGTAAACTTAAAGCTCCATAATAAACCTAATGAATTCGTACGAGTCCTTTGAACATCGTACGACAAGTTAGGACATCTTACGACTCTTTATGCCACATTAGCGACGTGAAAAGAACGTTAGTATAATGTAGAACACCATACATCTCCTAAGTACACCTTAAAGATCCGTGCGTAAACTTAAAGCTCCATAATAAACCTAATGAATTCGTACGAGTCCTTTGAACATCGTACGCCAAGTAAGGACATCTTATGACTCTTTATGCCATATTAGCACCTTGAAAAGCATGTTAGTATAATGTAAGACGCCTTACAACACCCAACAACATCTTACAACACCGTACGAAACCTCAAAACTCCATAATAAACCTAATGAATTCATACGAGTCCTTTGAACATCGTACGACAAGTTAGGACATCTGATGACTCTTTATGCTATATTAGCACCTTGAAAATCACGTTAGTATAATGTAAGACGCCTTAGAACACCTAACAACATCTTACAACACCGTACGAAACCTCAAAACTCTATAATAACCTAATGAATTCGTACGTGTCCTTTGAACATCGTACGACAAGTAAGGACATCTTAGGACTGTTTATGCCATATTAGCACCCTGAAAAGCACGTTAGTATAATGTAAGACGCCTTACAACACCTAACAACATCTTACAACACCGTACGAATCATTAAAACTCCATAATAAACCTAATGAATTCGTACGTGTCCTTTGAACATCGTACGTCAAGTTAGGACATCTTATGACTCTTTATGCTATATTAGCACCTTGAAAAGCACGTTAGTATAATGTAAGACGCCTTACAACACCTAATAACACCGTACGAAACCTCAAAACTCCATAATAAACCTAATGAGTTCGTACGAGTCCTTTGAACATCGTACGACAAGTTAGGACATCTTACGACTCTTTATGCCACATTAGCAACGTGAAAAGAACGTTAGTATAATGTAGAACACCATACATCTCCTAAGTACACCTTACAATACCGTGCGTAAACTTAAAGCTCCATAATAAACCTAATGAATTCGTACGAGTCCTTTGAACATCGTACGACAAGTTAGGACATCTTATGACTCTTTATGCTATATTAGCACCTTGAAAAGCACGTTTGTATAATGTAAGACGCCTTACAACACCTAACAACATCTTACAACACCGTACGAGTCATTAAATCTCCATAATAAACCTAATGAGTTTGTACGTGTCCTTTGAACATCGTACAACAAGTTAGGACATCTTACGACTCTTTATGCCACATTAGAAACGTGAAAAGAACGTTAGTATAATGTAGAATACCATACATCTCCTAAGTACACCTTACAATACCGTGCGTAAACTTAAAGCTCCATAATAAACCTAATGAATTCGTACGAGTCCTTTGAACATCGTACTACAAGTTAGGACATCTTACGACTCTTTATGCCACATTAGCAACGTGAAAAGAACGTTAGTATAATGTAGAACACCATACATCTCCTAAGTACACCTTCAAGTTCCGTGCGTAAACTTAAAGCTCCATAATAAACCTAATGAATTCGTACGAGTCCTTTGAACATCGTACGCCAAGTAAGGACATCTTATGACTCTTTATGCCATATTAGCACCTTGAAAAGCATGTTAGTATAATGTAAGACGCCTTACAACACCCAACAACATCTTACAACACCGTACGAAACCTCAAAACTCCATAATAAACCTAATGAATTCATACGAGTCCTTTGAACATCGTACGACAAGTTAGGACATCTGATTACTCTTTATGCTATATTAGCACCTTGAAAATCACGTTAGTATAATGTAAGACGCCTTAGAACACCTAACAACATCTTACAACACCGTACGAAACCTCAAAACTCTATAATAACCTAATGAATTCGTACGTGTCCTTTGAACATCGTACGACAAGTAAGGACATCTTAGGACTGTTTATGCCATATTAGCACCCTGAAAAGCACGTTAGTATAATGTAAGACGCCTTACAACACCTAACAACATCTTACAACACCGTACGAATCATTAAAACTCCATAATAAACCTAATGAATTCGTACGTGTCCTTTGAACATCGTACGACAAGTTAGGACATCTTATGACTCTTTATGCTATATTAGCACCTTGAAAAGCACGTTAGTATAATGTAAGACGCCTTACAACACCTAACAACACCGTACGAAACCTCAAAACTCCATAATAAACCTAATGAGTTCGTACGAGTCCTTTGAACATCGTACGACAAGTTAGGACATCTTACGACTCTTTATGCCACATTAGCAACGTGAAAAGAACGTTAGTATATTGTAGAACACCATACATCTCCTAAGTACACCTTACAATACCGTGCGTAAACTTAAAGCTCCATAATAAACCTAATGAATTCGTACGAGTCCTTTGAACATCGTACGACAAGTTAGGACATCTTATGACTCTTTATGCTATATTAGCACCTTGAAAAGCACGTTTGTATAATGTAAGACGCCTTACAACACCTAACAACATCTTACAACACCGTACGAGTAATTAAATCTCCATAATAAACTTAATGAGTGTGTACGTGTCCTTTGAACATCGTACGACAAGTTAGGACATCTTACTACTCTTTATGCCACATTAGAAACGTGAAAAGAACGTTAGTATAATGTAGAACACCATACATCTCCTAAGTACACCTTACAATACCGTGCGTAAACTTAAAGCTCCATAATAAACCTAATGAATTCGTACGAGGCCTTTGAACATCGTACGACTCTTTATGCCACATTAGCAACGTGAAAAGAACGTTAGTATAATGTAGAACACCATACATCTCCTAAGTACACCTTAAAATTCCGTGCGTAAACTTAAAACTCCATAATAAACCTAATGAATTCGTACGAGTCCTTTGAACATCGTACGCCAAGTAAGGACATCTTATGACTCTTTATGCCATATTAGCACCTTGAAAAGCATGTTAGTATAATGTAAGACGCCTTACAACACCCAACAACATCTTACAACACTGTACGAAACCTCAAAACTCCATAATAAACCTAATGAATTCATACGAGTCCTTTGAACATCGTACGACAACTTAGGACATCTTATGACTCTTTATGCTATATTAGCACCTTGAGAAGCACGTTAGTATAATGTAAGACGCCTTACAACACCTAACAACATCTTACAACACCGTACGAAACCTCAAAACTCCCCATAATAAACCTAATGAATTCGTACGTGTCCTTTGAACATCGTACGACAATTAAGGACATCTTATGACTCTTTATGCCATATTAGCACCTTGAAAAGCACGTTAGTATAATGTTAGACGCCTTACAACACCTAACAACATCTTACAACACCGTACAAAACCTCAAAACTCCATAATAAACCTAATGAATTCGTACGAGTCCTTTGAACATCGTACGACAAGTTAGGACATCTTACGACTCTTTATGCAACATTAGCAACTCGAAAATAACGTTTGTATAATGTAGGACGCTATACAGCTCCTAACTACACCTTACAATACCGTGCGTAAACTTAAAGCTCCATAATAAACCTAATGAAATCGTACGAGTCCTTTGAACATCGTACGACAAGTTAGGACATCTTATGACTCTTTATGCTATATTAGCACCTTGAAAAGCACGTTTGTATATTGTAAGACGCCTTACAACACCTAACAACATCTTACAACACCGTACGAGTCATTAAATCTCCATAATAAACCAAATGAGTTTGTACGTGTCCTTTGAACATCGTACGACAAGTTAGGACATCTTACGACTCTTTATGCCACATTAGAAACGTGAAAAGAACGTTAGTATAATGTAGAACACCATACATCTCCTAAGTACACCTTACAATACCGTGCGTAAACTTAAAGCTCCATAATAAACCTAATGTATTCGTACGAGTCCTTTGAACATCGTACGACAAGTTAGGACATCTTACGACTCTTTATGCCACATTAGCAACGTGAAAAGAACGTTAGTATAATGTAGAACACCATACATCTCCTAAGTACACCTTAAAATTCCGTGCGTAAACTTAAATCTCCATAATAAACCTAATGAATTCGTACGAGTCCTTTGAACATCGTACGCCAAGTAAGGACATCTTATGACTCTTTATGCCATATTAGCACCTTGAAAAGCATGTTAGTATAATGTAAGACGCCTTACAACACCCAACAACATCTTACAACACCATACGAAACCTCAAAACTCCATAATAAACCTAATGAATTCATACGAGTCCTTTGAACATCGTACGACAACTTAGGACATCTTATGACTCTTTATGCTATATAAGCACCTTGAAAAGCACGTTAGTATAATGTAAGACGCCTTACAACACCTAACAACATCTTACAACACCGTACGAAACCTCAAAACTCCCCATAATAAACCTAATGAATTCGTACGTGTCCTTTGAACATCGTACGACAATTAAGGACATCTTATGACTCTTTATGCCATATTAGCACCTTGAAAAGCACGTTAGTATAATGTTAGACGCCTTACAACACCTAACAACATCTTACAACACCGTACAAAACCTCAAAACACCATAATAAACCTAACGAATTCGTACGAGTCCTTTGAACATCGTACGACAAGTTAGGACATCTTACGACTCTTTATGCAACATTAGCAACTCGAAAATAATGTTTGTAAAAAGTAGGACGCTATACAGCTCCTAAGTACACCTTACAATACCGTGCGTAAACTTAAAGCTCCATAATAAACCTAATGAATTTGTACGAGTCCTTTGAACATCGTACGACAAGTTAGGACCTCTTACGACTCTTTATGCTATATTTTTTGGGTAAAGGGTTACCCCGGTGATTCTATTATAAAGACAACCGTCAGTGAAGTACAAGTAGTGAGGAAGTATTCCACACTAGTTCATATATGGGACAGACCCCACATATGTGAACAAAAAAACAAATCAAACAAACCAAGACAACCGAACAAACTAGCCTACCACAATTAATGACATAAATAAAAATCTAAACAAAAAACTGTTCATCATCCGCCATCATAAAAAATGTAGGTTCCATCCCAAGAGCACCTCCGAACCTTAAGCCAACCAAACAACTCCTTAGTAGTCCAGAATGTCAGACAAACCATTTACACCAGATGTAGAAGGAGTATTTGACCTTTTAGTGGACGATGGAGATTCTAGGCCCATGGCCATGCTCATCATAAATCTAGCCATCCCATTATCTACCTCTAGAACCTCATCCACCTCTGAGTCTGAGTCCAACTTAGAAATTTCACTGTCTTGTTTCCCTACCACCTTACTCGTAGTCGGTTCTACAAACTTTTCTTCCGCTAAAGCCTCAAATGGGTTCGATGTAGCTAGATCAGATTTAGCTATATTTGAACTACCCTTAGCATTCAAAGTATCAATCCTAGTCAACTGCTTTGTAACATTCTGCACTTCCTTCCCTTTTTTATTGACTGGACGGTACTCAAATTGGGGTTTTTTTAGAGGAACCCCAAATTTCCTAGCAGCCTTCTTACCCTTCACTTCATTAAACCCATCACCATTTTCTATAGCATTTGAATTTTGCTCATGCTTAGTCACATTTGGGCATCCAGCATCAATATGGCCAAAGACACAACATTGACCACATCTTGGAGGCTTCCATTCATACTCAACAGAAACCTTTGTAGATCCAAACTCATCCGCTTCTAATTCCGGAATAGCAATAGATAACTCCTCCTTAAAACCCGATTCCGCCGAGATCTCAACCAAAGCTCTCGCAAAACTACCTCTACCCCATGCATTTGCACACATGGAGCTTGTGAAAGAATCCAGTAGTTTTGGGGTCCCAATTTGCGAAAACAATAGACTCAACCCAACATCAGAATATGCTACTAGTGGGATATCATGTAACTTTACCCAGACGGACACGTTCTTGATATCATCCTTCTGTAACTTAGTGGTAGGGGACCACACATTCAGAATAATTGGCTTATTACGGATTATCCAAGGACTTGCTTCAATCACATCCATCATCCCCTTGCGATCATTAAACTTAAAGAAGAAAAATCCATTTGCATTCATCATTGATTTTTGCAGGCCATATCTTTTCCAATGTGTTTTAGCAAAGAATTCAACCACTGGATAGGCTACTCTGTCGCCCAAAAAATATCCATACAGTGTAAATTCGAGCTTATTACAAACCATACGCATCGTCTCTTTCGGTAAAACAACATCAAACCCTTGTTTCTTTTCATCATTCTCCATGTAACAGAACTTAACTGGTGTTGTAGATACATCAGATTTCGGTTGAACAATAGCAGCATAAGACAGCCCCATTGCACTCAGCTCATGTTTCACATCAGCCTTGGACGTATGAGACACCTTAGAGTTGTCATTAGCCGCATGAGCATAAGGATTAACCGCCTGAGAAAAGTTAGTTGCATGAACAACATTGGACGGGTCACCCTTAGCCGTGTCAGACTTGGACGGGTCAACACTAGCCGCATGAGACGAATCAGAAATAGTAGGAGACTTAGTCGTGTGAGTATGACCAGCCTCCTGATTCCTCTTAGCTGTGTCAGCCTTTAGAGGCAAATTAGGGTTTATAGACGAAACCCTAGTTGCCTCTTCCTTCTTCAACAAATTACAACGTGGATTACCATCAATCTTTAACACCTTACTAGCCAAATTACTGCCCTCCATACTCTTTTTTATAATCAGAAACGAATCTGATCGTAAAAACAAAGAACCGGCCAAACCCTAATTATCCATACGAAATTAGGGTTTTAATAACCAAGAAATATGGAGAAAAACGGCCAAGATCAAGAAAAACGAATTAAATAACCAATCCAAGATTCAAGAACCAAGAAACAAGAATCAAAATTCAAGAAACAAGAATCAAGAATCAAGATTTATGAAGCATCAATTTCGAATCTTGAAACCCTAATCAAGAATCAAGAATCAAGAACAGGAACCACAAGAAACCGTAATCTAGGATCAAGAATCAAGATCAAGAATCAATCAAGAATCTTGAAACCCTAGCGAACCCAAAATCACCAAAATCGCCCAGCTCCCGTCGTATGGCCTCTATATGCCCCCACTCTGTATGCCTTATTAGACCCTTGAAAAGCACATTAGTTTCTCTTTATTGGGTCACTTAGATATCTGACCCACACAAGGCCAGACTTGATGTATCCAGTTGGCTACTTAAGTAGATTCATGCAGGAACCAGAAGTTGCTCATATGAAGGCAGTTAAGCACATCCTGAGATATGTAAAGGGTACAATGCATTATGGGGTCAGGTACAGGAAAGGTAAACGAGAAGGGCTGATTGGGTTTAGTGACAGTGATTACTCTAATTGTGATGGAGATGGTAAAAATACAACTGGACATGTGTTCTACTATAATGGGTCACCTGTCACTTGGTGCTCTCAGAAACAGTCCACTGTAGCTCTATCAAGTTGTGAAGCTGAATTCATAGCTGCTACATCAGCAGCATGTCAGGCATTGTGGTTACATGGGTTACTTGAAGAAATCACTGATGAAGCACAAGAAGTTGCAGAGATTAAAGTTGATAATCAGTCAGCATTAGCCTTGATGAGAAATCCTGTCTTTCATGGTAAATCTAAGCACTTTGAGACGAAATATTACTTCATTCGTGATTGCATAAGGAAGGGTCAACTTCAAGTTGAATATGTTAATGGAAATATGCAAAGAGCCGATATGTTGACCAAGGCTTGCCAAAGTTAAAATTTGCTGAAATGAGAGTGTTGATTGGTGTTGAAGACTTAAGCAAGGAGGTTTGAAATTAGGGGGAGTATGTTAGACTAATTTCATTGTAAAGTCAGTATATAGAGAAGTCAATAAAGTCAATGGTTGGTTATGGTTAGTTGTAACTGATTGTGAATGTTGTTAAGCTCTGATACCAAATGAAGTTTTGGTTACCAGGAAATTAAGAAGAAGATTGAACAAAGCAAACTGGCAAATGTATTATTGAGTGAAAAGCACCTTGAAAAGCACCTTATGCTATATTAGCACCTTGAAAAGCACGTTATTATAATGTAAGACGCCTTACAACACCTAACAACATCTTACAACACCGTACGAATCATTAAATCTCCATAATAAACCTAATGAGTTTGTAAGTGTCCTTTGAACATCCTACGACAAGTTAGGACATCTTACGACTCTTTACGCCACATTAGCAACGTGAAAAGAACGTTAGTATAATGTAGAACACCATACATCTCCTAAGTACACCTTACAATACCGTGCGTAAACTTAAAGCTCCAAAATAAACCTAATGAATTCGTACGAGTCCTTTGAACATTGTACGACAAGTTAGGACATCTTATGACTCTTTATGCTATATTAGCACCTTGAAAAGCACGTTTGTATAATGTAAGACGCCTTACAACACCTAACAACATCTTACAACATCGTACGAGTCATTAAATCTCCATAATAAACCTAATGAGTTTGTACGTGTCCTTTGAACATCGTACGACAAGTTAGGACATCTTACGAATCTTTATGCCACATTAGAAACGTGAAAAGAACGTTAGTATAATGTAGAACACCATACATCTCCTAAGTACACCTTACCATACCGTGCGTAAACTTAAAGCTCCATAATAAACCTAATGAATTCGTACGAGTCCTTTGAACATCGTACGACAAGTTAAGACATCTTACGACTCTTTATGCCATGTTAGCACCTTGAAACTCCATAATAAACCGAATGAATTCATACGTGTCCTTTGAACATCGTACGCCAAGTAAGGACATCTGATGACTCTTTATGCTATATTAGCACCTTGAAAATCACGTTAGTATAATGTAAGACGCCTTACAACACCTAACAACATCTTACAACACCGTACGAATCATTAAAACTCCATAATAGAGCTAATGAATTCGTACGTGTCCTTTGAACATCGTACGCCAAGTAAGGACATCTTATGACTCTTTATGCCATATTAGCACCTTGAAAAGCATGTTAGTATAATGTAAGACGCCTTACAACACCCACCAACATCTTACAACACCGTACGAAACCTCAAAACTCCATAATAAACCTAATGAATTCATACGAGTCCTTTGAACATCGTACGACAACTTAGGACATCTTATGACTCTTTATGCTATATTAGCACCTTGAAAAGCACGTTAGTATAATGTAAGACGCCTTACAACACCTAACAACATCTTACAACACCGTACGAAACCTCAAAACTCCCCATAATAAACCTAATGAATCCGTACGTGTCCTTTGAACATCGTACGACAATTAAGGACATCTTATGACTCTTTATGCCATATTAGCACCTTGAAAAGCACGTTAGTATAATGTTAGACGCCTTACAACACCTAACAACATCTTACAACACCGTACAAAACCTCAACACTCCATAATAAACCTAATGAATTCGTACGAGTCCTTTGAACATCGTACGACAAGTTAGGACATCTTACGACTCTTTATGCAACATTAGCAACTAGAAAATAACGTTTGTATAATGTAGGACGCTATACAGCTCCTAAGTACACCTTACAATACCGTGCGTAAACTTAAAGCTCCATAATAAACCTAATGAATTCGTACGAGTCCTTTGAACATCGTACGACAAGTTAGGACATCTTACGACTCTTTATGCTATATTAGCACCTTGAAAAGCACGTTATTATAATGTAAGACGCCTTACAACACCTAACAACATCTTACAACACCGTACGAATCATTAAATCTCCATAATAAACCTAATGAGTTTGTAAGTGTCCTTTGAACATCGTACGACAAGTTAGGACATCTTACGACTCTTTCTGCCACATTAGCAACGTGAAAAGAACGTTAGTATAATGTAGAACACCATACATCGCCTAAGTACACCTTACAATACCGTGCGTAAACTTAAAGCTCCATAATAAACCTAATGAATTCGTACGAGTCCTTTGAACATCGTACGAGAAGTTAGGACATGTTATGACTCTTTAAGCTATATTAGCACCTTGAAAAGCACGTTTGTATAATGTAAGACGCCTTACAACACCTAACAACATCTTACAATACCGTACGAGTCATTAAATCTCCATTATAAACCTAATGAGTTTGTACGTGTCCTTTGAACATCGTACGACAAGTTTGGACATCTTACGACTCTTTATGCCACATTAGAAACGTGAAAAGAACGTTAGTATAATGTAGAACACCATACATCTCCTAAGTACACCTTACAATACCGTGCGTAAACTAAAAGCTCCATAATAAACCTAATGAATTCGTACGAGTCCTTTGAACATAGTACGACAAGTTAGGACATCTTATGACTCTTTATGCTATATTAGCACCTTGAAAAGCACGTTTGTATAATGTAAGACGCCTTACAACACCTAACAACATCTTACAACACCGTACGAGTCATTAAATCTCCATTATAAACCTAATGAGTTTGTACGTGTCCTTTGAACATCGTACGACAAGTTTGGACATCTTACGACTCTTTATGCCACATTAGAAATTTGAAAAGAACGTTAGTATAATGTAGAACACCATACATCTCCTAAGTACACCTTACAATACCGTGCGTAAACTTAAAGCTCCATAATAAACCTAATGAATTCGTACGAGTCCTTTGAACATCGTACGACAAGTTAGGACATCTTATGACTCTTTATGCTATATTAGCACCTTGAAAAGCACGTTTGTATAATGTAAGACGCCTTACAACACCTAACAACATCTTACAACACCGTACGAAACCTCAAAACTCCCCATAATAAACCTAATGAATTCGTACGTGTCCTTTGAACATCGTACGACAATTAAGGACATCTTATGACTCTTTATGCCATATTAGCACCTTGAAAAGCACGTTAGTATAATGTTAGACGCCTTACAACACCTAACAACATCTTACAACACCGTACAAAACCTCAACACTCCATAATAAACCTAATGAATTCGTACGAGTCCTTTGAACATCGTACGACAAGTTAGGACATCTTACGACTCTTTATGCAACATTAGCAACTCGAAAATAACGTTTGTATAATGTAGGACGCTATACAGCTCCTAAGTACACCTTACAATACCGTGCGTAAACTTAAAGCTCCATAATAAACCTAATGAATTCGTACGAGTCCTTTGAACATCGTACGACAAGTTAGGACATCTTATGACTCTTTATGCTATATTAGCACCTTGAAAAGCACGTTTGTATATTGTAAGACGCCTTACAACACCTAACAACATCTTACAACACCGTACGAGTCATTAAATCTCCATAATAAACCAAATGAGTTTGTACGTGTCCTTTGAACATCGTACGACAAGTTAGGACATCTTACGACTCTTTATGCCACATTAGAAACGTGAAAAGAACGTTAGTATAATGTAGAACACCATACATCTCCTAAGTACACCTTACAATACCGTGCGTAAACTTAAAGCTCCATAATAAACCTAATGTATTCGTACGAGTCCTTTGAACATCGTACGACAAGTTAAGACATCTTACGACTCTTTATGCCACATTAGCTACGTGAAAAGAACGTTAGTATAATGTAGAACACCATACATCTCCTAAGTACACCTTAAAATTCCGTGCGTAAACTTAAAGCTCCATAATAAACCTAATGAATTCGTACGAGTCCTTTGAACATCGTACGCCAAGTAAGGACATCTTATGACTCTTTATGCCATATTAGCACCTTGAAAAGCATGTTAGTATAATGTAAGACGCCTTACAACACCCAACAACATCTTACAACACCATACGAAACCTCAAAACTCCATAATAAACCTAATGAATTCATACGAGTCCTTTGAACATCGTACGACAACTTAGGACATCTTATGACTCTTTATGCTATATTAGCACCTTGAAAAGCACGTTAGTATAATGTAAGACGCCTTACAACACCTAACAACATCTTACAACACCGTACGAAACCTCAAAACTCCCCATAATAAACCTAATGAATTCGTACGTGTCCTTTGAACATCGTACGACAATTAAGGACATCTTATGACTCTTTATGCCATATTAGCACCTTGAAAAACACGTTAGTATAATGTTAGACGCCTTACAACACCTAACAACATCTTACAACACCGTACAAAACCTCAAAACACCATAATAAACCTAACGAATTCGTACGAGTCCTTTGAACATCGTACGACAAGTTAGGACATCTTACGACTCTTTATGCAACATTAGCAACTCGAAAATAACGTTTGTATAATGTAGGATGCTATACAGCTCCTAAGTACACCTTACAATACCGTGCGTAAACTTAAAGCTCCATAATAAACCTAATGAATTTGTACGAGTCCTTTGAACATCGTACGACAAGTTAGGACATCTTACGACTCTTTATGCTATATTTTTTGGGTAAAGGGTTACCCCGGTGATTCTATTATAAAGACAACCGTCAGTGAAGTACAAGTAGTGAGGAAGTATTCCACACTAGTTCATATATGGGACAGACCCCACATATGTGAACAAAAAAACAAATCAAACAAACCAAGACAACCAAACAAACTAGCCTACCACAATTAATGACATAAATAAAAATCTAAACAAAAAACTGTTCATCATCCGCCATCATAAAAAATGTAGGTTCCATCCCAAGAGCACCTCCGAACCTTAAGCCAACCAAACAACTCCTTAGTAGTCCAGAATGTCAGACAAACCATTTACACCAGATGTAGAAGGAGTATTTGACCTTTTAGTGGACCATGGAGATTCTAGGCCCATGGCCATGCTCATCATAAATCTAGCCATCCCATTATCTACCTCTAGAACCTCATCCACCTCTGAGTCTGAGTCCAACTTAGAAATTTCACTGTCCTGTTTCCCTACCACCTTACTCGTAGTCGGTTCTACAAACTTTTCTTCCGCTAAAGCCTCAAATGGGTTCGATGTAGCTAGATCAGATTTAGCTATATTTGAACTACCCTTAGCATTCAAAGTATCAATCCTAGTCAACTGCTTTGTAACATTCTGCACTTCCTTCCCTTTTTTATTGACTGGACGGTACTCAAATTGGGGTTTTTTTAGAGGAACCCCAAATTTCCTAGCAGCCTTCTTACCCTTCACTTCATTAAACCCATCACCATTTTCTATAGCATTTGAATTTTGCTCATGCTTAGTCACATTTGGGCATCCAGCATCAATATGGCCAAAGACACAACATTGACCACATCTTGGAGGCTTCCATTCATACTCAACAGAAACCTTTGCAGATCCAAACTCATCCGCTTCTAATTCCGGAATAGCAATAGATAACTCCTCCTTAAAACCCGATTCGGCCGAGATCTCAACCAAAGCTCTCGCAAAACTACCTCTACCCCATGCATTTGCACACATGGAGCTTGTGAAAGAATCCAGTAGTTTTGGGGTCCCAATTTGCGAAAACAATAGACTCAACCCAACATCAGAATATGCTACTAGTGGGATATCATGTAACTTTACCCAGACGGACACGTTCTTGATATCATCCTTCTGTAACTTAGTGGTAGGGGACCACACATTCAGAATAATTGGCTTATTACGGATTATCCAAGGACTTGCTTCAATCACATCCATCATCCCCTTGCGATCATTAAACTTAAAGAAGAAAAATCCATTTGCATTCATCATTGATTTTTGCAGGCCATATCTTTTCCAATGTGTTTTAGCAAAGAATTCAACCACTGGATAGGCTACTCTGTCGCCCAAAAAATATCCATACAGTGTAAATTCGAGCTTATTACAAACCATACGCATCGTCTCTTTCGGTAAAACAACATCAAACCCTTGTTTCTTTTCATCATTCTCCATGTAACAGAACTTAACTGGTGTTGTAGATACATCAGATTTCGGTTGAACAATAGCAGCATAAGACAGCCCCATTGCACTCAGCTCATGTTTCACATCAGCCTTGGACGTATGAGACACCTTAGAGTTGTCATTAGCCGCATGAGCATAAGGATTAACCGCCTGAGAAAAGTTAGTTGCATGAACAACATTGGACGGGTCACCCTTAGCCGTGTCAGACTTGGACGGGTCAACACTAGCCGCATGAGACGAATCAGAAATAGTAGGAGACTTAGTCGTGTGAGTATGACCAGCCTCCTGATTCCTCTTAGCCGTGTCAGCCTTTAGAGGCAAATTAGGGTTTATAGACGAAACCCTAGTTGCCTCTTCCTTCTTCAACAAATTACAACGTGGATTACCATCAATCTTTAACACCTTACTAGCCAAATTACTGCCCTCCATACTCTTTTTTATAATCAGAAACGAATCTGATCGTAAAAACAAAGAACCGGCCAAACCCTAATTATCCATACGAAATTAGGGTTTTAATAACCAAGAAATATGGAGAAAAACGGCCAAGATCAAGAAAAACGAATTAAATAACCAATCCAAGATTCAAGAACCAAGAAACAAGAATCAAAATTCAAGAAACAAGAATCAAGAATCAAGATTTATGAAGCATCAATTTCGAATCTTGAAACCCTAATCAAGAATCAAGAATCAAGAACAGGAACCACAAGAAACCGTAATCTAGGATCAAGAATCAAGATCAAGAATCAATCAAGAATCTTGAAACCCTAGCGAACCCAAAATCACCAAAATCGCCCAGCTCCCGTCGTATGGCCTCTATATGCCCCCACTCTGTATGCCTTATTAGACCCTTGAAAAGCACATTAGTTTCTCTTTATTGGGTCACTTAGATATCTGACCCACACAAGGCCAGACTTGATGTATCCAGTTGGCTACTTAAGTAGATTCATGCAGGAACCAGAAGTTGCTCATATGAAGGCAGTTAAGCACATCCTGAGATATGTAAAGGGTACAATGCATTATGGGGTCAGGTACAGGAAAGGTAAACGAGAAGGGCTGATTGGGTTTAGTGACAGTGATTACTCTAATTGTGATGGAGATGGTAAAAATACAACTGGACATGTGTTCTACTATAATGGGTCACCTGTCACTTGGTGCTCTCAGAAACAGTCCACTGTAGCTCTATCAAGTTGTGAAGCTGAATTCATAGCTGCTACATCAGCAGCATGTCAGGCATTGTGGTTACATGGGTTACTTGAAGAAATCACTGATGAAGCACAAGAAGTTGCAGAGATTAAAGTTGATAATCAGTCAGCATTAGCCTTGATGAGAAATCCTGTCTTTCATGGTAAATCTAAGCACTTTGAGACGAAATATAACTTCATTCGTGATTGCATAAGGAAGGGTCAACTTCAAGTTGAATATGTTAATGGAAATATGCAAAGAGCTGATATGTTGACCAAGGCGTTGCCAAAGTTAAAATTTGCTGAAATGAGAGTGTTGATTGGTGTTGAAGACTTAAGCAAGGAGGTTTGAAATTAGGGGGGAGTATGTTAGACTAATTTCATTGTAAAGTCAGTATATAGAGAAGTCAATAAAGTCAATGGTTGGTTATGGTTAGTTGTAACTGATTGTGAATGTTGTTAAGCTCTGATACCAAATGAAGTTTTGGTTACCAGGAAATTAAGAAGAAGATTGAACAAAGCAAACTGGCAAATGTATTATTGAGTGAAAAGCACCTTGAAAAGCACCTTGAAAAGCACCTTATGCTATATTAGCACCTTGAAAAGCACGTTATTATAATGTAAGACGCCTTACAACACCTAACAACATCTTACAACACCGTACGAATCATTAAATCTCCATAATAAACCTAATGAGTTTGTAAGTGTCCTTTGAACATCCTACGACAAGTTAGGACATCTTACGACTCTTTACGCCACATTAGCAACGTGAAAAGAACGTTAGTATAATGTAGAACACCATACATCTCCTAAGTACACCTTACAATACCGTGCGTAAACTTAAAGCTCCAAAATAAACCTAATGAATTCGTACGAGTCCTTTGAACATCGTACGACAAGTTAGGACATCTTATGACTCTTTATGCTATATTAGCACCTTGAAAAGCACGTTTGTATAATGTAAGACGCCTTACAACACCTAACAACATCTTACAACATCGTACGAGTCATTAAATCTCCATAATAAACCTAATGAGTTTGTACGTGTCCTTTGAACATCGTACGACAAGTTAGGACATCTTACGAATCTTTATGCCACATTAGAAACGTGAAAAGAATGTTAGTATAATGTAGAACACCATACATCTCCTAAGTACACCTTACCATACCGTGCGTAAACTTAAAGCTCCATAATAAACCTAATGAATTCGTACGAGTCCTTTGAACATCGTACGACAAGTTAAGACATCTTACGACTCTTTATGCCATGTTAGCACCTTGAAACTCCATAATAAACCTAATGAATTCATACGTGTCCTTTGAACATCGTACGCCAAGTAAGGACATCTGATGACTCTTTATGCTATATTAGCACCTTGAAAATCACGTTAGTATAATGTAAGACGCCTTACAATACCTAACAACATCTTACAACACCGTACGAATCATTAAAACTCCATAATAGAGCTAATGAATTCGTACGTGTCCTTTGAACATCGTACGCCAAGTAAGGACATCTTATGACTCTTTATGCCATATTAGCACCTTGAAAAGCATGTTAGTATAATGTAAGACGCCTTACAACACCCACCAACATCTTACAACACCGTACGAAACCTCAAAACTCCATAATAAACCTAATGAATTCATACGAGTCCTTTGAACATCGTACGACAACTTAGGACATCTTATGACTCTTTATGCTATATTAGCACCTTGAAAAGCACGTTAGTATAATGTAAGACGCCTTACAACACCTAACAACATCTTACAACACCGTACGAAACCTCAAAACTCCCCATAATAAACCTAATGAATCCGTACGTGTCCTTTGAACATCGTACGACAATTAAGGACATCTTATGACTCTTTATGCCATATTAGCACCTTGAAAAGCACGTTAGTATAATGTTAGACGCCTTACAACACCTAACAACATCTTACAACACCGTACAAAACCTCAACACTCCATAATAAACCTAATGAATTCGTACGAGTCCTTTGAACATCGTACGACAAGTTAGGACATCTTACGACTCTTTATGCAACATTAGCAACTAGAAAATAACGTTTGTATAATGTAGGACGCTATACAGCTCCTAAGTACACCTTACAATACCGTGCGTAAACTTAAAGCTCCATAATAAACCTAATGAATTCGTACGAGTCCTTTGAACATCGTACGACAAGTTAGGACATCTTACGACTCTTTATGCTATATTAGCACCTTGAAAAGCACGTTATTATAATGTAAGACGCCTTACAACACCTAACAACATCTTACAACACCGTACGAATCATTAAATCTCCATAATAAACCTAATGAGTTTGTAAGTGTCCTTTGAACATCGTACGACAAGTTAGGACATCTTACGACTCTTTCTGCCACATTAGCAACGTGAAAAGAACGTTAGTATAATGTAGAACACCATACATCGCCTAAGTACACCTTACAATACCGTGCGTAAACTTAAAGCTCCATAATAAACCTAATGAATTCGTACGAGTCCTTTGAACATCGTACGAGAAGTTAGGACATGTTATGACTCTTTAAGCTATATTAGCACCTTGAAAAGCACGTTTGTATAATGTAAGACGCCTTACAACACCTAACAACATCTTACAATATCGTACGAGTCATTAAATCTCCATTATAAACCTAATGAGTTTGTACGTGTCCTTTGAACATCGTACGACAAGTTTGGACATCTTACGACTCTTTATGCCACATTAGAAACGTGAAAAGAACGTTAGTATAATGTAGAACACCATACATCTCCTAAGTACACCTTACAATACCGTGCGTAAACTAAAAGCTCCATAATAAACCTAATGAATTCGTACGAGTCCTTTGAACATAGTACGACAAGTTAGGACATCTTATGACTCTTTATGCTATATTAGCACCTTGAAAAGCACGTTTGTATAATGTAAGACGCCTTACAACACCTAACAACATCTTACAACACCGTACGAGTCATTAAATCTCCATTATAAACCTAATGAGTTTGTACGTGTCCTTTGAACATCGTACGACAAGTTTGGACATCTTACGACTCTTTATGCCACATTAGAAATTTGAAAAGAACGTTAGTATAATGTAGAACACCATACATCTCCTAAGTACACCTTACAATACCGTGCGTAAACTTAAAGCTCCATAATAAACCTAATGAATTCGTACGAGTCTTTTGAACATCGTACGACAAGTTAGGACATCTTATGACTCTTTATGCTATATTAGCACCTTGAAAAGCACGTTTGTATAATGTAAGACGCCTTACAACACCTAACAACATCTTACAACACCGTACGAAACCTCAAAACTCCCCATAATAAACCTAATGAATTCGTACGTGTCCTTTGAACATCGTACGACAATTAAGGACATCTTATGACTCTTTATGCCATATTAGCACCTTGAAAAGCACGTTAGTATAATGTTAGACGCCTTACAACACCTAACAACATCTTACAACACCGTACAAAACCTCAACACTCCATAATAAACCTAATGAATTCGTACGAGTCCTTTGAACATCGTACGACAAGTTAGGACATCTTACGACTCTTTATGCAACATTAGCAACTAGAAAATAACGTTTGTATAATGTAGGACGCTATACAGCTCCTAAGTACACCTTACAATACCGTGCGTAAACTTAAAGCTCCATAATAAACCTAATGAATTCGTA
The DNA here is from genome assembly GCA_030867185.1 of Tagetes erecta. NCBI lineage: Eukaryota > Viridiplantae > Streptophyta > Magnoliopsida > Asterales > Asteraceae > Tagetes > Tagetes erecta. The sequence goes on along the minus strand of CM061490.1, from coordinate 61,131,234 downwards.
CGAGTCCTTTGAACATCGTACGACAAGTTAGGACATCTTACGACTCTTTATGCTATATTAGCACCTTGAAAAGCACGTTATTATAATGTAAGACGCCTTACAACACCTAACAACATCTTACAACACCGTACGAATCATTAAATCTCCATAATAAACCTAATGAGTTTGTAAGTGTCCTTTGAACATCGTACGACAAGTTAGGACATCTTACGACTCTTTCTGCCACATTAGCAACGTGAAAAGAACGTTAGTATAATGTAGAACACCATACATCGCCTAAGTACACCTTACAATACCGTGCGTAAACTTAAAGCTCCATAATAAACCTAATGAATTCGTACGAGTCCTTTGAACATCGTACGAGAAGTTAGGACATGTTATGACTCTTTAAGCTATATTAGCACCTTGAAAAGCACGTTTGTATAATGTAAGACGCCTTACAACACCTAACAACATCTTACAATATCGTACGAGTCATTAAATCTCCATTATAAACCTAATGAGTTTGTACGTGTCCTTTGAACATCGTACGACAAGTTTGGACATCTTACGACTCTTTATGCCACATTAGAAACGTGAAAAGAACGTTAGTATAATGTAGAACACCATACATCTCCTAAGTACACCTTACAATACCGTGCGTAAACTAAAAGCTCCATAATAAACCTAATGAATTCGTACGAGTCCTTTGAACATAGTACGACAAGTTAGGACATCTTATGACTCTTTATGCTATATTAGCACCTTGAAAAGCACGTTTGTATAATGTAAGACGCCTTACAACACCTAACAACATCTTACAACACCGTACGAGTCATTAAATCTCCATTATAAACCTAATGAGTTTGTACGTGTCCTTTGAACATCGTACGACAAGTTTGGACATCTTACGACTCTTTATGCCACATTAGAAATTTGAAAAGAACGTTAGTATAATGTAGAACACCATACATCTCCTAAGTACACCTTACAATACCGTGCGTAAACTTAAAGCTCCATAATAAACCTAATGAATTCGTACGAGTCTTTTGAACATCGTACGACAAGTTAGGACATCTTATGACTCTTTATGCTATATTAGCACCTTGAAAAGCACGTTTGTATAATGTAAGACGCCTTACAACACCTAACAACATCTTACAACACCGTACGAAACCTCAAAACTCCCCATAATAAACCTAATGAATTCGTACGTGTCCTTTGAACATCGTACGACAATTAAGGACATCTTATGACTCTTTATGCCATATTAGCACCTTGAAAAGCACGTTAGTATAATGTTAGACGCCTTACAACACCTAACAACATCTTACAACACCGTACAAAACCTCAACACTCCATAATAAACCTAATGAATTCGTACGAGTCCTTTGAACATCGTACGACAAGTTAGGACATCTTACGACTCTTTATGCAACATTAGCAACTAGAAAATAACGTTTGTATAATGTAGGACGCTATACAGCTCCTAAGTACACCTTACAATACCGTGCGTAAACTTAAAGCTCCATAATAAACCTAATGAATTCGTACGAGTCCTTTGAACATCGTACGACAAGTTAGGACATCTTACGACTCTTTATGCTATATTAGCACCTTGAAAAGCACGTTATTATAATGTAAGACGCCTTACAACACCTAACAACATCTTACAACACCGTACGAATCATTAAATCTCCATAATAAACCTAATGAGTTTGTAAGTGTCCTTTGAACATCGTACGACAAGTTAGGACATCTTACGACTCTTTCTGCCACATTAGCAACGTGAAAAGAACGTTAGTATAATGTAGAACACCATACATCGCCTAAGTACACCTTACAATACCGTGCGTAAACTTAAAGCTCCATAATAAACCTAATGAATTCGTACGAGTCCTTTGAACATCGTACGAGAAGTTAGGACATGTTATGACTCTTTAAGCTATATTAGCACCTTGAAAAGCACGTTTGTATAATGTAAGACGCCTTACAACACCTAACAACATCTTACAATATCGTACGAGTCATTAAATCTCCATTATAAACCTAATGAGTTTGTACGTGTCCTTTGAACATCGTACGACAAGTTAGGACATCTTACGACTCTTTCTGCCACATTAGCAACGTGAAAAGAACGTTAGTATAATGTAGAACCCCATACTTCTCCTAAGTACACCTTACAATACCGTGCGTAAACTTAAAGCTCCATAATAAACCTAATGAATTCGTACGAGTCCTTTGAAGATCGTACGACAAGTTAGGACATCTTATGACTCTTTATGCTATATTAGCACCTTGAAAAGCACGTTTGTATAATGTAAGACGCCTTACAACACCTAACAACATCTTACAACACCGTACGAAACCTCAAAACTCCCCATAATAAACCTAATGAATTCGTACGTGTCCTTTGAACATCGTACGACAATTAAGGACATCTTATGACTCTTTATGCCATATTAGCACCTTGAAAAGCACGTTAGTATAATGTTAGACGCCTTACAACACCTAACAACATCTTACAACACCGTACAAAACCTCAACACTCCATAATAAACCTAATGAATTCGTACGAGTCCTTTGAACATCGTACGACAAGTTAGGACATCTTACGACTCTTTATGCAACATTAGCAACTCGAAAATAATGTTTGTATAATGTAGGACGCTATACAGCTCCTAAGTACACCTTACAATACCGTGCGTAAACTTAAAGCTCCATAATAAACCTAATGAATTCGTACGAGTCTTTTGAACATCGTACGACAAGTTAGGACATGTTATGACTCTTTATGCTATATTAGCACCTTGAAAAGCACGTTTGTATAATGTAAGACGCCTTACAACACCTAACAACATCTTACAACACCGTACGAGTCATTAAATCTCCTTTATAAACCTAATGAGTTTGTACGTGTCCTTTGAACATCGTACGACAAGTTTGGACATCTTACGACTCTTTATGCCACATTAGAAACGTGAAAAGAACGTTAGTATAATGTAGAACACCATACATCTCCTAAGTACACCTAACAATACCGTGCGTAAACTTAAAGCTCCATAATAAACCTAATGAATTCGTACGAGTCCTTTGAACATAGTACGACAAGTTAGGACATCTTATGACTCTTTATGCTATATTAGCACCTTGAAAAGCACGTTTGTATAATGTAAGACGCCTTACAACACCTAACAACATCTTACAACACCGTACGAGTCATTAAATCTCCATTATAAACCTAATGAGTTTGTACGTGTCCTTTGAACATCGTACGACAAGTTTGGACATATTACGACTCTTTATGCCACATTAGAAATTTGAAAAGAACGTTAGTATAATGTAGAACACTATACATCTCCTAAGTACACCTTACAATACCGTGCGTAAACTTAAAGCTCCATAATAAACCTAATGAATTCGTACGAGTCCTTTGAACATCGTACGACAAGTTAGGACATCTTATGACTCTTTATGCTATACTAGCACCTTGAAAAGCACGTTTGTATAATGTAAGACGCCTTAGAACACCTAACAACATCTTACAACACCGTACGAGTCATTAATTCTCCATTATTAACCTAATGAGTTTGTACGTGTCCTTTGAACATCGTACGACAAGTTTGGACATCTTACGACTCTTTATGCCACATTAGAAACGTGAAAAGAACGTTAGTATAATGTAGAACACCATACATTTCCTAAGTACACCTTACAATACCGTGCGTAAACTTAAAGCTCCATAATAAACCTAATGAATTCGTACGAGTCCTTTGAACATCGTACGACAAGTTAGGACATCTTATGACTCTTTATGCTATATTAGCACCTTGAAAAGCACGTTTGTATAATGTAAGACGCCTTACAACACCTAACAACATCTTACAACACCGTACGAGTCATTAAATCTCCATAATAAACCTAATAAGTTTGTACGTGTCCTTTGAACATCGTACGACAAGTTAGGACATCTTACGACTCTTTATGCCACATTAGAAACATGAAAAGAACGTTAGTATAATGTAGAACACCATACATCTCCTAAGTACACCTTACAATACCGTGCGTAAACTTAAAGCTCCATAATAAACCTAATGAATTCGTACGAGTCCTTTGAACATCGTACGACAAGTTAGGACATCTTACGACTCTTTATGCCACATTAGCAACGTGAAAAGAACGTTAGTATAATGTAGAACACCATACATCTCCTAAGTACACCTTAAAATTCCGTGCGTAAACTTAAAGCTCCATAATAAACCTAATGAATTCGTACGAGTCCTTTGAACATAGTACGCCAAGTAAGGACATCTTATGACTCTTTATGCCATATTAGCACCTTGAAAAGCATGTTAGTATAATGTAAGACGCCTTACAACACCCAACAACATCTTACAACACCGTACGAAACCTCAAAACCCCATAATAAACCTAATGAATTCATACGAGTTCTTTGAACATCATACGACAAGTTAGGACATCTGATGACTCTTTATGCTATATTAGCACCTTGAAAATCACGTTAGTATAATGTAAGACGCCTTAGAACACCTAACAACATTTTACAACACCGTACGAAACCTCAAAACTCTATAATAACCTAATGAATTCGTACGTGTCCTTTGAACATCGTACGACAAGTAAGGACATCTTAGGACTGTTTATGCCATATTAGCACCATGAAAAGCACGTTAGTATAATGTAAGACGCCTTACAACACCTAACAACATCTTACAACACCGTACGAATCATTAAAACTCCATAATAAACCTAATGAATTCGTAAGAGTCCTTTGAACATAGTACGACAAGTTAAGACATCTTACGACTCTTTATGCCACATTAGCAATGTGAAAAAAACGTTAGTATAATGTAGAACGCCATACGTCTCCTAAGTACACCTTACAATACCGTGCGTAAACTTAAAGCTCCATAATAAACCTAATGAATTCGTACGAGTCCTTTGAACATCGTACGACAAGTTAGGACATCTTACGACTCTTTATGCCACATTAGCAACGTGAAAAGAACGTTAGTATAATGTAGAACACCATACATCTCCTAAGTACACCTTAAAATTCCGTGCGTAAACTTAAAGCTCCATAATAAACCTAATGAATTCGTACGAGTCCTTTGAACATCGTACGCCAAGTAAGGACATCTTATGACTCTTTATGCCATATTAGCACCTTGAAAAGCATGTTAGTATAATGTAAGACGCCTTACAACACCCAACAACATCTTACAACACCGTACGAAACCTCAAAACCCCATAATAAACCTAATGAATTCATACGAGTTCTTTGAACATCATACGACAAGTTAGGACATCTGATGACTCTTTATGCTATATTAGCACCTTGAAAATCACGTTAGTATAATGTAAGACGCCTTAGAACACCTAACAACATTTTACAACACCGTACGAAACCTCAAAACTCTATAATAACCTAATGAATTCGTACGTGTCCTTTGAACATCGTACGACAAGTAAGGACATCTTAGGACTGTTTATGCCATATTAGCACCATGAAAAGCACGTTAGTATAATGTAAGACGCCTTACAACACCTAACAACATCTTACAACACCGTACGAATCATTAAAACTCCATAATAAACCTAATGAATTCGTAAGAGTCCTTTGAACATAGTACGACAAGTTAAGACATCTTACGACTCTTTATGCCACATTAGCAATGTGAAAAAAACGTTAGTATAATGTAGAACGCCATACGTCTCCTAAGTACACCTTAAAATACCGTGCGTAAATTTAAAGCTCCATAATAAACCTAATGAATTCGTAAGAGACCTTTGAACATCGTACGACAAGTAAGGACATCTTATGACTCTTTACGCTATCTTAGCACCTTGAAAAGCACGTTAGTATAATGTAAGACGTTTTACAACACCTAACAACATCTTACAACACCGTACGAATCATTAAAACTACATAATAAACCTAATGAATTCGTACGTGTCCTTTGAACATTGTACGCCAAGTAAGGACATCTAATGACTCTTTATGCCATATTAGCACCTTGAAAAGCATGTTAGTATAATGTAAGACGCCTTACAACACCCAACAACATCTTACAACACCGTACGAAACCTCAAAACTCCATAATAAACCTAATGAATTCATACGAGTCCGTTGAACATCGTACGACAACTTAGGACATCTTATGACTCTTTATGCTATATTAGCACCTTGAAAAGCACGTTAGTATAATGTAAGACGCCTTACAACACCTAACAACATCTTACAACACCGTACGAAACCTCAAAACTCCCCATAATAAACCTAACGAATTTGTACGTGTCCTTTGAACATCGTACGACAATTAAGGACATCTTATGACTCTTTATGCCATATTAGCACCTTGAAAAGCACGTTAGTATAATGTTAGACGCCTTACAACACCTAACAACATCTTACAACACCGTACAAAACCTCAAAACTCCATAATAAACCTAATGAATTCGTACGAGTCCTTTGAACATCGTACGACAAGTTAGGACATCTTACGACTCTTTATGCAACATTAGCAACTTGAAAATAACGTTTGTATAATGTAGGACGCTATACAGCTCCTATGTACACCTTACAATACCGTGCGTAAACTTAAAGCTCCATAATAAACCTAATGAATTCGTACGAGTCCTTTGAACATCGTACGACAAGTAAGGACATCTTACGACTCTTTATGCTATATTAGCACCTTGAAAAGCACGTTATTATAATGTAAGACGCCTTACAACACCTAACAACATCTTACAACACCGTACGAGTCATTAAATCTCCATTATAAACCTAATGAGTTTGTACGTGTCCTTTGAACATCGTACGACAAGTTTGGACATCTTACGACTCTTTATGCCACATTAGAAACGTGAAAAGAACGTTAGTATAATGTAGAACACCATACATCTCCTAAGTACACCTTACAATACCGTGCGTAAACTTAAAGCTCCATAATAAACCTAATGAATTCGTACGAGTCCTTTGAACATAGTACGACAAGTTAGGACATCTTATGACTCTTTATGCTATATTAGCACCTTGAAAAGCACGTTTGTATAATGTAAGACGCCTTACAACACCTAACAACATCTTACAACACCGTACGAGTCATTAAATCTCCATTATAAACCTAATGAGTTTGTACGTGTCCTTTGAACATCGTACGACAAGTTAGGACATCTTACGACTCTATATGCCACATTAGAAACATGAAAAGAACGTTAGTATAATGTAGAACACCATACATCTCCTAAGTACACCTTACAATACCGTGCGTAAACTTAAAGCTCCATAATAAACCTAATGAATTCGTACGAGTCCTTTGAACATCGTACGACAAGTTAGGACATCTTACGACTCTTTATGCCACATTAGCAACGTGAAAAGAACGTTAGTATAATGTAGAACACCATACATCTCCTAAGTACACCTTAAAATTCCGTGCGTAAACTTAAAGCTCTTTAATAAACCTAATGAATTCGTACGAGTCCTTTGAACATCGTACGCCAAGTAAGGACATCTTATGACTCTTTATGCCATATTAGCACCTTGAAAAGCATGTTAGTATAATGTAAGACGCCTTACAACACCCAACAACATCTTACAACACCGTACGAAACCTCAAAACCCCATAATAAACCTAATGAATTCATACGAGTTCTTTGAACATCGTACGACAAGTTAAGACATCTGATGACTCTTTATGCTTTATTAGCACCTTGAAAATCACCTTAGTATAATGTAAGACGCCTTAGAACACCTAACAACATTTTACAACACCGTACGAAACCTCAAAACTCTATAATAACCTAATGAATTCGTACGTGTCCTTTGAACATCGTACGACAAGTAAGGACATCTTAGGACTGTTTATGCCATATTAGCACCATGAAAAGCACGTTAGTATAATGTAAGACGCCTTACAACACCTAACAACATCTTACAACACCGTACGAATCATTAAAACTCCATAATAAACCTAATGAATTCGTAAGAGTCCTTTGAACATCGTACGACAAGTTAAGACATCTTACGACTCTTTATGCCACATTAGCAACGTGAAAAAAAACGTTAGTATAATGTAGAACGCCATACGTCTCCTAAGTACACCTTAAAATACCGTGCGTAAATTTAAAGCTCCATAATAAACCTAATGAATTCGTAAGAGACCTTTGAACATCGTACGACAAGTAAGGACATCTTATGACTCTTTACGCTATGTTAGCACCTTGAAAAGCACGTTAGTATAATGTAAGACGTTTTACAACACCTAACAACATCTTACAACACCGTACGAATCATTAAAACTCCATAATAAACCTAATGAATTCGTACGTGTCCTTTGAACATCGTACGCCAAGTAAAGACATCTTATGACTCTTTATGCCATATTAGCACCTTGAAAAGCATGTTAGTATAATGTAAGACGCCTTACAACACCCAACAACATCTTACAACACCGTACGAAACCTCAAAACTCCATAATAAACCTAATGAATTCATACGAGTCCGTTGAACATCGTACGACAACTTAGGACATCTTATGACTCTTTATGCTATATTAGCACCTTGAAAAGCACGTTAGTATAATGTAAGACGCCTTACAACACCTAACAACATCTTACAACACCGTACGAAACCTCAAAACTCCCCATAATAAACCTAACGAATTCGTACGTGTCCTTTGAACATCGTACGACAATTAAGGACATCTTATGACTCATTATGCCATATTAGCACCTTGAAAAGCACGTTAGTATAATGTTAGACGCCTTACAACACCTAACAACATCTTACAACACCGTACAAAACCTCAAAACTCCATAATAAACCTAATGAATTCGTACGAGTCCTTTGAACATCGTACGACAAGTTAGGACATCTTACGACTCTTTATGCAACATTAGCAACTTGAAAATAACGTTTGTATAATGTAGGACGCTATACAGCTCCTAAGTACACCTTACAATACCGTGCGTAAACTTAAAGCTCCATAATAAACCTAATGAATTCGTACGAGTCTTTGAACATCGTACGACAAGTAAGGACATCTTACGACTCTTTATGCTATATTAGCACCTTGAAAAGCACGTTATTATAATGTAAGACGCCTTACAACACCTAACAACATCTTACAACACCGTACGAGTCATTAAATCTCCATTATAAACCTAATGAGTTTGTACGTGTCCTTTGAACATCGTACGACAAGTTTGGACATCTTACGACTCTTTATGCCACATTAGAAACGTGAAAAGAACGTTAGTATAATGTAGAACACCATACATCTCCTAAGTACACCTTACAATACCGTGCGTAAACTTAAAGCTCCATAATAAACCTAATGAATTCGTACGAGTCCTTTGAACATCGTACGACAAGTTAGGACATCTTACGACTCTTTATGCCACATTAGCAACGTGAAAAGAACGTTAGTATAATGTAGAACACCATACATCTCCTAAGTACACCTTAAAATTCCGTGCGTAAACTTAAAGCTCTTTAATAAACCTAATGAATTCGTACGAGTCCTTTGAACATCGTACGCCAAGTAAGGACATCTTATGACTCTTTATGCCATATTAGCACCTTGAAAAGCATGTTAGTATAATGTAAGACGCCTTACAACACCCAACAACATCTTACAACACCGTACGAAACCTCAAAACCCCATAATAAACCTAATGAATTCATACGAGTTCTTTGAACATCGTACGACAAATTAAGACATCTGATGACTCTTTATGCTTTATTAGCACCTTGAAAATCACCTTAGTATAATGTAAGACGCCTTAGAACACCTAACAACATTTTACAACACCGTACGAAACCTCAAAACTCTATAATAACCTAATGAATTCGTACGTGTCCTTTGAACATCGTACGACAAGTAAGGACATCTTAGGACTGTTTATGCCATATTAGCACCATGAAAAGCACGTTAGTATAATGTAAGACGCCTTACAACACCTAACAACATCTTACAACACCGTACGAATCATTAAAACTCCATAATAAACCTAATGAATTCGTAAGAGTCCTTTGAACATCGTACGACAAGTTAAGACATCTTACGACTCTTTATGCCACATTAGCAACGTGAAAAAAAACGTTAGTATAATGTAGAACGCCATACGTCTCCTAAGTACACCTTAAAATACCGTGCGTAAATTTAAAGCTCCATAATAAACCTAATGAATTCGTAAGAGACCTTTGAACATCGTACGACAAGTAAGGACATCTTATGACTCTTTACGCTATGTTAGCACCTTGAAAAGCACGTTAGTATAATGTAAGACGTTTTACAACACCTAACAACATCTTACAACACCGTACGAATCATTAAAACTCCATAATAAACCTAATGAATTCGTACGTGTCCTTTGAACATCGTACGCCAAGTAAAGACATCTTATGACTCTTTATGCCATATTAGCACCTTGAAAAGCATGTTAGTATAATGTAAGACGCCTTACAACACCCAACAACATCTTACAACACCGTACGAAACCTCAAAACTCCATAATAAACCTAATGAATTCATACGAGTCCGTTGAACATCGTACGACAACTTAGGACATCTTATGACTCTTTATGCTATATTAGCACCTTGAAAAGCACGTTAGTATAATGTAAGACGCCTTACAACACCTAACAACATCTTACAACACCGTACGAAACCTCAAAACTCCCCATAATAAACCTAACGAATTCGTACGTGTCCTTTGAACATCGTACGACAATTAAGGACATCTTATGACTCATTATGCCATATTAGCACCTTGAAAAGCACGTTAGTATAATGTTAGACGCCTTACAACACCTAACAACATCTTACAACACCGTACAAAACCTCAAAACTCCATAATAAACCTAATGAATTCGTACGAGTCCTTTGAACATCGTACGACAAGTTAGGACATCTTACGACTCTTTATGCAACATTAGCAACTTGAAAATAACGTTTGTATAATGTAGGACGCTATACAGCTCCTAAGTACACCTTACAATACCGTGCGTAAACTTAAAGCTCCATAATAAACCTAATGAATTCGTACGAGTCTTTGAACATCGTACGACAAGTAAGGACATCTTACGACTCTTTATGCTATATTAGCACCTTGAAAAGCACGTTATTATAATGTAAGACGCCTTACAACACCTAACAACATCTTACAACACCGTACGAGTCATTAAATCTCCATTATAAACCTAATGAGTTTGTACGTGTCCTTTGAACATCGTACGACAAGTTTGGACATCTTACGACTCTTTATGCCACATTAGAAACGTGAAAAGAACGTTAGTATAATGTAGAACACCATACATCTCCTAAGTACACCTTACAATACCGTGCGTAAACTTAAAGCTCCATAATAAACCTAATGAATTCGTACGAGTCCTTTGAACATCGTACGACAAGTTAGGACATCTTACGACTCTTTATGCCACATTAGCAACGTGAAAAGAACGTTAGTATAATGTAGAACACCATACATCTCCTAAGTACACCTTAAAATTCCGTGCGTAAACTTAAAGCTCTTTAATAAACCTAATGAATTCGTACGAGTCCTTTGAACATCGTACGCCAAGTAAGGACATCTTATGACTCTTTATGCCATATTAGCACCTTGAAAAGCATGTTAGTATAATGTAAGACGCCTTACAACACCCAACAACATCTTACAACACCGTACGAAACCTCAAAACCCCATAATAAACCTAATGAATTCATACGAGTTCTTTGAACATCGTACGACAAGTTAAGACATCTGATGACTCTTTATGCTTTATTAGCACCTTGAAAATCACCTTAGTATAATGTAAGACGCCTTAGAACACCTAACAACATTTTACAACACCGTACGAAACCTCAAAACTCTATAATAACCTAATGAATTCGTACGTGTCCTTTGAACATCGTACGACAAGTAAGGACATCTTAGGACTGTTTATGCCATATTAGCACCATGAAAAGCACGTTAGTATAATGTAAGACGCCTTACAACACCTAACAACATCTTACAACACCGTACGAATCATTAAAACTCCATAATAAACCTAATGAATTCGTAAGAGTCCTTTGAACATCGTACGACAAGTTAAGACATCTTACGACTCTTTATGCCACATTAGCAACGTGAAAAAAAACGTTAGTATAATGTAGAACGCCATACGTCTCCTAAGTACACCTTAAAATACCGTGCGTAAATTTAAAGCTCCATAATAAACCTAATGAATTCGTAAGAGACCTTTGAACATCGTACGACAAGTAAGGACATCTTATGACTCTTTACGCTATGTTAGCACCTTGAAAAGCACGTTAGTATAATGTAAGACGTTTTACAACACCTAACAACATCTTACAACACCGTACGAATCATTAAAACTCCATAATAAACCTAATGAATTCGTACGTGTCCTTTGAACATCGTACGCCAAGTAAAGACATCTTATGACTCTTTATGCCATATTAGCACCTTGAAAAGCATGTTAGTATAATGTAAGACGCCTTACAACACCCAACAACATCTTACAACACCGTACGAAACCTCAAAACTCCATAATAAACCTAATGAATTCATACGAGTCCGTTGAACATCGTACGACAACTTAGGACATCTTATGACTCTTTATGCTATATTAGCACCTTGAAAAGCACGTTAGTATAATGTAAGACGCCTTACAACACCTAACAACATCTTACAACACCGTACGAAACCTCAAAACTCCCCATAATAAACCTAACGAATTCGTACGTGTCCTTTGAACATCGTACGACAATTAAGGACATCTTATGACTCATTATGCCATATTAGCACCTTGAAAAGCACGTTAGTATAATGTTAGACGCCTTACAACACCTAACAACATCTTACAACACCGTACAAAACCTCAAAACTCCATAATAAACCTAATGAATTCGTACGAGTCCTTTGAACATCGTACGACTAGTTAGGACATCTTACGACTCTTTATGCAACATTAGCAACTTGAAAATAACGTTTGTATAATGTAGGACGTTATACAGCTCCTAAGTACACCTTACAATACCGTGCGTAAACTTAAAGCTCCATAATAAACCTAATGAATTCGTACGAGTCTTTGAACATCGTACGACAAGTAAGGACATCTTACGACTCTTTATGCTATATTAGCACCTTGAAAAGCACGTTATTATAATGTAAGACGCCTTACAACACCTAACAACATCTTACAACACCGTACGAGTCATTAAATCTCCATTATAAACCTAATGAGTTTGTACGTGTCCTTTGAACATCGTACGACAAGTTTGGACATCTTACGACTCTTTATGCCACATTAGAAACGTGAAAAGAACGTTAGTATAATGTAGAACACCATACATCTCCTAAGTACACCTTACAATACCATGCGTAAACTTAAAGCTCCATAATAAACCTAATGAATTCGTACGAGTCCTTTGAACATAGTACGACAAGTTAGGACATCTTATGACTCTTTATGCTATATTAGCACCTTGAAAAGCACGTTTGTATAATGTAAGACGCCTTACAACACCTAACAACATCTTACAACACCGTACGAGTCATTAAATCTCCATAATAAACCTAATAAGTTTGTACGTGTCCTTTGAACATCGTACGACAAGTTTGGACATCTTACGACTCTTTATGCCACATTAGAAACATGAAAAGAACGTTAGTATAATGTAGAACACCATACATCTCCTAAGTACACCTTACAATACCGTGCGTAAACTTAAAGCTCCATAATAAACCTAATGAATTCGTACGAGTCCTTTGAACATCGTACGACAAGTTAGGACATCTTACGACTCTTTATGCCACATTAGCAACCTGAAAAGAACGTTAGTATAATGTAGAACACCATACATCTCCTAAGGACATCTTATGACTCTTTACGCTATGTTAGCACCTTGAAAAGCACGTTAGTATAATGTAAGACGTTTTACAACACCTAACAACATCTTACAACACCGTACGAATCATTAAAACTCCATAATAAACCTAATGAATTCGTACGTGTCCTTTGAACATCGTACGCCAAGTAAGGACATCTTATGACTCTTTATGCCATATTAGCACCTTGAAAAGCATGTTAGTATAATGTAAGACGCCTTACAACACCCAACAGCATCTTACAACACCGTACGAAACCTCAAAACTCCATAATAAACCTAATGAATTCATACGAGTCCGTTGAACATCGTACGACAACTTAGGACATCTTATGACTCTTTATGCTATATTAGCACCTTGAAAAGCATGTTAGTATAATGTAAGACGCCTTACAACACCTAACAACATCTTACAACACCGTACGAGTCATTAAATCTCCATAATAGACCTAATAAGTTTGTACGTGTCCTTTGAACATCGTACGACAAGTTAGGACATCTTACGACTCTTTATGCCACAGTAGAAACATGAAAAGAACGTTAGTATAATGTAGAACACCATACATCTCCTAAGTACACCTTAAAATTCCGTGCGTAAACTTAAAGCTCCATAATAAACCTAATGAATTCGTACGAGTCCTTTGAACATCGTATGCCAAGTAAGGACATCTTATGACTCTTTATGCCATATTAGCACCTTGAAAATCATGTTAGTATAATGTAAGACGCCTTACAACACCCAACAACATCTTACAACACCGTACGAAACCTCAAAACCCCATAATAAACCTAATGAATTCATACGAGTTCTTTGAACATCGTACGACAAGTTAGGACATCTGATGACTCTTTATGCTATATTAGCACCTTGAAAATCACGTTAGTATAATGTAAGACGCCTTAGAACACCTAACAACATTTTACAACACCGTACGAAACCTCAAAACTCTATAATAACCTAATGAATTCGTACGTGTCCTTTGAACATCGTACGACAAGTAAGGACATCTTAGGACTGTTTATGCCATATTAGCACCATGAAAAGCACGTTAGTATAATGTAAGACGCCTTACAACACCTAACAACATCTTACAACACCGTACGAATCATTAAAACTCCATAATAAACCTAATGAATTCGTAAAAGTCCTTTGAACATCGTACGACAAGTTAAGACATCTTACGACTCTTTATGCCACATTAGCAACGTGAAAAAAACGTTAGTATAATGTAGAACGCCATACGTCTCCTAAGTACACCTTAAAATACCGTGCGTAAATTTAAAGCTCCATAATAAACCTAATGAATTCGTAAGAGACCTTTGAACATCGTACGACAAGTAAGGACATCTTATGACTCTTTACGCTATGTTAGCACCTTGAAAAGCACGTTAGTATAATGTAAGACGTTTTACAACACCTAACAACATCTTACAACACCGTACGAATCATTAAAACTCCATAATAAACCTAATGAATTCGTACGAGTTCTTTGAACATCGTACGACAAGTTAGGACATCTTACGACTCTTTATGCAACATTAGCAACTCTATAATAACGTTAGCATATTGTAGGACGCTATAAAGCTCCTAAGTACACCTTACAATACCGTACGTAAACTTAAAACTCCATAATAAACCTAATGAATTCGTACGTGTCCTTTGAACATCGTACGACAAGTAAGGACATCTTATGACTCTTTATGCTATGTTAGCACCTTGAAAAGCACATTAGTATAATGTAAGACGTTTTACAATGTAAAACCCTAAATTTTGACGTAAGTATATGTCGATAATGGGCGGGTGTTCATGTAAATAGCACGTTGAATAAAATATCCTAATGTATAGAGATAAACCCTAGGGGTGATAGAGGACTTAAAATGAAGAACGTGGGCGAAAACGGAACTCAAATCGGAGTTATAACGAAGCGGGAAATGCGAAAACACCCAAGGAATGCCCCAAAACTTCTTTCGAGCATATCTTGACTTAGAAGAAGAGTTACGGAGCCCATAATATATGAATTCCATGTGTTTCGACGAGAGGAATCTGAAAATGTGGGTTAGGCGATCCGCGCATCAAGGGGTAGTCCCCCGCGCGTATCGCGTAGGAGCTGTCGGGTGGAAAACAGCTGGCAACCACTCACCATCTACGCGATACGCGCAGATGGTGCATGTGGGCTGCGCGTAGCGCCTAGAACAGCCCGACCAGCCTATTTAAAGGGGTGCAACCCCCCTTCACTCCTTGCTCATTCCCCTTCTTTCTCTAGAACTTTTTAGAGAGAGAAACACTCTAGTTTTCTTGCGTAATCGCGCCTCGTGTGCGGTACCCTGCGTCGTGACGTTCCTTCGAGTCTCGGGCGTGTGTAGATCGCTTGGCGTGCGTCGAGGTTCTGCCAGAGTGAAGAGCGGTGGTCATCGAGGTGTTGCGCGATTGAAGATCGGTGATCGACGAGGTAAATGGTCTTTCATTCTCGACTAGTTTAGGACGGGAATCGGGTTGGGAACCCGATGGGAATGCGGGGTGAAGATACCCGCATAGCACAAGGGACGTGCTAGGGGAAATAGTTGCGGGATTAAACACCCGCAACTAACGGGTAGATTACCCGGGGAGGGTGCGGGTTGAATATCCGTACCCTAGGGGTATGACATCCATTTTGAACGGGTAACGTATCTCTGTAGGATTCGTTTAGATCCCAAGGTTCGGGATTTGGTAAGCGTAGGTGGCAATGACTCGTATCTAGTCGTGTGCTGTGCTAGTTAAGCCTTAGGACTTACATAGTCTTAGGAATCGTTGTTTATAACGTTGTGATATCGCGTTATAGGTGGATTATAGCTATTGAAGTTGATTGTCAGTATAGCTATTTGTGTTGATTGTGGAGATAGTCATTTGGATTGATTATCGGGATTAGATCAAGGAACGAAGCTAATTGTGAGCTTGTTGTGATCTTGTTGAGGTGAGTTCGTACACTTAAACTCTTTTGAAATGATTGCATGTTTTACAAAACTGGATGTGTTGCTTAAACCTGTTTTGGTTGGAAATGATTGTGAGTTTCTGTATAAACTCTTTTGGATTGGTTGTGTTCTTAAACTGTTGTTTTTGAACGGTTGGCTAGCATTCTACGGTATATGCATATATTCTGCTCCAGCGCAGACGTGCCTGACGGAGTTGTTGAG
Organism: Tagetes erecta; assembly: GCA_030867185.1. Lineage (NCBI taxonomy): Eukaryota > Viridiplantae > Streptophyta > Magnoliopsida > Asterales > Asteraceae > Tagetes > Tagetes erecta. Next base: position 61,114,159 of record CM061490.1, on the reverse strand, counting down.
GGGTTTATCGTATTGTTTGTGTATATTTATCTGATGATGCTAGTATGTTTATGAAATGCTTGTAAGTGATGGAGTTAGTGGTAACTCTTTGATCAATGGAGCTTGGCAACTCGTTGATCAAGGTTTTTACAAGTATTTGGTTGAATGTTTGAAATGTTTTGTAAATGTTTTATTATGAACTCACCAGCGTAAGCTGACCCTTTCTTTTAAAACTTTTTGGCACACATCCTAGGTGCCGTGTGATGCAGGAAAGCACTATTGAGGCTAGAGCAGGTAGAGGGCTTGCGGGCTTAGAAGATAGACGCTCTGGACCTAGAATAGTTGCTAACTTTAGTTGATGATTTTATGTATCAAACAATCATTTGTCATTTTGAGAACTATGTAATTGTAATTTGAAGTTTAATGTATGAACAGCTTGAAGTGTTAAGTTGTGTGTGTATGTATGTTGTTGATTCCGCTGCGTTGCTTCTGATATCCATTCGTCACCCGTGATAACCCCCGGGGCAACCATCTCCTGGGACCGCCCGCCGTGTTGGGGTTGTGACATACAACACCTAACAACATCTTACAACACCGTACGAATCATTAAAACTCCATAATAAACCTAATGAATTCGTACGAGTCCTTTTAACATCGTACGACAAGTTAAGACATCTTACGACTCTTTATGCCACATTAGCAACGTGAAAAGAACGTTAGTATAATGTAGAACGCCATACGTCTCCTAAGTACACCTTAAAATACCGTGCGTAAACTTAAAGCTCCATAATAAACCTAATGAATTCGTAAGAGTCCTTTGAACATCGTACGACAAGTTAGGACATCTTATGACTCTTTATGCTATATTAGCACCTTGAAAAGCACGTTTGTATAATGTAAGACGCCTTACAACACCTAACAACATCTTACAACACCGTGCGAGTCATTAAATCTCCATAATAAACCTAATGAGTTTGTACGTGTCCTTTGAACATCGTACGACAAGTTAGGACATCTTACGACTCTTTATGCCACATTAGAAACGTGAAAAGAACGTTAGTATAATGTAGAACACCATACATCTCCTAAGTACACCTTACAATACCGTGCGTAAACTTAAAGCTCCATAATAAACCTAATGAATTCGTACGAGTCCTTTGAACATCGTATGACAAGTTAGGACATCTTACGACTCTTTATGCCACATTAGCAACGTGAAAAGAACGTTAGTATAATGTAGAACACCATACATCTCCTAAATACACCTTAAAATTCGGTGCGTAAACTTAAAGCTCCATAATAAACCTAATGAATTCGTACGAGTCCTTTGAACATCGTACGCCAAGTAAGGACATCTTATGACTCTTTACGCCATATTAGCACCTTGAAAAGCATGTTAGTATAATGTAAGACGCCTTACAACACCCAACAACATCTTACAACACCGTATGAAACCTCAAAACTCCATAATAAACCTAATGAATTCATACGAGTCCTTTGAACATCGTACGACAAGTTAGGACATCTGATGACTCTTTATGCTATATTAGCACCTTGAAAATCACGTTAGTATAATGTAAGACGCCTTAGAACACCTAACAACATCTTACAATACCGTACATAAACTTAAAACTCCATGATAAACCTAATGAATTCGTACGTGTCCTTTGAACATCGTACGACAAGTAAGTCCCATCTTATGACTCTTTATGCTATGTTAGCACCTTGAAAAGCACGTTAGTATAATGTAAGACGTTTTACAACACCTAACAACATCTTACAACACCGTACGAATCATTAAAACTCCATAATAAACCTAATGAATTCGTACGAGTCCTTTGAACATCGTACGACAAGTTAGGACATCTTACGACTCTTTATGCAACATTAGCAACTCGATAATAACGTTAGCATATTGTAGGACGCTATAAAGCTCCTAAGTACACCTTACAATACCGTACGTAAACTTAAAACTCCATAATAAACCTAATGAATTCGTACGTGTCCTTTGAACATCGTACGACAAGTAAGGACATCTTATGACTCTTTATGCTATGTTAGCACCTTGAAAAGCACGTTAGTATAATGTAAGACGTTTTACAACACCTAACAACATCTTACAACACCGTACGAATCATTAAAACTCCATAATAAACCTAATGAATTCGTACGAGTCCTTTGAACATCGTACGACAAGTTAGGACATCTTACGACTCTTTATGCAACATTAGCAACTCGATAATAACGTTAGCATATTGTAGGACGCTATAAAGATCCTAAGTACACCTTACAATACCGTACGTAAACTTAAAACTCCATAATAAACCTAACGAATTCGTACGTGTCCTTTGAACATCGTACGACAAGTAAGGACATCTTATGACTCTTTATGCTATGTTAGCACCTTGAAAAGCACGTTAGTATAATGTAAGACGTTTTACAACACCTAACAACATCTTACAACACCGTACGAATCATTAAAACTCCATAATAAACCTAATGAATTCGTACGAGTCCTTTGAACATCGTACGACAAGTTAGGACATCTTACGACTCTTTATGCAACATTAGCAACTCGATAATAACGTTAGCATATTGTAGGACGCTATAAAGCTCCTAAGTACACCTTACAATACCGTACGTAAACTTAAAACTCCATAATAAACCTAATGAATTCGTACGTGTCCTTTGAACATCGTACGACAAGTAAGGACATCTTATGACTCTTTATGCTATGTTAGCACCTTGAAAAGCACGTTAGTATAATGTATGACGTTTTACAACACCTAACAACATCTTACAACACCGTACGAATCATTAAAACTCCATATAAAACCTAATGAATTCGTACGAGTCCTTTGAACATCGTACGACAAGTTAGGACATCTTACGACTCTTTATGCAACATTAGCAACTCAATAATAACGTTAGCATATTGTAGGACGCTATAAAGATCCTAAGTACACCTTACAATACCGTACGTAAACTTAAAACTCCATAATAAACCTAACGCATTCGTACGTGTCCTTTGAACATCGTACGACAAGTAAGGACATCTTATGACTCTTTATGCTATGTTAGCACCTTGAAAAGCACGTTAGTATAATGTAAGACGTTTTACAACACCTAACAACATCTTACAACACCGTACGAATCATTAAAACTCCATAATAAACCTAATGAATTCGACGAGTCCTTTGAACATCGTACGACAAGTTAGGACATCTTACGACTCTTTATGAAACATTAGCAACTCGATAATAACGATAGCATTTTGTAGGACAAGTAAGGACATCTCCTAAGTACACCTTAAAATACCGTGCGTAAACTTAAAGCTCCATAATAAACCTAATGAATTCGTAAGAGTCCTTTGAACATCTTACGACAAGTAAGGACATCTTATGACTCTTTATGCTATGTTAGCACCTTGAAAAGCACGTTAGTATAATGTAAGACCTTTTACAACACCTAACAACATCTTACAACACCGTACGAATCATTAAAACTCCATAATAAACCTAATGAATTCGTACGAGTCCTTTGAACATCGTACGACAAGTTAGGACATCTTACGACTCTTTATGCAACATTAGCAACTCGATAATAACGTTAGCATATTGTAGGACGCTATAAAGCTCCTAAGTACACCTTACAATACCGTACGTAAACTTAAAACTCCATAATAAACCTAATGAATTCGTACGTGTCCTTTGAACATCGTACGACAAGTAAGGACATCTTATGACTCTTTATGCTATGTTAGCACCTTGAAAAGCACGTTAGTATAATGTAAGACGTTTTACAACACCTAACAACATCTTACAACACCGTACGAATCATTAAAACTCCATAATAAACCTAATGAATTCGTACGAGTCCTTTGAACATCGTACGACAAGTTAGGACATCTTACGACTCTTTATGCAACATTAGCAACTCGATAATAACGTTAGCATATTGTAGGACGCTATAAAGATCCTAAGTACACCTTACAATACCGTACGTAAACTTAAAACTCCATAATAAACCTAACGAATTCGTACGTGTCCTTTGAACATCGTACGACAAGTAAGGACATCTTATGACTCTTTATGCTATGTTAGCACCTTGAAAAGCACGTTAGTATAATGTAAGACGTTTTACAACACCTAACAACATCTTACAACACCGTACGAATCATTAAAACTCCATAATAAACCTAATGAATTCGTACGAGTCCTTTGAACATCGTACGACAAGTTAGGACATCTTACGACTCTTTATGCAACATTAGCAACTCGATAATAACGTTAGCATATTGTAGGACGCTATAAAGCTCCTAAGTACACCTTACAATACCGTACGTAAACTTAAAACTCCATAATAAACCTAATGAATTCGTACGTGTCCTTTGAACATCGTACGACAAGTAAGGACATCTTATGACTCTTTATGCTATGTTAGCACCTTGAAAAGCACGTTAGTATAATGTAAGACGTTTTACAACACCTAACAACATCTTACAACACCGTACGAATCATTAAAACTCCATATAAAACCTAATGAATTCGTACGAGTCCTTTGAACATCGTACGACAAGTTAGGACATCTTACGACTCTTTATGCAACATTAGCAACTCAATAATAACGTTAGCATATTGTAGGACGCTATAAAGATCCTAAGTACACCTTACAATACCGTACGTAAACTTAAAACTCCATAATAAACCTAACGCATTCGTACGTGTCCTTTGAACATCGTACGACAAGTAAGGACATCTTATGACTCTTTATGCTATGTTAGCACCTTGAAAAGCACGTTAGTATAATGTAAGACGTATTACAACACCTAACAACATCTTACAACACCGTACGAATCATTAAAACTCCATAATAAACCTAATGAATTCGACGAGTCCTTTGAACATCGTACGACAAGTTAGGACATCTTACGACTCTTTATGAAACATTAGCAACTCGATAATAACGATAGCATTTTGTAGGACAAGTAAGGACATCTCCTAAGTACACCTTAAAATACCGTGCGTAAACTTAAAGCTCCATAATAAACCTAATGAATTCGTAAGAGTCCTTTGAACATCTTACGACAAGTAAGGACATCTTATGACTCTTTATGCTATGTTAGCACCTTGAAAAGCACGTTAGTATAATGTAAGACCTTTTACAACACCTAACAACATCTTACAACACCGTACGAATCATTAAAACTCCATAATAAACCTAATGAATTCGTACGAGTCCTTTGAACATCGTACGACAAGTTTGGACATCTTACGACTCTTTATGCAACATTAGCAACTCGATAATAACGTTAGCATATTGTAGGACGCTATAAAGCTCCTAAGTACACCTTACAATACCGTACGGAAAACTTAAAACTCCATAATAAACCTAATGAATTCGTACGTGTCCTTTGAACATCGTACGACAAGTTAGGACATCTTATGACTCTTTAGGCTATGTTAGCACCTTGAAAAGCACGTTAGTATAATGTAAGACGTTTTACAACACCTAACAACATCTTACAACACCGTACGAATCATTAAAACTCCATAATAAACCTAATGAATTCGTACGAGTCCTTTGAACATCGTACGACAAGTTAGGACATCTTACGACTCTTTATGCAACATTAGCAACTCGATAATAACGTTAGCATATTGTAGGACGCTATAAAGCTCCTAAGTACACCTTACAATACCGTACGTAAACTTAAAACTCCATAATAAACCTAATGAATTCGTACGTGTCCTTTGAACATCGTACGACAAGTAAGGACATCTTATGACTCTTTATGCTATGTTAGCACCTTGAAAAGCACGTTAGTATAATGTAAGACGTTTTACAACACCTAACAACATCTTACAACACCGTACGAATCATTAAAACTCCATAATAAACCTAATGAATTCGTACGAGTCCTTTGAACATCGTACGACAAGTTAGGACATCTTACGACTCTTTATGCAACATTAGCAACTCGATAATAACGTTAGCATATTGTAGGACGCTATAAAGATCCTAAGTACACCTTACAATACCGTACGTAAACTTAAAACTCCATAATAAACCTAACGAATTCGTACGTGTCCTTTGAACATCGTACGACAAGTAAGGACATCTTATGACTCTTTATGCTATGTTAGCACCTTGAAAAGCACGTTAGTATAATGTAAGACGTTTTACAACACCTAACAACATCTTACAACACCGTACGAATCATTAAAACTCCATAATAAACCTAATGAATTCGTACGAGTCCTTTGAACATCGTACGACAAGTTAGGACATCTTACGACTCTTTATGCAACATTAGCAACTCGATAATAACGTTAGCATATTGTAGGACGCTATAAAGCTCCTAAGTACACCTTACAATACCGTACGTAAACTTAAAACTCCATAATAAACCTAATGAATTCGTACGTGTCCTTTGAACATCGTACGACAAGTAAGGACATCTTATGACTCTTTATGCTATGTTAGCACCTTGAAAAGCACGTTAGTATAATGTAAGACGTTTTACAACACCTAACAACATCTTACAACACCGTACGAATCATTAAAACTCCATATAAAACCTAATGAATTCGTACGAGTCCTTTGAACATCGTACGACAAGTTAGGACATCTTACGACTCTTTATGCAACATTAGCAACTCAATAATAACGTTAGCATATTGTAGGACGCTATAAAGATCCTAAGTACACCTTACAATACCGTACGTAAACTTAAAACTCCATAATAAACCTAACGCATTCGTACGTGTCCTTTGAACATCGTACGACAAGTAAGGACATCTTATGACTCTTTATGCTATGTTAGCACCTTGAAAAGCACGTTAGTATAATGTAAGACGTTTTACAACACCTAACAACATCTTACAACACCGTACGAATCATTAAAACTCCATAATAAACCTAATGAATTCGACGAGTCCTTTGAACATCGTACGACAAGTTAGGACATCTTACGACTCTTTATGAAACATTAGCAACTCGATAATAACGATAGCATTTTGTAGGACAAGTAAGGACATCTCCTAAGTACACCTTAAAATACCGTGCGTAAACTTAAAGCTCCATAATAAACCTAATGAATTCGTAAGAGTCCTTTGAACATCTTACGACAAGTAAGGACATCTTATGACTCTTTATGCTATGTTAGTACCTTGAAAAGCACGTTAGTATAATGTAAGACCTTTTACAACACCTAACAACATCTTACAACACCGTACGAATCATTAAAACTCCATAATAAACCTAATGAATTCGTACGAGTCCTTTGAACATCGTACGACAAGTTTGGACATCTTACGACTCTTTATGCAACATTAGCAACTCGATAATAACGTTAGCATATTGTAGGACGCTATAAAGCTCCTAAGTACACCTTACAATACCGTACGGAAAACTTAAAACTCCATAATAAACCTAATGAATTCGTACGTGTCCTTTGAACATCGTACGACAAGTTAGGACATCTTATGACTCTTTAGGCTATGTTAGCACCTTGAAAAGCACGTTAGTATAATGTAAGACGTTTTACAACACCTAACAACATCTTACAACACCGTACGAATCATTAAAACTCCATAATAAACCTAATGAATTCGTACGAGTCCTTTGAACATCGTACGACAAGTTAGGACATCTTACGACTCTTTATGCAACATTAGCAACTCGATAATAACGTTAGCATATTGTAGGACGCTATAAAGCTCCTAAGTACACCTTACAATACCGTACGTAAACTTAAAACTCCATAATAAACCTAATGAATTCGTACGTGTCCTTTGAACATCATACGACAAGTAAGGACATCTTATGACTCTTTATGCTATGTTAGCACCTTGAAAAGCACGTTAGTATAATGTAAGACGTTTTACAACACCTAACAACATCTTACAACACCGTACGAATCATTAAAACTCCATAATAAACCTAATGAATTCGTACGAGTCCTTTGAACATCGTACGACAAGTTAGGACATCTTACGACTCTTTATGCAACATTAGCAACTCGATAATAACGTTAGCATATTGTAGGACGCTATAAAGATCCTAAGTACACCTTACAATACCGTACGTAAACTTAAAACTCCATAATAAACCTAACGAATTCGTACGTGTCCTTTGAACATCGTACGACAAGTAAGGACATCTTATGACTCTTTATGCTATGTTAGCACCTTGAAAAGCACGTTAGTATAATGTAAGACGTTTTACAACACCTAACAACATCTTACAACACCGTACGAATCATTAAAACTCCATAATAAACCTAATGAATTCGTACGAGTCCTTTGAACATCGTACGACAAGTTAGGACATCTTACGACTCTTTATGCAACATTAGCAACTCGATAATAACGTTAGCATATTGTAGGACGCTATAAAGATCCTAAGTACACCTTACAATACCGTACGTAAACTTAAAACTCCATAATAAACCTAACGAATTCGTACGTGTCCTTTGAACATCGTACGACAAGTAAGGACATCTTATGACTCTTTATGCTATGTTAGCACCTTGAAAAGCACGTTAGTATAATGTAAGACGTTTTACAACACCTAACAACATCTTACAACAACGTACGAATCATTAAAACTCCATAATAAACCTAATGAATTCGTACGAGTCCTTTGAACATCGTACGACAAGTTAGGACATCTTACGACTCTTTATGCAACATTAGCAACTCGATAATAACGTTAGCATATTGTAGGACGCTATAAAGCTCCTAAGTACACCTTACAATACCGTACGTAAACTTAAAACTCCATAATAAACCTAATGAATTCGTACGTGTCCTTTGAACATCGTACGACAAGTAAGGACATCTTATGACTCTTTATGCTATGTTAGCACCTTGAAAAGCACGTTAGTATAATGTAAGACGTTTTACAACACCTAACAACATCTTACAACACCGTACGAATCATTAAAACTCCATATAAAACCTAATGAATTCGTACGAGTTCTTTGAACATCGTACGACAAGTTAGGACATCTTACGACTCTTTATGCAACATTAGCAACTCAATAATAACGTTAGCATATTGTAGGACGCTATAAAGATCCTAAGTACACCTTACAATACCGTACGTAAACTTAAAACTCCATAATAAACCTAACGCATTCGTACGTGTCCTTTGAACATCGTACGACAAGTAAGGACATCTTATGACTCTTTATGCTATGTTAGCACCTTGAAAAGCACGTTAGTATAATGTAAGACGTTTTACAACACCTAACAACATCTTACAACACCGTACGAATCATTAAAACTCCATAATAAACCTAATGAATTCGACGAGTCCTTTGAACATCGTACGACAAGTTAGGACATCTTACGACTCTTTATGAAACATTAGCAACTCGATAATAACGATAGCATTTTGTAGGACAAGTAAGGACATCTCCTAAGTACACCTTAAAATACCGTGCGTAAACTTAAAGCTCCATAATAAACCTAATGAATTCGTAAGAGTCCTTTGAACATCTTACGACAAGTAAGGACATCTTATGACTCTTTATGCTATGTTAGCACCTTGAAAAGCACGTTAGTATAATGTAAGACCTTTTACAACACCTAACAACATCTTACAACACCGTACGAATCATTAAAACTCCATAATAAACCTAATGAATTCGTACGAGTCCTTTGAACATCGTACGACAAGTTTGGACATCTTACGACTCTTTATGCAACATTAGCAACTCGATAATAACGTTAGCATATTGTAGGACGCTATAAAGCTCCTAAGTACACCTTACAATACCGTACGGAAAACTTAAAACTCCATAATAAACCTAATGAATTCGTACGTGTCCTTTGAATATCGTACGACAAGTTAGGACATCTTATGACTCTTTAGGCTATGTTAGCACCTTGAAAAGCACGTTAGTATAATGTAAGACGTTTTACAACACCTAACAACATCTTACAACACCGTACGAATCATTAAAACTCCATAATAAACCTAATGAATTCGTACGAGTCCTTTGAACATCGTACGACAAGTTAGGACATCTTACGACTCTTTATGCAACATTAGCAACTCGATAATAACGTTAGCATATTGTAGGACGCTATAAAGCTCCTAAGTACACCTTACAATACCGTACGTAAACTTAAAACTCCATAATAAACCTAATGAATTCGTACGTGTCCTTTGAACATCATACGACAAGTAAGGACATCTTATGACTCTTTATGCTATGTTAGCACCTTGAAAAGCACGTTAGTATAATGTAAGACGTTTTACAACACCTAACAACATCTTACAACACCGTACGAATCATTAAAACTCCATAATAAACCTAATGAATTCGTACGAGTCCTTTGAACATCGTACGACAAGTTAGGACATCTTACGACTCTTTATGCAACATTAGCAACTCGATAATAACGTTAGCATATTGTAGGACGCTATAAAGATCCTAAGTACACCTTACAATACCGTACGTAAACTTAAAACTCCATAATAAACCTAACGCATTCGTACGTGTCCTTTGAACATCGTACGACAAGTAAGGACATCTTATGACTCTTTATGCTATGTTAGCACCTTGAAAAGCACGTTAGTATAATGTAAGACGTTTTACAACACCTAACAACATCTTACAACACCGTACGAATCATTAAAACTCCATAATAAACCTAATGAATTCGACGAGTCCTTTGAACATCGTACGACAAGTTAGGACATCTTACGACTCTTTATGAAACATTAGCAACTCGATAATAACGATAGCATTTTGTAGGACAAGTAAGGACATCTCCTAAGTACACCTTAAAATACCGTGCGTAAACTTAAAGCTCCATAATAAACCTAATGAATTCGTAAGAGTCCTTTGAACATCTTACGACAAGTAAGGACATCTTATGACTCTTTATGCTATGTTAGCACCTTGAAAAGCACGTTAGTATAATGTAAGACCTTTTACAACACCTAACAACATCTTACAACACCGTACGAATCATTAAAACTCCATAATAAACCTAATGAATTCGTACGAGTCCTTTGAACATCGTACGACAAGTTTGGACATCTTACGACTCTTTATGCAACATTAGCAACTCGATAATAACGTTAGCATATTGTAGGACGCTATAAAGCTCCTAAGTACACCTTACAATACCGTACGGAAAACTTAAAACTCCATAATAAACCTAATGAATTCGTACGTGTCCTTTGAACATCGTACGACAAGTTAGGACATCTTATGACTCTTTAGGCTATGTTAGCACCTTGAAAAGCACGTTAGTATAATGTAAGACGTTTTACAACACCTAACAACATCTTACAACACCGTACGAATCATTAAAACTCCATAATAAACCTAATGAATTCGTACGAGTCCTTTGAACATCGTACGACAAGTTAGGACATCTTACGACTCTTTATGCAACATTAGCAACTCGATAATAACGTTAGCATATTGTAGGACGCTATAAAGCTCCTAAGTACACCTTACAATACCGTACGTAAACTTAAAACTCCATAATAAACCTAATGAATTCGTACGTGTCCTTTGAACATCATACGACAAGTAAGGACATCTTATGACTCTTTATGCTATGTTAGCACCTTGAAAAGCACGTTAGTATAATGTAAGACGTTTTACAACACCTAACAACATCTTACAACACCGTACGAATCATTAAAACTCCATAATAAACCTAATGAATTCGTACGAGTCCTTTGAACATCGTACGACAAGTTAGGACATCTTACGACTCTTTATGCAACATTAGCAACTCGATAATAACGTTAGCATATTGTAGGACGCTATAAAGATCCTAAGTACACCTTACAATACCGTACGTAAACTTAAAACTCCATAATAAACCTAACGAATTCGTACGTGTCCTTTGAACATCGTACGACAAGTAAGGACATCTTATGACTCTTTATGCTATGTTAGCACCTTGAAAAGCACGTTAGTATAATGTAAGACGTTTTACAACACCTAACAACATCTTACAACACCGTACGAATCATTAAAACTCCATAATAAACCTAATGAATTCGTACGAGTCCTTTGAACATCGTACGACAAGTTAGGACATCTTACGACTCTTTATGCAACATTAGCAACTCGATAATAACGTTAGCATATTGTAGGACGCTATAAAGATCCTAAGTACACCTTACAATACCGTACGTAAACTTAAAACTCCATAATAAACCTAACGAATTCGTACGTGTCCTTTGAACATCGTACGACAAGTAAGGACATCTTATGACTCTTTATGCTATGTTAGCACCTTGAAAAGCACGTTAGTATAATGTAAGACGTTTTACAACACCTAACAACATCTTACAACAACGTACGAATCATTAAAACTCCATAATAAACCTAATGAATTCGTACGAGTCCTTTGAACATCGTACGACAAGTTAGGACATCTTACGACTCTTTATGCAACATTAGCAACTCGATAATAACGTTAGCATATTGTAGGACGCTATAAAGCTCCTAAGTACACCTTACAATACCGTACGTAAACTTAAAACTCCATAATAAACCTAATGAATTCGTACGTGTCCTTTGAACATCGTACGACAAGTAAGGACATCTTATGACTCTTTATGCTATGTTAGCACCTTGAAAAGCACGTTAGTATAATGTAAGACGTTTTACAACACCTAACAACATCTTACAACACCGTACGAATCATTAAAACTCCATAATAAACCTAATGAATTCGTACGAGTCCTTTGAACATCGTACGACAAGTTAGGACATCTTACGACTCTTTATGCAACATTAGCAACTCAATAATAACGTTAGCATATTGTAGGACGCTATAAAGATCCTAAGTACACCTTACAATACCGTACGTAAACTTAAAACTCCATAATAAACCTAACGAATTCGTACGTGTCCTTTGAACATCGTACGACAAGTAAGGACATCTTATGACTCTTTATGCTATGTTAGCACCTTGAAAAGCACGTTAGTATAATGTAAGACGTTTTACAACACCTAACAACATCTTACAACAACGTACGAATCATTAAAACTCCATAATAAACCTAATGAATTCGTACGAGTCCTTTGAACATCGTACGACAAGTTAGGACATCTTACGACTCTTTATGCAACATTAGCAACTCGATAATAACGTTAGCATATTGTAGGACGCTATAAAGCTCCTAAGTACACCTTACAATACCGTACGTAAACTTAAAACTCCATAATAAACCTAATGAATTCGTACGTGTCCTTTGAACATCGTACGACAAGTAAGGACATCTTATGACTCTTTATGCTATGTTAGCACCTTGAAAAGCACGTTAGTATAATGTAAGACGTTTTACAACACCTAACAACATCTTACAACACCGTACGAATCATTAAAACTCCATAATAAACCTAATGAATTCGTACGAGTCCTTTGAACATCGTACGACAAGTTAGGACATCTTACGACTCTTTATGCAACATTAGCAACTCAATAATAACGTTAGCATATTGTAGGACGCTATAAAGATCCTAAGTACACCTTACAATACCGTACGTAAACTTAAAACTCCATAATAAACCTAACGAATTCGTACGTGTCCTTTGAACATCGTACGACAAGTAAGGACATCTTATGACTCTTTATGCTATGTTAGCACCTTGAAAAGCACGTTACTATAATGTAAGACGTTTTACAACACCTAACAACATCTTACAACACCGTACGAATCATTAAAACTCCATAATAAACCTAATGAATTCGACGAGTCCTTTGAACATCGTACGGCAAGTTAGGACATCTTACGACTCTTTATGAAACATTAGCAACTCGATAATAACGTTAGCATTTTGTAGGACAAGTAAGGACATCTCCTAAGTACACCTTAAAATACCGTGCGTAAACTTAAAGCTCCATAATAAACCTAATGAATTCGTAAGAGTCCTTTGAACATCTTACGACAAGTAAGGACATCTTATGACTCTTTATGCTATGTTAGCACCTTGAAAAGCACGTTAGTATAATGTAAGACGTTTTACAACACCTAACAACATCTTACAACACCGTACGAATCATTAAAACTCCATAATAAACCTAATGAATTCGTACGAGTCCTTTGAACATCGTACGACAAGTTTGGACATCTTACGACTCTTTATGCAACATTAGCAACTCGATAATAACGTTAGCATATTGTAGGACGCTATAAAGCTCCTAAGTACACCTTACAATACCGTACGTAAACTTAAAACTCCATAATAAACCTAATGAATTCGTACGTGTCCTTTGAACATCGTACGACAAGTAAGGACATCTTATGACTCTTTATGCTATGTTAGCACCTTGAAAAGCACGTTAGTATAATGTAAGACGTTTTACAACACCTAACAACATCTTACAACACCGTACGAATCATTAAAACTCCATAATAAACCTAATGAATTCGTACGAGTCCTTTGAACATCGTACGACAAGTTAGGACATCTTACGACTCTTTATGCAACATTAGCAACTCGATAATAACGTTAGCATATTGTAGGACGCTATAAAGATCCTAAGTACACCTTACAATACCGTACGTAAACTTAAAACTCCATAATAAACCTAACGAATTCGTACGTGTCCTTTGAACATCGTACGACAAGTAAGGACATCTTATGACTCTTTATGCTATGTTAGCACCTTGAAAAGCACGTTAGTATAATGTAAGACGTTTTACAACACCTAACAACATCTTACAACACCGTACGAATCATTAAAACTCCATAATAAACCTAATGAATTCGTACGAGTCCTTTGAACATCGTACGACAAGTTAGGACATCTTACGACTCTTTATGCAACATTAGCAACTCGATAATAACGTTAGCATATTGTAGGACGCTATAAAGATCCTAAGTACACCTTACAATACCGTACGTAAACTTAAAACTCCATAATAAACCTAACGAATTCGTACGTGTCCTTTGAACATCGTACGACAAGTAAGGACATCTTATGACTCTTTATGCTATGTTAGCACCTTGAAAAGCACGTTAGTATAATGTAAGACGTTTTACAACACCTAACAACATCTTACAACAACGTACGAATCATTAAAACTCCATAATAAACCTAATGAATTCGTACGAGTCCTTTGAACATCGTACGACAAGTTAGGACATCTTACGACTCTTTATGCAACATTAGCAACTCGATAATAACGTTAGCATATTGTAGGACGCTATAAAGCTCCTAAGTACACCTTACAATACCGTACGTAAACTTAAAACTCCATAATAAACCTAATGAATTCGTACGTGTCCTTTGAACATCGTACGACAAGTAAGGACATCTTATGACTCTTTATGCTATGTTAGCACCTTGAAAAGCACGTTAGTATAATGTAAGACGTTTTACAACACCTAACAACATCTTACAACACCGTACGAATCATTAAAACTCCATAATAAACCTAATGAATTCGTACGAGTCCTTTGAACATCGTACGACAAGTTAGGACATCTTACGACTCTTTATGCAACATTAGCAACTCAATAATAACGTTAGCATATTGTAGGACGCTATAAAGATCCTAAGTACACCTTACAATACCGTACGTAAACTTAAAACTCCATAATAAACCTAACGAATTCGTACGTGTCCTTTGAACATCGTACGACAAGTAAGGACATCTTATGACTCTTTATGCTATGTTAGCACCTTGAAAAGCACGTTAGTATAATGTAAGACGTTTTACAACACCTAACAACATCTTACAACAACGTACGAATCATTAAAACTCCATAATAAACCTAATGAATTCGTACGAGTCCTTTGAACATCGTACGACAAGTTAGGACATCTTACGACTCTTTATGCAACATTAGCAACTCGATAATAACGTTAGCATATTGTAGGACGCTATAAAGCTCCTAAGTACACCTTACAATACCGTACGTAAACTTAAAACTCCATAATAAACCTAATGAATTCGTACGTGTCCTTTGAACATCGTACGACAAGTAAGGACATCTTATGACTCTTTATGCTATGTTAGCACCTTGAAAAGCACGTTAGTATAATGTAAGACGTTTTACAACACCTAACAACATCTTACAACACCGTACGAATCATTAAAACTCCATAATAAACCTAATGAATTCGTACGAGTCCTTTGAACATCGTACGACAAGTTAGGACATCTTACGACTCTTTATGCAACATTAGCAACTCAATAATAACGTTAGCATATTGTAGGACGCTATAAAGATCCTAAGTACACCTTACAATACCGTACGTAAACTTAAAACTCCATAATAAACCTAACGAATTCGTACGTGTCCTTTGAACATCGTACGACAAGTAAGGACATCTTATGACTCTTTATGCTATGTTAGCACCTTGAAAAGCACGTTACTATAATGTAAGACGTTTTACAACACCTAACAACATCTTACAACACCGTACGAATCATTAAAACTCCATAATAAACCTAATGAATTCGACGAGTCCTTTGAACATCGTACGACAAGTTAGGACATCTTACGACTCTTTATGAAACATTAGCAACTCGATAATAACGTTAGCATTTTGTAGGACAAGTAAGGACATCTCCTAAGTACACCTTAAAATACCGTGCGTAAACTTAAAGCTCCATAATAAACCTAATGAATTCGTAAGAGTCCTTTGAACATCTTACGACAAGTAAGGACATCTTATGACTCTTTATGCTATGTTAGCACCTTGAAAAGCACGTTAGTATAATGTAAGACGTTTTACAACACCTAACAACATCTTACAACACCGTACGAATCATTAAAACTCCATAATAAACCTAATGAATTCGTACGAGTCCTTTGAACATCGTACGACAAGTTTGGACATCTTACGACTCTTTATGCAACATTAGCAACTCGATAATAACGTTAGCATATTGTAGGACGCTATAAAGCTCCTAAGTACACCTTACAATACCGTACGTAAACTTAAAACTCCATAATAAACCTAATGAATTCGTACGTGTCCTTTGAACATCGTACGACAAGTAAGGACATCTTATGACTCTTTATGCTATGTTAGCACCTTGAAAAGCACGTTAGTATAATGTAAGACGTTTTACAACACCTAACAACATCTTACAACACCGTACGAATCATTAAAACTCCATAATAAACCTAATGAATTCGTACGAGTCCTTTGAACATCGTACGACAAGTTAGGACATCTTACGACTCTTTATGCAACATTAGCAACTCAATAATAACGTTAGCATATTGTAGGACGCTATAAAGATCCTAAGTACACCTTACAATACCGTACGTAAACTTAAAACTCCATAATAAACCTAACGAATTCGTACGTGTCCTTTGAACATCGTACGACAAGTAAGGACATCTTATGACTCTTTATGCTATGTTAGCACCTTGAAAAGCACGTTAGTATAATGTAAGACGTTTTACAACACCTAACAACATCTTACAACAACGTACGAATCATTAAAACTCCATAATAAACCTAATGAATTCGTACGAGTCCTTTGAACATCGTACGACAAGTTAGGACATCTTACGACTCTTTATGCAACATTAGCAACTCGATAATAACGTTAGCATATTGTAGGACGCTATAAAGCTCCTAAGTACACCTTACAATACCGTACGTAAACTTAAAACTCCATAATAAACCTAATGAATTCGTACGTGTCCTTTGAACATCGTACGACAAGTAAGGACATCTTATGACTCTTTATGCTATGTTAGCACCTTGAAAAGCACGTTAGTATAATGTAAGACGTTTTACAACACCTAACAACATCTTACAACACCGTACGAATCATTAAAACTCCATAATAAACCTAATGAATTCGTACGAGTCCTTTGAACATCGTACGACAAGTTAGGACATCTTACGACTCTTTATGCAACATTAGCAACTCAATAATAACGTTAGCATATTGTAGGACGCTATAAAGATCCTAAGTACACCTTACAATACCGTACGTAAACTTAAAACTCCATAATAAACCTAACGAATTCGTACGTGTCCTTTGAACATCGTACGACAAGTAAGGACATCTTATGACTCTTTATGCTATGTTAGCACCTTGAAAAGCACGTTACTATAATGTAAGACGTTTTACAACACCTAACAACATCTTACAACACCGTACGAATCATTAAAACTCCATAATAAACCTAATGAATTCGACGAGTCCTTTGAACATCGTACGACAAGTTAGGACATCTTACGACTCTTTATGAAACATTAGCAACTCGATAATAACGTTAGCATTTTGTAGGACAAGTAAGGACATCTCCTAAGTACACCTTAAAATACCGTGCGTAAACTTAAAGCTCCATAATAAACCTAATGAATTCGTAAGAGTCCTTTGAACATCTTACGACAAGTAAGGACATCTTATGACTCTTTATGCTATGTTAGCACCTTGAAAAGCACGTTAGTATAATGTAAGACGTTTTACAACACCTAACAACATCTTACAACACCGTACGAATCATTAAAACTCCATAATAAACCTAATGAATTCGTACGAGTCCTTTGAACATCGTACGACAAGTTTGGACATCTTACGACTCTTTATGCAACATTAGCAACTCGATAATAACGTTAGCATATTGTAGGACGCTATAAAGCTCCTAAGTACACCTTACAATACCGTACGTAAACTTAAAACTCCATAATAAACCTAATGAATTCGTACGTGTCCTTTGAACATCGTACGACAAGTTAGGACATCTTATGACTCTTTAGGCTATGTTAGCACCTTGAAAAGCACGTTAGTATAATGTAAGACGTTTTACAACACCTAACAACATCTTACAACACCGTACGAATCATTAAAACTCCATAATAAACCTAATGAATTCGTACGAGTCCTTTGAACATCGTACGACAAGTTAGGACATCTTACGACTCTTTATGCAACATTAGCAACTCGATAATAACGTTAGCATATTGTAGGACGCTATAAAGCTCCTAAGTACACCTTACAATACCGTACGTAAACTTAAAACTCCATAATAAACCTAATGAATTCGTACGTGTCCTTTGAACATCGTACGACAAGTAAGGACATCTTATGACTCTTTATGCTATGTTAGCACCTTGAAAAGCACGTTAGTATAATGTAAGACGTTTTACAACACCTAACAACATCTTACAACACCGTACGAATCATTAAAACTCCATAATAAACCTAATGAATTCGTACGAGTCCTTTGAACATCGTACGACAAGTTAGGACATCTTACGACTCTTTATGCAACATTAGCAACTCGATAATAACGTTAGCATATTGTAGGACGCTATAAAGATCCTAAGTACACCTTACAATACCGTACGTAAACTTAAAACTCCATAATAAACCTAACGAATTCGTACGTGTCCTTTGAACATCGTACGACAAGTAAGGACATCTTATGACTCTTTATGCTATGTTAGCACCTTGAAAAGCACGTTAGTATAATGTAAGACGTTTTACAACACCTAACAACATCTTACAACACCGTACGAATCATTAAAACTCCATAATAAACCTAATGAATTCGTACGAGTCCTTTGAACATCGTACGACAAGTTAGGACATCTTACGACTCTTTATGCAACATTAGCAACTCGATAATAACGTTAGCATATTGTAGGACGCTATAAAGATCCTAAGTACACCTTACAATACCGTACGTAAACTTAAAACTCCATAATAAACCTAACGAATTCGTACGTGTCCTTTGAACATCGTACGACAAGTAAGGACATCTTATGACTCTTTATGCTATGTTAGCACCTTGAAAAGCACGTTAGTATAATGTAAGACGTTTTACAACACCTAACAACATCTTACAACAACGTACGAATCATTAAAACTCCATAATAAACCTAATGAATTCGTATGAGTCCTTTGAACATCGTACGACAAGTTAGGACATCTTACGACTCTTTATGCAACATTAGCAACTCGATAATAACGTTAGCATATTGTAGGACGCTATAAAGCTCCTAAGTACACCTTACAATACCGTACGTAAACTTAAAACTCCATAATAAACCTAATGAATTCGTACGTGTCCTTTGAACATCGTACGACAAGTAAGGACATCTTATGACTCTTTATGCTATGTTAGCACCTTGAAAAGCACGTTAGTATAATGTAAGACGTTTTACAACACCTAACAACATCTTACAACACCGTACGAATCATTAAAACTCCATAATAAACCTAATGAATTCGTACGAGTCCTTTGAACATCGTACGACAAGTTAGGACATCTTACGACTCTTTATGCAACATTAGCAACTCAATAATAACGTTAGCATATTGTAGGACGCTATAAAGATCCTAAGTACACCTTACAATACCGTACGTAAACTTAAAACTCCATAATAAACCTAACGAATTCGTACGTGTCCTTTGAACATCGTACGACAAGTAAGGACATCTTATGACTCTTTATGCTATGTTAGCACCTTGAAAAGCACGTTAGTATAATGTAAGACGTTTTACAACACCTAACAACATCTTACAACAACGTACGAATCATTAAAACTCCATAATAAACCTAATGAATTCGTACGAGTCCTTTGAACATCGTACGACAAGTTAGGACATCTTACGACTCTTTATGCAACATTAGCAACTCGATAATAACGTTAGCATATTGTAGGACGCTATAAAGCTCCTAAGTACACCTTACAATACCGTACGTAAACTTAAAACTCCATAATAAACCTAATGAATTCGTACGTGTCCTTTGAACATCGTACGACAAGTAAGGACATCTTATGACTCTTTATGCTATGTTAGCACCTTGAAAAGCACGTTAGTATAATGTAAGACGTTTTACAACACCTAACAACATCTTACAACACCGTACGAATCATTAAAACTCCATAATAAACCTAATGAATTCGTACGAGTCCTTTGAACATCGTACGACAAGTTAGGACATCTTACGACTCTTTATGCAACATTAGCAACTCAATAATAACGTTAGCATATTGTAGGACGCTATAAAGATCCTAAGTACACCTTACAATACCGTACGTAAACTTAAAACTCCATAATAAACCTAACGAATTCGTACGTGTCCTTTGAACATCGTACGACAAGTAAGGACATCTTATGACTCTTTATGCTATGTTAGCACCTTGAAAAGCACGTTAGTATAATGTAAGACGTTTTACAACACCTAACAACATCTTACAACAACGTACGAATCATTAAAACTCCATAATAAACCTAATGAATTCGTACGAGTCCTTTGAACATCGTACGACAAGTTAGGACATCTTACGACTCTTTATGCAACATTAGCAACTCGATAATAACGTTAGCATATTGTAGGACGCTATAAAGCTCCTAAGTACACCTTACAATACCGTACGTAAACTTAAAACTCCATAATAAACCTAATGAATTCGTACGTGTCCTTTGAACATCGTACGACAAGTAAGGACATCTTATGACTCTTTATGCTATGTTAGCACCTTGAAAAGCACGTTAGTATAATGTAAGACGTTTTACAACACCTAACAACATCTTACAACACCGTACGAATCATTAAAACTCCATAATAAACCTAATGAATTCGTACGAGTCCTTTGAACATCGTACGACAAGTTAGGACATCTTACGACTCTTTATGCAACATTAGCAACTCAATAATAACGTTAGCATATTGTAGGACGCTATAAAGATCCTAAGTACACCTTACAATACCGTACGTAAACTTAAAACTCCATAATAAACCTAACGAATTCGTACGTGTCCTTTGAACATCGTACGACAAGTAAGGACATCTTATGACTCTTTATGCTATGTTAGCACCTTGAAAAGCACGTTACTATAATGTAAGACGTTTTACAACACCTAACAACATCTTACAACACCGTACGAATCATTAAAACTCCATAATAAACCTAATGAATTCGACGAGTCCTTTGAACATCGTACGACAAGTTAGGACATCTTACGACTCTTTATGAAACATTAGCAACTCGATAATAACGTTAGCATTTTGTAGGACAAGTAAGGACATCTCCTAAGTACACCTTAAAATACCGTGCGTAAACTTAAAGCTCCATAATAAACCTAATGAATTCGTAAGAGTCCTTTGAACATCTTACGACAAGTAAGGACATCTTATGACTCTTTATGCTATGTTAGCACCTTGAAAAGCACGTTAGTATAATGTAAGACGTTTTACAACACCTAACAACATCTTACAACACCGTACGAATCATTAAAACTCCATAATAAACCTAATGAATTCGTACGAGTCCTTTGAACATCGTACGACAAGTTTGGACATCTTACGACTCTTTATGCAACATTAGCAACTCGATAATAACGTTAGCATATTGTAGGACGCTATAAAGCTCCTAAGTACACCTTACAATACCGTACGTAAACTTAAAACTCCATAATAAACCTAATGAATTCGTACGTGTCCTTTGAACATCGTACGACAAGTTAGGACATCTTATGACTCTTTAGGCTATGTTAGCACCTTGAAAAGCACGTTAGTATAATGTAAGACGTTTTACAACACCTAACAACATCTTACAACACCGTACGAATCATTAAAACTCCATAATAAACCTAATGAATTCGTACGAGTCCTTTGAACATCGTACGACAAGTTAGGACATCTTACGACTCTTTATGCAACATTAGCAACTCGATAATAACGTTAGCATATTGTAGGACGCTATAAAGCTCCTAAGTACACCTTACAATACCGTACGTAAACTTAAAACTCCATAATAAACCTAATGAATTCGTACGTGTCCTTTGAACATCGTACGACAAGTAAGGACATCTTATGACTCTTTATGCTATGTTAGCACCTTGAAAAGCACGTTAGTATAATGTAAGACGTTTTACAACACCTAACAACATCTTACAACACCGTACGAATCATTAAAACTCCATAATAAACCTAATGAATTCGTACGAGTCCTTTGAACATCGTACGACAAGTTAGGACATCTTACGACTCTTTATGCAACATTAGCAACTCGATAATAACGTTAGCATATTGTAGGACGCTATAAAGATCCTAAGTACACCTTACAATACCGTACGTAAACTTAAAACTCCATAATAAACCTAACGAATTCGTACGTGTCCTTTGAACATCGTACGACAAGTAAGGACATCTTATGACTCTTTATGCTATGTTAGCACCTTGAAAAGCACGTTAGTATAATGTAAGACGTTTTACAACACCTAACAACATCTTACAACACCGTACGAATCATTAAAACTCCATAATAAACCTAATGAATTCGTACGAGTCCTTTGAACATCGTACGACAAGTTAGGACATCTTACGACTCTTTATGCAACATTAGCAACTCGATAATAACGTTAGCATATTGTAGGACGCTATAAAGATCCTAAGTACACCTTACAATACCGTACGTAAACTTAAAACTCCATAATAAACCTAACGAATTCGTACGTGTCCTTTGAACATCGTACGACAAGTAAGGACATCTTATGACTCTTTATGCTATGTTAGCACCTTGAAAAGCACGTTAGTATAATGTAAGACGTTTTACAACACCTAACAACATCTTACAACAACGTACGAATCATTAAAACTCCATAATAAACCTAATGAATTCGTACGAGTCCTTTGAACATCGTACGACAAGTTAGGACATCTTACGACTCTTTATGCAACATTAGCAACTCGATAATAACGTTAGCATATTGTAGGACGCTATAAAGCTCCTAAGTACACCTTACAATACCGTACGTAAACTTAAAACTCCATAATAAACCTAATGAATTCGTACGTGTCCTTTGAACATCGTACGACAAGTAAGGACATCTTATGACTCTTTATGCTATGTTAGCACCTTGAAAAGCACGTTAGTATAATGTAAGACGTTTTACAACACCTAACAACATCTTACAACACCGTACGAATCATTAAAACTCCATAATAAACCTAATGAATTCGTACGAGTCCTTTGAACATCGTACGACAAGTTAGGACATCTTACGACTCTTTATGCAACATTAGCAACTCAATAATAACGTTAGCATATTGTAGGACGCTATAAAGATCCTAAGTACACCTTACAATACCGTACGTAAACTTAAAACTCCATAATAAACCTAACGAATTCGTACGTGTCCTTTGAACATCGTACGACAAGTAAGGACATCTTATGACTCTTTATGCTATGTTAGCACCTTGAAAAGCACGTTAGTATAATGTAAGACGTTTTACAACACCTAACAACATCTTACAACAACGTACGAATCATTAAAACTCCATAATAAACCTAATGAATTCGTACGAGTCCTTTGAACATCGTACGACAAGTTAGGACATCTTACGACTCTTTATGCAACATTAGCAACTCGATAATAACGTTAGCATATTGTAGGACGCTATAAAGCTCCTAAGTACACCTTACAATACCGTACGTAAACTTAAAACTCCATAATAAACCTAATGAATTCGTACGTGTCCTTTGAACATCGTACGACAAGTAAGGACATCTTATGACTCTTTATGCTATGTTAGCACCTTGAAAAGCACGTTAGTATAATGTAAGACGTTTTACAACACCTAACAACATCTTACAACACCGTACGAATCATTAAAACTCCATAATAAACCTAATGAATTCGTACGAGTCCTTTGAACATCGTACGACAAGTTAGGACATCTTACGACTCTTTATGCAACATTAGCAACTCAATAATAACGTTAGCATATTGTAGGACGCTATAAAGATCCTAAGTACACCTTACAATACCGTACGTAAACTTAAAACTCCATAATAAACCTAACGAATTCGTACGTGTCCTTTGAACATCGTACGACAAGTAAGGACATCTTATGACTCTTTATGCTATGTTAGCACCTTGAAAAGCACGTTACTATAATGTAAGACGTTTTACAACACCTAACAACATCTTACAACACCGTACGAATCATTAAAACTCCATAATAAACCTAATGAATTCGACGAGTCCTTTGAACATCGTACGACAAGTTAGGACATCTTACGACTCTTTATGAAACATTAGCAACTCGATAATAACGTTAGCATTTTGTAGGACAAGTAAGGACATCTCCTAAGTACACCTTAAAATACCGTGCGTAAACTTAAAGCTCCATAATAAACCTAATGAATTCGTAAGAGTCCTTTGAACATCTTACGACAAGTAAGGACATCTTATGACTCTTTATGCTATGTTAGCACCTTGAAAAGCACGTTAGTATAATGTAAGACGTTTTACAACACCTAACAACATCTTACAACACCGTACGAATCATTAAAACTCCATAATAAACCTAATGAATTCGTACGAGTCCTTTGAACATCGTACGACAAGTTTGGACATCTTACGACTCTTTATGCAACATTAGCAACTCGATAATAACGTTAGCATATTGTAGGACGCTATAAAGCTCCTAAGTACACCTTACAATACCGTACGTAAACTTAAAACTCCATAATAAACCTAATGAATTCGTACGTGTCCTTTGAACATCGTACGATAAGTTAGGACATCTTATGACTCTTTAGGCTATGTTAGCACCTTGAAAAGCACGTTAGTATAATGTAAGACGTTTTACAACACCTAACAACATCTTACAACACCGTACGAATCATTAAAACTCCATAATAAACCTAATGAATTCGTACGAGTCCTTTGAACATCGTACGACAAGTTAGGACATCTTACGACTCTTTATGCAACATTAGCAACTCAATAATAACGTTAGCATATTGTAGGACGCTATAAAGATCCTAAGTACACCTTACAATACCGTACGTAAACTTAAAACTCCATAATAAACCTAACGAATTCGTACGTGTCCTTTGAACATCGTACGACAAGTAAGGACATCTTATGACTCTTTATGCTATGTTAGCACCTTGAAAAGCACGTTACTATAATGTAAGACGTTTTACAACACCTAACAACATCTTACAACACCGTACGAATCATTAAAACTCCATAATAAACCTAATGAATTCGACGAGTCCTTTGAACATCGTACGACAAGTTAGGACATCTTACGACTCTTTATGAAACATTAGCAACTCGATAATAACGTTAGCATTTTGTAGGACAAGTAAGGACATCTCCTAAGTACACCTTAAAATACCGTGCGTAAACTTAAAGCTCCATAATAAACCTAATGAATTCGTAAGAGTCCTTTGAACATCTTACGACAAGTAAGGACATCTTATGACTCTTTATGCTATGTTAGCACCTTGAAAAGCACGTTAGTATAATGTAAGACGTTTTACAACACCTAACAACATCTTACAACACCGTACGAATCATTAAAACTCCATAATAAACCTAATGAATTCGTACGAGTCCTTTGAACATCGTACGACAAGTTTGGACATCTTACGACTCTTTATGCAACATTAGCAACTCGATAATAACGTTAGCATATTGTAGGACGCTATAAAGCTCCTAAGTACACCTTACAATACCGTACGTAAACTTAAAACTCCATAATAAACCTAATGAATTCGTACGTGTCCTTTGAACATCGTACGACAAGTTAGGACATCTTATGACTCTTTAGGCTATGTTAGCACCTTGAAAAGCACGTTAGTATAATGTAAGACGTTTTACAACACCTAACAACATCTTACAACACCGTACGAATCATTAAAACTCCATAATAAACCTAATGAATTCGTACGAGTCCTTTGAACATCGTACGACAAGTTAGGACATCTTACGACTCTTTATGCAACATTAGCAACTCGATAATAACGTTAGCATATTGTAGGACGCTATAAAGATCCTAAGTACACCTTACAATACCGTACGTAAACTTAAAACTCCATAATAAACCTAACGAATTCGTACGTGTCCTTTGAACATCGTACGACAAGTAAGGACATCTTATGACTCTTTATGCTATGTTAGCACCTTGAAAAGCACGTTAGTATAATGTAAGACGTTTTACAACACCTAACAACATCTTACAACACCGTACGAATCATTAAAACTCCATAATAAACCTAATGAATTCGACGAGTCCTTTGAACATCGTACGACAAGTTAGGACATCTTACGACTCTTTATGAAACATTAGCAACTCGATAATAACGTTAGCATATTGTAGGACAAGTAAGGACATCTCCTAAGTACACCTTAAAATACCGTGCGTAAACTTAAAGCTCCATAATAAACCTAATGAATTCGTAAGAGTCCTTTGAACATCTTACGACAAGTAAGGACATCTTATGACTCTTTATGCTATGTTAGCACCTTGAAAAGCACGTTAGTATAATGTAAGACGTTTTACAACACCTAACAACATCTTACAACACCGTACGAATCATTAAAACTCCATAATAGACCTAATGAATTCGTACGAGTCCTTTGAACATCGTACGACAAGTTAGGACATCTTACGACTCTTTATGCAACATTAGCAACTCGATAATAACGTTAGCATATTGTAGGACGCTATAAAGCTCCTAAGTACACCTTACAATACCGTACGTAAACTTAAAACTCCATAATAAACCTAATGAATTCGTACGTGTCCTTTGAACATCGTACGGCAAGTAAGGACATCTTATGACTCTTTATGCTATGTTAGCACCTTGAAAAGCACGTTAGTATAATGTAAGACGTTTTACAACACCTAACAACATCTTACAACACCGTACGAATCATTAAAACTCCATAATAAACCTAATGAATTCGTACGAGTCCTTTGAACATCGTACGACAAGTTAGGACATCTTACGACTCTTTATGCAACATTAGCAACTCGATAATAACGTTAGCATATTGTAGGACGCTATAAAGATCCTAAGTACACCTTACAATACCGTACGTAAACTTAAAACTCCATAATAAACCTAACGAATTCGTACGTGTCCTTTGAACATCGTACGACAAGTAAGGACATCTTATTAATTGAAAAGCATGTTAGTGTAACAACACCGTACGAAAAGGGCGATCTTGGGCGATTTGCTTGAATCTTGATTCTTGTTCTTGAATCTTGATCTTGTATCTTGATTCTTGAATCTTGTTTCTTGGTTCTTGAATCTTGGGTTGTTATTTTTCTTGGTTCTTGAATCTTGGGCGTTTTTTTCTGATTAGGGCTTCTTATAAACCCTAATCGTGTTCGTCATTGCTGGTTCGTTTCTTTTTCCTGATTTTTGATTCCTCCTTTGTGTAACAATCCTGTGATTGTCTAAACACAATACGAGCATTGTTAGCAATTAGAGGATATCAAGATTAGGGTTTGTTTGGTCTGTTTCTTACTTGATTCTACGAGTGGTGATCTGATTGCTTAACGGGTCTGTTATTGATTGCGTCTATGGTTATAGATTAGCTAAATTAATACGAATCCCATTAACCTTTTAAGATCCAACTTTTATGAATTAAGTTTTTGGGTTTGTCGGGTCTGCATGCATGGCTGCATCAACGTTAGCTTCAAAAGTTACTAACATTGATGGTCGTGTTTCTTTTAGAAGTATATTGAAGAAGAATGATGATACTCATGGAATAAACAATTTGACTGTTGGGGATGATGGGAAAGACAAAATAACTATGGAGGAGAATGATAACCCTAACATGACGAGGATTTTGAATGGTGAAGAGATCACTCGTGACAGTAAGAGTGAAGTGATGAAAGAAGATAAACTTGACAAAAAGGTTAACTTTAGGTTTGTTGAATCTAAGGCTCAAGATACGGTTGATGTCATGCTGTCAAGGGAATCGGTGAGAAAAGTGCAGGCTAAACTGGGCTTTACAATTTATGGTTATTTCTTGGGTGATCGTTTATCGTTTCATGCTGTGAAATACTTTGCTCAAACTAAATGGAACAGGTTTGGTCTAAAAAAGATAATGATGAATGCTGATGGATTCTTTTTCTTCCAGTTTGATAATTTTGAAGGTATGGAGAAGGTAATCAAAGGAGGACCATGGATGGTGCTTAATGCCCCATTTTTCCTGCATGAATGGGCACCTGATACGAAACTGGTTAAGGTGGAACGAAAATCAGTACCTGTTTGGGTTAAACTTCATAGTGTACCACTAGCTGCTTACACTGATGATGGATTAAGTGCTTTGATGTCCAAGGTTGGAAGGCCGATTCAGTTGGATTCGTATACCACATCAATGTGCATCAATGGATGGGGAAGGAGTAGCTATGCAAGGGCTATTGTTGAGATCTCATCGGAGGTGGAATTTAAACAAAATCTGAAAGTAGGTATCCCTTCTTTGGATGGTGAGGAAGTTACTATTAAACTAGTTGATGTGGAGTATGAGTGGAGCCCCCCTAGATGCGCTCATTGCAAGATTTTTGGTCATGAAATGGCAGCATGTGGGCTAAGGTTGACTAAGAAAGTGGAGAGTAAGGGGAAGGGAGTCAAGAAAGACGAGGATGGATTTGTGGAACCTGCCCACAAAAAAGTAGCTAAAAAAATGGGTTTTAATGTGCAGCAACATAGACAGAAATTTGCGTATAGACCTATTACTGGTAATGTA
Source organism: Tagetes erecta (assembly GCA_030867185.1). NCBI lineage: Eukaryota > Viridiplantae > Streptophyta > Magnoliopsida > Asterales > Asteraceae > Tagetes > Tagetes erecta. The sequence continues at coordinate 61,084,690 of CM061490.1, read as the reverse complement.
CAGAAAGATGATCAAGGTAACAAAGGTGGTCAGGTGAAACCGAATGTGGAGAAACCAACTTCCTCAACTAATCCATTCTCAGTCTTAATGGATTATAATGAGGATAAATCTGTGTCATTGGAGAAAGATCATGTGTTTGAGCAACGGAATGAGGTTGATAAGCAGGGTGAGGTTAGTGATGATATATATGATGCTACATACAATGCTATGTTTGGTAATGAATATAACAATAAAGGGGCAAGCACTCCTTCTGTTCAGGTTATCAATGATTAAGCTTGCATGCTGGAATATTAGGGGGATGAACCGCCCCCTCAAACAGAAGGAGGTTCGATTTCTAATCAAGGATAGTCATATTAGTTTATGTGCTATTTTGGAATCTCACGTGGAGGTTAGTAAGGTGGAGAATATGTGTGCTAAAATTTCAAATGTTTGGAGTTGGTGCTCTAATGCTAGCTCGTGTATAGATGGTGCGAAAGGTACTAGAATTTTGTTGGGATGGGATACAAATGTGTTTGATGTCACGGTCCTCACACATAGTGATCAGGTTATTCATTGTCAAATTGGTCACAAGGTTTCCAAACGATTGTTTTATTGCTCGGTTGTTTATGCTCATAACTATTATGTGAAAAGAAGGGATCTATGGTGTTCATTGACATATCACAAAGGCCTTGTCAAAGATCAACCATGGGCTTTATTAGGTGACTTTAACTCTTCTCTTTATCTGGATGAGCAACTTGCAGGTCCTTCGAAAGTTTCTCTTGGTATGAATGAGTTTCGTGATTGTGTTAATGAGATTGAAGTTTTTGATATTAATGCTTCGGGTCTTAAGTTTACTTGGAATCAAAAGCCTAAATCAGGCTCTGGCATGTTCAAGAAGCTTGATCGTGTGATGTGTAATTCTGGGCTGGTTGATATGTTCCCTTCTGCTACGGCTTTGTTCAAACCCTATGGGCTTTCTGATCACAGCCCATGCATCCTAGTTTTGATGGAAAAATCCAAACTCAAGCCGAAGCCTTTCAAATTTTCGAATTTTTTAACCCAGAAACCTGAGTTTGTGAATATTGTTACGAGAGGTTGGGCTTGTAATGTGAGTGGAGTTGCTCAATTCAGAGTTGTTAAGAAGATGAAAAATCTTAAAAAAGATTTCAGACGTCTTCTAATTAAGCAGGGTAATATCCATGAAAAGGTGGCCAAACTAAGGGACAAGCTGGAAGATATCCAAGTTTGTATTGACAATTCTCCTTGCGATGTAACATTGAGGGAGGTCGAGGTTAAGTGCATTAAGGATTTTGTTGAGGCAAGCATTGATGAAGAGAAGTTTGTAAAACAAAAAGCCAAAGTTCGATGGTTGGCGGAAGGGGATGCAAACACCAAATACTTTCATAATGTTCTTAAGTGTAAGAATAACAAGAAAATGATTCATTCGGTCATGGGTTTGGATGGGACTGTGCATGAAGGGGAGGTGATGATATCGGAATTTGTTTCATTTTATGAACAATTCCTAGGGGGTGAGCATGAGCAGCCGAGTATGCCATCATATGACTTATTCACTACTAGACTTGACAGTGAGATAGCTTCGGGTATGATTGTGCCAGTCACTAGTGATGAAATTAAGAAGGTTATGTTTTCGATGAATGATGATAAGGCTCCGGGTCCTGATGGTTACACCTCGGCTTTTTTCAAAAAAGCATGGGATGTAGTTGGTGGGGAGGTTGTCTTAGCTATTCAAGACTTTTTTAATACGGGGAGGCTTCTACAGGAATGGAACCATACTCTTATTGCTTTGATCCCAAAGATGCAAGTTCCAAGCCGTGTGACTGATTATAGGCCTATAGCTTGCTGTAATGTTTTGTATAAGTGCATTTCGAAGATTATTGCTAATCGGTTGAAATCATCTTTAACAAGCATTATTAGCATTAACCAGTCGGCTTTTATTCCTGGTAGGCGGATTGCAGATAATATATTACTCACACAGGAACTCATGCATAACTATCATTTGAATGTGGGCCCTCCAAAATGTGCTTTTAAGGTTGATATCCAAAAAGCATATGACACGGTAAACTGGAAGTTCATGGAGTTCTGTCTGAAGGGGTTTGGATTCCATAATACGATGGTCGAATGGATTATGGCATGTGTATCCTCTCCTTCTTACTCTTTATGTATTAACGGGGATATTCATGGTTATTTTAAGGGCACTAGAGGTCTAAGACAGGGAGATCCTTTGTCTCCCTATCTATTCACAATGATTATGGAAGTCTTAACTTTATTTTTTGTGAACATGCCTTTGGAGAGATTCAGGTTCCATCATAAGTGTGAAGAGGTTCGTATTATTAACTTATGCTTTGCAGATGATCTATTTATTTTCTCGAGGGGTGATGCGAGTTCTGCTGCTTGTATTCTGGAGGTGCTGCAGAAGTTTGCAGATTTTTCTGGCTTGTTTCCCAATAACCATAAGAGTACCGTGTTCTTTTGCCATGTCCCTCCTCATGTCAAGAATGGTATTCTAAATGTCCTTCCTTTTGAGGAAGGTAAGCTGCCGGTGAAGTATCTTGGGGTGCCTTTGATCTCATCTAGACTAACCAGTCAAAATTGCATTGAGTTATTGGACAGGATGGATGGTCGTATATCATCCTGGAACAACAAGTTTTTGTCTTATGCAGGAAGGCTTCAGCTTGTTCGGTCCGTTTTATCTTCTATGCACATTTTTTGGGCTGCAGCATTTATTTTGCCAACTTATATAGCTAAGGAGATAGAATCCAAATTAAAGAAATTTCTATGGGGAGGCAAGGAGGATAAAAAAGTTATAGCCAAAGTTGCTTGGAAAAAAGTTTGCCTTCCAAAGAAGGAGGGTGGTTTAGGTGTTCGAAGAGTTTTGGACATGAACATGGCTTTAATGGGTACCCATATATGGCGTTTATTATCTCATGCAGACTCGTTGTGGGTAAAATGGATATGGGAACATAGGATTGGTTCGAGAAACTTCTGGGATATTAAAATTCCACCTAAATGCTCATGGAGTTGGAGAAATATCTTGAGGTTGAGAGACACTTTCAGAGGTAAATTTTGGGTCCAAATTGGTGATGGTAGGAACACGAATATATGGTATGATTATTGGTCTGATCGAAGCCCTCTTGCTGAGTTTATAAATGCCAGATCAATAAGGGATGTTAATATGATGCTGTCGGATTCGGTTGACAAAATTATGGTGGGTTCTTCCTTGGTTTGGCCGACTGAGCTTGTAAGTCGTTTCCCTGATTTGTTGTCTATCTCTATTCCGTTTACTACGAACGGTATGGACAAAGTGCACTGGAGGGAAGGGGATAACATTATTGATTTCACCACCTCTATAGCATGGGATGCTATTAGAGTCAAGGAAGACCATGTTGATTGGGTGGATTGTGTTTGGTACCCTCAATGTATTCCAAAGCATGCATTTAATATGTGGCTGATCTGTCATGGGAAGTTGTGAACTCAAGATCGGCTGATTCGATGGAATCATAAAACGGGTCGAAATATGAATATGTTATGCTGCCCCTTATGTTTGCAGGATGTGGACTCTCACAAGCACTTATTTTTTGAATGCACATATGCGGCAAAGGTTTGGAGCTTGGTAAGTAGTAAGATTAACATGGCATATGTTCCTCCAATCTGGGCGACCATCCTGAATCAATTAAAAAGTAATACTAGTGGCAAGGATATGGATTCTATAGTTAAGAGGTTGGTTACAGCGGCAGCGGCTTATAGTATTTGGCAGGAGAGAAACAGAAGAATTTTTAATGAATTTCCAAGGCCTCCGGAGGAGATTGGTAAATGGGTCATCCAAACTGTCCGATATAAGTTGATGAGTTTAAAGAGCAAAGCTAAGTACTGGACGCAACACACTATAGAGACATGAAGGCATATGGTTCTTGATGAAGATTGATGCACCGTTCTGTTTGTTTCCTAGTAGTAGCTAGTTAGTTGGGGTGCGATATTTGTTTTGTAAAGGTTTTCCTTTCTTTTTTTCATATTTGTAGTATGATTTACAGTCTTTGGGCATGTCCAAGGCTGAACTAGTGTGGCCATCTCCACACTACTTGTGTTTATTGTTTAAATTTATAGAATCACCAGGGTAATTCCCTTTACCCAAAAAAAAGCACCTTGAAAAGCACGTTAGTATAATGTAAGACGTTTTACAACACCTAACAACATCTTACAACACCGTACGAATCATTAAAACTCCATAATAAACCTAATGAATTCGACGAGTCCTTTGAACATCGTACGACAAGTTAGGACATCTTACGACTCTTTATGAAACATTAGCAACTCGATAATAACGTTAGCATATTGTAGGACAAGTAAGGACATCTCCTAAGTACACCTTAAAATACCGTGCGTAAACTTAAAGCTCCATAATAAACCTAATGAATTCGTAAGAGTCCTTTGAACATCTTACGACAAGTAAGGACATCTTATGACTCTTTATGCTATGTTAGCACCTTGAAAAGCACGTTAGTATAATGTAAGACGTTTTACAACACCTAACAACATCTTACAACACCGTACGAATCATTAAAACTCCATAATAAACCTAATGAATTCGTACGAGTCCTTTGAACATCGTACGACAAGTTAGGACATCTTACGACTCTTTATGCAACATTAGCAACTCGATAATAACGTTAGCATATTGTAGGACGCTATAAAGCTCCTAAGTACACCTTACAATACCGTACGTAAACTTAAAACTCCATAATAAACCTAATGAATTCGTACGTGTCCTTTGAACATCGTACGACAAGTAAGGACATCTTATGACTCTTTATGCTATGTTAGCACCTTGAAAAGCACGTTAGTATAATGTAAGACGTTTTACAACACCTAACAACATCTTACAACACCGTACGAATCATTAAAACTCCATAATAAACCTAATGAATTCGTACGAGTCCTTTGAACATCGTACGACAAGTTAGGACATCTTACGACTCTTTATGCAACATTAGCAACTCGATAATAACGTTAGCATATTGTAGGACGCTATAAAGATCCTAAGTACACCTTACAATACCGTACGTAAACTTAAAACTCCATAATAAACCTAACGAATTCGTACGTGTCCTTTGAACATCGTACGACAAGTAAGGACATCTTATGACTCTTTATGCTATGTTAGCACCTTGAAAAGCACGTTAGTATAATGTAAGACGTTTTACAACACCTAACAACATCTTACAACACCGTACGAATCATTAAAACTCCATAATAAACCTAATGAATTCGACGAGTCCTTTGAACATCGTACGACAAGTTAGGACATCTTACGACTCTTTATGAAACATTAGCAACTCGATAATAACGTTAGCATATTGTAGGACAAGTAAGGACATCTCCTAAGTACACCTTAAAATACCGTGCGTAAACTTAAAGCTCCATAATAAACCTAATGAATTCGTAAGAGTCCTTTGAACATCTTACGACAAGTAAGGACATCTTATGACTCTTTATGCTATGTTAGCACCTTGAAAAGCACGTTAGTATAATGTAAGACGTTTTACAACACCTAACAACATCTTACAACACCGTACGAATCATTAAAACTCCATAATAAACCTAATGAATTCGTACGAGTCCTTTGAACATCGTACGACAAGTTTGGACATCTTACGACTCTTTATGCAACATTAGCAACTCGATAATAACGTTAGCATATTGTAGGACGCTATAAAGCTCCTAAGTACACCTTACAATACCGTACGTAAACTTAAAACTCCATAATAAACCTAATGAATTCGTACGTGTCCTTTGAACATCGTACGACAAGTTAGGACATCTTATGACTCTTTAGGCTATATTAGCACCTTGAAAAGCACGTTAGTATAATGTAAGACGCTTTGCAACACCTAACAACATCTTACAACACTGTACGAAACCTTAAAACTTCATAATGAACCTAATGAATTCGTACGTGTCCTTTGAACATCGTACGACAAGTTAGGACATCTTATGACTCTTTATGCTATATTAGCACCTTGAAAAGCACGCTAATATAATGTAAGACGCCTTACAACACCTAACAACATCTTACAACACCGTACAAAACCTCAAAACTCCATAATAAACCTAATGAATTCGTACGAGTCCTTTGAACATCGTACGACAAGGACATCTTATGACTCTTTATGCCATATTAGGACCTTGAAAAGCACGTTAGTGCTTTTCAAGGTCCTAATATGGCATAAAGAGTCATAAGATGTCATATTAGGACCTTGAAAAGCACGTTAGTAGAAACGCATGTTAGGAGTCCTTTTAGAACACCGTTGGTCTATGGGCGATTTTGGGGTTTGTTCTTGATCTTGATTCGTAAGTTCTTGATCTTGAATCTTGATTCTTGAATCAAGATTCCTGATTTCGGTTGCTTAATTCTTGTTTCTTGTTCTTGTTTCTTGGGTTGTTACGATTGTTATTAGGGTTACTTAAACCCTAATTGTGTTTTATTTTCGTTTTCGGTTCTTTCATCTGAAACTCGACATCAAATCAAGCAGATTTTCTGTGTAGCAATCCTGTGATTGTATCTTTGATACAATACGAGTATTGTTAGCAGATATGAGGGCTCGATTGATCTAGGGTTTCTGATTTTTGTTGATTTTCACCCAATTAGTTAAGCCATATTCTGATTGCTTAGTGGGTCTGTGATTGATCGCGACTATTGTTATAGTTTAGCTGGATCGATACGAATCCCATTAACCTTTTAAGAATAAGTTTGATTAATTGTGGTTTGCTGTTACCTGTGCATGGGCATGGATACGACTGAAGTAAAACGTATTGGGGGTGGTTTGGCAAGTAAGGTGACAAATATCGATGGTATTCGTGGTATCTTAAGGAAGTCTGGCAATCAAACTACGAATGAAAAAGGGGAGGAACATGTGGCTGATCTACCAGGAATTACGCACAAGGAAGAGACTACCTATGCTCAAACCCTAAAATCTGAAGTGCCATCGGTTAAGGGTAAGGTAAATTTCAGATTTTTAACAAATATTGAGAATAAACTTGGGGCTGATGTAGTCTTGTCGAAGGAGTCTGTTAGAGGGGTTCAAGAGAAAATGGCTAGTACGTTATACGGTTATTTCTTGGGAGAAAGAGTTGCTTTTCAGGTCATGGAGAATTTTGCTCGAATGAAGTGGAAACGTTTTGGATTACAGAAAATTATGCTAAACGCCAATGGATTTTTCTTTTTTAAATTCGAGAATGAGAAAGGGATGATGGAAGTGCTTGAAGGCGGTCCATGGTTAGTTCGTAATAGACCAATTATCTTAAACAAATGGCATGTTTCATCTCAGTTAAAGAAGGTGGATGTTAAAACTATATCTACATGGGTTAAATTACATAATGTGCCACTTGCTGCATATACGGCTGATGGTTTGAGCATGTTATTTTCAACTATTGGTAAGCCTATAATGTTGGATTCGTATACGAACTCGATGTGTACGGATATGTGGGGTAGAAGTAGCTATGCCAGGGCGTTAATGGAAATTTCAGCTGAAAAGGACTTTAGGGATAGTTTGAATGTTGCTATACCAAATGTGGATGGGAATGATTATATTAATGAAAGTATTGATGTTGAATATGAATGGAAACCTCCAAAGTGTAACCATTGTGCAACATTTGGACATAACTCGGATGAGTGCCCTCTCAGAATCCCTAAACCTAGTCAAGTGAAGAGCAAAGCTAAACATGATGTGGATGAGGATGGATTCACTGAAGTGCTGGGGAAGGATGGGGCGAGGAAAAAAGGTATACAAGTAAACAAATTGAAGTCAAAGTTTGAGTATAGGCCGGTTAATGTGAAGAAAAAGGCGATCAATGGGTCAGATGGCGCATCTACTTCGAAGGGACCGGGAAATCAGAATTCTTTTGAGGTTTTATCTTCTATTGACGAAGGTGATGGAGATGGGGGCACAGATGTGGGAGAGGACAAGACGGAAATGGCTGATTTTATTACTAATGGTGTTATTTCGAAATCTGAAGGGGCAAGCACTCCTGTTATAGAGGTTTCCAATGGTTAGTACGGCCTGTTGGAATATAAGGGGTTTGAACCAATCCCTTAAACAAAAGGAGGTTCGTCAGATTGTGAAGGAGAGTAAGTTGAGTTTATGTGCTATTCTGGAATCGCATGTGGATATGGACAATCTTAGTAGTGTATGCAAGAAAGTGTTCAGAAGTTGGGATTGGACATCGAATGGTGGGAAGTGTAAGAAGGGTACTCGGATTATACTGGGGTGGGATCCAAACGTGTTTGATGTTGGGGTCATTGTCCAAACGGATCAGGTTATGCACTTACGGTTGGTTTTTAGAACTTCTAAACAGATGTTGTTTATGTCGATAGTGTATGCTGACAACCAATATGTGAAAAGGAGGGATTTATGGAACGATTTGACCAGACATAGCGGGGTAGTTAAGGATGACCCATGGACGATTATGGGAGACTTTAATTCTGCTCTATATTTGGATGATCATAGCGTGGGCACTTCAAGGAGGGATATTGGTATGCTTGAGTTCAAGGAGTGTTTGGATGCCATTCGGGTTTTTGATGTGAAGAGTGTGGGGTTACGTTACACTTGGAATCAAAAACCGAAGGATGGCATTGGGATTTTGAAGAAGATTGATAGAGTTCTATGCAACACTGCTTTTGTTGATCGTTTTAAGAATGCATCAGCTATCTTTCAACCTTTTAGGGTGTCGGACCATAGCCCATGTATTTTGTTGTTTCCGGACTCTATAAGGTTAAACCCTAAGCCGTTTAAATTTCAGAACTTTCTGGTTTACAAGAAGGAACTTAGTGATGAGATTCGCAAGGTGTGGGGTATCCAGGTTGAAGGGGTTGCCCAGTTTCGGGTTGTCAAAAGACTGAAATTGTTGAAACCTTACATTCGAGCGCTGTTGTTTAAACAAGGAAACCTTCACAAGAAGGTGCTTGAGTTAAGGCAACAGCTTGATACGGTTCAAATGAATATCACCCTGAACCCATCTGATCTTGACCTACGAAGATTGGAGGCGGACGTTACAGCTAGATTTAGAGAGGCAAGCATTGATGAAGAAAGGTTCTTAGAGCAGAAATCGAAAGTTGAGTGGCTAGCTGAGGGTGATAATAATACGGCTTTCTTTCATAATTCTCTAAAATCTAGAAATCATCGGTCCAGGATTGATGTGATTATGGATGGAGGAGGGATTATTTATGAAGGGGAAAATGTTCACAAGGCGTTTGTTAAGCATTATGAGAATTTTCTTGGAGTCAAGGGTGATATATCCTTGACCCCAACTCCGGAGTTGTTCCAAAATAGGCTGGAGTCGGGGGTTGCAAACTCTATGGTTAGGCCGATATCGGATGAGGAGGTTAGGAAGGCAATGTTTTCTATTGGGAGAAATAAATCTCCGGGGCCAGATGGGTATTCTTCAGCGTTTTTTTATTCACGCTTGGCCAACGATTGGTGGTGATGTGACGGATGCGATTAAAGACTTTTTCAATAAGGGTAAGCTTCTCCAAGAATGGAATCATACCCTTATTGTTCTTATTCCTAAGGTACAATCTCCGTCTCATATTACTGATTATAGACCTATTTCATGCTGCAATGTGTTGTTTAAATGCATTAGTAAGATTATTGCTAATCGGGTGAAGAATGGGTTAGATGGGATTGTGAGTATAAACCAATCAGCTTTTGTGCCGGGGAGAAGAATATCGGATAATGTGTTGTTAACCCAAGAACTTATGCATAATTATCATAGGAAGAAGGGACCGCCTAGGTGTGCTCTTAAGGTGGATATACAGAAAGCCTATGATACGGTTGATTGGAGTTTTTTGGGTTCAATTCTGAGGGGTTTTGGATTCCATCCAAAGATGGTTGGGTGGATTATGACGTGTGTGTCATCTGTGTCATTCTCGTTGAGTGTTAATGGCAACACACACGGGTACTTTTGGGGCAAACGTGGCCTTAGGCAAGGAGATCCGCTTTCACCGTATCTTTTCACGCTTGTTATGGAAATTCTAACGTTGATGCTTTCTCGAGCATCTAGACTTGACAACTCTTTCAGATTCCATAATAAATGTGAAAAGCAACGAATTATAAACCTTTGTTTTGCGGATGATCTGTTTATTTTCACAAGAGGATGTGGCTCTTCGGTACGGGTTATTATGAAATCATTATCTGAGTTCACTCGAATGTCAGGGTTGGTCCCTAGCACCCCAAAGAGCACTATTTTTTTCTGCAATGTTCCGGATCATATTAGGCTGGATATTTTGAACATTATGCCGTTCGTTGAGGGTTCTCTTCCTGTTAAGTATTTGGGTGTACCTTTCATTGCGTCTAGGCTTATATACAAGGATTGTAGAGTGCTTGTTGAAAAAATGGAGGGTAGGATAACGAACTGGAAGAACAAAATGCTCTCGTTTGCAGGGAGATTGCAGCTTATTGGGTCAGTTTTATCCGCCTTGTATGTCTACTGGGCATCGGTTTTTATTTTACCCAAGAGGGTTATTGCGGATTTGGAAACAAAGATGCGAAGTTTCCTCTGGTCCCAAGGTTCGGGTTCACAAGGTAAAGCAAAGGTCTCTTGGAAGTCTGTGTGTTTACCCAAGGCTGAAGGAGGCTTAGGCATTAGGCGAATTGGGGATATGAATAATGCCCTTATGACGAATCATATTTGGAGTATTCTTTCGAAACGAAAATCCCTTTGGGTTGATTGGATCTATTCGTATAGGCTGTCAAATTGCCACTTTTGGGAGTGTAACATACCCCAAAATTGATGTTGGAGTTGGAGGAAAATTTTGATGCTTAGACCTTTGGTGCGACAATACTTTTGGTACAAATTGGGTAACTGATCGAATGTATCTGCATGGTCGGATAGATGGTGTGATATAGGGCCGTTATCCACTTTTATCTCCAGAAGAGCTATTTATCGAGCGGGGTTGTCTATTCAGGCAAAGGTGGCTGATTTTGTGACGGATGGGATATGGGTATGGCCTGATGCTTGGTATGATATCTATCCGGTTCTTATTAATACTCAGTATGTGGCTCTTAATCCTGATGCAAATGATAAACTATGTTGGAAGGATGGGGATGTATGGTTGAACTATGCCCCGGCTGTTGTATGGGAGTCTACTCGCCATAGACATATGGAGGTGTGTTGGGTGGATATAGTGTGGTTCTCACAATGTATTCCACGTCATGCGTTTTTACTTTGGCTAGTCTTTAAAGCAAAACTTCAAACGCAGGACAAAATACTGAGATGGAGGTCGATAAGGAATACCAACATGAATATGTTGTGTTGCGTCTTATGTTTCGCTAATATTGATTCTCATGGCCATCTGTTTTTTGAATGTAAATATTCTTCTGCGGTATGGGATCGAGTAAAGGTTCGAGCAGGTATGCAGAGTGTTTCGGCTGAGTGGAGTGAGACAGTTACATGGTTATGCGACCATGCAAGATCCAAGACTATCTCAAGTGTTGTTAGCAAATTGTTGGTGGCAAGTTCAGTATATTACATATGGCAAGAGAGGTGCAATAGATTGTTTAACAATCATACGAGGCCGCCTGATATACTTACTGAAATCATATTTGATACGGTTCGACATAGACTGATGGGCCTAAGGGTAAAACAAACGGATCATATGAGACAAGTTTTAGCTGATTGGAACATTCACATGAGCATAGGAAGACCGGGTGAGGGCTAGAAGGAAGGAGGTTACAACTTCAGTAGCTAGATTGTAGTCTAGCATAGTAAACTTTGTTTTGGTTTTTCTTTTAGTTATCTTTGGTTCTACATTCTGGGGAATGCCCCAAGAATGAACTAGTGTAGATGCCCTACACTACTTGTTTTATGTGTTTGTGAATATATAAATCGCCTGGTGAATCCCTTTACCCAAAAAAAAAAGCACGTTAGTATAATGTAAGACGCCTTATAACACCTAACAACATCTTATAACACCGTACGAAACCTCAAAACTCCATAATAAACCTAATGAATTCGTACGAGTCCTTTGAACATCGTACGACAAGTTAGGACATCTTACGACTCTTTATGCAACATTAGCAACTCGATAATAACGTTAGTATAATGTAGGACGCTATAAAGCTCCTAAGTACACCTTACAATACCGTACGTAAACTTAAAACTCCATAATAAACCTAATGAATTCGTACGTGTCCTTTGAACATCGTACGACAAGTAAGGACATCTTATGACTCTTTATGCTATGTTAGCACCTTGAAAAGCACTTAGTATAATGTAAGACGTTTTACAACACCTAACAACATCTTACAACACCGTACGAAACCTCAAAACTCCATAATAAACCTAATGAATTCGTACGAGTCCTTTGAACATCGTACGACAAGTTAGGACATCTTACGACTCTTTATGCAACATTAGCAACTCGATACTAACGTTAGTATAACGTAGGACGCTATAAAGCTCCTAAGTACACCTTACAATACCGTACGTAAACTTAAAACTCCATAATAAACCTAATGAATTCGTACGTGTCCTTTGAACATCGTACGACAAGTAAGGACATCTTATGACTCTTTATGCTATATTAGCACCTTGAAAAGCACATTAGTATAATGTAAGACGTTTTACAACACCTAACAACATCTTACAACACCGTACGAATCATTAAAACTCCATAATAAACCTAATGAATTCGTACGAGTCCTTTGAACCTCATACGACAAGTTAGGACATCTTACGACTCTTTATGCCACATTAGCAACGTGAAAAGAACGTTAGTATAATATAGGACAAGTAAGGACATCTCCTAAGTACACCTTAAAATACCGTGCGTAAACTTAAAGCTCCATAATAAACCTAATGAATTCATAAGAGTCCTTTGAACATCGTACGACAAGTAAGGACATCTTATGACTCTTTATGCCAAATTAGGACCTTGAAAGTGCTCGTTAGTATAATGTAAGACGCCTTATAACACCTAACAACATCTTACAACACCGTACAAAACCTCAAAACTCCATAATAAACCTAATGAATTCGTACGGGTCCTTTGAACATCGTACGACAAGTTAGAACATCTTACGACTCTTTATGCAACATTAGCAACTCGATACTAACGTTAGTATAACGTAGGACGCTATAAAGCTCCTAAGTACACCTTACAATACCGTACGTAAACTTAAAACTCCATAATAAACCTAATGAATTCGTACGTGTCCTTTGAACATCGTACGGCAAGTAAGGACATCTTATGACTCTTTATGCTATGTTAGCACCTTGAAAAGCACGTTAGTATAATGTAAGACGTTTTACAACACCTAACAACATCTTACAACACCGTACGAATCATTAAAACTCCATAATAAACCTAATGAATTCGTACGAGTCCTTTGAACATCGTACGACAAGTTAGGACATCTTACGACTCTTTATGCAACATTAGCAACTCGATAATAACGTTAGCATATTGTAGGACGCTATAAAGATCCTAAGTACACCTTACAATACCGTACGTAAACTTAAAACTCCATAATAAACCTAACGAATTCGTACGTGTCCTTTGAACATCGTACGACAAGTAAGGACATCTTATGACTCTTTATGCTATGTTAGCACCTTGAAAAGCACATTAGTATAATGTAAGACGTTTTACAACACCTAACAACATCTTACAACACCGTACGAATCATTAAAACTCCATAATAAACTTAATGAATTCGTACGAGTCCTTTGAACATCGTACGACAAGTTAGGACATCTTACGACTCGTTATGCAACATTAGCAACTCGATAATAACGTTAGCATATTGTAGGACGCTATAAAGCTCCTAAGTACACCTTACAATACCGTACGTAAACTTAAAACTCCATGATAAACCTAATGAATTCGTACGTGTCCTTTGAACATCGTACGACAAGTAAGGACATCTTATGACTCTTTATGCTATGTTAGCACCTTGAAAAGCATGTTAGTATAATGTAAGACGTTTTACAACAACTAACAACATCTTACAACACCGTACGAATCATTAAAACTCCATAATAAACCTAATGAATTCGTACGAGTCCTTTGAACATCGTACGACAAGTTAGGACATCTTACGACTCTTTATGCAACATTAGCAACTCAATAATAACGTTATCATATTGTAGGACGCTATAAAGCTCCTAAGTACACCTTACAATACCGTACGTAAACTTAAAACTCCATAATAAACCTAATGAATTCGTACGTGTCCTTTGAACATCGTACGACAAGTAAGGACACCTTATGACTCTTAATGCTATGTTAGCACCTTGAAAAGCATGTTAGTATAATGTAAGACGTTTTACAACACCTAACAACATCTTACAACACCGTACGAATCATTAAAACTCCATAATAAACCTAATGAATTCGTACGAGTCCTTTGAACATCGTACGACAAGTTAGGACATCTTACGACTCTTTATGCAACATTAGCAACTCGATAATAACGTTAGCATATTGTAGGACGCTATAAAGATCCTAAGTACACCTTACAATACCGTACGTAAACTTAAAACTCCATAATAAACCTAACGAATTCGTACGTGTCCTTTGAACATCGTACGACAAGTAAGGACATCTTATGACTCTTTATGCTATGTTAGCACCTTGAAGAGCACGTTAGTATAATGTAAGACGTTTTACAACACCTAACAACATCTTACAACACCGTACGAATCATTAAAACTCCATAATAAACCTAATGAATTCGTACGAGTCCTTTGAACATCGTACGACAAGTTAGGACATCTTACGACTCTTTATGCAACATTAGCAACTCGATAATAACGTTAGCATATTGTAGGACGCTATAAAGATCCTAAGTACACCTTACAATACCGTACGTAAACTTAAAACTCCATAATAAACCAAATGAATTCGTACGTGTCCTTTGAACATCGTACGACAAGTAAGGACATCTTATGACTCTTTATGCTATGTTAGCACCTTGAAAAGCACGTCAGTATAATGTAAGACGTTTTACAACACCTAACAACATCTTACAACACCGTACGAATCATTAAAACTCCATAATAAACCTAATGAATTCGTACGAGTCCTTTGAACATCGTACGACAAGTTAGGACATCTTACGACTCTTTATGCAACATTAGCAACTCGATAATAACGTTAGCATATTGTAGGACGCTATAAAGATCCTAAGTACACCTAACAATACCGTACGTAAACTTAAAACTCCATAATAAACCTAATGAATTCGTACGTGTCCTTTGAACATCGTACGACAAGTAAGGACATCTTATGACTCTTTATGCTATGTTAGCACCTTGAAAAGCACATTAGTATAATGTAAGACGTTTTACAACACCTAACAACATCTTACAACACCGTACGAATCATTAAAACTCCATAATAAACCTAATGAATTCGTACGAGTTCTTTGAACATCGTACGACAAGTTAGGACATCTTACGACTCTTACATTAGCAACTCGATAATAACGTTAGCATATTGTAGGACGCTATAAAGCTTCTAAGTACACCTTACAATACCGTACGTAAACTTAAAACTCCATAATAAACCTAATGAATTCGTACGTGTCCTTTGAACATCGTACGACAAGTAAGGACATCTTATGACTCTTTATGCTATGTTAGCACCTTGAAAAGCACATTAGTATAATGTAAGACGTTTTACAACACCTAACAACATCTTACAACACCGTACGAATCATTAAAACTCCATAATAAACCTAATGAATTCGTACGAGTCCTTTGAACATCGTACGACAAGTTAGGACATCTTACGACTCTTTATGCCACATTAGCAACGTGAAAAAAACGTTAGTATAATGTAAAACGCCATACGTCTCCTAAGTACACCTTAAAATACCGTGCGTAAATTTAAAGCTCCATAATAAACCTAATGAATTCGTAAGAGACCTTTGAACATCGTACAACAAGTTAGGACATCTTATGACTCTTTATGCTATGTTAGCACCTTGAAAAGCACGTTAGCATAATGTAAGACGTTTTACAACACCTAACAACATCTTACAACACCGTACGAATCATTAAAACTCCATAATAAACCTAATGAATTCGTACGAGTCCTTTGAACCTCGTACGACAAGTTAGGACATCTTACGACTCTTTATGCCACATTAGCAACGTGAAAAGAACGTTAGTATAATATAGGACAAGTAAGGACATCTCCTAAGTACACCTTAAAATACCGTGCGTAAACTTAAAGCTCCATAATAAACCTAATGAATTCATAAGAGTCCTTTGAACATCGTACGACAAGTAAGGACATCTTATGACTCTTTATGCCAAATTAGGACCTTGAAAAGCACGTTAGTATAATGTAAGACGCCTTATAACACCTAACAACATCTTACAACACCGTACAAAACCTCAAAACTCCATAATAAACCTAATGAATTCGTACGGGTCCTTTGAACATCGTACGACAAGTTAGAACATCTTACGACTCTTTATGCAACATTAGCAACTCGATACTAACGTTAGTATAACGTAGGACGCTATAAAGCTCCTAAGTACACCTTACAATACCGTACGTAAACTTAAAACTCCATAATAAACCTAATGAATTCGTACGTGTCCTTTGAACATCGTACGACAAGTAAGGACATCTTATGACTCTTTATGCTATGTTAGCACCTTGAAAAGCACATTAGTATAATGTAAGACGTTTTACAACACCTAACAACATCTTACAACACCGTACGAATCATTAAAACTCCATAATAAACCTAATGAATTCGTACGAGTCCTTTGAACATCGTACGACAAGTTAGGACATCTTACGACTCTTTATGCCACATTAGCAACGTGAAAAAAACGTTAGTATAATGTAAAACGCCATACGTCTCCTAAGTACACCTTAAAATACCGTGCGTAAATTTAAAGCTCCATAATAAACCTAATGAATTCGTAAGAGACCTTTGAACATCGTACAACAAGTTAGGACATCTTATGACTCTTTATGCTATGTTAGCACCTTGAAAAGCACGTTAGCATAATGTAAGACGTTTTACAACACCTAACAACATCTTACAACACCGTACGAATCATTAAAACTCCATAATAAACCTAATGAATTCGTACGAGTCCTTTGAACATCGTACGACAAGTTATGACATCTTACGACTCTTTATGCAACATTAGCAACTCGATAATAACGTTAGCATATTGTAGGACGCTATAAAGATCCTAAGTACACCTTACAATACCGTACGTAAACTTAAAACTCCATAATAAACCTAATGAATTCGTACGTGTCCTTTGAACATCGTACGACAAGTAAGGACATCTTATGACTCTTTATGCTATGTTAGCACCTTGAAAAGCACATTAGTATAATGTAAGACGTTTTACAACACCTAACAACATCTTACAACACCGTACGAATCATTAAAACTCCATAATAAACCTAATGAATTCGTACGAGTTCTTTGAACATCGTACGACAAGTTAGGACATCTTACGACTCTTACATTAGCAACTCGATAATAACGTTAGCATATTGTAGGACGCTATAAAGCTTCTAAGTACACCTTACAATACCGTACGTAAACTTAAAACTCCATAATAAACCTAATGAATTCGTACGTGTCCTTTGAACATCGTACGACAAGTAAGGACATCTTATGACTCTTTATGCTATGTTAGCACCTTGAAAAGCACATTAGTATAATGTAAGACGTTTTACAACACCTAACAACATCTTACAACACCGTACGAATCATTAAAACTCCATAATAAACCTAATGA
The DNA here is from genome assembly GCA_030867185.1 of Tagetes erecta. NCBI lineage: Eukaryota > Viridiplantae > Streptophyta > Magnoliopsida > Asterales > Asteraceae > Tagetes > Tagetes erecta. Next base: position 61,066,915 of record CM061490.1, on the reverse strand, counting down.
ATTCGTACGAGTCCTTTGAACATCGTACGACAAGTTAGGACATCTTACGACTCTTTATGCCACATTAGCAACGTGAAAAAAACGTTAGTATAATGTAAAACGCCATACGTCTCCTAAGTACACCTTAAAATACCGTGCGTAAATTTAAAGCTCCATAATAAACCTAATGAATTCGTAAGAGACCTTTGAACATCGTACAACAAGTTAGGACATCTTATGACTCTTTATGCTATGTTAGCACCTTGAAAAGCACGTTAGCATAATGTAAGACGTTTTACAACACCTAACAACATCTTACAACACCGTACGAATCATTAAAACTCCATAATAAACCTAATGAATTCGTACGAGTCCTTTGAACCTCGTACGACAAGTTAGGACATCTTACGACTCTTTATGCCACATTAGCAACGTGAAAAGAACGTTAGTATAATATAGGACAAGTAAGGACATCTCCTAAGTACACCTTAAAATACCGTGCGTAAACTTAAAGCTCCATAATAAACCTAATGAATTCATAAGAGTCCTTTGAACATCGTACGACAAGTAAGGACATCTTATGACTCTTTATGCCAAATTAGGACCTTGAAAAGCACGTTAGTATAATGTAAGACGCCTTATAACACCTAACAACATCTTACAACACCGTACAAAACCTCAAAACTCCATAATAAACCTAATGAATTCGTACGGGTCCTTTGAACATCGTACGACAAGTTAGAACATCTTACGACTCTTTATGCAACATTAGCAACTCGATACTAACGTTAGTATAACGTAGGACGCTATAAAGCTCCTAAGTACACCTTACAATACCGTACATAAACTTAAAACTCCATAATAAACCTAATGAATTCGTACGTGTCCTTTGAACATCGTACGACAAGTAAGGACATCTTATGACTCTTTATGCTATGTTAGCACCTTGAAAAGCACATTAGTATAATGTAAGACGTTTTACAACACCTAACAACATCTTACAACACCGTACGAATCATTAAAACTCCATAATAAACCTAATGAATTCGTACGAGTCCTTTGAACATCGTACGACAAGTTAGGACATCTTACGACTCTTTATGCCACATTAGCAACGTGAAAAAAACGTTAGTATAATGTAAAACGCCATACGTCTCCTAAGTACACCTTAAAATACCGTGCGTAAATTTAAAGCTCCATAATAAACCTAATGAATTCGTAAGAGACCTTTGAACATCGTACAACAAGTTAGGACATCTTATGACTCTTTATGCTATGTTAGCACCTTGAAAAGCACGTTAGCATAATGTAAGACGTTTTACAACACCTAACAACATCTTACAACACCGTACGAATCATTAAAACTCCATAATAAACCTAATGAATTCGTACGAGTCCTTTGAACATCGTACGACAAGTTATGACATCTTACGACTCTTTATGCAACATTAGCAACTCGATAATAACGTTAGCATATTGTAGGACGCTATAAAGATCCTAAGTACACCTTACAATACCGTACGTAAACTTAAAACTCCATAATAAACCTAATGAATTCGTACGTGTCCTTTGAACATCGTACGACAAGTAAGGACATCTTATGACTCTTTATGCTATGTTAGCACCTTGAAAAGCACGTCAGTATAATGTAAGACGTTTTACAACACCTAACAACATCTTACAACACCGTACGAATCATTAAAACTCCATAATAAACCTAATGAATTCGTACGAGTCCTTTGAACATCGTACGACAAGTTAGGACATCTTACGACTCTTTATGCAACATTAGCAACTCGATAATAACGTTAGCATATTGTAGGACGCTATAAAGATCCTAAGTACACCTAACAATACCGTACGTAAACTTAAAACTCCATAATAAACCTAATGAATTCGTACGTGTCCTTTGAACATCGTACGACAAGTAAGGACATCTTATGACTCTTTATGCTATGTTAGCACCTTGAAAAGCACATTAGTATAATGTAAGACGTTTTACAACACCTAACAACATCTTACAACACCGTACGAATCATTAAAACTCCATAATAAACCTAATGAATTCGTACGAGTTCTTTGAACATCGTACGACAAGTTAGGACATCTTACGACTCTTACATTAGCAACTCGATAATAACGTTAGCATATTGTAGGACGCTATAAAGCTTCTAAGTACACCTTACAATACCGTACGTAAACTTAAAACTCCATAATAAACCTAATGAATTCGTACGTGTCCTTTGAACATCGTACGACAAGTAAGGACATCTTATGACTCTTTATGCTATGTTAGCACCTTGAAAAGCACATTAGTATAATGTAAGACGTTTTACAACACCTAACAACATCTTACAACACCGTACGAATCATTAAAACTCCATAATAAACCTAATGAATTCGTACGAGTCCTTTGAACATCGTACGACAAGTTAGGACATCTTACGACTCTTTATGCCACATTAGCAACGTGAAAAAAACGTTAGTATAATGTAAAACGCCATACGTCTCCTAAGTACACCTTAAAATACCGTGCGTAAATTTAAAGCTCCATAATAAACCTAATGAATTCGTAAGAGACCTTTGAACATCGTACAACAAGTTAGGACATCTTATGACTCTTTATGCTATGTTAGCACCTTGAAAAGCACGTTAGCATAATGTAAGACGTTTTACAACACCTAACAACATCTTACAACACCGTACGAATCATTAAAACTCCATAATAAACCTAATGAATTCGTACGAGTCCTTTGAACCTCGTACGACAAGTTAGGACATCTTACGACTCTTTATGCCACATTAGCAACGTGAAAAGAACGTTAGTATAATATAGGACAAGTAAGGACATCTCCTAAGTACACCTTAAAATACCGTGCGTAAACTTAAAGCTCCATAATAAACCTAATGAATTCATAAGAGTCCTTTGAACATCGTACGACAAGTAAGGACATCTTATGACTCTTTATGCCAAATTAGGACCTTGAAAAGCACGTTAGTATAATGTAAGACCCCTTATAACACCTAACAACATCTTACAACACCGTACAAAACCTCAAAACTCCATAATAAACCTAATGAATTCGTACGGGTCCTTTGAACATCGTACGACAAGTTAGAACATCTTACGACTCTTTATGCAACATTAGCAACTCGATACTAACGTTAGTATAACGTAGGACGCTATAAAGCTCCTAAGTACACCTTACAATACCGTACGTAAACTTAAAACTCCATAATAAACCTAATGAATTCGTACGTGTCCTTTGAACATCGTACGACAAGTAAGGACATCTTATGACTCTTTATGCTATGTTAGCACCTTGAAAAGCACATTAGTATAATGTAAGACGTTTTACAACACCTAACAATATCTTACAACACCGTACGAATCATTAAAACTCCATAATAAACCTAATGAATTCGTACGAGTCCTTTGAACATCGTACGACAAGTTAGGACATCTTACGACTCTTTATGCCACATTAGCAACGTGAAAAAAACGTTAGTATAATGTAAAACGCCATACGTCTCCTAAGTACACCTTAAAATACCGTGCGTAAATTTAAAGCTCCATAATAAACCTAATGAATTCGTAAGAGACCTTTGAACATCGTACAACAAGTTAGGACATCTTATGACTCTTTATGCTATGTTAGCACCTTGAAAAGCACGTTAGCATAATGTAAGACGTTTTACAACACCTAACAACATCTTACAACACCGTACGAATCATTAAAACTCCATAATAAACCTAATGAATTCGTACGAGTCCTTTGAACATCGTACGACAAGTTATGACATCTTACGACTCTTTATGCAACATTAGCAACTCGATAATAACGTTAGCATATTGTAGGACGCTATAAAGCTCCCAAGTACACCTTACAATACCGTACGTAAACTTAAAACTCCATAATAAACCTAATGAATTCTTACGTGTCCTTTGAACATCGTACGACAAGTTAGGACATCTTATGACTCTTTAGGCTATATTAGCACCTTGAAAAGCACGTTAGTATAATGTAAGACGCCTTGCAACACCTAACAACATCTTACAACACTGTACGAAACCTTAAAACTTCATAATGAACCTAATGAATTTGTACGTGTCCTTTGAACATCGTACGACAAGTTAGGACATCTTATGACTCTTTATGCTATATTAGCACCTTGAAAAGCACGTTAATATAATGTAAGACGCCTTACAACACCTAACAACATCTTACTACACCGTAAAAAACCTCAAAACTCCATAATAAACCTAATGAATTCGTACGAGTCCTTTGAACATCGTACGACAAGTAAGGACATCGTATGACTCTTTATGCCATATTAGGACCTTGAAAAGCACGTTAGTACAATGTAAGACGCCTTACAACACCTAACAACATCTTACAACACCGTACGAAACCTCAAAACTCCATAATAAACCTAATGAATTCGTACGAGTCCTTTGAACATCGTACGACAAGTTAGGACATCTTACGACTCTTTATGCAACATTAGCAACTCGATAATAACGTTAGTATAATGTAGGACGCTATAAAGCTCCTAAGTACACCTTACAATACCGTACGTAAACTTAAAACTCCATAATAAACCTAATGAATTCGTACGTGTCCTTTGAACATCGTACGACAAGTAAGGACATCTTATGACTCTTTATGCTATGTTAGCACCTTGAAAAGCACGTTAGTATAATGTAAGACGTTTTACAACACCTAACAACATCTTACAACACCGTACGAATCATTAAAACTCCATAATAAACCTAATGAATTTGTACGAGTCCTTTGAACATCGTACGACAAGTTAGGACATCTTACGACTCTTTATGCAACATTAGCAACTCGATAATAACGTTAGCATATTGTAGGACGCTATAAAGCTCCTAAGTACACCTTACAATACCGTACGTAAACATAAAACTCCATAATAAACCTAATGAATTCGTACGTGTCCTTTGAACATCGTACGACAAGTAAGGACATCTTATGACTCTTTATGCTATGTTAGCACCTTGAAAAGCACATTAGTATAATGTAAGACGTTTTACAACACCTAACAACATCTTACAACACCGTACGAATCATTAAAACTCCATAATAAACCTAATGAATTCGTACGAGTCCTTTGAACATCGTATGACAAGTTAAGACTTCTTACGACTCTTTATGCCACATTAGCAACGTGAAAAGAACGTTAGTATAATGTAGAACGCCATACGTCTCCTAAGTACACCTTAAAATACCGTGCGTTAACTTAAAGCTCCATAATTAACCAAATGAATTCGTAAGAGTCCTTTGAACATCGTACGACAAGTAAGGACATCTTATGACTCTTTATGCTATGTTAGCACCTTGAAAAGCACGTTAGCATAATGTATGACGTTTTACAACATCTAACAACATCTTACAACACCGTACGAATCATTAAAACTCCATAATAAACCTAATGAATTCGTACGAGTCCTTTGAATATCGTACATCAAGTTAGGACATCTTACGACTCTTTATGCAACATTAGCAACTCGATAATAACGTTAGCATATTGTAGGACGCTATAAAGCTCCTAAGTACACCTTACAATACCGTACGTAAACTTAAAACTCCATAATAAACCTAACGAATTCGTACGTGTCCTTTGAACATCGTACGACAAGTAAGGACATCTTTTGACTCTTTATGTTATGTTAGCACCTTGAAAAGCACATTAGTATAATGTAAGACGTTTTACAACACCTAACAACATCTTACAACACCGTACGAATCATTAAAACTCCATAATAAACCTAATGAATTCGTACGAGTCCTTTGAACATCGTATGACAAGTTAAGACAACTTACGACTCTTTATGCCACATTAGCAACGTGAAAAGAAGGTTAGTATAATGTAGAACGCCATACGACTCCTAAGTACACCTTACAATACCGTACGTAAACTTAAAACTCCATAATAAACCTAACGAATTCGTACGTGTCCTTTGAACATCGTACGACAAGTAAGGACATCTTTTGACTCTTTATGTTATGTTAGCACCTTGAAAAGCACATTAGTATAATGTAAGACGTTTTACAACACCTAACAACATCTTACAACACCGTACGAATCATTAAAACTCCATAATAAACCTAATGAATTCGTACGAGTCATTTGAACATCGTATGACAAGTTAAGACAACTTACGACTCTTTATGCCACATTAGCAACGTGAAAAGAAGGTTAGTATAATGTAGAACGCCATACGACTCCTAAGTACACCTTAAAATACCGTGCGTTAACTTAAAGCTCCATAATAAACCTAATGAATTCGTAAGAGTCCTTTGAACATCGTACGACAAGTAAGGACATCTTATGACTCTTTATGCTATGTTAGCACCTTGAAAAGCACGTTAGTATAATGTAAGACGTTTTACAACACCTAACAACATCTTACAACACCGTACGAATCATTAAAACTCCATAATAAACCTAATGAATTCGTACGAGTTCTTTGAACATCGTACGACAAGTTAGGACATCTTACGACTCTTACATTAGCAACTCGATAATAACGTTAGCATATTGTAGGACGCTATAAAGCTTCTAAGTACACCTTACAATACCGTACGTAAACTTAAAACTCCATGATAAACCTAATGAATTCGTACGTGTCCTGTGAACATCGTACGACAAGTAAGGACATCTTATGACTCTTTATGCTATGTTAGCACCTTGAAAAGCACGTTAGTATAATGTAAGACGTTTTACAACACCTAACAACATCTTACAACACCGTACGAATCATTAAAACTCCATAATAAACCTAATGAATTCGTACGAGCCCTTTGAACATCGTACATCAAGTTAGGACATCTTACGACTCTTTATGCAACATTAGCAACTCGATAATAACGTTAGCATATTGTAGGACGCTATAAAGATCCTAAGTACACCTTACAATACCGTACGTAAACTTAAAACTCCATAATAAACCTAACGAATTCGTACGTGTCCTTTGAACATCGTACGACAAGTAAGGACATCTTATGACTCTTTATGCTATGTTAGCACCTTGAAAAGCACGTTAGTATAATGTAAGACGTTTTACAACACCTAACAACATCTTACAACACCGTACGAATCATTAAAACTCCATAATAAACCTAATGAATTCGTACGAGTCCTTTGAACATCGTACGACAAGTTAGGACATCTTACGACTCTTTATGCAACATTAGCAACACGATAATAACGTTAGCATATTGTAGGACGCTATAAAGATCCTAAGTACACCTTACAATACCGTACGTAAACTTAAAACTCCATAATAAACCTAATGAATTCGTACGTGTCCTTTGAACATCGTACGACAAGTAAGGACATCTTATGACTCTTTATGCTATGTTAGCACCTTGAAAAGCACGTCAGTATAATGTAAGACGTTTTACAACACCTAACAACATCTTACAACACCGTACGAATCATTAAAACTCCATAATAAACCTAATGAATTCGTACGAGTCCTTTGAACATCGTACGACAAGTTAGGACATCTTACGACTCTTTATGCAACATTAGCAACTCGATAATAACGTTAGCATATTGTAGGACGCTATAAAGATCCTAAGTACACCTTACAATACCGTACGTAAACTTAAAACTCCATAATAAACCTAATGAATTCGTACGTGTCCTTTGAACATCGTACGACAAGTAAGGACATCTTATGACTCTTTATGCTATGTTAGCACCTTGAAAAGCACATTAGTATAATGTAAGACGTTTTACAACACCTAACAACATCTTACAACACCGTACGAATCATTAAAACTCCATAATAAACCTAATGAATTCGTACGAGTCCTTTGAACATCGTACGACAAGTTAGGACATCTTACGACTCTTTATGCCACATTAGCAACGTGAAAAAAACGTTAGTATAATGTAAAACGCCATACGTCTCCTAAGTACACCTTAAAATACCGTGCGTAAATTTAAAGCTCCATAATAAACCTAATGAATTCGTAAGAGACCTTTGAACATCGTACAACAAGTAAGGACATCTTATGACTCTTTATGCTATGTTAGCACCTTGAAAAGCACGTTAGTATAATGTAAGACGTTTTACAACACCTAACAACATCTTACAACACCGTACGAATCATTAAAACTCCATAATAAACCTAATGAATTCGTAAGAGTTCTTTGAACATCGTACGACAAGTTAAGACATCTTACGACTCTTTATGCCACATTAGCAACGTGAAAAAAACGTTAGTATAATGTAGAACGCCATACGTCTCCTAAGTACACCTTAAAATACCGTGCGTAAATTTAAAGCTCCATAATAAACCTAATGAATTCGTAAGAGACCTTTGAACATCGTACGACAAGTAAGGACATCTTATGACTCTTTATGCTATGTTAGCACCTTGAAAAGCACGTTAGTATAACGTAGGACGCCTTAAAACACCAAACAACACCTTACAACACCGTACGAAACCTTAAAACTCCATAATAAACCTAACGAATTCGTACGTGTCCTTTGAACATCGTACGACAAGTAAGGACATCTTATGACTCTTTATGCTATGTTAGCACCTTGAAAAGCACGTTAGTATAATGTAAGACGTTTTACAACACCTAACAACATCTTACAACACCGTACGAATCATTAAAACTCCATAATATACCTAATGAATTCGTACGAGTCCTTTGAACATCGTACGACAAGTTAGGACATCTTACGACTCTTTATGCCACATTAGCAACGTGAAAAAAACGTTAGTATAATGTAAAACGCCATACGTCTCCTAAGTACACCTTAAAATACCGTGCGTAAATTTAAAGCTCCATAATAAACCTAATGAATTCGTAAGAGACCTTTGAACATCGTACAACATGTAAGGACATCTTATGACTCTTTATGCTATGTTAGCACCTTGAAAAGCACGTTAGTATAATGTAAGACGTTTTACAACACCTAACAACATCTTACAACACCGTACGAATCATTAAAACTCCATAATAAACCTAATGAATTCGTAAGAGTTCTTTGAACATCGTACGACAAGTTAAGACATCTTACGACTCTTTATGCCACATTAGCAACGTGAAAAAAACGTTAGTATAATGTAGAACGCCATACGTCTCCTAAGTACACCTTAAAATACCGTGCGTAAATTTAAAGCTCCATAATAAACCTAATGAATTCGTAAGAGACCTTTGAACATCGTACGACAAGTAAGGACATCTTATGACTCTTTATGCTATGTTAGCACCTTGAAAAGCACGTTAGTATAACGTAGGACGCCTTAAAACACCAAACAACACCTTACAACACCGTACGAAACCTTAAAACTCCATAATAAACCTAACGAATTCGTACGTGTCCTTTGAACATCGTACGACAAGTAAGGACATCTTATGACTCTTTATGCTATGTTAGCACCTTGAAAAGCACGTTAGTATAATGTAAGACGTTTTACAACACCTAACAACATCTTACAACACCGTACGAATCATTAAAACTCCATAATATACCTAATGAATTCGTACGATTCCTTTGAACATCGTACGACAAGTTAGGACATCTTACGACTCTTTATGCAACATTAGCAACTCGATAATAACGTTAGCATTTTGTAGGACGCTATAAAGCTCCTAAGTACACCTTACAATACCGTACGTAAACTTAAAACTCCATAATAAACCTAATGAATTCGTACGTGTCCTTTGAACATCGTACGACAAGTTAGGACATCTTATGACTCTTTAGGCTATATTAGCACCTTGAAAAGCACGTTAGTATAATGTAAGACGCCTTGCAACATCTTACAACACTGTACGAAACCTTAAAACTTCATAATGAACTTAATGAATTCGTCCGTGTCCTTTGAACATCGTACGACAAGTTAGGACATCTTATGACTCTTTATGCTATATTAGCACCTTGAAAAGCACGTTAATATAATGTAAGACGCCTTACAACACCTAACAACACCGTACAAAACCTCAAAACTCCGTAATAAACCTAATGAATTCGTACGAGTCCTTTGAACATCGTACGACAAGTAAGGACATCTTATGACTCTTTATGCCATATTAGGACCTTGAAAAGCACGTTAGTATAATGGAAGACGCCTTACAACACCTAACAATATCTTACAACACCGTACGAAACCTAAAACTCCATAATAAACCTAATGAATTCGTACGAGTCCTTTGAACATCGTACGACAAGTTAGGACATCTTACGACTCTTTATGCAACATTAGCAACTCGATAATAACGTTAGTATAATGTAGGACGCTATAAAGCTCCTAAGTACACCTTACAATACCGTACGTAAACTTAAAACTCCATAATAAACCTAATGAATTCGTACGTGTCCTTTGAACATCGTACGACAAGTAAGGACATCTTATGACTCTTTATGCTATGTTAGCACCTTGAAAAGCACGTTAGTATAATGTAAGACGTTTTACAACACCTAACAACATCTTACAACACCGTACGAATCATTAAAACTCCATAATAAACCTAATGAATTCGTAAGAGTTCTTTGAACATCGTACGACAAGTTAAGACATCTTACGACTCTTTATGCCACATTAGCAACGTGAAAAAAACGTTAGTATAATGTAGAACGCCATACGTCTCCTAAGTACACCTTAAAATACCGTGCGTAAATTTAAAGCTCCATAATAAACCTAATGAATTCGTAAGAGACCTTTGAACATCGTACGACAAGTAAGGACATCTTATGACTCTTTATGCTATGTTAGCACCTTGAAAAGCACGTTAGTATAACGTAGGACGCCTTAAAACACCAAACAACACCTTACAACACCGTACGAAACCTTAAAACTCCATAATAAACCTAACGAATTCGTACGTGTCCTTTGAACATCGTACGACAAGTAAGGACATCTTATGACTCTTTATGCTATGTTAGCACCTTGAAAAGCACGTTAGTATAATGTAAGACGTTTTACAACACCTAACAACATCTTACAACACCGTACGAATCATTAAAACTCCATAATATACCTAATGAATTCGTACGAGTCCTTTGAACATCGTACGACAAGTTAGGACATCTTACGACTCTTTATGCCACATTAGCAACGTGAAAAAAACGTTAGTATAATGTAAAACGCCATACGTCTCCTAAGTACACCTTAAAATACCGTGCGTAAATTTAAAGCTCCATAATAAACCTAATGAATTCGTAAGAGACCTTTGAACATCGTACAACATGTAAGGACATCTTATGACTCTTTATGCTATGTTAGCACCTTGAAAAGCACGTTAGTATAATGTAAGACGTTTTACAACACCTAACAACATCTTACAACACCGTACGAATCATTAAAACTCCATAATAAACCTAATGAATTCGTAAGAGTTCTTTGAACATCGTACGACAAGTTAAGACATCTTACGACTCTTTATGCCACATTAGCAACGTGAAAAAAACGTTAGTATAATGTAGAACGCCATACGTCTCCTAAGTACACCTTAAAATACCGTGCGTAAATTTAAAGCTCCATAATAAACCTAATGAATTCGTAAGAGACCTTTGAACATCGTACGACAAGTAAGGACATCTTATGACTCTTTATGCTATGTTAGCACCTTGAAAAGCACGTTAGTATAACGTAGGACGCCTTAAAACACCAAACAACACCTTACAACACCGTACGAAACCTTAAAACTCCATAATAAACCTAACGAATTCATACGTGTCCTTTGAACATCGTACGACAAGTAAGGACATCTTATGACTCTTTATGCTATGTTAGCACCTTGAAAAGCACGTTAGTATAATGTAAGACGTTTTACAACACCTAACAACATCTTACAACACCGTACGAATCATTAAAACTCCATAATATACTTAATGAATTCGTACGAGTCCTTTGAACATCGTACGACAAGTTAGGACATCTTACGACTCTTTATGCAACATTAGCAACTCGATAATAACGTTAGCATTTTGTAGGACGCTATAAAGCTCCTAAGTACACCTTACAATACCGTACGTAAACTTAAAACTCCATAATAAACCTAATGAATTCGTACGTGTCCTTTGAACATCGTACGACAAGTTAGGACATCTTATGACTCTTTAGGCTATATTAGCACCTTGAAAAGCACGTTAGTATAATGTAAGACGCCTTGCAACATCTTACAACACTGTACGAAACCTTAAAACTTCATAATGAACTTAATGAATTCGTCCGTGTCCTTTGAACATCGTACGACAAGTTAGGACATCTTATGACTCTTTATGCTATATTAGCACCTTGAAAAGCACGTTAATATAATGTAAGACGCCTTACAACACCTAACAACACCGTACAAAACCTCAAAACTCCGTAATAAACCTAATGAATTCGTACGAGTCCTTTGAACATCGTACGACAAGTAAGGACATCTTATGACTCTTTATGCCATATTAGGACCTTGAAAAGCACGTTAGTATAATGGAAGACGCCTTACAACACCTAACAATATCTTACAACACCGTACGAAACCTAAAACTCCATAATAAACCTAATGAATTCGTACGAGTCCTTTGAACATCGTACGACAAGTTAGGACATCTTACGACTCTTTATGCAACATTAGCAACTCGATAATAACGTTAGTATAATGTAGGACGCTATAAAGCTCCTAAGTACACCTTACAATACCGTACGTAAACTTAAAACTCCATAATAAACCTAATGAATTCGTACGTGTCCTTTGAACATCGTACGACAAGTAAGGACATCTTATGACTCTTTATGCTATGTTAGCACCTTGAAAAGCACGTTAGTATAATGTAAGACGTTTTACAACACCTAACAACATCTTACAACACCGTACGAATCATTAAAACTCCATAATAAACCTAATGAATTCGTACGAGTCCTTTGAACATCGTAGGACAAGTTAGGACATCTTACAACTCTTTATGCAACATTAGCAACTCGATAATAACGTTAGCATATTGTAGGACGCTATAAAGCTCCTAAGTACACCTTACAATACCGTACATAAACTTAAAACTCCATAATAAACCTAATGAATTCGTACGTGTCCTTTGAACATCGTACGACAAGTTAGGACATCTTATGACTCTTTAGGCTATATTAGCACCTTGAAAAGCACGTTAGTATAATGTAAGACGCCTTGCAACATCTTACAACACTGTACGAAACCTTAAAACTTCATAATGAACTTAATGAATTCGTCCGTGTCCTTTGAACATCGTACGACAAGTTAGGACATCTTATGACTCTTTATGCTATATTAGCACCTTGAAAAGCACGTTAATATAATGTAAGACGCCTTACAACACCTAACAACACCGTACAAAACCTCAAAACTCCGTAATAAACCTAATGAATTCGTACGAGTCCTTTGAACATCGTACGACAAGTAAGGACATCTTATGACTCTTTATGCCATATTAGGACCTTGAAAAGCACGTTAGTATAATGGAAGACGCCTTACAACACCTAACAATATCTTACAACACCGTACGAAACCTAAAACTCCATAATAAACCTAATGAATTCGTACGAGTCCTTTGAACATCGTACGACAAGTTAGGACATCTTACGACTCTTTATGCAACATTAGCAACTCGATAATAACGTTAGTATAATGTAGGACGCTATAAAGCTCCTAAGTACACCATACAATACCGTACGTAAACTTAAAACTCCATAATAAACCTAATGAATTCGTACGTGTCCTTTGAACATCGTACGACAAGTAAGGACATCTTATGACTCTTTATGCTATGTTAGCACCTTGAAAAGCACGTTAGTATAATGTAAGACGTTTTACAACACCTAACAACATCTTACAACACCGTACGAATCATTAAAACTCCATAATAAACCTAATGAATTCGTACGAGTCCTTTGAACATCGTAGGACAAGTTAGGACATCTTACAACTCTTTATGCAACATTAGCAACTCGATAATAACGTTAGCATATTGTAGGACGCTATAAAGCTCCTAAGTACACCTTACAATACCGTACATAAACTTAAAACTCCATAATAAACCTAATGAATTCGTACGTGTCCTTTGAACATCGTACGACAAGTTAGGACATCTTATGACTCTTTAGGCTATATTAGCACCTTGAAAAGCACGTTAGTATAATGTAAGACGCCTTGCAACACCTAACAACATCTTACAACACTGTACGAAACCTTAAAACTTCATAATGAACCTAATGAATTCGTACGTGTCCTTTGAACATCGTACGACAAGTTAGGACATCTTATGACTCTTTATGCTATATTAGCACCTTGAAAAGCACGTTAATATAATGTAAGACGCCTTACAACACCTAACAACATCTTACAACACCGTACAAAACCTCAAAACTCCATAATAAACCTAATGAATTCGTACGAGTCCTTTGAACATCGTACGACAAGTAAGGACATCTTATGACTCTTTATACCATATTAGGACCTTGAAAAGCACGTTAGTATAATGTAAGACGCCTTACAACACCTAACAACATCTTACAACACCGTACGAAACCTCAAAACTCCATAATAAACCTAATGAATTCGTACGAGTCCTTTGAACATCGTACGAAAAGTTTGGACATCTTACGACTCTTTATGCAACATTAGCAACTCGATAATAACGTTAGTATAATGTAGGACGCTATAAAGCTCCTAAGTACACCTTACAATACCGTACGTAAACTTAAAACTCCATAATAAACCTAATGAATTCGTATGTGTCCTTTAAACATCGTACGACAAGTAAGGACATCTTATGACTCTTTATGCTATGTTAGCACCTTGAAAAGCACATTAGTATAATGTAAGACGTTTTACAACACCTAACAACATCTTAAAACACCGTACGAATCATTAAAACTCCATAATAAACCTAATGAATTTGTACGAGTCCTTTGAACTTCGTACGACAAGTTAGGACATCTTACGACTCTTTATGCAACATTAGCAACTCGATAATAACGTTAGCATATTGTAGGACGCTATAAAGCTCCTAAGTACACCTTACAATACCGTACGTAAACTTAAAACTCCATAATAAACCTAATGAATTCGTACGTGTCCTTTGAACATCGTACGACAAGTAAGGACATCTTATGACTCTTTATGCTATGTTAGCACCTTGAAAAGCACGTTAGTATAATGTAAGACGTTTTACAACACCTAACAACATCTTACAACACCGTACGAATCATTAAAACTCCATAATAAACCTAATGAATTCGTACGAGTCCTATGAACATCGTATGACAAGTTAAGACATCTTACGACTCTTTATGCCACATTAGCAACGTGAAAAGAACGTTAGTATAATGTAGAACGCCATACGTCTCCTAAGTACACCTTAAAATACCGTGCGTTAACTTAAAGCTCCATAATAAACCTAATGAATTCGTAAGAGTCCTTTGAACATCATACGACAAGTAAGGACATCTTATGACTCTTTATGCTATGTTAGCACCTTGAAAAGCACGTTAGTATAATGTAAGACGTTTTACAACACCTAACAACATCTTACAACACCGTACGAATCATTAAAACTCCATAATAAACCTAATGAATTCGTACGAGTCCTTTGAACATCGTAGGACAAGTTAGGACATCTTACAACTCTTTATGCAACATTAGCAACTCGATAATAACGTTAGCATATTGTAGGACGCTATAAAGCTCCTAAGTACACCTTACAATACCGTACATAAACTTAAAACTCCATAATAAACCTAATGAATTCGTACGTGTCCTTTGAACATCGTACGACAAGTTAGGACATCTTATGACTCTTTAGGCTATATTAGCACCTTGAAAAGCACGTTAGTATAATGTAAGACGCCTTGCAACACCTAACAACATCTTACAACACTGTACGAAACCTTAAAACTTCATAATGAACCTAATGAATTCGTACGTGTCCTTTGAACATCGTACGACAAGTTAGGACATCTTATGACTCTTTATGCTATATTAGCACCTTGAAAAGCACGTTAATATAATGTAAGACGCCTTACAACACCTAACAACATCTTACAACACCGTACAAAACCTCAAAACTCCATAATAAACCTAATGAATTCGTACGAGTCCTTTGAACATCGTACGACAAGTAAGGACATCTTATGACTCTTTATACCATATTAGGACCTTGAAAAGCACGTTAGTATAATGTAAGACGCCTTACAACACCTAACAACATCTTACAACACCGTACGAAACCTCAAAACTCCATAATAAACCTAATGAATTCGTACGAGTCCTTTGAACATCGTACGAAAAGTTTGGACATCTTACGACTCTTTATGCAACATTAGCAACTCGATAATAACGTTAGTATAATGTAGGACGCTATAAAGCTCCTAAGTACACCTTACAATACCGTACGTAAACTTAAAACTCCATAATAAACCTAATGAATTCGTATGTGTCCTTTAAACATCGTACGACAAGTAAGGACATCTTATGACTCTTTATGCTATGTTAGCACCTTGAAAAGCACATTAGTATAATGTAAGACGTTTTACAACACCTAACAACATCTTAAAACACCGTACGAATCATTAAAACTCCATAATAAACCTAATGAATTTGTACGAGTCCTTTGAACTTCGTACGACAAGTTAGGACATCTTACGACTCTTTATGCAACATTAGCAACTCGATAATAACGTTAGCATATTGTAGGACGCTATAAAGCTCCTAAGTACACCTTACAATACCGTACGTAAACTTAAAACTCCATAATAAACCTAATGAATTCGTACGTGTCCTTTGAACATCGTACGACAAGTAAGGACATCTTATGACTCTTTATGCTATGTTAGCACCTTGAAAAGCACGTTAGTATAATGTAAGACGTTTTACAACACCTAACAACATCTTACAACACCGTACGAATCATTAAAACTCCATAATAAACCTAATGAATTCGTACGAGTCCTATGAACATCGTATGACAAGTTAAGACATCTTACGACTCTTTATGCCACATTAGCAACGTGAAAAGAACGTTAGTATAATGTAGAACGCCATACGTCTCCTAAGTACACCTTAAAATACCGTGCGTTAACTTAAAGCTCCATAATAAACCTAATGAATTCGTAAGAGTCCTTTGAACATCATACGACAAGTAAGGACATCTTATGACTCTTTATGCTATGTTAGCACCTTGAAAAGCACGTTAGTATAATGTAAGACGTTTTACAACACCTAACAACATCTTACAACACCGTACGAATCATTAAAACTCCATAATAAACCTAATGAATTCGTACGAGTCCTTTGAACATCGTAGGACAAGTTAGGACATCTTACAACTCTTTATGCAACATTAGCAACTCGATAATAACGTTAGCATATTGTAGGACGCTATAAAGCTCCTAAGTACACCTTACAATACCGTACATAAACTTAAAACTCCATAATAAACCTAATGAATTCGTACGTGTCCTTTGAACATCGTACGACAAGTTAGGACATCTTATGACTCTTTAGGCTATATTAGCACCTTGAAAAGCACGTTAGTATAATGTAAGACGCCTTGCAACACCTAACAACATCTTACAACACTGTACGAAACCTTAAAACTTCATAATGAACCTAATGAATTCGTACGTGTCCTTTGAACATCGTACGACAAGTTAGGACATCTTATGACTCTTTATGCTATATTAGCACCTTGAAAAGCACGTTAATATAATGTAAGACGCCTTACAACACCTAACAACATCTTACAACACCGTACAAAACCTCAAAACTCCATAATAAACCTAATGAATTCGTACGAGTCCTTTGAACATCGTACGACAAGTAAGGACATCTTATGACTCTTTATACCATATTAGGACCTTGAAAAGCACGTTAGTATAATGTAAGACGCCTTACAACACCTAACAACATCTTACAACACCGTACGAAACCTCAAAACTCCATAATAAACCTAATGAATTCGTACGAGTCCTTTGAACATCGTACGAAAAGTTTGGACATCTTACGACTCTTTATGCAACATTAGCAACTCGATAATAACGTTAGTATAATGTAGGACGCTATAAAGCTCCTAAGTACACCTTACAATACCGTACGTAAACTTAAAACTCCATAATAAACCTAATGAATTCGTATGTGTCCTTTAAACATCGTACGACAAGTAAGGACATCTTATGACTCTTTATGCTATGTTAGCACCTTGAAAAGCACATTAGTATAATGTAAGACGTTTTACAACACCTAACAACATCTTAAAACACCGTACGAATCATTAAAACTCCATAATAAACCTAATGAATTTGTACGAGTCCTTTGAACTTCGTACGACAAGTTAGGACATCTTACGACTCTTTATGCAACATTAGCAACTCGATAATAACGTTAGCATATTGTAGGACGCTATAAAGCTCCTAAGTACACCTTACAATACCGTACGTAAACTTAAAACTCCATAATAAACCTAATGAATTCGTACGTGTCCTTTGAACATCGTACGACAAGTAAGGACATCTTATGACTCTTTATGCTATGTTAGCACCTTGAAAAGCACGTTAGTATAATGTAAGACGTTTTACAACACCTAACAACATCTTACAACACCGTACGAATCATTAAAACTCCATAATAAACCTAATGAATTCGTACGAGTCCTATGAACATCGTATGACAAGTTAAGACATCTTACGACTCTTTATGCCACATTAGCAACGTGAAAAGAACGTTAGTATAATGTAGAACGCCATACGTCTCCTAAGTACACCTTAAAATACCGTGCGTTAACTTAAAGCTCCATAATAAACCTAATGAATTCGTAAGAGTCCTTTGAACATCATACGACAAGTAAGGACATCTTATGACTCTTTATGCTATGTTAGCACCTTGAAAAGCACGTTAGTATAATGTAAGACGTTTTACAACACCTAACAACATCTTACAACACCGTACGAATCATTAAAACTCCATAATAAACCTAATGAATTCGTACGAGTCCTTTGAACATCGTAGGACAAGTTAGGACATCTTACAACTCTTTATGCAACATTAGCAACTCGATAATAACGTTAGCATATTGTAGGACGCTATAAAGCTCCTAAGTACACCTTACAATACCGTACATAAACTTAAAACTCCATAATAAACCTAATGAATTCGTACGTGTCCTTTGAACATCGTACGACAAGTTAGGACATCTTATGACTCTTTAGGCTATATTAGCACCTTGAAAAGCACGTTAGTATAATGTAAGACGCCTTGCAACACCTAACAACATCTTACAACACTGTACGAAACCTTAAAACTTCATAATGAACCTAATGAATTCGTACGTGTCCTTTGAACATCGTACGACAAGTTAGGACATCTTATGACTCTTTATGCTATATTAGCACCTTGAAAAGCACGTTAATATAATGTAAGACGCCTTACAACACCTAACAACATCTTACAACACCGTACAAAACCTCAAAACTCCATAATAAACCTAATGAATTCGTACGAGTCCTTTGAACATCGTACGACAAGTAAGGACATCTTATGACTCTTTATACCATATTAGGACCTTGAAAAGCACGTTAGTATAATGTAAGACGCCTTACAACACCTAACAACATCTTACAACACCGTACGAAACCTCAAAACTCCATAATAAACCTAATGAATTCGGACGAGTCCTTTGAACATCGTACGAAAAGTTTGGACATCTTACGACTCTTTATGCAACATTAGCAACTCGATAATAACGTTAGTATAATGTAGGACGCTATAAAGCTCCTAAGTACACCTTACAATAGCGTACGTAAACTTAAAACTCCATAATAAACCTAATGAATTCGTACGTGTCCTTTAAACATCGTACGACAAGTAAGGACATCTTATGACTCTTTATGCTATGTTAGCACCTTGAAAAGCACATTAGTATAATGTAAGACGTTTTACAACACCTAACAACATCTTACAACACCGTACGAATCATTAAAACTCCATAATAAACCTAATGAATTTGTACGAGTCCTTTGAACATCGTACGACAAGTTAGGACATCTTACGACTCTTTATGCAACATTAGCAACTCGATAATAACGTCAGCATATTGTAGGACGCTATAAAGCTCCTAAGTACACCTTACAATACCGTACGTAAACTTAAAACTCCATAATAAACCTAATGAATTCGTACGTGTCCTTTGAACATCGTACGACAAGTAAGGACATCTTATGACTCTTTATGCTATGTTAGCACCTTGAAAAGCACGTTAGTATAATGTAAGACGTTTTACAACACCTAACAACATCTTACAACACCGTACGAATCATTAAAACTCCATAATAAACCTAATGAATTCGTACGAGTCCTATGAACATCGTATGACAAGTTAAGACATCTTACGACTCTTTATGCCACATTAGCAACGTGAAAAGAACGTTAGTATAATGTAGAACGCCATACGTCTCCTAAGTACACCTTAAAATACCGTGCGTTAACTTAAAGCTCCATAATAAACCTAATGAATTCGTAAGAGTCCTTTGAACATCGTACGACAAGTAAGGACATCTTATGACTCTTTATGCTATGTTAGCACCTTGAAAAGCACGTTAGTATAATGTAAGACGTTTTACAACACCTAACAACATCTTACAACACCGTACGAATCATTAAAACTCCATAATAAACCTAATGAATTCGTACGAGTCCTTTGAACATCTTAGGACAAGTTAGGACATCTTACAACTCTTTATGCAACATTAGCAACTCGATAATAACGTTAGCATATTGTAGGACGCTATAAAGCTCCTAAGTACACCTTACAATACCGTACATAAACTTAAAACTCCATAATAAACCTAATGAATTCGTACGTGTCCTTTGAACATCGTACGACAAGTTAGGACATCTTATGACTCTTTAGGCTATATTAGCACCTTGAAAAGCACGTTAGTATAATGTAAGACGCCTTGCAACACCTAACAACATCTTACAACACTGTACGAAACCTTAAAACTTCATAATGAACCTAATGAATTCGTACGTGTCCTTTGAACATCGTACGACAAGTTAGGACATCTTATGACTCTTTATGCTATATTAGCACCTTGAAAAGCACGTTAATATAATGTAAGACGCCTTACAACACCTAACAACATCTTACAACACCGTACAAAACCTCAAAACTCCATAATAAACCTAATGAATTCGTACGAGTCCTTTGAACATCGTACGACAAGTAAGGACATCTTATGACTCTTTATACCATATTAGGACCTTGAAAAGCACGTTAGTATAATGTAAGACGCCTTACAACACCTAACAACATCTTACAACACCGTACGAAACCTCAAAACTCCATAATAAACCTAATGAATTCGTACGAGTCCTTTGAACATCGTACGAAAAGTTTGGACATCTTACGACTCTTTATGCAACATTAGCAACTCGATAATAACGTTAGTATAATGTAGGACGCTATAAAGCTCCTAAGTACACCTTACAATACCGTACGTAAACTTAAAACTCCATAATAAACCTAATGAATTCGTATGTGTCCTTTAAACATCGTACGACAAGTAAGGACATCTTATGACTCTTTATGCTATGTTAGCACCTTGAAAAGCACATTAGTATAATGTAAGACGTTTTACAACACCTAACAACATCTTAAAACACCGTACGAATCATTAAAACTCCATAATAAACCTAATGAATTTGTACGAGTCCTTTGAACTTCGTACGACAAGTTAGGACATCTTACGACTCTTTATGCAACATTAGCAACTCGATAATAACGTTAGCATATTGTAGGACGCTATAAAGCTCCTAAGTACACCTTACAATACCGTACGTAAACTTAAAACTCCATAATAAACCTAATGAATTCGTACGTGTCCTTTGAACATCGTACGACAAGTAAGGACATCTTATGACTCTTTATGCTATGTTAGCACCTTGAAAAGCACGTTAGTATAATGTAAGACGTTTTACAACACCTAACAACATCTTACAACACCGTACGAATCATTAAAACTCCATAATAAACCTAATGAATTCGTACGAGTCCTATGAACATCGTATGACAAGTTAAGACATCTTACGACTCTTTATGCCACATTAGCAACGTGAAAAGAACGTTAGTATAATGTAGAACGCCATACGTCTCCTAAGTACACCTTAAAATACCGTGCGTTAACTTAAAGCTCCATAATAAACCTAATGAATTCGTAAGAGTCCTTTGAACATCATACGACAAGTAAGGACATCTTATGACTCTTTATGCTATGTTAGCACCTTGAAAAGCACGTTAGTATAATGTAAGACGTTTTACAACACCTAACAACATCTTACAACACCGTACGAATCATTAAAACTCCATAATAAACCTAATGAATTCGTACGAGTCCTTTGAACATCGTAGGACAAGTTAGGACATCTTACAACTCTTTATGCAACATTAGCAACTCGATAATAACGTTAGCATATTGTAGGACGCTATAAAGCTCCTAAGTACACCTTACAATACCGTACATAAACTTAAAACTCCATAATAAACCTAATGAATTCGTACGTGTCCTTTGAACATCGTACGACAAGTTAGGACATCTTATGACTCTTTAGGCTATATTAGCACCTTGAAAAGCACGTTAGTATAATGTAAGACGCCTTGCAACACCTAACAACATCTTACAACACTGTACGAAACCTTAAAACTTCATAATGAACCTAATGAATTCGTACGTGTCCTTTGAACATCGTACGACAAGTTAGGACATCTTATGACTCTTTATGCTATATTAGCACCTTGAAAAGCACGTTAATATAATGTAAGACGCCTTACAACACCTAACAACATCTTACAACACCGTACAAAACCTCAAAACTCCATAATAAACCTAATGAATTCGTACGAGTCCTTTGAACATCGTACGACAAGTAAGGACATCTTATGACTCTTTATACCATATTAGGACCTTGAAAAGCACGTTAGTATAATGTAAGACGCCTTACAACACCTAACAACATCTTACAACACCGTACGAAACCTCAAAACTCCATAATAAACCTAATGAATTCGGACGAGTCCTTTGAACATCGTACGAAAAGTTTGGACATCTTACGACTCTTTATGCAACATTAGCAACTCGATAATAACGTTAGTATAATGTAGGACGCTATAAAGCTCCTAAGTACACCTTACAATAGCGTACGTAAACTTAAAACTCCATAATAAACCTAATGAATTCGTACGTGTCCTTTAAACATCGTACGACAAGTAAGGACATCTTATGACTCTTTATGCTATGTTAGCACCTTGAAAAGCACATTAGTATAATGTAAGACGTTTTACAACACCTAACAACATCTTACAACACCGTACGAATCATTAAAACTCCATAATAAACCTAATGAATTTGTACGAGTCCTTTGAACATCGTACGACAAGTTAGGACATCTTACGACTCTTTATGCAACATTAGCAACTCGATAATAACGTCAGCATATTGTAGGACGCTATAAAGCTCCTAAGTACACCTTACAATACCGTACGTAAACTTAAAACTCCATAATAAACCTAATGAATTCGTACGTGTCCTTTGAACATCGTACGACAAGTAAGGACATCTTATGACTCTTTATGCTATGTTAGCACCTTGAAAAGCACGTTAGTATAATGTAAGACGTTTTACAACACCTAACAACATCTTACAACACCGTACGAATCATTAAAACTCCATAATAAACCTAATGAATTCGTACGAGTCCTATGAACATCGTATGACAAGTTAAGACATCTTACGACTCTTTATGCCACATTAGCAACGTGAAAAGAACGTTAGTATAATGTAGAACGCCATACGTCTCCTAAGTACACCTTAAAATACCGTGCGTTAACTTAAAGCTCCATAATAAACCTAATGAATTCGTAAGAGTCCTTTGAACATCGTACGACAAGTAAGGACATCTTATGACTCTTTATGCTATGTTAGCACCTTGAAAAGCACGTTAGTATAATGTAAGACGTTTTACAACACCTAACAACATCTTACAACACCGTACGAATCATTAAAACTCCATAATAAACCTAATGAATTCGTACGAGTCCTTTGAACATCTTAGGACAAGTTAGGACATCTTACAACTCTTTATGCAACATTAGCAACTCGATAATAACGTTAGCATATTGTAGGACGCTCTAAAGCTCCTAAGTACACCTTACAATACCGTACATAAACTTAAAACTCCATAAAAAACCTAATGAATTCGTACGTGTCCTTTGAACATCGTACGACAAGTTAGGACATCTTATGACTCTTTAGGCTATATTAGCACCTTGAAAAGCACGTTAGTATAATGTAAGACGCCTTGCAACACCTAACAACATCTTACAACACTGTACGAAACCTTAAAACTTCATAATGAACCTAATGAATTCGTACGTGTCCTTTGAACATCGTACGACAAGTTAGGACATCTTATGACTCTTTATGCTATATTAGCACCTTGAAAAGCACGTTAATATAATGTAAGACGCCTTACAACACCTAACAACATCTTACAACATCGTACAAAACCTCAAAACTCCATAATAAACCTAATGAATTCGTACGAGTCCTTTGAACATCGTACGACAAGTAAGAACATCTTATGACTCTTTATACCATATTAGGACCTTGAAAAGCACATTAGTATAATGTAAGACGCCTTACAACACCTAACAACATCTTACAACACCGTACGAAACCTCAAAACTCCATAATAAACCTAATGAATTCGTACGAGTCCTTTGAACATCGTACGAAAAGTTTGGACATCTTACGACTCTTTATGCAACATTAGCAACTCGATAATAACGTTAGTATAATGTAGGACACTATAAAGCTCCTAAGTACACCTTACAATACGGTACGTAAACTTAAAACTCCATAATAAATCTAATGAATTCGTACGTGTCCTTTAAACATCGTACGACAAGTAAGGACATCTTATGACTCTTTATGCTATGTTAGCACCTTGAAAAGCACATTAGTATAATGTAAGACGCCTTACAACACCTAACAACATCTTACAACACCGTACGAAACCTCAAAACTCCATAATAAACCTAATGAATTCGTACGAGTCCTTTGAACATCGTACGACAAGTTAGGACATCTTACGACTCTTTATGCAACATTAGCAACTCGATAATAACGTTAGCATATTGTAGGACGCTATAAAGCTCCTAAGTACACCTTACAATACCGTACGTAAACTTAAAACTCCATAATAAACCTAATGAATTCGTACGTGTCCTTTGAACATCGTACGACAAGTAAGGACATCTTATGACTCTTTATGCTATGTTAGCACCTTGAAAAGCACGTTAGTATAATGTAAGACGTTTTACAACACCTAACAACATCTTACAACACCGTACGAATCATTAAAACTCCATAATAAACCTAATGAATACGTACGAGTCCTTTGAACATCGTACGACAAGTTAGGACATCTTACGACTCTTTATGCAACATTAGCAACGTGAAAAGAACGTTAGTATAATGTAGAACGCCATACGTCTCCTAAGTACACCTTAAAATACCGTGCGTTAACTTAAAACTCCATAATAAACCTAATGAATTCGTACGAGTCCTTTGAACATCGTACGACAAGTAAGAACATCTTATGACTCTTTATACCATATTAGGACCTTGAAAAGCACATTAGTATAATGTAAGACGCCTTACAACACCTAACAACATCTTACAACACCGTACGAAACCTCAAAACTCCATAATAAACCTAATGAATTCGTACGAGTCCTTTGAACATCGTACGACAAGTTAGGACATCTTACGACTCTTTATGCAACAATAGCAACTCGATAATAACGTTAGCATATTGTAGGACGCTATAAACCTCCTAAGTACACCTTACAATACGGTACGTAAACTTAAAACTCCATAATAAATCTAATGAATTCGTACGTGTCCTTTAAACATCGTACGACAAGTAAGGACATCTTATGACTCTTTATGCTATGTTAGCACCTTGAAAAGCACATTAGTATAATGTAAGACGCCTTACAACACCTAACAACATCTTACAACACCGTACGAAACCTCAAAACTCCATAATAAACCTAATGAATTCGTACGAGTCCTTTGAACATCGTACGACAAGTTAGGACATCTTACGACTCTTTATGCAAAATTAGCAACTCGATAATAACGTTAGCATATTGTAGGACGCTATAAAGCTCCTAAGTACACCTTACAATACCGTACGTAAACTTAAAACTCCATAATAAACCTAATGAATTCGTACGTGTCCTTTGAACATCGTACGACAAGTAAGGACATCTTATGACTCTTTATGCTATGTTAGCACCTTGAAAAGCACGTTAGTATAATGTAAGACGTTTTACAACACCTAACAACATCTTACAACACCGTACGAATCATTAAAACTCCATAATAAACCTAATGAATTCGTACGAGTCCTTTGAACATCGTACGACAAGTTAGGACATCTTACGACTCTTTATGCAACATTAGCAACGTGAAAAGAACGTTAGTATAATGTAGAACGCCATACGTCTCCTAAGTACACCTTAAAATACCGTGCGTTAACTTAAAGCTCTATAATAAACCTAATGAATTAGTAAGAGTCCTTTGAACATCGTACGACATGTAAGGACATCTTATGACTCTTTATGCTATGTTAGCACCTTGAAATGCACGTTAGTATAATGTAAGACGTTTTAAAACACCTAACAACATCTTACAACACCGTACGAATCATTAAAACTCCATAATAAACCTAATGAATTCGTACGAGTCCTTTGAACATCGTATGTAACAACCCGAATTTTAGGCCCAATTATTTTTTTTTAGCGTAAGGAAAACACATGAACAACAAATAGAAAATTTTAGACACGAACTAGGTCTGTCACGGGATATGATTTAGTTATGGACTAGACCCAATGGGCTTGGCCTACTTATATTTTATTGGGCTTGACCCAATCCACCCCAAAACCCATCACACATAAGTTGATCCAATAACTTAACCAAAAAGGTATAACTACAAGGTCCACTAATATAACCCGACACACTCTACGTGTGAAACCCAAAATATACAAAAAAAAAAATATGCTAAAGATATAAAACAAACACTATAAAAATTAGTATTACTTATTAAAACATTGTAGTTACGAGTACTCGCGTAAAATAACTATAACTAAACAAACCAACTATTAATCACTTATAAGCATAAACCCGTACATGACTAAACCATATAAAGTTTATAGATAATTAATCTAGTAAAAAAAAAAAAAGGGACATGATATATATATATATAAATTAAGAATAAAATATAAAAACTAGAAACATTTTTTTTTTTGAATTTATAACCCAAACCACCAACCATATCCCACGCACACATGCACATACTCCGAATGCAACAAATATATATATATATATATAATTGATTTCAAACCTAATAATACCCATCCACACATTTAAATAATTTAAAATTTATAGACTTATAAATCTCAATACTATCATTCCTAGCCAATCAAGTACCCTCTAAATCTCTGCAAAACCATTTATCTACCCAAGATCTTTAATGAATCCTTACAAATCTCTGCCATAATCCTTCCCTAAAAATAATATACGTGAATATCAAGTTGCCTCCCATTTCAACCTATAGCATTCCATAAAAATCCATCCAAGATTATATCTCATTCACCTTCTTCTCTATAAACGAACATTACTATTAAAATTACACCATCACTACAACTAGTTCATTCTCTCAAAGCCTCAATCTGTGATACCATCATTAAGGCACTTGAAGTCTTTGGATTTTCGTTCTCAACTCACAATAATCGTCTTCCCTCTAGACTGGTAAGTCACATTACTTTGATCCTCGGTTTCGATATCCAACTCCGTAGTCACAATCGTAAGTTTGATCTCTAATATCTTTGATGAAAGATTTAAAACTCTAATCATTGTTTCAATTGTAGAATATTGTTCCTGAGAAGGCCTTGGTCAAGTCTAAAAGCCTCCTCTAATCAACTTAATATTTATGTCAACAAGTCGGTCCTTCCCAACTTGCAACTTCTAAAAGTCGTGAACTACAGCCCTACCAAAAAGGTACTCAAATTCCTTCCGAACAACCGTTGTTATATACGTTAAATTGAAATGTAACATTGTTTTAGACACATGTGACGTCTAATTTGACCAACACATTAGGAATGCTAAACACAAGCATAAAATACCTTTTAAATCTGGTCTATGACATTCGTTGCATAAAAACCCGTTAAACCCACTAAAACCGTAAAAACCGGTAAAACCGTTTCGTAATAAACTCGATTATGCAAAAACCCGACTTTATCAACCAAATATCTTGAAAAGTAATTTTTCCAGTGAATTTAAGTTCAAATGAAGGTTTTGACATGAAAAATAGCACTAAACACGTTACCAAGAAATTAAACGATTTTAAACGAGTTTAATAACAAGAAAATGGGAAAAATAGCTAACGACCTTGAAAAATTATGAAAATTTACAGAAAGTCAAATTTTACTATTCTAAACATAGGAAAAATATTAAAATAGGTGCAGGTCTTTATTTTATATACGTTATAAATATTTTCCTATAAAGGCATAGAAAAAGAAATAAAACAATAAAAATTAGAAGAATCATTTTATTATCACTTTTAACATTTTTTCTACACTATATATACTTCATATAATCAGTATAAATTATAAAATGAGATTTATAAATCTATTTACTAATTATTTAGAATTATGGCCTTAAAATGATAATATAAAGACATAAATAGCTAAATAACCGAAAATAAATATAAAAAATATATAAACACATATAAATAGGCATAACTTACTGTATAAAAATGGATTTTGACACTTAGTAATTAAATCCTAATTACTTGGTATTTTACTCATTATTCAAGCATTAAAATAAGATTAAATAATGAAAAATAACAAAAAAAGTCTATATAATTAAAAGTCACATTTTTCCAGTAGCATAAAGTATAAATTATATTATGTGCTTGTAATAATAACGAAATGCTATTAAATTAACAAAAAGGGAAAATTTGACCAATATAACGCAATTCCGGTGAAACCGACAAATAACGATACAAATAACTAATTTTAAATTGTATAGTTTTAGAATATTTATTTGATAGAAAGAACAATCGAAATATTATGTTATAATAATTTACAAATGCTTAATGGGTTTTGGAGCCTTTGGGACCGTCGTTACTTTAGGACACCTTCACCTATAGATTATGCATATCATTGAAAACTCTAGTGACATGATTATATATTTTAGGTCATTACATTTAGCTTCGAAGAGACATTTCATTCAAGACTAAGAGGTGAGTTCATGTGATCCCATTTTTGTAAACTATTTTGATTACACTTGTTTTGGGAATTGAGAATATATACTCTAAATTGTTTCTGAACTTATTGGTGTATAATTATTCAAGTTTAATTTTGGTTGCCATGACAATCCCTGACTTTAGCACAATCATTAACTCCAATAAGGAGCCCCGGGATATATGGGTAGTACTATCTGGGGAAAACCCCCACACACAACGGACCCTTTTGGGATGACCATCCGTTGAATGATATATATATGTTTATCTTGTGGCATATATTCGCGCCATTTGTTATCTTATGTTGGTATAACATAAGTAAGGGAAATATTATTTTGATGCCCACGGGTCGTGGACACAGGTTTGATTGTGAGCTTGATTAATTTACACCATATTTAATTATTGTGTCTTGTGTCTAAAACTCATGTTCTCACCAACATATTGTTGACGTATTTTGAGTATGTATTTTCAGGTAATGATCAAGTGTGAAGAGTGTAGGCACTGAGCACTAGAAAGACCAACCCTAGTCGAAGTCAAGAAGACATTAGTCTAGCTTTATTAAATAAATTCGATTGGGTTGTATGTTATTATTTTGGTTTTCTTTTCTTTTCAGACATGTAATTGTAATCGGGACCGAACAATATGTACTAGTGAAATAAATATGTAGTATTTCCGCTGCGTTTGGTTGATATCAGTCTTCATGCCTGGGCCCTTGGTCGGGGTGTGACAGATTGGTATCAGAGCCAACGGTTTCAGCGAATTAGGATCTTAAAAATTAAGATACCTAGGCTTTAACCACATATATAGGGACCAAACTACATAGGACAAACGCGAAATAAGGATTAAACACCTAGATCCTAAGTTATTTAGATGACTTACACACACGAGAGATTAACTATTTTTTTTAAAATTAACATTTTTATCATTTTTACGCTAACCATTACACATGTATGAAATTTTTATATAGAAATGGCAGGATCGAGTGACAAGGGAAAGGCAAAAATCGACTCCCCACCAACTCAACAACCAATCATGCCAACTTACTCCGTGCAGCAAGGAGGACAAGTCACAGCAACACCATTCGACATGGGTGCCGGACCTTCAAGGCGGCATTACGTGCCTGCGATTCGCGACTTTCCGCCCGGATGCGGACCGGTGGACAATGTTCATTGTCCCGCGAGTTATAGGCCGGAAGTGTCTGAACCGACCATTGAGTCCTATGGATCGTGGACCTCTGACGGAAGTGGTGACCCAAGGACCGGGGTGGCTCCACGCGTCGGCCAATCGGCTCGAATTTCGGTTCGCCCCGTTTGGGAGAACCAAAACTGGGCGGGGTTGCCCCCGTTCCCCGAAATGCCACCTTATGCTCCACCCGTCCCGTTCCCTTTTGAGGAACCACTTGAGGCGGCACGTCATAGTGTCCATTTAGGGTATCCTGGAATGTACCAAGACCCGTACTTGATGCCGTCCCAACAAATCGCGGTGGATGAGCGTCCTTACTTTTCTGGACCTTTGCTTATGGGAGGACCCACTCCACATATGGACGAATGTGCTCGGTACAAGGCCGAGAGAGATGAGGCGCGCGCACAAGTTGGAGGTCTCAAAAGAGCTTTGCGTCAGATAGCCGCGACATGTCAACGTAAAGTGGCGGAGATAACTCGTCGTCGTCGCCGCCGTCACCACTAGAGATCGTATTTGTTTTATTTCCTTGTATTGTACCACACAAGTGAAACATTCGCTTGTGTCATCTTTCATGTTATTTCCATTTTACTTTTGTTATTGGCACATAGCGTTTAGCTAGTGTCTTATTGTATCCTCAAAT
This sequence comes from Tagetes erecta, assembly GCA_030867185.1. NCBI lineage: Eukaryota > Viridiplantae > Streptophyta > Magnoliopsida > Asterales > Asteraceae > Tagetes > Tagetes erecta. The sequence continues at coordinate 61,035,732 of CM061490.1, read as the reverse complement.
TTTGAGATCGTTTAAGGAAAAATTATTATGAGGTATCTTATTTGTGACTTCTTAATTATGCCCTTATATTGTTATTAAGTTATTGTCATAACGTGTGCACTAAAATGTCTCACCTAAGAACTTACCTCATGTATTGCACACATGTAATCTATATACATATAAGATAATTAAACAAGGCAAATAATTGTAGAAATGGCAAGAGGACATGGTAAGAGTCGCAAACAAGCCTCGAGGGGAGGCATGACTACTCGCTCCGGTAGGCGAACTCGATCATCCGGGGGAGACACAAACAACACTAACAACGACAACACCAACACCAATACCAACACTAATACCAACACCAATGATGAACCAAACCCAGATGCTCGAATTCAGCAACTTATTGCGGAGGCCATTGCAAACGCTTTACCAGCCATTACCGCACATGTTAACGCAAAACGTAACAGCAGTGGTGAGCGTGATGGAGAAGATGATGGAAACCTAGGTGGAGACAAAACCGGTAGTGGTACAGATGATGATCTCGAAATTGGTGCCACTAGAACAGGTTGTACTTACAAATCTTTCATGGCGTGTAAGCCAAATAACTTTTATGGAACTGAAGGAGCAACAGGAGCTATCAGGTGGATGGAAGAAATGGAGGCAGTGTTGGATATCAGCGACTGCTCTGAAAACAAAAAGGTCAGATTCGCCAGTCACTCACTCAAAGATGGAGCCTTCTCATGGTGGAAAACAGTGTTACAATCTCGAGGGAGAAATGGTATTAATCGAATGGGCTGGGCTGAATTCAAAAGGTTGGTGACTGAACGCTATTGCCCCTATAATGAGATAGAGAAAATGGAAGAAGAATTTCTTAAATTGGAAATGAAGGGAACCGACTGGTTAACATATACGAACAAGTTTAATGAACTATCACGCTTGGTACCGCATTTGGTAACTCCTGAATCTAAGAGAATTGGTAGGTATGTTTGGGGTTTAATACCACAAATAAGGGGGATGGTTAAGTCGGCCAAACCAGGCACATTCCAATCAACTGTGGAACTTGCGGGAGCGTTAACAGATGAAGTGGTCCGTTGTGAAAGACAAAAAGGTGGTGAAACTAGCGTTGGAACTAAAAGGAAATGGGATGATAGGAATTTAGGTGGTAAGTTTGGAAACCAGGCTGTGGTAAAACTTGGAAATCAGGCTGGAGGAAGGTTCGATAACAAAACTGGTGGAAGAAATGATGGAAGTCATGGTGATGGGAAGAACAAGCCAAATGGTTCAGATAAAAGGAATAGTGAGAGGAGGCCGTATCGAGGAAACCGACCTCTCTGCAACAAGTGCAACAAACATCATGAAGGAGATTGTAGGGCGAATGTGTGCTATAAATGCAATCGCGCCGGCCACTATGCAGCAGATTGTAGAGCTAAGACGATAGCACCACCTAAGTGCCATGAGTGCGGGAGCCCTGATCACAAGAGGCCAGAGTGCCCAAAACTGAAGGATAAAAAGGCTGCATTCGGGAAGCCAACAGGCAGAGCCTTTGTGATGAATGCTGAAAGTGCCAGAGAGGAGGTCGATGTTTTAACTGGTACGTTTCTCATAAACAATCACTATGCTTTTGTATTGTTTGATACCGGTGCAAGTAAGAGTTTTGTATCGACAAAATTTAGACCAAGAATAGAGCTAGATTCCTTGAAATTACCAATCGCCTATAGTATAGAACTAGCGGATGGCCAGACTATTGAAGCCGGTGAAGTGATCAATAATTGTACAATAGAATTAGATGACCATTCCTTTTCCATAAATTTGATGCCCGTTCAATTAGGAGGTTTTGATGTTGTTGTGGGTATGGATTGGTTGGCTCGAAACCGGGCCGAAATCGTTTGCGATAAGAAGCTGCTAAAAATTCCGCTTCACAATGAGAAAATGTTGATTATCCATGGTGAACGATCAAAGGATGCGTGGAACCTTATCTCTTGCCTGAAGGCAAACAAATACATGCGTAAGGGACGTGTTGCGTACATGGCATACGTATTGAATGTAGAGGAAGAAAGGCACGTCGAAGACGTACCGATTGTGGCAGAATTTTCCGATATATTTCCCGATGAACTACCAGGTTTACCGCCACTTAGAGAAGTTGAGTTTCGCATCGACTTAATTCCAGGAGCAGCACCTGTAGCAAAATCACCATATCGCCTAGCACCGTCAGAGATGCAAGAGCTTATGACCCAATTGCAAGAGCTCACCGATAAAGGCTTTATTCGACCGAGTTTTTCACCCTGGGGAGCGCCGGTACTGTTTGTCAAAAAGAAGGACGGTACATTGAGAATGTGTATCGACTATCGTGACTTGAACAAGGTGACGGTAAAGAATCGGTATCCACTACCAAGGATTGATGACCTCTTTGATCAACTACAAGGGTCGAGCTACTTTTCCAAAATAGATCTAAGATCTGGATACCATCAGTTGAGGATTAAAGAAGAGGATGTTCCCAAAACTGCTTTTCGAACTAGGTATGGACACTACGAGTTCTTGGTAATGCCTTTTGGATTGACAAACGCACCTGCAGTCTTCATGGACCTTATGAACAGAGTGTGCAAGCCATACTTGGACAAATTCGTGATCGTGTTCATAGACGATATACTAATCTACTCAAAAACCAAAGATGAGCACAAGCAACACCTAAGGATGATTCTAGAATTACTTAGGAAGGAGCAACTTTATGCTAAGTTCTCAAAGTGCGAATTCTGGATGCGTGAAGTGCAATTCCTTGGACATGTTGTTGGTAAAGAAGGAATTAAGGTGGATCCAGCAAAGATAGAAGCAGTTAAACAATGGGAAGCTCCGAAAACTCCTACTGAAATAAGACAATTTTTGGGTTTAGCAGGCTATTATCGGCGATTTATTGAAAACTTTTCTAAAATTTCTCAGCCTTTAACAACTTTGACCCAGAAAAATGTTAAGTTCGTATGGGGGCCCAAACAACAAGAAGCCTTTGAAACCCTCAAGCATAGGTTGTGTAGTGCACCGATTCTGTCTTTGCCTGATGGAACAAATGATTTCGTAGTCTACTGCGATGCATCAAAACAAGGACTCGGCTGTGTTTTAATGCAAAGAAACAAAGTGATCGCTTACGCGTCACGCCAACTTAAGATTCACGAAAAGGGCTACGCGACCCATGATCTTGAATTGGGTGCCGTAGTGTTTGCACTTAAAATTTGGAGGCATTACTTGTACGGAACAAAGTGTATCATCTTCACCGATCACAAAAGTTTACAACATATTTTTGACCAAAAGATGCTTAATATGAGACAAAGGAGATGGGTCGAACTGCTAAATGACTACGATTGTGAGATTCGGTATCATCCAGGTAAAGCAAATGTCGTTGCTGATGCCTTGAGTAGAAAGGAACGAGTCAAACCACTTAGAGTTCGAGCCCTAAGGTTAACTGTACAATCTAGCATAATCTCTCAAGTTCGTGATGCTCAAAAAGAAGCCATCAAAGAAGAAAACTTGGTAAATGAAGAATTAGTTGGCTTGGAGAAGAAGTTTGCATCCAACAGTGATGAGGTATTAAGGTTGAATAACAGGATATGGATTCCAATCCATGGTAATTTACGAAATGCAATCTTGGATGAGGCCCATAAGTCTAGATACTCGGTACATCCGGGTAACAATAAAATGTACATGAACTTAAAGGAAAGGTATTGGTGGCCCGGAATGAAGAAGGACATTGCTACATACATAAGGAAGTGCCTAACATGCTCTAGAGTTAAAGCAGAGTACCAAAAACCATCCGGATTGTTGCAACAACCAGAAATTCCCGAGTGGAAATGGGAAGGAATAGCCATGGATTTTGTCACCAAGTTGCCACGTACACCAAGAGGTTATGATACCATTTGGGTGATAATTGACCGTCTAACAAAGTCTGCTCACTTTTTACCTATTCGAGAGGACTACAAGATGGAAAAATTGGCAAAAATTTATGTGGATGAAATTGTAAGTAGACACGGGGTACCTCTTTCAATCATTTCAGATCGTGACAGTCGCTTTACCTCAAGGTTTTGGCAAACTTTTCAACGAGCCTTAGGAACCCGATTGGATTTAAGTACCGCTTATCACCCCCAAACTGACGGTCAGAGCGAACGAACGATTCAAACCTTAGAAGACATGTTGAGGGCATGTGTGCTTGATTTCGGAGGTAGCTGGGACACTCATCTTCCTTTAGTTGAGTTTTCCTACAATAATAGCTATCACGCGAGCATTAAAGCTGCCCCGTTTGAAGCTTTATATGGGCGGAAATGTAGATCACCATTATGTTGGGCAGAAATTGGGGATAGCCAGATAACAGGGCCTGAAATTATACAAGAAACGACCGATAAGATAATGCAAATAAAGGATCGACTCGTAACCGCAAGATCACGACAGAAGAGTTACGCTGATAAGAGACGCAAACCGTTAGAGTTTAAAGTAGGCGATAGAGTATTGTTGAAAGTTTCGCCTTGGAAAGGTTCAATTCGTTTTGGAAAGAAAGGTAAACTAAGCCCAAGATATATTGGACCATTCCAAGTCTTAGAAAGAATTGGTCCAGTTGCCTATCGTCTCGAACTACCCGAAGTACTTGGAAGAATCCATGACATTTTCCATGTGTCAAACCTCAAAAAGTGTTTATCTGATGAAACATTGATCATACCGCCTAATGAAGTCCAAATTGACGACAAACTTAACTTCATCGAAGAGCCCGTAGAAATAATGTTACGACAAGAAAAGAAACTTAGAAGAAGTAAAATTCCAATCGTTAAGGTTAGGTGGAACTCAAGACGAGGTCCGGAATTCACGTGGGAACGCGAGAGCGAAATGAAAAGAAAGTACCCGCATTTGTTTGATCAACAAAATAACATGGATGAAACCGTTTGAGGTACCTATGCCTACCAAATGCAAACTTACTAACTACTATTTGTTTCTAAATATTTATGTTACTATTATACATATATACCTTAAGCAAATTTCGAGGACGAAATTTTTATAACTAGGGGAGACTGTAACAACCCGAATTTTAGGCCCAATTATTTTTTTTTAGCGTAAGGAAAACACATGAACAACAAATAGAAAATTTTAGACACGAACTAGGTCTGTCACGGGATATGATTTAGTTATGGACTAGACCCAATGGGCTTGGCCTACTTATATTTTATTGGGCTTGACCCAATCCACCCCAAAACCCATCACACATAAGTTGATCCAATAACTTAACCAAAAAGGTATAACTACAAGGTCCACTAATATAACCCGACACACTCTACGTGTGAAACCCAAAATATACAAAAAAAAAAATATGCTAAAGATATAAAACAAACACTATAAAAATTAGTATTACTTATTAAAACATTGTAGTTACGAGTACTCGCGTAAAATAACTATAACTAAACAAACCAACTATTAATCACTTATAAGCATAAACCCGTACATGACTAAACCATATAAAGTTTATAGATAATTAATCTAGTAAAAAAAAAAAAAGGACATGATATATATATATATAAATTAAGAATAAAATATAAAAACTAGAAACATTTTTTTTTTTGAATTTATAACCCAAACCACCAACCATATCCCACGCACACATGCACATACTCCGAATGCAACAAATATATATATATATATATAATTGATTTCAAACCTAATAATACCCATCCACACATTTAAATAATTTAAAATTTATAGACTTATAAATCTCAATACTATCATTCCTAGCCAATCAAGTACCCTCTAAATCTCTGCAAAACCATTTATCTACCCAAGATCTTTAATGAATCCTTACAAATCTCTGCCATAATCCTTCCCTAAAAATAATATACGTGAATATCAAGTTGCCTCCCATTTCAACCTATAGCATTCCATAAAAATCCATCCAAGATTATATCTCATTCACCTTCTTCTCTATAAACGAACATTACTATTAAAATTACACCATCACTACAACTAGTTCATTCTCTCAAAGCCTCAATCTGTGATACCATCATTAAGGCACTTGAAGTCTTTGGATTTTCGTTCTCAACTCACAATAATCGTCTTCCCTCTAGACTGGTAAGTCACATTACTTTGATCCTCGGTTTCGATATCCAACTCCGTAGTCACAATCGTAAGTTTGATCTCTAATATCTTTGATGAAAGATTTAAAACTCTAATCATTGTTTCAATTGTAGAATATTGTTCCTGAGAAGGCCTTGGTCAAGTCTAAAAGCCTCCTCTAATCAACTTAATATTTATGTCAACAAGTCGGTCCTTCCCAACTTGCAACTTCTAAAAGTCGTGAACTACAGCCCTACCAAAAAGGTACTCAAATTCCTTCCGAACAACCGTTGTTATATACGTTAAATTGAAATGTAACATTGTTTTAGACACATGTGACGTCTAATTTGACCAACACATTAGGAATGCTAAACACAAGCATAAAATACCTTTTAAATCTGGTCTATGACATTCGTTGCATAAAAACCCGTTAAACCCACTAAAACCGTAAAAACCGGTAAAACCGTTTCGTAATAAACTCGATTATGCAAAAACCCGACTTTATCAACCAAATATCTTGAAAAGTAATTTTTCCAGTGAATTTAAGTTCAAATGAAGGTTTTGACATGAAAAATAGCACTAAACACGTTACCAAGAAATTAAACGATTTTAAACGAGTTTAATAACAAGAAAATGGGAAAAATAGCTAACGACCTTGAAAAATTATGAAAATTTACAGAAAGTCAAATTTTACTATTCTAAACATAGGAAAAATATTAAAATAGGTGCAGGTCTTTATTTTATATACGTTATAAATATTTTCCTATAAAGGCATAGAAAAAGAAATAAAACAATAAAAATTAGAAGAATCATTTTATTATCACTTTTAACATTTTTTCTACACTATATATACTTCATATAATCAGTATAAATTATAAAATGAGATTTATAAATCTATTTACTAATTATTTAGAATTATGGCCTTAAAATGATAATATAAAGACATAAATAGCTAAATAACCGAAAATAAATATAAAAAATATATAAACACATATAAATAGGCATAACTTACTGTATAAAAATGGATTTTGACACTTAGTAATTAAATCCTAATTACTTGGTATTTTACTCATTATTCAAGCATTAAAATAAGATTAAATAATGAAAAATAACAAAAAAAGTCTATATAATTAAAAGTCACATTTTTCCAGTAGCATAAAGTATAAATTATATTATGTGCTTGTAATAATAACGAAATGCTATTAAATTAACAAAAAGGGAAAATTTGACCAATATAACGCAATTCCGGTGAAACCGACAAATAACGATACAAATAACTAATTTTAAATTGTATAGTTTTAGAATATTTATTTGATAGAAAGAACAATCGAAATATTATGTTATAATAATTTACAAATGCTTAATGGGTTTTGGAGCCTTTGGGACCGTCGTTACTTTAGGACACCTTCACCTATAGATTATGCATATCATTGAAAACTCTAGTGACATGATTATATATTTTAGGTCATTACATTTAGCTTCGAAGAGACATTTCATTCAAGACTAAGAGGTGAGTTCATGTGATCCCATTTTTGTAAACTATTTTGATTACACTTGTTTTGGGAATTGAGAATATATACTCTAAATTGTTTCTGAACTTATTGGTGTATAATTATTCAAGTTTAATTTTGGTTGCCATGACAATCCCTGACTTTAGCACAATCATTAACTCCAATAAGGAGCCCCGGGATATATGGGTAGTACTATCTGGGGAAAACCCCCACACACAACGGACCCTTTTGGGATGACCATCCGTTGAATGATATATATATGTTTATCTTGTGGCATATATTCGCGCCATTTGTTATCTTATGTTGGTATAACATAAGTAAGGGAAATATTATTTTGATGCCCACGGGTCGTGGACACAGGTTTGATTGTGAGCTTGATTAATTTACACCATATTTAATTATTGTGTCTTGTGTCTAAAACTCATGTTCTCACCAACATATTGTTGACGTATTTTGAGTATGTATTTTCAGGTAATGATCAAGTGTGAAGAGTGTAGGCACTGAGCACTAGAAAGACCAACCCTAGTCGAAGTCAAGAAGACATTAGTCTAGCTTTATTAAATAAATTCGATTGGGTTGTATGTTATTATTTTGGTTTTCTTTTCTTTTCAGACATGTAATTGTAATCGGGACCGAACAATATGTACTAGTGAAATAAATATGTAGTATTTCCGCTGCGTTTGGTTGATATCAGTCTTCATGCCTGGGCCCTTGGTCGGGGTGTGACATCGTACGACAAGTTAGGACATCTTACGACTCTTTATGCAACAATAGCAACTCGATAATAACGTTAGCATATTGTAGGACGCTATAAACCTCCTAAGTACACCTTACAATACCGTACGTAAACTTAAAACTCCATAATAAACCTAATGAATTTGTACGTGTCCTTTGAACATCGTACGGCAAGTTAGGACATCTTATGACTCTTTAGGCTATATTAGCACCTTGAAAAGCACGTTAGTATAATGTAAGACGCCTTGCAACACCTAAGAACATCTTACAACACTGTACGAAACCTTAAAACTTCATAATGAACCTAATGAATTCGTACGTGTCCTTTGAACATCGTACGACAAGTTAGGACATCTTATGACTCTTTATGCTATATTAGCACCTTGAAAAGCACGTTAATATAATGTAAGACGCCTTACAACACCTAACAACATCTTACAACACCGTACAAAACCTCAAAACTCCATAATAAACCTAATGAGTTCGTACGAGTCCTTTAAACATCGTACGACAAGTAAGGACATCTTATGACTCTTTATGCCATATTAGGACCTTGAAAAGCGCGTTAGTATAATGTAAGACGCCTTACAACACCTAACAACATCTTACAACACCGTACGAAACCTCAAAACTCCATAATAAACGTAATGAATTCGTACGAGTCCTTTGAACATCGTACGACAAGTTAGGACATCTTACGACTCTTTATGCAACATTAGCAACTCGATAATAACGTTAGTATAATGTAGGACGCTATAAAGCTCCTAAGTACACCTTACAATACGGTACGTAAACTTAAAACTCCATAATAAACCTAATGAATTCGTACGTGTCCTTTAAACATCGTACGACAAGTAAGGACATCTTATGACTCTTTATGCTATGTTAGCACCTTGAAAAGCACATTAGTATAATGTAAGACGCCTTACAACACCTAACAACATCTTACAACACCGTACGAAACCTCAAAACTCCATAATAAACCTAATGAATTCGTACGAGTCCTTTGAACATCGTACGACAAGTTAGGACATCTTACGACTCTTTATGCAACATTAGCAACTCGATAATAACGTTAGCATATTGTAGGACGCTATAAAGCTCCTAAGTACACCTTACAATACCGTACGTAAACTTAAAACTCCATAATAAACCTAATGAATTCGTACGTGTCCTTTGAACATCGTACGACAAGTAAGGACATCTTATGACTCTTTATGCCATATTAGGACCTTGAAAAGCACGTTAGTACAATGTAAGACGCCTTACAACACCTAACAACATCTTACAACACCGTACGAAACCTCAAAACTCCATAATAAACCTAATGAATTCGTACGAGTCCTTTGAACATCGTACGACAAGTTAGGACATCTTACGACTCTTTATGCAACATTAGCAACTCGATAATAACGTTAGTATAATGTAGGACGCTATAAAGCTCCTAAGTACACCTTACAATACCGTACGTAAACTTAAAACTCCATAATAAACCTAATGAATTCGTACGTGTCCTTTGAACATCGTACGACAAGTAAGGACATCTTATGACTCTTTATGCTATGTTAGCACCTTGAAAAGCACGTTAGTATAATGTAAGACGTTTTACAACACCTAACAACATCTTACAACACCGTACGAATCATTAAAACTCCATAATAAACCTAATGAATTCGTATGAGTCCTTTGAACATCGTACGACAAGTTAGGACATCTTACGACTCTTTATGCAACATTAGCAACTCGATAATAACGTTAGCATATTGTAGGACGCTATAAAGCTCCTAAGTACACCTTACAATACCGTACGTAAACTTAAAACTCCATATTAAACCTAATGAATTCGTACGTGTCCTTTGAACATCGTACGACAAGTAAGGACATCTTATGACTCTTTATGCTATGTTAGCACCTTGAAAAGCACATTAGTATAATGTAAGACGTTTTACAACACCTAACAACATCTTACAACACCGTACGAATCATTAAAACTCCATAATAAACCTAATGAATTCGTACGAGTCCTTTGAACATCGTATGACAAGTTAAGACTTCTTACGACTCTTTATGCCACATTAGCAACGTGAAAAGAACGTTAGTATAATGTAGAACGCCATACGTCTCCTAAGTACACCTTAAAATACCGTGCGTTAACTTAAAGCTCCATAATTAACCAAATGAATTCGTAAGAGTCCTTTGAACATCGTACGACAAGTAAGGACATCTTATGACTCTTTATGCTATGTTAGCACCTTGAAAAGCACGTTAGCATAATGTATGACGTTTTACAACATCTAACAACATCTTACAACACCGTACGAATCATTAAAACTCCATAATAAACCTAATGAATTCGTACGAGTCCTTTGAACATCGTACATCAAGTTAGGACATCTTACGACTCTTTATGCTACATTAGCAACTCGATAATAACGTTAGCATATTGTAGGACGCTATAAAGCTCCTAAGTACACTTACAATACCGTACGTAAACTTAAAACTCCATAATAAACCTAACGAATTCGTACGTGTCCTTTGAACATCGTACGACAAGTAAGGACATCTTTTGACTCTTTATGTTATGTTAGCACCTTGAAAAGCACATTAGTATAATGTAAGACGTTTTACAACACCTAACAACATCTTACAACACCGTACGAATCATTAAAACTCCATAATAAACCTAATGAATTCGTACGAGTCCTTTGAACATCGTATGACAAGTTAAGACAACTTACGACTCTTTATGCCACATTAGCAACGTGAAAAGAAGGTTAGTATAATGTAGAACGCCATACGACTCCTAAGTACACCTTAAAATACCGTGCGTTAACTTAAAGCTCCATAATAAACCTAATGAATTCGTAAGAGTCCTTTGAACATCGTACGACAAGTAAGGACATCTTATGACTCTTTATGCTATGTTAGCACCTTGAAAAGCACGTTAGTATAATGTAAGACGTTTTACAACACCTAACAACATCTTACAACACCGTACGAATCATTAAAACTCCATAATAAACCTAATGAATTCGTACGAGTTCTTTGAACATCGTACGACAAGTTAGGACATCTTACGACTCTTACATTAGCAACTCGATAATAACGTTAGCATATTGTAGGACGCTATAAAGCTTCTAAGTACACCTTACAATACCGTACGTAAACTTAAAACTCCATGATAAACCTAAAGAATTCGTACGTGTCCTGTGAACATCGTACGACAAGTAAGGACATCTTATGACTCTTTATGCTATGTTAGTACCTTGAAAAGCACGTTAGTATAATGTAAGACGTTTTACAACACCTAACAACATCTTACAACACCGTACGAATCATTAAAACTCCATAATATACCTAATGAATTCGTACGAGTCCTTTGAACATCGTACGACAAGTTAGGACATCTTACGACTCTTTATGCAACATTAGCAACTCGATAATAACGTTAGCATTTTGTAGGACGCTATAAAGCTCCTAAGTACACCTTACAATACCGTACGTAAACTTAAAACTCCATAATAAACCTAATGAATTCGTACGTGTCCTTTGAACATCGTACGACAAGTTAGGACATCTTATGACTCTTTAGGCTATATTAGCACCTTGAAAAGCACGTTAGTATAATGTAAGACGCCTTGCAACATCTTACAACACTGTACGAAACCTTAAAACTTCATAATGAACTTAATGAATTCGTCCGTGTCCTTTGAACATCGTACGACAAGTTAGGACATCTTATGACTCTTTATGCTATATTAGCACCTTGAAAAGCACGTTAATATAATGTAAGACGCCTTACAACACCTAACAACACCGTACAAAACCTCAAAACTCCGTAATAAACCTAATGAATTTGTACGAGTCCTTTGAACATCGTACGACAAGTAAGGACATCTTATGACTCTTTATGCCATATTAGGACCTTGAAAAGCACGTTAGTATAATGGAAGACGCCTTACAACACCTAACAATATCTTACAACACCATACGAAACCTAAAACTCCATAATAAACCTAATGAATTCGTACGAATCCTTTGTACATCGTACGACAAGTTAGGACATCTTACGACTCTTTATGCAACATTAGCAACTCGATAATAACGTTAGTATAATGTAGGACGCTATAAAGCTCCTAAGTACACCTTACAATACCGTACGTAAACTTAAAACTCCATAATAAACCTAATGAATTCGTACGTGTCCTTTGAACATCGTACGACAAGTAAGGACATCTTATGACTCTTTATGCTATGTTAGCACCTTGAAAAGCACGTTAGTATAATGTAAGACGTTTTACAACACCTAACAACATCTTACAACACCGTACGAATCATTAAAACTCCATAATAAACCTAATGAATTCGTACGAGTCCTTTGAACATCGTAGGACAAGTTAGGACATCTTACAACTCTTTATGCAACATTAGCAACTCGATAATAACGTTAGCATATTGTAGGACGCTATAAAGCTCCTAAGTACACCTTACAATACCATACATAAACTTAAAACTCCATAATAAACCTAATGAATTCGTACGTGTCCTTTGAACATCGTACGACAAGTTAGGACATCTTATGACTCTTTAGGCTATATTAGCACCTTGAAAAGCACGTTAGTATATTGTAAGACGCCTTGCAACACCTAACAACATCTTACAACACTGTACGAAACCTTAAAACTTCATAATGAACCTAATGAATTCGTACGTGTCCTTTGAACATCGTACGACAAGTTAGGACATCTTATGACTCTTTATGCTATATTAGCACCTTGAAAAGCACGTTAATATAATGTAAGACGCCTTACAACACCTAACAACATCTTACAACACCGTACAAAACCTCAAAACTCCATAATAAACCTAATGAATTCGTACGAGTCCTTTGAACATCGTACGACAAGTAAGGACATCTTATGACTCTTTATACCATATTAGGACCTTGAAAAGCACGTTAGTATAATGTAAGACGCCTTACAACACCTAACAACATCTTACAACACCGTACGAAACCTCAAAACTCCATAATAAACCTAATGAATTCGTACGAGTCCTTTGAACATCGTACGAAAAGTTTGGACATCTTACGACTCTTTATGCAACATTAGCAACTCGATATTAACGTTAGTATAATGTAGGACGCTATAAAGCTCCTAAGTACACCTTACAATACCGTACGTAAACTTAAAACTCCATAATAAACCTAATGAATTCGTACGTGTCCTTTAAACATCGTACGACAAGTAAGGACATCTTATGACTCTTTATGCTATGTTAGCACCTTGAAAAGCACATTAGTATAATGTAAGACGTTTTACAACACCTAACAACATCTTAAAACATCGTACGAATCATTAAAACTCCATAATAAACCTAATGAATTTGTACGAGTCCTTTGAACTTCGTACGACAAGTTAGGACATCTTACGACTCTTTATGCAACATTAGCAACTCGATAATAACGTTAGCATATTGTAGGACGCTATAAAGCTCCTAAGTACACCTTACAATACCGTACGTAAACTTAAAACTCCATAATAAACCTAATGAATTCGTACGTGTCCTTTGAACATCGTACGACAAGTAAGGACATCTTATGACTCTTTATGCTATGTTAGCACCTTGAAAAGCACGTTAGTATAATGTAAGACGTTTTACAACACCTAACAACATCTTACAACACCGTACGAATCATTAAAACTCCATAATAAACCTAATGAATTCGTACGAGTCCTTTGAACATCGTAGGACAAGTTAGGACATCTTACAACTCTTTATGCAACATTAGCAACTCGATAATAACGTTAGCATATTGTAGGACGCTATAAAGCTCCTAAGTACACCTTACAATACCATACATAAACTTAAAACTCCATAATAAACCTAATGAATTCGTACGTGTCCTTTGAACATCGTACGACAAGTTAGGACATCTTATGACTCTTTAGGCTATATTAGCACCTTGAAAAGCACGTTAGTATATTGTAAGACGCCTTGCAACACCTAACAACATCTTACAACACTGTACGAAACCTTAAAACTTCATAATGAACCTAATGAATTCGTACGTGTCCTTTGAACATCGTACGACAAGTTAGGACATCTTATGACTCTTTATGCTATATTAGCACCTTGAAAAGCACGTTAATATAATGTAAGACGCCTTACAACACCTAACAACATCTTACAACACCGTACAAAACCTCAAAACTCCATAATAAACCTAATGAATTCGTACGAGTCCTTTGAACATCGTACGACAAGTAAGGACATCTTATGACTCTTTATACCATATTAGGACCTTGAAAAGCACGTTAGTATAATGTAAGACGCCTTACAACACCTAACAACATCTTACAACACCGTACGAAACCTCAAAACTCCATAATAAACCTAATGAATTCGTACGAGTCCTTTGAACATCGTACGAAAAGTTTGGACATCTTACGACTCTTTATGCAACATTAGCAACTCGATAATAACGTTAGTATAATGTAGGACGCTATAAAGCTCCTAAGTACACCTTACAATACCGTACGTAAACTTAAAACTCCATAATAAACCTAATGAATTCGTACGTGTCCTTTAAACATCGTACGACAAGTAAGGACATCTTATGACTCTTTATGCTATGTTAGCACCTTGAAAAGCACATTAGTATAATGTAAGACGTTTTACAACACCTAACAACATCTTAAAACATCGTACGAATCATTAAAACTCCATAATAAACCTAATGAATTTGTACGAGTCCTTTGAACTTCGTACGACAAGTTAGGACATCTTACGACTCTTTATGCAACATTAGCAACTCGATAATAACGTTAGCATATTGTAGGACGCTATAAAGCTCCTAAGTACACCTTACAATACCGTACGTAAACTTAAAACTCCATAATAAACCTAATGAATTCGTACGTGTCCTTTGAACATCGTACGACAAGTAAGGACATCTTATGACTCTTTATGCTATGTTAGCACCTTGAAAAGCACGTTAGTATAATGTAAGACGTTTTACAACACCTAACAACATCTTACAACACCGTACGAATCATTAAAACTCCATAATAAACCTAATGAATTCGTACGAGTCCTATGAACATCGTATGACAAGTTAAGACATCTTACGACTCTTTATGCCACATTAGCAACGTGAAAAGAACGTTAGTATAATGTAGAACGCCATACGTCTCCTAAGTACACCTTAAAATACCGTGCGTTAACTTAAAGCTCCATAATAAACCTAATGAATTCGTAAGAGTCCTTTGAACATCATACGACAAGTAAGGACATCTTATGACTCTTTATGCTATGTTAGCACCTTGAAAAGCACGTTAGTATAATGTAAGACGTTTTACAACACCTAACAACATCTTACAACACCGTACGAATCATTAAAACTCCATAATAAACCTAATGAATTCGTACGAGTCCTTTGAACATCGTAGGACAAGTTAGGACATCTTACAACTCTTTATGCAACATTAGCAACTCGATAATAACGTTAGCATATTGTAGGACGCTATAAAGCTCCTAAGTACACCTTACAATACCGTACATAAACTTAAAACTCCATAATAAACCTAATGAATTCGTACGTGTCCTTTGAACATCGTACGACAAGTTAGGACATCTTATGACTCTTTAGGCTATATTAGCACCTTGAAAAGCACGTTAGTATAATGTAAGACGCCTTGCAACACCTAACAACATCTTACAACACTGTACGAAACCTTAAAACTTCATAATGAACCTAATGAATTCGTACGTGTCCTTTGAACATCGTACGACAAGTTAGGACATCTTATGACTCTTTATGCTATATTAGCACCTTGAAAAGCACGTTAATATAATGTAAGACGCCTTACAACACCTAACAACATCTTACAACACCGTACAAAACCTCAAAACTCCATAATAAACCTAATGAATTCGTACGAGTCCTTTGAACATCGTACGACAAGTAAGGACATCTTATGACTCTTTATACCATATTAGGACCTTGAAAAGCACGTTAGTATAATGTAAGACGCCTTACAACACCTAACAACATCTTACAACACCGTACGAAACCTCAAAACTCCATAATAAACCTAATGAATTCGTACGAGTCCTTTGAACATCGTACGAAAAGTTTGGACATCTTACGACTCTTTATGCAACATTAGCAACTCGATAATAACGTTAGTATAATGTAGGACGCTATAAAGCTCCTAAGTACACCTTACAATACCGTACGTAAACTTAAAACTCCATAATAAACCTAATGAATTCGTACGTGTCCTTTAAACATCGTACGACAAGTAAGGACATCTTATGACTCTTTATGCTATGTTAGCACCTTGAAAAGCACATTAGTATAATGTAAGACGTTTTACAACACCTAACAACATCTTAAAACACCGTACGAATCATTAAAACTCCATAATAAACCTAATGAATTTGTACGAGTCCTTTGAACTTCGTACGACAAGTTAGGACATCTTACGACTCTTTATGCAACATTAGCAACTCGATAATAACGTTAGCATATTGTAGGACGCTATAAAGCTCCTAAGTACACCTTACAATACCGTACGTAAACTTAAAACTCCATAATAAACCTAATGAATTCGTACGTGTCCTTTGAACATCGTACGACAAGTAAGGACATCTTATGACTCTTTATGCTATGTTAGCACCTTGAAAAGCACGTTAGTATAATGTAAGACGTTTTACAACACCTAACAACATCTTACAACACCGTACGAATCATTAAAACTCCATAATAAACCTAATGAATTCGTACGAGTCCTATGAACATCGTATAACAAGTTAAGACATCTTACGACTCTTTATGCCACATTAGCAACGTGAAAAGAACGTTAGTATAATGTAGAACGCCATACGTCTCCTAAGTACACCTTAAAATACCGTGCGTTAACTTAAAGCTCCATAATAAACCTAATGAATTCGTAAGAGTCCTTTGAACATCATACGACAAGTAAGGACATCTTATGACTCTTTATGCTATGTTAGCACCTTGAAAAGCACGTTAGTATAATGTAAGACGTTTTACAACACCTAACAACATCTTACAACACCGTACGAATCATTAAAACTCCATAATAAACCTAATGAATTCGTACGAGTCCTTTGAACATCGTAGGACAAGTTAGGACATCTTACAACTCTTTATGCAACATTAGCAACTCGATAATAACGTTAGCATATTGTAGGACGCTATAAAGCTCCTAAGTACACCTTACAATACCGTACATAAACTTAAAACTCCATAATAAACCTAATGAATTCGTACGTGTCCTTTGAACATCGTACGACAAGTTAGGACATCTTATGACTCTTTAGGCTATATTAGCACCTTGAAAAGCACGTTAGTATAATGTAAGACGCCTTGCAACACCTAACAACATCTTACAACACTGTACGAAACCTTAAAACTTCATAATGAACCTAATGAATTCGTACGTGTCCTTTGAACATCGTACGACAAGTTAGGACATCTTATGACTCTTTATGCTATATTAGCACCTTGAAAAGCACGTTAATATAATGTAAGACGCCTTACAACACCTAACAACATCTTACAACACCGTACAAAACCTCAAAACTCCATAATAAACCTAATGAATTCGTACGAGTCCTTTGAACATCGTACGACAAGTAAGGACATCTTATGACTCTTTATACCATATTAGGACCTTGAAAAGCACGTTAGTATAAGGTAAGACGCCTTACAACACCTAACAACATCTTACAACACCGTACGAAACCTCAAAACTCCATAATAAACCTAATGAATTCGTACGAGTCCTTTGAACATCGTACGAAAAGTTTGGACATCTTACGACTCTTTATGCAACATTAGCAACTCGATAATAACGTTAGTATAATGTAGGACGCTATAAAGCTCCTAAGTACACCTTACAATACCGTACGTAAACTTAAAACTCCATAATAAACCTAATGAATTCGTACGTGTCCTTTAAACATCGTACGACAAGTAAGGACATCTTATGACTCTTTATGCTATGTTAGCACCTTGAAAAGCACATTAGTATAATGTAAGACGTTTTACAACACCTAACAACATCTTAAAACACGGTACGAATCATTAAAACTCCATAATAAACCTAATGAATTTGTACGAGTCCTTTGAACTTCGTACGACAAGTTAGGACATCTTACGACTCTTTATGCAACATTAGCAACTCGATAATAACGTTAGCATATTGTAGGACGCTATAAAGCTCCTAAGTACACCTTACAATACCGTACATAAACTTAAAACTCCATAATAAACCTAATGAATTCGTACGTGTCCTTTGAACATCGTACGACAAGTAAGGACATCTTATGACTCTTTATGCTATGTTAGCACCTTGAAAAGCACGTTAGTATAATGTAAGACGTTTTACAACACCTAACAACATCTTACAACACCGTACGAATCATTAAAACTCCATAATAAACCTAATGAATTCGTACGAGTCCTATGAACATCGTATGACAAGTTAAGACATCTTACGACTCTTTATGCCACATTAGCAACGTGAAAAGAACGTTAGTATAATGTAGAACGCCATACGTCTCCTAAGTACACCTTAAAATACCGTGCGTTAACTTAAAGCTCCATAATAAACCTAATGAATTCGTAAGAGTCCTTTGAACATCATACGACAAGTAAGGACATCTTATGACTCTTTATGCTATGTTAGCACCTTGAAAAGCACGTTAGTATAATGTAAGACGTTTTACAACACCTAACAACATCTTACAACACCGTACGAATCATTAAAACTCCATAATAAACCTAATGAATTCGTACGAGTCCTTTGAACATCGTAGGACAAGTTAGGACATCTTACAACTCTTTATGCAACATTAGCAACTCGATAATAGCGTTAGCATATTGTAGGACGCTATAAAGCTCCTAAGTACACCTTACAATACCGTACATAAACTTAAAACTCCATAATAAACCTAATGAATTCGTACGTGTCCTTTGAACATCGTACGACAAGTTAGGACATCTTATGACTCTTTAGGCTATATTAGCACCTTGAAAAGCACGTTAGTATAATGTAAGACGCCTTGCAACACCTAACAACATCTTACAACACTGTACGAAACCTTAAAACTTCATAATGAACCTAATGAATTCGTACGTGTCCTTTGAACATCGTACGACAAGTTAGGACATCTTATGACTCTTTATGCTATATTAGCACCTTGAAAAGCACGTTAATATAATGTAAGACGCCTTACAACACCTAACAACATCTTACAACATCGTACAAAACCTCAAAACTCCATAATAAACCTAATGAATTCGTACGAGTCCTTTGAACATCGTACGACAAGTAAGAACATCTTATGACTCTTTATACCATATTAGGACCTTGAAAAGCACATTAGTATAATGTAAGACGCCTTACAACACCTAAAAACATCTTACAACACCGTACGAAACCTCAAAACTCCATAATAAACCTAATGAATTCGTACGAGTCCTTTGAACATCGTACGAAAAGTTTGGACATCTTACGACTCTTTATGCAACATTAGCAACTCGATAATAACGTTAGTATAATGTAGGACACTATAAAGCTCCTAAGTACACCTTACAATATGGTACGTAAACTTAAAACTCCATAATAAATCTAATGAATTCGTACGTGTCCTTTAAACACCGTACGACAAGTAAGGACATCTTATGACTCTTTATGCTATGTTAGCACCTTGAAAAGCACATTAGTATAATGTAAGACGCCTTACAACACCTAACAACATCTTACAACACCGTACGAAACCTCAAAACTCCATAATAAACCTAATGAATTCGTACGAGTCCTTTGAACATCGTACGACAAGTTAGGACATCTTACGACTCTTTATGCAACATTAGCAACTCGATAATAACGTTAGCATATTGTAGGACGCTATAAAGCTCCTAAGTACACCTTACAATACCGTACGTAAACTTAAAACTCCATAATAAACCTAATGAATTCGTACGTGTCCTTTGAACATCGTACGACAAGTAAGGACATCTTATGACTCTTTATGCTATGTTAGCACCTTGAAAAGCACGTTAGTATAATGTAAGACGTTTTACAACACCTAACAACATCTTACAACACCGTACGAATCATTAAAACTCCATAATAAACCTAATGAATTCGTACGAGTCCTTTGAACATCGTACGACAAGTTAGGACATCTTACGACTCTTTATGCAACATTAGCAACGTGAAAAGAACGTTAGTATAATGTAGAACGCCATACGTCTCCTAAGTACACCTTAAAATACCGTGCGTTAACTTAAAGCTCTATAATAAACCTAATGAATTCGTAAGAGTCCTTTGAACATCGTACGACATGTAAGGACATCTTATGACTCTTTATGCTATGTTAGCACCTTGAAATGCACGTTAGTATAATGTAAGACGTTTTAAAACACCTAACAACATCTTACAACACCGTACGAATCATTAAAACTCCATAATAAACCTAATGAATTCGTACGAGTCCTTTGAACATCGTACGACAAGTTAGGACATCTTATGACTCTTTATGCTATATTAGCACCTTGAAAAGCACGTTAATATAATGTAAGACGCCTTACAACACCTAACAACATCTTACAACACCGTACAAAACCTCAAAAGTCCATAATAAACCTAATGAGTTCGTACGAGTCCTTTAAACATCGTACGACAAGTAAGGACATCTTATGACTCTTTATGCCATATTAGGACCTTGAAAAGCGCGTTAGTATAATGTAAGACGCCTTACAACACCTAACAACATCTTACAACACCGTACGAAACCTCAAAACTCCATAATAAACGTAATGAATTCGTACGAGTCCTTTGAACATCGTACGACAAGTTAGGACATCTTACGACTCTTTATGCAACATTAGCAACTCGATAATAACGTTAGTATAATGTAGGACGCTATAAAGCTCCTAAGTACACCTTACAATACGGTACGTAAACTTAAAACTCCATAATAAACCTAATGAATTCGTACGTGTCCTTTAAACATCGTACGACAAGTAAGGACATCTTATGACTCTTTATGCAACAATAGCAACTCGATAATAACGTTAGCATATTGTAGGACGCTATAAAGCTCCTAAGTACACCTTACAATACCGTACGTAAACTTAAAACTCCATAATAAACCTAATGAATTCGTACGTGTCCTTTGAACATCGTACGACAAGTAAGGACATCTTGTGACTCTTTATGCTATGTTAGCACCTTGAAAAGCACGTTAGTATAATGTAAGACGTTTTACAACACCTAACAACATCTTACAACACCGTACGAATCATTAAAACTCCATAATAAACCTAATGAATTCGTACGAGTCCTTTGAACATCGTACGACAAGTTAGGACATCTTACGACTCTTTATGCAACATTAGCAACGTGAAAAGAACGTTAGTATAATGTAGAACGCCATACGTCTCCTAAGTACACCTTAAAATACCGTGCGTTAACTTAAAGCTCTATAATAAACCTAATGAATTCGTAAGAGTCCTTTGAACATCGTACGACAAGTAAGGACATCTTATGACTCTTTATGCTATGTTAGCACCTTGAAAGGCACGTTAGTATAATGTAAGACGTTTTTAAACACCTAACAACATCTTACAACACCGTACGAATCATTAAAACTCCATAATAAACCTAATGAATTCGTACGAGTCCTTTGAACATCGTACGACAAGTTAGGACATCTTACGACTCTTTATGCAACAATAGCAACTCGATAATAACGTTAGCATATTGTAGGACGCTATAAACCTCCTAAGTACACCTTACAATACCGTACGTAAACTTAAAACTCCATAATAAACCTAATGAATTTGTACGTGTCCTTTGAACATCGTACGACAAGTTAGGACATCTTATGACTCTTTAGGCTATATTAGCACCTTGAAAAGCACGTTAGTATAATGTAAGACGCCTTGCAACACCTAAGAACGTCTTACAACACTGTACGAAACCTTAAAACTTCATAATGAACCTAATGAATTCGTACGTCTCCTTTGAACATCGTACGACAAGTTAGGACATCTTATGACTCTTTATGCTATATTAGCACCTTGAAAAGCACGTTAATATAATGTAAGACGCCTTACAACACCTAACAACATCTTACAACACCGTACAAAACCTCAAAACTCCATAATAAACCTAATGAATTCGTACGAGTCCTTTAAACATCGTACGACAAGTAAGGACATCTTATGACTCTTTATGCCATATTAGGACCTTGAAAAGCGCGTTAGTATAATGTAAGACGCCTTACAACACCTAACAACATCTTACAACACCCGTACGAAACCTCAAAACTCCATAATAAACCTAATGAATTCGTACGAGTCCTTTGAACATCGTACGACAAGTTAGGACATCTTACGACTCTTTATGCAACATTAGCAACTCGATAATAATGTTAGTATAATGTAGGACGCTATAAAGGTCCTAAGTACACCTTACAATACCGTACGTAAACTTAAAACTCCATAATAAACCTAATGAATTCGTAAGAGTCTTTTGAACATCGTACGACAAGTAAGGACATCTTATGACTCTTTATGCTATGTTAGCACCTTGAAAAGCACGTTAGTATAATGTAAGACGTTTTACAACACCTAACAACATCTTACAACACCGTACGAATCATTAAAACTCCATAATAAACCTAATGAATTCGTACGAGTCCTTTGAACATCGTACGACAAGTTAGGACATCTTACGACTCTTTATGCAACATTAGCAACGTGAAAAGAACGTTAGTATAATGTAGAACGCCATACGTCTCCTAAGTACACCTTAAAATACCGTGCGTTAACTTAAAGCTCTATAATAAACCTAATGAATTCGTAAGAGTCCTTTGAACATCGTACGACATGTAAGGACATCTTATGACTCTTTATGCTATGTTAGCACCTTGAAATGCACGTTAGTATAATGTAAGACGTTTTAAAACACCTAACAACATCTTACAACACCGTACGAATCATTAAAACTCCATAATAAACCTAATGAATTCGTACGAGTCCTTTGAACATCGTACGACAAGTTAGGACATCTTATGACTCTTTATGCTATATTAGCACCTTGAAAAGCACGTTAATATAATGTAAGACGCCTTACAACACCTAACAACATCTTACAACACCGTACAAAACCTCAAAAGTCCATAATAAACCTAATGAGTTCGTACGAGTCCTTTAAACATCGTACGACAAGTAAGGACATCTTATGACTCTTTATGCCATATTAGGACCTTGAAAAGCGCGTTAGTATAATGTAAGACGCCTTACAACACCTAACAACATCTTACAACACCGTACGAAACCTCAAAACTCCATAATAAACGTAATGAATTCGTACGAGTCCTTTGAACATCGTACGACAAGTTAGGACATCTTACGACTCTTTATGCAACATTAGCAACTCGATAATAACGTTAGTATAATGTAGGACGCTATAAAGCTCCTAAGTACACCTTACAATACGGTACGTAAACTTAAAACTCCATAATAAACCTAATGAATTCGTACGTGTCCTTTAAACATCGTACGACAAGTAAGGACATCTTATGACTCTTTATGCAACAATAGCAACTCGATAATAACGTTAGCATATTGTAGGACGCTATAAAGCTCCTAAGTACACCTTACAATACCGTACGTAAACTTAAAACTCCATAATAAACCTAATGAATTCGTACGTGTCCTTTGAACATCGTACGACAAGTAAGGACATCTTGTGACTCTTTATGCTATGTTAGCACCTTGAAAAGCACGTTAGTATAATGTAAGACGTTTTACAACACCTAACAACATCTTACAACACCGTACGAATCATTAAAACTCCATAATAAACCTAATGAATTCGTACGAGTCCTTTGAACATCGTACGACAAGTTAGGACATCTTACGACTCTTTATGCAACATTAGCAACGTGAAAAGAACGTTAGTATAATGTAGAACGCCATACGTCTCCTAAGTACACCTTAAAATACCGTGCGTTAACTTAAAGCTCTATAATAAACCTAATGAATTCGTAAGAGTCCTTTGAACATCGTACGACAAGTAAGGACATCTTATGACTCTTTATGCTATGTTAGCACCTTGAAAGGCACGTTAGTATAATGTAAGACGTTTTTAAACACCTAACAACATCTTACAACACCGTACGAATCATTAAAACTCCATAATAAACCTAATGAATTCGTACGAGTCCTTTGAACATCGTACGACAAGTTAGGACATCTTACGACTCTTTATGCAACAATAGCAACTCGATAATAACGTTAGCATATTGTAGGACGCTATAAACCTCCTAAGTACACCTTACAATACCGTACGTAAACTTAAAACTCCATAATAAACCTAATGAATTTGTACGTGTCCTTTGAACATCGTACGACAAGTTAGGACATCTTATGACTCTTTAGGCTATATTAGCACCTTGAAAAGCACGTTAGTATAATGTAAGACGCCTTGCAACACCTAAGAACATCTTACAACACTGTACGAAACCTTAAAACTTCATAATGAACCTAATGAATTCGTACGTGTCCTTTGAACATCGTACGACAAGTTAGGACATCTTATGACTCTTTATGCTATATTAGCACCTTGAAAAGCACGTTAATATAATGTAAGACGCCTTACAACACCTAACAACATCTTACAACACCGTACAAAACCTCAAAACTCCATAATAAACCTAATGAATTCGTACGAGTCCTTTAAACATCGTACGACAAGTAAGGACATCTTATGACTCTTTATGCCATATTAGGACCTTGAAAAGCGCGTTAGTATAATGTAAGACGCCTTACAACACCTAACAACATCTTACAACACCCGTACGAAACCTCAAAACTCCATAATAAACCTAATGAATTCGTACGAGTCCTTTGAACATCGTACGACAAGTTAGGACATCTTACGACTCTTTATGCAACATTAGCAACTCGATAATAATGTTAGTATAATGTAGGACGCTATAAAGGTACTAAGTACACCTTACAATACCGTACGTAAACTTAAAACTCCATAATAAACCTAATGAATTCGTAAGAGTCTTTTGAACATCGTACGAAAAGTAAGGACATCTTATGACTCTTTATGCTATGTTAGCACCTTGAAAAGCACGTTAGTATAATGTAAGACGTTTTACAACACCTAACAACATCTTACAACACCGTACGAATAATTAAAACTCCATAATAAACCTAATGAATTCGTACGAGTCCTTTGAACATCGTACGACAAGTTAGGACATCTTACGACTCTTTATGCAACATTAGAAACTCGATAATAACGTTAGCATATTGTAGGACGCTATAAAGCTTCTAAGTACACCTTACAATACCGTACGTAAACTTAAAACTCCATAATAAACCTAATGAATTCGTAAGAGTCTTTTGAACATCGTACGACAAGTAAGGACATCTTATGACTCTTTATGCTATGTTAGCACCTTGAAAAGCACGTTAGTATAATGTAAGACGTTTTACAACACCTAACAACATCTTACAACACCGTACGAATAATTAAAACTCCATAATAAACCTAATGAATTCGTACGAGTCCTTTGAACATCGTACGACAAGTTAGGACATCTTACGACTCTTTATGCAACATTAGAAACTCGATAATAACGTTAGCATATTGTAGGACGCTATAAAGCTCCTAAGTACACCTTACAATACCGTACATATACTTAAAACTCCATAATAAACCTAATGAATTCGTACGTGTCCTTTGAACATCGTACGACAAGTTAGGACATCTTATGACTCTTTAGGCTATATTAGCACCTTGAAAAGCACGTTAGTATAATGTAAGACGCCTTGCAACACCTAAGAACATCTTACAACACTGTACGAAACCTTAAAACTTCATAATGAACCTAATGAATTCGTACGTGTCCTTTGAACATCGTACGACAAGTTAGGACATCTTATGACTCTTTATGCTATATTAGCACCTTGAAAAGCACGTTAATATAATGTAAGACGCCTTACAACACCTAACAACATCTTACAACACCGTACAAAACCTCAAAACTCCATAATAAACCTAATGAATTCGTACGAGTCCTTTAAACATCGTACGACAAGTAAGGACATCTTATGACTCTTTATGCCATATTAGGACCTTGAAAAGCGCGTTAGTATAATGTAAGACGCCTTACAACACCTAACAACATCTTACAACACCCGTACGAAACCTCAAAACTCCATAATAAACCTAATGAATTCGTACGAGTCCTTTGAACATCGTACGACAAGTTAGGACATCTTACGACTCTTTATGCAACATTAGCAACTCGATAATAATGTTAGTATAATGTAGGACGCTATAAAGGTCCTAAGTACACCTTACAATACCGTACGTAAACTTAAAACTCCATAATAAACCTAATGAATTCGTAAGAGTCTTTTGAACATCGTACGACAAGTAAGGACATCTTATGACTCTTTATGCTATGTTAGCACCTTGAAAAGCACGTTAGTATAATGTAAGACGTTTTACAACACCTAACAACATCTTACAACACCGTACGAATAATTAAAACTCCATAATAAACCTAATGAATTCGTACGAGTCCTTTGAACATCGTACGACAAGTTAGGACATCTTACGACTCTTTATGCAACATTAGAAACTCGATAATAACGTTAGCATATTGTAGGACGCTATAAAGCTCCTAAGTACACCTTACAATACCGTACGTAAACTTAAAACTCCATAATAAACCTAATGAATTCGTAAGAGTCTTTTGAACATCGTACGACAAGTAAGGACATCTTATGACTCTTTATGCTATGTTAGCACCTTGAAAAGCACGTTAGTATAATGTAAGACGTTTTACAACACCTAACTACATCTTACAACACCGTACGAATAATTAAAACTCCATAATAAACCTAATGAATTCGTACGAGTCCTTTGAACATCGTACGACAAGTTAGGACATCTTACGACTCTTTATGCAACATTAGAAACTCGATAATAACGTTAGCATATTGTAGGACGCTATAAAGCTCCTAAGTACACCTTACAATACCGTACATATACTTAAAACTCCATAATAAACCTAATGAATTCGTACGTGTCCTTTGAACATCGTACGACAAGTTAGGACATCTTATGACTCTTTAGGCTATATTAGCACCTTGAAAAGCACGTTAGTATAATGTAAGACGCCTTGCAACACCTAACAACATCTTACAACACTGTACGAAACCTTAAAACTTCATAATGAACCTAATGAATTCGTGCGTGTCCTTTGAACATCGTACGACAAGTTAGGACATCTTATGACTCTTTATGCTATATTAGCACCTTGAAAAGCACGTTAATATAATGTAAGACGCCTTACAACACCTAACAACATCTTACAACACCGTACAAAACCTCAAAACTCCATAATAAACCTAATGAATTCGTACGAGTCCTTTGAACATCGTACGACAAGTAAGGACATCTTATGACTCTTTATACCATATTAGGACCTTGAAAAGCACGTTAGTATAATGTAAGACGCCTTACAACACCTAACAACATCTTACAACACCGTACGAAACCTCAAAACTCCATAATAAACCTAATGAATTCGTACGAGTCCTTTGAACATCGTACGAAAAGTTTGGACATCTTACGACTCTTTATGCAACATTAGCAACTCGATAATAACGTTAGTATAATGTAGGACGCTATAAAGCTCCTAACACTACAAAAAAAAAAAGCCATTTAGTGACACACACTTTTAATGACATATAGTTTTTATGTTACTAATTCAGGTCTTTAGTGGCACTTTGTGCATGCTATATTTACTTCACACATGTTTTTAATGACATTTAGCTTTTGTGTCACTAATTTATGTTATTAGTGGCACTTTACATATGTCATATTTGATTCACATTTGTTTTTAGTGACATTTAGCTTTTGTGTCACTAATTTATGTTATTAGTGGCACTTTACGTATGCCATATTTGCTTCACATTTGTTTTTAATGGCATTTATCTTTTGTGCCATTAATGTAGGTTGTTAGTAGCACTTTATTTATGCCATATATGCTTGATATACACTTTTAATAACATTTATCTTTTATGTCACTACTACTAGAAAATATGCATTATATATGGAACCTTTTACAAGCACCTTTAGTTTTATAAAAATTGCATATCGTATACAAAAAATACTAAAAGCTAGCATTACCCCTAACCGAAGTTATGTATTTTAAAAAAAAATGACCAAACTATAGTAAGCTAAAATGAGATTGTTTGAAGAATGATTATGAGTTAAGAAAATATATATAGAAGCATTAAACACAAAATTCATAAATGGCATAAAATTAACAAATAACTTCAAGGCATTTGAAAAATGTAAAAAAAGTGTCAACATGTCAAAAGTGTGAATCGAACCCGTGACCACTAGATAACCATGCTTAAAGCTCCACCACCAAACCAACCTATCAAATGTGTTCTTTCTTCTCAATCAAATATATATAACAACACATTTGAAGTTAAAAAAAATCATGCAGTAACATCAGTACAAATGCAATTACGTACACAGTAGCGCAAATAACCTAGATTTAATCATCAATCGTTGAATTTATAACTGCCTGGCGCGAATTCAACGTAATAATTTCGATGTTTGCTAATTCTTCATGCCAAACTATCGTGTACGGCTGTCGTTAAATTTCTAACTGCTTGATTTTCAATAAACGGGTCTAACTGAATGTTGGTTAAATAAGCTTAATTCCAGGCATTAAAAGTACTCGATTCATCCTACAGGTTTGTTAGTTGTTACTGTATACTGTAGAATTGTAGTTTTCTAATGCAGTGAAATCATGTACATAGTTAATCAAATTCTTGAAATCTGTAGAATTATGTTCTTGTATATTTGAAATCATTATTCATGTGGAGTGATAATTGATGTACATAGTTAATCAAATAATTACAATGTTTAATTGAATTGTTTTTAAATGGTTTATTTGTAATTGTTAATGGTTAAGGCTATTTAACCTTTTCTAAGTTGAAGATTTTTAACTAGGTTAGTTATGTATTGTCCAGTTGCATTTTAGCTGCTGATTATAGTCATATCAGGTTTTATAAAGGTTTTTATCAGGTTAAAAGTTTGGTTATATAGCTGAGTTTTGATAGTTTTTAGTTGTTAGTTAAATGCATCATCTATTATATTTATCTTTAAGTGTAATGTAAGGTTCTTTATTCATTAGATATGGGTCCATTTGTATTGACAGCACAAGTTGATAAGGTGTTCTATGTCACAGATCCCAAGAATAAAGACTGGGAGGTCGTGAGACATGTAAAAGTAAGAGGTGTATTTGACATGGGAAGTGTTGATAATCAAGTTGATCCTTATTTGAATGATTGCACATTTGATGTGCCTAACTTGCATAGGATTGGGGATGATGGTGAAGATGGTGTAGACGTTACACCCAACATGGAACGCGAAGTTGATATTGAAGAAAATGACAGTGATTGATTTCTTTTTTGATTTTGCATTAATTTTATCTCGTAAACCATGATTTAAGTTAGGGATTTTGTTGGCTGCTATTTTGAGTTTCAATATGAATGGAGATTGAGTTTTCATAAGTGTATTTTTGTTCTCAATTTTGTAAATGGCTAAAGTCAAACTGACATTTGTTTCATATAAATTTAACAGGTTTCAGCTTATGTATGTGAAGTTATACATGTAGGGAATTTATAACATCATAAGGCGTGTTTGGGTCGTTTTGACCCATTTACATTGATATTGGATCATTACAAAAAATTGGAGTATGTTGGATGCTATTTTGAGTTAAAGTATGAATGGAGATTGAGTTTTTTTAAGTGTATATCTATTCTCAATTTTGTAGATGGCTGCAGTTTGACTTTTAAAAGTCAAACTGGCATTTGTTTCATACAAATTTAACAGGTTTCAGTTTATGTATCTGAATTTATATGTGTAAAAAGTTTGTGTAGGGAATTTATAACATCATAAGGCATGTTTGGGTCGTTTTGACCCATTTACATTGATATTGGATCATTACAAAAAGTTGGAGTATGTTGGATGCTATTTTGAGTTAAAGTATGAATGGAGATTGAGTTTTTTTAAGCATTTGTTTCATATAAATTTAAGGTTTACATTGATCAGATTGAGAAAGAGCCTGGTAGATTCATATAAAGGCAGATTCGGTTTAAAGTGGAACCGCAGCCTTAAAAGTCATCAGACAAGTAATTCATGATCCGTTTTAAGTTTGGGTGAAATAAAACATGGATGTTTAGCTGTAATGTTTTTATTTTTAAGGGTGATCATAAGGTGTTTTTTGTTTGTTTTGAACCGTTTACATTGAGATAGGATTATTAAATCGTTATAAGATGTATAACGATTCTCAACATTATAGATGGCTGCAGTTTGACTTTTAAAAGTCAAACTGTCTATTTTTCATAACGGTAAACAAGCCACATGAACAGCAACATGAATATCAAATATGCATGAAGGTATTCCACCATACTTGTATGTTTTTAATGTATAATGAATCCCACTCTCCTGTTTAAACTACAAAAATTTAAACAAGACTGATAATGTGTAATATATTATGTATAAAAAAGCTTAAATTACATCTTTTAAATATAAGAGTATATTACCTGATGGTACAAAGTGTCTTTTGTTTGTATTGACCTGTTTAGATTGATATTAGATTATTAAAAAATCTACAATTGTGTTTGGGTCATTTTGACCCGTTTACATTAAAATTGTAATATTATAACATCATAAGGTTTTTTTGGTCATTTTGACTCGTTTACATAGACATTGAATTATTATAACCTCTTTAGGTGTGCTTAGGTCATTTTGACCCGTTTACATCAAAATTGTAATATTATAACATCATAAGGTGTTTTTTGGTCATTTTGACTCGTTTACATTGACATTGAATTATTATAACCTCTTTAGGTGTGTTTGGGTCATTTTGATCCGTTTACATTAAAATTGTAAAATTATAACATCATAAGGTGTTTTCTGGTCATTTTGACTCGTTTACATTGACATTGAATTATTATAACCTCTTTAGACGTGTTTAGGTAGTTTTGACCCGTTTACATTAAAATTAGAATATTATAACATCACAAGGTGTTTTTTGGTCATTTTGAGTCGTTCACATTGAAATTGAATTATTAAAACTATTTAGGTATGTTTCGGTCGTTTTGACCCGTTTACATTAAAATTGTAATATTATAACATCATAAGGTGTTTTTTGGTCATTTTGACTCATTTACATTGACATTGAATTATTATAACCTCTTTAGGCGTGTTTGGGTAGTTTTGAACCGTTTACATTAAAACTAGAATATTATAATATCATAAGGTGTTTTTTTGGTCATTTTGAGTCGTTTACATTGACATTGTATTATTATAACCTCTTTAGGTGTGTTTGGGTTGTTTTGAGCCGTTTACATTAAAATTGTAATATTATAACATCATAAGGTGTTTTTTGGTCATTTTGACCCGTTTACATTGAAATTGAATTATTATAACCTATTTAGGTGTGTTTTGGTCGTTTTGAGCCGTTTACATTAAAATTGTAATAGTATAATATCATAAGGTGTTTTTTTGGTCATTTTGACTCGTTTACATTGACATTGAATGATTATAACCTCTTTAGACGTGTTTGGGTCGTTTTGACCCGTTTACATTAAAATTGTAATATTATAATATCATAAGGTGTTTTTTTGGTCATTTTGACTCGTTTACATTGACATTGAATTATTATAACCTCTTTAGGCGTGTTTGGGTAGTTTTGACCCGTTTACATTAAAATTGTTTTTGGTAATTTTGACTCGTTTACATTGACGTTGAATTATTATAACCTCTTTAGGCGTGTTTGGGTAGTTTTGACCCGTTTACATTAAAATTGGAATATTATAATATCATAAGCTGTTTTTTTGGTCATTTTGAGTCGTTTACATTGAAATAGAATTATTATAACCTATTTAGGTGTGTTTGGGTCGTTTTGACCCGTTTACATTAAAATTGTAATATTATAACATCATAAGGTGATTTTTGGTCATTTTGACTCATTTACATTGACATTGTATTATTATAACCTCTTTAGGTGTGTTTGGGTCGTTTTGAGCCGTTTACAATAAAATTGTAATATATAACATCATAAGGTGTTTTTTGGTTATTTTGACCTGTTTACATTGAAATTGAATTATTATAACCTATTTAGGTATGTTTTGGTCGTTTTGACCCGTTTCCATTAAAATTGTAATATTATAGCATCATAAGGTGTTTTTTGGTCATTTTAATCCGTTTACATTGAAATTGAATTATTATAACCTATTTAGGTGTGTTTGGGTCGTTTTGACCCGTTTACATTAAAATTGTAATAGTATAACATTATAAGGTGTTTTTTGCTCATTTTAACCCGTTTACATTGAAATTGAATTATTATAAGCTATTTAGGTGTGTTTGGGTCCTTTTGACCCGTTTACATTAAAATTGTAATAGTATAACATTATAAGGTGTTTTTTGGTCATTTTTGGTCGTTTTGACCCGTTTACGTATAACATGGAATATTATAATATCATAAGGTCTTTTTTGGTCATTTTGACCCTAACGGAACATCATTGAACTTAATAAACTTGTGTTTGCCATAAAACAAGAATAAATGACCATGATAGAGTATAACTTACCATAATGGACTATGTTAGCACAATAATGACTAAATTAACACGATATGATGATTAACTATCCATGTTGACTGTAAATGACTCTAACATAACATCATTGACCGTGATAAACCCACATTTTCCATAAAAGAAGAATAAATGACCAAGATAGGCCATGACGGTATGTCATTTGACCAAAAGTAACTTTATACGGTCACAAATAAAAAGTATGTAATTTTATAAATTATCAATTATATCTTTCCTTTTATCTCCTGATTTTTAGTAAAAAAAAAAATCAGAATTCCCTCTTAAAATTAGTTACCCCCAAAATCTCTATTTTCCATTAAAATAGCATCCCTTCTCAGATAACCTCCTCATTCATCGTATTCTTTCCTTTCTATGGTAACAATACGATTGTATCATTCAAGCCTACATCACTCTTTTCTTCTGCAATCTCTGGTAATCGTCCATCATAACGACCGCATCACTCTTTTCTTCTGCACCTTTCAATCGTCCATTAAAACCATGAAGTAGATTCCTTTTCTTTCACTCTTGTATTGTTTAGAATTGTTTGATGTGCGTATTCGGTGGTTATTTGGCACGTCATGAGTTTGATTATTGTTGAATACTAGTTTTGATGTGCGTGGTACTGTTCATTCGAGAAGATAAGACTGATTCTTTGTTTGTTATGAGTTACAGGTGTTAGAATAGTTACGATAGGTAGAGTTGAGGTTTGTTGTGTTTGCTATTTGGATTATATATACTTTGAAAGTTGTCATTTGAATCTGATTTTTTGACAAAAATTGATTTTACAGCACATATTGTAAGTTTGTACAAAGCTGCAGTTTGACTTTTTAAAGTCAAACTGCCATTTTTTTTAATGTAAGTTTAAGGAGAATGTGTATATATGTGTAAGAAAATCAAGTAAGGATTTTATAACATCATAAGTGTGTGTTTGGGTCGTTTTGACCCGTATACATTGACATTGGGATATTATAACATCTTGGAGTATGTTGGATGCTATTTTGAGTTGAAATATGAATGGAAATTGAGTTATCAATAGTGTATGTTTATTCTCAAGTTTGTACAAAGCTGTAGTTTGACTTTTAAAAGTCAAACTGTCATTTTTTAATATAAGTTAAAGGAGAATGTGCATATATATGTGTAAGAAATTCATGTAAGGATTTTATAACATCATAAGTGTGTGTTTGGGTCGTTTTGGCCCATTTACATTGACATTGGGATATTATAACATCTTGGAGTATGTTGGATGCTATTTTGAGTTGAAATATGAATGTAAATTGTGTTTGGGTCGTTTTGACTCGTTTACTTTGAAAATGGTTTATCAATTTGATTGTTTGGGATAATATGAAGTTACACTACATAATTTTTACTTTGGCTGTTCAAATTTAGATGTTGAAAATAATTGGTGTAACATATTTGAATACTTGATGTAACTCAATTCTATTAGAAGCAGCTAGAATATATTATATTGTTGAAAATCTAAATCACTTTTCATAACATTCTGAATTTAGATATTCTTGCCATCACCATAGCATTGTTTCATTTGAATGTAGCTCTTTGTTGCCACAAATTTTCAATTACTAAATTCATAGAACTAGTCGATTTAAGTATTCCATTTTTTTAAAGAACTAACAGTATGGGTAGGCGCAAGGGGCTACATATCACTTCTATCGGCTTTAGTGAGCTTGTTGTAGACCATGGTGAAGACAACGTTGAAGACCATCACGCGTATGATACTTAAAGTCACCATACTAGTAAAATGCAAGGTTTACAATCAATTTATAATGTAGCACAAGGTGCTTGTGCTTTTTCGAAACAAAACAATATAGAAGATATGTTTAAATTGTATTTGTGCTTTTTCAAACTTGTCAGGTTCTCCTAAAAAGGTTAGAGGGTATACATAAAAGAAAAATATTTGGGATATGATAAATACAGAAAGAATAGGTGTCACTTTCAACAAGTATGGAAAGCATATTGGGGATGAAGGTAATGAACTTGTTCAATTCCTTGGGACACTCGTGAGGATGGCAGAGCATGTATCTGATTGGAGAAAGGTTCCAATAAATGACAAAGAGAACATGTATAAAATTGTTAAGGTATATTTCTTAAATGTATCCGCTAGTTAATGAAAGGGGTATATGCTAATATATATAATTTTTCTTTGCAGTCTAAGTTTGATATTCTTCCAAATGAAACAAAAGTGATTAAACAATCAATTCTCCATAGCATGGGAAGAAAATGGAAAGTGTGGAAAGGTTCATTAAAGGCAAGTTCATATGATCCAAGCCTTACTGTTGATGAAATCGTGGCACAACAAGTTAATAGTGACAAGAGAGTGAATCCAACTCAATTTAAAAAGCTTGTTACTCAGTGGTTCACTCCTGAATATCAGGTAACAATGATGTGCAACTTTGATTTCTTATACAATATATATAGTTTTAGAACTAGATCAAACAAGTCATATGTACTAATATAGCATTTACCATAGAAAACATGTGATGATAAAATATTGAGCCGCTCAAAGATGAAGGAGCCTCATGTTAGTGGGACAAAGTCGTTTGCTAGACTTGCTTATGAAATGGTATTATTCTATCTAGTTTTGATATTTAGTAATTTATTTTTGGATTTATATTTCCCTTACCACTGCATAATTTACAGGCAACGGAGAATAATGGTGTACATCCAACACGAGGAGAAGTGTACATGAAAACTCAAACTCGTAAAGATGGAACTATTGTTGATGATGAAGCAGCTCATGTGGTGGTAATGTTTTATCAAGTTATTATTATTATTATTATATATATATATATATATATTTTATGGGTGTGTTTGATTTTTAATGATTTCCCACTTTATTATGTAATTAGTCTTCACTTAAAGATATTGCAAATGATTCTATATTAACAACCAGTGATCCAGATGATTATACAAATGACGACTACTCAAAAGTTAAAGGCTTGGAGAAGAGAGGATACGTTCGATTACTTGGAAGGATGCCAAACACAAAAAGTAACGTTGCTCCTTCCGTAGATTCACAAAATGATAATAAGCTAATAAGCGTTGTCAATGCTTTGGCTATCATCATCCAAGAACATATCCCAAATGCAAACTTGTCTTCAGTTTTGAGCAATTTGAACATGCAGGTAAGTACATGCTTGAACCATTATTTGTTCTTTTATGATTATGTATTTATGTACCAAACATTTGCTTCATTTATATGTTTTAGGTCCTTGGTATTGGTTCTTTGGCCCATAAAAACGCTATATCGGTTAATGAAATATCATCTTCAAGAAGCCATAATGATAATGGTATTTACTCTTTACATGTTACATTTTACCTAATCATAAGTAGATGTGCTTATGTTGTAATGTTGGTATGAAATTGATTAGCCAATACTCTCCATTTTACAGGGTAAGAAAGACCTTTAGACAATTAATTGATCCTTGAATTTTTGTTCACAATGCAGTTAAGGTAATATGTTACCTAGTTTTGTCTATTTGTTTGGTGTGCGTGCCAAATATAAATGGTTGCATATATATACGTTGGTTTTTTTGTCTAATTGTTGGTTGTCCGGACCCTTTGTTAGGTGCAAAACACTAATGCTTGATTATATGGTTGTTGATGGCAGGGTAGACATCATGAGAAGATCTGGAGCTAAATATTATGAAATCAAAAATCTTACCCAAAGGAATGCTTTGACTTCTCATGTAAACATTTTGAATTTAGAATATCTTACTTATTACGTAGTTTTATCTTTGCTAATGTTTGGAATATGTTTTGGATTGAAAATATTATTGAAGTTATAATATTATGCTTTTTACATGTATAGTTTTATTGAGTTTTTATTTTATATTATGTGGAAAGTTATGTGCCTCTATAAACAATACATATTTAATTAGAAGTAGTTTTACCGACACAAAATAACGCCACAAAAGGTTTTTTAATATGGTGGCAAAAATTTAGTGCCACTAAAACTGTTATGGATGTGTAATGAGGATTACTTTTAATGTCACAAAAGTTGTGTCACAAAAGACTTTTTATATACCGTGGCAAAAAAAATAGTGTCACTAAAAGCCCTAAACTTTGTGCGACACATTGAAAAAGTGTCATTAAAAGGCTTTAGCGTCATAGTTTCTAGTGACACTTTTTATGTGTGCCACCCATTCCTTTAGTGGTACTTTTTGATTTTTTAATGACGCATTTTGTATGTCATTAAAAGACATTTTTTTTGTAGTGTAAGTACACCTTACAATACCGTACGTAAACTTAAAACTCCATAATAAACCTAATGAATTCGTACGTGTCCTTTAAACATCGTACGACAAGTAAGGACATCTTATGACTCTTTATGCTATGTTAGCACCTTGAAAAGCACATTAGTATAATGTAAGACGTTTTACAACACCTAACAACATCTTACAACACCGTACGAATCATTAAAACTCCATAATAAACCTAATGAATTTGTACGAGTCCTTTGAACATCGTACGACAAGTTAGGACATCTTACGACTCTTTATGCAACATTAGAAACTCGATAATAACGTTAGCATATTGTAGGACGCTATAAAGCTCCTAAGTACACCTTACAATACCGTACGTAAACTTAAAACTCCATAATAAACCTAATGAATTCGTACGTGTCCTTTGAACATCGTACGACAAGTAAGGACATCTTATGACTCTTTATGCTATGTTAGCACCTTGAAAAGCACGTTAGTATAATGTAAGACGTTTTACAACACCTAACAACATCTTACAACACCGTACGAATCATTAAAACTCCATAATAAACCTAATGAATTCGTACGAGTCCTATGAACATCGTATGACAAGTTAAGACATCTTACGACTCTTTATGCCACATTGGCAACGTGAAAAGAACGTTAGTATAATGTAGAACGCCATACGTCTCCTAAGTACACCTTAAAATACCGTGCGTTAACTTAAAGCTCCATAATAAACCTAATGAATTCGTAAGAGTCCTTTGAACATCGTACGACAAGTAAGGACATCTTATGACTCTTTATGCTATGTTAGCACCTTGAAAAGCACGTTAGTATAATGTAAGACGTTTTACAACACCTAACAACATCTTACAACACCGTACGAATCATTAAAACTCCATAATAAACCTAATGAATTCGTACGAGTCCTTTGAACATCGTAGGACAAGTTAGGACATCTTACAACTCTTTATGCAACATTAGCAACTCGATAATAACGTTAGCATATTGTAGGACGCTATAAAGCTCCTAAGTACACCTTACAATACCGTACATAAACTTAAAACTCCATAATAAACCTAATGAATTCGTACGTGTCCTTTGAACATCGTACGACAAGTTAGGACATCTTATGACTCTTTAGGCTATATTAGCACCTTGAAAAGCACGTTAGTATAATGTAAGACGCCTTGCAACACCTAAGAACATCTTACAACACTGTACGAAACCTTAAAACTTCATAATGAACCTAATGAATTCGTACGTGTCCTTTGAACATCGTACGACAAGTTAGGACATCTTATGACTCTTTATGCTATATTAGCACCTTGAAAAGCACGTTAATATAATGTAAGACGCCTTACAACACCTAACAACATCTTACAACACCGTACAAAACCTCAAAACTACATAATAAACCTAATGAATTCGTACGAGTCCTTTGAACATCGTACGAAAACTTTGGACATCTTACGACTCTTTATGCAACATTAGCAACTCGATAATAACGTTAGTATAATGTAGGACGCTATAAAGCTCCTAAGTACACCTTACAATACGGTACGTAAACTTAAAACTCCATAATAAACCTAATGAATTCGTACGTGTCCTTTAAACATCGTACGACAAGTAAGGACATCTTATGACTCTTTATGCTATGTTAGCACCTTGAAAAGCACATTAGTATAATGTAAGACGCCTTACAACACCTAACAACATCTTACAACACCGTACGAAACCTCAAAACTCCATAATAAACCTAATGAATTCGTACGAGTCCTTTGAACATCGTACGACAAGTTAGGACATCTTACGACTCTTTATGCAACATTAGCAACTCTATAATAACGTTAGCATATGTAGGACGCTATAAAGCTCCTAAGTACACCTTACAATACCGTACGTAAACTTAAAACTCCATAATAAACCTAATGAATTCGTACGTGTCCTTTGAACATCGTACGACAAGTAAGGACATCTTATGACTCTTTATGCTATGTTAGCACCTTGAAAAGCACGTTAGTATAATGTAAGACGTTTTACAACACCTAACAACATCTTACAACACCGTACGAATCATTAAAACTCCATAATAAACCTAATGAATTCGTACGAGTCCTTTGAATATCGTACGGCAAGTTAGGACATCTTATGACTCTTTAGGCTATATTAGCACCTTGAAAAGCACGTTAGTATAATGTAAGACGCCTTGCAACACCTAAGAACATCTTACAACACTGTACGAAACCTTAAAACTTCATAATGAACCTAATGAATTCGTACGTGTCCTTTGAACATCGTACGACAAGTAAGGACATCTTATGACTCTTTATGCCATATTAGGACCTTGAAAAGCACGTTAGTATAATGTAAGACGCCTTACAACACCTAACAACATCTTACAACACCGTACGAAACCTCAAACCTCCATAATAAACCTAATGAATTCGTACGAGTCCTTTGAACATCGTACGACAAGTTAGGACATCTTACGACTCTTAATGCAACATTAGCAACTCGATAATAACGTTAGTATATTGTAGGACGCTATAAAGCTCCTAAGTACACCTTACAATACCGTACGTAAACTTAAAACTCCATAATAAACCTAATGAATTCGTACGTGTCCTTTGAACATCGTACGACAAGTTAGGACATCTTATGACTCTTTAGGCTATATTAGCACCTTGAAAAGCACGTTAGTATAATGTAAGACGCCTTGCAACACCTAAGAACATCTTACAACACTGTACGAAACCTTAAAACTTCATAATGAACCTAATGAATTCGTACGTGTCCTTTGAACATCGTACGACAAGTTAGGACATCTTATGACTCTTTATGCTATATTAGCACCTTGAAAAGCACGTTAATATAATGTAAGACGCCTTACAACACCTAACAACATCTTACAACACCGTACAAAACCTCAAAACTACATAATAAACCTAATGAATTCGTACGAGTCCTTTGAACATCGTACGAAAAGTTTGGACATCTTACGACTCTTTATGCAACATTAGCAACTCGATAATAACGTTAGTATAATGTAGGACGCTATAAAGCTCCTAAGTACACCTTACAATACGGTACGTAAACTTAAAACTCCATAATAAACCTAATGAATTCGTACGTGTCCTTTAAACATCGTACGACAAGTAAGGACATCTTATGACTCTTTATGCTATGTTAGCACCTTGAAAAGCACATTAGTATAATGTAAGACGCCTTACAACACCTAACAACATCTTACAACACCGTACGAAACCTCAAAACTCCATAATAAACCTAATGAATTCGTACGAGTCCTTTGAACATCGTACGACAAGTTAGGACATCTTACGACTCTTTATGCAACATTAGCAACTCTATAATAACGTTAGCATATTGTAGGACGCTATAAAGCTCCTAAGTACACCTTACAATACCGTACGTAAACTTAAAACTCCATAATAAACCTAATGAATTCGTACGTGTCCTTTGAACATCGTACGACAAGTAAGGACATCTTATGACTCTTTATGCTATGTTAGCACCTTGAAAAGCACGTTAGTATAATGTAAGACGTTTTACAACACCTAACAACATCTTACAACACCGTACGAATCATTAAAACTCCATAATAAACCTAATGAATTCGTACGAGTCCTTTGAATATCGTACGGCAAGTTAGGACATCTTATGACTCTTTAGGCTATATTAGCACCTTGAAAAGCACGTTAGTATAATGTAAGACGCCTTGCAACACCTAAGAACATCTTACTACACTGTACGAAACCTTAAAACTTCATAATGAACCTAATGAATTCGTACGTGTCCTTTGAACATCGTACGACAAGTAAGGACATCTTATGACTCTTTATGCCATATTAGGACCTTGAAAAGCACGTTAGTATAATGTAAGACGCCTTACAACACCTAACAACATCTTACAACACCGTACGAAACCTCAAACCTCCATAATAAACCTAATGAATTCGTACGAGTCCTTTGAACATCGTACGACAAGTTAGGACATCTTACGACTCTTAATGCAACATTAGCAACTCGATAATAACGTTAGTATATTGTAGGACGCTATAAAGCTCCTAAGTACACCTTACAATACCGTACGTAAACTTAAAACTCCATAATAAACCTAATGAATTCGTACGTGTCCTTTGAACATCGTACGACAAGTTAGGACATCTTATGACTCTTTAGGCTATATTAGCACCTTGAAAAGCACGTTAGTATAATGTAAGACGCCTTGCAACACCTAAGAACATCTTACAACACT
Source organism: Tagetes erecta (assembly GCA_030867185.1). Lineage (NCBI taxonomy): Eukaryota > Viridiplantae > Streptophyta > Magnoliopsida > Asterales > Asteraceae > Tagetes > Tagetes erecta. The sequence continues at coordinate 60,994,170 of CM061490.1, read as the reverse complement.
GTACGAAACCTTAAAACTTCATAATGAACCTAATGAATTCGTACGTGTCCTTTGAACATCGTACGACAAGTTAGGACATCTTATGACTCTTTATGCTATATTAGCACCTTGAAAAGCACGTTAATATAATGTAAGACGCCTTACAACACCTAACAACATCTTACAACACCGTACAAAACCTCAAAACTACATAATAAACCTAATGAATTCGTACGAGTCCTTTGAATATCGTACGGCAAGTTAGGACATCTTATGACTCTTTAGGCTATATTAGCACCTTGAAAAGCACGTTAGTATAATGTAAGACGCCTTGCAACACCTAAGAACATCTTACAACACTGTACGAAACCTTAAAACTTCATAATGAACCTAATGAATTCGTACGTGTCCTTTGAACATCGTACGACAAGTTAGGACATCTTATGACTCTTTATGCTATATTAGCACCTTGAAAAGCACGTTAATATAATGTAAGACGCCTTACAACACCTAACAACATCTTACAACACCGTACAAAACCTCAAAACTACATAATAAACCTAATGAATTCGTACGAGTCCTTTGAACATCGTACGAAAAGTTTGGACATCTTACGACTCTTTATGCAACATTAGCAACTCGATAATAACGTTAGTATAATGTAGGACGCTATAAAGCTCCTAAGTACACCTTACAATACGGTACGTAAACTTAAAACTCCATAATAAACCTAATGAATTCGTACGTGTCCTTTAAACATCGTACGACAAGTAAGGACATCTTATGACTCTTTATGCTATGTTAGCACCTTGAAAAGCACATTAGTATAATGTAAGACGCCTTACAACACCTAACAACATCTTACAACACCGTACGAAACCTCAAAACTCCATAATAAACCTAATGAATTCGTACGAGTCCTTTGAACATCGTACGACAAGTTAGGACATCTTACGACTCTTTATGCAACATTAGCAACTCTATAATAACGTTAGCATATTGTAGGACGCTATAAAGCTCCTAAGTACACCTTACAATACCGTACGTAAACTTAAAACTCCATAATAAACCTAATGAATTCGTACGTGTCCTTTGAACATCGTACGACAAGTAAGGACATCTTATGACTCTTTATGCTATGTTAGCACCTTGAAAAGCACGTTAGTATAATGTAAGACGTTTTACAACACCTAACAACATCTTACAACACCGTACGAATCATTAAAACTCCATAATAAACCTAATGAATTCGTACGAGTCCTTTGAATATCGTACGGCAAGTTAGGACATCTTATGACTCTTTAGGCTATATTAGCACCTAGAAAAGCACGTTAGTATAATGTAAGACGCCTTGCAACACCTAAGAACATCTTACTACACTGTACGAAACCTTAAAACTTCATAATGAACCTAATGAATTCGTACGTGTCCTTTGAACATCGTACGACAAGTAAGGACATCTTATGACTCTTTATGCCATATTAGGACCTTGAAAAGCACGTTAGTATAATGTAAGACGCCTTACAACACCTAACAACATCTTACAACACCGTACGAAACCTCAAACCTCCATAATAAACCTAATGAATTCGTACGAGTCCTTTGAACATCGTACGACAAGTTAGGACATCTTACGACTCTTAATGCAACATTAGCAACTCGATAATAACGTTAGTATATTGTAGGACGCTATAAAGCTCCTAAGTACACCTTACAATACCGTACGTAAACTTAAAACTCCATAATAAACCTAATGAATTCGTACGTGTCCTTTGAACATCGTACGACAAGTTAGGACATCTTATGACTCTTTAGGCTATATTAGCACCTTGAAAAGCACGTTAGTATAATGTAAGACGCCTTGCAACACCTAAGAACATCTTACAACACTGTACGAAACCTTAAAACTTCATAATGAACCTAATGAATTCGTACGTGTCCTTTGAACATCGTACGACAAGTTAGGACATCTTATGACTCTTTATGCTATATTAGCACCTTGAAAAGCACGTTAATATAATGTAAGACGCCTTACAACACCTAACAACATCTTACAACACCGTACAAAACCTCAAAACTACATAATAAACCTAATGAATTCGTACGAGTCCTTTGAATATCGTACGGCAAGTTAGGACATCTTATGACTCTTTAGGCTATATTAGCACCTTGAAAAGCACGTTAGTATAATGTAAGACGCCTTGCAACACCTAAGAACATCTTACAACACTGTACGAAACCTTAAAACTTCATAATGAACCTAATGAATTCGTACGTGTCCTTTGAACATCGTACGACAAGTTAGGACATCTTATGACTCTTTATGCTATATTAGCACCTTGAAAAGCACGTTAATATAATGTAAGACGCCTTACAACACCTAACAACATCTTACAACACCGTACAAAACCTCAAAACTACATAATAAACCTAATGAATTCGTACGAGTCCTTTGAACATCGTACGAAAAGTTTGGACATCTTACGACTCTTTATGCAACATTAGCAACTCGATAATAACGTTAGTATAATGTAGGACGCTATAAAGCTCCTAAGTACACCTTACAATACGGTACGTAAACTTAAAACTCCATAATAAACCTAATGAATTCGTACGTGTCCTTTAAACATCGTACGACAAGTAAGGACATCTTATGACTCTTTATGCTATGTTAGCACCTTGAAAAGCACATTAGTATAATGTAAGACGCCTTACAACACCTAACAACATCTTACAACACCGTACGAAACCTCAAAACTCCATAATAAACCTAATGAATTCGTACGAGTCCTTTGAACATCGTACGACAAGTTAGGACATCTTACGACTCTTTATGCAACATTAGCAACTCTATAATAACGTTAGCATATTGTAGGACGCTATAAAGCTCCTAAGTACACCTTACAATACCGTACGTAAACTTAAAACTCCATAATAAACCTAATGAATTCGTACGTGTCCTTTGAACATCGTACGACAAGTAAGGACATCTTATGACTCTTTATGCTATGTTAGCACCTTGAAAAGCACGTTAGTATAATGTAAGACGTTTTACAACACCTAACAACATCTTACAACACCGTACGAATCATTAAAACTCCATAATAAACCTAATGAATTCGTACGAGTCCTTTGAATATCGTACGGCAAGTTAGGACATCTTATGACTCTTTAGGCTATATTAGCACCTTGAAAAGCACGTTAGTATAATGTAAGACGCCTTGCAACACCTAAGAACATCTTACAACACTGTACGAAACCTTAAAACTTCATAATGAACCTAATGAATTCGTACGTGTCCTTTGAACATCGTACGACAAGTAAGGACATCTTATGACTCTTTATGCCATATTAGGACCTTGAAAAGCACGTTAGTATAATGTAAGACGCCTTACAACACCTAACAACATCTTACAACACCGTACGAAACCTCAAACCTCCATAATAAACCTAATGAATTCGTACGAGTCCTTTGAACATCGTACGACAAGTTAGGACATCTTACGACTCTTAATGCAACATTAGCAACTCGATAATAACGTTAGTATATTGTAGGACGCTATAAAGCTCCTAAGTACACCTTACAATACCGTACGTAAACTTAAAACTCCATAATAAACCTAATGAATTCGTACGTGTCCTTTGAACATCGTACGACAAGTTAGGACATCTTATGACTCTTTAGGCTATATTAGCACCTTGAAAAGCACGTTAGTATAATGTAAGACGCCTTGCAACACCTAAGAACATCTTACAACACTGTACGAAACCTTAAAACTTCATAATGAACTTAATTAATTCGTACGTGTCCTTTGAACATCGTACGACAAGTTAGGACATCTTATGACTCTTTATGCTATATTAGCACCTTGAAAAGCACGTTAATATAATGTAAGACGCCTTACAACACCTAACAACATCTTACAACACCGTACAAAACCTCAAAACTCCATAATAAACCTAATGAATTCGTACGAGTCCTTTGAACATCGTACGACAAGTAAGGACATCTTATGACTCTTTATGCCATATTAGGACCTTGAAAAGCACGTTAGTATAATGTAAGACGCCTTACAACACCTAACAACATCTTACAACACCGTACGAAACCTCAAAACTCCATAATTCGTACGAGTCTCGTACGACAAGTTAGGACATCTTACGACTCTTTATGCAACATTAGCAACTCGATAATAACGTTAGTATAATGTAGGACGCTATAAAGCTCCTAAGTACACCTTACAATACCGTACGTAAACTTAAAACTCCATAATAAACCTAATGAATTCGTACGTGTCCTTTGAACATCGTACGACAAGTAAGGACATCTTATGACTCTTTATGCCATATTAGGACCTTGAAAAGCACGTTAGTATAATGTAAGACGCCTTACAACACCTAACAACATCTTACAACACCGTACGAAACCTCAAAACTCCATAATAAACCTAATGAATTCGTACGAGTCCTTTGAACATCGTACGACAAGTTAGGACATCTTACGACTCTTTATGCAACATTAGCAACTCGATAATAACGTTAGTATATTGTAGGACGCTATAAAGCTCCTAAGTACACCTTACAATACCGTACGTAAACTTAAAACTCCATAATAAACCTAATGAATTCGTACGTGTCCTTTGAACATCGTACGACAAGTTAGGACATCTTATGAATCTTTAGGCTATATTAGCACCTTGAAAAGCACGTTAGTATAATGTAAGACGCCTTGCAACACCTAAGAACATCTTACAACACTGTACGAAACCTTAAAACTTCATAATGAACCTAATGAATTCGTACGTGTCCTTTGAACATCGTACGACAAGTTAGGACATCTTATGACTCTTTATGCTATATTAGCACCTTGAAAAGTACGTTAATATAATGTAAGACGCCTTACAACACCTAACAACATCTTACAACACCGTACAAAACCTCAAAACTCCATAATAAACCTAATGAATTCGAACGAGTCCTTTGAACATCGTACGGCAAGTAAGGACATCTTATGACTCTTTATGCCATATTAGGACCTTGAAAAGCACGTTAGTATAATGTAAGACGCCTTACAACACCTAACAACATCTTACAACACCGTACGAAACCTCAAAACTCCATAATAAACCTAATGAATTCGTACGAGTCTCGTACGACAAGTTAGGACATCTTACGACTCTTTATGCAACATTAGCAACTCGATAATAACGTTAGTATAATGTAGGACGCTATAAAGCTCCTAAGTACACCTTACAATACCGTACGTAAACTTAAAACTCCATAATAAACCTAATGAATTCGTACGTGTCCTTTGAACATCGTACGACAAGTAAGGACATCTTATGACTCTTTATGCTATGTTAGCACCTTGAAAAGCACGTTAGTTTAATGTAAGACGTTTTACAACACCTAACAACATCTTACAACACCGTACGAATCATTAAAACTCCATAATAAACCTAATGAATTCGTACGAGTCCTATGAACATCGTATGACAAGTTAAGAAATCTTACGACTCTTTATGCCACATTAGCAACGTGAAAAGAACGTTAGTATAATGTAGAACGCCATACGTCTCCTAAGTACACCTTAAAATACCGTGCGTTAACTTAAAGCTCCATAATAAACCTAATGAATTCGTAAGAGTCCTTTGAACATCGTATGACAAGTAAGGACATCTTATGACTCTTTATGCTATGTTAGCACCTTGAAAAGCACGTTAGTATAATGTAAGACGTTTTACAACACCTAACAACATCTTACAACACCGTACGAATCATTAAAACTCCATAATAAACCTAATGAATTCGTACGAGTCCTTTGAACATCGTAGGACAAGTTAGGACATCTTACAACTCTTTATGCAACATTAGCAACTTGATAATAACGTTAGCATATTGTAGGACGCTATAAAGCTCCTAAGTACACCTTACAATACCGTACATAAACTTAAAACTCCATAATAAACCTAATGAATTCGTACGTGTCCTTTAAACATCGTACGACAAGTTAGGACATCTTATGACTCTTTAGGCTATATTAGCACCTTGAAAAGCACGTTAGTATAATGTAAGACGCCTTGCAACACCTAACAACATTATACAACACTGTACGAAACCTTAAAACTTCATAATGAACCTAATGAATTCGTACGTGTCCTTTGAACATCGTACGACAAGTTAGGACATCTTATGACTCTTTATGCTATATTAGCACCTTGAAAAGCACGTTAATATAATGTAAGACGCCTTACAACACCTAACAACATCTTACAACGCCGTACAAAACCTCAAAACTCCATAATAAACCTAATGAATTCGTACGAGTCCTTTGAACATCGTACGACAAGTAAGGACATCTTATGACTCTTTATACCATATTAGGACCTTGAAAAGCACGTTAGTATAATGTAAGACGCCTTACAACACCTAACAACATCTTACAACACCGTACGAAACCTCAAAACTCCATAATAAACCTAATGATTTCGTACGAGTCCTTTGAACATCGTACGAAAAGTTTGGACATCTTACGACTCTTTATGCAACATTAGCAACTCGATAATAACGTTAGTATAATGTAGGACGCTATAAAGCTCCTAAGTACACCTTACAATACCGTACGTAAACTTAAAACTCCATAATAAACCTAATGAATTCGTACGTGTCCTTTAAACATCGTACGACAAGTAAGGACATCTTATGACTCTTTATGCTATGTTAGCACCTTGAAAAGCACATTAGTATAATGTAAGACGTTTTACAACACCTAACAACATTTTACAACACCGTACGAATCATTAAAACTCCATAATAAACCTAATGAATTTGTACGAGTCCTTTGAACATCGTACGACAAGTTAGGACATCTTACAGCTCTTTATGCAACATTAGCAACTCAATAATAACGTTAGCATATTGTAGGACGCTATAAAGCTCCTAAGTACACCTTACAATACCGTACGTAAACTTAAAACTCCATAATAAACATAATGATTTCGTACGTGTCCTTTGAACATCGTACGACAAGTAAGGACATCTTATGACTCTTTATGCTATGTTAGCACCTTGAAAAGCACGTTAGTATAATGTAAGACGTTTTACAACACCTAACAACACCGTACGAATCATTAAAACTCCATAATAAACCTAATGAATTCGTACGAGTCCTTTGAACATCGTATGACAAGTTAAGACATCTTACGACTCTTTATGCCACATTAGCAACGTGAAAAGAACGTTAGTATAATGTAGAACGCCATACGTCTCCTAAGTACACCTTAAAATACCGTGCGTTAACTTAAAGCTCCATAATAAACCTAATGAATTCGTAAGAGTCCTTTGAACATCGTATGACAAGTAAGGACATCTTATGACTCTTTATGCTATGTTAGCACCTTGAAAAGCACGTTAGTATAATGTAAGACGTTTTACAACACCTAACAACATCTTACAACACCGTACGAATCATTAAAACTCCATAATAAACCTAATGAATTCGTACGAGTCCTTTGAACATCGTACGACAAGTTAGGACATCTTACAGCTCTTTATGCAACATTAGCAACTCAATAATAACGTTAGCATATTGTAGGACGCTATAAAGCTCCTAAGTACACCTTACAATACCGTACGTAAACTTAAAACTCCATAATAAACCTAATGAATTCGTACGTGTCCTTTGAACATCGTACGACAAGTAAGGACATCTTATGACTCTTTATGCTATGTTAGCACCTTGAAAAGCACGTTAGTATAATGTAAGACGTTTTACAACACCTAACAACACCGTACGAATCATTAAAACTCCATAATAAACCTAATGAATTCGTACGAGTCCTATGAACATCGTATGACAAGTTAAGACATCTTACGACTCTTTATGCCACATTAGCAACGTGAAAAGAACGTTAGTATAATGTAGAACGCCATACGTCTCCTAAGTACACCTTAAAATACCGTGCGTTAACTTAAAGCTCCATAATAAACCTAATGAATTCGTAAGAGTCCTTTGAACATCGTATGACAAGTAAGGACATCTTATGACTCTTTATGCTATGTTAGCACCTTGAAAAGCACGTTAGTATAATGTAAGACGTTTTACAACACCTAACAACATCTTACAACACCGTACGAATCATTAAAACTCCATAATAAACCTAATGAATTCGTACGAGTCCTTTGAACATCGTACGACAAGTTAGGACATCTTACGACTCTTTATGCAACATTAGCAACTCGATAATAACGTTAGCATATTGTAGGACGCTATAAAGCTCCTAAGTACACCTTACAATACCGTACGTAAACTTAAAACTCCATAATAAACCTAATGAATTCGTACGTGTCCTTTGAACATCGTACGACAAGTTAGGACATCTTATGACTCTTTAGGCTATATTAGCACCTTGAAAAGCACGTTAGTATAATGTAAGACGCCTTGCAACACCTAAGAACATCTTACAACACTGAACGAAACCTTAAAACTTCATAATGAACCTAATGAATTCGTACGTGTCATTTGAACATCGTACGACAAGTTAGGGCATCTTATGACTCTTTATGCTATATTAGCACCTTGAAAAGCACGTTAATATAATGTAAGACGCCTTACAACACCTAACAACATCTTACAACACCGAACAAAACCTCAAAACTCCATAATAAACCTAATGAATTCGTACGAGTCCTTTGAACATCGTACGACAAGTAAGGACATCTTATGACTCATTATGCCATATTAGGACCTTGAAAAGCACGTTAGTATAATGTAAGACGCCTTACAACACCTAACAACATCTTACAACACCGTACGAAACCTCAAAACTCCATAATAAACCTAATGAATTCGTACGAGTCTCGTACGACAAGTTAGGACATCTTACGACTCTTTATGCAACATTAGCAACTCGATAATAACGTTAGTATAATGTAGGACGCTATAAAGCTCCTAAGTACACCTTACAATACCGTACGTAAACTTAAAACTCCATAATAAACCTAATGAATTCGTACGTGTCCTTTGAACATCGTACGACAAGTAAGGACATCTTATGACTCTTTATGCCATATTAGGACCTTGAAAAGCACGTTAGTATAATGTAAGACGCCTTACAACACCTAACAACATCTTACAACACCGTACGAAACCTCAAAACTCCATAATAAACCTAATGAATTCGTACGAGTCTCGTACGACAAGTTAGGACATCTTACGACTCTTTATGCAACATTAGCAACTCGATAATAACGTTAGTATAATGTAGGACGCTATAAAGCTCCTAAGTACACCTTACAATACCGTACGTAAACTTAAAACTCCATAATAAACCTAATGAATTCGTACGTGTCCTTTGAACATCGTACGACAAGTAAGGACATCTTATGACTCTTTATGCCATATTAGGACCTTGAAAAGCACGTTAGTATAATGTAAGACGCCTTACAACACCTAACAACATCTTACAACACCGTACGAAACCTCAAAACTCCATAATAAACCTAATGAATTCGTACGAGTCCTTTGAACATCGTACGACAAGTTAGGACATCTTACGACTCTTTATGCAACATTAGCAACTCGATAATAACGTTAGTATATTGTAGGACGCTATAAAGCTCCTAAGTACACCTTACAATACCGTACGTAAACTTAAAACTCCATAATAAACCTGATGAATTCGTACGTGTCCTTTGAACATCGTACGACAAGTTAGGACATCTTATGACTCTTTAGGCTATATTAGCACCTTGAAAAGCACGTTAGTATAATGTAAGACGCCTTGCAACACCTAAGAACATCTTACAACACTGTACGAAACCTTAAAACTTCATAATGAACCTAATGAATTCGTACGTGTCCTTTGAACATCATACGACAAGTTAGGACATCTTATGACTCTTTATGCTATATTAGCACCTTGAAAAGCACGTTAATATAATGTAAGACGCCTTACAACACCTAACAACATCTTACAACACCGTACAAAACCTCAAAACTCCATAATAAACCTAATGAATTCGTACGAGTCCTTTGAACATCGTACGACAAGTAAGGACATCTTATGACTCTTTATACCATATTAGGACCTTGAAAAGCACGTTAGTATAATGTAAGACGCTTTACAACACCTAACAACATCTTACAACACCGTACAAAACCTCAAAACTCCATAATAAACCTAATGAATTCGTACGAGTCCTTTGAACATCGTACGACAAGTAAGGACATCTTATGACTCTTTATACCATATTAGGACCTTGAAAAGCACGTTAGTATAATGTAAGACGCTTTACAACACCTAACAACATCTTACAACACCGTACGAAACCTCAAAACTCCATAATAAACCTAATGAATTTGTACGAGTCCTTTGAACATCGTACGACAAGTTAGGACATCTTACGACTCTTTATGCAACATTAGAAACTCGATAATAACGTTAGCATATTGTAGGACGCTATAAAGCTCCTAAGTACACCTTACAATACCGTACGTAAACTTAAAACTCCATAATAAACCTAATGAATTCGTACGTGTCCTTTGAACATCGTACGACAAGTTAGGACATCTTATGACTCTTTAGGCTATATTAGCACCTTGAAAAGCACGTTAGTATAATGTAAGACGCCTTGCAACACCTAAGAACATCTTACAACACTGAACGAAACCTTAAAACTTCATAATGAACCTAATGAATTCGTACGTGTCATTTGAACATCGTACGACAAGTTAGGGCATCTTATGACTCTTTATGCTATATTAGCACCTTGAAAAGCACGTTAATATAATGTAAGACGCCTTACAACACCTAACAACATCTTACAACACCGAACAAAACCTCAAAACTCCATAATAAACCTAATGAATTCGTACGAGTCCTTTGAACATCGTACGACAAGTAAGGACATCTTATGACTCATTATGCCATATTAGGACCTTGAAAAGCACGTTAGTATAATGTAAGACGCCTTACAACACCTAACAACATCTTACAACACCGTACGAAACCTCAAAACTCCATAATAAACCTAATGAATTCGTACGAGTCTCGTACGACAAGTTAGGACATTTTACGACTCTTTATGCAACATTAGCAACTCGATAATAACGTTAGTATAATGTAGGACGCTATAAAGCTCCTAAGTACACCTTACAATACCGTACGTAAACTTAAAACTCCATAATAAACCTAATGAATTCGTACGTGTCCTTTGAACATCGTACGACAAGTAAGGACATCTTATGACTCTTTATGCCATATTAGGACCTTGAAAAGCACGTTAGTATAATGTAAGACGCCTTACAACACCTAACAACATCTTACAACACCGTACGAAACCTCAAAACTCCATAATAAACCTAATGAATTCGTACGAGTCTCGTACGACAAGTTAGGACATCTTACGACTCTTTATGCAACATTAGCAACTCGATAATAACGTTAGTATAATGTAGGACGCTATAAAGCTCCTAAGTACACCTTACAATACCGTACGTAAACTTAAAACTCCATAATAAACCTAATGAATTCGTACGTGTCCTTTGAACATCGTACGACAAGTAAGGACATCTTATGACTCTTTATGCCATATTAGGACCTTGAAAAGCACGTTAGTATAATGTAAGACGCCTTACAACACCTAACAACATCTTACAACACCGTACGAAACCTCAAAACTCCATAATAAACCTAATGAATTCGTACGAGTCCTTTGAACATCGTACGACAAGTTAGGACATCTTACGACTCTTTATGCAACATTAGCAACTCGATAATAACGTTAGTATATTGTAGGACGCTATAAAGCTCCTAAGTACACCTTACAATACCGTACGTAAACTTAAAACTCCATAATAAACCTGATGAATTCGTACGTGTCCTTTGAACATCGTACGACAAGTTAGGACATCTTATGACTCTTTAGGCTATATTAGCACCTTGAAAAGCACGTTAGTATAATGTAAGACGCCTTGCAACACCTAAGAACATCTTACAACACTGTACGAAACCTTAAAACTTCATAATGAACCTAATGAATTCGTACGTGTCCTTTGAACATCATACGACAAGTTAGGACATCTTATGACTCTTTATGCTATATTAGCACCTTGAAAAGCACGTTAATATAATGTAAGACGCCTTACAACACCTAACAACATCTTACAACACCGTACAAAACCTCAAAACTCCATAATAAACCTAATGAATTCGTACGAGTCCTTTGAACATCGTACGACAAGTAAGGACATCTTATGACTCTTTATACCATATTAGGACCTTGAAAAGCACGTTAGTATAATGTAAGACGCTTTACAACACCTAACAACATCTTACAACACCGTACGAAACCTCAAAACTCCATAATAAACCTAATGAATTCGTACGAGTCCTTTGAACATCGTACGACAAGTTAGGACATCTTACGACTCTTTATGCAACATTAGCAACTCGATAATAACGTTAGTATAATGTAGGACGCTATAAAGCTCCTAAGTACACCTTACAATACCGTAAGTAAACTTAAAACTCCATAATAAACCTAATGAATTCGTACGTGTCCTTTGAACATCGTACGACAAGTAAGGACATCTTATGACTCTTTATGCTATGTTAGCACCTTGAAAAGCACATTAGTATAATGTAAGACATTTTACAACACCTAACAACATCTTACAACACCGTACGAATCATTAAAACTCCATAATAAACCTAATGAATTCGTACGAGTCCTTTGAACATCGTACGACAAGTTAGGACATCTTACGACTCTTTATGCAACATTAGCAACTCGATAATAACGTTAGCATATTGTTGGACGCTATAAAGCTCCTAAGTACACCTTACAATACCGTACGTAAACTTAAAACTCCATAATAAACCTAATGAATTCGTACGTGTCCTTTGAACATCGTACGACAAGTAAGGACATCTTATGACTCTTTATGCTATGTTAACACCTTGAAAAGCACATTAGTATAATGTAAGACGTTTTACAACACCTAACAACATCTTACAACACCGTACGAATCATTAAAACTCCATAATAAACCTAATGAATTCGTACGAGTCCTTTGAACATCGTATGACAAGTTAAGACATCTTACGACTCTTTATGCCACATTAGCAACGTGAAAAGAACGTTAGTATAATGTAGAACGCCATACGTCTCCTAAGTACACCTTAAAATACAGTGCGTTAACTTAAAGCTCCATAATAAACCTAATGAATTCGTAAGAGTCCTTTGAACATCGTACGACAAGTAAGGACATCTTATGACTCTTTATGCTATGTTAGCACCTTGAAAAGTACATTAGCATAATGTAAGACGTTTTACAACACCTAACAACATTTTACAACACCGTACGAATCATTAAAACTCCATAATAAACCTAATGAATTCGTACGAGTCCTTTGAACATCGTACGACAAGTTAGGACATCTTACGACTCTTTATGCAACATTAGCAACGTGAAAAGAACGTTAGTATAATGTAGAACGCCATACGTCTCCTAAGTACACCTTAAAATACCGTGCGTTAACTTAAAGCTCCATAATAAACCTAATGAATTCGTAAGAGTCCTTTGAACATCGTACGACAAGTAAGGACATCTTATGACTCTTTATGCTATGTTAGCACCTTGAAAAGCACGTTAGTATAATGTAAGACGTTTTAAAACACCTAACAACATCTTACAACACCGTACGAATCATTAAAACTCCATAATAAACCTAATCAATTCGTACGAGTCCTTTGAACATCGTACGACAAGTTAGGACATCTTACGACTCTTTATGCAACATTAGCAACTCGATAAAAACGTTAGCATATTGTAGGACGCTATAAAGCTCCTAAGTACACCTTACAATACCGTACGTAAACTTAAAACTCCATAATAAACCTAATGAATTCGTACGTGTCCTTTGAACATCGTACGACAAGTTAGGACATCTTATGACTCTTTAGTCTATATTAGCACCTTGAAAAGCACGTTAGTATAATGTAAGACGCCTTGCAACACCTAAGAACATCTTACAACACTGTACGAAACCTTAAAACTTCATAATGAACCTAATGAATTCGTACGTGTCCTTTGAACATCGTACGACAAGTTAGGACATCTTATGACTCTTTATGCTATATTAGCACCTTGAAAAGCACGTTAATATAATGTAAGAAGCCTTACAACACCTAACAACATCTTACAACACCGTACAAAACCTCAAAACTCCATAATAAACCTAATGAATTCGTATGAGTCCTTTGAACATCGTACGACAAGTAAGGACATCTTATGACTCTTTATGCCATATTAGGACCTTGAAAAGCACGTTAGTATAATGTAAGACGCCTTACAACACCTAACAACATCTTACAACACCGTACGAAACCTCAAAACTCCATAATAAACCTAATGAATTCGTACGAGTCCTTTGAACATCGTACGACAAGTTAGGACATCTTACGACTCTTAATGCAACATTAGCAACTCGATAATAACGTTAGTATATTGTAGGACGCTATAAAGCTCCTAAGTACACCTTACAATACCGAACGTAAACTTAAAACTCCATAATAAACCTAATGAATTCGTACGTGTCCTTTGAACATCGTACGACAAGTTAGGACATCTTATGACCCTTTAGGCTATATTAGCACCTTGAAAAGCACGTTAGTATAATGTAAGACGCCTTGCAACACCTAAGAACATCTTACAACACTGTACGAAACCTTAAAACTTCATAATGAACCTAATGAATTCGTACGTGTCCTTTGAACATCGTACGACAAGTTAGGACATCTTATGACTCTTTATGCTATATTAGCACCTTGAAAAGCACGATAATATAATGTAAGACGCCTTACAACACCTAACAACATCTTACAACACCGTACAAAACCTCAAAACTCCATAATAAACCTAATGAATTCGTACGAGTCCTTTGAACATCGTACGACAAGTAAGGACATCTTATGACTCTTTATGCCATATTAGGACCTTGAAAAGCACGTTAGTATAATGTAAGACGCCTTACAACACCTAACAACATCTTACAACACCGTACGAAACCTCAAAACTCCATAATTCGTACGAGTCTCGTACGACAAGTTAGGACATCTTACGACTCTTTATGCAACATTAGCAACTCGATAATAACGTTAGTATAATGTAGGACGCTATAAAGCTCCTAAGTACACCTTACAATACCGTACGTAAACTTAAAACTCCATAATAAACCTAATGAATTCGTACGTGTCCTTTGAACATCGTAAGACAAGTTAGGACATCTTATGACTCTTTAGGCTATATTAGCACCTTGAAAAGCACGTTAGTATAATGTAAGACGCCTTGCAACACCTAAGAACATCTTACAACACTGTACGAAACCTTAAAACTTCATAATGAACCTAATGAATTCGTACGTGTCCTTTGAACATCGTACGACAAGTAAGGACATCTTATGACTCTTTATGCCATATTAGGACCTTGAAAAGCACGTTAGTATAATGTAAGACGCCTTACAACACCTAACAACATCTTACAACACCGTACGAAACCTCAAAACTCCATAATAAACCTAATGAATTCGTACGAGTCCTTTGAACATCGTACGACAAGTTAGGACATCTTACGACTCTTAATGCAACATTAGCAACTCGATAATAACGTTAGTATATTGTAGGACGCTATAAAGCTCCTAAGTACACCTTACAATACCGAACGTAAACTTAAAACTCCATAATAAACCTAATGAATTCGTACGTGTCCTTTGAACATCGTACTACAAGTTAGGACATCTTATGACTCTTTAGGCTATATTAGCACCTTGAAAAGCACGTTAGTATAATGTAAGACGCCTTGCAACACCTAAGAACATCTTACAACACTGTACGAAACCTTAAAACTTCATAATGAACCTAATGAATTCGTACGTGTCCTTTGAACATCGTACGACAAGTTAGGACATCTTATGACTCTTTATGCTATATTAGCACCTTGAAAAGCACGATAATATAATGTAAGACGCCTTACAACACCTAACAACATCTTACAACACCGTACAAAACCTCAAAACTCCATAATAAACCTAATGAATTCGTACGAGTCCTTTGAACATCGTACGACAAGTAAGGACATCTTATGACTCTTTATGCCATATTAGGACCTTGAAAAGCACGTTAGTATAATGTAAGACGCCTTACAACACCTAACAACATCTTACAACACCGTACGAAACCTCAAAACTCCATAATTCGTACGAGTCTCGTACGACAAGTTAGGACATCTTACGACTCTTTATGCAACATTAGCAACTCGATAATAACGTTAGTATAATGTAGGACGCTATAAAGCTCCTAAGTACACCTTACAATACCGTACGTAAACTTAAAACTCCATAATAAACCTAATGAATTCGTACGTGTCCTTTGAACATCGTACGACAAGTAAGGACATCTTATGACTCTTTATGCCATATTAGGACCTTGAAAAGCACGTTAGTATAATGTAAGACGCCTTACAACACCTAACAACATCTTACAACACCGTACGAAACCTCAAAACTCCATAATAAACCTAATGAATTCGTACGAGTCCTTTGAACATCGTACGACAAGTTAGGACATCTTACGACTCTTTATGCAACATTAGCAACTCGATAATAACGTTAGTATATTGTAGGACGCTATAAAGCTCCTAAGTACACCTTACAATACCGTACGTAAACTTAAAACTCCATAATAAACCTAATGAATTCGTACGTGTCCTTTGAACATCGTACGACAAGTTAGGACATCTTATGACTCTTTAGGCTATATTAGCACCTTGAAAAGCACGTTAGTATAATGTAAGACGCCTTGCAACACCTAAGAACATCTTACAACACTGTACGAAACCTTAAAACTTCATAATGAACCTAATGAATTCGTACGTGTCCTTTGAACATCGTACGACAAGTTAGGACATCTTATGACTCTTTATGCTATATTAGCACCTTGAAAAGCACGTTAATATAATGTAAGACGCCTTACAACACCTAACAACATCTTACAACACCGTACAAAACCTCAAAACTCCATAATAAACCTAATGAATTCGTACGAGTCCTTTGAACATCGTACGACAAGTAAGGACATCTTATGACTCTTTATGCCATATTAGGACCTTGAAAAGCACGTTAGTATAATGTAAGACGCCTTACAACACCTAACAACATCTTACAACACCGTACGAAACCTCAAAACTCCATAATTCGTACGAGTCTCGTACGACAAGTTAGGACATCTTACGACTCTTTATGCAACATTAGCAACTCGATAATAACGTTAGTATAATGTAGGACGCTATAAAGCTCCTAAGTACACCTTACAATACCGTACGTAAACTTAAAACTCCATAATAAACCTAATGAATTCGTACGTGTCCTTTGAACATCGTACGACAAGTAAGGACATCTTATGACTCTTTATGCCATATTAGGACCTTGAAAAGCACGTTAGTATAATGTAAGACGCCTTACAACACCTAACAACATCTTACAACACCGTACGAAACCTCAAAACTCCATAATAAACCTAATGAATTCGTACGAGTCCTTTGAACATCGTACGACAAGTTAGGACATCTTACGACTCTTTATGCAACATTAGCAACTCGATAATAACGTTAGTATATTGTAGGACGCTATAAAGCTCCTAAGTACACCTTACAATACCGTACGTAAACTTAAAACTCCATAATAAACCTAATGAATTCGTACGTGTCCTTTGAACATCGTACGACAAGTTAGGACATCTTATGACTCTTTAGGCTATATTAGCACCTTGAAAAGCACGTTAGTATAATGTAAGACGCCTTGCAACACCTAAGAACATCTTACAACACTGTACGAAACCTTAAAACTTCATAATGAACCTAATGAATTCGTACGTGTCCTTTGAACATCGTACGACAAGTTAGGACATCTTATGACTCTTTATGCTATATTAGCACCTTGAAAAGCACGTTAATATAATGTAAGACGCCTTACAACACCTAACAACATCTTACAACACCGTACAAAACCTCAAAACTCCATAATAAACCTAATGAATTCGTACGAGTCCTTTGAACATCGTACGACAAGTAAGGACATCTTATGACTCTTTATGCCATATTAGGACCTTGAAAAGCACGTTAGTATAATGTAAGACGCCTTACAACACCTAACAACATCTTACAACACCGTACGAAACCTCAAAACTCCATAATTCGTACGAGTCTCGTACGACAAGTTAGGACATCTTACGACTCTTTATGCAACATTAGCAACTCGATAATAACGTTAGTATAATGTAGGACGCTATAAAGCTCCTAAGTACACCTTACAATACCGTACGTAAACTTAAAACTCCATAATAAACCTAATGAATTCGTACGTGTCCTTTGAACATCGTACGACAATTAAGGACATCTTATGACTCTTTATGCCATATTAGGACCTTGAAAAGCACGTTAGTATAATGTAAGACGCCTTAGAACACCTAACAACATCTTACAACACCGTACGAAACCTCAAAACTCCATAATAAACCTAATGAATTCGTACGAGTCCTTTGAACATCGTACGACAAGTTAGGACATCTTACGACTCTTTATGCAACATTAGCAACTCGATAATAACGTTAGTATATTGTAGGACGCTATAAAGCTCCTAAGTACACCTTACAATACCGTACGTAAACTTAAAACTCCATAATAAACCTAATGAATTCGTACGTGTCCTTTGAACATCGTACGACAAGTTAGGACATCTTATGACTCTTTAGGCTATATTAGCACCTTGAAAAGCACGTTAGTATAATGTAAGACGCCTTGCAACACCTAAGAACATCTTACAACACTGTACGAAACCTTAAAACTTCATAATGAACCTAATGAATTCGTACGTGTCCTTTGAACATCGTACGACAAGTTAGGACATCTTATGACTCTTTATGCTATATTAGCACCTTGAAAAGCACGTTAATATAATGTAAGACGCCTTACAACACCTAACAACATCTTACAACACCGTACAAAACCTCAAAACTCCATAATAAACCTAATGAATTCGTACGAGTCCTTTGAACATCGTACGACAAGTAAGGACATCTTATGACTCTTTATGCCATATTAGGACCTTGAAAAGCACGTTAGTATAATGTAAGACGCCTTACAACACCTAACAACATCTTACAACACCGTACGAAACCTCAAAACTCCATAATTCGTACGAGTCTCGTACGACAAGTTAGGACATCTTACGACTCTTTATGCAACATTAGCAACTCGATAATAACGTTAGTATAATGTAGGACGCTATAAAGCTCCTAAGTACACCTTACAATACCGTACGTAAACTTAAAACTCCATAATAAACCTAATGAATTCGTACGTGTCCTTTGAACATCGTACGACAAGTAAGGACATCTTATGACTCTTTATGCCATATTAGGACCTTGAAAAGCACGTTAGTATAATGTAAGACGCCTTACAACACCTAACAACATCTTACAACACCGTACGAAACCTCAAAACTCCATAATAAACCTAATGAATTCGTACGAGTCCTTTGAACATCGTACGACAAGTTAGGACATCTTACGACTCTTTATGCAACATTAGCAACTCGATAATAACGTTAGTATATTGTAGGACGCTATAAAGCTCCTAAGTACACCTTACAATACCGTACGTAAACTTAAAACTCCATAATAAACCTAATGAATTCGTACGTGTCCTTTGAACATCGTACGACAAGTTAGGACATCTTATGACTCTTTAGGCTATATTAGCACTTTGAAAAGCACGTTAGTATAATGTAAGACGCCTTGCAACACCTAAGAACATCTTACAACACTGTACGAAACCTTAAAACTTCATAATGAACCTAATGAATTCGTACGTGTCCTTTGAACATCGTACGTCAAGTTAGGACATCTTATGACTCTTTATGCTATATTAGCACCTTGAAAAGCACGTTAATATAATGTAAGACGCCTTACAACACCTAACAACATCTTACAACACCGTATAAAACCTCAAAACTCCATAATAAACCTAATGAATTCGTACGTGTCCTTTGAACATCGTACGACAAGTAAGGACATCTTATGACTCTTTATGCTATGTTAGCACCTTGAAAAGCACGTTAGTTTAATGTAAGACGTTTTACAACACCTAACAACATCTTACAACACCGTACGAATCATTAAAACTCCATAATAAACCTAATGAATTCGTACGAGTCCTATGAACATCGTATGACAAGTTAAGACATCTTACGACTCTTTATGCCACATTAGCAACGTGAAAAGAACGTTAGTGTAATGTAGAACGCCATACGTCTCCTAAGTACACCTTAAAATACCGTGCGTTAACTTAAAGCTCCATAATAAACCTAATGAATTCGTAAGAGTCCTTTGAACATCGTATGACAAGTAAGGACATCTTATGACTCTTTATGCTATGTTAGCACCTTGAAAAGCACGTTAGTATAATGTAAGACGTTTTACAACACCTAACAACATCTTACAACACCGTACGAATCATTAAAACTCCATAATAAACCTAATGAATTCGTACGAGTCCTTTGAACATCGTAGGACAAGTTAGGACATCTTACAACTCTTTATGCAACATTAGCAACTCGATAATAACGTTAGCATATTGTAGGACGCTATAAAGCTCCTAAGTACACCTTACAATACCGTACATAAACTTAAAACTCCATAATAAACCTAATGAATTCGTACGTGTCCTTTAAACATCGTACGACAAGTTAGGACATCTTATGACTCTTTAGGCTATATTAGCACCTTGAAAAGCACGTTAGTATAATGTAAGACGCATTGCAACACCTAACAACATCTTACAACACTGTACGAAACCTTAAAACTTCATAATGAACCTAATGAATTCGTACGTGTCCTTTGAACATCGTACGACAAGTTAGGACATCTTATGACTCTTTATGCTATATTAGCACCTTGAAAAGCACGTTAGTATAATGTAAGACGTT
Organism: Tagetes erecta; assembly: GCA_030867185.1. Classification (NCBI taxonomy): domain Eukaryota; kingdom Viridiplantae; phylum Streptophyta; class Magnoliopsida; order Asterales; family Asteraceae; genus Tagetes; species Tagetes erecta. The sequence goes on along the minus strand of CM061490.1, from coordinate 60,973,147 downwards.
TTACAACACCTAACAACATCTTACAACACCGTACGAATCATTAAAACTCCATAATAAACCTAATGAATTTGTACGAGTCCTTTGAACATCGTACGACAAGTTAGGACATCTTACGACTCTTTATGCAACATTAGCAACTCGATAATAACGTTAGCATATTGTAGGACGCTATAAAGCTCCTAAGTACACCTTACAATACCGTACGTAAACTTAAAACTCCATAATAAACCTAATGAATTCGTACGTGTCCTTTGAACATCGTACGACAAGTAAGGACATCTTATGACTCTTTATGCTATGTTAGCACCTTGAAAAGCACATTAGTATAATGTAAGACGTTTTACAACACCTAACAACATCTTACAACACCGTACGAATCATTAAAACTCCATAATAAACCTAATGAATTCGTACGAGTCCTTTGACATCGTACGACAAGTTAGGACATCTTACGACTCTTTATGCAACATTAGCAACTCGATAATAACGTTAGCATATTGTAGGACGCTATAAAGCTCCTAAGTACACCTTACAATACCGTACGTAAATTTAAAACTCCATAATAAACCTAATGAATTCGTACGTGTCCTTTGAACATCGTACGACAAGTAAGGACATCTTATGACTCTTTATGCTATGTTAACACCTTGAAAAGCACATTAGTATAATGTAAGACGTTTTACAACACCTAACAACATCTTACAACACCGTACGAATCATTAAAACTCCATAATAAACCTAATGAATTCGTATGAGTCCTTTGAACATCGTATGACAAGTTAAGACATCTTACGACTCTTTATGCCACATTAGCAACGTGAAAAGAACGTTAGTATAATGTAGAACGCCATACGTCTCCTAAGTACACCTTAAAATACAGTGCGTTAACTTAAAGCTCCATAATAAACCTAATGAATTCGTAAGAGTCCGTTGAACATCGTACGACAAGTAAGGACATCTTATGACTCTTTATGCTATGTTAGCACCTTGAAAAGCACGTTAGCATAATGTAAGACGTTTTACAACACCTAACAACATTTTACAACACCGTACGAATCATTAAAACTCCATAATAAACCTAATGAATTCGTACGAGTCCTTTGAACATCGTACGACAAGTTAGGACATCTTACGACTCTTTATGCAACATTAGCAACGTGAAAAGAACGTTAGTATAATGTAGAACGCCATACGTCTCCTAAGTACACCTTAAAATACCGTGCGTTAACTTAAAGCTCCATAATAAACATAATGAATTCGTAAGAGTCCTTTGAACATCGTACGACAAGTAAGGACATCTTATGACTCTTTATGCTATGTTAGCACCTTGAAAAGCACGTTAGTATAATGTAAGACGTTTTAAAACACCTAACAACATCTTACAACACCGTACGAATCATTAAAACTCCATAATAAACCTAATGAATTCGTACGAGTCCTTTGAACATCGTACGACAAGTTAGGACATCTTACGACTCTTTATGCAACATTAGCAACTCGATAATAACGTTAGCATATTGTAGGACGCTATAAAGCTCCTAAGTACACCTTACAATACCGTACGTAAACTTAAAACTCCATAATAAACCTAATGAATTCGTACGTGTCCTTTGAACATCGTACGACAAGTTAGGACATCTTATGACTCTTTAGGCTATATTAGCACCTTGAAAAGCACGTTAGTATAATGTAAGACGCCTTGCAACACCTAAGAACATCTTACAACACTGTACGAAACCTTAAAACTTCATAATGAACCTAATGAATTCGTACGTGTCCTTTGAACATCATACGACAAGTTAGGACATCTTATGACTCTTTATGCTATATTAGCACCTTGAAAAGCACGTTAATATAATGTAAGACGCCTTACAACACCTAACAACATCTTACAACACCGTACAAACCTCAAAACTCCATAATAAACCTAATGAATTCGTACGAGTCCTTTGAACATCGTACGACAAGTAAGGACATCTTATGACTCTTTATACCATATTAGGACCTTGAAAAGCACGTTAGTATAATGTAAGACGCCTTACAACACCTAACAACATCTTACAACACCGTACGAAACCTCAAAACTCCATAATAAACCTAATGAATTCGTACGAGTCTCGTACGACAAGTTAGGACATCTTACGACTCTTTATGCAACATTAGCAACTCGATAATAACGTTAGTATAATGTAGGACGCTATAAAGCTCCTAAGTACACCTTACAATACCGTACGTAAACTTAAAACTCCATAATAAACCTAATGAATTCGTACGTGTCCTTTGAACATCGTACGACAAGTTAGGACATCTTATGACTCTTTATGCTATATTAGCACCTTGAAAAGCACGTTAATATAATGTAAGACGCCTTACAACACCTAACAACATCTTACAACACCGTACAAAACCTCAAAACTCCATAATAAACCTAATGAATTCGTACGAGTCCTTTGAACATCGTACGACGAGTAAGGACATCTTATGACTCTTTATGCCATATTAGGACCTTGAAAAGCACGTTAGTATAATGTAAGACGCCTTACAACACCTAACAACATCTTACAACACCGTACGAAACCTCAAAACTCCATAATAAACCTAATGAATTCGTACGAGTCCTTTGAACATCGTACGACAATTTAGGACATCTTACGACTCTTAATGCAACATTAGCAACTCGATAATAACGTTAGTATATTGTAGGACGCTATAAAGCTCCTAAGTACACCTTACAATACCGTACGTAAACTTAAAACTCCATAATAAACCTAATGAATTCGTACGTGTCCTTTGAACATCGTACGACAAGTTAGGACATCTTATGACTCTTTAGGCTATATTAGCACCTTGAAAAGCACGTTAGTATAATGTAAGACGCCTTGCAACACCTAAGAACATCTTACAACACTGTACGAAACCTTAAAACTTCATAATGAACCTAATGAATTCGTACGTGTCCTTTGAACATCGTACGACAAGTAAGGACATCTTATGACTCTTTATGCCATATTAGGACCTTGAAAAGCACGTTAGTATAATGTAAGACGCCTTACAACACCTAACAACATCTTACAACACCGTACGAAACCTCAAAACTCCATAATAAACCTAATGAATTCGTACGAGTCCTTTGAACATCGTACGACAAGTTAGGACATCTTACGACTCTTAATGCAACATTAGCAACTCGATAATAACGTTAGTATATTGTAGGACGCTATAAAGCTCCTAAGTACACCTTAAAATATCGTACGTAAACTTAAAACTCCATAATAAACCTAATGAATTCGTACGTGTCCTTTGAACATCGTACGACAAGTTAGGACATCTTATGACTCTTTAGGCTATATTAGCACCTTGAAAAGCACGTTAGTATAATGTAAGACGCCTTGCAACACCCAAGAACATCTTACAACACTGTACGAAACCTTAAAACTTCATAATGAACCTAATGAATTCGTACGTGTCCTTTGAACATCGTACGACAAGTTAGGACATCTTATGACTCTTTATGCTATATTAGCACCTTGAAAAGCACGTTAATATAATGTAAGACGCCTTACAACAGCTAACAACATCTTACAACACCGTACAAAACCTCAAAACTCCATAATAAACCTAATGAATTCGTACGAGTCCTTTGAACATCGTACGACGAGTAAGGACATCTTATGACTCTTTATGCCATATTAGGACCTTGAAAAGCACGTTAGTATAATGTAAGACGCCTTACAACACCTAACAACATCTTACAACACCGTACGAAACCTCAAAACTCCATAATAAACCTAATGAATTCGTACGAGTCCTTTGAACATCGTACGACAATTTAGGACATCTTACGACTCTTAATGCAACATTAGCAACTCGATAATAACGTTAGTATATTGTAGGACGCTATAAAGCTCCTAAGTACACCTTACAATACCGTACGTAAACTTAAAACTCCATAATAAACCTAATGAATTCGTACGTGTCCTTTGAACATCGTACGACAAGTTAGGACATCTTATGACTCTTTAGGCTATATTAGCACCTTGAAAAGCACGTTAGTATAATGTAAGACGCCTTGCAACACGTAAGAACATCTTACAACACTGTACGAAACCTTAAAACTTCATAATGAACCTAATGAATTCGTACGTGTCCTTTGAACATCGTACGACAAGTAAGGACATCTTATGACTCTTTATGCCATATTAGGACCTTGAAAAGCACGTTAGTATAATGTAAGACGCCTTACAACACCTAACAACATCTTACAACACCGTACGAAACCTCAAAACTCCATAATAAACCTAATGAATTCGTACGAGTCCTTTGAACATCGTACGACAAGTTAGGACATCTTACGACTCTTAATGCAACATTAGCAACTCGATAATAACGTTAGTATATTGTAGGACGCTATAGAGCTCCTAAGTACACCTTACAATATCGTACGTAAACTTAAAACTCCATAATAAACCTAATGAATTCGTACGTGTCCTTTGAACATCGTACGACAAGTTAGGACATCTTATGACTCTTTAGGCTATATTAGCACCTTGAAAAGCACGTTAGTATAATGTAAGACGCCTTGCAACACCCAAGAACATCTTACAACACTGTACGAAACCTTAAAACTTCATAATGAACCTAATGAATTCGTACGTGTCCTTTGAACATCGTACGACAAGTTAGGACATCTTATGACTCTTTATGCTATATTAGCACCTTGAAAAGCACGTTAATATAATGTAAGACGCCTTACAACACCTAACAACATCTTACAACACCGTACAAAACCTCAAAACTCCATAATAAACCTAATGAATTCGTACGAGTCCTTTGAACATCGTACGACAAGTAAGGACATCTTATGACTCTTTATGCCATATTAGGACCTTGAAAAGAACGTTAGTATAATGTAAGACGCCTTACAACACCTAACAACATCTTACAACACCGTACGAAACCTCAAAACTCCATAATTCGTACGTGTCTCGTACGACAAGTTAGGACATCTTACGACTCTTTATGCAACATTAGCAACTCGATAATAACGTTAGTATAATGTAGGACGCTATAAAGCTCCTAAGTACACCTTACAATACCGTACGTAAACTTAAAACTCCATAATAAACCTAGTGAATTCGTACGTGTCCTTTGAACATCGTACGACAAGTAAGGACATCTTATGACTCTTTATGCCATATTAGGACCTTGAAAAGCACGTTAGTATAATGTAAGACGCCTTACAACACCTAACAACATCTTACAACACCGTACGAAACCTCAAAACTCCATAATAAACCTAATGAATTCATACGAGTCCTTTGAACATCGTACGACAAGTTAGGACATCTTACGACTCTTTATGCAACATTAGCAACTCGATAATAACGTTAGTATATTGTAGGACGCTATAAAGCTCCTAAGTACACCTTACAATACCGTACGTAAACTTAAAACTCCATAATAAACCTAATGAATTCGTACGTGTCCTTTGAACATCGTACGACAAGTTAGGACATCTTATGACTCTTTAGGCTATATTAGCACCTTGAAAAGCACGTTAGTATAATGTAAGACGCCTTGCAACACCCAAGAACATCTTACAACACTGTACGAAACCTTAAAACTTCATAATGAACCTAATGAATTCGTACGTGTCCTTTGAACATCGTACGACAAGTTAGGACATCTTATGACTCTTTATGCTATATTAGCACCTTGAAAAGCACGTTAATATAATGTAAGACGCCTTACAACACCTAACAACATCTTACAACACCGTACAAAACCTCAAAACTCCATAATAAACCTAATGAATTCGTACGAGTCCTTTGAACATCGTACGACAAGTAAGGACATCTTATGACTCTTTATGCCATATTAGGACCTTGAAAAGAACGTTAGTATAATGTAAGACGCCTTACAACACCTAACAACATCTTACAACACCGTACGAAACCTCAAAACTCCATAATTCGTACGTGTCTCGTACGACAAGTTAGGACATCTTACGACTCTTTATGCAACATTAGCAACTCGATAATAACGTTAGTATAATGTAGGACGCTATAAAGCTCCTAAGTACACCTTACAATACCGTACGTAAACTTAAAACTCCATAATAAACCTAATGAATTCGTACGTGTCCTTTGAACATCGTACGACAAGTAAGGACATCTTATGACTCTTTATGCCATATTAGGACCTTGAAAAGCACGTTAGTATAATGTAAGACGCCTTACAACACCTAACAACATCTTACAACACCGTACGAAACCTCAAAACTCCATAATAAACCTAATGAATTCATACGAGTCCTTTGAACATCGTACGACAAGTTAGGACATCTTACGACTCTTTATGCAACATTAGCAACTCGATAATAACGTTAGTATATTGTAGGACGCTATAAAGCTCCTAAGTACACCTTACAATACCGTACGTAAACTTAAAACTCCATAATAAACCTAATGAATTCGTACGTGTCCTTTGAACATCGTACGACAAGTTAGGACATCTTATGACTCTTTAGGCTATATTAGCACCTTGAAAAGCACGTTAGTATAATGTAAGACGCCTTGCAACACCTAAGAACATCTTACAACACTGTACGAAACCTTAAAACTTCATAATGAACCTAATGAATTCGTACGTGTCCTTTGAACATCGTACGACAAGTTAGGACATCTTATGACTCTTTATGCTATATTAGCACCTTGAAAAGCACGTTAATATAATGTAAGACGCCTTACAACACCTAACAACATCTTACAACACCGTACAAAACCTCAAAACTCCATAATAAACCTAATGAATTCGTACGAGTCCTTTGAACATCGTACGACAAGTAAGGACATCTTATGACTCTTTATGCCATATTAGGACCTTGAAAAGCACGTTAGTATAATGTAAGACACCTTACAACACCTAACAACATCTTACAACACCGTACGAAACCTCAAACTCCATAATAAACCTAATGAATTCGTACGAGTCTCGTACGACAAGTTAGGACATCTTACGACTCTTTATGCAACATTAGCAACTCGATAATAACGTTAGTATAATGTAGGACGCTATAAAGCTCCTAAGTACACCTTACAATACCGTACGTAAACTTAAAACTCCATAATAAACCTAATGAATTCGTACGTGTCCTTTGAACATCGTACGACAAGTAAGGACATCTTATGACTCTTTATGCTATGTTAGCACCTTGAAAAGCACGTTAGTTTAATGTAAGACGTTTTACAACACCTAACAACATCTTACAACACCGTACGAATCATTAAAACTCCATAATAAACCTAATGAATTCGTACGAGTCCTATGAACATCGTATGACAAGTTAAGACATCTTACGACTCTTTATGCCACATTAGCAACGTGAAAAGAACGTTAGTATAATGTAGAACGCCATACGTCTCCTAAGTACACCTTAAAATACCGTGCGTTAACTTAAAGCTCCATAATAAACCTAATGAATTCGTAAGAGTCCTTTGAACATCGTATGACAAGTAAGGACATCTTATGACTCTTTATGCTATGTTAGCACCTTGAAAAGCACGTTAGTATAATGTAAGACGTTTTACAACACCTAACAACATCTTACAACACCGTACGAATCATTAAAACTCCATAATAAACCTAATGAATTCGTACGAGTCCTTTGAACATCGTAGGACAAGTTAGGACAACTTACAACTCTTTATGCAACATTAGCAACTCGATAATAACGTTAGCATATTGTAGGACGCTATAAAGCTCCTAAGTACACCTTACAATACCGTACATAAACTTAAAACTCCATAATAAACCTAATGAATTCGTACGTGTCCTTTAAACATCGTACGACAAGTTAGGACATCTTATGACTCTTTAGGCTATATTAGCACCTTGAAAAGCACGTTAGTATAATGTAAGACGCCTTGCAACACCTAACAACATCTTACAACACTGTACGAAACCTTAAAACTTCATAATGAACCTAATGAATTCGTACGTGTCCTTTGAACATCGTACGACAAGTTAGGACATCTTATGACTCTCTATGCTATATTAGCACCTTGAAAAGCACGTTAATATAATGTAAGACGCCTTACAACACCTAACAACATCTTACAACACCGTACAAAACCTCAAAACTCCATAATAAACCTAATGAATTCGTACGAGTCCTTTGAACATCGTACGACAAGTAAGGACATCTTATGACTCTTTATGCTATGTTAGCACCTTGAAAAGCACATTAGTATAATGTAAGACGTTTTACAACACCTAACAACATCTTACAACACCGTACGAATCATTAAAACTCCATAATAAACCTAATGAATTCGTACGAGTCCTTTGAACATCGTACGACAAGTTAGGACATCTTACGACTCTTTATGCAACATTAGCAACTCGATAATAACGTTAGCATATTGTAGGACGCTATAAAGCTCCTAAGTACACCTTACAATACCGTACGTAAACTTAAAACTCCATAATAAACCTAATGAATTCGTACGTGTCCTTTGAACATCGTACGACAAGTAAGGACATCTTATGACTCTTTATGCTATGTTAACACCTTGAAAAGCACATTAGTATAATGTAAGACGTTTTACAACACCTAACAACATCTTACAACACCGTAAGAATCATTAAAACTCCATAATAAACCTAATGAATTCGTAGGAGTCCTTTGAACATCGTATGACAAGTTAAGACATCTTACGACTCTTTATGCCACATTAGCAACGTGAAAAGAACGTTAGTATAATGTAGAACGCCATACGTCTCCTAAGTACACCTTAAAATACAGTGCGTTAACTTAAAGCTCCATAATAAACCTAATGAATTCGTAAGAGTCCTTTGAACATCGTACGACAAGTAAGGACATCTTATGACTCTTTATGCTATGTTAGCACCTTGAAAAGCACGTTAGCATAATGTAAGACGTTTTACAACACCTAACAACATTTTACAACACCGTACGAATCATTAAAACTCCATAATAAACCTAATGAATTCGTACGAGTCCTTTGAACATCGTACGACAAGTTAGGACATCTTACGACTCTTTATGCAACATTAGCAACGTGAAAAGAACGTTAGTATAATGTAGAACGCCATACGTCTCCTAAGTACACCTTAAAATACCGTGCGTTAACTTAAAGCTCCATAATAAACCTAATGAATTCGTAAGAGTCCTTTGAACATCGTACGACAAGTAAGGACATCTTATGACTCTTTATGCTATGTTAGCACCTTGAAAAGCACGTTAGTATAATGTAAGACGTTTTAAACACCTAACAACATCTTACAACACCGTACGAATCATTAAAACTCCATAATAAACCTAATGAATTCGTACGAGTCCTTTGAACATCGTACGACAAGTTAGGACATCTTACGACTCTTTATGCAACATTAGCAACTCGATAATAACGTTAGCATATTGTAGGACGCTATAAAGCTCCTAAGTACACCTTACAATACCGTACGTAAACTTAAAACTCCATAATAAACCTAATGAATTCGTACGTGTCCTTTGAACATCGTACGACAAGTTAGGACATCTTATGATTCTTTAGGCTATATTAGCACCTTGAAAAGCACGTTAGTATAATGTAAGACGCCTTGCAACACCTAAGAACATCTTACAACACTGTACGAAACCTTAAAACTTCATAATGAACCTAATGAATTCGTACGAGTCCTTTGAACATCGTACGACAAGTTAGGACATCTTACGACTCTTTATGCAACATTAGCAACTCGATAATAACGTTAGTATATTGTAGGACGCTATAAAGCTCCTAAGTACACCTTACAATACCGTACGTAAACTTAAAACTCCATAATAAACCTAATGAATTCGTACGTGTCCTTTGAACATCGTACGACAAGTAAGGACATCTTATGACTCTTTATGCTATGTTAGCACCTTGAAAAGCACGTTAGTTTAATGTAAGACGTTTTACAACACCTAACAACATCTTACAACACCGTACGAATCATTAAAACTCCATAATAAACCTAATGAATTCGTACGAGTCCTATGAACATCGTATGACAAGTTAAGACATCTTACGACTCTTTATGCCACATTAGCAACGTGAAAAGAACGTTAGTATAATGTAGAACGCCATACGTCTCCTAAGTACACCTTAAAATACCGTGCGTTAACTTAAAGCTCCATAATAAACCTAATGAATTCGTAAGAGTCCTTTGAACATCGTATGACAAGTAAGGACATCTTATGACTCTTTATGCTATGTTAGCACCTTGAAAAGCACGTTAGTATAATGTAAGACGTTTTACAACACCTAACAACATCTTACAACACCGTACGAATCATTAAAACTCCATAATAAACCTAATGAATTCGTACGAGTCCTTTGAACATCGTAGGACAAGTTAGGACATCTTACAACTCTTTATGCAACATTAGCAAGTCGATAATAACGTTAGCATATTGTAGGACGCTATAAAGCTCCTAAGTACACCTTATAATACCGTACATAAACTTAAAACTCCATAATAAACCTAATGAATTCGTACGTGTCCTTTAAACATCGTACGACAAGTTAGGACATCTTATGACTCTTTAGGCTATATTAGCACCTTGAAAAGCACGTTAGTATAATGTAAGACGCCTTGCAACACCTAACAACATCTTACAACACTGTACGAAACCTTAAAACTTCATAATGAACCTAATGAATTCGTACGTGTCCTTTGAACATCGTACGACAAGTTAGGACATCTTATGACTCTTTATGCTATATTAGCACCTTGAAAACCACGTTAATATAATCTAAGACGCCTTACAACACCTAACAACATCTTACAACACCGTACAAAACCTCAAAACTCCACAATAAACCTAATGAATTCGTACGAGTCCTTTGAACATCGTACGACAAGTAAGGACATCTTATGACTCTTTATACCATATTAGGACCTTGAAAAGCACGTTAGTATAATGTAAGACGCCTTACAACACCTAACAACATCTTACAACACCGTACGAAACCTCAAAACTCCATAATAAACCTAATGATTTCGTACGAGTCCTTTGAACATCGTACGAAAAGTTTGGACATCTTACGACTCTTTATGCAACATTAGCAACTCGATAATAACGTTAGTATAATGTAGGACGCTATAAAGCTCCTAAGTACACCTTACAATACCGTACGTAAACTTAAAACTCCATAATAAACCTAATGAATTCGTACGTGTCCTTTAAACATCGTACGACAAGTAAGGACATCTTATGACTCTTTATGCTATGTTAGCACCTTGAAAAGCACATTAGTATAATGTAAGACGTTTTACAACACCTAACAACATTTTACAACACCGTACGAATCATTAAAACTCCATAATAAACCTAATGAATTTGTACGAGTCCTTTGAACATCGTACGACAAGTTAGGACATCTTACAGCTCTTTATGCAACATTAGCAACTCGATAATAAAGTTAGCATATTGTAGGACGCTATAAAGCTCCTAAGTACACCTTACAATACCGTACGTAAACTTAAAACTCCATAATAAACCTAATGAATTCGTACGTGTCCTTTGAACATCGTACGACAAGTAAGGACATCTTATGACTCTTTATGCTATGTTAGCACCTTGAAAAGCACGTTAGTATAATGTAAGACATTTTACAACACCTAACAACACCGTACGAATCATTAAAACTCCATAATAAACCTAATGAATTCGTACGAGTCCTTTGAACATCGTATGACAAGTTAAGACATCTTACGACTCTTTATGCCACATTAGCAACGTGAAAAGAACGTTAGTATAATGTAGAACGCCATACGTCTCCTAAGTACACCTTAAAATACCGTGCGTTAACTTAAAGCTCCATAATAAACCTAATGAATTCGTAAGAGTCCTTTGAACATCGTACGACAAGTAAGGACATCTTATGACTCTTTATGCTATGTTAGCACCTTGAAAAGCACGTTAGTATAATGTAAGACGTTTTACAACACCTAACAACATCTTACAACACCGTACGAATCATTAAAACTCCATAATAAACCTAATGAATTCGTACGAGTCCTTTGAACATCGTACGAAAAGTTAGGACATCTTACAACTCTTTATGCAACATTAGCAACTCGATAATAACGTTAGCATATTGTAGGACGCTATAAAGCTCCTAAGTACACCTTACAATACCGTACATAAACTTAAAACTCCATAATAAACCTAATGAATTCGTACGTGTCCTTTGAACATCGTACGACAAGTTAGGACATCTTATGACTCTTTAGGCTATATTAGAACCTTGAAAAGCACGTTAGTATAATGTAAGACGCCTTGCAACACCTAACAACATCTTACAACACTGTACGAAACCTTAAAACTTCATAATGAACCTAATGAATTCGTACGTGTCCTTTGAACATCGTACGACAAGTTAGGACATCTTATGACTCTTTATGCTATATTAGCACCTTGAAAAGCACGTTAATATAATGTAAGACGCCTTACAACACCTAACAACATCTTACAACACCGTACAAAACCTCAAAACTCCATAATAAACCTAATGAATTCGTACGAGTCCTTTGAACATCGTACGACAAGTAAGGACATCTTATGACTCTTTATACCATATTAGGACCTTGAAAAGCACGTTAGTATAATGTAAGACGCCTTACAACACCTAACAACATCTTACAACACCGTACGAAACCTCAAAACTCCATAATAAACCTAATGAATTCGTACGAGTCCTTTGAACATCGTACGAAAAGTTTGGACATCTTACGACTCTTTATGCAACATTAGCAACTCGATAATAACGTTAGTATAATGTAGGACGCTATAAAGCTCCTAAGTACACCTTACAATACCGTACGTAAACTTAAAACTCCATAATAAACCTAATGAATTCTGTTAGGGTCATTTCCGTGTTAAGATTTACTTTGTATCTTTGTTTATATGTTTGTATAGTTTAGGGTTTATTATGTATTTTCCTTAAACTTGCATTTTGTTTGTTATAAAGCATGTAGTGTGCGTGTGTTAGGAGAGAGACTACTTTTACACTGTTAGAGAGAGAATTAACTGTGTGTGATTGTATTTTCTCCTGCACATTGTACTGCGAATTGCTTTGATCATCAATATATAGAGAATTTATGAGTATGAACTGTGTTTGTGATTGAACGTTTTGTTTGTGCGTGTTGTTTAGATCATTTGAGTGATATTATCGATCCAATTGAACCTATCAATTGGTATCAGAGCTTTCGGTTTGTGTTCTTCGCTGTTTCTAAGCAAAACACATCAATATTGCTCAAAATATCATGATCTGAATGAATTGTTGGTGTTTTTAGTTGTGATTTATCATCGTAATCACTCCTATACACAACGATTGTGCAGATTCTATCAGATCATCACCAGATCTGAAGAATTAGGAAGAATAGAAAAAGTTACTGTTCGATCAATTTTTGCTCAAATTCATCGAAAAATGATGATGTTTTGGATTGATTGATACAAGGGTTTGTTAATCGGACTATTTCACAGCTTGTGTGTGAATTTTGGACAATTTGGACAAGTTTTGGACAAAACCCAGAAAATCTTCATGAAGAAGATGATGAACAGTTGATTTTTGGTTGAAGATTAACTTGCCGGGTGATATATTTGACTTAGACTATTTCCTTGGACTTAGAATTTGTGAAGAAATTAGGTCCTGTGCAGCCGTGTAAGGGAATTTGTTCTAGACGGATAAAGAATTTGACTTGAAAAGTTGCTACTGTTCAGCCGGATCAGACACTGTTGTGCCGGGTAATACACTGTTACGCCGGGTGATAGAGAAAATACAGCCGGGTAAACTTCAACTGTGTAGCCGGGTAATTAACAACTCTGTCGTGTGACCAAGTACTGTTCAGCCGGGGAAACTCTTTGCCGTGTCAAGATTCTGCCGGGTCAAAGACTTATTGCCGTGTGAAGTTTTTCTTATTGCCGGGTAACTGTTCATCCGGGTGAAGAACAAAAGTATTTTCAACTGTTTAGCCGTCTAACTGTTTAGCCGTGTGAAGACTTATTTCTGCCGGGTGAAGAACAAATACACTGTTTAGCCGGTTGAAGAAGGATTTTCACTGTTCAGCCGTTTGACTCATTTTAGTTGTTTTTAATACTTGTTTCTTATCTTGTCTTTAATTTCTTGTCTTAATTTTAGTATTTTAATCATTTCTTTTAAAAAATTAACAAAAACCAAAAATATTTTTCTTTAAAAAAATTTGTTAAAAAATGGCTCCTAATGATGATTCTGATAACCGTGTTCCTAGACTTTTGAATCGTGCAGATTTCAAGAACTGGACCATCAGGTTGAGACATCACTTGTGTTCAATAGACAATGACTTATGGAAATCAATTGAGAAGGGTCCTCACATTCCAACTCAGACACAACCAGATAGTGCAAGTACCTACACCAAAGACTCTACTGAACCTTATCCAGAAGATAATTTGTCAGCAGAAGATCTGAGAAAAGTAAAGAATGATAGCAAGGCTTATTCTTTGATGTGCAAGGGGTTGCCACTTCAAGTTTTGTCAAGATTGGATGGATATCAGACTGGTTATACATGCTTCAAAGCATTGAAGTCGATATGTGAAGGAGGAGAACAGTTGAGAAGCTTGAAGAAGTCGAAACTCAAAAGACAACTGGAATTATTTGAACACATCAATGGAGAGACAGTACACCAGATGATGAACAGGTTTGTTCACTTGACTACTGAGATGTCGAACCTCGGAGTTAAGACTGAACTTCAAGACTTAAATGATCGATTGTTATGTGCTTTACCATCATCCTGGAAGCAGACTGTTACTCTTTTGAAGCATACTGAGAAATTCCCAATGGAATTAGATCTGCTGATTGGGAAAATTGAAGAAGTGGAGATAGATGAAGGATCTAGAAACACTGATAGATCAACCTCACAAACTCAATACAAGTATGTGGTAAATCCTGCCAATACTGTGGACAATGCGTTTCTAGTGCAAAATACAACAAAGTTTGAAGATGAGGATGACTTATTCGTTGGTGCAAGTTTCTATACTGATTCAGCATACTTTCCAAATTCACCAACTTATTCTCAACCTCAATCTCCACCAAGAGCTCAAGTTCAAATCCCAAGTCAGAATGTGAAGAATCAATCAGAAAACCAAAGTTCAAATGTTCAAACCAAAGTGAAAGACGTCATGAATATTCTGTTGCAAGATGACGAAACGAAAACTGCCTTTACTGCTTTTATGGCAAGTTTTCAAGCATACCAAGGTAGTCATTTAAGTCAAATGGACGTTGTTCTTCAAGACTTATTTGAGATGGATCCAGTGGATGTTGAGGAAATGGATCTTAACTGGCAAATGGTTATGGTAGCTTATCGTACACAAAAGCATGCATATGTTAACCGAAGCTACAAACCTCATGCAAACAAAACCGTTGGTTTTGACAAATCTAAGGCCAGATGCTTTAACTGTAACCAGTATGGTCATTTCTCAAGAGAATGTAAAGCTCCAAAGAATTTCAATGACCAAGCTAGTTCAAGCAATCAAGGTCAAGGTCAAAGTTCTCAACAATCTACAAGTTATCAAGGCCGAAGTCAGCGTTTCTTTCAAAAGCCGTACCAAAGTCTTCCTATGCCTGAGTTGAAGGATGAAGGAAAGAAGCCAGAAGATCAGACTAAAGCATTGGTTGTAAGTGTACAAGACGGATATGACTGGAGTGCATATGCAGAACAGTTTACATCCGATCTTACATCAAATCTGGCACTGGTATGTGAGATTGAAGAAGACTGGTCTGAAGAAGGGGATGGAAAGATGGTTGATGATGACTGTGAAAATTCTGAAGATTATGACTGGAGCGCAAAAGCAGATCCTACTGAAGAATCTGAATCTGAAATTGCGTTAATGGCTACTGCCAATGAGTCTTCATCATCCACTGAGCAACCAAAGGTTAATTCTGAACTCCCACCTAACTATGTTCCATTGCCCTTGGATGTCAAAGAAAGGCTATGTTCTGAACAGTGCATTCAACAAGTAGAACATTATCGGACTCATTCATTTAAAATCGGTGACAAATTAAGCAAACATGAGAAAATTCATGAACAACTTAAAATTGATCACAAAATTGCTGATGAGAAGATTTTGTCACTTAAAGAATCATGGAACAAAACCTTAAAGGAACTGGAATTGATAACCAAACAACTTGAAGAAATGACAAAGAACTTTGAACAAGAAAAAGTCGCACATGTTGTCACTCAAGTTGAATTAACAAAGGTTAAAAGCTGTAAAACCATGGTTAAACAACTCATCAAAGAAAGAGGTAACAAAACCAAAACCGGGTTGGGTTTTACACATGAGCCAATGCCAAATTCAATAACTCAAACCTTACCGGAAAACTTTAATGAATTTGATCATTCACCTGAAAATGAACGTAAATTCAAAGAAATTCAGAAAAGTAAATCCGAGTCCGAAGGATCTGAAGTGTTGATTGAGAGCTTGAAAGAAGAAGATGATTTGACAACTGAAGCTGATGATGAAGCAAGCAACAAGTCTGATAACAAATTAGAGCCTGTTCTTATCCAACTTGTTGAATATCCAAAGCTTAACCCCGAACCAGAACAAACGGTGACGGAAGAAGGTGAATTTTCAGGATATAATGATCCGGAGTACATCAAGTGGAAGAAAGAACAAAAGGCGCATGTTGCTGCTCAGTTGGTCAAGACGCCAGAAGTAATGAAGAAGGCTGAAGTTTCAACTGCAAAGAAGCAGAAAACGAAAACAATGACCAATCAATCTGAAACGAAACAGTCAAAAGGCAAAAGTGTCTTAAAATCGAATGATAACACAAAAGTTCAAAATGTTAAAACTGACAAAGTTAAACCTGTCAAGAAAGTGTCAAAAGGTAAAAACATCAAGTTTGTGTCTGCAGGAACATTTGATTTGAACGGATCTTATGGTAAACCAATCAATTCTCCAATCAAATCTAACTCTGGTCTGAAAACAGGTTCAGGTCCTAAGTCTTCCGCTGTAAATGAAAAGAGAATTGAAAACAAAAAGGTGACCAAACAGAACAGTTTAAAATCGAACCAAAGTTCCATGCAATCAAAATCGCAAACCAAGTCTCCACAAAGAAGTGTTAATCTAAAACCGAATAACCAAGATAATGAATCACGTTTTGGTTCAACATCAAAAGTTAACAATCGGCTCTTTAGGATTAGCAAGAAACATTGTGAAATTTGTGATAGATATAATCATGCAACTGCTGAATGTTTCTTTAACAGGTACTGCAGTTTCTGTGACAAAAGAAATCATTCTTCAGAAGAATGTTATTTTAACAAATTTTGTGATATCTGTGAGAGAAGAAACCATGACACAAAGGATTGTTTCTTTCGATCAAACTCGACTAGAGAAATGACTCCATATTCAAACTTTCAAAGAAATAATTCATATGGTTTTCAAAATATGAGTCAAAGTCATTCTCCGGTTTTGAGAAATTTTAATCGAAACAATTCTGGTTCTAACTTTCCAAAGAATGTGCAGGTTAACAACTTTAAACCAAGAGCTTTAATGGTAAGAAATCAAAAGTTTGAAAATAACCTTGATCCTAAGCTAGAGGAAAGGTTTATTGCTTTGAGAAGAAAGCAATCACTGAACGCCAATGGGCGAAGTTATCAGCATCAAAATCTTTTGAATGAAACAAATTTTCAAAATGTTCAATACCAACAAGTTACAATTGCAGATAGATTCGGAAAACCCAAGACCGTGTGGGCCTGGGTTGACCAAACTAACTGAGTGTTTTTGTTGAATTGCAGGTACGCCCAAGAAGACCTATCAACTCATGGTTTGTTGATAGTGGGTGTAGCCGGCATATGACAGGCAACCATGCCTTGCTGCAAGACTTTAAGCAGAAGAATGGTACTCATGTAGCGTTTGGAGGTGATGCAGGTGGTAAAATCACAGGCGAAGGAACTGTTTCGAATGGGATTATAAGTTTTGATAAAGTCAACTACTGTGCACAGTTGAACTTTAACTTACTTAGTGTATCTCAAATCTGTGATAAATCTTATTCAACTCTTTTTGATGATTCTTTCTGTTATATTCTGAAACCAGGTTTCAAGATTGACAATGAGTGGGTAGTGGTGAAAGCGCCTAGAGATCGTGATGTATACAAATTGGATATGTCGCAGATTGATGCCGAAACCGAAACAACCTGTCTCATTGCCCATGCTTCAAATGATGAGAGTCAGCTTTGGCATAGACGGCTGGGACATTCCAACTTCAGAAACATGAACCGTTTGGTGTCTGGAAATCACGCTGTGGGAATCCCATCGAAGAAATTCTCCACAACTGATTTGTGTCCAGCGTGTTTGAAGGGAAAACAGCATCGGATGTCTTTTAAGTCCAAGCTCGAAAACTCCATTTCAAAACCCTTGCAGATGCTACATATGGATCTTTTTGGACCGACCAACGTTCAAAGCATCGGGAGAAAATCATATTGTTTTGTTATCATAGATGACTTTACTAGATTTTCGTGGGTTTATTTTTTGCATGCAAAATCTGAAACAGCTGAATTATTAAAAGAATTTATCATCAAAGTTGAAAACCAATTGGAATGCAAAGTTAAAATTTTAAGAAGTGATAATGGAACTGAATTTAAGAATGCTAATGTTGATTTATTTTGTGCAGAAAAGGGGATTGCTCGACAATTCAGTGCGCCTAGAACGCCTCAGCAAAATGGGGTTGCGGAACGGAAAAACAGGACACTGATTGAAGCAGCAAGATCCATGCTTGCGGATGCCAAAATCCCGATCACATTTTGGGATGAAGCTATTGCAACTGCGTGTTTTGTACAAAATAGAACATTATTAGTGAATGATAAAAAGAAAACTTCTTATGAGTTGTTATTTGGAAGGAAACCAAATATTTCTTACTTGAAAGCATTTGGTTGTCCGGTTTCGATTTTAAATTTGAATGATCATCTCGGGAAGTTTGAGTCAAAATCCGACGATGGATTTTTCTTAGGTTATTCGTCTGTTTCTAAAGCTTATCGAGTTTTTAATAGCAAAACAAATACTGTTATTGAAACTATCAACGTCAAGTTTTTAGAAAATTCGTTTCCTTTAGTGGCGCATGGTCCCGAATGGTTATTTGATTTAGATTCATTATCGAAATCCTTCAATTCTAACTTATTTGATTTTTCAGGAAACGCAAGGAAGGAATCAGGCGACTTAGGATGCTTTAGTGACGATTCTGATAATGACGAAGATGGAAATCTCAACTCTGAATATCCATTTATGTCTTTTCACAATCCTGATCATGTTAAATCCAGTCAAGCTCCGGGTCCTTCTGGTTCGCATGAAGATCAAGAATCGAACAATCAAGAAGAAGATGTGATTTCTCCTAATGATGGTGGATCTGTTCAGAATCAACCATCATCAGATCCGAATGCTGAAGTTATTCCAGAATCTTTTGATTACTTCATCAATTCACCGGATCAAGTCCCAAATTTCACACCGCATACTTCTTCCATACTACAAGATCTACCAAATCTGAATACTTCTAATCTAGAGACTCAAGTGCAAGGAGGTGATATTCCTGTTCATCGAATTCACAAGAAACATCCTGTCTCTCAGATTATCGGGCCGTTGAATCAGAGAACTACAAGAAGTCAGACGGAGCACGCAAATATCTGTCTTTACTCGTGTTTTCTATCTCAAGTGGTGCCAAAGAATATTTCAGAGGCGCTGAAAGATAACAGTTGGATTGAGGCAATGCAGGAGGAATTACTTCAGTTTCGCAAACAGGAAGTTTGGAAACTAGTGGACTTACCTAAAGGAGAAAACGCAATAGGTACAAGATGGTTGTACAAAAACAAGCCAGACGAACGTGGCATCGTGGTTAGAAACAAAGCAAGACTGATTGCACAGGGATACACTCAGGAAGAAGGCATTGATTATGAAGAGGTGTTTGCTCCGGTCGCAAGACTTGAAGCCATACGCGTTTTTCTTGCATATGCTTCTTTCATGAAGTTTGAAGTATTCCAAATGGACGTCAAAGGTGCTTTTCTGTATGGACCAATTACAGATGACGTATATGTCAGACAACCTCCGGGTTTCGAAGATCCTGACTATCCTCATCGGGTATACAAGTTGAGTAAAGCTCTTTATGGTCTACACCAAGCTCCTAGAATCTGGTATGAGACATTATCCAAGCATTTACTAGAACATGGATTCACAAGAGGACAGATTGATCCAACTTTGTTTATGAAGAGGGATAATGACGACTTATTGTGTGTTCAAGTTTATGTGGACGATATTATCTTCGGATCAACCAGTGCGTCTATGTGCAAAGAATTTGAAGAAATCATGAAGTCTAGATTCCAGATGAGTTCAATGGGAGAGATTAACTTCTTTCTTGGATTACAAGTGAAACAGTCGGCTGACGGGATTTTTATCAACCAATCAAAGTTCATTGAGAAGTTGTTGAAGAAATTCAAGATGCAAGATTGTCAAACAATTCGAACTCCATCTGATGTGAACTGCAAGATTCAACCGGATCCAAAGGGCAAAGCAGTTGATCAAACACTATACAGATCAATGATCGGTTCTCTGATGTATCTTACTGCATCAAGACCAGACATCATGTACGCTGTGTGTGTATGCGCCAGATACCAGTCAGATCCGAAAGAGTCGCATCTTGTTGCTGTGAAGCGTATATTCAGATATCTCAAAGGGAAACCAAATCTTGGGTTATGGTATCCTTATGAAGGAAATTTTGAATTATATAGCTATTCTGACAGTGATTTTGGTGGTTGTGCTCTTGACAGGAAATCGACAACTGGTGGCTGTCAATTTTTGGGTCCAAGGCTTGTCTCTTGGCAATGCAAGAAGCAGACCAATGTTTCTGTATCCACAGCTGAAGCAGAGTATATCGCTGCATCTGCAGGATGTTCTCAGGTTTTATGGTTACAAAATCAGTTGCTGGACTACGGGTTTAATTTTTTGAAAACTCCTATTTACATAGACAATACTGCTGCTATGTTTATAACTGCTAATCCTGTTCAACATTCTAAAACCAAACACATCGAAATTAGATATCATTTTTTAAGAGATAACTCTGAAAAGGGTTTAATAATTTTGATTAAGGTTCATACCGACAAACAACTGGCAGATCTTTTCACAAAATCTTTTTTGTCAGGCCGGTTTGAATTCTTAATTCAATCCATAGGATTAATCAATCATGATTGATTCTATTTTTCGAAAAACAAACAAAAATCAGAAAAATATAAAAGCCAAAAATATAATAAGTTGATGTTATATTCTGATTCCTTTGTTTTTTATTTTATGTTTTGCATTGTGTGTGCTTGCGTGAAAAGAAAATAGAAAAGCAAAAACAAAATATAAAAGCAAAAAGAAAAGAAAATATCATGTCATAAGAATCTATATTGCACAAAGTGAGAAATGATAGTTACACTAGACATTTTTTGGTACATCATTTTTAAATAAAGACTGATGAATGTTAGTTGATGTGCTAGACAGCTCAGACAATTAGACTGAACAAGTAAGTTGATTGTTGACAAACATAAACTTAATGATCTTTGTGTTAAGTTCCATTGTTATACATGTCTAGATATATATCGTTTGATACATTGCTTGTGATGATAGTTGTGCATGATCGGGTAACGATGTAGTCTTCTCAGTGTGATGAACCGCATCGTGAGCTTCTTTGTTGTGGTACCCACAGACCTGAAGTCTCACACGAAGTCTCTTTTGAGCTTCAAGGTGCAGCAAAAGATTCCAAAATGGAACAAAAAGAGTCCCAAATGTGGACCAACACCAAACAAAAATTCCAAAATGGAATTCAGAAGATTCCCAAGGGGAACGATAGGAAAGAAAAATTCCCAAAGATGGAATTAAAAAGAAGTCCCAAAGTGGACCAAATCCGAATAGAACCCAGATTCCACACTGTGTATGACTGTAAGTGACCAGGTTTTGTGCAATATGCATTCAGGTAGTGATTGATAAGGAAATATGTTGACATATGTATACATGTGGGTCACATAAGTCATTCTAATCGAACCTTAAATATCATCATGATACTGAAAAAGTAAGTGTGTCAACTCGAGCTAATTGGTATGTTTTCATATCATCACTCAATCAAGCATAAGTCAAATGTCTATTCAAAACTTGCAAAACATGTTCAGATAATGTGTGGTATGATCTCACTGTGATATTTTGATTCATTGCATTGCATATGTCTTTATTTTAATTTGTGTGCTTTGTGTGTGCAGGCATTTGGAATCATTATTGTTACATCAACATCCTTGTGAAACTTAAAAATTTCTAGAAATTTCAAGTTTAGGGGGAGAATAAAAGTGAAGAAAAATATCTACAAAAAATCCAAAAATATTTTGTTGAATAAGTGTGTTTTTGAATGAACAAGGTTATAAGTTATGAAAAGCAAAGGTATTGGATGTGTTAAAAACAAACCCAAGGTCTTGTAATTTGTTTTTAAGAAATTGCTTCGGGATATAGAAAAATTGGTTGTGCAAAAACAATTTGAAAAGGAAAAAGAAAAATGAATTTTAATTGGAAGTAATTTTGTTGCAATGTTAATATTGTTTGATAATTAATATGGCAAACATTCTTTTTAAGGATATCTTGTCTAATTAATATGTCGGAGAATGTTGCAGGTGCAATAAATGATCGTTGAAAAAGTCAACAGATGAAGAAAATTGAAGAAATTGCTTAAGTGTTATTGCCGGGTAAAGATATCAGATTCAACTGTACAACCGGGTAAAGAACTGTTCAGCCGGGTAAAGTTGTAAGTCTGATACTTGCCGGGTGATTAAGGAAAAAGGTGAAGATATTATGACCACTGTACAGCCGGGCAATGATCATGTCAAATACAGTCGGGTGAAGGTCATGAATATCTTGCCGGGTGACAAGTATATACTATACAGCCGGGTAATGAAGAAACTTTGTTGCCGTGTAAAGGTATGATACTATGTTGCCGGGTAATGAAGAAGTGAGTATGCTGTGTGAAGAAGGTTGTTAAAGGTTGCCGTGTAAAGAAGAAAGCAAGCCGGATGAAGAAGGAAAGCAACTGTGTTGCCGGGTGATGAAGAAAAGTTGCCGGGTGATGTTTTGATAACAACTATTCTGCCGGGTGATGAATAAAACCATCAGGTGTAGTTGTTCCTTAACCTTTACCCGTCACTACAGTGACTTACCCGTATCTACAGTGCTTGACCCGTCAAGTGATTTTCACATGTTGGTGACTTGTTTTATGTACTTGACCCGTAACTACAGTACATGACCCGTCACTACAGTACTTGACCCGGCAAGGTTATCGGGCCTATTTTGCTTGTGTTGACCCGGCACTTAAAGTTTGACCTAAAAATTTTTGACGATACAAATACCGCCTCTTCACAAACACTTATCATTTCACACACATTCACTTTCACCCAAACACTCTGAACTTCAAATCGCCATTGTTATCATAGTCAATCTGTTGCACTATAACAAGTTTAATAGATTGATTAAGGTAGAGATTATGTGTTTTTGACCTAAATCGACTTGCAAATCAACTGTTAAAAGGAAAAATGATGATGAACAGTGTTTGGTCATTGAATCGACACTTCGTTTTTGTATGTTAAAACCAAAATCGAATGTTGATTTAGGTGTACAAACACTCGATTATCATCATTCAATCACTCATTTGCACTAAAACACCTTAAAATCGACTGAATCAAGTGGAATGTTCTTAACTGACAAAAATCGCCATTGATGAACTTTGAAGCTTTTAAAAGTTAAACATCAAAACGATAAAATATCTGCTTAAAAGTGATTAAACTTGTTAAAACTGAACCAAAACATGTTGAACCTTCTCATCATAAATTTGTCAAAATTTTACCTAAGTGATCAACTGTTAAAATTGAAACATGATGTATAATCTCTAAAATTCAATGTTGTTTGATTAAAATGATGAAAATCAGGTTATTAGAACAATGTAGGATTTAAAATGATTATGTGAATGTTTTTGTTTTTTAACATTTGTTTCTATCACTTATTAAAATTTTGATATGGTTTAATGAAGATTCTAACACATTTGCCTTGTTTTGTGTTTGTTTGTGTTTTTAACAGATGGAGAATCTCAAATTTGAACCTAAACATAATCTTGTGGCATGTTTAGATGAATCACTTCCTGAGACAGAAGGTTATAGAGATATGATTCAGTTCATCAAGAGGACCAAGTATGTTTATGCTATATGTGCCAAACCGGTCATATATGCTAGGCTGATCAAGAGTTTCTGGAGAACAGCTGAAGTTGTAAGAGAGGAGAATGGTGTCAATGTTGTTAGAGGCAACATAACCAGAGATAGGGTACTTACAGTTTCAGAAGATGCTATTAGGCAGGCCCTAAGGATTGATGAAGATGAGGTTGGTATGTTGGATGAACTAACCATGGAGGAATGTAAATCTGGATTTGTTAACATGGGGCATCCACCTGTGTTTCCAAAGTCGCAGTTTTACAGGGCTAAGTTGGGAAGGAAGTACAAGTTGCTATGTTATGTAGTGCAACAATGCATGTCTAGAAGGAGTGCAGGGTTTGATAACTTTCCTTCAGACATTGCATCACCAATTGTGGCAATTGCTGAGAACAAGCCATTCAACATGTCAAGGTGGATAATGAATGGGTTTGTGTTTAACTTGGTGAAGGGCAAGAGGTTCAAATTTCTTATGTATCCAAGGTTTCTGCAATTGATGATAAACATTGCCTATCCCATGATCAGAAGTGAAGGTTATGATGGAGGTATTTTATATACTGAGGACATGAACGATCTATCTTACCGCAAGATGAGCATCGGGAATGGGCCTGATATTGAATTGTTTGATTATATGAGAGATATAATCAACAATGAAGAAGATGTGGAAGGTGTCTATTATCACATATCTCATGGAGAGGTTGTTAATCCAGCAGATCTTATTGATAGAGAAGTTGATGAAGATAGTGATGGTGAGAATGATGAAGATGGTAATGATGAGAATGATAGTGATAGTAATGATGGTAATGACGATGGTGGTGATGAACATCGTACGGCAAGTTAGGACATCTTATGACTCTTTAGGCTATATTAGCACCTTGAAAAGCACGTTAGTATAATGTAAGACGCCTTGCAACACCTAACAACATCTTACAACACTGTACGAAACCTTAAAACTTCATAATGAACCTAATGAATTCGTACGTGTCCTTTGAACATCGTACGAAAATTTAGGACATCTTATGACTCTTTATGCTATATTAGCACCTTGAAAAGCATGTTAATATAATGTAAGACGCCTTACAACACCTAACAACATCTTACAACACCGTACAAAACCTCAAAACTCCATAATAAACCTAATGAATTCGTACGAGTCCTTTGAACATCGTACGACAAGTAAGGACATCTTATGACTCTTTATACCATATTAGGACCTTGAAAAGCACGTTAGTATAATGTAAGACGCCTTACAACACCTAACAACATCTTACAACACCGTACGAAACCTCAAAACTCCATAATAAACCTAATGAATTCGTACGAGTCCTTTGAACATCGTACGAAAAGTTTGGACATCTTACGACTCTTTATGCAACATTAGCAACTCGATAATAACGTTAGTATAATGTAGGACGCTATAAAGCTCCTAAGTACACCTTACAATACCGTACGTAAACTTAAAACTCCATAATAAACCTAATGAATTCGTACGTGTCCTTTAAACATCGTACGACAAGTAAGGACATCTTATGACTCTTTATGCTATGTTAGCACCTTGAAAAGCACATTAGTATAATGTAAGACGTTTTACAACACCTAACAACATCTTACAACACCGTACGAATCATTAAAACTCCATAATAAACCTAATGAATTTGTACGAGTCCTTTGAACATCGTACGACAAGTTAGGACATCTTACGACTCTTTATGCAACATTAGCAACTCGATAATAACGTTAGCATATTGTAGGACGCTATAAAGCTCCTAAGTACACCTTACAATACCGTACGTAAACTTAAAACTCCATAATAAACCTAATGAATTCATACGTGTCCTTTGAACATCGTACGACAAGTAAGGACATCTTATGACTCTTTATGCTATGTTAGCACCTTGAAAAGCACGTTAGTATAATGTAAGACGTTTTACAACACCTAACAACATCTTACAACACCGTACGAATCATTAAAACTCCATAATAAACCTAATGAATTCGTACGAGTCCTTTGAACATCGTACGACAAGTTAGGACATCTTACGACTCTTTATGCAACATTAGCAACGTGAAAAGAACGTTAGTATAATGTAGAACGCCATACGTCTCCTAAGTACACCTTAAAATACCGTGCGTTAACTTAAAGCTCTATAATAAACCTAATGAATTCGTAAGAGTCCTTTGAACATCGTACGACAAGTAAGGACATCTTATGACTCTTTATGCTATGTTAGCACCTTGAAATGCACGTTAGTATAATGTAAGACGTTTTAAAACACCTAACAACATCTTACAACACCGTACGAATCATTAAAACTCCATAATAAACCTAATGAATTCGTACGAGTCCTTTGAACATCGTACGACAAGTTAGGACATCTTACGACTCTTTATGCAACAATAGCAACTCGATAATAACGTTAGCATATTGTAGGACGCTATAAACCTCCTAAGTACACCTTACAATACCGTACGTAAACTTAAAACTCCATAATAAACCTAATGAATTTGTACGTGTCCTTTGAACATCGTACGGCAAGTTAGGACATCTTATGACTCTTTAGGCTATATTAGCACCTTGAAAAGCACGTTAGTATAATGTAAGACGCCTTGCAACACCTAACAACATCTTACAACACTGTACGAAACCTTAAAACTTCATAATGAACCTAATGAATTCGTACGTGTCCTTTGAACATCGTACGAAAATTTAGGACATCTTATGACTCTTTATGCTATATTAGGACCTTGAAAAGCACATTAGTATAATGTAAGACGCCTTACAACACCTAACAACATCTTACAACACCGTACGAAACCTCAAAACTCCATAATAAACCTAATGAATTCGTACGAGTCCTTTGAACATCGTACGAAAAGTTTGGACATCTTACGACTCTTTATGCAACATTAGCAACTCGATAAAGCTCCTAAGTACACCTTACAATACCGTACGTAAACTTAAAACTCCATAATAAACCTAATGAATTCGTACGTGTCCTTTAAACATCGTACGACAAGTAAGGACATCTTATGACTCTTTATGCTATGTTAGCACCTTGAAAAGCACATTAGTATAATGTAAGACGTTTTACAACACCTAACAACATCTTACAACACCGTACGAATCATTAAAACTCCATAATAAACCTAATGAATTTGTACGAGTCCTTTGAACATCGTACGACAAGTTAGGACATCTTACGACTCTTTATGCAACATTAGCAACTCGATAATAACGTTAGCATATTGTAGGACGCTATAAAGCTCCTAAGTACACCTTACAATACCGTACGTAAACTTAAAACTCCATAATAAACCTAATGAATTCGTACGTGTCCTTTGAACATCGTACGACAAGTAAGGACATCTTATGACTCTTTATGCTATGTTAGCACCTTGAAAAGCACGTTAGTATAATGTAAGACGTTTTACAACACCTAACAACATCTTACAACACCGTACGAATCATTAAAACTCCATAATAAACCTAATGAATTCGTACGAGTCCTATGAACATCGTATGACAAGTTAAGACATCTTACGACTCTTTATGCCACATTAGCAACGTGAAAAGAACGTTAGTATAATGTAGAACGCCATACGTCTCCTAAGTACACCTTAAAATACCGTGCGTTAACTTAAAGCTCCATAATAAACCTAATGAATTCGTAAGAGTCCTTTGAACATCGTACGACAAGTAAGGACATCTTATGACTCTTTATGCTATGTTAGCACCTTGAAAAGCACGTTAGTATAATGTAAGACGTTTTACAACACCTAACAACATCTTACAACACCGTACGAATCATTAAAACTCCATAATAAACCTAATGAATTCGTACGAGTCCTTTGAACATCGTAGGACAAGTTAGGACATCTTACAACTCTTTATGCAACATTAGCAACTCGATAATAACGTTAGCATATTGTAGGACGCTATAAAGCTCCTAAGTACACCTTACAATACCGTACATAAACTTAAAACTCCATAATAAACCTAATGAATTCGTACGTGTCCTTTGAACATCGTATGACAAGTTAGGACATCTTATGACTCTTTAGGCTATATTAGCACCTTGAAAAGCACGTTAGTACAATGTAAGACACCTTGCAACACCTAACAACATCTTACAACACTGTACGAAACCTTTAAACTTCATAATGAACCTAATGAATTCGTACGTGTCCTTTGAACATCGTACGACAAGTTAGGACATCTTATGACTCTTTATGCTATATTAGCACCTTGAAAAGCACGTTAATATAATGTAAGACGCCTTACAACACCTAACAACATCTTACAACACCGTACAAAACCTCAAAACTCCATAATAAACCTAATGAATTCGTACGAGTCCTTTGAACATCGTACGACAAGTAAGAACATCTTATGACTCTTTATACCATATTAGGACCTTGAAAAGCACATTAGTATAATGTAAGACGCCTTACAATACCTAACAACATCTTACAACACCGTACGAAACCTCAAAACTCCATAATAAACCTAATGAATTCGTACGAGTCCTTTGAACATCGTACGAAAAGTTTGGACATCTTACGACTCTTTATGCAACATTAGCAACTCGATAATAACGTTAGTATAATGTAGGACGCTATAAAGCTCCTAAGTACACCTTACAATACGGTACGTAAACTTAAAACTCCATAATAAACCTAATGAATTCGTACGTGTCCTTTAAACATCGTACGACAAGTAAGGACATCTTATG
Source organism: Tagetes erecta (assembly GCA_030867185.1). Taxonomy (NCBI): domain Eukaryota; kingdom Viridiplantae; phylum Streptophyta; class Magnoliopsida; order Asterales; family Asteraceae; genus Tagetes; species Tagetes erecta. The sequence continues at coordinate 60,944,130 of CM061490.1, read as the reverse complement.
ACTCTTTATGCTATGTTAGCACCTTGAAAAGCACATTAGTATAATGTAAGACGCCTTACAACACCTAACAACGTCTTACAACACCGTACGAAACCTCAAAACTCCATAATAAACCTAATGAATTCGTACGAGTCCTTTGAACATCGTACGACAAGTAAGGACATCTTATGACTCTTTATGCTATGTTAGCACCTTGAAATGCACGTTAGTATAATGTAAGACGTTTTAAAACACCTAACAACATCTTACAACACCGTACGAATCATTAAAACTCCATAATAAACCTAATGAATTCGTACGAGTCCTTTGAACATCGTACGACAAGTTAGGACATCTTACGACTCTTTATGCAACAATAGCAACTCGATATTAACGTTAGCATATTGTAGGACGCTATAAACCTCCTAAGTACACCTTACAATACCGTACGTAAACTTAAAACTCCATAATAAACCTAATGAATTTGTACGTGTCCTTTGAACATCGTACGGCAAGTTAGGACATCTTATGACTCTTTAGGCTATATTAGCACCTTGAAAAGCACGTTAGTATAATGTAAGACGCCTTGCAACACCTAACAACATCTTACAACACTGTACGAAACCTTAAAACTTCATAATGAACCTAATGAATTCGTACGTGTCCTTTGAACATCGTACGAAAATTTAGGACATCTTATGACTCTTTATGCTATATTAGGACCTTGAAAAGCACATTAGTATAATGTAAGACGCCTTACAACACCTAACAACATCTTACAACACCGTACGAAACCTCAAAACTCCATAATAAACCTAATGAATTCGTACGAGTCCTTTGAACATCGTACGAAAAGTTTGGACATCTTACGACTCTTTATGCTACATTAGCAACTCGATAAAGCTCCTAAGTACACCTTACAATACCGTACGTAAACTTAAAACTCCATAATAAACCTAATGAATTCGTACGTGTCCTTTAAACATCGTACGACAAGTAAGGACATCTTATGACTCTTTATGCTATGTTAGCACCTTGAAAAGCACATTAGTATAATGTAAGACGTTTTACAACACCTAACAACATCTTACAACACCGTACGAATCATTAAAACTCCATAATAAACCTAATGAATTTGTACGAGTCCTTTGAACATCGTACGACAAGTTAGGACATCTTACGACTCTTTATGCAACATTAGCAACTCGATAATAACGTTAGCATATTGTAGGACGCTATAAAGCTCCTAAGTACACCTTACAATACCGTACGTAAACTTAAAACTCCATAATAAACCTAATGAATTCGTACGTGTCCTTTGAACATCGTACGACAAGTAAGGACATCTTATGACTCTTTATGCTATGTTAGCACCTTGAAAAGCACGTTAGTATAATGTAAGACGTTTTACAACACCTAACAACATCTTACAACACCGTACGAATCATTAAAACTCCATAATAAACCTAATGAATTCGTACGAGTCCTATGAACATCGTATGACAAGTTAAGACATCTTACGACTCTTTATGCCACATTAGCAACGTGAAAAGAACGTTAGTATAATGTAGAACGCCATACGTCTCCTAAGTACACCTTAAAATACCGTGCGTTAACTTAAAGCTCCATAATAAACCTAATGAATTCGTAAGAGTCCTTTGAACATCGTACGACAAGTAAGGACATCTTATGACTCTTTATGCTATGTTAGCACCTTGAAAAGCACGTTAGTATAATGTAAGACGTTTTACAACACCTAACAACATCTTACAACACCGTACGAATCATTAAAACTCCATAATAAACCTAATGAATTCGTACGAGTCCTTTGAACATCGTAGGACAAGTTAGGACATCTTACAACTCTTTATGCAACATTAGCAACTCGATAATAACGTTAGCATATTGTAGGACGCTATAAAGCTCCTAAGTACACCTTACAATACCGTACATAAACTTAAAACTCCATAATAAACCTAATGAATTCGTACGTGTCCTTTGAACATCGTATGACAAGTTAGGACATCTTATGACTCTTTAGGCTATATTAGCACCTTGAAAAGCACGTTAGTACAATGTAAGACACCTTGCAACACCTAACAACATCTTACAACACTGTACGAAACCTTAAAACTTCATAATGAACCTAATGAATTCGTACGTGTCCTTTGAACATCGTACGACAAGTTAGGACATCTTATGACTCTTTATGCTATATTAGCACCTTGAAAAGCACGTTAATATAAAGTAAGACGCCTTACAACACCTAACAACATCTTACAACACCGTACAAAACCTCAAAACTCCATAATAAACCTAATGAATTCGTACGAGTCCTTTGAACAACGTACGACAAGTAAGAACATCTTATGACTCTTTATACCATATTAGGACCTTGAAAAGCACATTAGTATAATGTAAGACGCCTTACAATACCTAACAACATCTTACAACACCGTACGAAACCTCAAAACTCCATAATAAACCTAATGAATTCGTACGAGTCCTTTGAACATCGTACGAAAAGTTTGGACATCTTACGACTCTTTATGCAACATTAGCAACTCGATAATAACGTTAGTATAATGTAGGACGCTATAAAGCTCCTAAGTACACCTTACAATACGGTACGTAAACTTAAAACTCCATAATAAACCTAATGAATTCGTACGTGTCCTTTAAACATCGTACGACAAGTAAGGACATCTTATGACTCTTTATGCTATGTTAGCACCTTGAAAAGCACATTAGTATAATGTAAGACGCCTTACAACACCTAACAACATCTTACAACACCGTACGAAACCTCAAAACTCCATAATAAACCTAATGAATTCGTACGAGTCCTTTGAACATCGTACGACAAGTTAGGACATCTTACGACTCTTTATGCAACATTAGCAACTCGATAATAACGTTAGCATATTGTAGGACGCTATAAAGCTCCTAAGTACACCTTACAATACCGTACGTAAACTTAAAACTCCATAATAAACCTAATGAATTCGTACGTGTCCTTTGAACATCGTACGACAAGTAAGGACATCTTATGACTCTTTATGCTATGTTAGCACCTTGAAAAGCACGTTAGTATAATGTAAGACGTTTTACAACACCTAACAACATCTTACAACACCGTACGAATCATTAAAACTCCATAATAAACCTAATGAATTCGTACGAGTCCTTTGAACATCGTACGACAAGTTAGGACATCTTACGACTCTTTATGCAACATTAGCAACGTGAAAAGAACGTTAGTATAATGTAGAACGCCATACGTCTCCTAAGTACACCTTAAAATACCGTGCGTTAACTTAAAGCTCTATAATAAACCTAATGAATTCGTAAGAGTCCTTTGAACATCGTACGACAAGTAAGGACATCTTATGACTCTTTATGCTATGTTAGCACCTTGAAAAGCACGTTAGTATAATGTAAGACGTTTTACAACACCTAACAACATCTTACAACACCGTACGAATCATTAAAACTCCATAATAAACCTAATGAATTTGTACGAGTCCTTTGAACATCGTACGACAAGTTAGGACATCTTACGACTCTTTATGCAACATTAGCAACTCGATAATAACGTTAGCATATTGTAGGACGCTATAAAGCTCCTAAGTACACCTTACAATACCGTACGTAAACTTAAAACTCCATAATAAACCTAATGAATTCGTACGTGTCCTTTGAACATCGTACGACAAGTTAGGACATCTTATGACTCTTTAGGCTATATTAGCACCTTGAAAAGCACGTTAGTATAATGTAAGACGCCTTGCAACACCTAACAACATCTTACAACACTGTACGAAACCTTAAAACTTCATAATGAACCTAATGAATTCGTACGTGTCCTTTGAACATCGTACGACAAGTTAGGACATCTTATGACTCTTTATGCTATATTAGCACCTTGAAAAGCACGTTAATATAATGTAAGACGCCTTACAACACCTAACAACATCTTACAACACCGTACAAAACCTCAAAACTCCATAATAAACCTAATGAATTCGTACGTGTCCTTTGAACATCGTACGACAAGTAAGGACATCTTATGACTCTTTATACCATATTAGGACCTTGAAAAGCACGTTAGTATAATGTAAGAGGCCTTACAACACCTAACAACATCTTACAATACCGTACGAAACCTCAAAACTCCATAATAAACCTAATGAATTCGTACGAGTCCTTTGAACATCGTACGAAAAGTTTGGACATCTTACGACTCTTTATGCAACATTAGCAACTCGATAATAACGTTAGTATAATGTAGGACGCTATAAAGCTCCTAAGTACACCTTACAATACCGTACGTAAACTTAAAACTCCATAATAAACCTAATGAATTCGTACGTGTCCTTTGAACATCGTACGACAAGTAAGGACATCTTATGACTCTTTATGCTATGTTAGCACCTTGAAAAGCACATTAGTATAATGTAAGACGTTTTACAACACCTAACAACATCTTACAACACCGTACGAATCATTAAAACTCCATAATAAACCTAATGAATTCGTACGAGTCCTTTGAACATCGTACGAAAAGTTTGGACATCTTACGACTCTTTATGCAACATTAGCAACTCGATAATAACGTTAGTATAATGTAGGACGCTATAAAGCTCCTAAGTACACCTTACAATACCGTACGTAAACTTAAAACTCCATAATAAACCTAATGAATTCGTACGTGTCCTTTGAACATCGTACGACAAGTAAGGACATCTTATGACTCTTTATGCTATGTTAGCACCTTGAAAAGCACATTAGTATAATGTAAGACGTTTTACAACACCTAACAACATCTTACAACACCGTACGAATCATTAAAACTCCATAATAAACCTAATGAATTCGTACGAGTCCATTGAACATCGTACGACATGTTAGGACATCTTACGACTCTTTATACAACATTAGCAACTCGATAATAACGTTAGTATAATGTAGGACGCTATAAAGCTCCTAAGTACACCTTACAATACCGTACGTAAACTTAAAACTCCATAATAAACCTAATGAATTCGTACGGGTCCTTTGAACATCGTACGACAAGTAAGGACATCTTATGACTCTTTATGCTATGTTAGCACCTTGAAAAGCACATTAGTATAATGTAAGACGTTTTACAACACCTAACAACATCTTACAACACCGTACGAATCATTAAAACTCCATAATAAACCTAATGAATTCGTACGAGTCCTTTGAACATCGTACGACAAGTTAAGACATCTTACGACTCTTTATGCCACATTAGCAACGTGAAAAAAACGTTAGTATAATGTAGAACGCCATACGTCTCCTAAGTACACCTTAAAATACCGTGCGTAAACTTAAAGCTCCATAATAAACCTAATGAATTTGTAAGAGTCCTTTGAACATCGTACGACAAGTAAGGACATCTTATGACTCTTTATGCTATGTTAGCACCTTGAAAAGCACGTTAGTATAATGTAAGACGTTTTACAACACCTAACAACATCTTACAACACCGTACGAATCATTAAAACTCCATAATAAACCTAATGAATTCGTACGAGTCCTTTGAACATCGTACGACAAGTTAGGACATCTTACGACTCTTTATGCAACATTAGCAACTCGGTAATAACGTTAGCATATTGTAGGACGCTATAAAGCTCCTAAGTACACCTTACAATACCGTACATAAACTTAAAACTCCATAATAAACCTAATGAATTCGTACGTGTCCTTTGAACATCGTACGACAAGTTAGGACATCTTATGACTCTTTAGGCTATATTAGCACCTTGAAAAGCACGTTAGTATAATGTAAGACGCCTTGCAACACCTAACAACATCTTACAACACTGTACGAAACCATAAAACTTCATAATGAACCTAATGAATTCGTACGTGTCCTTTGAACATCGTACGACAAGTTAGGACATCTTATGACTCTTTATGCTATATTAGCACCTTGAAAAGCACGTTAATATAATGTAAGACGCCTTACAACACCTTACAACATCTTACAACACCGTACAAAACCTCAAAACTCCATAATAAACCTAATGAATTCGTACGTGTCCTTTGAACATCGTACGACAAGTAAGGACATCTTATGACTCTTTATACCATATTAGGACCTTGAAAAGCACGTTAGTATAATGTAAGAGGCCTTACAACACCTAACAACATCTTACAATACCGTACGAAACCTCAAAACTCCATAATAAACCTAATGAATTCGTACGAGTCCTTTGAACATCGTACGAAAAGTTTGGACATCTTACGACTCTTTATGCAACATTAGCAACTCGATAATAACGTTAGTATAATGTAGGACGCTATAAAGCTCCTAAGTACACCTTACAATACCGTACGTAAACTTAAAACTCCATAATAAACCTAATGAATTCGTACGTGTCCTTTGAACATCGTACGACAAGTAAGGACATCTTATGACTCTTTATGCTATGTTAGCACCTTGAAAAGCACATTAGTATAATGTAAGACGTTTTACAACACCTAACAACATCTTACAACACCGTACGAATCATTAAAACTCCATAATAAACCTAATGAATTCGTACGAGTCCATTGAACATCGTACGACATGTTAGGACATCTTACGACTCTTTATACAACATTAGCAACTCGATAATAACGTTAGTATAATGTAGGACGCTATAAAGCTCCTAAGTACACCTTACAATACCGTACGTAAACTTAAAACTCCATAATAAACCTAATGAATTCGTACGTGTCCTTTGAACATCGTACGACAAGTAAGGACATCTTATGACTCTTTATGCTATGTTAGCACCTTGAAAAGCACATTAGTATAATGTAAGACGTTTTACAACACCTAACAACATCATACAACACCGTACGAATCATTAAAACTCCATAATTAACCTAATGAATTCGTACGAGTCCTTTGAACATCGTACGACAAGTTAAGACATCTTACGACTCTTTATGCCACATTAGCAACGTGAAAAAAACGTTAGTATAATGTAGAACGCCATACGTCTCCTAAGTACACCTTAAAATACCGTGCGTAAACTTAAAGCTCCATAATAAACCTAATGAATTTGTAAGAGTCCTTTGAACATCGTACGACAAGTAAGGACATCTTATGACTCTTTATGCTATGTTAGCACCTTGAAAAGCACGTTAGTATAATGTAAGACGTTTTACAACACCTAACAACATCTTACAACACCGTACGAATCATTAAAACTCCATAATAAACCTAATGAATTCGTACGAGTCCTTTGAACATCGTACGACAAGTTAGGACATCTTACGACTCTTTATGCAACATTAGCAACTCGGTAATAACGTTAGCATATTGTAGGACGCTATAAAGCTCCTAAGTACACCTTACAATACCGTACATAAACTTAAAACTCCATAATAAACCTAATGAATTCGTACGTGTCCTTTGAACATCGTACGACAAGTTAGGACATCTTATGACTCTTTAGGCTATATTAGCACCTTGAAAAGCACGTTAGTACAATGTAAGACGCCTTGCAACACCTAACAACAACTTACAACACTGTATGAAACCTTAAAACTTCATAATGAACCTATAGAATTCGTACGTGTCCTTTGAACATCGTACGACAAGTTAGGACATCTTATGACTCTTTATGCTATATTAGCACCTTGAAAAGCACGTTAATATAATGTAAGACGCCTTACAACACCTAACAACATCTTACAACACCGTACAAAACCTCAAAACTCCATAATAAACCTAATGAATTCGTACTAGTCCTTTGAACATCATACGACAAGTAAGGACATCTTATGACTCTTTATGCCATATTAGGACCTTGAAAAACACGTTAGTATAATGTAAAACGCCTTACAACACCTAATAACATCTTACAACACCGTACGAAACCTCAAAACTCCATAATAAACCTAATGAATTCGTACGAGTCCTTTGAACATCGTACGAAAAGTTTGGACATCTTACGACTCTTTATGCAACATTAGCAACTCGATAATAACGTTAGTATAATGTAGGACGCTATAAAGCTCCTAAGTACACCTTACAATACCGTACGTAAACTTAAAACTCCATAATAAACCTAATGAATTCGTACGTGTCCTTTGAACATCGTACGACAAGTAAGGACATCTTATGACTCTTTATGCTATGTTAGCACCTTGAAAAGCACATTAGTATAATGTAAGACGTTTTACAACACCTAACAACATCTTACAACACCGTACGAATCATTAAAACTCCATAATAAACCTAATGAATTCGTACGAGTCCATTGAACATCGTACGACAAGTTAGGACATCTTACGACTCTTTATACAACATTAGCAACTCGATAATAACGTTAGTATAATGTAGGACGCTATAAAGCTCCTAAGTACACCTTACAATACCGTACGTAAACTTAAAACTCCATAATAAACCTAATGAATTCGTACGTGTCCTTTGAACATCGTACGACAAGTAAGGACATCTTATGACTCTTTATGCTATGTTAGCACCTTGAAAAGCACGTTAGTATAATGTAAGACGTTTTACAACACCTAACAACATCTTACAACACCGTACGAATCATTAAAACTCCATAATAAACCTAATGAATTCGTACGAGTCCTTTGAACATCGTACGACAAGTTAGGACATCTTACGACTCTTTATGCAACATTAGCAACTCGATAATAACGTTAGCATATTGTAGGACGCTATAAAGCTCCTAAGTACACCTTACTATACTGTACGTAAACTTAAAACTCCATAATAAACCTAATGAATTCGTACGTGTCCTTTGAACATCGTACGACAAGTAAGGACATCTTATGACTCTTTATGCTATGTTAGCACCTTGAAAAGCACGTTAGTATAATGTAAGACGTTTTACAACACCTAACAACATCTTACAACACCGTACGAATCATTAAAACTCCATAATAAACCTAATGAATTCGTACGAGTCCTTTGAACATCGTATGACAAGTTAAGACATCTTACGACTCTTTATGCCACATTAACAACGTGAAAAGAACGTTAGTATAATGTAGAACGCCATACGTCTCCTAAGTACACCTTAAAAATACCGTGCGTTAAGTTAAAGCTCCATAATAAACCTAATGAATTCGTAAGAATCCTTTGAACATCGTACGACAAGTAAGGACATCTTATGACTCTTTATGCTATGTTAGCACCTTGAAAAGCACGTTAGTATAATGGAAGACGTTTTACAACACCTAACAACATCTTACAACACTGTACGAATCATTAAAACTCCATAAAAAACCTAATGAATTCGTACGAGTCCTTTGAACATCATACGACAAGTTAGGACATCTTACGACTCTTTATGCAACATTAGCAACTCGATAATAACGTTAGCATATTGTAGGACGCTATAAAGCGCCTAAGTACACCTTACAATACCGTACATAAACTTAAAACTCCATAATAAACCTAATGAATTCGTACGTGTCCTTTGAACATCGTACGACAAGTTAGGACATCTTATGACTCTTTAGGCTATATTAGCACCTTGAAAAGCACGTTAGTGCAATGTAAGACGCCTTGCAACACCTAACAACATCTTACAACACTGTACGAAACCTTAAAACTTCATAATGAACCTATAGAATTCGTACGTGTCCTTTGAACATCGTACGACAAGTTAGGACATCTTATGACTCTTTATGCTATATTAGCACCTTGAAAAGCACGTTAATATAATGTAAGACGCCTTACAACACCTAACAACATCTTACAACACCGTACAAAACCTCAAAACTCCATAATAAACCTAATGAATTCGTACGTGTCCTTTGAACATCGTACGACAAGTAAGGACATCTTATGACTCTTTATACCATATTAGGACCTTGAAAAGCACGTTAGTATAATGTAAGAGGCCTTACAACACCTAACAACATCTTACAATACCGTACGAAACCTCAAAACTCCATAATAAACCTAATGAATTCGTACGAGTCCTTTGAACATCGTACGAAAAGTTTGGACATCTTACGACTCTTTATGCAACATTAGCAACTCGATAATAACGTTAGTATAATGTAGGACGCTATAAAGCTCCTAAGTACACCTTACAATACCGTACGTAAACTTAAAACTCCATAATAAACCTAATGAATTCGTACGTGTCCTTTGAACATCGTACGACAAGTAAGGACATCTTATGACTCTTTATGCTATGTTAGCACCTTGAAAAGCACATTAGTATAATGTAAGACGTTTTACAACACCTAACAACATCTTACAACACCGTACGAATCATTAAAACTCCATAATAAACCTAATGAATTCGTACGAGTCCATTGTACATCGTACGACATGTTAGGACATCTTACGACTCTTTATACAACATTAGCAACTCGATAATAACGTAAGTATAATGTAGGACGCTATAAAGCTCCTAAGTACACCTTACAATACCGTACGTAAACTTAAAACTCCATAATAAACCTAATGAATTCGTACGTGTCCTTTGAACATCGTACGACAAGTAAGGACATCTTATGACTCTTTATGCTATGTTAGCACCTTGAAAAGCACATTAGTATAATGTAAGACGTTTTACAACACCTAACAACATCATACAACACCGTACGAATCATTAAAACTCCATAATAAACCTAATGAATTCGTACGAGTCCTTTGAACATCGTACGACAAGTTAAGACATCTTACGACTCTTTATGCCACATTAGCAACGTGAAAAAAACGTTAGTATAATGTAGAACGCCATACGTCTCCTAAGTACACCTTAAAAATACCGTGCGTTAACTTAAAGCTCCATAATAAACCTAATGAATTCGTAAGAATCCTTTGAACATCGTACGACAAGTAAGGACATCTTATGACTCTTTATGCTATGTTAGCACCTTGAAAAGCACGTTAGTATAATGGAAGACGTTTTACAACACCTAACAACATCTTACAACACTGTACGAATCATTAAAACTCCATAAAAAACCTAATGAATTCGTACGAGTCCTTTGAACATCATACGACAAGTTAGGACATCTTACGACTCTTTATGCAACATTAGCAACTCGATAATAACGTTAGCATATTGTAGGACGCTATAAAGCGCCTAAGTACACCTTACAATACCGTACATAAACTTAAAACTCCATAATAAACCTAATGAATTCGTACGTGTCCTTTGAACATCGTACGACAAGTTAGGACATCTTATGACTCTTTAGGCTATATTAGCACCTTGAAAAGCACGTTAGTGCAATGTAAGACGCCTTGCAACACCTAACAACATCTTACAACACTGTACGAAACCTTAAAACTTCATAATGAACCTATAGAATTCGTACGTGTCCTTTGAACATCGTACGACAAGTTAGGACATCTTATGACTCTTTATGCTATATTAGCACCTTGAAAAGCACGTTAATATAATGTAAGACGCCTTACAACACCTAACAACATCTTACAACACCGTACAAAACCTCAAAACTCCATAATAAACCTAATGAATTCGTACTAGTCCTTTGAACATCGTACGACAAGTAAGGACATCTTATGACTCTTTATACCATATTAGGACCTTGAAAAGCACGTTAGTATAATGTAAGAGGCCTTACAACACCTAACAACATCTTACAATACCGTACGAAACCTCAAAACTCCATAATAAACCTAATGAATTCGTACGAGTCCTTTGAACATCGTACGAAAAGTTTGGACATCTTACGACTCTTTATGCAACATTAGCAACTCGATAATAACGTTAGTATAATGTAGGACGCTATAAAGCTCCTAAGTACACCTTACAATACCGTACGTAAACTTAAAACTCCATAATAAACCTAATGAATTCGTACGTGTCCTTTGAACATCGTACGACAAGTAAGGACATCTTATGACTCTTTATGCTATGTTAGCACCTTGAAAAGCACATTAGTATAATGTAAGACGTTTTACAACACCTAACAACATCTTACAACACCGTACGAATCATTAAAACTCCATAATAAACCTAATGAATTCGTACGAGTCCATTGTACATCGTACGACATGTTAGGACATCTTACGACTCTTTATACAACATTAGCAACTCGATAATAACGTTAGTATAATGTAGGACGCTATAAAGCTCCTAAGTACACCTTACAATACCGTACGTAAACTTAAAACTCCATAATAAACCTAATGAATTCGTACGTGTCCTTTGAACATCGTACGACAAGTAAGGACATCTTATGACTCTTTATGCTATGTTAGCACCTTGAAAAGCACATTAGTATAATGTAAGACGTTTTACAACACCTAACAACATCATACAACACCGTACGAATCATTAAAACTCCATAATAAACCTAATGAATTCGTACGAGTCCTTTGAACATCGTACGACAAGTTAAGACATCTTACGACTCTTTATGCCACATTAGCAACGTGAAAAAAACGTTAGTATAATGTAGAACGCCATACGTCTCCTAAGTACACCTTAAAAATACCGTGCGTTAACTTAAAGCTCCATAATAAACCTAATGAATTCGTAAGAATCCTTTGAACATCGTACGACAAGTAAGGACATCTTATGACTCTTTATGCTATGTTAGCACCTTGAAAAGCACGTTAGTATAATGGAAGACGTTTTACAACACCTAACAACATCTTACAACACTGTACGAATCATTAAAACTCCATAAAAAACCTAATGAATTCGTACGAGTCCTTTGAACATCATACGACAAGTTAGGACATCTTACGACTCTTTATGCAACATTAGCAACTCGATAATAACGTTAGCATATTGTAGGACGCTATAAAGCGCCTAAGTACACCTTACAATACCGTACATAAACTTAAAACTCCATAATAAACCTAATGAATTCGTACGTGTCCTTTGAACATCGTACGACAAGTTAGGACATCTTATGACTCTTTAGGCTATATTAGCACCTTGAAAAGCACGTTAGTACAATGTAAGACGCCTTGCAACACCTAACAACATCTTACAACACTGTACGAAACCTTAAAACTTCATAATGAACCTATAGAATTCGTACGTGTCCTTTGAACATCGTACGACAAGTTAGGACATCTTATGACTCTTTATGCTATATTAGCACCTTGAAAAGCACGTTAATATAATGTAAGACGCCTTACAACACCTAACAACATCTTACAACACCGTACAAAACCTCAAAACTCCATAATAAACCTAATGAATTCGTACTAGTCCTTTGAACATCGTACGACAAGTAAGGACATCTTATGACTCTTTATGCCATATTAGGACCTTGAAAAGCACGTTAGTATAATGTAAAACGCCTTACAACACCTAATAACATCTTACAACACCGTACGAAACCTCAAAACTCCATAATAAACCTAATGAATTCGTACGAGTCCTTTGAACATCGTACGAAAAGTTTGGACATCTTACGACTCTTTATGCAACATTAGCAACTCGATAATAACGTTAGTATAATGTAGGACGCTATAAAGCTCCTAAGTACACCTTACAATACCGTACGTAAACTTAAAACTCCATAATAAACCTAATGAATTCGTACGTGTCCTTTGAACATCGTACGACAAGTAAGGACATCTTATGACTCTTTATGCTATGTTAGCACCTTGAAAAGCACATTAGTATAATGTAAGACGTTTTACAAAACCTAACAACATCTTACAACACCGTACGAATCATTAAAACTCCATAATAAACCTAATGAATTCGTACGAGTCCATTGAACATCGTACGACAAGTTAGGACATCTTACGACTCTTTATACAACATTAGCAACTCGATAATAACGTTAGTATAATGTAGGACGCTATAAAGCTCCTAAGTACACCTTACAATACCGTACGTAAACTTAAAACTCCATAATAAACCTAATGAATTCGTACGTGTCCTTTGAACATCGTACGACAAGTAAGGACATCTTATGACTCTTTATGCTATGTTAGCACCTTGAAAAGCACGTTAGTATAATGTAAGACGTTTTACAACACCTAACAACATCTTACAACACCGTACGAATAATTAAAACTCCATAATAAACCTAATGAATTCGTACGAGTCCTTTGAACATCGTACGACAAGTTAGGACATCTTACGACTCTTTATGCAACATTAGCAACTCGATAATAACGTTAGCATATTGTAGGACGCTATAAAGCTCCTAAGTACACCTTACTATACTGTACGTAAACTTAAAACTCCATAATAAACCTAATGAATTCGTACGTGTCCTTTGAACATCGTACGACAAGTAAGGACATCTTATGACTCTTTATGCTATGTTAGCACCTTGAAAAGCACGTTAGTATAATGTAAGACGTTTTACAACACCTAACAACATCTTACAACACCGTACGAATCATTAAAACTCCATAATAAACCTAATGAATTCGTACGAGTCCTTTGAACATCGTATGACAAGTTAAGACATCTTACGACTCTTTATGCAACATTAACAACGTGAAAAGAACGTTAGTATAATGTAGAACGCCATACGTCTCCTAAGTACACCTTAAAAATACCGTGCGTTAACTTAAAGCTCCATAATAAACCTAATGAATTCGTAAGAATCCTTTGAACATCGTACGACAAGTAAGGACATCTTATGACTCTTTATGCTATGTTAGCACCTTGAAAAGCACGTTAGTATAATGGAAGACGTTTTACAACACCTAACAACATCTTACAACACTGTACGAATCATTAAAACTCCATAAAAAACCTAATGAATTCGTACGAGTCCTTTGAACATCATACGACAAGTTAGGACATCTTACGACTCTTTATGCAACATTAGCAACTCGATAATAACGTTAGCATATTGTAGGACGCTATAAAGCGCCTAAGTACACCTTATAATACCGTACGTAAACTTAAAACTCCATAATAAACCTAATGAATTCGTACGTGTCCTTTGAACATCGTACAACAAGTAAGGACATCTTATGACTCTTTATGCTATGTTAGCACCTTGAAAAGCACATTAGTATAATGTAAGACGTTTTACAACACCTAACAACATCTTACAACACCGTACGAATCATTAAAACTCCATAATAAACCTAATGAATTCGTACGAGTCCATTGAACATCGTACGACAAGTTAAGACATCTTACGACTCTTTATGCAACATTAGCAACTCGGTAACAACGTTAGCATATTGTAGGACGCTATAAAGCTCCTAAGTACACCTTACAATACCGTACGTAAACTTAAAACTCCATAATAAACCTTATGAATTCGTACGTGTCCTTTGAACATCGTACGACAAGTAAGGACATCTTATGACTCTTTATGCTATGTTAGCATCTTGAAAAGCACATTAGTATAATGTAAGACGTTTTACAACACCTAACAACATCTTACAACACCGTACGAATCATTAAAACTCCATAATAAACCTAATGAATTCGTACGAGTCCATTGAACATCGTACGACAAGTTAGGACATCTTACGACTCTTTATACAACATTAGCAACTCGATAATAACGTTAGTATAATGTAGGACGCAATAAAGCTCCTAAGTACACCTTACAATACCGTACGTAAACTTAAAACTCCATAATAAACCTAATGAATTCGTACGTGTCCTTTGAACATCGTACGACAAGTAAGGACATCTTATGACTCTTTATGCTATGTTAGCACCTTGAAAAGCACATTAGTATAATGTAAGACGTTTTACAACACCTAACAACATCTTACAACACCGTACGAATCATTAAAACTCCATAATAAACCTAATGAATTCGTACGAGTCCTTTGAACATCGTACGACAAGTTAAGACATCTTACGACTCTTTATGCCACATTAGCAACGTGAAAAAAACGTTAGTATAATGTAGAACGCCATACGTCTCCTAAGTACACCTTAAAATACCGTGCGTTAACTTAAAGCTCCATAATAAACCTAATGAATTCGTAAGAGTCCTTTGAACATCGTACGACAAGTAAGGACATCTTATGACTCTTTATGCTATGTTAGCACCTTGAAAAGCACATTAGTATAATGTAAGACGTTTTACAACACCTAACAACATCTTACAACACTGTACGAATCATTAAAACTCCATAAAAAACCTAATGAATTCGTACGAGTCCTTTGAACATCGTACGACAAGTTAGGACATCTTACGACTCTTTATGCAACATTAGCAACTCGATAATAACGTTAGCATATTGTAGGACGCTATAAAGCGCCTAAGTACACCTTACAATACCGTACGTAAACTTAAAACTCCATAATAAACCTAATGAATTCGTACGTGTCCTTTGAACATCGTACGGCAAGTTAGGACATCTTATGACTCTTTAGGCTATATTAGCACCTTGAAAAGCACGTTAGTGTAATGTAAGACGCCTTGCAACACCTAACAACATCTTACAACACTGTACGAAACCTTAAAACTTCATAATGAACCTAATGAATTCGTACGTGTCCTTTGAACATCGTACGACAATTTAGGACATCTTATGACTCTTTATGCTATATTAGCACCTTGAAAAGCACGTTAATATAATGTAAGACGCCTTACAACACCTAACAACATCTTACAACACCGTACAAAACCTCAAAACTCCATAATAAACCTAATGAATTCGTACTAGTCCTTTGAACATCGTACGACAAGTAAGGACATCTTATGACTCTTTATGCCATATTAGGACCTTGAAAAGCACGTTAGTATAATGTAAAACGCCTTACAACACCTAATAACATCTTACAACACCGTACGAAACCTCAAAACTCCATAATAAACCTAATGAATTCGTACGAGTCCTTTGAACATCGTACGAAAAGTTTGGACATCTTACGACTCTTTATGCAACATTAGCAACTCGATAATAACGTTAGTATAATGTAGGACGCTATAAAGCTCCTAAGTACACCTTACAATACCGTACGTAAACTTAAAACTCCATAATAAACCTAATGAATTCGTACGTGTCCTTTGAACATCGTACGACAAGTAAGGACATCTTATGACTCTTTATGCTATGTTAGCACCTTGAAAAGCACATTAGTATAATGTAAGACGTTTTACAACACCTAACAACATCTTACAACACCGTACGAATCATTAAAACTCCATAATAAACCTAATGAATTCGTACGAGTCCATTGAACATCGTACGACAAGTTAGGACATCTTACGACTCTTTATACAACATTAGCAACTCGATAATAACGTTAGTATAATGTAGGACGCTATAAAGCTCCTAAGTACACCTTACAATACCGTACGTAAACTTAAAACTCCATAATAAACCTAATGAATTCGTACGTGTCCTTTGAACATCGTACGACAAGTAAGGACATCTTATGACTCTTTATGCTATGTTAGCACCTTGAAAAGCACGTTAGTATAATGTAAAACGTTTTACAACACCTAACAACATCTTACAACACCGTACGAATCATTAAAACTCCATAATAAACCTAATGAATTCGTACGAGTCCTTTGAACATCGTACGACAAGTTAGGACATCTTACGACTCTTTATGCAACATTAGCAACTCGATAATAACGTTAGCATATTGTAGGACGCTATAAAGCGCCTAAGTACACCTTACAATACCGTACGTAAACTTAAAACTCCATAATAAACCTAATGAATTCGTATGTGTCCTTTGAACATCGTACAACAAGTAAGGACATCTTATGACTCTTTATGCTATGTTAGCACCTTGAAAAGCACATTAGTATAATGTAAGACGTTTTACAACACCTAACAACATCTTACAACACCGTACGAACCATTAAAACTCCATAATAAACCTAATGAATTCGTACGAGTCCATTGAACATCGTACGACAAGTTAGGACATCTTACGACTCTTTATACAACATTAGCAACTCGATAATAACGTTAGTATAATGTAGGACGCTATAAAGCTCCTAAGTACACCTTACAATACCGTACGTAAACTTAAAACTCCATAATAAACCTAATGAATTCGTACGTGTCCTTTGAACATCGTACGACAAGTAAGGACATCTTATGACTCTTTATGCTATGTTAGCACCTTGAAAAGCACGTTAGTATAATGTAAGACGTTTTACAACACCTAACAACATCTTACAACACCGTACGAATCATTAAAACTCCATAATAAACCTAATGAATTCGTACGAGTCCTTTGAACATCGTACGACAAGTTAGGACATCTTACGACTCTTTATGCAACATTAGCAACTCGATAATAACGCTAGCATATTGTAGGACGCTATAAAGCTCCTAAGTACACCTTACTATACCGTACGTAAACTTAAAACTCCATAATAAACCTAATGAATTCGTACGTGTCCTTTGAACATCGTACGACAAGTAAGGACATCTTATGACTCTTTATGCTATGTTAGCACCTTGAAAAGCACGTTAGTATAATGTAAGACGTTTTACAACACCTAACAACATCTTACAACACCGTACGAATCATTAAAACTCCATAATAAACCTAATGAATTCGTACGAGTCCTTTGAACATCGTATGACAAGTTAAGACATCTTACGACTCTTTATGCCACATTAGCAACGTGAAAAGAACGTTAGTATAATGTAGAACGCCATACGTCTCCTAAGTACACCTTAAAATACCGTGCGTTAACTTAAAGCTCCATAATAAACCTAATGAATTCGTAAGAGTCCTTTGAACATCGTACGACAAGTAAGGACATCTTATGACTCTTTATGCTATGTTAGCACCTTGAAAAGCACGTTAGTATAATGTAAGACGTTTTACAACACCTAACAACATCTTACAACACTGTACGAATCATTAAAACTCCATAAAAAACCTAATGAATTCGTACGAGTCCTTTGAACATCGTACGACAAGTTAGGACATCTTACGACTCTTTATGCAACATTAGCAACTCGATAATAACGTTAGCATATTGTAGGACGCTATAAAGCGCCTAAGTACACCTTACAATACCGTACGTAAACTTAAAACTCCATAATAAACCTAATGAATTCGTACGTGTCCTTTGAACATCGTACAATAAGTAAGGACATCTTATGACTCTTTATGCTATGTTAGCACCTTGAAAAGCACATTAGTATAATGTAAGACGTTTTACAACACCTAACAACATCTTACAACACCGTACGAATCATTAAAACTCCATAATAAACCTAATGAATTCGTACGAGTCCATTGAACATCGTACGACAAGTTAAGACATCTTACGACTCTTTATGCAACATTAGCAACTCGGTAATAACGTTAGCATATTGTAGGACGCTATAAGCTCCTAAGTACACCTTACAATACCGTACGTAAACTTAAAACTCCATAATAAACCTTATGAATTCGTACGTGTCCTTTGAACATCGTACGACAAGTAAGGACATCTTATGACTCTTTATGCTATGTTAGCATCTTGAAAAGCACATTAGTATAATGTAAGACGTTTTACAACACCTAACAACATCTTACAACACCGTACGAATCATTAAAACTCCATAATAAACCTAATGAATTCGTACGAGTCCATTGAACATCGTACGACAAGTTAGGACATCTTACGACTCTTTATACAACATTAGCAACTCGATAATAACGTTAGTATAATGTAGGACGCAATAAAGCTCCTAAGTACACCTTACAATACCGTACGTAAACTTAAAACTCCATAATAAACCTAATGAATTCGTACGAGTCCTTTGAACATCGTACGACAAGTTAGGACATCTTACGACTCTTTATGCAACATTAGCAACTCGATAATAACGTTAGCATATTGTAGGACGCTATAAAGCGCCTAAGTACACCTTACAATACCGTACGTAAACTTAAAACTCCATAATAAACCTAATGAATTCGTATGTGTCCTTTGAACATCGTACAACAAGTAAGGACATCTTATGACTCTTTATGCTATGTTAGCACCTTGAAAAGCACATTAGTATAATGTAAGACGTTTTACAACACCTAACAACATCTTACAACACCGTACGAACCATTAAAACTCCATAATAAACCTAATGAATTCGTACGAGTCCATTGAACATCGTACGACAAGTTAGGACATCTTACGACTCTTTATACAACATTAGCAACTCGATAATAACGTTAGTATAATGTAGGACGCTATAAAGCTCCTAAGTACACCTTACAATACCGTACGTAAACTTAAAACTCCATAATAAACCTAATGAATTCGTACGTGTCCTTTGAACATCGTACGACAAGTAAGGACATCTTATGACTCTTTATGCTATGTTAGCACCTTGAAAAGCACGTTAGTATAATGTAAGACGTTTTACAACACCTAACAACATCTTACAACACCGTACGAATCATTAAAACTCCATAATAAACCTAATGAATTCGTACGAGTCCTTTGAACATCGTACGACAAGTTAGGACATCTTACGACTCTTTATGCAACATTAGCAACTCGATAATAACGCTAGCATATTGTAGGACGCTATAAAGCTCCTAAGTACACCTTACTATACCGTACGTAAACTTAAAACTCCATAATAAACCTAATGAATTCGTACGTGTCCTTTGAACATCGTACGACAAGTAAGGACATCTTATGACTCTTTATGCTATGTTAGCACCTTGAAAAGCACGTTAGTATAATGTAAGACGTTTTACAACACCTAACAACATCTTACAACACCGTACGAATCATTAAAACTCCATAATAAACCTAATGAATTCGTACGAGTCCTTTGAACATCGTATGACAAGTTAAGACATCTTACGACTCTTTATGCCACATTAGCAACGTGAAAAGAACGTTAGTATAATGTAGAACGCCATACGTCTCCTAAGTACACCTTAAAATACCGTGCGTTAACTTAAAGCTCCATAATAAACCTAATGAATTCGTAAGAGTCCTTTGAACATCGTACGACAAGTAAGGACATCTTATGACTCTTTATGCTATGTTAGCACCTTGAAAAGCACGTTAGTATAATGTAAGACGTTTTACAACACCTAACAACATCTTACAACACTGTACGAATCATTAAAACTCCATAAAAAACCTAATGAATTCGTACGAGTCCTTTGAACATCGTACGACAAGTTAGGACATCTTACGACTCTTTATGCAACATTAGCAACTCGATAATAACGTTAGCATATTGTAGGACGCTATAAAGCGCCTAAGTACACCTTACAATACCGTACGTAAACTTAAAACTCCATAATAAACCTAATGAATTCGTACGTGTCCTTTGAACATCGTACAATAAGTAAGGACATCTTATGACTCTTTATGCTATGTTAGCACCTTGAAAAGCACATTAGTATAATGTAAGACGTTTTACAACACCTAACAACATCTTACAACACCGTACGAATCATTAAAACTCCATAATAAACCTAATGAATTCGTACGAGTCCATTGAACATCGTACGACAAGTTAAGACATCTTACGACTCTTTATGCAACATTAGCAACTCGGTAATAACGTTAGCATATTGTAGGACGCTATAAGCTCCTAAGTACACCTTACAATACCGTACGTAAACTTAAAACTCCATAATAAACCTTATGAATTCGTACGTGTCCTTTGAACATCGTACGACAAGTAAGGACATCTTATGACTCTTTATGCTATGTTAGCATCTTGAAAAGCACATTAGTATAATGTAAGACGTTTTACAACACCTAACAACATCTTACAACACCGTACGAATCATTAAAACTCCATAATAAACCTAATGAATTCGTACGAGTCCATTGAACATCGTACGACAAGTTAGGACATCTTACGACTCTTTATACAACATTAGCAACTCGATAATAACGTTAGTATAATGTAGGACGCAATAAAGCTCCTAAGTACACCTTACAATACCGTACGTAAACTTAAAACTCCATAATAAACCTAATGAATTTGTACGTGTCCTTTGAACATCGTACGACAAGTTAGGACATCTTATGACTCTTTATGCCATTAGCACCTTGAAAAGCACATTAGTATAATGTAAGACGTTTTACAACACCTAACAACTTCTTACAACACCGTACGAATCATTAAAACTCCATAATAAACCTAATGAATTCGTACGAGTCCTTTGAACATCGTACGACAAGTTAAGACATCTTACGACTCTTTATGCCACATTAGCAACGTGAAAAGAACGTTAGTATAATGTAGAACGCCATACGTCTCTACAGTACACCTTAAAATACCGTGCGTTAACTTAAAGCTCCATAATAAACCTAATGAATTCGTAAGAGTCCTTTGAACATCGTACGACAAGTAAGGACATCTTATGACTCTTTATGCTATGTTAGCACCTTGAAAAGCACGTTAGTATAATGTAAGACGTTTTACAACACCTAACAACATCTTACAACACCGTACGAATCATTAAAACTCCATAATAAACCTAATGAATTCGTACGAGTCCTTTGAACATCGTAGGACAAGTTAGGACATCTTACAACTCTTTATGCAACATTAGCAACTCGATAATAACGTTAGCATATTGTAGGACGCTATAAAGCTCCTAAGTACACCTTACAATACCGTACATAAACTTAAAACTCCATAATAAACCTAATGAATTCGTACGTGTCCTTTGAACATCGTACGACAAGTTAGGACATCTTATGACTCTTTATGCCATATTAGGACCTTGAAAAGCACGTTAGTATAATGTAAGACGCCTTACAACACCTAACAACATCTTACAACACCGTACGAAACCTCAAAACTCCATAATAAACCTAATGAATTCGTACGAGTCCTTTGAACATCGTACGAAAAGTTTGGACATCTTACGACTCTTTATGCAACATTAGCAACTCGATAATAACGTTAGTATAATGTAGGACGCTATAAAGCTCCTAAGTACACCTTACAATACCGTACGTAAACTTAAAACTCCATAATAAACCTAATGAATTCGTACGTGTCCTTTGAACATCGTACGACAAGTAAGGACATCTTATGACTCTTTATGCTATGTTAGCACTTTGAAAAGCACATTAGTATAATGTAAGACGTTTTACAACACCTAACAACATCTTACAACACCGTACGAATCATTAAAACTCCATAATAAACCTAATGAATTCGTACGAGTCCATTGAACATCGTACGACAAGTTAAGACATCTTACGACTCTTTATGCAACATTAGCAACTCGGTAATAACGTTAGCATATTGTAGGACGCTATAAGCTCCTAAGTACACCTTACAATACCGTACGTAAACTTAAAACTCCATAATAAACCTTATGAATTCGTACGTGTCCTTTGAACATCGTACGACAAGTAAGGACATCTTATGACTCTTTATGCTATGTTAGCATCTTGAAAAGCACATTAGTATAATGTAAGACGTTTTACAACACCTAACAACATCTTACAACACCGTACGAATCATTAAAACTCCATAATAAACCTAATGAATTCGTACGAGTCCATTGAACATCGTACGACAAGTTAAGACATCTTACGACTCTTTATGCAACATTAGCAACTCGGTAATAACGTTAGCATATTGTAGGACGCTATAAGCTCCTAAGTACACCTTACAATACCGTACGTAAACTTAAAACTCCATAATAAACCTTATGAATTCGTACGTGTCCTTTGAACATCGTACGACAAGTAAGGACATCTTATGACTCTTTATGCTATGTTAGCATCTTGAAAAGCACATTAGTATAATGTAAGACGTTTTACAACACCTAACAACATCTTACAACACCGTACGAATCATTAAAACTCCATAATAAACCTAATGAATTCGTACGAGTCCATTGAACATCGTACGACAAGTTAGGACATCTTACGACTCTTTATACAACATTAGCAACTCGATAATAACGTTAGTATAATGTAGGACGCAATAAAGCTCCTAAGTACACCTTACAATACCGTACGTAAACTTAAAACTCCATAATAAACCTAATGAATTTGTACGTGTCCTTTGAACATCGTACGACAAGTTAGGACATCTTATGACTCTTTATGCCATTAGCACCTTGAAAAGCACATTAGTATAATGTAAGACGTTTTACAACACCTAACAACTTCTTACAACACCGTACGAATCATTAAAACTCCATAATAAACCTAATGAATTCGTACGAGTCCTTTGAACATCGTACGACAAGTTAAGACATCTTACGACTCTTTATGCCACATTAGCAACGTGAAAAGAACGTTAGTATAATGTAGAACGCCATACGTCTCTACAGTACACCTTAAAATACCGTGCGTTAACTTAAAGCTCCATAATAAACCTAATGAATTCGTAAGAGTCCTTTGAACATCGTACGACAAGTAAGGACATCTTATGACTCTTTATGCTATGTTAGCACCTTGAAAAGCACGTTAGTATAATGTAAGACGTTTTACAACACCTAACAACATCTTACAACACCGTACGAATCATTAAAACTCCATAATAAACCTAATGAATTCGTACGAGTCCTTTGAACATCGTAGGACAAGTTAGGACATCTTACAACTCTTTATGCAACATTAGCAACTCGATAATAACGTTAGCATATTGTAGGACGCTATAAAGCTCCTAAGTACACCTTACAATACCGTACATAAACTTAAAACTCCATAATAAACCTAATGAATTCGTACGTGTCCTTTGAACATCGTACGACAAGTTAGGACATCTTATGACTCTTTATGCCATATTAGGACCTTGAAAAGCACGTTAGTATAATGTAAGACGCCTTACAACACCTAACAACATCTTACAACACCGTACGAAACCTCAAAACTCCATAATAAACCTAATGAATTCGTACGAGTCCTTTGAACATCGTACGAAAAGTTTGGACATCTTACGACTCTTTATGCAACATTAGCAACTCGATAATAACGTTAGTATAATGTAGGACGCTATAAAGCTCCTAAGTACACCTTACAATACCGTACGTAAACTTAAAACTCCATAATAAACCTAATGAATTCGTACGTGTCCTTTGAACATCGTACGACAAGTAAGGACATCTTATGACTCTTTATGCTATGTTAGCACTTTGAAAAGCACATTAGTATAATGTAAGACGTTTTACAACACCTAACAACATCTTACAACACCGTACGAATCATTAAAACTCCATAATAAACCTAATGAATTCGTACGAGTCCTTTGAACATCGTACGACAAGTTAGGACATCTTACGACTCTTTATGCAACATTAGCAACTCGGTAATAACGTTAGCATATTGTAGGACGCTATAAAGCTCCTAAGTACACCTTACAATACCGTACGTAAACTTAAAACTCCATAATAAACCTAATGAATTCGTACGTGTCCTTTGAACATCGTACGACAAGTAAGGACATCTTATGACTCTTTATGCTATGTTAGCACCTTGAAAAGCACATTAGTATAATGTAAGACGTTTTACAACACCTAACAACTTCTTACAACACCGTACGAATCATTAAAACTCCATAATAAACCTAATGAATTCGTACGAGTCCTTTGAACATCGTACGACAAGTTAAGACATCTTACGACTCTTTATGCCACATTAGCAACGTGAAAAGAACGTTAGTATAATGTAGAACGCCATACGTCTCTACAGTACACCTTAAAATACCGTGCGTTAACTTAAAGCTCCATAATAAACCTAATGAATTCGTAAGAGTCCTTTGAACATCGTACGACAAGTAAGGACATCTTATGACTCTTTATGCTATGTTAGCACCTTGAAAAGCACGTTAGTATAATGTAAGACGTTTTACAACACCTAACAACATCTTACAACACCGTACGAATCATTAAAACTCCATAATAAACCTAATGAATTCGTACGTGTCCTTTGAACATCGTACAACAAGTAAGGACATCTTATGACTCTTTATGCTATGTTAGCACCTTGAAAAGCACATTAGTATAATGTAAGACGTTTTACAACACCTAACAACATCTTACAACACCTTACGAATCATTAAAACTCCATAATAAACCTAATGAATTCGTACGAGTCCATTGAACATCGTACGACAAGTTAGGACATCTTACGACTCTTTATACAACATTAGCAACTCGATAATAACGTTAGTATAATGTAGGACGCTATAAAGCTCCTAAGTACACCTTACAATACCGTACGTAAACTTAAAACTCCATAATAAACCTAATGAATTCGTACGTGTCCTTTGAACATCGTACGACAAGTAAGGACATCTTATGACTCTTTATGCTATGTTAGCACCTTGAAAAGCACGTTAGTATAATGTAAGACGTTTTACAACACCTAACAACATCTTACAACACCGTACGAATCATTAAAACTCCATAATAAACCTAATGAATTCGTACGAGTCCTTTGAACATCGTACGACAAGTTAGGACATCTTACGACTCTTTATGCAACATTAGCAACTCGATAATAACGCTAGCATATTGTAGGACGCTATAAAGCTCCTAAGTACACCTTACTATACCGTACGTAAACTTAAAACTCCATAATAAACCTAATGAATTCGTACGTGTCCTTTGAACATCGTACGACAAGTAAGGACATCTTATGACTCTTTATGCTATGTTAGCACCTTGAAAAGCACGTTAGTATAATGTAAGACGTTTTACAACACCTAACAACATCTTACAACACCGTACGAATCATTAAAACTCCATAATAAACCTAATGAATTCGTACGAGTCCTTTGAACATCGTATGACAAGTTAAGACATCTTACGACTCTTTATGCCACATTAGCAACGTGAAAAGAACGTTAGTATAATGTAGAACGCCATACGTCTCCTAAGTACACCTTAAAATACCGTGCGTTAACTTAAAGCTCCATAATAAACCTAATGAATTCGTAAGAGTCCTTTGAACATCGTACGACAAGTAAGTGTTGGAATCGGTATGCCCAAGAGACATATTAAATTGATGTGGCTAGTACGTTATGATCCAAGTCGGGTCATACCCAATGACAAGCTAGACAAACACCGGGATATTTATTTTATGACATGATCTAAAATAAATATCAACACTTAGAATATTTAGAAATTGGGTTTCTAGATATTTGCACTTGTGTTAAAAATAAATTATATGGATGATTTATATTATGAGAGAAAGAATCTTCTACAATGTTATTTAAAGTTGTTTAAATAACATTTAGGAGATATGTTTTGCTACACCTTGTTAAATAAATAAAGAGAGAAAGATATTAAACAAAAAAAAAAAAAAAAAATATTAATTTAAAGGTGGGACCCACTAGGGCCGCCCCCTTCCCACTCTTTGTCTCTCTTTTTGGTTTTGATACTTTCAAGGGCATGCAAGGATAGTGTGTCTTACACACCACCTTATGTCTTAAGGAAGACATAATCCTTTCAAAAAAAAACAACACACACAAAATGTAAGAACAAGTTGGTTGCTCTTTTCTCTCTAGTTTTTTTTTCTTCATATTTTCGGCCATGGTAAAAGCCAAGAAGGAAGAAGGAATTTTCAAGTGTTAAAATCCTAGCAAAATGGTGTTTGTTGGAGGCTTGAGGGTATACAAGCTTGAGGTCTTCTCATTTGAAGATTTCCATTCAAGAATATCATCTTCTTCATCTCTTCTTCATCTTGAAAGGTAGTATTCTAAACACCCTATGGTTGTGTTTGATAGTATGTATTTCGTATATGGATCCGGACTTTGGGTTTTGCATGTTAAACGGGTTTAACAATCAACATATTAACAAGATTTTAAACTAATAATCCGCTGCGTTTTTCTATAAATTGGTTTATATGAACTTTGATAATCTTGTTAAAACCCAACAATGGCATCAAGAGCCGCTTATACGAATACATGCTTCATTAGATCCAAAATTTTCGAGTTTCATGGTGTGTTTTCACCATATGGCCGAAACTTTTGGGCTTTGGTTCCCTTGGATTTTCAAGATAATACTCACATGCATATGATTATCTTGAAAGTTTAAAGTCATTAAAATGGTTAGTTGCTTTGTTTGGACAAAACCCGAAATTTTCGGTTTTATATATATTAGGCCGAAAATTTCATGGGTTCAAAGGGAACCATTTTAATCTTATGTTATTACATATTTGGATATGTTTTTGACTAGTTCATAACCTAGCCATAGACCTTGTGCATGTATGATTTTGTGTTGTGGTTTGAAATATTCAAGTGGTTGTAATATTAGTTAACATTTTATTTGGGTTTGTAATATATTTATTTATTTCATTGATTTGTAATAATAAATAGATTAGGTGTAATTCCATTACTAGAAAAATGTATTAGGATATATTTTGTAATTGGAAGATGCATTTGGACTTGATTTTGGCTTTGGGCCTTAAAGGGCTTAATAGCCCAATAAGGGATTCTAACCCAATGACCCAAACCCAAGATTTATAAGCCCAAATGGGGCTGATTTGAAGGCCCAAAAGGAAGCCCAAATAAATGAAGAAACACAACACAAAAGATGGATACTTGAAGCATTCGGATGCGGGATCAAGTGGGAGTTCATCATTTCATGCCTTGTGTCATGTTGTCCCTTAAGAAAGACCTTTTTGGCACACTTGTTTCGGTTAGCAAGTGTAGCTAAAATTAGTTGGCTATGGTTATGGACTCATTATGGACTCATATATGGTTGTTTATGCATGTTTGGTTGTTATGATATTGTTTGTTATGATATTAGGATATTGATAACTAACAACTATAACCGACAAAACTTGCATCTTTTTGATTCCTTAGAAATCATTAAGTAATAAAATTAATTTTATCAAAAGGTTAATGATTTCATAATAAAATGGGTTTATTAAAAGGAATTTTGAAATTTGGTTTTCAACTAAGTACCATACATTTGAATGCATGCAAATGAAAGGTACACACTTTGTTTTCTCATCTAGAATTTAGAAAACAACAAAAATCCCTTTTGAATTTTTTGGAGGAACAAGTTTAACACCATCCTTTTATACAACACTCGAAACACTTGGGAACTCTATGTGGGATAAAGGTCACCTAACCACATTTAGAAAACTTGTGAGTTTGAGGTGGGTTTACAATATTTGTGGGATAAAGGTCACCTAACCACTTGTATGTGTAAACTCACATGTATGTATAAGTAGGACGACTTGAAATTGGAAACCATGTGAATAGGGTCACCGAAGCATGGCGTTCAATGGTGTTGATGGGATTAAACATGCCAACTAAACATAAGATGTTTAACCGATCCCATAAAGCTAGAAGTTGCAAAGGGTTGCAATTGCCAAACGTTGACTACCTTGTTAATTCAAATAATAGGATAAAGGTCACCTAACTACTATTTGAATGTAACGTTGGATTCTAGATTTTAATCATTAATTGTCCAAGAGACACAAAAGGGTATTAAAGATTAAAATGTATTAATGATATTGAAAATACTAAATGTGAACTTTGTTAAACTATGTTGATGGCCGCAATCAACAATCCACCTAATGCAATTATCCCACCCGTGTATAACCTATCACTAAGAACCATACATTGACAAGGATCGTCTCAATTACAAAATTTCATGGATTGGTATTGAAGCTTGAGAATTGTTCTCAAGCAAGAAAAGAAATCCTACATTTTAGACGATCCTATTCCCGATGAACCTAGTATTGACGATGAAGATGCCTATAACGAATGGGTAAAAAGGCTTTACCGGTTCTCATGATCAATAACGATGGTAGCAAAAGAGGCATCACCCGGAACCTAAGGCAAAGGTTGCAAAAGGTAAGGGTCAAGTCAAGGGTAAGTTCAAGGGAAAGGCGAAAGCGGAACCACCCAAACCCAAGGAGAAGAAGCTAAAGGTTAGCTCGGAAGATCCGTGCTTTGGTTGTGGTGAGATAGGACATTGGAAGAGGAATTGTCCAACCTATCTCAAGGAGTTGAAAGCTAAGAGGGATGCGGAGCAAACCTCGGGTACAACTTTCATGATCCATATTGATCTTAATATTATTTCTTCTAACACATGGGTATTGGATACCGGATGTGGAACTCACATTTGCAAATTGTTGCAGGGATTCAAAAGAAATAAGCTTTACAAGAAAGGAGATACAAGTCTCTACTTGGGCGACGGAGCAAAAGTTGTAGTCGAAGCCCTAGGAGACTATGTTTTAAAACCTCCAAGTGTTTTGGAAGTAATTTTAAACAATATTTTGTATGCTCCTAGTTTGACTAGGAACATTATCTCCGTTTCTCGTTTAAGACAATTTGGTTATGATTTTAAGTTTATTGACAATGGTATTTGTGTTTTCATGAATGATGTCTTTTATTTTAAAGCAATGTCGTCTAATGACATTTATGAATTAGTTCATGACAACACATCCTTTGATAACTCGTTGTACCTATCTAGCACCAAGAAACTCAAAGTGGATTTGAGTAAGACCTATCTTTGGCATTGTCGTCTTGGTCACATAAACAAGGGTCGCATTCATATACTTCAAAAGAATGGTCTTTTGAAAACAAATGAAGGTGATTCATTTGACAAATGTGAATCTTGTTTATTGGGAAAAATGACCAAGAAGCCCTTTAGTGGAACTAATGAAAGGGCGAAAGATTTATTAGGTATCATACATACGGATGTATGTGGTCCTTTTAAGACAATGACAAGGAATGGTGAAAGATACTTCATTACCTTTATCGATGATTAGTCGTTATGGGTATGTGTACTTGTTAAGACACCAAGATGAAGCTTTTGAAATGTTCAAAGTCTTCCAAGATGAAGTTCAAAATCAACTCAAAAGGACCATTAAAGTACTTCGTTCGGATAGAGGAGGTGAATACCTTAATGATGCCTTTCAAGATCATCTTAGGAGTTGTGGAATAATCTCACAACTCACTCCACCTGGAACACCGCAACATAATGGTGTGTCCGAAAGGAAGAATCGAACTTTATTGGATATGGTTCGATCTATGATGGCTAGAAGCACATTACCTCTATCATTTTGGGGTTTCGCATTGCTCTCTACAGCCCATATTTTAAATATGGACCGGACCAAGAAAGTGGAGAAGACACCTTTTGAAATATGCAATGGAAGAGTTCCATCATTATCATATTTAAAGGTATGGGGTTGTGAGGCTTATGTCAAGAACAACACCCAAAACAAATTGGAAAGCCGATCCACTAAGTGTATCTTTATAGGATATCCCAAAGACTCTATGGGATATTATTTCTACAACATAACCGAGCAAAATGTGTTTATTGCTCTAAAGGCTGAGTTCTTGGAAACTAAGTTCCTTACGGAAGGAACTAGTAGAACGGTGAAACTTGATGAGGATCGAGATCCACAAGCCGATACACGTTTGGTTGAATCTAGCATTCAACAAGAGGTTGTTGAAGATGATCAAATGGATGATCAAGACACACATAACGTTCATAGATCTGGTAGGAATAGTAATCCACCCGAAAGATATGGATTTTTCATGAATGGATGCTATGTGGTAGATTCCGATGAACCTATCACTTACCAAGATGCAATAGCACAATCCGATTGTGACAAATGGCTTGAAGCCATGAACGTTGAGATACAATCCATGCATGACAACCAAGTATGGGACTTGGTTGAACCATCGCTTAACTCCAAACCGGTTGGAAGTAAGTGGGTTTTCAAGAAGAAAAACCGATATGCATGGAAACTTGGATACTTACAAAGTAAGGCTTGTAGCACTCAAAATCAAGGGGTTGATTATGATGAGACTTTCTCACCCGTGGCAATGCTAAAGTCGATTAGGATATTATTTGCCATAGCCACATATTATGACTATGAGATTTGGCAAATGGATGTCAAAACCGCTTTCCTAAATGGACATCTTGAAGAAGATGTCTATATGATTCAGCCCGAAGGTTTTGCCAATCCACAATATACTAATAAAGTATGCAAGTTAAAGAGATCAATCTATGGATTGAAACAAGCATCTAGAAGTTGGAATCACCGTTTTGATGAAGAGATTAAAACCTTTGAATTCATCAAGAACGCTGATGAGGCTTGTGTGTATAAGAAAGCTAGTGGGAGCATCATCACCGTTGTATGTCGATGACATACAACTATAAGGAAATGACATTCCAACCATGCAAAGTGTTAAAACTTGGCTTGGAAGTCGTTTTTCAATCAAGGATCTTGGTGAAGCCGCCTATATTTTGGGAATAAAGATCTATAGGGATAGATCAAGGCGATTGATAGGTTTAAATCAAAGTGCATACATTGATAAGATCTTGAAAAGGTTCAAGATGGAAAACCCTAAGAAAGGTTTGGTACCTATTCCAAGAGGAACGATATTGAGTACATCTCAATGTCCAAGCTCAAAGGATGAGCAAGAAAGAATGAAAGGAGTCCCATATGCGTCAGCTATAGGATCCATCATGTATGCAATGATATGCACCACACCGGACGTGTCATGCGCTTGGAGCATGACAAGTAGATACCAACAAAATCCGGGTAGTAGCCATTGGATGGCGGTTAAAAGTATATTGAAATATCTTAGAAGGACTAAAGATATGTTTCTAATATACGGTTCTTGTGAGGAAGAACTCGTTGTAAAAGGTTACACGAATGCGAGTTTCCAAACTGATCGAGATGATTCTCGATCACAATCGGGATACATTTTCATTATGAATGATGGGGCAGTCTCTTGGAAGAGCTCAAAACAAGATGTGGTGGCCTTATCCACCACAAAATCGGAATACATAGCCGCCTCATTGCCGACCTAGGGGTGGTCCGTACCATTCAGGACCCCCTAGAGATCTTTTGTGATAACGAGAGTGCGATTGCTCAAATCTAGGAACCTCATACACATCAAAAGACAAGGCACATTGAGCGGAGATTCAACTACATAAGGGATGAAGTTGAAAAGGGAAAAATATGTATCCGTAAAGTTCACACTGATCAAAATATTGCGGATCCACTCACGAAGCTCCTTGAAAGGCCAAAACATGAGACTCATGCTTGTGCCTTAGGACTTCGATATTCTAGTGATTGGATTTGATCTATTTTGTATTTGGATATCGGAACAATTGTTATTATGACTCATTCATATGATTATGGTTTATGATTATGACATTTGAGTTGTGTTCCTTTTAGCATGTTTAAATCCATGAATAAGTTAATTATTCTAAATGTTCGTAGTCGATTGTATTTGTGGGAACAAATATGAAAGTAAGACTATTATGAACTTGGAATTGGTGGATATTCATAAGGCATGAATATAGAGCAAAGGAGTTGCTGCCATGGTTCATAAATATTTATGGGATATAAATATTGGACTGACCCGCTCTCAAATATTACTACATGGAGTCTTTGTGACTGATCACAAGTAAAATTTGAGTAAAGGAGAATATCATAGTATCCTCTGACCTGAGATACATATTGGGTCTTGATATTCACTGAGTCTTATACTTTGACTTAATTCTTTGTTGCTCTGAAACATGACAACACATAAGACTAAGCTCAGGTATAATTCTAAGTGGATGTGAGAGACGTATGTAATCAAGATGGAATTTGTCCCTCTTATACGTTGAGAGTGAGATGTCTAAGGCCTGTAAAGTTAAATCAACAGAGAATGATCACTCCGTGTCTCTGGATTTGACATGACATCTGTGACAAAAGGATAGATGATTAATTCACCTAAATCATTTCAAGCAAGGGACTTGAAGGAGATGATGTTATTGAATGGCACTTAGTCATACGTATTAGGGGTAGCAAACCGTTGTTAGGCGGTATTTGCTGCTTGCATCAATCTTCTATGTAACTTGTGCAAGTGGGAGATTGTTGGAATCGGTATGCCCAAGAGACATATTAAATTGATGTGGCTAGTACGTTATGATCCAAGTCGGGTCATACCCAATGACAAGCTAGACAAACACCGGGATATTTATTTTATGACATGATCTAAAATAAATATGAACACTTAGAATATTTAGAAATTGGGTTTCTAGATATTTGCACTTGTGTTAAAAATAAATTATATGGATGATTTATATTATGAGAGAAAGAATCTTCTACAATGTTATTTAAAGTTGTTTAAATAACATTTAGGAGATATGTTTTGCTACACCTTGTTAAATAAATAAAGAGAGAAAGATATTAAACAAAAAAAAAAAAAAAAAAAATATTAATTTAAAGGTGGGACCCACTAGGGCCGCCCCCTTCCCACTCTTTGTCTCTCTTTTTGGTTTTGATACTTTCAAGGGCATGCAAGGATAGTGTGTCTTACACACCACCTTATGTCTTAAGGAAGACATAATCCTTTCAAAAAAAACAACACACACAAAATGTAAGAACAAGTTGGTTGCTCTTTTCTCTCTAGTTTTTTTTCTTCATATTTTCGGCCATGGTAAAAGCCAAGAAGGAAGAAGGAATTTTCAAGTGTTAAAATCCTAGCAAAATGGTGTTTGTTGGAGGCTTGAGGGTATACAAGCTTGAGGTCTTCTCATTTGAAGATTTCCATTCAAGAATATCATCTTCTTCATCTCTTCTTCATCTTGAAAGGTAGTATTCTAAACACCCTATGGTTGTGTTTGATAGTATGTATTTCGTATATGGATCCGGACTTTGGGTTTTGCATGTTAAACGGGTTTAACAATCAACATATTAACAAGATTTTAAACTAATAATCCGCTGCGTTTTTCTATAAATTGGTTTATATGAACTTTGATAATCTTGTTAAAACCCAACAGTAAGGACATCTTATGACTCTTTATGCTATGTTAGCACCTTGAAAAGCACGTTAGTATAATGTAAGACGTTTTACAACACCTAACAACATCTTACAACACTGTACGAATCATTAAAACTCCATAAAAAACCTAATGAATTCGTACGAGTCCTTTGAACATCGTACGACAAGTTAGGACATCTTACGACTCTTTATGCAACATTAGCAACTCGATAATAACGTTAGCATATTGTAGGACGCTATAAAGCGCCTAAGTACACCTTACAATACCGTACGTAAACTTAAAACTCCATAATAAACCTAATGAATTCGTACGTGTCCTTTGAACATCGTACAATAAGTAAGGACATCTTATGACTCTTTATGCTATGTTAGCACCTTGAAAAGCACATTAGTATAATGTAAGACGTTTTATAACACCTAACAACATCTTACAACACCGTACGAATCATTAAAACTCCATAATAAACCTAATGAATTCGTACGAGTCCATTGAACATCGTACGACAAGTTAAGACATCTTACGACTCTTTATGCAACATTAGCAACTCGGTAATAACGTTAGCATATTGTAGGACGCTATAAGCTCCTAAGTACACCTTACAATACCGTACGAAAACTTAAAACTCCATAATAAACCTTATGAATTCTTACGTGTCCTTTGAACATCGTACGACAAGTAAGGACATCTTATGACTCTTTATGCCATATTAGGACCTTGAAAAGCACGTTAGTATAATGTAAGACGTTTTACAACACCTAACAACATCTTACAACACCGTACGAAACCTCAAAACTCCATAATAAACCTAATGAATTCGTACGAGTCCTTTGAACATCGTACGAATAGTTTGGACATCTTACGACTCTTTATGCAACATTAGCAACTCGATAATAACGTTAGTATAATGTAGGACGCTATAAAGCTCCTAAGTACACCTTACAATACCGTACGTAAACTTAAAACTCCATAATAAACCTAATGAATTCGTACGTGTCCTTTGAACATCGTACGACAAGTAAGGACATCTTATGACTCTTTATGCTATGTTAGCACTTTGAAAAGCACATTAGTATAATGTAAGACGTTTTACAACACCTAACAACATCTTACAACACCGTACGAATCATTAAAACTCCATAATAAACCTAATGAATTCGTACGAGTCCTTTGAACATCGTACGACAAG
Source organism: Tagetes erecta (assembly GCA_030867185.1). NCBI lineage: Eukaryota > Viridiplantae > Streptophyta > Magnoliopsida > Asterales > Asteraceae > Tagetes > Tagetes erecta. Next base: position 60,908,343 of record CM061490.1, on the reverse strand, counting down.
TTAAGACATCTTACGACTCTTTATGCCACATTAGCAACTCGGTAATAACGTTAGCATATTGTAGGACGCTATAAAGCTCCTAAGTACACCTTACAATACCGTACGTAAACTTAAAACTCCATAATAAACCTAATGAATTCGTACGTGTCCTTTGAACATCGTACGACAAGTAAGGACATCTTATGACTCTTTATGCTATGTTAGCACCTTGAAAAGCACATTAGTATAATGTAAGACGTTTTACAACACCTAACAACTTCTTACAACACCGTACGAATCATTAAAACTCCATAATAAACCTAATGAATTCGTACGAGTCCTTTGAACATCGTACGACAAGTTAGGACATCTTACGACTCTTTATGCAACATTAGCAACTCGGTAATAACGTTAGCATATTGTAGGACGCTATAAAGCTCCTAAGTACACCTTACAATACCGTACGTAAACTTAAAACTCCATAATAAACCTAATGAATTCGTACGTGTCCTTTGAACATCGTACGACAAGTAAGGACATCTTATGACTCTTTATGCTATGTTAGCACCTTGAAAAGCACATTAGTATAATGTAAGACGTTTTACAACACCTAACAACTTCTTACAACACCGTACGAATCATTAAAACTCCATAATAAACCTAATGAATTCGTACGAGTCCTTTGAACATCGTACGACAAGTTAAGACATCTTACGACTCTTTATGCCACATTAGCAACGTGAAAAGAACGTTAGTATAATGTAGAACGCCATACGTCTCTACAGTACACCTTAAAATACCGTGCGTTAACTTAAAGCTCCATAATAAACCTAATGAATTCGTAAGAGTCCTTTGAACATCGTACGACAAGTAAGGACATCTTATGACTCTTTATGCTATGTTAGCACCTTGAAAAGCACGTTAGTATAATGTAAGACGTTTTACAACACCTAACAACATCTTACAACACCGTACGAATCATTAAAACTCCATAATAAACCTAATGAATTCGTACGAGTCCTTTGAACATCGTAGGACAAGTTAGGACATCTTACAACTCTTTATGCAACATTAGCAACTCGATAATAACGTTAGCATATTGTAGGACGCTATAAAGCTCCTAAGTACACCTTACAATACCGTACATAAACTTAAAACTCCATAATAAACCTAATGAATTCTTACGTGTCCTTTGAACATCGTACGACAAGTTAGGACATCTTATGACTCTTTATGCCATATTAGGACCTTGAAAAGCACGTTAGTATAATGTAAGACGCCTTACAACACCTAACAACATCTTACAACACCGTACGAAACCTCAAAACTCCATAATAAACCTAATGAATTCGTACGAGTCCTTTGAACATCGTACGAATAGTTTGGACATCTTACGACTCTTTATGCAACATTAGCAACTCGATAATAACGTTAGTATAATGTAGGACGCTATAAAGCTCCTAAGTACACCTTACAATACCGTACGAAAACTTAAAACTCCATAATAAACCTTATGAATTCGTACGTGTCCTTTGAACATCGTACGACAAGTAAGGACATCTTATGACTCTTTATGCTATGTTAGCATCTTGAAAAGCACATTAGTATAATGTAAGACGTTTTACAACACCTAACAACATCTTACAACACCGTACGAATCATTAAAACTCCATAATAAACCTAATGAATTCGTACGAGTCCATTGAACATCGTACGACAAGTTAGGACATCTTACGACTCTTTATACAACATTAGCAACTCGATAATAACGTTAGTATAATGTAGGACGCAATAAAGCTCCTAAGTACACCTTACAATACCGTACGTAAACTTAAAACTCCATAATAAACCTAATGAATTTGTACGTGTCCTTTGAACATCGTACGACAAGTTAGGACATCTTATGACTCTTTATGCCATTAGCACCTTGAAAAGCACATTAGTATAATGTAAGACGTTTTACAACACCTAACAACTTCTTACAACACCGTACGAATCATTAAAACTCCATAATAAACCTAATGAATTCGTACGAGTCCTTTGAACATCGTACGACAAGTTAAGACATCTTACGACTCTTTATGCCACATTAGCAACGTGAAAAGAACGTTAGTATAATGTAGAACGCCATACGTCTCTACAGTACACCTTAAAATACCGTGCGTTAACTTAAAGCTCCATAATAAACCTAATGAATTCGTAAGAGTCCTTTGAACATCGTACGACAAGTAAGGACATCTTATGACTCTTTATGCTATGTTAGCACCTTGAAAAGCACGTTAGTATAATGTAAGACGTTTTACAACACCTAACAACATCTTACAACACCGTACGAATCATTAAAACTCCATAATAAACCTAATGAATTCGTACGAGTCCTTTGAACATCGTAGGACAAGTTAGGACATCTTACAACTCTTTATGCAACATTAGCAACTCGATAATAACGTTAGCATATTGTAGGACGCTATAAAGCTCCTAAGTACACCTTACAATACCGTACATAAACTTAAAACTCCATAATAAACCTAATGAATTCGTACGTGTCCTTTGAACATCGTACGACAAGTTAGGACATCTTATGACTCTTTATGCCATATTAGGACCTTGAAAAGCACGTTAGTATAATGTAAGACGCCTTACAACACCTAACAACATCTTACAACACCGTACGAAACCTCAAAACTCCATAATAAACCTAATGAATTCGTACGAGTCCTTTGAACATCGTACGAAAAGTTTGGACATCTTACGACTCTTTATGGAACATTAGCAACTCGATAATAACGTTAGTATAATGTAGGACGCTATAAAGCTCCTAAGTACACCTTACAATACCGTACGTAAACTTAAAACTCCATAATAAACCTAATGAATTCGTACGTGTCCTTTGAACATCGTACGACAAGTAAGGACATCTTATGACTCTTTATGCTATGTTAGCACTTTGAAAAGCACATTAGTATAATGTAAGACGTTTTACAACACCTAACAACATCTTACAACACCGTACGAATCATTAAAACTCCATAATAAACCTAATGAATTCGTACGAGTCCTTTGAACATCGTACGACAAGTTAGGACATCTTACGACTCTTTATGCAACATTAGCAACTCGGTAATAACGTTAGCATATTGTAGGACGCTATAAAGCTCCTAAGTACACCTTACAATACCGTACGTAAACTTAAAACTCCATAATAAACCTAATGAATTCGTACGTGTCCTTTGAACATCGTACGACAAGTAAGGACATCTTATGACTCTTTATGCTATGTTAGCACCTTGAAAAGCACATTAGTATAATGTAAGACGTTTTACAACACCTAACAACTTCTTACAACACCGTACGAATCATTAAAACTCCATAATAAACCTAATGAATTCGTACGAGTCCTTTGAACATCGTACGACAAGTTAAGACATCTTACGACTCTTTATGCCACATTAGCAACGTGAAAAGAACGTTAGTATAATGTAGAACGCCATACGTCTCTACAGTACACCTTAAAATACCGTGCGTTAACTTAAAGCTCCATAATAAACCTAATGAATTCGTAAGAGTCCTTTGAACATCGTACGACAAGTAAGGACATCTTATGACTCTTTATGCTATGTTAGCACCTTGAAAAGCACGTTAGTATAATGTAAGACGTTTTACAACACCTAACAACATCTTACAACACCGTACGAATCATTAAAACTCCATAATAAACCTAATGAATTCGTACGAGTCCTTTGAACATCGTAGGACAAGTTAGGACATCTTACAACTCTTTATGCAACATTAGCAACTCGATAATAACGTTAGCATATTGTAGGACGCTATAAAGCTCCTAAGTACACCTTACAATACCGTACATAAACTTAAAACTCCATAATAAACCTAATGAATTCTTACGTGTCCTTTGAACATCGTACGACAAGTTAGGACATCTTATGACTCTTTATGCCATATTAGGACCTTGAAAAGCACGTTAGTATAATGTAAGACGCCTTACAACACCTAACAACATCTTACAACACCGTACGAAACCTCAAAACTCCATAATAAACCTAATGAATTCGTACGAGTCCTTTGAACATCGTACGAATAGTTTGGACATCTTACGACTCTTTATGCAACATTAGCAACTCGATAATAACGTTAGTATAATGTAGGACGCTATAAAGCTCCTAAGTACACCTTACAATACCGTACGTAAACTTAAAACTCCATAATAAACCTAATGAATTCGTACGTGTCCTTTGAACATCGTACGACAAGTAAGGACATCTTATGACTCTTTATGCTATGTTAGCACTTTGAAAAGCACATTAGTATAATGTAAGACGTTTTACAACACCTAACAACATCTTACAACACCGTACGAATCATTAAAACTCCATAATAAACCTAATGAATTCGTACGAGTCCTTTGAACATCGTACGACAAGTTAAGACATCTTACGACTCTTTATGCCACATTAGCAACTCGGTAATAACGTTAGCATATTGTAGGACGCTATAAAGCTCCTAAGTACACCTTACAATACCGTACGTAAACTTAAAACTCCATAATAAACCTAATGAATTCGTATGTGTCCTTTGAACATCGTACGACAAGTAAGGACATCTTATGACTCTTTATGCTATGTTAGCACCTTGAAAAGCACATTAGTATAATGTAAGACGTTTTACAACACCTAACAACTTCTTACAACACCGTACGAATCATTAAAACTCCATAATAAACCTAATGAATTCGTACGAGTCCTTTGAACATCGTACGACAAGTTAGGACATCTTACGACTCTTTATGCCACATTAGCAACGTGAAAAGAACGTTAGTATAATGTAGAACGCCATACGTCTCTACAGTACACCTTAAAATACCGTGCGTTAACTTAAAGCTCCATAATAAACCTAATGAATTCGTAAGAGTCCTTTGAACATCGTACGACAAGTAAGGACATCTTATGACTCTTTATGCTATGTTAGCACCTTGAAAAGCACGTTAGTATAATGTAAGACGTTTTACAACACCTAACAACATCTTACAACACCGTACGAATCATTAAAACTCCATAATAAACCTAATGAATTCGTACGAGTCCTTTGAACATCGTAGGACAAGTTAGGACATCTTACAACTCTTTATGCAACATTAGCAACTCGATAATAACGTTAGCATATTGTAGGACGCTATAAAGCTCCTAAGTACACCTTACAATACCGTACATAAACTTAAAACTCCATAATAAACCTAATGAATTCTTACGTGTCCTTTGAACATCGTACGACAAGTTAGGACATCTTATGACTCTTTATGCCATATTAGGACCTTGAAAAGCACGTTAGTATAATGTAAGACGCCTTACAACACCTAACAACATCTTACAACACCGTACGAAACCTCAAAACTCCATAATAAACCTAATGAATTCGTACGAGTCCTTTGAACATCGTACGAATAGTTTGGACATCTTACGACTCTTTATGCAACATTAGCAACTCGATAATAACGTTAGTATAATGTAGGACGCTATAAAGCTCCTAAGTACACCTTACAATACCGTACGTAAACTTAAAACTCCATAATAAACCTAATGAATTCGTACGTGTCCTTTGAACATCGTACGACAAGTAAGGACATCTTATGACTCTTTATGCTATGTTAGCACTTTGAAAAGCACATTAGTATAATGTAAGACGTTTTACAACACCTAACAACATCTTACAACACCGTACGAATCATTAAAACTCCATAATAAACCTAATGAATTCGTACGAGTCCTTTGAACATCGTACGACAAGTTAAGACATCTTACGACTCTTTATGCCACATTAGCAACTCGGTAATAACGTTAGCATATTGTAGGACGCTATAAAGCTCCTAAGTACACCTTACAATACCGTACGTAAACTTAAAACTCCATAATAAACCTAATGAATTCGTATGTGTCCTTTGAACATCGTACGACAAGTAAGGACATCTTATGACTCTTTATGCTATGTTAGCACCTTGAAAAGCACATTAGTATAATGTAAGACGTTTTACAACACCTAACAACTTCTTACAACACCGTACGAATCATTAAAACTCCATAATAAACCTAATGAATTCGTACGAGTCCTTTGAACATCGTACGACAAGTTAAGACATCTTACGACTCTTTATGCCACATTAGCAACGTGAAAAGAACGTTAGTATAATGTAGAACGCCATACGTCTCTACAGTACACCTTAAAATACCGTGCGTTAACTTAAAGCTCCATAATAAACCTAATGAATTCGTAAGAGTCCTTTGAACATCGTACGACAAGTAAGGACATCTTATGACTCTTTATGCTATGTTAGCACCTTGAAAAGCACGTTAGTATAATGTAAGACGTTTTACAACACCTAACAACATCTTACAACACCGTACGAATCATTAAAACTCCATAATAAACCTAATGAATTCGTACGAGTCCTTTGAACATCGTAGGACAAGTTAGGACATCTTACAACTCTTTATGCAACATTAGCAACTCGATAATAACGTTAGCATATTGTAGGACGCTATAAAGCTCCTAAGTACACCTTACAATACCGTACATAAACTTAAAACTCCATAATAAACCTAATGAATTCGTACGTGTCCTTTGAACATCGTACGACAAGTTAGGACATCTTATGACTCTTTATGCCATATTAGGACCTTGAAAAGCATGTTAGTATAATGTAAGACGCCTTACAACACCTAACAACATCTTACAACACCGTACGAAACCTCAAAACTCCATAATAAACCTAATGAATTCGTACGAGTCCTTTGAACATCGTACGAATAGTTTGGACATCTTACGACTCTTTATGCAACATTAGCAACTCGATAATAACGTTAGTATAATGTAGGACGCTATAAAGCTCCTAAGTACACCTTACAATACCGTACGTAAACTTAAAACTCCATAATAAACCTAATGAATTCGTACGTGTCCTTTGAACATCGTACGACAAGTAAGGACATCTTATGACTCTTTATGCTATGTTAGCACTTTGAAAAGCACATTAGTATAATGTAAGACGTTTTACAACACCTAACAACATCTTACAACACCGTACGAATCATTAAAACTCCATAATAAACCTAATGGATTCGTACGAGTCCTTTGAACATCGTACGACAAGTTAAGACATCTTACGACTCTTTATGCCACATTAGCAACTCGGTAATAACGTTAGCATATTGTAGGACGCTATAAAGCTCCTAAGTACACCTTACAATACCGTACGTAAACTTAAAACTCCATAATAAACCTAATGAATTCGTACGTGTCCTTTGAACATCGTACGACAAGTAAGGACATCTTATGACTCTTTATGCTATGTTAGCACCTTGAAAAGCACATTAGTATAATGTAAGACGTTTTACAACACCTAACAACTTCTTACAACACCGTACGAATCATTAAAACTCCATAATAAACCTAATGAATTCGTACGAGTCCTTTGAACATCGTACGACAAGTTAAGACATCTTACGACTCTTTATGCCACATTAGCAACGTGAAAAGAACGTTAGTATAATGTAGAACGCCATACGTCTCTACAGTACACCTTAAAATACCGTGCGTTAACTTAAAGCTCCATAATAAACCTAATGAATTCGTAAGAGTCCTTTGAACATCGTACGACAAGTAAGGACATCTTATGACTCTTTATGCTATGTTAGCACCTTGAAAAGCACGTTAGTATAATGTAAGACGTTTTACAACACCTAACAACATCTTACAACACCGTACGAATCATTAAAACTCCATAATAAACCTAATGAATTCGTACGAGTCCTTTGAACATCGTAGGACAAGTTAGGACATCTTACAACTCTTTATGCAACATTAGCAACTCGATAATAACGTTAGCATATTGTAGGACGCTATAAAGCTCCTAAGTACACCTTACAATACCGTACATAAACTTAAAACTCCATAATAAACCTAATGAATTCTTACGTGTCCTTTGAACATCGTACGACAAGTTAGGACATCTTATGACTCTTTATGCCATATTAGGACCTTGAAAAGCACGTTAGTATAATGTAAGACGCCTTACAACACCTAACAACATCTTACAACACCGTACGAAACCTCAAAACTCCATAATAAACCTAATGAATTCGTACGAGTCCTTTGAACATCGTACGAATAGTTTGGACATCTTACGACTCTTTATGCAACATTAGCAACTCGATAATAACGTTAGTATAATGTAGGACGCTATAAAGCTCCTAAGTACACCTTACAATACCGTACGTAAACTTAAAACTCCATAATAAACCTAATGAATTCGTACGTGTCCTTTGAACATCGTACGACAAGTAAGGACATCTTATGACTCTTTATGCTATGTTAGCACTTTGAAAAGCACATTAGTATAATGTAAGACGTTTTACAACACCTAACAACATCTTACAACACCGTACGAATCATTAAAACTCCATAATAAACCTAATGAATTCGTACGAGTCCTTTGAACATCGTACGACAAGTTAGGACATCTTACGACTCTTTATGCAACATTAGCAACTCGGTAATAACGTTAGCATATTGTAGGACGCTATAAAGCTCCTAAGTACACCTTACAATACCGTACGTAAACTTAAAACTCCATAATAAACCTAATGAATTCGTACGTGTCCTTTGAACATCGTACGACAAGTAAGGACATCTTATGACTCTTTATGCTATGTTAGCACCTTGAAAAGCACATTAGTATAATGTAAGACGTTTTACAACACCTAACAACTTCTTACAACACCGTACGAATCATTAAAACTCCATAATAAACCTAATGAATTCGTACGAGTCCTTTGAACATCGTACGACAAGTTAAGACATCTTACGACTCTTTATGCCACATTTGCAACGTGAAAAGAACGTTAGTATAATGTAGAACGCCATACGTCTCTACAGTACACCTTAAAATACCGTGCGTTAACTTAAAGCTCCATAATAAACCTAATGAATTCGTAAGAGTCCTTTGAACATCGTACGACAAGTAAGGACATCTTATGACTCTTTATGCTATGTTAGCACCTTGAAAAGCACGTTAGTATAATGTAAGACGTTTTACAACACCTAACAACATCTTACAACACCGTACGAATCATTAAAACTCCATAATAAACCTAATGAATTCGTACGAGTCCTTTGAACATCGTAGGACAAGTTAGGACATCTTACAACTCTTTATGCAACATTAGCAACTCGATAATAACGTTAGCATATTGTAGGACGCTATAAAGCTCCTAAGTACACCTTACAATACCGTACATAAACTTAAAACTCCATAATAAACCTAATGAATTCTTACGTGTCCTTTGAACATCGTACGACAAGTTAGGACATCTTATGACTCTTTATGCCATATTAGGACCTTGAAAAGCACGTTAGTATAATGTAAGACGCCTTACAACACCTAACAACATCTTACAACACCGTACGAAACCTCAAAACTCCATAATAAACCTAATGAATTCGTACGAGTCCTTTGAACATCGTACGAATAGTTTGGACATCTTACGACTCTTTATGCAACATTAGCAACTCGATAATAACGTTAGTATAATGTAGGACGCTATAAAGCTCCTAAGTACACCTTACAATACCGTACGTAAACTTAAAACTCCATAATAAACCTAATGAATTCGTACGTGTCCTTTGAACATCGTACGACAAGTAAGGACATCTTATGACTCTTTATGCTATGTTAGCACTTTGAAAAGCACATTAGTATAATGTAAGACGTTTTACAACACCTAACAACATCTTACAACACCGTACGAATCATTAAAACTCCATAATAAACCTAATGAATTCGTACGAGTCCTTTGAACATCGTACGACAAGTTAAGACATCTTACGACTCTTTATGCCACATTAGCAACTCGGTAATAACGTTAGCATATTGTAGGACGCTATAAAGCTCCTAAGTACACCTTACAATACCGTACGTAAACTTAAAACTCCATAATAAACCTAATGAATTCGTATGTGTCCTTTGAACATCGTACGACAAGTAAGGACATCTTATGACTCTTTATGCTATGTTAGCACCTTGAAAAGCACATTAGTATAATGTAAGACGTTTTACAACACCTAACAACTTCTTACAACACCGTACGAATCATTAAAACTCCATAATAAACCTAATGAATTCGTACGAGTCCTTTGAACATCGTACGACAAGTTAAGACATCTTACGACTCTTTATGCCACATTAGCAACGTGAAAAAAACGTTAGTATAATGTAGAACGCCATACGTCTCTACAGTACACCTTAAAATACCGTGCGTTAACTTAAAGCTCCATAATAAACCTAATGAATTCGTAAGAGTCCTTTGAACATCGTACGACAAGTAAGGACATCTTATGACTCTTTATGCTATGTTAGCACCTTGAAAAGTACGTTAGTATAATGTAAGACGTTTTACAACACCTAACAACATCTTACAACACCGTACGAATCATTAAAACTCCATAATAAACCTAATGAATTCGTACGAGTCCTTTGAACATCGTAGGACAAGTTAGGACATCTTACAACTCTTTATGCAACATTAGCAACTCGATAATAACGTTAGCATATTGTAGGACGCTATAAAGCTCCTAAGTACACCTTACAATACCGTACATAAACTTAAAACTCCATAATAAACCTAATGAATTCGTACGTGTCCTTTGAACATCGTACGACAAGTTAGGACATCTTATGACTCTTTATGCCATATTAGGACCTTGAAAAGCACGTTAGTATAATGTAAGACGCCTTACAACACCTAACAACATCTTACAACACCGTACGAAACCTCAAAACTCCATAATAAACCTAATGAATTCGTACGAGTCCTTTGAACATCGTACGAAAAGTTTGGACATCTTACGACTCTTTATGCAACATTAGCAACTCGATAATAACGTTAGTATAATGTAGGACGCTATAAAGCTCCTAAGTACACCTTACAATACCGTACGTAAACTTAAAACTCCATAATAAACCTAATGAATTCGTACGTGTCCTTTGAACATCGTACGACAAGTAAGGACATCTTATGACTCTTTATGCTATGTTAGCACTTTGAAAAGCACATTAGTATAATGTAAGACGTTTTACAACACCTAACAACATCTTACAACACCGTACGAATCATTAAAACTCCATAATAAACCTAATGAATTCGTACGAGTGCTTTGAACATCGTACGACAAGTTAGGACATCTTACGACTCTTTATGCAACATTAGCAACTCGATAATAACGTTAGCATATTGTAGGACGCTATAAAGCTCCTAAGTACACCTTACAATACCGTACGTAAACTTAAAACTCCATAATAAACCTAATGAATTCGTACGTGTCCTTTGAACATCGTACGACAAGTAAGGACATCTTATGACTCTTTATGCTATGTTAGCACCTTGAAAAGCACATTAGTATAATGTAAGACGTTTTACAACACCTAACAACTTCTTACAACACCGTACGAATCATTAAAACTCCATAATAAACCTAATGAATTCGTACGAGTCCTTTGAACATCGTACGACAAGTTAAGACATCTTACGACTCTTTATGCCACATTAGCAACGTGAAAAGAACGTTAGTATAATGTAGAACGCCATACGTCTCTACAGTACACCTTAAAATACCGTGCGTTAACTTAAAGCTCCATAATAAACCTAATGAATTCGTAAGAGTCCTTTGAACATCGTACGACAAGTAAGGACATCTTATGACTCTTTATGCTATGTTAGCACCTTGAAAAGCACGTTAGTATAATGTAAGACGTATTACAACACCTAACAACATCTTACAACACCGTACGAATCATTAAAACTCCATAATAAACCTAATGAATTCGTACGAGTCCTTTGAACATCGTAGGACAAGTTAGGACATCTTACAACTCTTTATGCAACATTAGCAACTCGATAATAACGTTAGCATATTGTAGGACGCTATAAAGCTCCTAAGTACACCTTACAATACCGTACATAAACTTAAAACTCCATAATAAACCTAATGAATTCTTACGTGTCCTTTGAACATCGTACGACAAGTTAGGACATCTTATGACTCTTTATGCCATATTAGGACCTTGAAAAGCACGTTAGTATAATGTAAGACGCCTTACAACACCTAACAACATCTTACAACACCGTACGAAACCTCAAAACTCCATAATAAACCTAATGAATTCGTACGAGTCCTTTGAACATCGTACGAATAGTTTGGACATCTTACGACTCTTTATGCAACATTAGCAACTCGATAATAACGTTAGTATAATGTAGGACGCTATAAAGCTCCTAAGTACACCTTACAATACCGTACGTAAACTTAAAACTCCATAATAAACCTAATGAATTCGTACGTGTCCTTTGAACATCGTACGACAAGTAAGGACATCTTATGACTCTTTATGCTATGTTAGCACTTTGAAAAGCACATTAGTATAATGTAAGACGTTTTACAACACCAAACAACATCTTACAACACCGTACGAATCATTAAAACTCCATAATAAACCTAATGAATTCGTACGAGTCCTTTGAACATCGTACGACAAGTTAGGACATCTTACGACTCTTTATGCAACATTAGCAACTCGATAATAACGTTAGCATATTGTAGGACGCTATAAAGCTCCTAAGTACACCTTACAATACCGTACGTAAACTTAAAACTCCATAATAAACCTAATGAATTCGTACGTGTCCTTTGAACATCGTACGACAAGTTAGGACATCTTATGACTCTTTAGGCTATATTAGCACCTTGAAAAGCACGTTAGTATAATGTAAGACGCCTTGCAACACCTAAAAACATCTTACAACACTGTACGAAACCTTAAAACTTCATAATGAACCTAATGAATTCGTACGTAGTGTCCTTTGAACATGGTACGACAAGTTAGGACATCTTATGACTCTTTATGCTATATTAGCACCTTGAAAAGCACGTTAATATAATGTAAGACACCTTACAACACCTAACAACATCTTACAACACCGTACAAAACCTCAAAACTCCATAATAAACCTAATGAATTCGTACGAATCCTTTGAACATCGTACGACAAGTAAGGACATCTTATGACTCTTTATGCCATATTAGGACCTTGAAAAGCACGTTAGTATAATGTAAGACGCCTTACAACACCTAACAACATCTTACAACACCGTACGAAACCTCAAAACTCCATAATAAACCTAATGAATTCGTACGAGTCCTTTGAACATCGTACGAAAAGTTAGGACATCTTACGACTCTTTATGCAACATTAGCAACTCGATAATAACGTTAGTATAATGTGGGACGCTATAAAGCTCCTAAGTACACCTTACAATACCGTACGTAAACTTAAAACTCCATAATAAACCTAATGAATTCGTACGTGTCCTTTGAACATCGTACGACAAGTAAGGACATCTTATGACTCTTTATGCTATGTTAGCACCTTGAAAAGCACATTAGTATAATGTAAGACGTTTTACAACACCTAACAACATCTTACAACACCGTACGAATCATTAAAACTCCATAATAAACCTAATGAATTCGTACGAGTGCTTTGAACATCGTACGACAAGTTAGGACATCTTACGACTCTTTATGCAACATTAGCAACTCGATAATAACGTTAGCATATTGTAGGACGCTATAAAGCTCCTAAGTACACCTTACAATACCGTACGTAAACTTAAAACTCCATAATAAACCTAATGAATTCGTACATGTCCTTTGAACATCGTACGACAAGTAAGGACATCTTATGACTCTTTATGCTATGTTAGCACCTTGAAAAGCACATTAGTATAATGTAAGACGTTTTACAACACCTAACAACTTCTTACAACACCGTACGAATCATTAAAACTCCATAATAAACCTAATGAATTCGTACGAGTCCTTTGAACATCGTACGACAAGTTAAGACATCTTACGACTCTTTATGCCACATTAGCAACGTGAAAAGAACGTTAGTATAATGTAGAACGCCATACGTCTCTACAGTACACCTTAAAATACCGTGCGTTAACTTAAAGCTCCATAATAAACCTAATGAATTCGTAAGAGTCCTTTGAACATCGTACGACAAGTAAGGACATCTTATGACTCTTTATGCTATGTTAGCACCTTGAAAAGCACGTTAGTATAATGTAAGACGTATTACAACACCTAACAACATCTTACAACACCGTACGAATCATTAAAACTCCATAATAAACCTAATGAATTCGTACGAGTCCTTTGAACATCGTAGGACAAGTTAGGACATCTTACAACTCTTTATGCAACATTAGCAACTCGATAATAACGTTAGCATATTGTAGGACGCTATAAAGCTCCTAAGTACACCTTACAATACCGTACATAAACTTAAAACTCCATAATAAACCTAATGAATTCTTACGTGTCCTTTGAACATCGTACGACAAGTTAGGACATCTTATGACTCTTTATGCCATATTAGGACCTTGAAAAGCACGTTAGTATAATGTAAGACGCCTTACAACACCTAACAACATCTTACAACACCGTACGAAACCTCAAAACTCCATAATAAACCTAATGAATTCGTACGAGTCCTTTGAACATCGTACGAATAGTTTGGACATCTTACGACTCTTTATGCAACATTAGCAACTCGATAATAACGTTAGTATAATGTAGGACGCTATAAAGCTCCTAAGTACACCTTACAATACCGTACGTAAACTTAAAACTCCATAATAAACCTAATGAATTCGTACGTGTCCTTTGAACATCGTACGACAAGTAAGGACATCTTATGACTCTTTATGCTATGTTAGCACTTTGAAAAGCACATTAGTATAATGTAAGACGTTTTACAACACCTAACAACATCTTACAACACCGTACGAATCATTAAAACTCCATAATAAACCTAATGAATTCGTACGAGTCCTTTGAACATCGTACGACAAGTTAGGACATCTTACGACTCTTTATGCAACATTAGCAACTCGATAATAACGTTAGCATATTGTAGGACGCTATAAAGCTCCTAAGTACACCTTACAATACCGTACGTAAACTTAAAACTCCATAATAAACCTAATGAATTCGTACGTGTCCTTTGAACATCGTACGACAAGTTAGGACATCTTATGACTCTTTAGGCTATATTAGCACCTTGAAAAGCACGTTAGTATAATGTAAGACGCCTTGCAACACCTAAAAACATCTTACAACACTGTACGAAACCTTAAAACTTCATAATGAACCTAATGAATTCGTACGTAGTGTCCTTTGAACATGGTACGACAAGTTAGGACATCTTATGACTCTTTATGCTATATTAGCACCTTGAAAAGCACGTTAATATAATGTAAGACACCTTACAACACCTAACAATATCTTACAACACCGTACAAAACCTCAAAACTCCATAATAAACCTAATGAATTCGTATGAGTCCTTTGAACATCGTACGACAAGTTAGGACATCTTACGACTCTTTATGCAACATTAGCAACTCGATAATAACGTTAGCATATTGTAGGACGCTATAAAGCTCCTAAGTACACCTTACAATACCGTACGTAAACTTAAAACTCCATAATAAACCTAATGAATTCGTACGTGTCCTTTGAACATCGTACGACAAGTTAGGACATCTTATGACTCTTTAGGCTATATTAGCACCTTGAAAAGCACGTTAGTATAATGTAAGACGCCTTGCAACACCTAACAACATCTTACAACACTGTACGAAACCTTAAAACTTCATAATGAACCTAATGAATTCGTACGTGTCCTTTGAACATGGTACGACAAGTTAGGACATCTTATGACTCTTTATGCTATATTAGCACCTTGAAAAGCACGTTAATATAATGTAAGACACCTTACAACACCTAACAACATCTTACAACACCGTACAAAACCTCAAAACTCCATAATAAACCTAATGAATTCGTACGAATCCTTTGAACATCGTACGACAAGTAAGGACATCTTATGACTCTTTATGCCATATTAGGACCTTGAAAAGCACGTTAGTATAATGTAAGACGCCTTACAACACCTAACAACATCTTACAACACCGTACGAAACCTCAAAACTCCATAATAAACCTAATGAATTCGTACGAGTCCTTTGAACATCGTACGAAAAGTTAGGACATCTTACGACTCTTTATGCAACATTAGCAACTCGATAATAACGTTAGTATAATGTGGGACGCTATAAAGCTCCTAAGTACACCTTACAATACCGTACGTAAACTTAAAACTCCATAATAAACCTAATGAATTCGTACGTGTCCTTTGAACATCGTACGACAAGTAAGGAGATCTTATGACTCTTTATGCTATGTTAGCACCTTGAAAAGCACATTAGTATAATGTAAGACGTTTTACAACACCTAACAACATCTTACAACACCGTACGAATCATTAAAACTCCATAATATACCTAATGAATTTGTACGAGTCCTTTGAACATCGTACGACAAGTTAGGACATCTTACGACTCTTTATGCAACATTAGCAACTCGATAATAACATTAGCATATTGTAGGACGCTATAAAGCTCCTAAGTACACCTTACAATACCGTACGTAAACTTAAAACTCCATAATAAACCTAATGAATTCGTACGTGTCCTTTGAACATCGTACGACAAGTAAGGACATCTTATGACTCTTTATGCTATGTTAGCACCTTGAAAAGCAC
This sequence comes from Tagetes erecta, assembly GCA_030867185.1. NCBI lineage: Eukaryota > Viridiplantae > Streptophyta > Magnoliopsida > Asterales > Asteraceae > Tagetes > Tagetes erecta. The sequence goes on along the minus strand of CM061490.1, from coordinate 60,891,630 downwards.
GTTAGTATAATGTAAGACGCCTTGCAACACCTAACAACATCTTACAACACCGTACGAAACCTCAAAACTCCATAATAAACCTAATGAATTCGTACGAGTCCTTTGAACATCGTACGAATAGTTTGGACATCTTACGACTCTTTATGCAACATTAGCAACTCGATAATAACGTTAGAATAATGTAGGACGCAATAAAGCTCCTAAGTACACCTTACAATACCGTACGTAAACTTAAAACTCCATAATAAACCTAATGAATTTGTACGTGTCCTTTGAACATCGTACGACAAGTTAGGACATCTTATGACTCTTTATGCCATTAGCACCTTGAAAAGCACATTAGTATAATGTAAGACGTTTTACAACACCTAACAACTTCTTACAACACCGTACGAATCATTAAAACTCCATAATAAACCTAATGAATTCGTACGAGTCCTTTGAACATCGTACGACAAGTTAAGACATCTTACGACTCTTTATGCCACATTAGCAACGTGAAAAGAACGTTAGTATAATGTAGAACGCCATACGTCTCTACAGTACACCTTAAAATACCGTGCGTTAACTTAAAGCTCCATAATAAACCTAATGAATTCGTAAGAGTCCTTTGAACATCGTACGACAAGTAAGGACATCTTATGACTCTTTATGCTATGTTAGCACCTTGAAAAGCACGTTAGTATAATGTAAGACGTATTACAACACCTAACAACATCTTACAACACCGTACGAATCATTAAAACTCCATAATAAACCTAATGAATTCGTACGAGTCCTTTGAACATCGTAGGACAAGTTAGGACATCTTACAACTCTTTATGCAACATTAGCAACTCGATAATAACGTTAGCATATTGTAGGACGCTATAAAGCTCCTAAGTACACCTTACAATACCGTACATAAACTTAAAACTCCATAATAAACCTAATGAATTCTTACGTGTCCTTTGAACATCGTACGACAAGTTAGGACATCTTATGACTCTTTATGCCATTTAGGACCTTGAAAAGCACGTTAGTATAATGTAAGACGCCTTACAACACCTAACAACATCTTACAACACCGTACGAAACCTCAAAACTCCATAATAAACCTAATGAATTCGTACGAGTCCTTTGAACATCGTACGAATAGTTTGGACATCTTACGACTCTTTATGCAACATTAGCAACTCGATAATAACGTTAGTATAATGTAGGACGCTATAAAGCTCCTAAGTACACCTTACAATACCGTACGTAAACTTAAAACTCCATAATAAACCTAATGAATTCGTACGTGTCCTTTGAACATCGTACGACAAGTAAGGACATCTTATGACTCTTTATGCTATGTTAGCACTTTGAAAAGCACATTAGTATAATGTAAGACGTTTTACAACACCTAACAACATCTTACAACACCGTACGAATCATTAAAACTCCATAATAAACCTAATGAATTCGTACGAGTCCTTTGAACATCGTACGACAAGTTAGGACATCTTACGACTCTTTATGCAACATTAGCAACTCGATAATAACGTTAGCATATTGTAGGACGCTATAAAGCTCCTAAGTACACCTTACAATACCGTACGTAAACTTAAAACTCCATAATAAACCTAATGAATTCGTACGTGTCCTTTGAACATCGTACGACAAGTTAGGACATCTTATGACTCTTTAGGCTATATTAGCACCTTGAAAAGCACGTTAGTATAATGTAAGACGCCTTGCAACACCTAAAAACATCTTACAACACTGTACGAAACCTTAAAACTTCATAATGAACCTAATGAATTCGTACGTAGTGTCCTTTGAACATGGTACGACAAGTTAGGACATCTTATGACTCTTTATGCTATATTAGCACCTTGAAAAGCACGTTAATATAATGTAAGACACCTTACAACACCTAACAATATCTTACAACACCGTACAAAACCTCAAAACTCCATAATAAACCTAATGAATTCGTATGAGTCCTTTGAACATCGTACGACAAGTTAGGACATCTTACGACTCTTTATGCAACATTAGCAACTCGATAATAACGTTAGCATATTGTAGGACGCTATAAAGCTCCTAAGTACACCTTACAATACCGTACGTAAACTTAAAACTCCATAATAAACCTAATGAATTCGTACGTGTCCTTTGAACATCGTACGACAAGTTAGGACATCTTATGACTCTTTAGGCTATATTAGCACCTTGAAAAGCACGTTAGTATAATGTAAGACGCCTTGCAACACCTAACAACATCTTACAACACTGTACGAAACCTTAAAACTTCATAATGAACCTAATGAATTCGTACGTGTCCTTTGAACATGGTACGACAAGTTAGGACATCTTATGACTCTTTATGCTATATTAGCACCTTGAAAAGCACGTTAATATAATGTAAGACACCTTACAACACCTAACAACATCTTACAACACCGTACAAAACCTCAAAACTCCATAATAAACCTAATGAATTCGTACGAATCCTTTGAACATCGTACGACAAGTAAGGACATCTTATGACTCTTTATGCCATATTAGGACCTTGAAAAGCACGTTAGTATAATGTAAGACGCCTTACAACACCTAACAACATCTTACAACACCGTACGAAACCTCAAAACTCCATAATAAACCTAATGAATTCGTACGAGTCCTTTGAACATCGTACGAAAAGTTAGGACATCTTACGACTCTTTATGCAACATTAGCAACTCGATAATAACGTTAGTATAATGTGGGACGCTATAAAGCTCCTAAGTACACCTTACAATACCGTACGTAAACTTAAAACTCCATAATAAACCTAATGAATTCGTACGTGTCCTTTGAACATCGTACGACAAGTAAGGACATCTTATGACTCTTTATGCTATGTTAGCACCTTGAAAAGCACATTAGTATAATGTAAGACGTTTTACAACACCTAACAACATCTTACAACACCGTACGAATCATTAAAACTCCATAATATACCTAATGAATTTGTACGAGTCCTTTGAACATCGTACGACAAGTTAGGACATCTTACGACTCTTTATGCAACATTAGCAACTCGATAATAGCATTAGCATATTGTAGGACGCTATAAAGCTCCTAAGTACACCTTACAATACCGTACGTAAACTTAAAACTCCATAATAAACCTAATGAATTCGTACGTGTCCTTTGAACATCGTACGACAAGTAAGGACATCTTATGACTCTTTATGCTATGTTAGCACCTTGAAAAGCACGTTAGTATAATGTAAGACGCCTTGCAACACCTAACAACATCTTACAACACTGTACGAAACCTCAAAACTCCATAATAAACCTAATGAATTCGTACGAGTCCTTTGAACATCGTACGAATAGTTTGGACATCTTACGACTCTTTATGCAACATTAGCAACTCGATAATAACGTTAGTATAATGTAGGACGCTATAAAGCTCCTACGTACACCTTACAATACCGTACGTAAACTTAAAACTCCATAATAAACCTAATGAATTCGTACGTGTCCTTTGAACATCGTACGACAAGTAAGGACATCTTATGACTCTTTATGCTATGTTAGCACTTTGAAAAGCACATTAGTATAATGTAAGACGTTTTACAACACCTAACAACATCTTACAACACCGTACGAATCATTAAAACTCCATAATAAACCTAATGAATTCGTACGAGTCCTTTGAACATCGTACGACAAGTTAGGACATCTTACGACTCTTTATGCAACATTAGCAACTCGATAATAACGTTAGCATATTGTAGGACGCTATAAAGCTCCTAAGTACACCTTACAATACCGTACGTAAACTTAAAACTCCATAATAAACCTAATGAATTCGTACGTGTCCTTTGAACATCGTACGACAAGTTAGGACATCTTATGACTCTTTAGGCTATATTAGCACCTTGAAAAGCACGTTAGTATAATGTAAGACGCCTTGCAACACCTAAAAACATCTTACAACACTGTACGAAACCTTAAAACTTCATAATGAACCTAATGAATTCGTACGTAGTGTCCTTTGAACATGGTACGACAAGTTAGGACATCTTATGACTCTTTATGCTATATTAGCACCTTGAAAAGCACGTTAATATAATGTAAGACACCTTACAACACCTAACAATATCTTACAACACCGTACAAAACCTCAAAACTCCATAATAAACCTAATGAATTCGTATGAGTCCTTTGAACATCGTACGACAAGTTAGGACATCTTACGACTCTTTATGCAACATTAGCAACTCGATAATAACGTTAGCATATTGTAGGACGCTATAAAGCTCCTAAGTACACCTTACAATACCGTACGTAAACTTAAAACTCCATAATAAACCTAATGAATTCGTACGTGTCCTTTGAACATCGTACGACAAGTTAGGACATCTTATGACTCTTTAGGCTATATTAGCACCTTGAAAAGCACGTTAGTATAATGTAAGACGCCTTGCAACACCTAACAACATCTTACAACACTGTACGAAACCTTAAAACTTCATAATGAACCTAATGAATTCGTACGTGTCCTTTGAACATGGTACGACAAGTTAGGACATCTTATGACTCTTTATGCTATATTAGCACCTTGAAAAGCACGTTAATATAATGTAAGACACCTTACAACACCTAACAACATCTTACAACACCGTACAAAACCTCAAAACTCCATAATAAACCTAATGAATTCGTACGAATCCTTTGAACATCGTACGACAAGTAAGGACATCTTATGACTCTTTATGCCATATTAGGACCTTGAAAAGCACGTTAGTATAATGTAAGACGCCTTACAACACCTAACAACATCTTACAACACCGTACGAAACCTCAAAACTCCATAATAAACCTAATGAATTCGTACGAGTCCTTTGAACATCGTACGAAAAGTTAGGACATCTTACGACTCTTTATGCAACATTAGCAACTCGATAATAACGTTAGTATAATGTGGGACGCTATAAAGCTCCTAAGTACACCTTACAATACCGTACGTAAACTTAAAACTCCATAATAAACCTAATGAATTCGTACGTGTCCTTTGAACATCGTACGACAAGTAAGGACATCTTATGACTCTTTATGCTATGTTAGCACCTTGAAAAGCACATTAGTATAATGTAAGACGTTTTACAACACCTAACAACATCTTACAACACCGTACGAATCATTAAAACTCCATAATATACCTAATGAATTTGTACGAGTCCTTTGAACATCGTACGACAAGTTAGGACATCTTACGACTCTTTATGCAACATTAGCAACTCGATAATAACATTAGCATATTGTAGGACGCTATAAAGCTCCTAAGTACACCTTACAATACCGTACGTAAACTTAAAACTCCATAATAAACCTAATGAATTCGTACGTGTCCTTTGAACATCGTACGACAAGTAAGGACATCTTATGACTCTTTATGCTATGTTAGCACCTTGAAAAGCACGTTAGTATAATGTAAGACGCCTTGCAACACCTAACAACATCTTACAACACTGTACGAAACCTTAAAACTTCATAATGAACCTAATGAATTCGTACGTGTCCTTTGAACATCGTACGACAAGTTAGGACATCTTATGACTCTTTAGGCTATATTAGCACCTTGAAAAGCACGTTAATATAATGTAAGACACCTTACAACACCTAACAACATCTTACAACACCGTACAAAACCTCAAAACTCCATAATAAACCTAATGAATTCGTACGAATCCTTTGAACATCGTACGACAAGTAAGGACATCTTATGACTCTTTATGCCATATTAGGACCTTGAAAAGCATGTTAGTATAATGTAAGACGCCTTACAACACCTAACAACATCTTACAACACCGTACGAAACCTCAAAACTCCATAATAAACCTAATGAATTCGTACGAGTCCTTTGAACATCGTACGAAAAGTTAGGACATCTTACGACTCTTTATGCAACATTAGCAACTCGATAATAACGTTAGTATAATGTGGGACGCTATAAAGCTTCTAAGTACACCTTACAATACCGTACGTAAACTTAAAACTCCATAATAAACCTAATGAATTCGTACGTGTCCTTTGAACATCGTACGACAAGTAAGGACATCTTATGACTCTTTATGCTATGTTAGCACCTTGAAAAGCACATTAGTATAATGTAAGACGTTTTACAACACCTAACAACATCTTACAACACCGTACGAATCATTAAAACTCCATAATATACCTAATGAATTTGTACGAGTCCTTTGAACATCGTACGACAAGTTAGGACATCTTACGACTCTTTATGCAACATTAGCAACTCGATAATAACGTTAGCATATTGTAGGACGCTATAAAGCTCCTAAGTACACCTTACAATACCGTACGTAAACTTAAAACTCCATAATAAACCTAATGAATTCGTACGTGTCCTTTGAACATCGTACGACAAGTTAGGACATCTTATGACTCTTTAGGCTATATTAGCACCTTGAAAAGCACGTTAGTATAATGTAAGACGCCTTGCAACACCTAACAACATCTTACAACACTGTACGAAACCTTAAAACTTCATAATGAACCTAATGAATTCGTACGTAGTGTCCTTTGAACATGGTACGACAAGTTAGGACATCTTATGACTCTTTATGCTATATTAGCACCTTGAAAAGCACGTTAATATATTGTAAGACACCTTACAACACCGTACAAAACCTCAAAACTCCATAATAAACCTAATGAATTCGTATGAGTCCTTTGAACATCGTACGACAAGTTAGGACATCTTACGACTCTTTATGCAACATTAGCAACTCGATAATAACGTTAGCATATTGTAGGACGCTATAAAGCTCCTAAGTACACCTTACAATACCGTACGTAAACTTAAAACTCCATAATAAACCTAATGAATTCGTACGTGTCCTTTGAACATCGTACGACAAGTTAGGACATCTTATGACTCTTTAGGCTATATTAGCACCTTGAAAAGCACGTTAGTATAATGTAAGACGCCTTGCAACACCTAACAACATCTTACAACACTGTACGAAACCTTAAAACTTCATAATGAACCTAATGAATTCGTACGTGTCCTTTGAACATGGTACGACAAGTTAGGACATCTTATGACTCTTTATGCTATATTAGCACCTTGAAAAGCACATTAATATAATGTAAGACACCTTACAACACCTAACAACATCTTACAACACCGTACAAAACCTCAAAACTCCATAATAAACCTAATGAATTCGTACGAATCCTTTGAACATCGTACGACAAGTAAGGACATCTTATGACTCTTTATGCCATATTAGGACCTTGAAAAGCACGTTAGTATAATGTAAGACGCCTTACAACACCTAACAACATCTTACAACACCGTACGAAACCTCAAAACTCCATAATAAACCTAATGAATTCGTACGAGTCCTTTGAACATCGTACGAAAAGTTAGGACATCTTACGACTCTTTATGCAACATTAGCAACTCGATAATAACGTTAGTATAATGTGGGACGCTATAAAGCTCCTAAGTACACCTTACAATACCGTACGTAAACTTAAAACTCCATAATAAACCTAATGAATTCGTACGTGTCCTTTGAACATCGTACGACAAGTAAGGACATCTTATGACTCTTTATGCTATGTTAGCACCTTGAAAAGCACATTAGTATAATGTAAGACGTTTTACAACACCTAACAACATCTTACAACACCGTACGAATCATTAAAACTCCATAATATACCTAATGAATTTGTACGAGTCCTTTGAACATCGTACGACAAGTTAGGACATCTTACGACTCTTTATGCAACATTAGCAACTCGATAATAACATTAGCATATTGTAGGACGCTATAAAGCTCCTAAGTACACCTTACAATACCGTACGTAAACTTAAAACTCCATAATAAACCTAATGAATTCGTACGTGTCCTTTGAACATCATACGACAAGTAAGGACATCTTATGACTCTTTATGCTATGTTAGCACCTTGAAAAGCACGTTAGTATAATGTAAGACGCCTTGCAACACCTAACAACATCTTACAACACTGTACGAAACCTTAAAACTTCATAATGAACCTAATGAATTCGTACGTGTCCTTTGAACATCGTACGACAAGTTAGGACATCTTATGACTCTTTAGGCTATATTAGCACCTTGAAAAGCACGTTAATATAATGTAAGACACCTTACAACACCTAACAACATCTTACAACACCGTACAAAACCTCAAAACTCCATAATAAACCTAATGAATTCGTACGAATCCTTTGAACATCGTACGACAAGTAAGGACATCTTATGACTCTTTATGCCATATTAGGACCTTGAAAAGCACGTTAGTATAATGTAAGACGCCTTACAACACCTAACAACATCTTACAACACCGTACGAAACCTCAAAACTCCATAATAAACCTAATGAATTCGTACGAGTCCTTTGAACATCGTACGAAAAGTTAGGACATCTTACGACTCTTTATGCAACATTAGCAACTCGATAATAACGTTAGTATAATGTGGGACGCTATAAAGCTCCTAAGTACACCTTACAATACCGTACGTAAACTTAAAACTCCATAATAAACCTAATGAATTCGTACGTGTCCTTTGAACATCGTACGACAAGTAAGGACCTCTTATGACTCTTTATGCTATGTTAGCACCTTGAAAAGCACATTAGTATAATGTAAGACGTTTTACAACACCTAACAACATCTTACAACACCGTACGAATCATTAAAACTCCATAATATACCTAATGAATTTGTACGAGTCCTTTGAACATAGTACGACAAGTTAGGACATCTTACGACTCTTTATGCAACATTAGCAACTCGATAATAAAGTTAGCATATTGTAGGACGCTATAAAGCTCCTAAGTACACCTTACAATACCGTACGTAAACTTAAAACTCCATAATAAACCTAATGAATTCGTACGTGTCCTTTGAACATCGTACGACAAGTAAGGACATCTTATGACTCTTTATGCTATGTTAGCACCTTGAAAAGCACGTTAGTATAATGTAAGACGTTTTACAACACCTAACAACATCTTACAACACCGTACGAATCATTAAAACTCCATAATAAACCTAATGAATTCGTACGAGTCCTTTGAACATCGTACGACAAGTTAGGACATCTTACCACTCTTTATGCAACATTAGCAACGTGAAATGTACGTTAGTATAATGTAGAACGCCATACGTCTCTTAAGTACACCTTAAAATTCCGTGCGTTATTTTAAAGCTCTATAATAAACCTAATGAATTCGTAAGAGTCCTTTGAACATCGTACGACAAGTAAGGACATCTTATGACTCTTTATGCTATGTTAGCACCTTGAAAAGCACGTTAGTATAATGTAAGACGTTTTACAACACCTAACAACATCTTACAACACCGTACGAATCATTAAAACTCCATAATAAACCTAATGAATTCGTACGAGTCCTTTGAACATCGTACGACAAGTTAGGACATCTTACGACTCTTTATGCAACATTAGCAACTCGATAATAACGTTAGCATATTGTAGGACGCTATAAAGCTCCTAAGTACACCTTACAATACCGTACGTAAACTTAAAACTCCATAATAAACCTAATGAATTCGTACGTGTCCTTTGAACATCGTACGACAAGTTAGGACATCTTATGACTCTTTAGGCTATATTAGCACCTTGAAAAGCACGTTAGTATAATGTAAGACGCCTTGCAACACCTAACAACATCTTACAACACTGTACGAAACCTTAAAACTTCATAATGAACCTAATGAATTCGTACGTGTCCTTTGAACATCGTACGACAAGTTAGGACATCTTATGACTCTTTATGCTATATTAGCACCTTGAAAAGCACGTTAATATAATGTAAGACGCCTTACAACACCTAACAACATCTTACAACACCGTACAAAACCTCAAAACTCCATAATAAACCTAATGACTTCGTACGAGTCCTTTGAACATCGTACGACAAGTAAGGACATCTTATGACTCTTTATGCCATATTAGGACCTTGAAAAGCACGTTAGTATAATGTAAGACGCCTTACAACACCTAACAACATCTTACAACACCGTACGAAACCTCAAAACTCCATAATAAACCTAATGAATTCGTACGAGTCCTTTGAACATCGTACGAAAAGTTAGGACATCTTACGACTCTTTATGCAACATTAGCAACTCGATAATAACGTTAGTATAATGTGGGACGCTATAAAGCTCCTAAGTACACCTTACAATACCGTACGTAAACTTAAAACTCCATAATAAACCTAATGAATTCGTACGTGTCCTTTGAACATCGTACGACAAGTAAGGACATCTTATGACTCTTTATGCTATGTTAGCACCTTGAAAAGCACATTAGTATAATGTAAGACGTTTTACAACACCTAACAACATCTTACAACACCGTACGAATCATTAAAACTCCATAATATACCTAATGAATTTGTACGAGTCCTTTGAACATCGTACGACAAGTTAGGACATCTTACGACTCTTTATGCAACATTAGCAACTCGATAATAACATTAGCATATTGTAGGACGCTATAAAGCTCCTAAGTACACCTTACAATACCGTACGTAAACTTAAAACTCCATAATAAACCTAATGAATTCGTACGTGTCCTTTGAACATCGTACGACAAGTAAGGACATCTTATGACTCTTTATGCTATGTTAGCACCTTGAAAAGCACGTTAGTATAATGTAAGACGCCTTGCAACACCTAACAACATCTTACAACACTGTACGAAACCTTAAAACTTCATAATGAACCTAATGAATTCGTACGTGTCCTTTGAACATCGTACGACAAGTTAGGACATCTTATGACTCTTTAGGCTATATTATCACCTTGAAAAGCACGTTAATATAATGTAAGACACCTTACAACACCTAACAACATCTTACAACACCGTACAAAACCTCAAAACTCCATAATAAACCTAATGAATTCGTACGAATCCTTTGAACATCGTACGACAAGTAAGGACATCTTATGATTCTTTATGCCATATTAGGACCTTGAAAAGCACGTTAGTATAATGTAAGACGCCTTACAACACCTAACAACATCTTACAACACCGTACGAAACCTCAAAACTCCATAATAAACCTAATGAATTCGTACGAGTCCTTTGAACATCGTACGAAAAGTTAGGACATCTTACGACTCTTTATGCAACATTAGCAACTCGATAATAACGTTAGTATAATGTGGGACGCTATAAAGCTCCTAAGTACACCTTACAATACCGTACGTAAACTTAAAACTCCATAATAAACCTAATGAATTCGTACGTGTCCTTTGAACATCGTACGACAAGTAAGGACATCTTATGACTCTTTATGCTATGTTAGCACCTTGAAAAGCACATTAGTATAATGTAAGACGTTTTACAACACCTAACAACATCTTACAACACCGTACGAATCATTAAAACTCCATAATATACCTAATGAATTTGTACGAGTCCTTTGAACATAGTACGACAAGTTAGGACATCTTACGACTCTTTATGCAACATTAGCAACTCGATAATAAAGTTAGCATATTGTAGGACGCTATAAAGCTCCTAAGTACACCTTACAATACCGTACGTAAACTTAAAACTCCATAATAAACCTAATGAATTCGTACGTGTCCTTTGAACATCGTACGACAAGTAAGGACATCTTATGACTCTTTATGCTATGTTAGCACCTTGAAAAGCACGTTAGTATAATGTAAGACGTTTTACAACACCTAACAACATCTTACAACACCGTACGAATCATTAAAACTCCATAATAAACCTAATGAATTCGTACGAGTCCTTTGAACATCGTACGACAAGTTAGGACATCTTACGACTCTTTATGCAACATTAGCAACTCGATAATAACGTTAGCATATTGTAGGACGCTATAAAGCTCCTAAGTACACCTTACAATACCGTACGTAAACTTAAAACTCCATAATAAACCTAATGAATTCGTACGTGTCCTTTGAACATCGTACGACAAGTTAGGACATCTTATGACTCTTTAGGCTATATTAGCACCTTGAAAAGCACGTTAGTATAATGTAAGACGCCTTGCAACACCTAACAACATCTTACAACACTGTACGAAACCTTAAAACTTCATAATGAACCTAATGAATTCGTACGTGTCCTTTGAACATCGTACGACAAGTTAGGACATCTTATGACTCTTTATGCTATATTAGCACCTTGAAAAGCACGTTAATATAATGTAAGACGCCTTACAACACCTAACAACATCTTACAACACCGTACAAAACCTCAAAACTCCATAATAAACCTAATGACTTCGTACGAGTCCTTTGAACATCGTACGACAAGTAAGGACATCTTATGACTCTTTATGCCATATTAGGACCTTGAAAAGCACGTTAGTATAATGTAAGACGCCTTACAACACCTAACAACATCTTACAACACCGTACGAAACCTCAAAACTCCATAATAAACCTAATGAATTCGTACGAGTCCTTTGAACATCGTACGAAAAGTTAGGACATCTTACGACTCTTAATGCAACATTAGCAACTCGATAATAACGTTAGTATAATGTGGGACGCTATAAAGCTCCTAAGTACACCTTACAATACCGTACGTAAACTTAAAACTCCATAATAAACCTAATGAATTCGTACGTGTCCTTTGAACATCGTACGACAAGTAAGGACATCTTATGACTCTTTATGCTATGTTAGCACCTTGAAAAGCACATTAGTATAATGTAAGACGTTTTACAACACCTAACAACATCTTACAACACCGTACGAATCATTAAAACTCCATAATATACCTAATGAATTTGTACGAGTCCTTTGAACATCGTACGACAAGTTAGGACATCTTACGACTCTTTATGCAACATTAGCAACTCGATAATAACATTAGCATATTGTAGGACGCTATAAAGCTCCTAAGTACACCTTACAATACCGTACGTAAACTTAAAACTCCATAATAAACCTAATGAATTCGTACGTGTCCTTTGAACATCGTACGACAAGTAAGGACATCTTATGACTCTTTATGCTATGTTAGCACCTTGAAAAGCACGTTAGTATAATGTAAGACGCCTTGCAACACCTAACAACATCTTACAACACTGTACGAAACCTTAAAACTTCATAATGAACCTAATGAATTCGTACGTGTCCTTTGAACATCGTACGACAAGTTAGGACATCTTATGACTCTTTAGGCTATATTAACACCTTGAAAAGCACGTTAATATAATGTAAGACACCTTACAACACCTAACAACATCTTACAACACCGTACAAAACCTCAAAACTCCATAATAAACCTAATGAATTCGTACGAATCCTTTGAACATCGTACGACAAGTAAGGACATCTTATGACTCTTTATGCCATATTAGTACCTTGAAAAGCACGTTAGTATAATGTAAGACGCCTTACAACACCTAACAACATCTTACAACACCGTACGAAACCTCAAAACTCCATAATAAACCTAATGAATTCGTACGAGTCCTTTGAACATCGTACGAAAAGTTAGGACATCTTACGACTCTTTATGCAACATTAGCAACTCGATAATAACATTAGCATATTGTAGGACGCTATAAAGCTCCTAAGTACACCTTACAATACCGTACGTAAACTTAAAACTCCATAATAAACCTAATGAATTCGTACGTGTCCTTTGAACATCGTACGACAAGTAAGGACATCTTATGACTCTTTATGCTATGTTAGCACCTTGAAAAGCACGTTAGTATAATGTAAGACGTTTTACAACACCTAACAACATCTTACAACACCGTACGAATCATTAAAACTCCATAATAAACCTAATGAATTCGTACGAGTCCTTTGAACATCGTACGACAAGTTAGGACATCTTACCACTCTTTATGCAACATTAGCAACGTGAAATGTACGTTAGTATAATGTAGAACGCCATACGTCTCCTAAGTACACCTTAAAATTCCGTGCGTTATTTTAAAGCTCTATAATAAACCTAATGAATTCGTAAGAGTCCTTTGAACATCGTACGACAAGTAAGGACATCTTATGACTCTTTATGCTATGTTAGCACCTTGAAAAGCACGTTAGTATAATGTAAGACGTTTTACAACACCTAACAACATCTTACAACACCGTACGAATCATTAAAACTCCATAATAAACCTAATGAATTCGTACGAGTCCTTTGAACATCGTACGACAAGTTAGGACAACTTACGACTCTTTATGCAACATTAGCAACTCGATAATAACATTAGCATATTGTAGGACGCTATAAAGCTCCTAAGTACACCTTACAATACCGTACGTAAACTTAAAACTCCATAATAAACCTAATGAATTCGTACGTGTCCTTTGAACATCGTACGACAAGTTAGGACATCTTATGACTCTTTAGGCTATATTAGCACCTTGAAAAGCACGTTAGTATAATGTAAGACGCCTTGCAACACCTAACAACATCTTACAACACTGTACGAAACCTTAAAACTTCATAATGAACCTAATGAATTCGTACGTGTCCTTTGAACATCGTACGACAAGTTAGGACATCTTATGACTCTTTAGGCTATATTAACACCTTGAAAAGCACGTTAATATAATGTAAGACACCTTACAACACCTAACAACATCTTACAACACCGTACAAAACCTCAAAACTCCATAATAAACCTAATGAATTCGTACGAATCCTTTGAACATCGTACGACAAGTAAGGACATCTTATGACTCTTTATGCCATATTAGTACCTTGAAAAGCACGTTAGTATAATGTAAGACGCCTTACAACACCTAACAACATCTTACAACACCGTACGAAACCTCAAAACTCCATAATAAACCTAATGAATTCGTACGAGTCCTTTGAACATCGTACGAAAAGTTAGGACATCTTACGACTCTTTATGCAACATTAGCAACTCGATAATAACATTAGCATATTGTAGGACGCTATAAAGCTCCTAAGTACACCTTACAATACCGTACGTAAACTTAAAACTCCATAATAAACCTAATGAATTCGTACGTGTCCTTTGAACATCGTACGACAAGTAAGGACATCTTATGACTCTTTATGCTATGTTAGCACCTTGAAAAGCACGTTAGTATAATGTAAGACGTTTTACAACACCTAACAACATCTTACAACACCGTACGAATCATTAAAACTCCATAATAAACCTAATGAATTCGTACGAGTCCTTTGAACATCGTACGACAAGTTAGGACATCTTACCACTCTTTATGCAACATTAGCAACGTGAAATGTACGTTAGTATAATGTAGAACGCCATACGTCTCCTAAGTACACCTTAAAATTCCGTGCGTTATTTTAAAGCTCTATAATAAACCTAATGAATTCGTAAGAGTCCTTTGAACATCGTACGACAAGTAAGGACATCTTATGACTCTTTATGCTATGTTAGCACCTTGAAAAGCACGTTAGTATAATGTAAGACGTTTTACAACACCTAACAACATCTTACAACACCGTACGAATCATTAAAACTCCATAATAAACCTAATGAATTCGTACGAGTCCTTTGAACATCGTACGACAAGTTAGGACAACTTACGACTCTTTATGCAACATTAGCAACTCGATAATAACGTTAGCATATTGTAGGACGCTATAAAGCTCCTAAGTACACCTTACAATACCGTACGTAAACTTAAAACTCCATAATAAACCTAATGAATTCGTACGTGTCCTTTGAACATCGTACGACAAGTTAGGACATCTTATGACTCTTTAGGCTATATTAGCACCTTGAAAAGCACGTTAGTATAATGTAAGACGCCTTGCAACACCTAACAACATCTTACAACACTGTACGAAACCTTAAAACTTCATAATGAACCTTATGAATTCGTACGTGTCCTTTGAACATCGTACGACAAGTTAGGACATCTTATGACTCTTTATGCTATATTAGCACCTTGAAAAGCACGTTAATATAATGTAAGACGCCTTACAACACCTAACAACATCTTACAACACCGTACAAAACCTCAAAACTCCATAATAAACCTAATGACTTCGTACGAGTCCTTTGAACATCGTACGACAAGTAAGGACATCTTATGACTCTTTATGCCATATTAGGACCTTGAAAAGCACGTTAGTATAATGTAAGACGCCTTACAACACCTAACAACATCTTACAACACCGTACGAAACCTCAAAACTCCATAATAAACCTAATGAATTCGTACGAGTCCTTTGAACATCGTACGAAAAGTTAGGACATCTTACGACTCTTTATGCAACATTAGCAACTCGATAATAACGTTAGTATAATGTGGGACGCTATAAAGCTCCTAAGTACACCTTACAATACCGTACGTAAACTTAAAACTCCATAATAAACCTAATGAATTCGTACGTGTCCTTTGAACATCGTACGACAAGTAAGGACATCTTATGACTCTTTATGCTATGTTAGCACCTTGAAAAACACATTAGTATAATGTAAGACGTTTTACAACACCTAACAACATCTTACAACACCGTACGAATCATTAAAACTCCATAATATACCTAATGAATTTGTACGAGTCCTTTGAACATCGTACGACAAGTTAGGACATCTTACGACTCTTTATGCAACATTAGCAACTCGATAATAACATTAGCATATTGTAGGACGCTATAAAGCTCCTAAGTACACCTTACAATACCGTACGTAAATTTAAAACTCCATAATAAACCTAATGAATTCGTACGTGTCCTTTGAACATCGTACGACAAGTAAGGACATCTTATGACTCTTTATGCTATGTTAGCACCTTGAAAAGCACGTTAGTATAATGTAAGACGCCTTGCAACACCTAACAACATCTTACAACACTGTACGAAACCTTAAAACTTCATAATGAACCTAATGAATTCGTACGTGTCCTTTGAACATCGTACGACAAGTTAGGACATCTTATGACTCTTTAGGCTATATTAGCACCTTGAAAAGCACGTTAATATAATGTAAGACACCTTACAACACCTAACAACATCTTACAACACCGTACAAAACCTCAAAACTCCATAATAAACCTAATGAATTCGTACGAATCCTTTGAACATCGTACGACAAGTAAGGACATCTTATGACTCTTTATGCCATATTAGGACCTTGAAAAGCACGTTAGTATAATGTAAGACGCCTTACAACACCTAACAACATCTTACAACACCGTACGAAACCTCAAAACTCCATAATAAACCTAATGAATTCGTACGAGTCCTTTGAACATCGTACGAAAAGTTAGGACATCTTACGACTCTTTATGCAACATTAGCAACTCGATAATAACGTTAGTATAATGTGGGACGCTATAAAGCTCCTAAGTACACCTTACAATACCGTACGTAAACTTAAAACTCCATAATAAACCTAATGAATTCGTACGTGTCCTTTGAACATCGTACGACAAGTAAGGACATCTTATGACTCTTTATGCTATGTTAGCACCTTGAAAAGCACATTAGTATAATGTAAGACGTTTTACAACACCTAACAACATCTTACAACACCGTACGAATCATTAAAACTCCATAATATACCTAATGAATTTGTACGAGTCCTTTGAACATCGTACGACAAGTTAGGACATCTTACGACTCTTTATGCAACATTAGCAACTCGATAATAACATTAGCATATTGTAGGACGCTATAAAGCTCCTAAGTACACCTTACAATACCGTACGTAAACTTAAAACTCCATAATAAACCTAATGAATTCGTACGTGTCCTTTGAACATCGTACGACAAGTAAGGACATCTTATGACTCTTTATGCTATGTTAGCACCTTGAAAAGCACGTTAGTATAATGTAAGACGCCTTGCAACACCTAACAACATCTTACAACACTGTACGAAACCTTAAAACTTCATAATGAACCTAATGAATTCGTACGTGTCCTTTGAACATCGTACGACAAGTTAGGACATCTTATGACTCTTTAGGCTATATTAGCACCTTGAAAAGCACGTTAATATAATGTAAGACACCTTACAACACCTAACAACATCTTACAACACCGTACAAAACCTCAAAACTCCATAATAAACCTAATGAATTCGTACGAATCCTTTGAACATCGTACGACAAGTAAGGACATCTTATGACTCTTTATGCCATATTAGGACCTTGAAAAGCACGTTAGTATAATGTAAGACGCCTTACAACACCTAACAACATCTTACAACACCGTACGAAACCTCAAAACTCCATAATAAACCTAATGAATTCGTACGAGTCCTTTGAACATCGTACGAAAAGTTAGGACATCTTACGACTCTTTATGCAACATTAGCAAATCGATAATAACGTTAGTATAATGTGGGACGCTATAAAGCTCCTAAGTACACCTTACAATACCGTACGTAAACTTAAAACTCCATAATAAACCTAATGAATTCGTACGTGTCCTTTGAACATCGTACGACAAGTAAGGACATCTTATGACTCTTTATGCTATGTTAGCACCTTGAAAAGCACATTAGTATAATGTAAGACGTTTTACAACACCTAACAACATCTTACAACACCGTACGAATCATTAAAACTCCATAATATACCTAATTAATTTGTACGAGTCCTTTGAACATCGTACGACAAGTTAGGACATCTTACGACTCTTTATGCAACATTAGCAACTCGATAATAAAGTTAGCATATTGTAGGACGCTATAAAGCTCCTAAGTACACCTTACAATACCGTACGTAAACTTAAAACTCCATAATAAACCTAATGAATTCGTACGTGTCCTTTGAACATCGTACGACAAGTAAGGACATCTTATGACTCTTTATGCTATGTTAGCACCTTGAAAATCACGTTAGTATAATGTAAGACGTTTTACAACACCTAACAACATCTTACAACACCGTACGAATCATTAAAACTCCATAATAAACCTAATGAATTCGTACGAGTCCTTTGAACATCGTACGACAAGTTAGGACATCTTACCACTCTTTATGCAACATTAGCAACGTGAAATGTACGTTAGTATAATGTAGAACGCCATACGTCTCCTAAGTACACCTTAAAATTCCGTGCGTTATTTTAAAGCTCTATAATAAACCTAATGAATTCGTAAGAGTCCTTTGAACATCGTACGACAAGTAAGGACATCTTATGACTCTTTATGCTATGTTAGCACCTTGAAAAGCACGTTAGTATAATGTAAGACGTTTTACAACACCTAACAACATCTTACAACACCGTACGAATCATTAAAACTCCATAATAAACCTAATGAATTCGTACGAGTCCTTTGAACATCGTACGACAAGTTAGGACATCTTACGACTCTTTATGCAACATTAGCAACTCGATAATAACGTTAGCATATTGTAGGACGCTATAAAGCTCCTAAGTACACCTTACAATACCGTACGTAAACTTAAAACTCCATAATAAACCTAATGAATTCGTACGTGTCCTTTGAACATCGTACGACAAGTAAGGACATCTTATGACTCTTTATGCTATGTTAGCACCTTGAAAAGCACATTAGTATAATGTAAGACGTTTTACAACACCTAACAACATCTTACAACACCGTACGAATCATTAAAACTCCATAATATACCTAATGAATTTGTACGAGTCCTTTGAACATCGTACGACAAGTTAGGACATCTTACGACTCTTTATGCAACATTAGCAACTCGATAATAACATTAGAATATTGTAGGACGCTATAAAGCTCCTAAGTACACCTTACAATACCGTACGTAAACTTAAAACTCCATAATAAACCTAATGAATTCGTACGTGTCCTTTGAACATCGTACGACAAGTAAGGACATCTTATGACTCTTTATGCTATGTTAGCACCTTGAAAAGCACGTTAGTATAATGTAAGACGCCTTGCAACACCTAACAACATCTTACAACACTGTACGAAACCTTAAAACTTCATAATGAACCTAATGAATTCGTACGTGTCCTTTGAACATCGTACGACAAGTTAGGACATCTTATGACTCTTTAGGCTATATTAGCACCTTGAAAAGCACGTTAATATAATGTAAGACACCTTACAACACCTAACAACATCTTACAACACCGTACAAAACCTCAAAACTCCATAATAAACCTAATGAATTCGTACGAATCCTTTGAACATCGTACGACAAGTAAGGACATCTTATGACTCTTTATGCCATATTAGGACCTTGAAAAGCACGTTAGTATAATGTAAGACGCCTTACAACACCTAACAACATCTTACAACACCGTACGAAACCTCAAAACTCCATAATAAACCTAATGAATTCGTACGAGTCCTTTGAACATCGTACGAAAAGTTAGGACATCTTACGACTCTTTATGCAACATTAGCAACTCGATAATAACGTTAGTATAATGTGGGACGCTATAAAGCTCCTAAGTACACCTTACAATACCGTACGTAAACTTAAAACTCCATAATAAACCTAATGAATTCGTACGTGTCCTTTGAACATCGTACGACAAGTAAGGACATCTTATGACTCTTTATGTTATGTTAGCACCTTGAAAAGCACATTAGTATAATGTAAGACGTTTTACAACACCTAACAACATCTTACAACACCGTACGAATCATTAAAACTCCATAATATACCTAATTAATTTGTACGAGTCCTTTGAACATCGTACGACAAGTTAGGACATCT
The DNA here is from genome assembly GCA_030867185.1 of Tagetes erecta. Lineage (NCBI taxonomy): Eukaryota > Viridiplantae > Streptophyta > Magnoliopsida > Asterales > Asteraceae > Tagetes > Tagetes erecta. The sequence continues at coordinate 60,870,942 of CM061490.1, read as the reverse complement.
TACGACTCTTTATGCAACATTAGCAACTCGATAATAAAGTTAGCATATTGTAGGACGCTATAAAGCTCCTAAGTACACCTTACAATACCGTACGTAAACTTAAAACTCCATAATAAACCTAATGAATTCGTACGTGTCCTTTGAACATCGTACGACAAGTAAGGACATCTTATGACTCTTTATGCTATGTTAGCACCTTGAAAATCACGTTAGTATAATGTAAGACGTTTTACAACACCTAACAACATCTTACAACACCGTACGAATCATTAAAACTCCATAATAAACCTAATGAATTCGTACGAGTCCTTTGAACATCGTACGACAAGTTAGGACATCTTACCACTCTTTATGCAACATTAGCAACGTGAAATGTACGTTAGTATAATGTAGAACGCCATACGTCTCCTAAGTACACCTTAAAATTCCGTGCGTTATTTTAAAGCTCTATAATAAACCTAATGAATTCGTAAGAGTCCTTTGAACATCGTACGACAAGTAAGGACATCTTATGACTCTTTATGCTATGTTAGCACCTTGAAAAGCACGTTAGTATAATGTAAGACGTTTTACAACACCTAACAACATCTTACAACACCGTACGAATCATTAAAACTCCATAATAAACCTAATGAATTCGTACGAGTCCTTTGAACATCGTACGACAAGTTAGGACATCTTACGACTCTTTATGCAACATTAGCAACTCGATAATAACGTTAGCATATTGTAGGACGCTATAAAGCTCCTAAGTACACCTTACAATACCGTACGTAAACTTAAAACTCCATAATAAACCTAATGAATTCGTACGTGTCCTTTGAACATCGTACGACAAGTTAGGACATCTTATGACTCTTTAGGCTATATTAGCACCTTGAAAAGCACGTTAGTATAATGTAAGACGCCTTGCAACACCTAACAACATCTTACAACACTGTACGAAACCTTAAAACTTCATAATGAACCTAATGAATTCGTACGTGTCCTTTGAACATCGTACGACAAGTTAGGACATCTTATGACTCTTTATGCTATATTAGCACCTTGAAAAGCACGTTAATATAATGTAAGACGCCTTACAACACCTAACAACATCTTACAACACCGTACAAAACCTCAAAACTCCATAATAAACCTAATGACTTCGTACGAGTCCTTTGAACATCGTACGACAAGTAAGGACATCTTATGACTCTTTATGCCATATTAGGACCTTGAAAAGCACGTTAGTATAATGTAAGACGCCTTACAACACCTAACAACATCTTACAACACCGTACGAAACCTCAAAACTCCATAATAAACCTAATGAATTCGTACGAGTCCTTTGAACATCGTACGAAAAGTTAGGACATCTTACGACTCTTTATGCAACATTAGCAACTCGATAACAACGTTAGTATAATGTGGGACGCTATAAAGCTCCTAAGTACACCTTACAATACCGTACGTAAACTTAAAACTCCATAATAAACCTAATGAATTCGTACGTGTCCTTTGAACATCGTACGACAAGTAAGGACATCTTATGACTCTTTATGCTATGTTAGCACCTTGAAAAACACATTAGTATAATGTAAGACGTTTTACAACACCTAACAACATCTTACAACACCGTACGAATCATTAAAACTCCATAATATACCTAATGAATTTGTACGAGTCCTTTGAACATCGTACGACAAGTTAGGACATCTTACGACTCTTTATGCAACATTAGCAACTCGATAATAACATTAGCATATTGTAGGACGCTATAAAGCTCCTAAGTACACCTTACAATACCGTACGTAAACTTAAAACTCCATAATAAACCTAATGAATTCGTACGTGTCCTTTGAACATCGTACGACAAGTAAGGACATCTTATGACTCTTTATGCTATGTTAGCACCTTGAAAAGCACGTTAGTATAATGTAAGACGCCTTGCAACACCTAACAACATCTTACAACACTGTACGAAACCTTAAAACTTCATAATGAACCTAATGAATTCGTACGTGTCCTTTGAACATCGTACGACAAGTTAGGACATCTTATGACTCTTTAGGCTATATTAGCACCTTGAAAAGCACGTTAATATAATGTAAGACACCTTACAACACCTAACAACATCTTACAACACCGTACAAAACCTCAAAACTCCATAATAAACCTAATGAATTCGTACGAATCCTTTGAACATCGTACGACAAGTAAGGACATCTTATGACTCTTTATGCCATATTAGGACCTTGAAAAGCACGTTAGTATAATGTAAGACGCCTTACAACACCTAACAACATCTTACAACACCGTACGAAACCTCAAAACTCCATAATAAACCTAATGAATTCGTACGAGTCCTTTGAACATCGTACGAAAAGTTAGGACATCTTACGACTCTTTATGCAACATTAGCAACTCGATAATAACGTTAGTATAATGTGGGACGCTATAAAGCTCCTAAGTACACCTTACAATACCGTACGTAAACTTAAAACTCCATAATAAACCTAATGAATTCGTACGTGTCCTTTGAACATCGTACGACAAGTAAGGACATCTTATGACTCTTTATGCTATGTTAGCACCTTGAAAAGCACATTAGTATAATGTAAGACGTTTTACAACACCTAACAACATCTTACAACACCGTACGAATCATTAAAACTCCATAATATACCTAATTAATTTGTACGAGTCCTTTGAACATCGTACGACAAGTTAGGACATCTTACGACTCTTTATGCAACATTAGCAACTCGATAATAAAGTTAGCATATTGTAGGACGCTATAAAGCTCCTAAGTACAACTTACAATACCGTACGTAAACTTAAAACTCCATAATAAACCTAATGAATTCGTACGTGTCCTTTGAACATCGTACGACAAGTAAGGACATCTTATGACTCTTTATGCTATGTTAGCACCTTGAAAATCACGTTAGTATAATGTAAGACGTTTTACAACACCTAACAACATCTTACAACACCGTACGAATCATTAAAACTCCATAATAAACCTAATGAATTCGTACGAGTCCTTTGAACATCGTACGACAAGTTAGGACATCTTACCACTCTTTATGCAACATTAGCAACGTGAAATGTACGTTAGTATAATGTAGAACGCCATACGTCTCCTAAGTACACCTTAAAATTCCGTGCGTTATTTTAAAGCTCTATAATAAACCTAATGAATTCGTAAGAGTCCTTTGAACATCGTACGACAAGTAAGGACATCTTATGACTCTTTATGCTATGTTAGCACCTTGAAAAGCACGTTAGTATAATGTAAGACGTTTTACAACACCTAACAACATCTTACAACACCGTACGAATCATTAAAACTCCATAATAAACCTAATGAATTCGTACGAGTCCTTTGAACATCGTACGACAAGTTAGGACATCTTACGACTCTTTATGCAACATTAGCAACTCGATAATAACGTTAGCATATTGTAGGACGCTATAAAGCTCCTAAGTACACCTTACAATACCGTACGTAAACTTAAAACTCCATAATAAACCTAATGAATTCGTACGTGTCCTTTGAACATCGTACGACAAGTTAGGACATCTTATGACTCTTTAGGCTATATTAGCACCTTGAAAAGCACGTTAGTATAATGTAAGACGCCTTGCAACACCTAACAACATCTTACAACACTGTACGAAACCTTAAAACTTCATAATGAACCTAATGAATTCGTACGTGTCCTTTGAACATCGTACGACAAGTTAGGACATCTTATGACTCTTTATGCTATATTAGCACCTTGAAAAGCACGTTAATATAATGTAAGACGCCTTACAACACCTAACAACATCTTACAACACCGTACAAAACCTCAAAACTCCATAATAAACCTAATGACTTCGTACGAGTCCTTTGAACATCGTACGACAAGTAAGGACATCTTATGACTCTTTATGCCATATTAGGACCTTGAAAAGCACGTTAGTATAATGTAAGACGCCTTACAACACCTAACAACATCTTACAACACCGTACGAAACCTCAAAACTCCATAATAAACCTAATGAATTCGTACGAGTCCTTTGAACATCGTACGAAAAGTTAGGACATCTTACGACTCTTTATGCAACATTAGCAACTCGATAACAACGTTAGTATAATGTGGGACGCTATAAAGCTCCTAAGTACACCTTACAATACCGTACGTAAACTTAAAACTCCATAATAAACCTAATGAATTCGTACGTGTCCTTTGAACATCGTACGACAAGTAAGGACATCTTATGACTCTTTATGCTATGTTAGCACCTTGAAAAGCACGTTAGTATAATGTAAGACGCCTTGCAACACCTAACAACATCTTACAACACCGTACGAATCATTAAAACTCCATAATAAACCTAATGAATTTGTACGAGTCCTTTGAACATCGTACGACAAGTTAGGACATCTTACGACTCTTTATGCAACATTAGCAACTCGATAATAACGTTAGCATATTGTAGGACGCTATAAAGCTCCTAAGTACACCTTACAATACCGTACGTAAACTTAAAACTCCATAATAAACCTAATGAATTCGTACGTGTCCTTTGAACATCGTACGACAAGTAAGGACATCTTATGACTCTTTATGCTATGTTAGCACCTTGAAAAGCACGTTAGTATAATGTAAGACGTTTTACAACACCTAACAACATCTTACAACACCGTACGAATCATTAAAACTCCATAATAAACCTAATGAATTCGTACGAGTCCTTTGAACATCGTACGACAAGTTAGGACATCTTACCACTCTTTATGCAACATTAGCAACGTGAAATGTACGTTAGTATAATGTAGAACGCTATACGTCTCCTAAGTACACCTTAAAATACCGTGCGTTATCTTAAAGCTCTATAATAAACCTAATGAATTCGTAAGAGTCCTTTGAACATCGTACGACAAGTAAGGACATCTTATGAATCTTTATGCTATGTTAGCACCTTGAAAAGCACGTTAGTATAATGTAAGACGTTTTACAACACCTAACAACATCTTACAACACCGTACGAATCATTAACACTCCATAATAAACCTAATGAATTCGTACGAGTCCTTTGAACATCGTACGACAAGTTAGGACATCTTACGACTCTTTATGCAACATTAGCAACTCGATAATAACGTTAGCATATTGTAGGACGCTATAAAGCTCCTAAGTACACCTTACAATACCGTACGTAAACTTAAAACTCCATAATAAACCTAATGAATTCGTACGTGTCCTTTGAACATCGTACGACAAGTAAGGACATCTTATGACTCTTTATGCTATGTTAGCACCTTGAAAAGCACGTTAGTATAATGTAAGACGTTTTACAACACCTAACAACATCTTACAACACCGTACGAATCATTAAAACTCCATAATAAACCTAATGAATTCGTACGAGTCCTTTGAACATCGTACGACAAGTTAGGACATCTTACCACTCTTTATGCAACATTAGCAACGTGAAATGTACGTTAGTATAATGTAGAACGCCATACGTCTCCTAAGTACACCTTAAAATTCCGTGCGTTATTTTAAAGCTCTATAATAAACCTAATGAATTCGTAAGAGTCCTTTGAACATCGTACGACAAGTAAGGACATCTTATGACTCTTTATGCTATGTTAGCACCTTGAAAAGCACGTTAGTATAATGTAAGACGTTTTACAACACCTAACAACATCTTACAACACCGTACGAATCATTAAAACTCCATAATAAACCTAATGAATTCGTACGAGTCCTTTGAACATCGTACGACAAGTTAGGACATCTTACGACTCTTTATGCAACATTAGCAACTCGATAATAACGTTAGCATATTGTAGGACGCTATAAAGCTCCTAAGTACACCTTACAATACCGTACGTAAACTTAAAACTCCATAATAAACCTAATGAATTCGTACGTGTCCTTTGAACATCGTACGACAAGTTAGGACATCTTATGACTCTTTAGGCTATATTAGCACCTTGAAAAGCACGTTAGTATAATGTAAGACGCCTTGCAACACCTAACAACATCTTACAACACTGTACGAAACCTTAAAACTTCATAATGAACCTAATGAATTCGTACGTGTCCTTTGAACATCGTACGACAAGTTAGGACATCTTATGACTCTTTATGCTATATTAGCACCTTGAAAAGCACGTTAATATAATGTAAGACGCCTTACAACACCTAACAACATCTTACAACACCGTACAAAACCTCAAAACTCCATAATAAACCTAATGACTTCGTACGAGTCCTTTGAACATCGTACGACAAGTAAGGACATCTTATGACTCTTTATTCCATATTAGGACCTTGAAAAGCACGTTAGTATAATGTAAGACGCCTTACAACACCTAACAACATCTTACAACACCGTACGAAACCTCAAAACTCCATAATAAACCTAATGAATTCGTACGAGTCCTTTGAACATCGTACGAAAAGTTAGGACATCTTACGACTCTTTATGCAACATTAGCAACTCGATAACAACGTTAGTATAATGTGGGACGCTATAAAGCTCCTAAGTACACCTTACAATACCGTACGTAAACTTAAAACTCCATAATAAACCTAATGAATTCGTACGTGTCCTTTGAACATCGTACGACAAGTAAGGACATCTTATGACTCTTTATGCTATGTTAGCACCTTGAAAAGCACATTAGTATAATGTAAGACGTTTTACAACACCTAACAACATCTTACAACACCGTACGAATCATTAAAACTCCATAATAAACCTAATAAATTTGTACGAGTCCTTTGAACATCGTACGACAAGTTAGGACATCTTACGACTCTTTATGCAACATTAGCAACTCGATAATAACGTTAGCATATTGTAGGACGCTATAAAGCTCCTAAGTACACCTTACAATACCGTACGTAAACTTAAAACTCCATAATAAACCTAATGAATTCGTACGTGTCCTTTGAACATCGTACGACAAGTAAGGACATCTTATGACTCTTTATGCTATGTTAGCACCTTGAAAAGCACGTTAGTATAATGTAAGACGTTTTACAACACCTAACAACATCTTACAACACCGTACGAATCATTAAAACTCCATAATAAACCTAATGAATTTGTACGAGTCCTTTGAACATCGTACGACAAGTTAGGACATCTTACGACTCTTTATGCAACATTAGCAACTCGATAATAACGTTAGCATATTGTAGGACGCTATAAAGCTCCTAAGTACACCTTACAATACCGTACGTAAACTTAAAACTCCATAAAAAACCTAATGAATTCGTACATGTCCTTTGAACATCGTACGACAAGTAAGGACATCTTATGACTCTTTATGCTATGTTAGCACCTTGAAAAGCACGTTAGTATAATGTAAGACGTTTTACAACACCTAACAACATCTTACAACACCGTACGAATCATTAAAACTCCATAATAAACCTAATGAATTCGTACGAGTCCTTTGAACATCGTACGACAAGTTAGAACATCTTACGACTCTTTATGCAACATTAGCAACGTGAAATGTACGTTAGTATAATGTAGAACGCCATACGTTTCCTAAGTACACCTTAAAATACCGTGCGTTATCTTAAAGCTCTATAATAAACCTAATGAATTCGTAAGAGTCCATTGAACATCGTACGACAAGTAAGGACATCTTATGACTCTTTATGCTATGTTAGCACCTTGAAAAGCACGTTAGTATAATGTAAGACGTTTTAAAACACCTAACAACATCTTACAACACCGTACGAATCATTAAAACTCCATAATAAACCTAATGAATTCGTACGAGTCCTTTGAACATCGTACGACAAGTTAGGACATCTTACGACTCTTTATGCAACATTAGCAACTCGATAATAACGTTAGCATATTGTAGGACGCTATAAAGCTCCTAAGTACACCATACAATACTGTACGTAAACTTAAAACTCCATAATAAACCTAATGAATTCGTACGTGTCCTTTGAACATCGTACGACAAGTAAGGACATCTTATGACTCTTTATGCTATGTTAGCACCTTGAAAAGCACATTAGTATAATGTAAGACGTTTTACAACACCTAACAACATCTTACAACACCGTACGAATCATTAAAACTCCATAATAAACCTAATGAATTTGTACGAGTCCTTTGAACATCGTACGACAAGTAAGGACATCTTATGACTCTTTATGCTATGTTAGCACCTTGAAAAGCACATTAGTATAATGTAAGACGTTTTACAACACCTAACAACATCTTACAACACCGTACGAATCATTAAAACTCCATAATAAACCTAATGAATTCGTACGAGTCCTTTGAACATCGTACGACAAGTTAGGACATCTTACGACTCTTTATGCAACATTAGCAACTCGATAATAACGTTAGCATATTGTAGGACGCTATAAAGCTCCTAAGTACACCTTACAATACCGTACGTAAACTTAAAACTCCATAATAAACCTAATGAATTCGTACGTGTCCTTTGAACATCGTACGACAAGTAAGGACATCTTATGACTCTTTATGCTATGTTAGCACCTTGAAAAGCACGTTAGTATAATGTAAGACGTTTTACAACACCTAACAACATCTTACAACACCGTACGAATCATTAAAACTCCATAATAAACCTAATGAATTCGTACGAGTCCTTTGAACATCGTACGACAAGTTAGGACATCTTACGACTCTTTATGCAACATTAGCAACGTGAAATGTACGTTAGTATAATGTAGAACGCCATACGTCTCCTAAGTACACCTTAAAATACCTTGCGTTATTTTAAAGCTCTATAATAAACCTAATGAATTCGTAAGAGTCCTTTGAACATCGTACGACAAGTAAGGACATCTTATGACTCTTTATGCTATGTTAGCACCTTGAAAAGCACGTTAGTATAATGTAAGACGTTTTACAACACCTAACAACATCTTACAACACCGTACGAATCATTAAAACTCCATAATAAACCTAATGAATTCGTACGAGTCCTTTGAACATCGTACGACAAGTTAGGACATCTTACGACTCTTTATGCAACATTAGCAACTCGATAATAACGTTAGCATATTGTAGGACGCTATAAAGCTCCTAAGTACACCTTACAATACCGTACGTAAACTTAAAACTCCATAATAAACCTAATGAATTCGTACGTGTCCTTTGAACATCGTACGACAAGTTAGGACGTCTTATGACTCTTTAGGCTATATTAGCACCTTGAAAAGCACGTTTGTATAATGTAAGACGCCTTGCAACACCTAACAACATCTTACAACACTGTACGAAACCTTAAAACTTCATAATGAACCTAATGAATTCGTACGTGTCCTTTGAACATCGTACGACAAGTTAGGACATCTTATGACTCTTTATGCTATATTAGCACCTTGAAAAGCACGTTAATATAATGTAAGACGCCTTACAACACCTAACAACATCTTACAACACCGTACAAAACCTCAAAACTCCATAATAAACCTAATGACTTCGTACGAGTCCTTTGAACATCGTACGACAAGTAAGGACATCTTATGACTCTTTATGCCATATTAGGACCTTGAAAAGCACGTTAGTATAATGTAAGACGCCTTACAAAACCTAACAACATCTTACAACACCGTACGAAACCTCAAAACTCCATAATAAACCTAATGAATTCGTACGAGTCCTTTGAACATCGTACGAAAAGTTAGGACATCTTACGACTCTTTATGCAACATTAGCAACTCGATAATAACGTTAGTATAATGTGGGACGCTATAAAGCTCCTAAGTACACCTTACAATACCGTACGTAAACTTAAAACTCCATAATAAACCTAATGAATTCGTACGTGTCCTTTGAACATCGTACGACAAGTAAGGACATCTTATGACTCTTTATGCTATGTTAGCACCTTGAAAAGCACGTTAGTATAATGTAAGACGTTTTAAAACACCTAACAACATCTTACAACACCGTACGAATCATTAAAAATCCATAATAAACCTAATGAATTCGTACGAGTCCTTTGAACATCGTACGACAAGTTAGGACATCTTACGACTCTTTATGCAACATTAGCAACTCGATAATAACGTTAGCATATTGTAGGACGCTATAAAGCTCCTAAGTACACCTTACAATACTGTACGTAAACTTAAAACTCCATAATAAACCTAATGAATTCGTACGTGTCCTTTGAACATCGTACGACAAGTAAGGACATCTTATGACTCTTTATGCTATGTTAGCACCTTGAAAAGCACATTAGTATAATGTAAGACGTTTTACAACACCTAACAACATCTTACAACACCGTACGAATCATTAAAACTCCATAATAAACCTAATGAATTTGTACGAGTCCTTTGAACATCGTACGACAAGTAAGGACATCTTATGACTCTTTATGCTATGTTAGCACCTTGAAAAGCACGTTAGTATAATGTAAGACGTTTTACAACACCTAACAACATCTTACAACACCGTACGAATCATTAAAACTCCATAATAAACCTAATGAATTCGTACGAGTCCTTTGAACATCGTACGACAAGTTAGGACATCTTACGACTCTTTATGCAACATTAGCAACTCGATAATAACGTTAGCATATTGTAGGACGCTATAAAGCTCCTAAGTACACCTTACAATACCGTACGTAAACTTAAAACTCCATAATAAACCTAATGAATTCGTACGTGTCCTTTGAACATCGTACGACAAGTTAGGACATCTTATGACTCTTTAGGCTATATTAGCACCTTGAAAAGCACGTTTGTATAATGTAAGACGCCTTGCAACACCTAACAACATCTTACAACACTGTACGAAACCTTAAAACTTCATAATGAACCTAATGAATTCGTACGTGTCCTTTGAACATCGTACGACAAGTTAGGACATCTTATGACTCTTTATGCTAAATTAGCACCTTGAAAAGCACGTTAATATAATGTAAGACGCCTTACAACACCTAACAACATCTTACAACACCGTACAAAACCTCAAAACTCCATAATAAACCTAATGACTTCGTACGAGTCCTTTGAACATCGTACGACAAGTAAGGACATCTTATGACTCTTTATGCCATATTAGGACCTTGAAAAGCACGTTAGTATAATGTAAGACGCCTTACAAAACCTAACAACATCTTACAACACCGTACGAAACCTCAAAACTCCATAATAAACCTAATGAATTCGTACGAGTCCTTTGAACATCGTACGAAAAGTTAGGACATCTTACGACTCTTTATGCAACATTAGCAACTCGATAATAACGTTAGTATAATGTGGGACGCTATAAAGCTCCTAAGTACACCTTACAATACCGTACGTAAACTTAAAACTCCATAATAAACCTAATGAATTCGTACGTGTCCTTTGAACATCGTACGACAAGTAAGGACATCTTATGACTCTTTATGCTATGTTAGCACCTTGAAAAGCACGTTAGTATAATGTAAGACGTTTTAAAACACCTAACAACATCTTACAACACCGTACGAATCATTAAAACTCCATAATAAACCTAATGAATTCGTACGAGTCCTTTGAACATCGTACGACAAGTTAGGACATCTTACGACTCTTTATGCAACATTAGCAACTCGATAATAACGTTAGCATATTGTAGGACGCTATAAAGCTCCTAAGTACACCTTACAATACTGTACGTAAACTTAAAACTCCATAATAAACCTAATGAATTCGTACGTGTCCTTTGAACATCGTACGACAAGTAAGGACATCTTATGACTCTTTATGCTATGTTAGCACCTTGAAAAGCACATTAGTATAATGTAAGACGTTTTACAACACCTAACAACATCTTACAACACCGTACGAATCATTAAAACTCCATAATAAACCTAATGAATTTGTACGAGTCCTTTGAACATCGTACGACAAGTAAGGACATCTTATGACTCTTTATGCTATGTTAGCACCTTGAAAAGCACGTTAGTATAATGTAAGACGTTTTACAACACCTAACAACATCTTACAACACCGTACGAATCATTAAAACTCCATAATAAACCTAATGAATTCGTACGAGTCCTTTGAACATCGTACGACAAGTTAGGACATCTTACGACTCTTTATGCAACATTAGCAACTCGATAATAACGTTAGCATATTGTAGGACGCTATAAAGCTCCTAAGTACACCTTACAATACCGTACGTAAACTTAAAACTCCATAATAAACCTAATGAATTCGTACGTGTCCTTTGAACATCGTACGACAAGTTAGGACATCTTATGACTCTTTAGGCTATATTAGCACCTTGAAAAGCACGTTTGTATAATGTAAGACGCCTTGCAACACCTAACAACATCTTACAACACTGTACGAAACCTTAAAACTTCATAATGAACCTAATGAATTCGTACGTGTCCTTTGAACATCGTACGACAAGTTAGGACATCTTATGACTCTTTATGCTAAATTAGCACCTTGAAAAGCACGTTAATATAATGTAAGACGCCTTACAACACCTAACAACATCTTACAACACCGTACAAAACCTCAAAACTCCATAATAAACCTAATGACTTCGTACGAGTCCTTTGAACATCGTACGACAAGTAAGGACATCTTATGACTCTTTATGCCATATTAGGACCTTGAAAAGCACGTTAGTATAATGTAAGACGCCTTACAAAACCTAACAACATCTTACAACACCGTACGAAACCTCAAAACTCCATAATAAACCTAATGAATTCGTACGAGTCCTTTGAACATCGTACGAAAAGTTAGGACATCTTACGACTCTTTATGCAACATTAGCAACTCGATAATAACGTTAGTATAATGTGGGACGCTATAAAGCTCCTAAGTACACCTTACAATACCGTACGTAAACTTAAAACTCCATAATAAACCTAATGAATTCGTACGTGTCCTTTGAACATCGTACGACAAGTAAGGACATCTTATGACTCTTTATGCTATGTTAGCACCTTGAAAAGCACGTTAGTATAATGTAAGACGTTTTAAAACACCTAACAACATCTTACAACACCGTACGAATCATTAAAACTCCATAATAAACCTAATGAATTCGTACGAGTCCTTTGAACATCGTACGACAAGTTAGGACATCTTACGACTCTTTATGCAACATTAGCAACTCGATAATAACGTTAGCATATTGTAGGACGCTATAAAGCTCCTAAGTACACCTTACAATACTGTACGTAAACTTAAAACTCCATAATAAACCTAATGAATTCGTACGTGTCCTTTGAACATCGTACGACAAGTAAGGACATCTTATGACTCTTTATGCTATGTTAGCACCTTGAAAAGCACATTAGTATAATGTAAGACGTTTTACAACACCTAACAACATCTTACAACACCGTACGAATCATTAAAACTCCATAATAAACCTAATGAATTTGTACGAGTCCTTTGAACATCGTACGACAAGTAAGGACATCTTATGACTCTTTATGCTATGTTAGCACCTTGAAAAGCACGTTAGTATAATGTAAGACGTTTTACAACACCTAACAACATCTTACAACACCGTACGAATCATTAAAACTCCATAATAAACCTAATGAATTCGTACGAGTCCTTTGAACATCGTACGACAAGTTAGGACATCTTACGACTCTTTATGCAACATTAGCAACTCGATAATAACGTTAGCATATTGTAGGACGCTATAAAGCTCCTAAGTACACCTTACAATACCGTACGTAAACTTAAAACTCCATAATAAACCTAATGAATTCGTACGTGTCCTTTGAACATCGTACGACAAGTTAGGACATCTTATGACTCTTTAGGCTATATTAGCACCTTGAAAAGCACGTTTGTATAATGTAAGACGCCTTGCAACACCTAACAACATCTTACAACACTGTACGAAACCTTAAAACTTCATAATGAACCTAATGAATTCGTACGTGTCCTTTGAACATCGTACGACAAGTTAGGACATCTTATGACTCTTTATGCTATATTAGCACCTTGAAAAGCACGTTAATATAATGTAAGACGCCTTACAACACCTAACAACATCTTACAACACCGTACAAAACCTCAAAACTCCATAATAAACCTAATGACTTCGTACGAGTCCTTTGAACATCGTACGACAAGTAAGGACATCTTATGACTCTTTATGCCATATTAGGACCTTGAAAAGCACGTTAGTATAATGTAAGACGCCTTACAAAACCTAACAACATCTTACAACACCGTACGAAACCTCAAAACTCCATAATAAACCTAATGAATTCGTACGAGTCCTTTGAACATCGTACGAAAAGTTAGGACATCTTACGACTCTTTATGCAACATTAGCAACTCGATAATAACGTTAGTATAATGTGGGACGCTATAAAGCTCCTAAGTACACCTTACAATACCGTACGTAAACTTAAAACTCCATAATAAACCTAATGAATTCGTACGTGTCCTTTGAACATCGTACGACAAGTAAGGACATCTTATGACTCTTTATGCTATGTTAGCACCTTGAAAAGCACGTTAGTATAATGTAAGACGTTTTAAAACACCTAACAACATCTTACAACACCGTACGAATCATTAAAACTCCATAATAAACCTAATGAATTCGTACGAGTCCTTTGAACATCGTACGACAAGTTAGGACATCTTACGACTCTTTATGCAACATTAGCAACTCGATAATAACGTTAGCATATTGTAGGACGCTATAAAGCTCCTAAGTACACCTTACAATACTGTACGTAAACTTAAAACTCCATAATAAACCTAATGAATTCGTACGTGTCCTTTGAACATCGTACGACAAGTAAGGACATCTTATGACTCTTTATGCTATGTTAGCACCTTGAAAAGCACATTAGTATAATGTAAGACGTTTTACAACACCTAACAACATCTTACAACACCGTACGAATCATTAAAACTCCATAATAAACCTAATGAATTTGTACGAGTCCTTTGAACATCGTACGACAAGTAAGGACATCTTATGACTCTTTATGCTATGTTAGCACCTTGAAAAGCACATTAGTATAATGTAAGACGTTTTACAACACCTAACAACATCTTACAACACCGTACGAATCATTAAAACTCCATAATAAACCTAATGAATTCGTACGAGTCCTTTGAACATCGTACGACAAGTTAGGACATCTTACGACTCTTTATGCAACATTAGCAACTCGATAATAACGTTAGCATATTGTAGGACGCTATAAAGCTCCTAAGTACACCTTACAATACCGTACGTAAACTTAAAACTCCATAATAAACCTAATGAATTCGTACGTGTCCTTTGAACATCGTACGACAAGTAAGGACATCTTATGACTCTTTATGCTATGTTAGCACCTTGAAAAGCACGTTAGTATAATGTAAGACGTTTTACAACACCTAACAACATCTTACAACACCGTACGAATCATTAAAACTCCATAATAAACCTA
Organism: Tagetes erecta; assembly: GCA_030867185.1. NCBI lineage: Eukaryota > Viridiplantae > Streptophyta > Magnoliopsida > Asterales > Asteraceae > Tagetes > Tagetes erecta. The sequence continues at coordinate 60,855,521 of CM061490.1, read as the reverse complement.
ATGAATTCGTACGAGTCCTTTGAACATCGTACGACAAGTTAGGACATCTTACGACTCTTTATGCAACATTAGCAACGTGAAATGTACGTTAGTATAATGTAGAACGCCATACGTCTCCTAAGTACACCTTAAAATACCTTGCGTTATTTTAAAGCTCTATAATAAACCTAATGAATTCGTAAGAGTCCTTTGAACATCGTACGACAAGTAAGGACATCTTATGACTCTTTATGCTATGTTAGCACCTTGAAAAGCACGTTAGTATAATGTAAGACGTTTTACAACACCTAACAACATCTTACAACACCGTACGAATCATTAAAACTCCATAATAAACCTAATGAATTCGTACGAGTCCTTTGAACATCGTACGACAAGTTAGGACATCTTACGACTCTTTATGCAACATTAGCAACTCGATAATAACGTTAGCATATTGTAGGACGCTATAAAGCTCCTAAGTACACCTTACAATACCGTACGTAAACTTAAAACTCCATAATAAACCTAATGAATTCGTACGTGTCCTTTGAACATCGTACGACAAGTTAGGACATCTTATGACTCTTTAGGCTATATTAGCACCTTGAAAAGCACGTTTGTATAATGTAAGACGCCTTGCAACACCTAACAACATCTTACAACACTGTACGAAACCTTAAAACTTCATAATGAACCTAATGAATTCGTACGTGTCCTTTGAACATCGTACGACAAGTTAGGACATCTTATGACTCTTTATGCTATATTAGCACCTTGAAAAGCACGTTAATATAATGTAAGACGCCTTACAACACCTAACAACATCTTACAACACCGTACAAAACCTCAAAACTCCATAATAAACCTAATGACTTCGTACGAGTCCTTTGAACATCGTACGACAAGTAAGGACATCTTATGACTCTTTATGCCATATTAGGACCTTGAAAAGCACGTTAGTATAATGTAAGACGCCTTACAACACCTAACAACATCTTACAACACCGTACGAAACCTCAAAACTCCATAATAAACCTAATGAATTCGTACGAGTCCTTTGAACATCGTACGAAAAGTTAGGACATCTTACGACTCTTTATGCAACATTAGCAACTCGATAATAACGTTAGTATAATGTGGGACGCTATAAAGCTCCTAAGTACACCTTACAATACCGTACGTAAACTTAAAACTCCATAATAAACCTAATGAATTCGTACGTGTCCTTTGAACATCGTACGACAAGTAAGGACATCTTATGACTCTTTATGCTATGTTAGCACCTTGAAAAGCACATTAGTATAATGTAAGACGTTTTACAACACCTAACAACATCTTACAACACCGTACGAATCATTAAAACTCCATAATAAACCTAATGAATTTGTACGAGTCCTTTGAACATCGTACGACAAGTTAGGACATCTTACGACTCTTTATGCAACATTAGCAACTCGATAATAACGTTAGCATATTGTAGGACGCTATAAAGCTCCTAAGTACACCTTACAATACCGTACGTAAACTTAAAACTCCATAATAAACCTAATGAATTCGTACGTGTCCTTTGAACATCGTACGACAAGTAAGGACATCTTATGACTCTTTATGTTATGTTAGCACTTTGAAAAGCACGTTAGTATAATGTAAGACTTTTTACAACACCTAACAACATCTTACAACACCGTACGAATCATTAAAACTCCATAATAAACCTAATGAATTCGTACGAGTCCTTTGAACATCGTACGACAAGTTAGGACATCTTACGACTCTTTATGCAACATTAGCAACGTGAAATGTACGTTAGTGTAATGTAGAACGCCATACGTCTCCTAAGTACACCTTAAAATACCGTGCGTTATCTTAAAGCTCTATAATAAACCTAATGAATTCGTAAGAGTCCTTTGAACATCGTACGACAAGTAAGGACATCTTATGACTCTTTATGCTATGTTAGCACCTTGAAAAGCACGTTAGTATAATGTAAGACGTTTTAAAACACCTAACAACATCTTACAACACCGTACGAATCATTAAAACTCCATAATAAACCTAATGAATTCGTACGAGTCCTTTGAACATCGTACGACAGACATCTTACGACTCTTTATGCAACATTAGCAACTCGATAATAACGTTAGCATATTGTAGGACGCTATAAAGCTCCTAAGTACACCTTACAATACTGTACGTAAACTTAAAACTCCATAATAAACCTAATGAATTCGTACGTGTCCTTTGAACATCGTACGACAAGTAAGGACATCTTATGACTCTTTATGCTATGTTAGCACCTTGAAAATCACATTAGTATAATGTAAGACGTTTTACAACACCTAACAATATCTTACAACACCGTACGAATCATTAAAACTCCATAATAAACCTAATGAATTCGTACGAGTCCTTTGAACATCGTACGACAAGTTAAGACATCTTACGACTCTTTATGCCACATTAGCAACGTGAAAAAAACGTTAGTATAATGTAGAACGCCATACGTCTCCTAAGTACACCTTAAAATACCGTGCGTAAACTTAAAGCTCCATAATAAACCTAATGAATTCGTAAGAGTCTTTTGAACATCGTACGACAAGTAAGGACATCTTATGACTCTTTATGCTATGTTAGCACCTTGAAAAGCACGTTAGTATAATGTAAGACGTTTTACAACACCTAACAACATCTTACAACACCGTACGAATCATTAAAACTCCATAATAAACCTAATGAATTCGTACGAGTCCTTTGAACATCGTACGACAAGTTAGGACATCTTACGACTCTTTATGCAACATTAGCAACTCGATAATAACGTTAGCATATTGTAGGACGCTATAAAGCTCCTAAGTACACCTTACAATACCGTACGTAAACTTAAAACTCCATAATAAACCTAATGAATTCGTACGTGTCCTTTGAACATCGTACGACAAGTAAGGACATCTTATGACTCTTTATGCTTTGTTAGCAGCTTGAAAAGCACATTAGTATAATGTAAGACGTTTTACAACACCTAACAACATCTTACAACACCGTACGAATCATTAAAACTCCATAATAAACCTAATGAATTCGTACGAGTCCTTTGAACATCGTACAACAGACATCTTACGACTCTTTATGCAACATTAGCAACTCGATAATAACGTTAGCATATTGTAGGACGCTATAAAGCTCCTAAGTACACCTTACAATACTGTACGTAAACTTAAAACTCCATAATAAACCTAATGAATTCGTACGTGTCCTTTGAACATCGTACGACAAGTAAGGACATCTTATGACACTTTATGCTATGTTAGCACCTTGAAAAGCACATTAGTATAATGTAAGACGTTTTACAACACCTAACAATATCTTACAACACCGTACGAATCATTAAAACTCCATAATAAACCTAATGAATTCGTACGAGTCCTTTGAACATCGTACGACAAGTTAGGACATCTTACGACTCTTTATGCAACATTAGCAACTCGATAATAACGTTAGCATATTGTAGGACGCTATAAAGCTCCTAAGTAAACCTTACAATACCGTACGTAAACTTAAAACTCCATAATAAACCTAATGAATTCGTACGTGTCCTTTGAACATCGTACGACAAGTAAGGACATCTTATGACTCTTTATGCTATGTTAGCACCTTGAAAAGCACATTAGTATAATGTAAGACGTTTTACAACACCTAACAACATCTTACAACACCGTACGAATCATTAAAACTCCATAATAAACCTAATGAATTCGTACGAGTCCTTTGAACATCGTACGACAAGTTAAGACATCTTACGACTCTTTATGCCACATTAGCAACGTGAAAAGAACGTTATTATAATGTAGAACGCCATACGTCTCCTAAGTACACCTTAAAATACCGTGCGTAAACTTAAAGCTCCATAATAAAACTAATGAATTCGTAAGAGTCCTTTGAACATCGTACGACAAGTAAGGACATCTTATGACTCTTTATGCTATGTTAGCACCTTGAAAAGCACGTTAGTATAATGTAAGACGTTTTACAACACCTAACAACATCTTACAACACCGTACGAATCATTAAAACTCCATAATAAATCTAATGAATTCGTACGAGTCCTTTGAACATCGTACGACAAGTTAAGACATCTTACGACTCTTTATGCCACATTAGCAACGTGAAAAGAACGTTATTATAATGTAGACCGCCATACGTCTCCTAAGTACACCTTAAAATACCGTGCGTAAACTTAAAGCTCCATAATAAAACTAATGAATTCGTAAGAGTCCTTTGAACATAGTACGACAAGTAAGGACATCTTATGACTCTTTATGCTATGTTAGCACCTTGAAAAGCACGTTAGTATAATGTAAGACGTTTTACAACACCTAACAACATCTTACAACACCGTACGAATCATTAAAACTCCATAATAAACCTAATGAATTCGTACGAGTCCTTTGAACATCGTACGACAAGTTAGGACATCTTACGACTCTTTATGCAACATTAGCAACTCGATAATAACGTTAGCATATTGTAGGAAGCTATAAAGCTCCTAAGTACACCTTACAATACCGTACGTAAACTTAAAACTCCATAATAAACCTAATGAATTCGTACGAGTCCTTTGAACATCGTACGACAAGTTAGGACATCTTACGACTCTTAATTCAACATTAGCAACTCGATAATAACGTTAGCATATTGTAGGACGCTATAAAGCTCCTAAGTACACCTTACAATACCGTACGTAAACTTAAAACTCCATAATAAACCTAATGAATTCGTACGTGTCCTTTGAACATCGTACGACAAGTAAGGACATCTTATGACTCTTTATGCTATGTTAGCACCTTGAAAAGCACATTAGTATAATGTAAGACGTTTTACAACACCTAACAACATCTTACAACACCGTACGAATCATTAAAACTCCATAATAAACCTAATGAATTCGTACGAGTCCTTTGAACATCGTACGACAAGTTAGGACATCTTACGACTCTTTATGCAACATTAGCAACTCGATAATAACGTTAGCATATTGTAGGACGCTATAAAGCTCCTAAGTACACCTTACAATACTGTACGTAAACTTAAAACTCCATAATAAACCTAATGAATTCGTACGTGTCCTTTGAACATCGTACGACAAGTAAGGACATCTTATGACTCTTTATGCTATGTTAGCACCTTGAAAAGCACATTAGTATAATGTAAGACGTTTTACAACACCTAACAATATCTTACAACACCGTACGAATCATTAAAACTCCATAATAAACCTAATGAATTCGTACGAGTCCTTTGAACATCGTACGACAAGTTAAGACATCTTACGACTCTTTATGCCACATTAGCAATGTGAAAAGAACGTTATTATAATGTAGAACGCCATACGTCTCCTAAGTACACCTTAAAGTACCGTGCGTAAACTTAAAGCTCCATAATAAAACTAATGAATTCGTAAGAGTCCTTTGAACATCGTACGACAAGTAAGGACATCTTATGACTCTTTATTCTATGTTAGCACCTTGAAAAGCACGTTAGTATAATGTAAGACGTTTTACAACACCTAACAACATCTTACAACACCGTACGAATCATTAAAACTCCATAATAAACCAAATGAATTCGTACGAGTCCTTTGAACATCGTACGACAAGTTAAGACATCTTACGACTCTTTATGCCACATTAGCAACGTGAAAAGAACTTTATTATAATGTAGAACGCCATACGTCTCCTAAGTACACCTTAAAATACCGTGCGTAAACTTAAAGCTCCATAATAAAACTAATGAATTCGTAAGAGTCCTTTGAACATCGTACGACAAGTAAGGACATCTTATGACTCTTTATGCTATGTTAGCACCTTGAAAAGCACGTTAGTATAATGTAAGACGTTTTACAACACCTAACAACATCTTACAACACCGTACGAATCATTAAAACTCCATAATAAACCTAATGAATTCGTACGAGTCCTTTGAACATCGTACGACAAGTTAGGACATCTTACGACTCTTTATGCAACATTAGCAACTCGATAATAACGTTAGCATATTGTAGGAAGCTATAAAGCTCCTAAGTACACCTTACAATACCGTACGTAAACTTAAAACTCCATAATAAACCTAATGAATTCGTACGAGTCCTTTGAACATCGTACGACAAGTAAGGACATCTTATGACTCTTTATGCTATGTTAGCACCTTGAAAAGCACGGTAGTATAATGTAAGATGTTTTACAACACCTAACAACATCTTACAACACAGTACGAATCATTAGAACTCCATAATAAACCTAATGAATTCGTACGAGTCCTTTGAACATCGTACGACAAGTTAAGACATCTTACGACTCTTTATGCAACATTAGCAACGTGAAAAGAACGTTATTATAATGTAGAACGCCATACGTCTCCTAAGTACACCTTAAAATACCGTGCGTAAACTTAAAGCTCCATAATAAAACTAATGAATTCGTAAGAGTCCTTTGAACATCGTACGACAAGTAAGGACATCTTATGACTCTTTATGCTATGTTAGCACCTTGAAAAGCACGTTAGTATAATGTAAGACGTTTTACAACACCTAACAACATCTTACAACACCGTACGAATCATTAAAACTCCATAATAAACCTAATGAATTCGTACGAGTCCTTTGAACATCGTACGACAAGTTAGGACATCTTACGACTCTTTATGCAACATTAGCAACTCGATAATAACGTTAGCATATTGTAGGAAGCTATAAAGCTCCTAAGTACACCTTACAATACCGTACGTAAACTTAAAACTCCATAATAAACCTAATGAATTCGTACGAGTCCTTTGAACATCGTACGACAAGTTAGGACATCTTACGACTCTTAATGCAACATTAGCAACTCGATAATAACGTTAGCATATTGTAGGACGCTATAAAGCTCCTAAGTACACCTTACAATACCGTACGTAAACTTAAAACTCCATAATAAACCTAATGAATTCGTACGTGTCCTTTGAACATCGTACGACAAGTAAGGACATCTTATGACTCTTTATGCTATGTTAGCACCTTGAAAAGCACGTTAGTATAATGTAAGACGTTTTACAACACCTAACAACATCTTACAACACCGTACGAATCATTAAAACTCCATAATAAACCTAATGAATTCGTACGAGTCCTTTGAACATCGTACGACAAGTTAGGACATCTTACGACTCTTTATGCAACATTAGCAACTCGATAATAACGTTAGCATATTGTAGGACGCTATAAAGCTCCTAAGTAAACCTTACAATACCGTACGTAAACTTAAAACTCCATAATAAACCTAATGAATTCGTACGTGTCATTTGAACATCGTACGACAAGTAAGGACATCTTATGACTCTTTATGCTATGTTAGCACCTTGAAAAGCACATTAGTATAATGTAAGACGTTTTACAACACCTAACAACATCTTACAACACCGTACGAATCATTAAAACTCCATAATAAACCTAATGAATTCGTACGAGTCCTTTGAACATCGTACGACATGTTAAGACATCTTACGACTCTTTATGCCACATTAGCAACGTGAAAAGAACGTTATTATAATGTAGAACGCCATACGTCTCCTAAGTACACCTTAAAATACCGTGCGTAAACTTAAAGCTCCATAATAAAACTAATGAATTCGTAAGAGTCCTTTGAACATCGTACGACAAGTAAGGACATCTTATGACTCTTTATGCTATGTTAGCACCTTGAAAAGCACGTTAGTATAATGTAAGACGTTTTACAACACCTAACAACATCTTACAACACCGTACGAATCATTAAAACTCCATAATAAATCTAATGAATTCGTACGAGTCCTTTGAACATCGTACGACAAGTTAAGACATCTTACGACTCTTTATGCCACATTAGCAACGTGAAAAGAACGTTATTATAATGTAGAACGCCATACGTCTCCTAAGTACACCTTAAAATACCGTGCGTAAACTTAAAGCTCCATAATAAAACTAATGAATTCGTAAGAGTCCTTTGAACATAGTACGACAAGTAAGGACATCTTTTGACTCTTTATGCTATGTTAGCACCTTGAAAAGCACGTTAGTATAATGTAAGACGTTTTACAACACCTAACAACATCTTACAACACCGTACGAATCATTAAAACTCCATAATAAACCTAATGAATTCGTACGAGTCCTTTGAACATCGTACGACAAGTTAGGACATCTTACGACTCTTTATGCAACATTAGCAACTCGATAATAACGTTAGCATATTGTAGGAAGCTATAAAGCTCCTAAGTACACCTTACAATACCGTACGTAAACTTAAAACTCCATAATAAACCTAATGAATTCGTACGAGTCCTTTGAACATCGTACGACAAGTTAGGACATCTTACGACTCTTAATTCAACATTAGCAACTCGATAATAACGTTAGCATATTGTAGGACGCTATAAAGCTCCTAAGTACACCTTACAATACCGTACGTAAACTTAAAACTCCATAATAAACCTAATGAATTCGTACGTGTCCTTTGAACATCGTACGACAAGTAAGGACATCTTATGACTCTTTATGCTATGTTAGCACCTTGAAAAGCACATTAGTATAATGTAAGACGTTTTACAACACCTAACAACATCTTACAACACCGTACGAATCATTAAAACTCCATAATAAACCTAATGAATTCGTACGAGTCCTTTGAACATCGTACGACAAGTTAGGACATCTTACGACTCTTTATGCAACATTAGCAACTCGATAATAACGTTAGCATATTGTAGGACGCTATAAAGCTCCTAAGTACACCTTACAATACTGTACGTAAACTTAAAACTCCATAATAAACCTAATGAATTCGTACGTGTCCTTTGAACATCGTACGACAAGTAAGGACATCTTATGACTCTTTATGCTATGTTAGCACCTTGAAAAGCACATTAGTATAATGTAAGACGTTTTACAACACCTAACAATATCTTACAACACCGTACGAATCATTAAAACTCCATAATAAACCTAATGAATTCGTACGAGTCCTTTGAACATCGTACGACAAGTTAAGACATCTTACGACTCTTTATGCCACATTAGCAATGTGAAAAGAACGTTATTATAATGTAGAACGCCATACGTCTCCTAAGTACACCTTAAAGTACCGTGCGTAAACTTAAAGCTCCATAATAAAACTAATGAATTCGTAAGAGTCCTTTGAACATCGTACGACAAGTAAGGACATCTGATGACTCTTTATTCTATGTTAGCACCTTGAAAAGCACGTTAGTATAATGTAAGACGTTTTACAACACCTAACAACATCTTACAACACCGTACGAATCATTAAAACTCCATAATAAACCAAATGAATTCGTACGAGTCCTTTGAACATCGTACGACAAGTTAAGACATCTTACGACTCTTTATGCCACATTAGCAACGTGAAAAGAACTTTATTATAATGTAGAACGCCATACGTCTCCTAAGTACACCTTAAAATACCGTGCGTAAACTTAAAGCTCCATAATAAAACTAATGAATTCGTAAGAGTCCTTTGAACATCGTACGACAAGTAAGGACATCTTATGACTCTTTATGCTATGTTAGCACCTTGAAAAGCACGTTAGTATAATGTAAGACGTTTTACAACACCTAACAACATCTTACAACACCGTACGAATCATTAAAACTCCATAATAAACCTAATGAATTCGTACGAGTCCTTTGAACATCGTACGACAAGTTAGGACATCTTACGACTCTTTATGCAACATTAGCAACTCGATAATAACGTTAGCATATTGTAGGAAGCTATAAAGCTCCTAAGTACACCTTACAATACCGTACGTAAACTTAAAACTCCATAATAAACCTAATGAATTCGTACGAGTCCTTTGAACATCGTACGACAAGTAAGGACATCTTATGACTCTTTATGCTATGTTAGCACCTTGAAAAGCACGGTAGTATAATGTAAGATGTTTTACAACACCTAACAACATCTTACAACACAGTACGAATCATTAGAACTCCATAATAAACCTAATGAATTCGTACGAGTCCTTTGAACATCGTACGACAAGTTAAGACATCTTACGACTCTTTATGCAACATTAGCAACGTGAAAAGAACGTTATTATAATGTAGAACGCCATACGTCTCCTAAGTACACCTTAAAATACCGTGCGTAAACTTAAAGCTCCATAATAAAACTAATGAATTCGTAAGAGTCCTTTGAACATCGTACGACAAGTAAGGACATCTTATGACTCTTTATGCTATGTTAGCACCTTGAAAAGCACGTTAGTATAATGTAAGACGTTTTACAACACCTAACAACATCTTACAACACCGTACGAATCATTAAAACTCCATAATAAACCTAATGAATTCGTACGAGTCCTTTGAACATCGTACGACAAGTTAGGACATCTTACGACTCTTTATGCAACATTAGCAACTCGATAATAACGTTAGCATATTGTAGGAAGCTATAAAGCTCCTAAGTACACCTTACAATACCGTACGTAAACTTAAAACTCCATAATAAACCTAATGAATTCGTACGAGTCCTTTGAACATCGTACGACAAGTTAGGACATCTTACGACTCTTAATGCAACATTAGCAACTCGATAATAACGTTAGCATATTGTAGGACGCTATAAAGCTCCTAAGTACACCTTACAATACCGTACGTAAACTTAAAACTCCATAATAAACCTAATGAATTCGTACGTGTCCTTTGAACATCGTACGACAAGTAAGGACATCTTATGACTCTTTATGCTATGTTAGCACCTTGAAAAGCACGTTAGTATAATGTAAGACGTTTTACAACACCTAACAACATCTTACAACACCGTACGAATCATTAAAACTCCATAATAAACCTAATGAATTCGTACGAGTCCTTTGAACATCGTACGACAAGTTAGGACATCTTACGACTCTTTATGCAACATTAGCAACTCGATAATAACGTTAGCATATTGTAGGACGCTATAAAGCTCCTAAGTAAACCTTACAATACCGTACGTAAACTTAAAACTCCATAATAAACCTAATGAATTCGTACGTGTCATTTGAACATCGTACGACAAGTAAGGACATCTTATGACTCTTTATGCTATGTTAGCACCTTGAAAAGCACATTAGTATAATGTAAGACGTTTTACAACACCTAACAACATCTTACAACACCGTACGAATCATTAAAACTCCATAATAAACCTAATGAATTCGTACGAGTCCTTTGAACATCGTACGACATGTTAAGACATCTTACGACTCTTTATGCCACATTAGCAACGTGAAAAGAACGTTATTATAATGTAGAACGCCATACGTCTCCTAAGTACACCTTAAAATACCGTGCGTAAACTTAAAGCTCCATAATAAAACTAATGAATTCGTAAGAGTCCTTTGAACATCGTACGACAAGTAAGGACATCTTATGACTCTTTATGCTATGTTAGCACCTTGAAAAGCACGTTAGTATAATGTAAGACGTTTTACAACACCTAACAACATCTTACAACACCGTACGAATCATTAAAACTCCATAATAAATCTAATGAATTCGTACGAGTCCTTTGAACATCGTACGACAAGTTAAGACATCTTACGACTCTTTATGCCACATTAGCAACGTGAAAAGAACGTTATTATAATGTAGAACGCCATACGTCTCCTAAGTACACCTTAAAATACCGTGCGTAAACTTAAAGCTCCATAATAAAACTAATGAATTCGTAAGAGTCCTTTGAACATAGTACGACAAGTAAGGACATCTTTTGACTCTTTATGCTATGTTAGCACCTTGAAAAGCACGTTAGTATAATGTAAGACGTTTTACAACACCTAACAACATCTTACAACACCGTACGAATCATTAAAACTCCATAATAAACCTAATGAATTCGTACGAGTCCTTTGAACATCGTACGACAAGTTAGGACATCTTACGACTCTTTATGCAACATTAGCAACTCGATAATAACGTTAGCATATTGTAGGAAGCTATAAAGCTCCTAAGTACACCTTACAATACCGTACGTAAACTTAAAACTCCATAATAAACCTAATGAATTCGTACGAGTCCTTTGAACATCGTACGACAAGTTAGGACATCTTACGACTCTTAATTCAACATTAGCAACTCGATAATAACGTTAGCATATTGTAGGACGCTATAAAGCTCCTAAGTACACCTTACAATACCGTACGTAAACTTAAAACTCCATAATAAACCTAATGAATTCGTACGTGTCCTTTGAACATCGTACGACAAGTAAGGACATCTTATGACTCTTTATGCTATGTTAGCACCTTGAAAAGCACATTAGTATAATGTAAGACGTTTTACAACACCTAACAACATCTTACAACACCGTACGAATCATTAAAACTCCATAATAAACCTAATGAATTCGTACGAGTCCTTTGAACATCGTACGACAAGTTAGGACATCTTACGACTCTTTATGCAACATTAGCAACTCGATAATAACGTTAGCATATTGTAGGACGCTATAAAGCTCCTAAGTACACCTTACAATACTGTACGTAAACTTAAAACTCCATAATAAACCTAATGAATTCGTACGTGTCCTTTGAACATCGTACGACAAGTAAGGACATCTTATGACTCTTTATGCTATGTTAGCACCTTGAAAAGCACATTAGTATAATGTAAGACGTTTTACAACACCTAACAATATCTTACAACACCGTATGAATCATTAAAACTCCATAATAAACCTAATGAATTCGTACGAGTCCTTTGAACATCGTACGACAAGTTAAGACATCTTACGACTCTTTATGCCACATTAGCAATGTGAAAAGAACGTTATTATAATGTAGAACGCCATACGTCTCCTAAGTACACCTTAAAATACCGTGCGTAAACTTAAAGCTCCATAATAAAACTAATGAATTCGTAAGAGTCCTTTGAACATCGTACGACAAGTAAGGACATCTTATGACTCTTTATTCTATGTTAGCACCTTGAAAAGCACGTTAGTATAATGTATGACGTTTTACAACACCTAACAACATCTTACAACACCGTACGAATCATTAAAACTCCATAATAAACCTAATGAATTCGTACGAGTCCTTTGAACATCGTACGACAAGTTAAGACATCTTACGACTCTTTATGCCACATTAGCAACGTGAAAAGAACTTTATTATAATGTAGAACGCCATACGTCTCCTAAGTACACCTTAAAATACCGTGCGTAAACTTAAAGCTCCATAATAAAACTAATGAATTCGTAAGAGTCCTTTGAACATCGTACGACAAGTAAGGACATCTTATGACTCTTTATGCTATGTTAGCACCTTGAAAAGCACGTTAGTATAATGTAAGACGTTTTACAACACCTAACAACATCTTACAACACCGTACGAATCATTAAAACTCCATAATAAACCTAATGAATTCGTACGAGTCCTTTGAACATCGTACGACAAGTTAGGACATCTTACGACTCTTTATGCAACATTAGCAACTCGATAATAACGTTAGCATATTGTAGGAAGCTATAAAGCTCCTAAGTACACCTTACAATACCGTACGTAAACTTAAAACTCCATAATAAACCTAATGAATTCGTACGAGTCCTTTGAACATCGTACGACAAGTAAGGACATCTTATGACTCTTTATGCTATGTTAGCACCTTAAAAAGCACGGTAGTATAATGTAAGATGTTTTACAACACCTAACAACATCTTACAACACAGTACGAATCATTAGAACTCCATAATAAACCTAATGAATTCGTACGAGTCCTTTGAACATCGTACGACAAGTTAAGACATCTTACGACTCTTTATGCCACATTAGCAACGTGAAAAGAACGTTATTATAATGTAGAACGCCATACGTCTCCTAAGTACACCTTAAAATACCGTGCGTAAACTTAAAGCTCCATAATAAAACTAATGAATTCGTAGGAGTCCTTTGAACATCGTACGACAAGTAAGGACATCTTATGACTCTTTATGCTATGTTAGCACCTTGAAAAGCACGTTAGTATAATGTAAGACGTTTTACAACACCTAACAACATCTTACAACACCGTACGAATCATTAAAACTCCATAATAAACCTAATGAATTCGTACGAGTCCTTTGAACATCGTACGACAAGTTAGGACATCTTACGACTCTTTATGCAACATTAGCAACTCGATAATAACGTTAGCATATTGTAGGAAGCTATAAAGCTCCTAAGTACACCTTACAATACCGTACGTAAACTTAAAACTCCATAATAAACCTAATGAATTCGTACGAGTCCTTTGAACATCGTACGACAAGTTAGGACATCTTACGACTCTTAATGCAACATTAGCAACTCGATAATAACGTTAGCATATTGTAGGACGCTATAAAGCTCCTAAGTACACCTTACAATACCGTACGTAAACTTAAAACTCCATAATAAACCTAATGAATTCGTACGTGTCCTTTGAACATCGTACGACAAGTAAGGACATCTTATGACTCTTTATGCTATGTTAGCACCTTGAAAAGCACATTAGTATAATGTAAGACGTTTTACAACACCTAACAACATCTTACAACACCGTACGAATCATTAAAACTCCATAATAAACCTAATGAATTCGTACGAGTCCTTTGAACATCGTACGACAAGTTAGGACATCTTACGACTCTTTATGCAACATTAGCAACTCGATAATAACGTTAGCATATTGTAGGACGCTATAAAGCTCCTAAGTACACCTTACAATACTGTACGTAAACTTAAAACTCCATAATAAACCTAATGAATTCGTACGTGTCCTTTGAACATCGTACGACAAGTAAGGACATCTTATGACTCTTTATGCTATGTTAGCACCTTGAAAAGCACATTAGTATAATGTAAGACGTTTTACAACACCTAACAATATCTTACAACACCGTACGAATCATTAAAACTCCATAATAAACCTAATGAATTCGTACGAGTCCTTTGAACATCGTACGACAAGTTAAGACATCTTACGACTCTTTATGCCACATTAGCAATGTGAAAAGAACGTTATTATAATGTAGAACGCCATACGTCTCCTAAGTACACCTTAAAATACCGTGCGTAAACTTAAAGCTCCATAATAAAACTAATGAATTCGTAAGAGTCCTTTGAACATCGTACGACAAGTAAGGACATCTTATGACTCTTTATTCTATGTTAGCACCTTGAAAAGCACGTTAGTATAATGTAAGACGTTTTACAACACCTAACAACATCTTACAACACCGTACGAATCATTAAAACTCCATAATAAACCTAATGAATTCGTACGAGTCCTTTGAACATCGTACGACAAGTTAAGACATCTTACGACTCTTTATGCCACATTAGCAACGTGAAAAGAACGTTATTATAATGTAGAACGCCATACGTCTCCTAAGTACACCTTAAAATACCGTGCGTAAACTTAAAGCTCCATAATAAAACTAATGAATTCGTAAGAGTCCTTTGAACACCGTACGACAAGTAAGGACATCTTATGACTCTTTATGCTATGTTAGCACCTTGAAAAGCACGTTAGTATAATGTAAGACGTTTTACAACACCTAACAACATCTTACAACACCGTACGAATCATTAAAACTCCATAATAAACCTAATGAATTCGTACGAGTCCTTTGAACATCGTACGACAAGTTAGGACATCTTACGACTCTTTATGCAACATTAGCAACTCGATAATAACGTTAGCATATTGTAGGAAGCTATAAAGCTCCTAAGTACACCTTACAATACCGTACGTAAACTTAAAACTCCATAATAAACCTAATGAATTCGTACGAGTCCTTTGAACATCGTACGACAAGTAAGGACATCTTATGACTCTTTATGCTATGTTAGCACCTTGAAAAGCACGGTAGTATAATGTAAGATGTTTTACAACACCTAACAACATCTTACAACACAGTACGAATCATTAGAACTCCATAATAAACCTAATGAATTCGTACGAGTCCTTTGAACATCGTACGACAAGTTAAGACATCTTACGACTCTTTATGCCACATTAGCAACGTGAAAAGAACGTTATTATAATGTAGAACGCCATACGTCTCCTAAGTACACCTTAAAATACCGTGCGTAAACTTAAAGCTCCATAATAAAACTAATGAATTCGTAAGAGTCCTTTGAATATCGTACGACAAGTAAGGACATCTTATGACTCTTTATGCTATGTTAGCACCTTGAAAAGCACGTTAGTATAATGTAAGACGTTTTACAACACCTAACAACATCTTACAACACCGTACGAATCATTAAAACTCCATAATAAACCTAATGAATTCGTACGAGTCCTTTGAACATCGTACGACAAGTTAGGACATCTTACGACTCTTTATGCAACATTAGCAACTCGATAATAACGTTAGCATATTGTAGGAAGCTATAAAGCTCCTAAGTACACCTTACAATACCGTACGTAAACTTAAAACTCCATAATAAACCTAATGAATTCGTACGAGTCCTTTGAACATCGTACGACAAGTAAGGACATCTTATGACTCTTTATGCTATGTTAGCACCTTAAAAAGCACGGTAGTATAATGTAAGATGTTTTACAACACCTAACAACATCTTACAACACAGTACGAATCATTAGAACTCCATAATAAACCTAATGAATTCGTACGAGTCCTTTGAACATCGTACGACAAGTTAAGACATCTTACGACTCTTTATGCCACATTAGCAACGTGAAAAGAACGTTATTATAATGTAGAACGCCATACGTCTCCTAAGTACACCTTAAAATACCGTGCGTAAACTTAAAGCTCCATAATAAAACTAATGAATTCGTAGGAGTCCTTTGAACATCGTACGACAAGTAAGGACATCTTATGACTCTTTATGCTATGTTAGCACCTTGAAAAGCACGGTAGTATAATGTAAGACGTTTTACAACACCTAACAACATCTTACAACACCGTACGAATCATTAAAACTCCATAATAAACCTAATGAATTCGTACGAGTCCTTTGAACATCGTACGACAAGTTAGGACATCTTACGACTCTTTATGCAACATTAGCAACTCGATAATAACGTTAGCATATTGTAGGACGCTATAAAGCTCCTAAGTACACCTTACAATACTGTACGTAAACTTAAAACTCCATAATAAACCTAATGAATTCGTACGTGTCCTTTGAACATCGTACGACAAGTAAGGACATCTTATGACTCTTTATGCTATGTTAGCACCTTGAAAAGCACATTAGTATAATGTAAGACGTTTTACAACACCTAACAATATCTTACAACACCGTACGAATCATTAAAACTCCATAATAAACCTAATGAATTCGTACGAGTCCTTTGAACATCGTACGACAAGTTAAGACATCTTACGACTCTTTATGCCACATTAGCAATGTGAAAAGAACGTTATTA
Source organism: Tagetes erecta (assembly GCA_030867185.1). Classification (NCBI taxonomy): domain Eukaryota; kingdom Viridiplantae; phylum Streptophyta; class Magnoliopsida; order Asterales; family Asteraceae; genus Tagetes; species Tagetes erecta. Next base: position 60,838,099 of record CM061490.1, on the reverse strand, counting down.
TAATGTAGAACGCCATACGTCTCCTAAGTACACCTTAAAATACCGTGCGTAAACTTAAAGCTCCATAATAAAACTAATGAATTCGTAAGAGTCCTTTGAACATCGTACGACAAGTAAGGACATCTTATGACTCTTTATTCTATGTTAGCACCTTGAAAAGCACGTTAGTATAATGTAAGACGTTTTACAACACCTAACAACATCTTACAACACCGTACGAATCATTAAAACTCCATAATAAACCTAATGAATTCGTACGAGTCCTTTGAACATCGTACGACAAGTTAAGACATCTTACGACTCTTTATGCCACATTAGCAACGTGAAAAGAACGTTATTATAATGTAGAACGCCATACGTCTCCTAAGTACACCTTAAAATACCGTGCGTAAACTTAAAGCTCCATAATAAAACTAATGAATTCGTAAGAGTCCTTTGAACATCGTACGACAAGTAAGGACATCTTATGACTCTTTATGCTATGTTAGCACCTTGAAAAGCACGTTAGTATAATGTAAGACGTTTTACAACACCTAACAACATCTTACAACACCGTACGAATCATTAAAACTCCATAATAAACCTAATGAATTCGTACGAGTCCTTTGAACATCGTACGACAAGTTAGGACATCTTACGACTCTTTATGCAACATTAGCAACTCGATAATAACGTTAGCATATTGTAGGAAGCTATAAAGCTCCTAAGTACACCTTACAATACCGTACGTAAACTTAAAACTCCATAATAAACCTAATGAATTCGTACGAGTCCTTTGAACATCGTACGACAAGTAAGGACATCTTATGACTCTTTATGCTATGTTAGCACCTTGAAAAGCACGGTAGTATAATGTAAGATGTTTTACAACACCTAACAACATCTTACAACACAGTACGAATCATTAGAACTCCATAATAAACCTAATGAATTCGTACGAGTCCTTTGAACATCGTACGACAAGTTAAGACATCTTACGACTCTTTATGCCACATTAGCAACGTGAAAAGAACGTTATTATAATGTAGAACGCCATACGTCTCCTAAGTACACCTTAAAATACCGTGCGTAAACTTAAAGCTCCATAATAAAACTAATGAATTCGTAAGAGTCCTTTGAATATCGTACGACAAGTAAGGACATCTTATGACTCTTTATGCTATGTTAGCACCTTGAAAAGCACGTTAGTATAATGTAAGACGTTTTACAACACCTAACAACATCTTACAACACCGTACGAATCATTAAAACTCCATAATAAACCTAATGAATTCGTACGAGTCCTTTGAACATCGTACGACAAGTTAGGACATCTTACGACTCTTTATGCAACATTAGCAACTCGATAATAACGTTAGCATATTGTAGGAAGCTATAAAGCTCCTAAGTACACCTTACAATACCGTACGTAAACTTAAAACTCCATAATAAACCTAATGAATTCGTACGAGTCCTTTGAACATCGTACGACAAGTAAGGACATCTTATGACTCTTTATGCTATGTTAGCACCTTAAAAAGCACGGTAGTATAATGTAAGATGTTTTACAACACCTAACAACATCTTACAACACAGTACGAATCATTAGAACTCCATAATAAACCTAATGAATTCGTACGAGTCCTTTGAACATCGTACGACAAGTTAAGACATCTTACGACTCTTTATGCCACATTAGCAACGTGAAAAGAACGTTATTATAATGTAGAACGCCATACGTCTCCTAAGTACACCTTAAAATACCGTGCGTAAACTTAAAGCTCCATAATAAAACTAATGAATTCGTAGGAGTCCTTTGAACATCGTACGACAAGTAAGGACATCTTATGACTCTTTATGCTATGTTAGCACCTTGAAAAGCACGGTAGTATAATGTAAGACGTTTTACAACACCTAACAACATCTTACAACACCGTACGAATCATTAAAACTCCATAATAAACCTAATGAATTCGTACGAGTCCTTTGAACATCGTACGACAAGTTAGGACATCTTACGACTCTTTATGCAACATTAGCAACTCGATAATAACGTTAGCATATTGTAGGAAGCTATAAAGCTCCTAAGTACACCTTACAATACCGTACGTAAACTTAAAACTCCATAATAAACCTAATGAATTCGTACGAGTCCTTTGAACATCGTACGACAAGTTAGGACATCTTACGACTCTTAATGCAACATTAGCAACTCGATAATAACGTTAGCATATTGTAGGACGCTATAAAGCTCCTAAGTACACCTTACAATACCGTACGTAAACTTAAAACTCCATAATAAACCTAATGAATTCGTACGTGTCCTTTGAACATCGTACGACAAGTAAGGACATCTTATGACTCTTTATGCTATGTTAGCACCTTGAAAAGCACATTAGTATAATGTAAGACGTTTTACAACACCTAACAACATCTTACAACACCGTACGAATCATTAAAACTCCATAATAAACCTAATGAATTCGTACGAGTCCTTTGAACATCGTACGACAAGTTAGGACATCTTACGACTCTTTATGCAACATTAGCAACTCGATAATAACGTTAGCATATTGTAGGACGCTATAAAGCTCCTAAGTACACCTTACAATACTGTACGTAAACTTAAAACTCCATAATAAACCTAATGAATTCGTACGTGTCCTTTGAACATCGTACGACAAGTAAGGACATCTTATGACTCTTTATGCTATGTTAGCACCTTGAAAAGCACATTAGTATAATGTAAGACGTTTTACAACACCTAACAATATCTTACAACACCGTACGAATCATTAAAACTCCATAATAAACCTAATGAATTCGTACGAGTCCTTTGAACATCGTACGACAAGTTAAGACATCTTACGACTCTTTATGCCACATTAGCAATGTGAAAAGAACGTTATTATAATGTAGAACGCCATACGTCTCCTAAGTACACCTTAAAATACCGTGCGTAAACTTAAAGCTCCATAATAAAACTAATGAATTCGTAAGAGTCCTTTGAACATCGTACGACAAGTAAGGACATCTTATGACTCTTTATTCTATGTTAGCACCTTGAAAAGCACGTTAGTATAATGTAAGACGTTTTACAACACCTAACAACATCTTACAACACCGTACGAATCATTAAAACTCCATAATAAACCTAATGAATTCGTACGAGTCCTTTGAACATCGTACGACAAGTTAAGACATCTTACGACTCTTTATGCCACATTAGCAACGTGAAAAGAACGTTATTATAATGTAGAACGCCATACGTCTCCTAAGTACACCTTAAAATACCGTGCGTAAACTTAAAGCTCCATAATAAAACTAATGAATTCGTAAGAGTCCTTTGAACATCGTACGACAAGTAAGGACATCTTATGACTCTTTATGCTATGTTAGCACCTTGAAAAGCACGTTAGTATAATGTAAGACGTTTTACAACACCTAACAACATCTTACAACACCGTACGAATCATTAAAACTCCATAATAAACCTAATGAATTCGTACGAGTCCTTTGAACATCGTACGACAAGTTAGGACATCTTACGACTCTTTATGCAACATTAGCAACTCGATAATAACGTTAGCATATTGTAGGAAGCTATAAAGCTCCTAAGTACACCTTACAATACCGTACGTAAACTTAAAACTCCATAATAAACCTAATGAATTCGTACGAGTCCTTTGAACATCGTACGACAAGTAAGGACATCTTATGACTCTTTATGCTATGTTAGCACCTTGAAAAGCACGGTAGTATAATGTAAGATGTTTTACAACACCTAACAACATCTTACAACACAGTACGAATCATTAGAACTCCATAATAAACCTAATGAATTCGTACGAGTCCTTTGAACATCGTACGACAAGTTAAGACATCTTACGACTCTTTATGCCACATTAGCAACGTGAAAAGAACGTTATTATAATGTAGAACGCCATACGTCTCCTAAGTACACCTTAAAATACCGTGCGTAAACTTAAAGCTCCATAATAAAACTAATGAATTCGTAAGAGTCCTTTGAACATCGTACGACAAGTAAGGACATCTTATGACTCTTTATGCTATGTTAGCACCTTGAAAAGCACGTTAGTATAATGTAAGACGTTTTACAACACCTAACAACATCTTACAACACCGTACGAATCATTAAAACTCCATAATAAACCTAATGAATTCGTACGAGTCCTTTGAACATCGTACGACAAGTTAGGACATCTTACGACTCTTTATGCAACATTAGCAACTCGATAATAACGTTAGCATATTGTAGGAAGCTATAAAGCTCCTAATTACACCTTACAATACCGTACGTAAACTTAAAACTTCATAATAAACCTAATGAATTCGTACGAGTCCTTTGAACATCGTACGACAAGTAAGGACATCTTATGACTCTTTATGCTATGTTAGCACCTTGAAAAGCACGGTAGTATAATGTAAGATGTTTTACAACACCTAACAACATCTTACAACACAGTACGAATCATTAGAACTCCATAATAAACCTAATGAATTCCTACGAGTCCTTTGAACATCGTACGACAAGTTAGGACATCTTACGACTCTTTATGCAACATTAGCAACTCGATAATAACGTTAGTATATTGTAGGACGCTATAAAGCTCCTAAGTACACCTTACAATACCGTACGTAAACTTAAAACTCCATAATAAACCTAATGAATTCGTACGAGTCCTTTGAACATCGTACGACAAGTAAGGACATCTTATGACTCTTTATGCTATGTTAGCACCTTGAAAAGCACGGTAGTATAATGTAAGATGTTTTACAACACCTAACAACATCTTACAACACAGTACGAATCATTAGAACTCCATAATAAACCTAATGAATTCGTACGAGTCCTTTGAACATCGTACGACAAGTTAAGACATCTTACGACTCTTTATGCCACATTAGCAACGTGAAAAGAACGTTATTATAATGTAGAACGCCATACGTCTCCTAAGTACACCTTAAAATACCGTGCGTAAACTTAAAGCTCCATAATAAAACTAATGAATTCGTAAGAGTCCTTTGAACATCGTACGACAAGTAAGGACATCTTATGACTCTTTATGCTATGTTAGCACCTTGAAAAGCACGTTAGTATAATGTAAGACGTTTTACAACACCTAACAACATCTTACAACACCGTACGAATCATTAAAACTCCATAATAAACCTAATGAATTCGTACGAGTCCTTTGAACATCGTACGACAAGTTAGGACATCTTACGACTCTTTATGCAACATTAGCAACTCGATAATAACGTTAGCATATTGTAGGAAGCTATAAAGCTCCTAAGTACACCTTACAATACCGTACGTAAACTTAAAACTCCATAATAAACCTAATGAATTCGTACGAGTCCTTTGAACATCGTACGACAAGTAAGGACATCTTATGACTCTTTATGCTATGTTAGCACCTTGAAAAGCACGGTAGTATAATGTAAGATGTTTTACAACACCTAACAACATCTTACAACACAGTACGAATCATTAGAACTCCATAATAAACCTAATGAATTCGTACGAGTCCTTTGAACATCGTACGACAAGTTAGGACATCTTACGACTCTTTATGCAACATTAGCAACTCGATAATAACGTTAGTATATTGTAGGACGCTATAAAGCTCCTAAGTACACCTTACAATACCGTACGTAAACTTAAAACTCCATAATAAACCTAATGAATTCGTACGAGCCCTTTGAACATCGTACGACAAGTAAGGACATCTTATGACTCTTTATGCTATGTTAGCACCTTGAAAAGCACAGTAGTATAATGTAAGATGTTTTACAACACCTAACAACATCTTACAACAACGTACAAATCATTAGAACTCCATAATAAACCTAATGAATTCGTATGAGTCCTTTGAACATCGTACGACAAGTTAGGACATCTTACGACTCTTTATGCCACATTAGCAACGTGAAAAGAACGTTAGTATAATGTAGAACGCCATACATCACCTAAGTACACCTTACAATACCGTGCGTAAACTTAAAGCTCCATAATAAACCTAATGAATTCGTACGTGTCATTTGAACATCGTACGACAAGTTAGGACATCTTATGACTCTTTATGCTATATTAGCAGCTTGAAAAGCACGTTAATATAATGTAAAACGCCTTACAACACCTAACAACATCTTACAACACCGTACAAAACCTCAAAACTCCATAATAAACCTAATGAATTCGTACGAGTCCTTTGAACATTGTACGACAAGTAAGGACATCTTATGACTCTTTATGCCATATTAGGACCTTGAAAAGCACGTTAGTATAATGTAAGAAGCCTTACAACACCTAACAACATCTTACAACGCCGTACGAAACCTCAAAACTCCATAATAAACCTAATGAATTCGTACGAGTCCTTTGAACATCGTACGACAAGTTAGGACATCTTACGACTCTTTATGCAACATTAGCAACTCGATAATAATGTTAGTATAATGTAGGACGCTATAAAGCTCCTAAGTACACCTTACAATACTGTACGTAAACTTAAAACTCCATAATAAACCTAATGAACTCGTACGTGTCCTTTGAACATGGTACGACAAGTAAGGACATCTTATGACTCTTTATGCTATGTTAGCACCTTGAAAAGCACATTAGTATAATGTAAGACGTTTTACAACACCTAACAATATCTTACAACACCGTACGAATCATTAAAACTCCATAATAAACCTAATGAATTCGTACGAGTCCTTTGAACATCGTACGACAAGTTAAGACATCTTACGACTCTTTATGCCACATTAGCAACGTGAAAAAAACGTTAGTATAATGTAGAACGCCATACGTCTCCTAAGTACACCTTAAAATACCGTGCGTAAACTTAAAGCACCATAATAAACCTAATGAATTCGTAAGAGTCTTTTGAACATCGTACGACAAGTAAGGACATCTTATGACTCTTTATGCTATGTTAGCACCTTGAAAAGCACGTTAGTATAATGTAAGACGTTTTACAACACCTAACAACATCTTACAACACCGTACGAATCATTAAAACTCCATAATAAACCTAATGAATTCGTACGAGTCCTTTGAACATCGTACGACAAGTTAGGACATCTTACGACTCTTTATGCAACATTAGCAACTCGATAATAACGTTAGCATATTGTAGGACGCTATAAAGCTCCTAAGTACACCTTACAATACCGTACGTAAACTTAAAACTCCATAATAAACCTAATGAATTCGTACGAGTCCATTGAACATCGTACGACAAGTTAGGACATCTTACGACTCTTTATGCAACATTAGCAACTCGATAATAACGTTAGCATATTGTAGGAAGCTATAAAGCTCCTAAGTACACCTTACAATACCGTACGTAAACTTAAAACTCCATAATAAACCTAATGAATTCGTACGAGTCCTTTGAACATCGTACGACAAGTAAGGACATCTTATGACTCTTTATGCTATGTTAGCACCTTGAAAAGCACGGTAGTATAATGTAAGATGTTTTACAACACCTAACAACATCTTACAACACAGTACGAATCATTAGAACTCCATAATAAACCTAATGAATTCGTACGAGTCCTTTGAACATCGTACGACAAGTTAGGACATCTTACGACTCTTTATGCAACATTAGCAACTCGATAATAACGTTAGTATATTGTAGGACGCTATAAAGCTCCTAAGTACACCTTACAATACCGTACGTAAACTTAAAACTCCATAATAAACCTAATGAATTCGTACGAGTCCTTTGAACATCGTACGACAAGTAAGGACATCTTATGACTCTTTATGCTATGTTAGCACCTTGAAAAGCACAGTAGTATAATGTAAGATGTTTTACAACACCTAACAACATCTTACAACAACGTACAAATCATTAGAACTCCATAATAAACCTAATGAATTCGTACGAGTCCTTTGAACATCGTACGACAAGTTAGGACATCTTACGACTCTTTATGCCACATTAGCAACGTGAAAAGAACGTTAGTATAATGTAGAACGCCATACATCACCTAAGTACACCTTACAATACCGTGCGTAAACTTAAAGCTCCATAATAAACCTAATGAATTCGTACGTGTCATTTGAACATCGTACGACAAGTTAGGACATCTTATGACACTTTATGCTATATTAGCCGCTTGAAAAGCACGTTAATATAATCTAAGACGCCTTACAACACCTAACAACATCTTACAACACCGTACAAAACCTCAAAACTCCATAATAAACCTAATGAATTCGTACGAGTCCTTTGAACATCGTACGACAAGTTAAGACATCTTACGACTCTTTATGCCACATTAGCAACGTGAAAAGAACGTTATTATAATGTAGAACGCCATACGTCTCCTAAGTACACCTTAAAATACCGTGCGTAAACTTAAAGCTCCATAATAAAACTAATGAATTCGTAAGAGTCCTTTGAACATCGTACGACAAGTAAGGACATCTTATGACTCTTTATGCTATGTTAGCACCTTGAAAAGCACGTTAGTATAATGTAAGACGTTTTACAACACCTAACAACATCTTACAACACCGTACAAAACCTCAAAACTCCATAATAAACCTAATGAATTCGTACGAGTCCTTTGAACATCGTACGACAAGTAAGGACATCTTATGACTCTTTATGCTATGTTAGCACCTTGAAAAGCACGTTAGTATAATGTAAGACGCCTTACAACACCTAACAACATCTTACAACGCCGTACGAAACCTCAAAACTCCATAATAAACCTAATGAATTCGTACGAGTCCTTTGAACATCGTACGACAAGTTAGGACATCTTACGACTCTTTATGCAACATTAGCAACTCGATAATAACGTTAGTATAATGTAGGACGCTATAAAGCTCCTAAGTACACCTTAAAATACCGTGCGTAAACTTAAAGCTCCATAATAAAACTAATGAATTCGTAAGAGTCCTTTGAACATCGTACGACAAGTAAGGACATCTTATGACTCTTTATGCTATGTTAGCACCTTGAAAAGCACGTTAGTATAATGTAAGACGTTTTACAACACCTAACAACATCTTACAACACCGTACGAATCATTAAAACTCCATAATAAACCTAATGAATTCGTACGAGTCCTTTGAACATCGTACGACAAGTTAGGACATCTTACGACTCTTTATGCAACATTAGCAACTCGATAATAACGTTAGCATATTGTAGGAAGCTATAAAGCTCCTAAGTACACCTTACAATACCGTACGTAAACTTAAAACTCCATAATAAACCTAATGAATTCGTACGAGTCCTTTGAACATCGTACGACAAGTAAAGACATCTTATGACTCTTTATGCTATGTTAGCACCTTGAAAAGCACGGTAGTATAATGTAAGATGTTTTACAACACCTAACAACATCTTACAACACAGTACGAATCATTAGAACTCCATAATAAACCTAATGAATTCGTACGAGTCCTTTGAACATCGTACGACAAGTTAGGACATCTTACGACTCTTTATGCAACAATAGCAACTCGATAATAACGTTAGTATATTGTAGGACGCTATAAAGCTCCTAAGTACACCTTACAATACCGTACGTAAACTTAAAACTCCATAATAAACCTAATGAATTCGTACGAGTCCTTTGAACATCGTACGACAAGTAAGGACATCTTATGACTCTTTATGCTATGTTAGCACCTTGAAAAGCACAGTAGTATAATGTAAAATGTTTTACAACACCTAACAACATCTTACAACAACGTACGAATCATTAGAACTCCATAATAAACCTAATGAATTCGTACGAGTCCTTTGAACATCGTACGACAAGTTAGGACATCTTACGACTCTTTATGCCACATTAGCAACGTGAAAAGAACGTTAGTATAATGTAGAACGCCATACATCACCTAAGTACACCTTACAATACCGTGCGTAAACTTAAAGCTCCATAATAAACCTAATGAATTCGTACGTGTCATTTGAACATCGTACGACAAGTTAGGACATCTTATGACTCTTTATGCTATATTTGCAGCTTGAAAAGCACGTTAATATAATGTAAGACGCCTTACAACACCTAACAACATCTTACAACACCGTACAAAACCTCAAAACTCCATAATAAACCTAATGAATTCGTACGAGGTCTTTGAACATCGTACGACAAGTAAGGACATCTTATGACTCTTTATGCAACATTAGCAACTCGATAATAACGTTAGCATATTGTAGGACGCTATAAAGCTCCTAAGTACACCTTACAATACCGTACGTAAACTTAAAACTCCATAATAAACCTAATGAATTCGTACGAGTCCATTGAACATCGTACGACAAGTTAGGACATCTTACGACTCTTTATGCAACATTAGCAACTCGATAATAACGTTAGTATAATGTAGGACGCTATAAAGCTCCTAAGTACACCTTACAATACTGTACGTAAACTTAAAACTCCATAATAAACCTAATGAATTCGTACGTGTCCTTTGAACATGGTACGACAAGTAAGGACATCTTATGACTCTTTATGCTATGTTAGCACCTTGAAAAGCACATTAGTATAATGTAAGACGTTTTACAACACCTAACAATATCTTACAACACCGTACGAATCATTAAAACTCCATAATAAACCTAATGAATTCGTACGAGTCCTTTGAACATCGTACGACAAGTTAAGACATCTTACGACTCTTTATGCCACATTAGCAACGTGAAAAAAACGTTAGTATAATGTAGAACGCCATACGTCTCCTAAGTACACCTTAAAATACCGTGCGTAAACTTAAAGCTCCATAATAAACCTAATGAATTCGTAAGAGTCTTTTGAACATCGTACGACAAGTAAGGACATCTTATGACTCTTTATGCTATGTTAGCACCTTGAAAAGCACATTAGTATAATGTAAGACGTTTTACAACACCTAACAACATCTTACAACACCGTACGAATCATTAAAACTCCATAATAAACCTAATGAATTCGTACGAGTCCTTTGAACATCGTACGACAAGTTAAGACATCTTACGACTCTTTATGCCACATTAGCAACGTGAAAAGAACGTTATTATAATGTAGAACGCCATACGTCTCCTAAGTACACCTTAAAATACCGTGCGTAAACTTAAAGCTCCATAATAAAACTAATGAATTCGTAAGAGTCCTTTGAACATCGTACGACAAGTAAGGACATCTTATGACTCTTTATGCTATGTTAGCACCTTGAAAAGCACGTTAGTATAATGTAAGACGTTTTACAACACCTAACAACATCTTACAACACCGTACGAATCATTAAAACTCCATAATAAACCTAATGAATTCGTACGAGTCCTTTGAACATCGTACGACCAGTTAAGACATCTTACGACTCTTTATGCCACATTAGCAACGTGAAAAGAACGTTATTATAATGTAGAACGCCATACGTCTCCTAAGTACACCTTAAAATACCGTGCGTAAAATTAAAGCTCCATAATAAAACTAATGAATTCGTAAGAGTCCTTTGAACATCGTACGACAAGTAAGGACATCTTATGACTCTTTATGCTATGTTAGCACCTTGAAAAGCACGTTAGTATAATGTAAGACGTTTTACAACACCTAACAACATCTTACAACACCGTACGAATCATTAAAACTCCATAATAAACCTAATGAATTCGTACGAGTCCTTTGAACATCGTACGACCAGTTAAGACATCTTACGACTCTTTATGCCACATTAGCAACGTGAAAAGAACGTTATTATAATGTAGAACGCCATACGTCTCCTAAGTACACCTTAAAATACCGTGCGTAAACTTAAAGCTCCATAATAAAACTAATGAATTCGTAAGAGTCCTTTGAACATCGTACGACAAGTAAGGACATCTTATGACTCTTTATGTTATGTTAGCACCTTGAAAAGCACGTTAGTATAATGTAAGACGTTTTACAACACCTAACAACATCTTACAACACCGTACGAATCATTAAAACTCCATAATAAACCTAATGAATTCGTACGAGTCCTTTGAACATCGTACGACAAGTTAGGACATCTTACGACTCTTTATGCATCATTAGCAACTCGATAATAACGTTAGCATATTGTAGGAAGCTATAAAGCTCCTAAGTACACCTTACAATACCGTACGTAAACTTAAAACTCCATAATAAACCTAATGAATTCGTACGAGTCCTTTGAACATCGTACGACAAGTAAGGACATCTTATGACTCTTTATGCTATGTTAGCACCTTGAAAAGCACGGTAGTATAATGTAAGATGTTTTACAACACCTAACAACATCTTACAACACAGTACGAATCATTAGAACTCCATAATAAACCTAATGAATTCGTACGAGTCCTTTGAACATCGTACGACAAGTTAGGACATCTTACGACTCTTTATGCAACATTAGCAACTCGATAATAACGTTTGCATATTGTAGGACGCTATAAAGCTCCTAAGTACACCTTACAATACCGTACGTAAACTTAAAACTCCATAATAAACCTAATGAATTCGTACGAGTCCTTTGAACATCGTACGACAAGTAAGGACATCTTATGACTCTTTATGCTATGTTAGCACCTTGAAAAGCACAGTAGTATAATGTAAGATGTTTTACAACACCTAACAACATCTTACAACACAGTACGAATCATTAGAACTCCATAATAAACCTAATGAATTCGTACGAGTCCTTTGAACATCGTACGACAAGTTAGGACATCTTACGACTCTTTATGCAACATTAGCAACTCGATAATAACGTTAGTATATTGTAGGACGCTATAAAGCTCCTAAGTACACCTTACAATACCGTACGTAAACTTAAAACTCCATAATAAACCTAATGAATTCGTACGAGTCCTTTGAACATCGTACGACAAGTAAGGACATCTTATGACTCTTTATGCTATGTTAGCACCTTGAAAAGCACAGTAGTATAATGAAAGATGTTTTACAACACTTAACAACATCTTACAACAACGTACGAATCATTAGAACTCCATAATAAACCTAATGAATTCGTACGAGTCCTTTGAACGTCGTACGACAAGTTAGGACATCTTGCGACTCTTTATGCCACATTAGCAACGTGAAAAGAACGTTAGTATAATGTAGAACGCCATACATCACCTAAGTACACCTTACAATACCGTGCGTAAACTTAAAGCTCCATAATAAACCTAATGAATTCGTACGTGTCATTTGAACATCGTACGACAAGTTAGGACATCTTATGACTCTTTATGCTATATTAGCAGCTTGAAAAGCACGTTAATATAATGTAAGACGCCTTACAACACCTAACAACATCTTACAACACCGTACAAAACCTCAAAACTCCATAATAAACCTAATGAATTCGTACGAGTCTTTTGAACATCGTACGACAAGTTAGGACATCTTACGACTCTTTATGCAACATTAGCAACTCGATAATAACGTTAGTATAATGTAGGACGCTATAAAGCTCCTAAGTACACCTTACAATACCGTGCGTAAACTAAAAGCTCCATAATAAATCTAATGAATTCGTAAGAGTCCTTTGAACATCGTACGACAAGTAAGGACATCTTATGACTCTTTATGCTATGTTAGCACCTTGAAAAGCACGTTAGTATAATGTAAGACGTTTTACAACACCTAACAACATCTTACAACACCGTACGAATCATTAAAACTCCATAATAAACCTAATGAATTCGTACGAGTCCTTTGAACATCGTACGACAAGTTAAGACATCTTACGACTCTTTATGCAACATTAGCAACTCGATAATAACGTTAGTATAATGTAGGACGCTATAAAGCTCCTAAGTACACCTTAAAATACCGTGCGTAAACTAAAAGCTCCATAATAAATCTAATGAATTCGTAAGAGTCCTTTGAACATCGTACGACAAGTAAGGACATCTTATGACTCTTTATGCTATGTTAGCACCTTGAAAAGCACGTTAGTATAATGTAAGACGTTTTACAACACCTAACAACATCTTACAACACCGTACGAATCATTAAAACTCCATAATAAACCTAATGAATTCGTACGAGTCCTTTGAACATCGTACGACAAGTTAAGACATCTTACGACTCTTTATGCCACATTAGCAACGTGAAAAGAACGTTATTATAATGTAGAACGCCATACGTCTCCTAAGTACACCTTAAAATACCGTGCGTAAACTTAAAGCTCCATAATAAAACTAATGAATTCGTAAGAGTCCTTTGAACTTCGTACGACAAGTAAGGACATCTTATGACTCTTTATGCTATGTTAGCACCTTGAAAAGCACGTTAGTATAATGTAAGACGTTTTACAACACCTAACAACATCTTACAACACCGTACGAATCATTAAAACTCCATAATAAACCTAATGAATTCGTACGAGTCCTTTGAACATCGTACGACAAGTTAGGACATCTTACGACTCTTTATGCAACATTAGCAACTCGATAATAACGTTAGCATATTGTAGGAAGCTATAAAGCTCCTAAGTACACCTTACAATACCGTACGTAAACTTAAAACTCCATAATAAACCTAATGAATTCGTACGAGTCCTTTGAACATCGTACGACAAGTAAGGACATCTTATGACTCTTTATGCTATGTTAGCACCTTGAAAAGCACGGTAGTATAATGTAAGATGTTTTACAACACCTAACAACATCTTACAACACAGTACGAATCATTAGAACTCCATAATAAACCTAATGAATTCGTACGAGTCCTTTGAACATCGTACGACAAGTTAGGACATCTTACGACTCTTTATGCAACATTAGCAACTCGATAATAACGTTTGCATATTGTAGGACGCTATAAAGCTCCTAAGTACACCTTACAATACCGTACGTAAACTTAAAACTCCATAATAAACCTAATGAATTCGTACGAGTCATTTGAACATCGTACGACAAGTAAGGACATCTTATGACTCTTTATGCTATGTTAGCACCTTGAAAAGCACAGTAGTATAATGAAAGATGTTTTACAACACTTAACAACATCTTACAACAACGTACGAATCATTAGAACTCCATAATAAACCTAATGAATTCGTACGAGTCCTTTGAACGTCGTACGACAAGTTAGGACATCTTGCGACTCTTTATGCCACATTAGCAACGTGAAAAGAACGTTAGTATAATGTAGAACGCCATACATCACCTAAGTACACCTTACAATACCGTGCGTAAACTTAAAGCTCCATAATAAACCTAATGAATTCGTACGTGTCATTTGAACATCGTACGACAAGTTAGGACATCTTATGACTCTTTATGCTATATTAGCAGCTTGAAAAGCACGTTAATATAATGTAAGACGCCTTACAACACCTAACAACATCTTACAACACCGTACAAAACCTCAAAACTCCATAATAAACCTAATGAATTCGTACGAGTCTTTTGAACATCGTACGACAAGTTAGGACATCTTACGACTCTTTATGCAACATTAGCAACTCGATAATAACGTTAGTATAATGTAGGACGCTATAAAGCTCCTAAGTACACCTTACAATACCGTGCGTAAACTAAAAGCTCCATAATAAATCTAATGAATTCGTAAGAGTCCTTTGAACATCGTACGACAAGTAAGGACATCTTATGACTCTTTATGCTATGTTAGCACCTTGAAAAGCACGTTAGTATAATGTAAGACGTTTTACAACACCTAACAACATCTTACAACACCGTACGAATCATTAAAACTCCATAATAAACCTAATGAATTCGTACGAGTCCTTTGAACATCGTACGACAAGTTAAGACATCTTACGACTCTTTATGCAACATTAGCAACTCGATAATAACGTTAGTATAATGTAGGACGCTATAAAGCTCCTAAGTACACCTTAAAATACCGTGCGTAAACTAAAAGCTCCATAATAAATCTAATGAATTCGTAAGAGTCCTTTGAACATCGTACGACAAGTAAGGACATCTTATGACTCTTTATGCTATGTTAGCACCTTGAAAAGCACGTTAGTATAATGTAAGACGTTTTACAACACCTAACAACATCTTACAACACCGTACGAATCATTAAAACTCCATAATAAACCTAATGAATTCGTACGAGTCCTTTGAACATCGTACGACAAGTTAAGACATCTTACGACTCTTTATGCCACATTAGCAACGTGAAAAGAACGTTATTATAATGTAGAACGCCATACGTCTCCTAAGTACACCTTAAAATACCGTGCGTAAACTTAAAGCTCCATAATAAAACTAATGAATTCGTAAGAGTCCTTTGAACATCGTACGACAAGTAAGGACATCTTATGACTCTTTATGCTATGTTAGCACCTTGAAAAGCACGTTAGTATAATGTAAGACGTTTTACAACACCTAACAACATCTTACAACACCGTACGAATCATTAAAACTCCATAATAAACCTAATGAATTCGTACGAGTCCTTTGAACATCGTACGACAAGTTAGGACATCTTACGACTCTTTATGCAACATTAGCAACTCGATAATAACGTTAGCATATTGTAGGAAGCTATAAAGCTCCTAAGTACACCTTACAATACCGTACGTAAACTTAAAACTCCATAATAAACCTAATGAATTCGTACGAGTCCTTTGAACATCGTACGACAAGTAAGGACATCTTATGACTCTTTATGCTATGTTAGCACCTTGAAAAGCACGGTAGTATAATGTAAGATGTTTTACAACACCTAACAACATCTTACAACACAGTACGAATCATTAGAACTCCATAATAAACCTAATGAATTCGTACGAGTCCTTTGAACATCGTACGACAAGTTAGGACATCTTACGACTCTTTATGCAACATTAGCAACTCGATAATAACGTTTGCATATTGTAGGACGCTATAAAGCTCCTAAGTACACCTTACAATACCGTACGTAAACTTAAAACTCCATAATAAACCTAATGAATTCGTACGAGTCCTTTGAACATCGTACGACAAGTAAGGACATCTTATGACTCTTTATGCTATGTTAGCACCTTGAAAAGCACAGTAGTATAATGTAAGATGTTTTACAACACCTAACAACATCTTACAACACAGTACGAATCATTAGAACTCCATAATAAACCTAATGAATTCGTACGAGTCCTTTGAACATCGTACGACAAGTTAGGACATCTTACGACTCTTTATGCAACATTAGCAACTCGATAATAACGTTAGTATATTGTAGGACGCTATAAAGCTCCTAAGTACACCTTACAATACCGTACGTAAACTTAAAACTCCATAATAAACCTAATGAATTCGTACGAGTCCTTTGAACATCGTACGACAAGTAAGGACATCTTATGACTCTTTATGCTATGTTAGCACCTTGAAAAGCACAGTAGTATAATGAAAGATGTTTTACAACACTTAACAACATCTTACAACAACGTACGAATCATTAGAACTCCATAATAAACCTAATGAATTCGTACGAGTCCTTTGAACGTCGTACGACAAGTTAGGACATCTTGCGACTCTTTATGCCACATTAGCAACGTGAAAAGAACGTTAGTATAATGTAGAACGCCATACATCACCTAAGTACACCTTACAATACCGTGCGTAAACTTAAAGCTCCATAATAAACCTAATGAATTCGTACGTGTCATTTGAACATCGTACGACAAGTTAGGACATCTTATGACTCTTTATGCTATATTAGCAGCTTGAAAAGCACGTTAATATAATGTAAGACGCCTTACAACACCTAACAACATCTTACAACACCGTACAAAACCTCAAAACTCCATAATAAACCTAATGAATTCGTACGAGTCTTTTGAACATCGTACGACAAGTTAGGACATCTTACGACTCTTTATGCAACATTAGCAACTCGATAATAACGTTAGTATAATGTAGGACGCTATAAAGCTCCTAAGTACACCTTACAATACCGTGCGTAAACTAAAAGCTCCATAATAAATCTAATGAATTCGTAAGAGTCCTTTGAACATCGTACGACAAGTAAGGACATCTTATGACTCTTTATGCTATGTTAGCACCTTGAAAAGCACGTTAGTATAATGTAAGACGTTTTACAACACCTAACAACATCTTACAACACCGTACGAATCATTAAAACTCCATAATAAACCTAATGAATTCGTACGAGTCCTTTGAACATCGTACGACAAGTTAAGACATCTTACGACTCTTTATGCAACATTAGCAACTCGATAATAACGTTAGTATAATGTAGGACGCTATAAAGCTCCTAAGTACACCTTAAAATACCGTGCGTAAACTAAAAGCTCCATAATAAATCTAATGAATTCGTAAGAGTCCTTTGAACATCGTACGACAAGTAAGGACATCTTATGACTCTTTATGCTATGTTAGCACCTTGAAAAGCACGTTAGTATAATGTAAGACGTTTTACAACACCTAACAACATCTTACAACACCGTACGAATCATTAAAACTCCATAATAAACCTAATGAATTCGTACGAGTCCTTTGAACATCGTACGACAAGTTAAGACATCTTACGACTCTTTATGCCACATTAGCAACGTGAAAAGAACGTTATTATAATGTAGAACGCCATACGTCTCCTAAGTACACCTTAAAATACCGTGCGTAAACTTAAAGCTCCATAATAAAACTAATGAATTCGTAAGAGTCCTTTGAACATCGTACGACAAGTAAGGACATCTTATGACTCTTTATGCTATGTTAGCACCTTGAAAAGCACGTTAGTATAATGTAAGACGTTTTACAACACCTAACAACATCTTACAACACCGTACGAATCATTAAAACTCCATAATAAACCTAATGAATTCGTACGAGTCCTTTGAACATCGTACGACAAGTTAGGACATCTTACGACTCTTTATGCAACATTAGCAACTCGATAATAACGTTAGCATATTGTAGGAAGCTATAAAGCTCCTAAGTACACCTTACAATACCGTACGTAAACTTAAAACTCCATAATAAACCTAATGAATTCGTACGAGTCCTTTGAACATCGTACGACAAGTAAGGACATCTTATGACTCTTTATGCTATGTTAGCACCTTGAAAAGCACGGTAGTATAATGTAAGATGTTTTACAACACCTAACAACATCTTACAACACAGTACGAATCATTAGAACTCCATAATAAACCTAATGAATTCGTACGAGTCCTTTCAACATCGTACGACAAGTTAGGACATCTTACGACTCTTTATGCAACATTAGCAACTCGATAATAACGTTAGCATATTGTAGGACGCTATAAAGCTCCTAAGTACACCTTACAATACCCTACGTAAACTTAAAACTCCATAATAAACCTAATGAATTCGTACGAGTCCTTTGAACATCGTACGACAAGTAAGGACATCTTATGACTCTTTATGCTATGTTAGCACCTTGAAAAGCACAGTAGTATAATGTAAGATGTTTTACAACACCTAACAACATCTTACAACACAGTACGAATCATTAGAACTCCATAATAAACCTAATGAATTCGTACGAGTCCTTTGAACATCGTACGACAAATTAGGACATCTTACGACTCTTTATGCAACATTAGCAACTCGATAATAACGTTAGTATATTGTAGGACGCTATAAAGCTCCTAAGTACACCTTACAATACCGTACGTAAACTTAAAACTCCATAATAAACCTAATGAATTCGTACGAGTCCTTTGAACATCGTACGACAAGTAAGGACATCTTATGACTCCTTATGCTATGTTAGCACCTTGAAAAGCACAGTAGTATAATGTAAGATGTTTTACAACACCTAACAACATCTTACAACAACGTACGAATCATTAGAACTCCATAATAAACCTAATGAATTCGTACGAGTCCTTTGAACATCGTACGACAAGTTAGGACATCTTACGACTCTTTATGCCACATTAGCAACGTGAAAAGAACGTTAGTATAATGTAGAACGCCATACATCACCTAAGTACACCTTACAATAACGTGCGTAAACTTAAAGCTCCATAATAAACCTAATGAATTCGTACGTGTCATTTGAACATCGTACGACAAGTTAGGACATCTTATGACTCTTTATGCTATATTAGCAGCTTGAAAAGCACGTTAATATAATGTAAGACGCCTTACAACACCTAACAACATCTTACAACACCGTACAAAACCTCAAAACTCCATAATAAACCTAATGAATTCGTACGAGTCCTTTGAACATCGTACGACAAGTAAGGACATCTTATGACTCTTTATGCCATATTAGGACCTTGAAAAGCACGTTAGTATAATGTAAGACGCCTTACAACACCTAACAACATCTTACAACGCCGTACGAAACCTCAAAACTCCATAATAAACCTAATGAATTCGTACGAGTCCTTTGAACATCGTACGACAAGTTAGGACATCTTACGACTCTTTATGCAACATTAGCAACTCGATAATAACGTTAGTATAATGTAAGACGCTATAAAGCTCCTAAGTACACCTTACAATACTGTACGTAAACTTAAAACTCCATAATAAACCTAATGAATTCGTACGTGTCCTTTGAACATCGTACGACAAGTACGGACATCTTATGACTCTTTATGCTATGTTAGCACCTTGAAAAGCACATTAGTATAATGTAAGACGTTTTACAACACCTAACAATATCTTACAACACCGTACGAATCATTAAAACTCCATAATAAACCTAATGAATTCGTACGAGTCCTTTGAACATCGTACGACAAGTTAAGACATCTTACGACTCTTTATGCCACATTAGCAACGTGAAAAAAACGTTAGTATAATGTAGAACGCCATACGTCTCCTAAGTACACCTTAAAATACCGTGCGTAAACTTAAAGCTCCATAATAAACCTAATGAATTCGTAAGAGTCTTTTGAACATCGTACGACAAGTAAGGACATCTTATGACTCTTTATGCTATGTTAGCACCTTGAAAAGCACATTAGTATAATGTAAGACGTTTTACAACACCTAACAACATCTTACAACACCGTAAGAATCATTAAAACTCCATAATAAACCTAATGAATTCGTACGAGTCCTTTGAACATCGTACGACAAGTTAAGACATCTTACGACTCTTTATGCCACATTAGCAACGTGAAAAGAACGTTATTATAATGTAGAACGCCATACGTCTCCTAAGTACACCTTAAAATACCGTGCGTAAACTTAAAGCTCCATAATAAATCTAATGAATTCGTAAGAGTCCTTTGAACATCGTACGACAAGTAAGGACATCTTATGACTCTTTATGCTATGTTAGCACCTTGAAAAGCACGTTAGTATAATGTAAGACGTTTTACAACACCTAACAACATCTTACAACACCGTACGAATCATTAAAACTCCATAATAAACCTAATGAATTCGTACGAGTCCTTTGAACATCGTACGACAAGTTAAGACATCTTACGACTCTTTATGCCACATTAGCAACGTGAAAAGAACGTTATTATAATGTAGAACGCCATACGTCTCCTAAGTACACCTTAAAATACCGTGCGTAAACTTAAAGCTCCATAATAAAACTAATGAATTCGTAAGAGTCCTTTGAACATCGTACGACAAGTAAGGACATCTTATGACTCTTTATGCTATGTTAGCACCTTGAAAAGCACGTTAGTATAATGTAAGACGTTTTACAACACCTAACAACATCTTACAACACCGTACGAATCATTAAAACTCCATAATAAACCTAATGAATTCGTACGAGTCCTTTGAACATCGTACGACAAGTAAGGACATCTTATGACTCTTTATGCCATATTAGGACCTTGAAAAGCACGTTAGTATAATGTAAGACGCCTTACAACACCTAACAACATCTTACAACGCCGTACGAAACCTCAAAACTCCATAATAAACCTAATGAATTCGTACGAGTCCTTTGAACATCGTACGACAAGTTAGGACATCTTACGACTCTTTATGCAACATTAGCAACTCGATAATAACGTTAGTATAATGTAGGACGCTATAAAGCTCCTAAGTACACCTTACAATACTGTACGTAAACTTAAAACTCCATAATAAACCTAATGAATTCGTACGTGTCCTTTGAACATCGTACGACAAGTACGGACATCTTATGACTCTTTATGCTATGTTAGCACCTTGAAAAGCACATTAGTATAATGTAAGACGTTTTACAACACCTAACATTATCTTACAACACCGTACGAATCATTAAAACTCCATAATAAACCTAATGAATTCGTACGAGTCCTTTGAACATCGTACGACAAGTTAAGACATCTTACGACTCTTTATGCCACATTAGCAACGTGAAAAAAACGTTAGTATAATGTAGAACGCCATACGTCTCCTAAGTACACCTTAAAATACCGTGCGTAAACTTAAAGCTCCATAATAAACCTAATGAATTCGTAAGAGTCTTTTGAACATCGTACGACAAGTAAGGACATCTTATGACTCTTTATGCTATGTTAGCACCTTGAAAAGCACATTAGTATAATGTAAGACGTTTTACAACACCTAACAACATCTTACAACACCGTACGAATCATTAAAACTCCATAATAAACCTAATGAATTCGTACGAGTCCTTTGAACATCGTACGACAAGTTAAGACATCTTACGACTCTTTATGCCACATTAGCAACGTGAAAAGAACGTTATTATAATGTAGAACGCCATACGTCTCCTAAGTACACCTTAAAATACCGTGCGTAAACTTAAAGCTCCATAATAAATCTAATGAATTCGTAAGAGTCCTTTGAACATCGTACGACAAGTAAGGACATCTTATGACTCTTTATGCTATGTTAGCACCTTGAAAAGCACGTTAGTATAATGTAAGACGTTTTACAACACCTAACAACATCTTACAACACCGTACGAATCATTAAAACTCCATAATAAACCTAATGAATTCGTACGAGTCCTTTGAACATCGTACGACAAGTTAAGACATCTTACGACTCTTTATGCCACATTAGCAACGTGAAAAGAACGTTATTATAATGTAGAACGCCATACGTCTCCTAAGTACACCTTAAAATACCGTGCGTAAACTTAAAGCTCCATAATAAAACTAATGAATTCGTAAGAGTCCTTTGAACATCGTACGACAAGTAAGGACATCTTATGACTCTTTATGCTATGTTAGCACCTTGAAAAGCACGTTAGTATAATGTAAGACGTTTTACAACACCTAACAACATCTTACAACACCGTACGAATCATTAAAACTCCATAATAAACCTAATGAATTCGTACGAGTCCTTTGAACATCGTACGACAAGTAAGGACATCTTATGACTCTTTATGCCATATTAGGACCTTGAAAAGCACGTTAGTATAATGTAAGACGCCTTACAACACCTAACAACATCTTACAACGCCGTACGAAACCTCAAAACTCCATAATAAACCTAATGAATTCGTACGAGTCCTTTGAACATCGTACGACAAGTTAGGACATCTTACGACTCTTTATGCAACATTAGCAACTCGATAATAACGTTAGTATAATGTAGGACGCTATAAAGCTCCTAAGTACACCTTACAATACTGTACGTAAACTTAAAACTCCATAATAAACCTAATGAATTCGTACGTGTCCTTTGAACATCGTACGACAAGTACGGACATCTTATGACTCTTTATGCTATGTTAGCACCTTGAAAAGCACATTAGTATAATGTAAGACGTTTTACAACACCTAACATTATCTTACAACACCGTACGAATCATTAAAACTCCATAATAAACCTAATGAATTCGTACGAGTCCTTTGAACATCGTACGACAAGTTAAGACATCTTACGACTCTTTATGCCACATTAGCAACGTGAAAAAAACGTTAGTATAATGTAGAACGCCATACGTCTCCTAAGTACACCTTAAAATACCGTGCGTAAACTTAAAGCTCCATAATAAACCTAATGAATTCGTAAGAGTCTTTTGAACATCGTACGACAAGTAAGGACATCTTATGACTCTTTATGCTATGTTAGCACCTTGAAAAGCACATTAGTATAATGTAAGACGTTTTACAACACCTAACAACATCTTACAACACCGTACGAATCATTAAAACTCCATAATAAACCTAATGAATTCGTACGAGTCCTTTGAACATCGTACGACAAGTTAAGACATCTTACGACTCTTTATGCCACATTAGCAACGTGAAAAGAACGTTATTATAATGTAGAACGCCATACGTCTCCTAAGTACACCTTAAAATACCGTGCGTAAACTTAAAGCTCCATAATAAATCTAATGAATTCGTAAGAGTCCTTTGAACATCGTACGACAAGTAAGGACATCTTATGACTCTTTATGCTATGTTAGCACCTTGAAAAGCACGTTAGTATAATGTAAGACGTTTTACAACACCTAACAACATCTTACAACACCGTACGAATCATTAAAACTCCATAATAAACCTAATGAATTCGTACGAGTCCTTTGAACATCGTACGACAAGTTAAGACATCTTACGAATCTTTATGCCACATTAGCAACGTGAAAAGAACGTTATTATAATGTAGAACGCCATACGTCTCCTAAGTACACCTTAAAATACCGTGCGTAAACTTAAAGCTCCATAATAAAACTAATGAATTCGTAAGAGTCCTTTGAACATCGTACGACAAGTAAGGACATCTTATGACTCTTTATGCTATGTTAGCACCTTGAAAAGCACGTTAGTATAATGTAAGACGTTTTACAACACCTAACAACATCTTACAACACCGTACGAATCATTAAAACTCCATAATAAACCTAATGAATTCGTACGAGTCCTTTGAACATCGTACGACAAGTTAGGACATCTTACGACTCTTTATGCAACATTAGCAACTCGATAATAACGTTAGCATATTGTAGGAAGCTATAAAGCTCCTAAGTACACCTTACAATACCGTACGTAAACTTAAAACTCCATAATAAACCTAATGAATTCGTACGAGTCCTTTGAACATCGTACGACAAGTAAGGACATCTTATGACTCTTTATGCTATGTTAGCACCTTGAAAAGCACGGTAGTATAATGTAAGATGTTTTACAACACCTAACAACATCTTACAACACAGTACGAATCATTAGAACTCCATAATAAACCTAATGAATTCGTACGAGTCCTTTGAACATCGTACGACAAGTTAGGACATCTTACGACTCTTTATGCAACATTATCAACTCGATAATAACGTTAGCATATTGTAGGACGCTATAAAGCTCCTAAGTACACCTTACAATACCGTACGTAAACTTAAAACTCCATAATAAACCTAATGAATTCGTACGAGTCCTTTGAACATCGTACGACAAGTAAGGACATCTTATGACTCTTTATGCTATGTTAGCACCTTGAAAAGCACAGTAGTATAATGTAAGATGTTTTACAACACCTAACAACATCTTACAACACAGTACGAATCATTAGAACTCCATAATAAACCTAATGAATTCGTACGAGTCCTTTGAACATCGTACGACAAGTTAGGACATCTTACGACTCTTTATGCAACATTAGCAACTCGATAATAACGTTAGTATATTGTAGGACGCTATAAAGCTCCTAAGTACACCTTACAATACCGTACGTAAACTTAAAACTCCATAATAAACCTAATGAAATCGTACGAGTCCTTTGAACATCGTACGACAAGTAAGGACATCTTATGACTCTTTATGCTATGTTAGCACCTTGAAAAGCACAGTAGTATAATGTAAGATGTTTTACAACACCTAACAACATCTTACAACAACGTACGAATCATTAGAACTCCATAATAAACCTAATGAATTCGTACGAGTCCTTTGAACATCGTACGACAAGTTAGGACATCTTACGACTCTTTATGCCACATTAGCAACGTGAAAAGAACGTTAGTATAATGTAGAACGCCATACATCACCTAAGTACACCTTACAATACCGTGCGTAAACTTAAAGCTCCATAATAAACCTAATGAATTCGTACGTGTCATTTGAACATCGTACGACAAGTTAGGACATCTTATGACTCTTTATGCTATATTAGCAGCTTGAAAAGCACGCTAATATAATGTAAGACGCCTTACAACACCTAACAACATCTTACAACACCGTACAAAACCTCAAAACTCCATAATAAACCTAATGAATTCGTACGAGTCCTTTGAACATCGTACGACAAGTAAGGACATCTTATGACTCTTTAT
The DNA here is from genome assembly GCA_030867185.1 of Tagetes erecta. Taxonomy (NCBI): domain Eukaryota; kingdom Viridiplantae; phylum Streptophyta; class Magnoliopsida; order Asterales; family Asteraceae; genus Tagetes; species Tagetes erecta. The sequence goes on along the minus strand of CM061490.1, from coordinate 60,811,951 downwards.
GCCATATTAGGACCTTGAAAAGCACGTTAGTATAATGTAAGACGCCTTACAACACCTAACAACATCTTACAACGCCGTACGAAACCTCAAAACTCCATAATAAACCTAATGAATTCGTACGAGTCCTTTGAACATCGTACGACAAGTTAGGACATCTTACGACTCTTTATGCAACATTAGCAACTCGATAATAACGTTAGTATAATGTAGGACGCTATAAAGCTCCTAAGTACACCTTACAATACTGTACGTAAACTTAAAACTCCATAATAAACCTAATGAATTCGTACGTGTCCTTTGAACATCGTACGACAAGTAAGGACATCTTATGACTCTTTATGCTATGTTAGCACCTTGAAAAGCACATTAGTATAATGTAAGACGTTTTACAACACCTAACAATATCTTACAACACCGTACGAATCATTAAAACTCCATAATAAACCTAATGAATTCGTACGAGTCCTTTGAACATCGTACGACAAGTTAGGACATCTTACGACTCTTTATGCAACATTAGCAACTCGATAATAACGTTAGCATATTGTAGGACGCTATAAAGCTCCTAAGTACACCTTACAATACCGTACGTAAACTTAAAACTCCATAATAAACCTAATGAATTCGTACGAGTCCTTTGAACATCGTACGACAAGTAAGGACATCTTATGACTCTTTATGCTATGTTAGCACCTTGAAAAGCACAGTAGTATAATGTAAGATGTTTTACAACACCTAACAACATCTTACAACACAGTACGAATCATTAGAACTCCATAATAAACCTAATGAATTCGTACGAGTCCTTTGAACATCGTACGACAAGTTAGGACATCTTACGACTCTTTATGCAACATTAGCAACTCGATAATAACGTTAGTATATTGTAGGACGCTATAAAGCTCCTAAGTACACCTTACAATACCGTACGTAAACTTAAAACTCCATAATAAACCTAATGAATTCGTACGAGTCCTTTGAACATCGTACGACAAGTAAGGACATCTTATGACTCTTTATGCTATGTTAGCACCTTGAAAAGCACAGTAGTATAATGTAAGATGTTTTACAACACCTAACAACATCTTACAACAACGTACGAATCATTAGAACTCCATAATAAACCTAATGAATTCGTACGAGTCCTTTGAACATCGTACGACAAGTTAGGACATCTTACGACTCTTTATGCCACATTAGCAACGTGAAAAGAACGTTAGTATAATGTAGAACGCCATACATCACCTAAGTACACCTTACAATACCGTGCGTAAACTTAAAGCTCCATAATAAACCTAATGAATTCGTACGTGTCATTTGAACATCGTACGACAAGTTAGGACATCTTATGACTCTTTATGCTATATTAGCAGCTTGAAAAGCACGCTAATATAATGTAAGACGCCTTACAACACCTAACAACATCTTACAACACCGTACAAAACCTCAAAACTCCATAATAAACCTAATGAATTCGTACGAGTCCTTTGAACATCGTACGACAAGTAAGGACATCTTATGACTCTTTATGCCATATTAGGACCTTGAAAAGCACGTTAGTATAATGTAAGACGCCTTACAACACCTAACAACATCTTACAACGCCGTACGAAACCTCAAAACTCCATAATAAACCTAATGAATTCGTACGAGTCCTTTGAACATCGTACGACAAGTTAGGACATCTTACGACTCTTTATGCAACATTAGCAACTCGATAATAACGTTAGTATAATGTAGGACGCTATAAAGCTCCTAAGTACACCTTACAATACTGTACGTAAACTTAAAACTCCATAATAAACCTAATGAATTCGTACGTGTCCTTTGAACATCGTACGACAAGTAAGGACATCTTATGACTCTTTATGCTATGTTAGCACCTTGAAAAGCACATTAGTATAATGTAAGACGTTTTACAACACCTAACAATATCTTACAACACCGTACGAATCATTAAAACTCCATAATAAACCTAATGAATTCGTACGAGTCCTTTGAACATCGTACGACAAGTTAGGACATCTTACGACTCTTTATGCAACATTAGCAACTCGATAATAACGTTAGCATATTGTAGGACGCTATAAAGCTCCTAAGTACACCTTACAATACCGTACGTAAACTTAAAACTCCATAATAAACCTAATGAATTCGTACGAGTCCTTTGAACATCGTACGACAAGTAAGGACATCTTATGACTCTTTATGCTATGTTAGCACCTTGAAAAGCACAGTAGTATAATGTAAGATGTTTTACAACACCTAACAACATCTTACAACACAGTACGAATCATTAGAACTCCATAATAAACCTAATGAATTCGTACGAGTCCTTTGAACATCGTACGACAAGTTAGGACATCTTACGACTCTTTATGCAACATTAGCAACTCGATAATAACGTTAGTATATTGTAGGACGCTATAAAGCTCCTAAGTACACCTTACAATACCGTACGTAAACTTAAAACTCCATAATAAACCTAATGAATTCGTACGAGTCCTTTGAACATCGTACGACAAGTAAGGACATCTTATGACTCTTTATGCTATGTTAGCACCTTGAAAAGCACAGTAGTATAATGTAAGATGTTTTACAACACCTAACAACATCTTACAACAACGTACGAATCATTAGAACTCCATAATAAACCTAATGAATTCGTACGAGTCCTTTGAACATCGTACGACAAGTTAGGACATCTTACGACTCTTTATGCCACATTAGCAACGTGAAAAGAACGTTAGTATAATGTAGAACGCCATACATCACCTAAGTACACCTTACAATACCGTGCGTAAACTTAAAGCTCCATAATAAACCTAATGAATTCGTACGTGTCATTTGAACATCGTACGACAAGTTAGGACATCTTATGACTCTTTATGCTATATTAGCAGCTTGAAAAGCACGCTAATATAATGTAAGACGCCTTACAACACCTAACAACATCTTACAACACCGTACAAAACCTCAAAACTCCATAATAAACCTAATGAATTCGTACGAGTCCTTTGAACATCGTACGACAAGTAAGGACATCTTATGACTCTTTATGCCATATTAGGACCTTGAAAAGCACGTTAGTATAATGTAAGACGCCTTACAACACCTAACAACATCTTACAACGCCGTACGAAACCTCAAAACTCCATAATAAACCTAATGAATTCGTACGAGTCCTTTGAACATCGTACGACAAGTTAGGACATCTTACGACTCTTTATGCAACATTAGCAACTCGATAATAACGTTAGTATAATGTAGGACGCTATAAAGCTCCTAAGTACACCTTACAATACCGTACGTAAACTTAAAACTCCATAATAAACCTAATGAATTCGTACGTGTCCTTTGAACATCGTACGACAAGTAAGGACATCTTATGACTCTTTATGCTATGTTAGCACCTTGAAAAGCACAGTAGTATAATGTAAGATGTTTTACAACACCTAACAACATCTTACAACACAGTACGAATCATTAGAACTCCATAATAAACCTAATGAATTCGTACGAGTCCTTTGAACATCGTACGACAAGTTAGGACATCTTAGGACTCTTTATGCAACATTAGCAACTCGATAATAACGTTAGTATATTGTAGGACGCTATAAAGCTCCTAAGTACACCTTACAATACCGTACGTAAACTTAAAACTCCATAATAAACCTAATGAATTCGTACGAGTCCTTTGAACATCGTACGACAAGTAAGGACATCTTATGACTCTTTATGCTATGTTAGCACCTTGAAAAGCACAGTAGTATAATGTAAGATGTTTTACAACACCTAACAACATCTTACAACAACGTACGAATCATTAGAACTCCATAATAAACCTAATGAATTCGTACGAGTCCTTTGAACATCGTACGACAAGTTAGGACATCTTACGACTCTTTATGCCACATTAGCAACGTGAAAAGAACGTTAGTATAATGTAGAACGCCATACATCACCTAAGTACACCTTACAATACCGTGCGTAAACTTAAAGCTCCATAATAAACCTAATGAATTCGTACGTGTCATTTGAACATCGTACGACAAGTTAGGACATCTTATGACTCTTTATGCTATATTAGCAGCTTGAAAAGCACGCTAATATAATGTAAGACGCCTTACAACACCTAACAACATCTTACAACACCGTACAAAACCTCAAAACTCCATAATAAACCTAATGAATTCGTACGAGTCCTTTGAACATCGTACGACAAGTAAGGACATCTTATGACTCTTTATGCCATATTAGGACCTTGAAAAGCACGTTAGTATAATGTAAGACGCCTTACAACACCTAACAACATCTTACAACGCCGTACGAAACCTCAAAACTCCATAATAAACCTAATGAATTCGTACGAGTCCTTTGAACATCGTACGACAAGTTAGGACATCTTACGACTCTTTATGCAACATTAGCAACTCGATAATAACGTTAGTATAATGTAGGACGCTATAAAGCTCCTAAGTACACCTTACAATACTGTACGTAAACTTAAAACTCCATAATAAACCTAATGAATTCGTACGTGTCCTTTGAACATCGTACGACAAGTAAGGACATCTTATGACTCTTTATGCTATGTTAGCACCTTGAAAAGCACATTAGTATAATGTAAGACGTTTTACAACACCTAACAATATCTTACAACACCGTACGAATCATTAAAACTCCATAATAAACCTAATGAATTCGTCGAGTCCTTTGAACATCGTACGACAAGTTAAGACATCTTACGACTCTTTATGCCACATTAGCAACGTGAAAAAAACGTTATTATAATGTAGAACGCCATACGTCTCCTAAGTACACCTTAAAATACCGTGCGTAAACTTAAAGCTCCATAATAAAACTAATGAATTCGTAAGAGTCCTTTGAACATCGTACGACAAGTAAGGACATCTTATGACTCTTTATGCTATGTTAGCACCTTGAAAAGCACGTTAGTATAATGTAAGACGTTTTACAACACCTAACAACATCTTACAACACCGTACGAATCATTAAAACTCCATAATAAACCTAATGAATTCGTACGAGTCCTTTGAACATCGTACGACAAGTTAGGACATCTTACGACTCTTTATGCAACATTAGCAACTCGATAATAACGTTAGCATATTGTAGGAAGCTATAAAGCTCCTAAGTACACCTTACAATACCGTACGTAAACTTAAAACTCCAAAATAAACCTAATGAATTCGTACGAGTCCTTTGAACATCGTACGACAAGTAAGGACATCTTATGACTCTTTATGCTATGTTAGCACCTTGAAAAGCACGGTAGTATAATGTAAGATGTTTTACAACACCTAACAACATCTTACAACACAGTACGAATCATTAGAACTCCATAATAAACCTAATGAATTCGTACGAGTCCTTTGAACATCGTACGACAAATTAGGACATCTTACGACTCTTTATGCAACATTAGCAACTCGATAATAACGTTAGCATATTGTAGGACGCTATAAAGCTCCTAAGTACACCTTACAATACCGTACGTAAACTTAAAACTCCATAATAAACCTAATGAATTCGTACGAGTCCTTTGAACATCGTACGACAAGTAAGGACATCTTATGACTCTTTATGCTATGTTAGCACCTTGAAAAGCACAGTAGTATAATGTAAGATGTTTTACAACACCTAACAACATCTTACAACAACGTACGAATCATTAGAACTCCATAATAAACCTAATGAATTCGTACGAGTCCTTTGAACATCGTACGACAAGTTAGGACATCTTACGACTCTTTATGCCACATTAGCAACGTGAAAAGAACGTTAGTATAATGTAGAACGCCATACATCACCTAAGTACACCTTACAATACCGTGCGTAAACTTAAAGCTCCATAATAAACCTAATGAATTCGTACGTGTCATTTGAACATCGTACGACAAGTTAGGACATCTTATGACTCTTTATGCTATATTAGCAGCTTGAAAAGCACGCTAATATAATGTAAGACGCCTTACAACACCTAACAACATCTTACAACACCGTACAAAACCTCAAAACTCCATAATAAACCTAATGAATTCGTACGAGTCCTTTGAACATCGTACGACAAGTAAGGACATCTTATGACTCTTTATGCCATATTAGGACCTTGAAAAGCACGTTAGTATAATGTAAGACGCCTTACAACACCTAACAACATCTTACAACGCCGTACGAAACCTCAAAACTCCATAATAAACCTAATGAATTCGTACGAGTCCTTTGAACATCGTACGACAAGTTAGGACATCTTACGACTCTTTATGCAACATTAGCAACTCGATAATAACGTTAGTATAATGTAGGACGCTATAAAGCTCCTAAGTACACCTTACAATACTGTACGTAAACTTAAAACTCCATAATAAACCTAATGAATTCGTACGTGTCCTTTGAACATCGTACGACAAGTAAGGACATCTTATGACTCTTTATGTTATGTTAGCACCTTGAAAAGCACATTAGTATAATGTAAGACGTTTTACAACACCTAACAATATCTTACAACACCGTACGAATCATTAAAACTCCATAATAAACCTAATGAATTCGTCGAGTCCTTTGAACATCGTACGACAAGTTAAGACATCTTACGACTCTTTATGCTACATTAGCAACGTGAAAAAAACGTTATTATAATGTAGAACGCCATACGTCTCCTAAGTACACCTTAAAATACCGTGCGTAAACTTAAAGCTCCATAATAAAACTAATGAATTCGTAAGAGTCCTTTGAACATCGTACGACAAGTAAGGACATCTTATGACTCTTTATGCTATGTTAGCACCTTGAAAAGCACGTTAGTATAATGTAAGACGTTTTACAACACCTAACAACATCTTACAACACCGTACGAATCATTAAAACTCCAAAATAAACCTAATGAATTCGTACGAGTCCTTTGAACATCGTACGACAAGTTAGGACATCTTACGACTCTTTATGCAACATTAGCAACTCGATAATAACGTTAGCATATTGTAGGAAGCTATAAAGCTCCTAAGTACACCTTACAATACCGTACGTAAACTTAAAACTCCAAAATAAACCTAATGAATTCGTACGAGTCCTTTGAACATCGTACGACAAGTAAGGACATCTTATGACTCTTTATGCTATGTTAGCACCTTGAAAAGCACGGTAGTATAATGTAAGATGTTTTACAACACCTAACAACATCTTACAACACAGTACGAATCATTAGAACTCCATAATAAACCTAATGAATTCGTACGAGTCCTTTGAACATCGTACGACAAGTTAGGACATCTTACGACTCTTTATGCAACATTAGCAACTCGATAATAACGTTAGCATATTGTAGGACGCTATAAAGCTCCTAAGTACACCTTACAATACCGTACGTAAACTTAAAACTCCATAATAAACCTAATGAATTCGTACGAGTCCTTTGAACATCGTACGACAAGTAAGGACATCTTATGACTCTTTATGCTATGTTAGCACCTTGAAAAGCACAGTAGTATAATGTAAGATGTTTTACAACACCTAACAACATCTTACAACAACGTACGAATCATTAGAACTCCATAATAAACCTAATGAATTCGTACGAGTCCTTTGAACATCGTACGACAAGTTAGGACATCTTACGACTCTTTATGCCACATTAGCAACGTGAAAAGAACGTTAGTATAATGTAGAACGCCATACATCACCTAAGTACACCTTACAATACCGTGCGTAAACTTAAAGCTCCATAATAAACCTAATGAATTCGTACGTGTCATTTGAACATCGTACGACAAGTTAGGACATCTTATGACTCTTTATGCTATATTAGCAGCTTGAAAAGCACGCTAATATAATGTAAGACGCCTTACAACACCTAACAACATCTTACAACACCGTACAAAACCTCAAAACTCCATAATAAACCTAATGAATTCGTACGAGTCCTTTGAACATCGTACGACAAGTAAGGACATCTTATGACTCTTTATGCCATATTAGGACCTTGAAAAGCACGTTAGTATAATGTAAGACGCCTTACAACACCTAACAACATCTTACAACGCCGTACGAAACCTCAAAACTCCATAATAAACCTAATGAATTCGTACGAGTCCTTTGAACATCGTACGACAAGTTAGGACATCTTACGACTCTTTATGCAACATTAGCAACTCGATAATAACGTTAGTATAATGTAGGACGCTATAAAGCTCCTAAGTACACCTTACAATACTGTACGTAAACTTAAAACTCCATAATAAACCTAATGAATTCGTACGTGTCCTTTGAACATCGTACGACAAGTAAGGACATCTTATGACTCTTTATGCTATGTTAGCACCTTGAAAAGCACATTAGTATAATGTAAGACGTTTTACAACACCTAACAATATCTTACAACACCGTACGAATCATTAAAACTCCATAATAAACCTAATGAATTCGTACGAGTCCTTTGAACATCGTACGACAAGTTAAGACATCTTACGACTCTTTATGCCACATTAGCAACGTGAAAAAAACGTTATTATAATGTAGAACGCCATACGTCTCCTAAGTACACCTTAAAATACCGTGCGTAAACTTAAAGCTCCATAATAAAACTAATGAATTCGTAAGAGTCCTTTGAACATCGTACGACAAGTAAGGACATCTTATGACTCTTTATGCTATGTTAGCACCTTGAAAAGCACGTTAGTATAATGTAAGACGTTTTACAACACCTAACAACATCTTACAACACCGTACGAATCATTAAAACTCCATAATAAACCTAATGAATTCGTACGAGTCCTTTGAACATCGTACGACAAGTTAGGACATCTTACGACTCTTTATGCAACATTAGCAACTCGATAATAACGTTAGCATATTGTAGGAAGCTATAAAGCTCCTAAGTACACCTTACAATACCGTACGTAAACTTAAAACTCCAAAATAAACCTAATGAATTCGTACGAGTCCTTTGAACATCGTACGACAAGTAAGGACATCTTATGACTCTTTATGCTATGTTTGCACCTTGAAAAGCACGGTAGTATAATGTAAGATGTTTTACAACACCTAACAACATCTTACAACACAGTACGAATCATTAGAACTCCATAATAAACCTAATGAATTCGTACGAGTCCTTTGAACATCGTACGACAAGTTAGGACATCTTACGACTCTTTATGCAACATTAGCAACTCGATAATAACGTTAGCATATTGTAGGACGCTATAAAGCTCCTAAGTACACCTTACAATACCGTACGTAAACTTAAAACTCCATAATAAACCTAATGAATTCGTACGAGTCCTTTGAACATCGTACGACAAGTAAGGACATCTTATGACTCTTTATGCAATGTTAGCACCTTGAAAAGCACAGTAGTATAATGTAAGATGTTTTACAACACCTAACAACATCTTACAACAACGTACGAATCATTAGAACTCCATAATAAACCTAATGAATTCGTACGAGTCCTTTGAACATCGTACGACAAGTTAGGACATCTTACGACTCTTTATGCCACATTAGCAACGTGAAAAGAACGTTAGTATAATGTAGAACGCCATACATCACCTAAGTACACCTTACAATACCGTGCGTAAACTTAAAGCTCCATAATAAACCTAATGAATTCGTACGTGTCATTTGAACATCGTACGACAAGTTAGGACATCTTATGACTCTTTATGCTATATTAGCAGCTTGAAAAGCACGCTAATATAATGTAAGACGCCTTACAACACCTAACAACATCTTACAACACCGTACAAAACCTCAAAACTCCATAATAAAGCTAATGAATTCGTACGAGTCCTTTGAACATCGTACGACAAGTAAGGACATCTTATGACTCTTTATGCCATATTAGGACCATGAAAAGCACGTTAGTATAATGTAAGACGCCTTACAACACCTAACAACATCTTACAACGCCGTACGAAACCTCAAAACTCCATAATAAACCTAATGAATTCGTACGAGTCCTTTGAACATCGTACGACAAGTTAGGACATCTTACGACTCTTTATGCAACATTAGCAACTCGATAATAACGTTAGTATAATGTAGGACGCTATAAAGCTCCTAAGTACACCTTACAATACCGTACGTAAACTTAAAACTCCATAATAAACCTAATGAATTCGTACGAGTCCTTTGAACATCGTACGACAAGTAAGGACATCTTATGACTCTTTATGCTATGTTAGCACCTTGAAAAGCACAGTAGTATAATGTAAGATGTTTTACAACACCTAACAACATCTTACAACAACGTACGAATCATTAGAACTCCATAATAAACCTAATGAATTCGTACGAGTCCTTTGAACATCGTACGACAAGTTAGGACATCTTACGACTCTTTATGCCACATTAGCAACGTGAAAAGAACGTTAGTATAATGTAGAACGCCATACATCACCTAAGTACACCTTACAATACCGTGCGTAAACTTAAAGCTCCATAATAAACCTAATGAATTCGTACGTGTCATTTGAACATCGTACGACAAGTTAGGACATCTTATGACTCTTTATGCTATATTAGCAGCTTGAAAAGCACGCTAATATAATGTAAGACGCCTTACAACACCTAACAACATCTTACAACACCGTACAAAACCTCAAAACTCCATAATAAACCTAATGAATTCGTACGAGTCCTTTGAACATCGTACGACAAGTAAGGACATCTTATGACTCTTTATGCCATATTAGGACCTTGAAAAGCACGTTAGTATAATGTAAGACGCCTTACAACACCTAACAACATCTTACAACGCCGTACGAAACCTCAAAACTCCATAATAAACCTAATGAATTCGTACGAGTCCTTTGAACATCGTACGACAAGTTAGGACATCTTACGACTCTTTATGCAACATTAGCAACTCGATAATAACGTTAGTATAATGTAGGACGCTATAAAGCTCCTAAGTACACCTTACAATACTGTACGTAAACTTAAAACTCCATAATAAACCTAATGAATTCGTACGTGTCCTTTGAACATCGTACGACAAGTAAGGACATCTTATGACTCTTTATGCTATGTTAGCACCTTGAAAAGCACATTAGTATAATGTAAGACGTTTTACAACACCTAACAATATCTTACAACACCGTACGAATCATTAAAACTCCATAATAAACCTAATGAATTCGTACGAGTCCTTTGAACATCGTACGACAAGTTAAGACATCTTACGACTCTTTATGCCACATTAGCAACGTGAAAAAAACGTTATTATAATGTAGAACGCCATACGTCTCCTAAGTACACCTTAAAATACCGTGCGTAAACTTAAAGCTCCATAATAAAACTAATGAATTCGTAAGAGTCCTTTGAACATCGTACGACAAGTAAGGACATCTTATGGCTCTTTATGCTATGTTAGCACCTTGAAAAGCACGTTAGTATAATGTAAGACGTTTTACAACACCTAACAACATCTTACAACACCGTACGAATCATTAAAACTCCATAATAAACCTAATGAATTCGTACGAGTCCTTTGAACATCGTACGACAAGTTAGGACATCTTACGACTCTTTATGCAACATTAGCAACTCGATAATAACGTTAGCATATTGTAGGAAGCTATAAAGCTCCTAAGTACACCTTACAATACCGTACGTAAACTTAAAACTCCAAAATAAACCTAATGAATTCGTACGAGTCCTTTGAACATCGTACGACAAGTAAGGACATCTTATGACTCTTTATGCTATGTTAGCACCTTGAAAAGCACGGTAGTATAATGTAAGATGTTTTACAACACCTAACAACATCTTACAACACAGTACGAATCATTAGAACTCCATAATAAACCTAATGAATTCGTACGAGTCCTTTGAACATCGTACGACAAGTTAGGACATCTTACGACTCTTTATGCAACATTAGCAACTCGATAATAACGTTAGCATATTGTAGGACGCTATAAAGCTCCTAAGTACACCTTACAATACCGTACGTAAACTTAAAACTCCATAATAAACCTAATGAATTCGTACGAGTCCTTTGAACATCGTACGACAAGTAAGGACATCTTATGACTCTTTATGCTATGTTAGCACCTTGAAAAGCACAGTAGTATAATGTAAGATGTTTTACAACACCTAACAACATCTTACAACAACGTACGAATCATTAGAACTCCATAATAAACCTAATGAATTCGTACGAGTCCTTTGAACATCGTACGACAAGTTAGGACATCTTACGACTCTTTATGCCACATTAGCAACGTGAAAAGAACGTTAGTATAATGTAGAACGCCATACATCACCTAAGTACACCTTACAATACCGTGCGTAAACTTAAAGCTCCATAATAAACCTAATGAATTCGTACGTGTCATTTGAACATCGTACGACAAGTTAGGACATCTTATGACTCTTTATGCTATATTAGCAGCTTGAAAAGCACGCTAATATAATGTAAGACGCCTTACAACACCTAACAACATCTTACAACACCGTACAAAACCTCAAAACTCCATAATAAACCTAATGAATTCGTACGAGTCCTTTGAACATCGTACGACAAGTAAGGACATCTTATGACTCTTTATGCCATATTAGGACCTTGAAAAGCACGTTAGTATAATGTAAGACGCCTTACAACACCTAACAACATCTTACAACGCCGTACGAAACCTCAAAACTCCATAATAAACCTAATGAATTCGTACGAGTCCTTTGAACATCGTACGACAAGTTAGGACATCTTACGACTCTTTATGCAACATTAGCAACTCGATAATAACGTTAGTATAATGTAGGACGCTATAAAGCTCCTAAGTACACCTTACAATACCGTACGTAAACTTAAAACTCCATAATAAACCTAATGAATTCGTACGAGTCCTTTGAACATCGTACGACAAGTAAGGACATCTTATGACTCTTTATGCTATGTTAGCACCTTGAAAAGCACAGTAGTATAATGTAAGATGTTTTACAACACCTAACAACATCTTACAACACCGTACGAATCATTAAAACTCCATAATAAACCTAATGAATTCGTACGAGTCCTTTGAACATCGTACGACAAGTTAAGACATCTTACGACTCTTTATGCCACATTAGCAACGTGAAAAAAACGTTATTATAATGTAGAACGCCATACGTCTCCTAAGTACACCTTAAAATACCGTGCGTAAACTTAAAGCTCCATAATAAAACTAATGAATTCGTAAGAGTCCTTTGAACATCGTACGACAAGTAAGGACATCTTATGACTCTTTATGCTATGTTAGCACCTTGAAAAGCACGTTAGTATAATGTAAGACGTTTTACAACACCTAACAACATCTTACAACACCGTACGAATCATTAAAACTCCATAATAAACCTAATGAATTCGTACGAGTCCTTTGAACATCGTACGACAAGTTAGGACATCTTACGACTCTTTATGCAACATTAGCAACTCGATAATAACGTTAGCATATTGTAGGAAGCTATAAAGCTCCTAAGTACACCTTACAATACCGTACGTAAACTTAAAACTCCAAAATAAACCTAATGAATTCGTACGAGTCCTTTGAACATCGTACGACAAGTAAGGACATCTTATGACTCTTTATGCTATGTTAGCACCTTGAAAAGCACGGTAGTATAATGTAAGATGTTTTACAACACCTAACAACATCTTACAACACAGTACGAATCATTAGAACTCCATAATAAACCTAATGAATTCGTACGAGTCCTTTGAACATCGTACGACAAGTTAGGACATCTTACGACTCTTTATGCAACATTAGCAACTCGATAATAACGTTAGCATATTGTAGGACGCTATAAAGCTCCTAAGTACACCTTACAATACCGTACGTAAACTTAAAATTCCATAATAAACCTAATGAATTCGTACGAGTCCTTTGAACATCGTACGACAAGTAAGGACATCTTATGACTCTTTATGCTATGTTAGCACCTTGAAAAGCACATTAGTATAATGTAAGATGTTTTACAACACCTAACAACATCTTACAACACAGTACGAATCATTAGAACTCCATAATAAACCTAATGAATTCGTACGAGTCCTTTGAACATCGTACGACAAGTTAGGACATCTTACGACTCTTTATGCAACATTAGCAACTCGATAATAACGTTAGTATATTGTAGGACGCTATAAAGCTCCTAAGTACACCTTACAATACCGTACGTAAACTTAAAACTCCATAATAAACCTAATGAATTCGTACGAGTCCTTTGAACATCGTACGACAAGTAAGGACATCTTATGACTCTTTATGCTATGTTAGCACCTTGAAAAGCACAGTAGTATAATGTAAGATGTTTTACAACACCTAACAACATCTTACAACAACGTACGAATCATTAGAACTCCATAATAAACCTAATGAATTCGTACGAGTCCTTTGAACATCGTACGGCAAGTTAGGACATCTTACGACTCTTTATGCAACATTAGCAACTCGATAATAACGTTAGCATATTGTAGGACGCTATAAAGCTCCTAAGTACACCTTACAATACCGTACGTAAACTTAAAACTCCATAATAAACCTAATGAATTCGTACGAGTCCTTTGAACATCGTACGACAAGTAAGGACATCTTATGACTCTTTATGCTATGTTAGCACCTTGAAAAGCACAGTAGTATAATGTAAGATGTTTTACAACACCTAACAACATCTTACAACAACGTACGAATCATTAGAACTCCATAATAAACCTAATGAATTCGTACGAGTCCTTTGAACATCGTACGACAAGTTAGGACATCTTACGACTCTTTATGCAACATTAGCAACTCGATAATAACGTTAGCATATTGTAGGAAGCTATAAAGCTCCTAAGTACACCTTACAATACCGTACGTAAACTTAAAACTCCAAAATAAACCTAATGAATTCGTACGAGTCCTTTGAACATCGTACGACAAGTAAGGACATCTTATGACTCTTTATGCTATGTTAGCACCTTGAAAAGCACGGTAGTATAATGTAAGATGTTTTACAACACCTAACAACATCTTACAACACAGTACGAATCATTAGAACTCCATAATAAACCTAATGAATTCGTACGAGTCCTTTGAACATCGTACGACAAGTTAGGACATCTTACGACTCTTTATGCAACATTAGCAACTCGATAATAACGTTAGCATATTGTAGGAAGCTATAAAGCTCCTAAGTACACCTTACAATACCGTACGTAAACTTAAAACTCCAAAATAAACCTAATGAATTCGTACGAGTCCTTTGAACATCGTACGACAAGTAAGGACATCTTATGACTCTTTATGCTATGTTAGCACCTTGAAAAGCACGGTAGTATAATGTAAGATGTTTTACAACACCTAACAACATCTTACAACACAGTACGAATCATTAGAACTCCATAATAAACCTAATGAATTCGTACGAGTCCTTTGAACATCGTACGACAAGTTAGGACATCTTACGACTCTTTATGCAACATTAGCAACTCGATAATAACGTTAGCATATTGTAGGACGCTATAAAGCTCCTAAGTACACCTTACAATACCGTACGTAAACTTAAAATTCCATAATAAACCTAATGAATTCGTACGAGTCCTTTGAACATCGTACGACAAGTAAGGACATCTTATGACTCTTTATGCTATGTTAGCACCTTGAAAAGCACATTAGTATAATGTAAGATGTTTTACAACACCTAACAACATCTTACAACACAGTACGAATCATTAGAACTCCATAATAAACCTAATGAATTCGTACGAGTCCTTTGAACATCGTACGACAAGTTAGGACATCTTACGACTCTTTATGCAACATTAGCAACTCGATAATAACGTTAGCATATTGTAGGAAGCTATAAAGCTCCTAAGTACACCTTACAATACCGTACGTAAACTTAAAACTCCAAAATAAACCTAATGAATTCGTACGAGTCCTTTGAACATCGTACGACAAGTAAGGACATCTTATGACTCTTTATGCTATGTTAGCACCTTGAAAAGCACGGTAGTATAATGTAAGATGTTTTACAACACCTAACAACATCTTACAACACAGTACGAATCATTAGAACTCCATAATAAACCTAATGAATTCGTACGAGTCCTTTGAACATCGTACGACAAGTTAGGACATCTTACGACTCTTTATGCAACATTAGCAACTCGATAATAACGTTAGCATATTGTAGGACGCTATAAAGCTCCTAAGTACACCTTACAATACCGTACGTAAACTTAAAATTCCATAATAAACCTAATGAATTCGTACGAGTCCTTTGAACATCGTACGACAAGTAAGGACATCTTATGACTCTTTATGCTATGTTAGCACCTTGAAAAGCACATTAGTATAATGTAAGATGTTTTACAACACCTAACAACATCTTACAACACAGTACGAATCATTAGAACTCCATAATAAACCTAATGAATTCGTACGAGTCCTTTGAACATCGTACGACAAGTTAGGACATCTTACGACTCTTTATGCAACATTAGCAACTCGATAATAACGTTAGTATATTGTAGGACGCTATAAAGCTCCTAAGTACACCTTACAATACCGTACGTAAACTTAAAACTCCATAATAAACCTAATGAATTCGTACGAGTCCTTTGAACATCGTACGACAAGTAAGGACATCTTATGACTCTTTATGCTATGTTAGCACCTTGAAAAGCACAGTAGTATAATGTAAGATGTTTTACAACACCTAACAACATCTTACAACAACGTACGAATCATTAGAACTCCATAATAAACCTAATGAATTCGTACGAGTCCTTTGAACATCGTACGGCAAGTTAGGACATCTTACGACTCTTTATGCAACATTAGCAACTCGATAATAACGTTAGCATATTGTAGGACGCTATAAAGCTCCTAAGTACACCTTACAATACCGTACGTAAACTTAAAACTCCATAATAAACCTAATGAATTCGTACGAGTCCTTTGAACATCGTACGACAAGTAAGGACATCTTATGACTCTTTATGCTATGTTAGCACCTTGAAAAGCACAGTAGTATAATGTAAGATGTTTTACAACACCTAACAACATCTTACAACAACGTACGAATCATTAGAACTCCATAATAAACCTAATGAATTCGTACGAGTCCTTTGAACATCGTACGACAAGTTAGGACATCTTACGACTCTTTATGCCACATTAGCAACGTGAAAAGAACGTTAGTATAATGTAGAACGCCATACATCACCTAAGTACACCTTACAATACCGTGCGTAAACTTAAAGCTCCATAATAAACCTAATGAATTCGTACGTGTCATTTGAACATCGTACGACAAGTTAGGACATCTTATGACTCTTTATGCTATATTAGCAGCTTGAAAAGCACGCTAATATAATGTAAGACGCCTTACAACACCTAACAACATCTTACAACACCGTACAAAACCTCAAAACTCCATAATAAACCTAATGAATTCGTACGAGTCCTTTGAACATCGTACGACAAGTAAGGACATCTTATGACTCTTTATGCCATATTAGGACCTTGAAAAGCACGTTAGTATAATGTAAGACGCCTTACAACACCTAACAACATCTTACAACGCCGTACGAAACCTCAAAACTCCATAATAAACCTAATGAATTCGTACGAGTCCTTTGAACATCGTACGACAAGTTAGGACATCTTACGACTCTTTATGCAACATTAGCAACTCGATAATAACGTTAGTATAATGTAGGACGCTATAAAGCTCCTAAGTACACCTTACAATACCGTACGTAAACTTAAAACTCCATAATAAACCTAATGAATTCGTACGAGTCCTTTGAACATCGTACGACAAGTAAGGACATCTTATGACTCTTTATGCTATGTTAGCACCTTGAAAAGCACAGTAGTATAATGTAAGATGTTTTACAACACCTAACAACATCTTACAACACCGTACGAATCATTAAAACTCCATAATAAACCTAATGAATTCGTACGAGTCCTTTGAACATCGTACGACAAGTTAAGACATCTTACGACTCTTTATGCCACATTAGCAACGTGAAAAAAACGTTATTATAATGTAGAACGCCATACGTCTCCTAAGTACACCTTAAAATACCGTGCGTAAACTTAAAGCTCCATAATAAAACTAATGAATTCGTAAGAGTCCTTTGAACATCGTACGACAAGTAAGGACATCTTATGACTCTTTATGCTATGTTAGCACCTTGAAAAGCACGTTAGTATAATGTAAGACGTTTTACAACACCTAACAACATCTTACAACACCGTACGAATCATTAAAACTCCATAATAAACCTAATGAATTCGTACGAGTCCTTTGAACATCGTACGACAAGTTAGGACATCTTACGACTCTTTATGCAACATTAGCAACTCGATAATAACGTTAGCATATTGTAGGAAGCTATAAAGCTCCTAAGTACACCTTACAATACCGTACGTAAACTTAAAACTCCAAAATAAACCTAATGAATTCGTACGAGTCCTTTGAACATCGTACGACAAGTAAGGACATCTTATGACTCTTTATGCTATGTTAGCACCTTGAAAAGCACATTAGTATAATGTAAGATGTTTTACAACACCTAACAACATCTTACAACACAGTACGAATCATTAGAACTCCATAATAAACCTAATGAATTCGTACGAGTCCTTTGAACATCGTACGACAAGTTAGGACATCTTACGACTCTTTATGCAACATTAGCAACTCGATAATAACGTTAGCATATTGTAGGACGCTATAAAGCTCCTAAGTACACCTTACAATACCGTACGTAAACTTAAAATTCCATAATAAACCTAATGAATTCGTACGAGTCCTTTGAACATCGTACGACAAGTAAGGACATCTTATGACTCTTTATGCTATGTTAGCACCTTGAAAAGCACATTAGTATAATGTAAGATGTTTTACAACACCTAACAACATCTTACAACACAGTACGAATCATTAGAACTCCATAATAAACCTAATGAATTCGTACGAGTCCTTTGAACATCGTACGACAAGTTAGGACATCTTACGACTCTTTATGCAACATTAGCAACTCGATAATAACGTTAGTATATTGTAGGACGCTATAAAGCTCCTAAGTACACCTTACAATACCGTACGTAAACTTAAAACTCCATAATAAACCTAATGAATTCGTACGAGTCCTTTGAACATCGTACGACAAGTAAGGACATCTTATGACTCTTTATGCTATGTTAGCACCTTGAAAAGCACAGTAGTATAATGTAAGATGTTTTACAACACCTAACAACATCTTACAACAACGTACGAATCATTAGAACTCCATAATAAACCTAATGAATTCGTACGAGTCCTTTGAACATCGTACGACAAGTTAGGACATCTTACGACTCTTTATGCAACATTAGCAACTCGATAATAACGTTAGCATATTGTAGGACGCTATAAAGCTCCTAAGTACACCTTACAATACCGTACGTAAACTTAAAACTCCATAATAAACCTAATGAATTCGTACGAGTCCTTTGAACATCGTACGACAAGTAAGGACATCTTATGACTCTTTATGCTATGTTAGCACCTTGAAAAGCACAGTAGTATAATGTAAGATGTTTTACAACACCTAACAACATCTTACAACAACGTACGAATCATTAGAACTCCATAATAAACCTAATGAATTCGTACGAGTCCTTTGAACATCGTACGACAAGTAAGGACATCTTATGACTCTTTATGCCATATTAGGACCTTGAAAAGCACGTTAGTATAATGTAAGACGCCTTACAACACCTAACAACATCTTACAACGCCGTACGAAACCTCAAAACTCCATAATAAACCTAATGAATTCGTACGAGTCCTTTGAACATCGTACGACAAGTTAGGACATCTTACGACTCTTTATGCAACATTAGCAACTCGATAATAACGTTAGTATAATGTAGGACGCTATAAAGCTCCTAAGTACACCTTACAATACTGTACGTAAACTTAAAACTCCATAATAAACCTAATGAATTCGTACGTGTCCTTTGAACATCGTACGACAAGTAAGGACATCTTATGACTCTTTATGCTATGTTAGCACCTTGAAAAGCACATTAGTATAATGTAAGACGTTTTACAACACCTAACAATATCTTACAACACCGTACGAATCATTAAAACTCCATAATAAAGCTAATGAATTCGTACGAGTCCTTTGAACATCGTACGACAAGTTAAGACATCTTACGACTCTTTATGCCACATTAGCAACGTGAAAAAAACGTTAGTATAATGTAGAACGCCATACGTCTCCTAAGTACACCTTAAAATACCGTGCGTAAACTTAAAGCTCCATAATAAACCTAATGAATTCGTAAGAGTCTTTTGAACATCGTACGACAAGTAAGGACATCTTATGACTCTTTATGCTATGTTAGCACCTTGAAAAGCACGTTAGTATAATGTAAGACGTTTTACAACACCTAACAACATCTTACAACACCGTACGAATCATTAAAACTCCATAATAAACCTAATGAATTCGTACGAGTCCTTTGAACATCGTACGACAAGTTAGGACATCTTACGACTCTTTATGCAACATTAGCAACTCGATAATAACGTTAGCATATTGTAGGACGCTATAAAGCTCCTAAGTACACCTTACAATACCGTACGTAAAGTTAAAACTCCATAATAAACCTAATGAATTCGTACGAGTCCATTGAACATCGTACGACAAGTTAGGACATCTTACGACTCTTTATGCAACATTAGCAACTCGATAATAACGTTAGTATAATGTAGGACGCTATAAAGCTCCTAAGTACACCTTACAATACTGTACGTAAACTTAAAACTCCATAATAAACCTAATGAATTCGTACGTGTCCTTTGAACATCGTACGACAAGTAAGGACATCTTATGACTCTTTATGCTATGTTAGCACCTTGAAAAGCACATTAGTATAATGTAAGACGTTTTACAACACCTAACAATATCTTACAACACCGTACGAATCATTAAAACTCCATAACAAACCTAATGAATTCGTACGAGTCCTTTGAACATCCTACGACAAGTTAAGACATCTTACGACTCTTTATGCCACATTAGCAACGTGAAAAGAACGTTAGTATAATGTAGAACGCCATACGTCTCCTAAGTACACCTTAAAATACCGTGCGTAAACTTAAAGCTCCATAATAAACCTAATGAATTCGTAAGAGTCTTTTGAACATCGTACGACAAGTAAGGACATCTTATGACTCTTTATGCTATGTTAGCACCTTGAAAAGCACGTTAGTATAATGTAAGACGTTTTACAACACCTAACAACATCTTACAACACCGTACGAATCATTAAAACTCCATAATAAACCTAATGAATTCGTACGAGTCCTTTGAACATCGTACGACAAGTTAGGACATCTTACGACTCTTTATGCAACATTAGCAACTCGATAATAACGTTAGCATATTGTAGGACGCTATAAAGCTCCTAAGTACACCTTACAATACCGTACGTAAACTTAAAACTCCATAATAAACCTAATGAATTCGTACGAGTCCTTTGAACATCGTACGACAAGTTAGGACATCTTACGACTCTTTATGCAACATTAGCAACTCGATAATAACGTTAGCATATTGTAGGACGCTATAAAGCTCCTAAGTACACCTTACAATACCGTACGTAAAGTTAAAACTCCATAATAAACCTAATGAATTCGTACGAGTCCATTGAACATCGTACGACAAGTTAGGACATCTTACGACTCTTTATGCAACATTAGCAACTCGATAATAACGTTAGTATAATGTAGGACGCTATAAAGCTCCTAAGTACACCTTACAATACTGTACGTAAACTTAAAACTCCATAATAAACCTAATGAATTCGTACGTGTCCTTTGAACATCGTACGACAAGTAAGGACATCTTATGACTCTTTATGCTATGTTAGCACCTTGAAAAGCACATTAGTATAATGTAAGACGTTTTACAACACCTAACAATATCTTACAACACCGTACGAATCATTAAAACTCCATAACAAACCTAATGAATTCGTACGAGTCCTTTGAACATCCTACGACAAGTTAAGACATCTTACGACTCTTTATGCCACATTAGCAACGTGAAAAGAACGTTAGTATAATGTAGAACGCCATACGTCTCCTAAGTACACCTTAAAATACCGTGCGTAAACTTAAAGCTCCATAATAAACCTAATGAATTCGTAAGAGTCTTTTGAACATCGTACGACAAGTAAGGACATCTTATGACTCTTTATGCTATGTTAGCACCTTGAAAAGCACGTTAGTATAATGTAAGACGTTTTACAACACCTAACAACATCTTACAACACCGTACGAATCATTAAAACTCCATAATAAACCTAATGAATTCGTACGAGTCCTTTGAACATCGTACGACAAGTTAGGACATCTTACGACTCTTTATGCAACATTAGCAACTCGATAATAACGTTAGCATATTGTAGGATGCTATAAAGCTCCTAAGTACACCTTACAATACCGTACGTAAACTTAAAACTCCATAATAAACCTAATGAATTCGTACGAGTCCATTGAACATCGTACGACAAGTTAGGACATCTTACGACTCTTTATGCAACATTAGCAACTCGATAATAACGTTAGTATAATGTAGGACGCTATAAAGCTCCTAAGTACACCTTACAATACTGTACGTAAACTTAAAACTCCATAATAAACCTAATGAATTCGTACGAGTCCATTGAACATCGTACGACAAGTTAGGACATCTTACGACTCTTTTTGCAACATTAGCAACTCGATAATAACGTTAGTATAATGTAGGACGCTATAAAGCTCCTAAGTACACCTTACAATACTGTACGTAAACTTAAAACTCCATAATAAACCTAATGAATTCGTACGTGTCCGTTGAACGTCGTACGACAAGTAAGGACATCTTATGACTCTTTATGCTATGTTAGCACCTTGAAAAGCACATTAGTATAATGTAAGACGTTTTACAACACCTAACAATATCTTACAACACCGTACGAATCATTAAAACTCCATAACAAACCTAATGAATTCGTACGAGTCCTTTGAACATCGTACGACAAGTTAAGACATCTTACGACTCTTTATGCCACATTAGCAACGTGAAAAAAACGTTAGTATAATGTAGAACGCCATACGTCTCCTAAGTACACCTTAAAATACCGTGCGTAAACTTAAAGCTCCATAATAAACCTAATGAATTCGTAAGAGTCTTTTGAACATCGTACGACAAGTAAGGACATCTTATGACTCTTTATGCTATGTTAGCACCTTGAAAAGCACGTTAGTATAATGTAAGACGTTTTACAACACCTAACAACATCTTACAACACCGTACGAATCATTAAAACTCCATAATAAACCTAATGAATTCGTACGAGTCCTTTGAACATCGTACGACAAGTTAGGACATCTTACGACTCTTTATGCAACATTAGCAACTCGATAATAACGTTAGCATATTGTAGGACGCTATAAAGCTCCTAAGTACACCTTACAATACCGTACGTAAACTTAAAACTCCATAATAAACCTAATGAATTCGTACGAGTCCATTGAACATCGTACGACAAGTTAGGACATCTTACGACTCTTTTTGCAACATTAGCAACTCGATAATAACGTTAGTATAATGTAGGACGCTATAAAGCTCCTAAGTACACCTTACAATACTGTACGTAAACTTAAAACTCCATAATAAACCTAATGAATTCATACGTGTCTGTTGAACGTCGTACGACAAGTAAGGACATCTTATGACTCTTTATGCTATGTTAGCACCTTGAAAAGCACATTAGTATAATGTAAGACGTTTTACAACACCTAACAATATCTTACAACACCGTACGAATCATTAAAACTCCATAACAAACCTAATGAATTCGTACGAGTCCTTTGAACATCGTACGACAAGTTAAGACATCTTACGACTCTTTATGCCACATTAGCAACGTGAAAAAAACGTTAGTATAATGTAGAACGCCATACGTCTCCTAAGTACACCTTAAAATACCGTGCGTAAACTTAAAGCTCCATAATATACCTAATGAATTCGTAAGAGTCTTTTGAACATCGTACGACAAGTAAGGACATCTTATGACTCTTTATGCTATGTTAGCACCTTGAAAAGCACGTTAGTATAATGTAAGACGTTTTACAACACCTAACAACATCTTACAACACCGTACGAATCATTAAAACTCCATAATAAACCTAATGAATTCGTACGAGTCCTTTGAACATCGTACGACAAGTTAGGACATCTTACGACTCTTTATGCAACATTAGCAACTCGATAATAACGTTAGCATATTGTAGGACGCTATAAAGCTCCTAAGTACACCTTACAATACCGTACGTAAACTTAAAACTCCATAATAAACCTAATGAATTCGTACGAGTCCATTGAACATCGTACGACAAGTTAGGACATCTTACGACTCTTTTTGCAACATTAGCAACTCGATAATAACGTTAGTATAATGTAGGACGCTATAAAGCTCCTAAGTACACCTTACAATACTGCACGTAAACTTAAAACTCCATAATAAACCTAATGAATTCGTACGTGTCCGTTGAACGTCGTACGACAAGTAAGGACATCTTATGACTCTTTATGCTATGTTAGCACCTTGAAAAGCACATTAGTATAATGTAAGACGTTTTACAACACCTAACAATATCTTACAACACCGTACGAATCATTAAAACTCCATAACAAACCTAATGAATTCGTACGAGTCCTTTGAACATCGTACGACAAGTTAAGACATCTTACGACTCTTTATGCCACATTAGCAACGTGAAAAAAACGTTAGTATAATGTAGAACGCCATACGTCTCCTAAGTACACCTTAAAATACCGTGCGTAAACTTAAAGCTCCATAATATACCTAATGAATTCGTAAGAGTCTTTTGAACATCGTACGACAAGTAAGGACATCTTATGACTCTTTATGCTATGTTAGCACCTTGAAAAGCACGTTAGTATAATGTAAGACGTTTTACAACACCTAACAACATCTTACAACACCGTACGAATCATTAAAACTCCATAATAAACCTAATGAATTCGTACGAGTCCTTTGAACATCGTACGACAAGTTAGGACATCTTACGACTCTTTATGCAACATTAGCAACTCGATAATAACGTTAGCATATTGTAGGACGCTATAAAGCTCCTAAGTACACCTTACAATACCGTACGTAAACTTAAAACTCCATAATAAACCTAATGAATTCGTACGAGTCCATTGAACATCGTACGACAAGTTAGGACATCTTACGACTCTTTTTGCAACATTAGCAACTCGATAATAACGTTAGTATAATGTAGGACGCTATAAAGCTCCTAAGTACACCTTACAATACTGCACGTAAACTTAAAACTCCATAATAAACCTAATGAATTCGTACGTGTCCGTTGAACGTCGTACGACAAGTAAGGACATCTTATGACTCTTTATGCTATGTTAGCACCTTGAAAAGCACATTAGTATAATGTAAGACGTTTTACAACACCTAACAATATCTTACAACACCGTACGAATCATTAAAACTCCATAACAAACCTAATGAATTCGTACGAGTCCTTTGAACATCGTACGACAAGTTAAGACATCTTACGACTCTTTATGCCACATTAGCAACGTGAAAAAAACGTTAGTATAATGTAGAACGCCATACGTCTCCTAAGTACACCTTAAAATACCGTGCGTAAACTTAAAGCTCCATAATATACCTAATGAATTCGTAAGAGTCTTTTGAACATCGTACGACAAGTAAGGACATCTTATGACTCTTTATGCTATGTTAGCACCTTGAAAAGCACGTTAGTATAATGTAAGACGTTTTACAACACCTAACAACATCTTACAACACCGTACGAATCATTAAAACTCCATAATAAACCTAATGAATTCGTACGAGTCCTTTGAACATCGTACGACAAGTTAGGACATCTTACGACTCTTTATGCAACATTAGCAACTCGATAATAACGTTAGCATATTGTAGGACGCTATAAAGCTCCTAAGTACACCTTACAATACCGTACGTAAACTTAAAACTCCATAATAAACCTAATGAATTCGTACGAGTCCATTGAACATCGTACGACAAGTTAGGACATCTTACGACTCTTTTTGCAACATTAGCAACTCGATAATAACGTTAGTATAATGTAGGACGCTATAAAGCTCCTAAGTACACCTTACAATACTGTACGTAAACTTAAAACTCCATAATAAACCTAATGAATTCGTACGTGTCCGTTGAACGTCGTACGACAAGTAAGGACATCTTATGACTCTTTATGCTATGTTAGCACCTTGAAAAGCACATTAGTATAATGTAAGACGTTTTACAACACCTAACAATATCTTACAACACCGTACGAATCATTAAAACTCCATAACAAACCTAATGAATTCGTACGAGTCCTTTGAACATCGTACGACAAGTTAAGACATCTTACGACTCTTTATGCCACATTAGCAACGTGAAAAAAACGTTAGTATAATGTAGAACGCCATACGTCTCCTAAGTACACCTTAAAATACCGTGCGTAAACTTAAAGCTCCATAATAAACCTAATGAATTCGTAAGAGTCTTTTGAACATCGTACGACAAGTAAGGACATCTTATGACTCTTTATGCTATGTTAGCACCTTGAAAAGCACGTTAGTATAATGTAAGACGTTTTACAACACCTAACAACATCTTACAACACCGTACGAATCATTAAAACTCCATAATAAACCTAATGAATTCGTACGAGTCCTTTGAACATCGTACGACAAGTTAAGACATCTTACGACTCTTTATGCCACATTAGCAACGTGAAAAGAACGTTATTATAAGGTAGAACGCCATACGTCTCCTAAGTACACCTTAAAATACCGTGCGTAAACTTAAAGCTCCATAATAAAACTAATGAATTCGTAAGAGTCCTTTGAACATCGTATGACAAGTAAGGACATCTTATGACTCTTTATGCTATGTTAGCACCTTGAAAAGCACGTTAGTATAATGTAAGACGTTTTACAACACCTAACAACATCTTACAACACCGTACGAATCATTAAAACTCCATAATAAACCTAATGAATTCGTACGAGTCCTTTGAACATTGTTCGACAAGTTAAGACATCTTACGACTCTTTATGCCACATTAGCAACGTGAAAAGAACGTTATTATAATGTAGAACGCCATACGTCTCCTAAGTACACCTTAAAATACCGTGCGTAAACTTAAAGCTCCATAATAAAACTAATGAATTCGTAAGAGTCCTTTGAACATCGTACGACAAGTAAGGACATCTTATGACTCTTTATGCTATGTTAGCACCTTGAAAAGCACGTTAGTATAATGTAAGACGTTTTACAACACCTAACAACATCTTACAACACCGTACGAATCATTAAAACTCCATAATAAACCTAATGAATTCGTACGAGTCCTTTGAACATAGTACGACAAGTTAGGACATCTTACGACTCTTTATGCAACATTAGCAACTCAATAATAACGTTAGCATATTGTAGGAAGCTATAAAGCTCCTAAGTACACCTTACAATACCGTACGTAAACTTAAAACTCCATAATAAACCTAATGAATTCGTACGAGTCCTTTGAACATCGTACGACAAGTAAGGACATCTTATGACTCTTTATGCTATGTTAGCACCTTGAAAAGCACGGTAGTATAATGTAAGATGTTTTACAACACCTAACAACATCTTACAACACAGTACGAATCATTAGAACTCCATAATAAACCTAATGAATTCGTACGAGTCCTTTGAACATCGTACGACAAGTTAGGACATCTTACGACTCTTTATGCAACATTAGCAACTCGATAATAACGTTAGTATATTGTAGGACGCTATAAAGCTCCTAAGTACACCTTACAATACCGTACGTAAACTTAAAACTCCATAATAAACCTAATGAATTCGTACGAGTCCTTTGAACATCGTACGACAAGTAAGGACATCTTATGACTCTTTATGCTATGTTAGCACCTTGAAAAGCACAGTAGTATAATGTAAGATGTTTTACAACACCTAACAACATCTTAGAACAACGTACAAATCATTAGAACTCCATAATAAACCTAATGAATTCGTACGAGTCCTTTGAACATCGTACGACAAGTTAGGACATCTTACGACTCTTTATGCCACATTAGCAACGTGAAAAGAACGTTAGTATAATGTAGAACGCCATACAACACCTAAGTACAGCTTACAATACCGTGCGTAAACTTAAAGCTCCATAATAAACCTAATGAATTCGTACGTGTCATTTGAACATCGTACGACAAGTTAGGACATCTTATGACTCTTTATGCTATATTAGCAGCTTGAAAAGCACGTTAATATAATGTAAGACGCCTTACAACACCTAACAACATCTTACAACACCGTACAAAACCTCAAAACTCCATAATAAACCTAATGAATTCGTACGAGTCCTTTGAACATCGTACGACAAGTAAGGACATCTTATGACTCTTTATGCCATATTAGGACCTTGAAAAGCACGTTAGTATAATGTAAGACGCCTTACAACACCTAACAACATCTTACAACGCCGTACGAAACCTCAAAACTCCATAATAAACCTAATGAATTCGTACGAGTCCTTTGAACATCGTACGACAAGTTAGGACATCTTACGACTCTTTATGCAACATTAGCAACTCGATAATAACGTTAGTATAATGTAGGACGCTATAAAGCTCCTAAGTACACCTTACAATACTGTACGTAAACTTAAAACTTCATAATAAACCTAATGAATTCGTACGTGTCCTTTGAACATGGTACGACAAGTAAGGACATCTTATGACTCTTTATGCTATGTTAGCACCTTGAAAAGCACATTAGTATAATGTAAGACGTTTTACAACACCTAACAATATCTTACAACACCGTACGAATCATTAAAACTCCATAATAAACCTAATGAATTCGTACGAGTCCTTTGAACATCGTACGACAAGTTAAGACATCTTACGACTCTTTATGCCACATTAGCAACGTGAAAAAAACGTTAGTATATTGTAGAACGCCTTACGTCTCCTAAGTACACCTTAAAATACCGTGCGTAAACTTAAAGCTCCATAATAAACCTAATGAATTCGTAAGAGTCTTTTGAACATCGTACGACAAGTAAGGACATCTTATGACTCTTTATGCTATGTTAGCACTTTGAAAAGCACGTTAGTATAATGTAAGACGTTTTACAACACCTAACAACATCTTACAACACCGTACGAATCATTAAAACTCCATAATAAACCTAATGAATTCGTACGAGTCCTTTGAACATCGTACGACAAGTTAGGACATCTTACGACTCTTTATGCAACATTAGCAACTCGATAATAACGTTAGCATATTGTAGGAAGCTATAAAGCTCCTAAGTACACCTTACAATACCGTACGTAAACTTAAAACTCCATAATAAACCTAATGAATTTGTACGAGTCCTTTGAACATCGTACGACAAGTAAGGACATCTTATGACTCTTTATGCTATGTTAGCACCTTGAAAAGCACGGTAGTATAATGTAAGATGTTTTACAACACCTAACAACATCTTACAACACAGTACGAATCATTAGAACTCCATAATAAACCTAATGAATTCGTACGAGTCCTTTGAACATCGTACGACAAGTTAGGACATCTTACGACTCTTTATGCAACATTAGCAACTCGATAATAACGTTAGTATATTGTAGGACGCTATAAAGCTCCTAAGTACACCTTACAATACCGTACGTAAACTTAAAACTCCATAATAAACCTAATGAATTCGTACGAGTCCTTTGAACATCGTACGACAAGTAAGGACATCTTATGACTCTTTATGCTATGTTAGCACCTTGAAAAGCACAGTAGTATAATGTAAGATGTTTTACAACACCTAACAACATCTTAGAACAACGTACAAATCATTAGAACTCCATAATAAACCTAATGAATTCGTACGAGTCCTTTGAACATCGTACGACAAGTTAGGACATCTTACGACTCTTTATGCCACATTAGCAACGTGAAAAGAACGTTAGTATAATGTAGAACGCCATACAACACCTAAGTACAGCTTACAATACCGTGCGTAAACTTAAAGCTCCATAATAAACCTAATGAATTCGTACGTGTCATTTGAACATCGTACGACAAGTTAGGACATCTTATGACTCTTTATGCTATATTAGCAGCTTGAAAAGCACGTTAATATAATGTAAGATGCCTTACAACACCTAACAACATCTTACAACACCGTACAAAACCTCAAAACTCCATAATAAACCTAATGAATTCGTACGAGTCCTTTGAACATCGTACGACAAGTAAGGACATCTTATGACTCTTTATGCCATATTAGGACCTTGAAAAGCACGTTAGTATAATGTAAGACGCCTTACAACACCTAACAACATCTTACAACGCCGTACGAAACCTCCAAACTCCATAATAAACCTAATGAATTCGTACGAGTCCTTTGAACATCGTACGACAAGTTAGGACATCTTACGGCTCTTTATGCAACATTAGCAACTCGATAATAACGTTAGTATAATGTAGGACGCTATAAAGCTCCTAAGTACACCTTACAATACTGTACGTAAACTTAAAACTTCATAATAAACCTAATGAATTCGTACGTGTCCTTTGAACATGGTACGACAAGTAAGGACATCTTATGACTCTTTATGCTATGTTAGCACCTTGAAAAGCACATTAGTATAATGTAAGACGTTTTACAACACCTAACAATATCTTACAACACCGTACGAATCATTAAAACTCCATAATAAACCTAATGAATTCGTACGAGTCCTTTGAACATCGTACGACAAGTTAAGACATCTTACGACTCTTTATGCCACATTAGCAACGTGAAAAAAACGTTAGTATATTGTAGAACGCCATACGTCTCCTAAGTACACCTTAAAATACCGTGCGTAAACTTAAAGCTCCATAATAAACCTAATGAATTCGTAAGAGTCTTTTGAACATCGTACGACAAGTAAGGACATCTTATGACTCTTTATGCTATGTTAGCACCTTGAAAAGCACGTTAGTATAATGTAAGACGTTTTACAACACCTAACAACATCTTACAACACCGTACGAATCATTAAAACTCCATAATAAACCTAATGAATTCGTACGAGTCCTTTGAACATCGTACGACAAGTTAGGACATCTTACGACTCTTTATGCAACATTAGCAACTCGATAATAACGTTAGAATATTGTAGGACGCTATAAAGCTCCTAAGTACACCTTACAATACCGTACGTAAAGTTAAAACTCCATAATAAACCTAATGAATTCGTACGAGTCCATTGAACATCGTACGACAAGTTAGGACATCTTACGACTCTTTATGCAACATTAGCAACTCGATAATAACGTTAGTATAATGTAGGACGCTATAAAGCTCCTAAGTACACCTTACAATACTGTACGTAAACTTAAAACTCCATAATAAACCTAATGAATTCGTACGTGTCCTTTGAACATCGTACGACAAGTAAGGACATCTTATGACTCTTTATGCTATGTTAGCACCTTGAAAAGCACGTTAGTATAATGTAAGACGTTTTACAACACCTAACAACATCTTACAACACCGTACGAATCATTAAAACTCCATAATAAACCTAATGAATTCGTACGAGTCCTTTGAACATCGTACGACAAGTTAGGACATCTTACGACTCTTTATGCAACATTAGCAACTCGATAATAACGTTAGCATATTGTAGGACGCTATAAAGCTCCTAAGTACACCTTACAATACCGTACGTAAACTTAAAACTCCATAATAAACCTAATGAATTCGTACGAGTCCATTGAACATCGTACGACAAGTTAGGACATGTTACGACTCTTTATGCAACATTAGCAACTCGATAATAACGTTAGTATAATGTAGGACGCTATAAAGCTCCTAAGTACACCTTACAATACTGTACGTAAACTTAAAACTCCATAATAAACCTAATGAATTCGTACGTGTCCTTTGAACATCGTACGACAAGTAAGGACATCTAATGACTCTTTATGCTATGTTAGCACCTTGAAAAGCACATTAGTATAATGTAAGACGTTTTACAACACCTAACAACATCTTACAACACCGTACGAATCATTAAAACTCCATAATAAACCTAATGAATTCGTACGAGTCCTTTGAACATCGTACGACAAGTTAGGACATCTTACGACTCTTTATGCAACATTAGCAACTCGATAATAACGTTAGCATATTGTAGGACGCTATAAAGCTCCTAAGTACACCTTACAATACCGTACGTAAACTTAAAACTCCATAATAAACCTAATGAATTCGTACGAGTCCATTGAACATCATACGACAAGTTAGGACATCTTACGACTCTTTATGCAACATTAGCAACTCGATAATAACGTTAGTATAATGTAGGACGCTATAAAGCTCCTAAGTACACCTTACAATACTGTACGTAAACTTAAAACTCCATAATAAACCTAATGAATTCGTACGTGTCCTTTGAACATCGTACGACAAGTAAGGACATCTTATGACTCTTTATGCTATGTTAGCACCTTGAAAAGCACATTAGTATAATGTAAGACGTTTTACAACACCTAACAATATCTTACAACACCGTACGAATCATTAAAACTCCATAATAAACCTAATGAATTCGTACGAGTCCTTTGAACATCGTACGACAAGTTAATACATCTTACGACTCTTTATGCCACATTAGCAACGTGAAAAAAACGTTAGTATAATGTAGAACGCCATACGTCTCCTAAGTACACCTTAAAATAACGTGCGTAAACTTAAAGCTCCATAATAAACCTAATGAATTCGTAAGAGTCTTTTGAACATCGTACGACAAGTAAGGACATCTTATGACTCTTTATGCTATGTTAGCACCTTGAAAAGCACGTTAGTATAATGTAAGACGTTTTACAACACCTAACAACATCTTACAACACCGTACGAATCATTAAAACTCCATAATAAACCTAATGAATTCGTACGAGTCCTTTGAACATCGTACGACAAGTTAAGACATCTTACGACTCTTTATGCCACATTAGCAACGTGAAAAGAACGTTAGTATAATGTAGAACGCCATACGTCTCCTAAGTACACCTTAAAATACCGTGCGTAAACTTAAAGCTCCATAATAAACCTAATGAATTCGTAAGAGTCTTTTGAACATCGTACGACAAGTAAGGACATCTTATGACTCTTTATGCTATGTTAGCACCTTGAAAAGCACATTAGTATAATGTAAGACGTTTTACAACATCTAACAACATCTTACAACACCGTACGAATCATTAAAACTCCATAATAAACCTAATGAATTCGTACGAGTCCTTTGAACATCGTACGACAAGTTAAGACATCTTACGACTCTTTATGCCACATTAGCAACGTGAAAAGAACGTTATTATAATGTAGAACGCCATACGTCTCCTAAGTACACCTTAAAATACCGTGCGTAAACTTAAAGCTCCATAATAAAACTAATGAATTCGTACGAGTCCTTTGAACATCGTACGACAAGTAAGGACATCTTATGACTCTTTATGCTATGTTAGCACCTTGAAAAGCACGTTAGTATAATGTAAGACGTTTTACAACACCTAACAACATCTTACAACACCGTACGAATCATTAAAACTCCATAATAAACCTAATGAATTCGTACGAGTCCTTTGAACATCGTACGACAAGTTAAGACATCTTACGACTCTTTATGCCACATTAGCAACGTGAAAAGAACGTTATTATAATGTAGAACGCCATACGTCTCCTAAGTACACCTTAAAATACCGTGCGTAAACTTAAAGCTCCATAATAAAACTAATGAATTCGTAAGAGTCCTTTGAACATCGTACGACAAGTAAGGACATCTTATGACTCTTTATGCTATGTTAGCACCTTGAAAAGCACGTTAGTATAATGTAAGACGTTTTACAACACCTAACAACATCTTACAACACCGTACGAATCATTAAAACTCCATAATAAACCTAATGAATTCGTACGAGTCCTTTGAACATCGTACGGCAAGTTAGGACATCTTACGACTCTTTATGCAACATTAGCAACTCGATAATAACGTTAGCATATTGTAGGACCCTATAAAGATCCTAAGTACACCTTACAATACCGTACGTAAACTTAAAACTCCATAATAAACCTAATGAATTCGTAAGAGTCCATTGAACATCGTACGACAAGTTAGGACATCTTACGACTCTTTATGCAACATTAGCAACTCGATAATAACGTTAGTATAATGTAGGACGCTATAAAGCTCCTAAGTACACCTTACAATACTGTACGTAAACTTAAAACTCCATAATAAACCTAATGAATTCGTACGTGTCCTTTGAACATCGTACGACAAGTAAGGACATCTTATGACTCTTTATGCTATGTTAGCACCTTGAAAAGCACATTAGTATAATGTAAGACGTTTTACAACACCTAACAATATCTTACAACACCGTACGAATCATTAAAACTCCATAATAAACCTAATGAATTCGTACGAGTCCTTTGAACATCGTACGACAAGTTAAGACATCTTACGACTCTTTATGCCACATTAGCAACGTGAAAAAAACGTTAGTATAATGTAGAACGCCATACGTCTCCTAAGTACACCTTAAAATACCGTGCGTAAACTTAAAGCTCCATAATAAACCTAATGAATTCGTAAGAGTCTTTTGAACATCGTACGACAAGTAAGGACATCTTATGACTCTTTATGCTATGTTAGCACCTTGAAAAGCACATTAGTATAATGTAAGACGTTTTACAACACCTAACAACATCTTACAACACCGTACGAATCATTAAAACTCCATAATAAACCTAATGAATTCGTACGAGTCCTTTGAACATCGTACGACAAGTTAAGACATCTTACGACTCTTTATGCCACATTAGCAACGTGAAAAGAACATTATTATAATGTAGAACGCCATACGTCTCCTAAGTACACCTTAAAATACCGTGCGTAAACTTAAAGCTCCATAATAAAACTAATGAATTCGTACGAGTCCTTTGAACATCGTACGACAAGTAAGGACATCTTATGACTCTTTATGCTATGTTAGCACCTTGAAAAGCACGTTAGTATAATGTAAGACGTTTTACAACACCTAACAACATCTTACAACACCGTACGAATCATTAAAACTCCATAATAAACCTAATGAATTCGTACGAGTCCTTTGAACATCGTACGACAAGTTAAGACATCTTACGACTCTTTATGCCACATTAGCAACGTGAAAAGAACGTTATTATAATGTAGAACGCCATACGTCTCCTAAGTACACCTTAAAATACCGTGCGTAAACTTAAAGCTCCATAATAAAACTAATGAATTCGTAAGAGTCCTTTGAACATCGTACGACAAGTAAGGACATCTTATGACTCTTTATGCTATGTTAGCACCTTGAAAAGCACGTTAGTATAATGTAAGACGTTTTACAACACCTAACAACATCTTACAACACCGTACGAATCATTAAAACTCCATAATAAACCTAATGAATTCCTACAAGTCCTTTGAACATCATACGGCAAGTTAGGACATCTTACGACTTTTTATGCAACATTAGCAACTCGATAATAACGTTAGCATATTGTAGGAAGCTATAAAGCTCCTAAGTACACCTTACAATACCGTACGTAAACTTAAAACTCCATAATAAACCTAATGAATTCGTACGAGTCCTTTGAACATCGTACGACAAGTAAGGACATCTTATGACTCTTTATGCTATGTTAGCACCTTGAAAAGCACGGTAGTATAATGTAAGATGTTTTACAACACCTAACAACATCTTACAACAACGTACGAATCATTAGAACTCCATAATAAACCTAATGAATTCGTACGAGTCCTTTGAACATCGTACGACAAGTTAGGACATCTTACGACTCTTTATGCCACATTAGCAACGTGAAAAAACGTTAGTATAATGTAGAACGCCATACGTCTCCTAAGTACACCTTAAAATACCGTGCGTAAACTTAAAGCTCCATAATAAACCTAATGAATTCGTAAGAGTCTTTTGAACATCGTACGACAAGTAAGGACATCTTATGACTCTTTATGCTATGTTAGCACCTTGAAAAGCACGTTAGTATAATGTAAGACGTTTTACAACACCTAACAACATCTTACAACACCGTACGAATCATTAAAACTCCATAATAAACCTAATGAATTCGTACGAGTCCTTTGAACATCGTACGACAAGTTAGGACATCTTACGACTCTTTATGCAACATTAGCAACTCGATAATAACGTTAGCATATTGTAGGACGCTATAAAGCTCCTAAGTACACCTTACAATACCGTACGTAAACTTAAAACTCCATAATAAACCTAATGAATTCGTACGAGTCCATTGAACATCGTACGACAAGTTAGGACATCTTACGACTCTTTATGCAACATTAGCAACTCGATAATAACGTTAGTATAATGTAGGACGCTATAAAGCTCCTAAGTACACCTTACAATACTGTACGTAAACTTAAAACTCCATAATAAACCTAATGAATTCGTACGTGTCCTTTGAACATCGTACGACAAGTTAGGACATCTTACGACTCTTTATGCAACATTAGCAACTCGATAATAACGTTAGTATAATGTAGGACGCTATAAAGCTCCTAAGTACACCTTACAATACTGTACGTAAACTTAAAACTCCATAATAAACCTAATGAATTCGTACGTGTCCTTTGAACATCGTACGACAAGTAAGGACATCTTATGACTCTTTATGCTATGTTAGCACCTTGAAAAGCACATTAGTATAATGTAAGACGTTTTACAACACCTAACAATATCTTACAACACCGTACGAATCATTAAAACTCCATAATAAACCTAATGAATTCGTACGAGTCCTTTGAACATCGTACGACAAGTTAAGACATCTTACGACTCTTTATGCCACATTAGCAACGTGAAAAAAACGTTAGTATAATGTAGAACGCCATACGTCTCCTAAGTACACCTTAAAATACCGTGCGTAAACTTAAAGCTCCATAATAAACCTAATGAATTCGTAAGAGTCTTTTGAACATCGTACGACAAGTAAGGACATCTTATGACTCTTTATGCTATGTTAGCACCTTGAAAAGCACGTTAGTATAATGTAAGACGTTTTACAACACCTAACAACATCTTACAACACCGTACGAATCATTAAAACTCCATAATAAACCTAATGAATTCGTACGAGTCCTTTGAACATCGTACGACAAGTTAGGACATCTTACGACTCTTTATGCAACATTAGCAACTCGATAATAACGTTAGCATATTGTAGGACGCTATAAAGCTCCTAAGTACACCTTACAATACCGTACGTAAACTTAAAACTCCATAATAAACCTAATGAATTCGTACGAGTCCATTGAACATCGTACGACAAGTTAGGACATCTTACGACTCTTTATGCAACATTAGCAACTCGATAATAACGTTAGTATAATGTAGGACGCTATAAAGCTCCTAAGTACACCTTACAATACTGTACGTAAACTTAAAACTCCATAATAAACCTAATGAATTCGTACGTGTCCTTTGAACATCGTACGACAAGTAAGGACATCTTATGACTCTTTATGCTATGTTAGCACCTTGAAATGCACATTAGTATAATGTAAGACGTTTTACAACACCTAACAATATCTTACAACACCGTACGAATCATTAAAACTCCATAACAAACCTAATGAATTCGTACGAGTCCTTTGAACATCGTACGACAAGTTAAGACATCTTACGACTCTTTATGCCACATTAGCAACGTGAAAAAAACGTTAGTATAATGTAGAACGCCATACGTCTCCTAAGTACACCTTAAAATACCGTGCGTAAACTTAAAGCTCCATAATAAACCTAATGAATTCGTAAGAGTCTTTTGAACATCGTACGACAAGTAAGGACATCTTATGACTCTTTATGCTATGTTAGCACCTTGAAAAGCACGTTAGTATAATGTAAGACGTTTTACAACACCTAACAACATCTTACAACACCGTACGAATCATTAAAACTCCATAATAAACCTAATGAATTCGTACGAGTCCTTTGAACATCGTACGACAAGTTAGGACATCTTACGACTCTTTATGCAACATTAGCAACTCGATAATAACGTTAGCATATTGTAGGACGCTATAAAGCTCCTAAGTACACCTTACAATACCGTACGTAAACTTAAAACTCCATAATAAACCTAATGAATTCGTACGAGTCCATTGAACATCGTACGACAAGTTAGGACATCTTACGACTCTTTATGCAACATTAGCAACTCGATAATAACGTTAGTATAATGTAGGACGCTATAAAGCTCCTAAGTACACCTTACAATACTGTACGTAAACTTAAAACTCCATAATTAACCTAATGAATTCGTACGTGTCCTTTGAACATCGTACGACAAGTAAGGACATCTTATGACTCTTTATGCTATGTTAGCACCTTGAAAAGCACATTAGTATAATGTAAGACGTTTTACAACACCTAACAATATCTTACAACACCGTACGAATCATTAAAACTCTATAATAAACCTAATGAATTCGTACGAGTCCTTTGAACATCGTACGACAAGTTAAGACATCTTACGACTCTTTATGCCACATTAGCAACGTGAAAAAAACGTTAGTATAATGTAGAACGCCATACGTCTCCTAAGTACACCTTAAAATACCGTGCGTAAACTTAAAGCTCCATAATAAACCTAATGAATTCGTAAGAGTCTTTTGAACATCGTACGACAAGTAAGGACATCTTATGACTCTTTATACTATGTTAGCACCTTGAAAAGCACGTTAGTATAATGTAAGACGTTTTACAACACCCAACAACATCTTACAACACCGTACGAATCATTAAAACTCCATAATAAACCTAATGAATTCGTACGAGACCTTTGAACATCGTACGACAAGTTAGGACATCTTACGACTCTTTATGCAACATTAGCAACTCGATAATAACGTTAGCATATTGTAGGACGCTATAAAGGTCCTAAGTACACCTTACAATACCGTACGTAAACTTAAAACTCCATAACAAACCTAATGAATTCGTACGAGTCCTTTGAACATCGTACGACAAGTTAAGACATCTTACGACTCTTTATGCCACATTAGCAACGTGAAAAAAACGTTAGTATAATGTAGAACGCCATACGTCTCCTAAGTACACCTTAAAATACCGTGCGTAAACTTAAAGCTCCATAATAAACCTAATGAATTCGGAAGAGTCTTTTGAACATCGTACGACAAGTAAGGACATCTTATGACTCTTTATGCTATGTTAGCACCTTGAAAAGCACGTTAGTATAATGTAAGACGTTTTACAACACCTAACAACATCTTACAACACCGTACGAATCATTAAAACTCCATAATAAACCTAATGAATTCGTACGAGTCCTTTGAACATCGTACGACAAGTTAGGACATCTTACGACTCTTTTTGCAACATTAGCAACTCGATAATAACGTTAGCATATTGTAGGACGCTATAAAGCTCCTAAGTACACCTTACAATACCGTACGTAAACTTAAAACTCCATAATAAACCTAATGAATTCGTACGAGTCCATTGAACATCGTACGACAAGTTAGGACATCTTACGACTCTTTATGCAACATTAGCAACTCGATAATAACGTTAGTATAATGTAGGACGCTATAAAGCTCCTAAGTACACCTTACAATACTGTACGTAAACTTAAAACTCCATAATAAATCTAATGAATTCGTACGTGTCCTTTGAACATCGTACGACAAGTAAGGACATCTTATGACTCTTTATGCTATGTTAGCACCTTGAAAAGCACATTAGTATAATGTAAGACGTTTTACAACACCTAACGATATCTTACAACACCGTACGAATCATTAAAACTCCATAACAAACCTAATGAATTCGTACGAGTCCTTTGAACATCGTACGACAAGTTAAGACATCTTACGACTCTTTATGCCACATTAGCAACGTGAAAAAAACGTTAGTATAATGTAGAACGCCATACGACTCCTAAGTACACCTTAAAATACCGTGCGTAAACTTAAAGCTCCATAATAAACCTAATGAATTCGTAAGAGTCTTTTGAACATCGTACGACAAGTAAGGACGTCTTATGACTCTTTATGCTATGTTAGCACCTTGAAAAGCACGTTAGTATAATGTAAGACGTTTTACAACACCTAACAACATCTTACAACACCGTACGAATCATTAAAACTCCATAATAAACCTAATGAATTCGTACGAGTCCTTTGAACATCGTACGACAAGTTAGGACATCTTACGACTCTTTATGCAACATTAGCAACTCGATAATAACGTTAGCATATTGTAGGACGCTATAAAGCTCCTAAGTACACCTTACAATACCGTACGTAAACTTAAAACTCCATAATAAACCTAATGAATTCGTACGAGTCCATTGAACATCGTACGACAAGTTAGGACATCTTACGACTCTTTATGCAACATTAGCAACTCGATAATAACGTTAGTATAATGTAGGACGCTATAAAGCTCCTAAGTACACCTTACAATACTGTACGTAAACTTAAAACTCCATAATTAACCTAATGAATTCGTACGTGTCCTTTGAACATCGTACGACAAGTAAGGACATCTTATGACTCTTTATGCTATGTTAGCACCTTGAAAAGCACATTAGTATAATGTAAGATGTTTTACAACACCTAACAATATCTTACAACACCGTACGAATCATTAAAACTCTATAATAAACCTAATGAATTCGTACGAGTCCTTTGAACATCGTACGACAAGTTAAGACATCTTACGACTCTTTATGCCACATTAGCAACGTGAAAAAAACGTTAGTATAATGTAGAACGCCATACGTCTCCTAAGTACACCTTAAAATACCGTGCGTAAACTTAAAGCTCCATAATAAACCTAATGAATTCGTAAGAGTCTTTTGAACATCGTACGACAAGTAAGGACATCTTATGACTCTTTATGCTATGTTAGCACCTTGAAAAGCACGTTAGTATAATGTAAGACGTTTTACAACACCGTACGAATCATTAAAACTCCATAATAAACCTAATGAATTCGTACGAGTCCTTTGAACATCGTACGACAAGTTAGGACATCTTACGACTCTTTATGCAACATTAGCAACTCGATAATAACGTTAGCATATTGTAGGACGCTATAAAGCTCCTAAGTACACCTTACAATACCGTACGTAAACTTAAAACTCCATAATAAACCTAATGAATTCGTACGAGTCCATTGAACATCGTACGACAAGTTAGGACATCTTACGACTCTTAATGCAACATTAGCAACTCGATAATAATGTTAGTATAATGTAGGACGCTATAAAGCTCCTAAGTACACCTTACAATACTGTATGTAAACTTAAAACTCCATAATAAACCTAATGAATTCGTACGTGTCCTTTGAACATCGTACGACAAGTAAGGACATCTTATGACTCTTTATGCTATGTTAGCACCTTGAAAAGCACATTAGTATAATGTAAGACGTTTTACAACACCTAACAATATCTTACAACACCGTACGAATCATTAAAACTCCATAATAAACTTAATGAATTCGTACGAGTCCTTTGAACATCGTACGACAAGTTAAGACATCTTACGACTCTTTATGCCACATTAGCAACGTAAAAAAAACGTTAGTATAAAGTAGAACGCCATACGTCTCCTAAGTACACCTTAAAATACCGTGCGTAAACTTAAAGCTCCATAATAAACCTAATGAATTCGTAAGAGTCTTTTGAACATCGTACGACAAGTAAGGACATCTTATGACTCTTTATGCTATGTTAGCACCTTGAAAAGCACATTAGTATAATGTAAGACGTTTTACAACACCTAACAACATCTTACAACACCGTACGAATCATTAAAACTCCATAATAAACCTAATGAATTCGTACGAGTCCTTTGAACATCGTACGACAAGTTAAGACATCTTACGACTCTTTATGCCACATTAGCAACGTGAAAAGAACGTTATTATAATGTAGAACGCCATACGTCTCCTAAGTACACCTTAAAATACCGTGCGTAAACTTAAAGCTCCATAATAAAACTAATGAATTCGTAAGAGTCCTTTGAACATCGTATGACAAGTAAGGACATCTTATGACTCTTTATGCTATGTTAGCACCTTGAAAAGCACGTTAGTATAATGTAAGACGTTTTACAACACCTAACAATATCTTACAACACCGTACGAATCATTAAAACTCCATAACAAACCTAATGAATTCGTACGAGTCCTTTGAACATCGTACGACAAGTTAAGACATCTTACGACTCTTTATGCCACATTAGCAACGTGAAAAAAACGTTAGTATAATGTAGAACGCCATACGACTCCTAAGTACACCTTAAAATACCGTGCGTAAACTTAAAGCTCCATAATAAACCTAATGAATTCGTAAGAGTCTTTTGAACATCGTACGACAAGTAAGGACATCTTATGACTCTTTATGCTATGTTAGCACCTTGAAAAGCACGTTAGTATAATGTAAGACGTTTTACAACACCTAACAACATCTTACAACACCGTACGAATCATTAAAACTCCATAATAAACCTAATGAATTCGTACGAGTCCTTTGAACATCGTACGACAAGTTAGGACATCTTACGACTCTTTATGCAACATTAGCAACTCGATAATAACGTTAGCATATTGTAGGACGCTATAAAGCTCCTAAGTACACCTTACAATACCGTACGTAAACTTAAAACTCCATAATAAACCTAATGAATTCGTACGAGTCCATTGAACATCGTACGACAAGTTAGGACATCTTACGACTCTTTATGCAACATTAGCAACTCGATAATAACGTTAGTATAATGTAGGACGCTATAAAGCTCCTAAGTACACCTTACAATACTGTACGTAAACTTAAAACTCCATAATTAACCTAATGAATTCGTACGTGTCCTTTGAACATCGTACGACAAGTAAGGACATCTTATGACTCTTTATGCTATGTTAGCACCTTGAAAAGCACATTAGTATAATGTAAGACGTTTTACAACACCTAACAATATCTTACAACACCGTACGAATCATTAAAACTCTATAATAAACCTAATGAATTCGTACGAGTCCTTTGAACATCGTACGACAAGTTAAGACATCTTACGACTCTTTATGCCACATTAGCAACGTGAAAAAAACGTTAGTATAATGTAGAACGCCATACGTCTCCTAAGTACACCTTAAAATACCGTGCGTAAACTTAAAGCTCCATAATAAACCTAATGAATTCGTAAGAGTCTTTTGAACATCGTACGACAAGTAAGGACATCTTATGACTCTTTATGCTATGTTAGCACCTTGAAAAGCACGTTAGTATAATGTAAGACGTTTTACAACACCGTACGAATCATTAAAACTCCATAATAAACCTAATGAATTCGTACGAGTCCTTTGAACATCGTACGACAAGTTAGGACATCTTACGAATCTTTATGCAACATTAGCAACTCGATAATAACGTTAGCATATTGTAGGACGCTATAAAGCTCCTAAGTACACCTTACAATACCGTACGTAAACTTAAAACTCCATAATAAACCTAATGAATTCGTACGAGTCCATTGAACATCGTACGACAAGTTAGGACATCTTACGACTCTTAATGCAACATTAGCAACTAGATAATAATGTTAGTATAATGTAGGACGCTATAAAGCTCCTAAGTACACCTTACAATACTGTATGTAAACTTAAAACTCCATAATAAACTTAATGAATTCGTACGTGTCCTTTGAACATCGTACGACAAGTAAGGACATCTTATGACTCTTTATGCTATGTTAGCACCTTGAAAAGCACATTAGTATAATGTAAGACGTTTTACAACACCTAACAATATCTTACAACACCGTACGAATCATTAAAACTCTATAATAAACCTAATGAATTCGTACGAGTCCTTTGAACATCGTACGACAAGTTAAGACATCTTACGACTCTTTATGCCACATTAGCAACGTGAAAAAAACGTTAGTATAATGTAGAACGCCATACGTCTCCTAAGTACACCTTAAAATACCGTGCGTAAACTTAAAGCTCCATAATAAACCTAATGAATTCGTAAGAGTCTTTTGAACATCGTACGACAAGTAAGGACATCTTATGACTCTTTATGCTATGTTAGCACCTTGAAAAGCACGTTAGTATAATGTAAGACGTTTTACAACACCGTACGAATCATTAAAACTCCATAATAAACCTAATGAATTCGTACGAGTCCTTTGAACATCGTACGACAAGTTAGGACATCTTACGAATCTTTATGCAACATTAGCAACTCGATAATAACGTTAGCATATTGTAG
The DNA here is from genome assembly GCA_030867185.1 of Tagetes erecta. Lineage (NCBI taxonomy): Eukaryota > Viridiplantae > Streptophyta > Magnoliopsida > Asterales > Asteraceae > Tagetes > Tagetes erecta. Next base: position 60,767,434 of record CM061490.1, on the reverse strand, counting down.
GACGCTATAAAGCTCCTAAGTACACCTTACAATACCGTACGTAAACTTAAAACTCCATAATAAACCTAATGAATTCGTACGAGTCCATTGAACATCGTACGACAAGTTAGGACATCTTACGACTCTTAATGCAACATTAGCAACTAGATAATAATGTTAGTATAATGTAGGACGCTATAAAGCTCCTAAGTACACCTTACAATACTGTATGTAAACTTAAAACTCCATAATAAACTTAATGAATTCGTACGTGTCCTTTGAACATCGTACGACAAGTAAGGACATCTTATGACTCTTTATGCTATGTTAGCACCTTGAAAAGCACATTAGTATAATGTAAGACGTTTTACAACACCTAACAATATCTTACAACACCGTACGAATCATTAAAACTCTATAATAAACCTAATGAATTCGTACGAGTCCTTTGAACATCGTACGACAAGTTAAGACATCTTACGACTCTTTATGCCACATTAGCAACGTGAAAAAAACGTTAGTATAATGTAGAACGCCATACGTCTCCTAAGTACACCTTAAAATACCGTGCGTAAACTTAAAGCTCCATAATAAACCTAATGAATTCGTAAGAGTCTTTTGAACATCGTACGACAAGTAAGGACATCTTATGACTCTTTATGCTATGTTAGCACCTTGAAAAGCACGTTAGTATAATGTAAGACGTTTTACAACACCGTACGAATCATTAAAACTCCATAATAAACCTAATGAATTCGTACGAGTCCTTTGAACATCGTACGACAAGTTAGGACATCTTACGAATCTTTATGCAACATTAGCAACTCGATAATAACGTTAGCATATTGTAGGACGCTATAAAGCTCCTAAGTACACCTTACAATACCGTACGTAAACTTAAAACTCCATAATAAACCTAATGAATTCGTACGAGTCCATTGAACATCGTACGACAAGTTAGGACATCTTACGACTCTTAATGCAACATTAGCAACTAGATAATAATGTTAGTATAATGTAGGACGCTATAAAGCTCCTAAGTACACCTTACAATACTGTATGTAAACTTAAAACTCCATAATAAACTTAATGAATTCGTACGTGTCCTTTGAACATCGTACGACAAGTAAGGACATCTTATGACTCTTTATGCTATGTTAGCACCTTGAAAAGCACATTAGTATAATGTAAGACGTTTTACAACACCTAACAATATCTTACAACACCGTACGAATCATTAAAACTCTATAATAAACCTAATGAATTCGTACGAGTCCTTTGAACATCGTACGACAAGTTAAGACATCTTACGACTCTTTATGCCACATTAGCAACGTGAAAAAAACGTTAGTATAATGTAGAACGCCATACGTCTCCTAAGTACACCTTAAAATACCGTGCGTAAACTTAAAGCTCCATAATAAACCTAATGAATTCGTAAGAGTCTTTTGAACATCGTACGACAAGTAAGGACATCTTATGACTCTTTATGCTATGTTAGCACCTTGAAAAGCACGTTAGTATAATGTAAGACGTTTTACAACACCGTACGAATCATTAAAACTCCATAATAAACCTAATGAATTCGTACGAGTCCTTTGAACATCGTACGACAAGTTAGGACATCTTACGAATCTTTATGCAACATTAGCAACTCGATAATAACGTTAGCATATTGTAGGACGCTATAAAGCTCCTAAGTACACCTTACAATACCGTACGTAAACTTAAAACTCCATAATAAACCTAATGAATTCGTACGAGTCCATTGAACATCGTACGACAAGTTAGGACATCTTACGACTCTTAATGCAACATTAGCAACTAGATAATAATGTTAGTATAATGTAGGACGCTATAAAGCTCCTAAGTACACCTTACAATACTGTATGTAAACTTAAAACTCCATAATAAACTTAATGAATTCGTACGTGTCCTTTGAACATCGTACGACAAGTAAGGACATCTTATGACTCTTTATGCTATGTTAGCACCTTGAAAAGCACATTAGTATAATGTAAGACGTTTTACAACACCTAACAATATCTTACAACACCGTACGAATCATTAAAACTCCATAATAAACCTAATGAATTCGTACGAGTCCTTTGAACATCGTACGACAAGTTAAGACATCTTACGACTCTTTATGCCACATTAGCAACGTAAAAAAAACGTTAGTATAAAGTAGAACGCCATACGTCTCCTAAGTACACCTTAAAATACCGTGCGTAAACTTAAAGCTCCATAATAAACCTAATGAATTCGTAAGAGTCTTTTGAACATCGTACGACAAGTAAGGACATCTTATGACTCTTTATGCTATGTTAGCACCTTGAAAAGCACATTAGTATAATGTAAGACGTTTTACAACACCTAACAACATCTTACAACACCGTACGAATCATTAAAACTCCATAATAAACCTAATGAATTCGTACGAGTCCTTTGAACATCGTACGACAAGTTAAGACATCTTACGACTCTTTATGCCACATTAGCAACGTGAAAAGAACGTTATTATAATGTAGAACGCCATACGTCTCCTAAGTACACCTTAAAATACCGTGCGTAAACTTAAAGCTCCATAATAAAACTAATGAATTCGTAAGAGTCCTTTGAACATCGTACGACAAGTAAGGACATCTTATGACTCTTTATGCTATGTTAGCACCTTGAAAAGCACGTTAGTATAATGTAAGACGTTTTACAACACCTAACAACATCTTACAACACCGTACGAATCATTAAAACTCCATAATAAACCTAATGAATTCGTACGAGTCCTTTGAACATCGTACGACAAGTTAGGACATCTTACGACTCTTTATGCAACATTAGCAACTCGATAATAACGTTAGCATATTGTAGGAAGCTATAAAGCTCCTAAGTACACCTTACAATACCGTACGTAAACTTAAAACTCCATAATAAACCTAATGAATTCGTACGAGTCCTTTGAACATCGTACGACAAGTAAGGACATCTTATGACTCTTTATGCTATGTTAGCACCTTGAAAAGCACGGTAGTATAATGTAAGATGTTTTACAACACCTAACAACATCTTACAACACAGTACGAATCATTAGAACTCCATAATAAACCTAATGAATTCGTACGAGTCCTTTGAACATCGTACGACAAGTTAGGACATCTTACGACTCTTTATGCAACATTAGCAACTCGATAATAACGTTAGCATATTGTAGGACGCTATAAAGCTCCTAAGTACACCTTACAATACCGTGCGTAAACTTAAAGCTCCATAATAAAACTAATGAATTCGTAAGAGTCCTTTGAACATCGTATGACAAGTAAGGACATCTTATGACTCTTTATGCTATGTTAGCACCTTGAAAAGCACGTTAGTATAATGTAAGACGTTTTACAACACCTAACAACATCTTACAACACCGTACGAATCATTAAAACTCCATAATAAACCTAATGAATTCGTACGAGTCCTTTGAACATCGTACGACAAGTTAAGACATCTTACGACTCTTTATGCCACATTAGCAACGTGAAAAGAACGTTATTATAATGTAGAACGCCATACGTCTCCTAAGTACACCTTAAAATACCGTGCGTAAACTTAAAGCTCCATAATAAAACTAATGAATTCGTACGTGTCATTTGAACATCGTACGACAAGTTAGGACATCTTATGACTCTTTATGCTATGTTAGCACCTTGAAAAGCACGTTAGTATAATGTAAGACGTTTTACAACACCTAACAACATCTTACAACACCGTACGAATCATTAAAACTCCATAATAAACCTAATGAATTCGTACGAGTCCTTTGAACATCGTACGACAAGTTAGGACATCTTACGACTCTTTATGCAACATTAGCAACTCGATAATAACGTTAGCATATTGTAGGAAGCTATAAAGCTCCTAAGTACACCTTACAATACCATACGTAAACTTAAAACTCCATAATAAACCTAATGAATTCGTACGAGTCCTTTGAACATCGTACGACAAGTAAGGACATCTTATGACTCTTTATGCTATGTTAGCACCTTGAAAAGCACGGTAGTATAATGTAAGATGTTTTACAACACCTAACAACATCTTACAACACAGTACGAATCATTAGAACTCCATAATAAACCTAATGAATTCGTACGAGTCCTTTGAACATCGTACGACAAGTTAGGACATCTTACGACTCTTTATGCAACATTAGCAACTCGATAATAACGTTAGCATATTGTAGGACGCTATAAAGCTCCTAAGTACACCTTACAATACCGTACGTAAACTTAAAACTCCATAATAAACCTAATGAATTCGTACGAGTCCTTTGAACATCGTACGACAAGTAAGGACATCTTATGACTCTTTATGCTATGTTAGCACCTTGAAAAGCACAGTAGTATAATGTAAGATGTTTTACAACACCTATCAACATCTTACAACAACGTACGAATCATTAGAACTCCATAATAAACCTAATGAATTCGTACGAGTCCTTTGAACATCGTACGACAAGTTAGGATATCTTACGACTCTTTATGCCACATTAGCAACGTGAAAAGAACGTTAGTATAATGTAGAACGCCATACATCACCTAAGTACACCTTACAATACCGTGCGTAAACTTAAAGCTCCATAATAAACCTAATGAATTCGTACGTGTCATTTGAACATCGTACGACAAGTTAGGACATCTTATGACTCTTTATGCTATATTAGCAGCTTGAAAAGCACGTTAATATAATGTAAGACGCCTTACATCACCTAACAACATCTTACAACACCGTACAAAACCTCAAAACTCAATAATAAACCTAATGAATTCGTACGAGTTCTTTGAACATCGTACGACAAGTAAGGACATCTTATGACTCTTTATGCCATATTAGGACCTTGAAAAGCACGTTAGTATAATGTAAGACGCCTTACAACACCTAACAACTTCTTACAACGCCGTACGAAACCTCAAAACTCCATAATAAACCTAATGAATTCGTATGTGTCCTTTGAACATCGTACGACAAGTAAGGACATCTTATGACTCTTTATGCTATGTTAGCCCCTTGAAAAGCACATTAGTATAATGTAAGACGTTTTACAACACCTAACAATATCTTACAACACCGTACGAATCATTAAAACTCCATAATAAACCTAATGAATTCGTACGAGTCCTTTGAACATCGTACGACAAGTTAAGACATCTTACGACTCTTTATGCCACATTAGCAACGTGAAAAAATTTTAGTATAATGTAGAACGCCATACGTCTCCTAAGTACACCTTAAAATACCGTGCGTAAACTTAAAGCTCCATAATAAACCTAATGAATTCGTAAGAGTCTTTTGAACATCGTACGACAAGTAAGGACATCTTATGACTCTTTATGCTATGTTAGCACCTTGAAAAGCACGTTAGTATAATGTAAGACGTTTTACAACACCTAACAACATCTTACAACACCGTACGAATCATTAAAACTCCATAATAAACCTAATGAATTCGTACGAGTCCTTTGAACATCGTACGACAAGTTAGGACATCTTACGACTCTTTATGCAACATTAGCAACTCGATAATAACGTTAGCATATTGTAGGACGCTATAAAGCTCCTAAGTACACCTTACAATACCGTACGTAAACGTAAAACTCCATAATAAACCTAATGAATTCGTACGTGTCCTTTGAACATCGTACGACAAGTTAGGACATCTTATGACTCTTTAGGCTATATTAGCACCTTGAAAAGCACGTTAGTATAATGTAAGACGCCTTACAACACCTAACAACATCTTACAACACTGTACGAAACCTTAAAACTTCATAATGAACTTAATGAATTCGTACGTGTCCTTTGAACATCGTACGACAAGTTAGGACATCTTATGACTCTTTATGCTATATTAGCACCTTGAAAAGCACGTTAATATAATGTAAGACGCCTTACAACACCTAACAACATCTTACAACACCGTACAAAACCTCAAAACTCCATAATAAACCTAATGAATTCGTACGAGTCCTTTGAACATCGTACGACAAGTAAGGACATCTTATGACTCTTTATGCCATATTAGGACCTTGAAAAGCACGTTAGTATAATGTAAGACGCCTTACAACACCTAACAACATCTTACAACACCGTACGAAACCTCAAAACTCCATAATAAACCTAATGAATTCGTACGAGTCCTTTGAACATCGTACGACAAGTTAGGACATCTTACGACTCTTTATGCAACATTAGCAACTCGATAATAACGTTAGTATAATGTAGGACGCTATAAAGCTCCTAAGTACACCTTACAATACTGTACGTAAACTTAAAACTCCATAATAAACCTAATGAATTCGTACGTGTCCTTTGAACATCGTACGACAAGTAAGGACATCTTATGACTCTTTATGCTATGTTAGCCCCTTGAAAAGCACATTAGTATAATGTAAGACGTTTTACAACACTTAACAATATCTTACAACACCGTACGAATCATTAAAACTCCATAATAAACCTAATGAATTCGTACGAGTCCTTTGAACATCGTACGACAAGTTAAGACATCTTACGACTCTTTATGCCACATTAGCAACGTGAAAAAAACGTTAGTATAATGTAGAACGCTATACGTCTCCTTAGTACACCTTAAAATACCGTGCGTAAACTTAAAGCTCCATAATAAACCTAATGAATTCGTAAGAGTCTTTTGAACATTGTACGACAAGTAAGGACATCTTATGACTCTTTATGCTATGTTAGCACCTTGAAAAGCACGTTAGTATAATGTAAGACGTTTTACAACACCTAACAACATCTTACAACACCGTACGAATCATTAAAACTCCATAATAAACCTAATGAATTCGTACGAGTCCTTTGAACATCGTACGACAAGTTAGGACATCTTACGACTCTTTATGCAACATTAGCAACTCGATAATAACGTTAGCATATTGTAGGACGCTATAAAGCTCCTAAGTACACCTTACAATACCGTACGTAAACTTAAAACTCCATAATAAACCTAATGAAGTCGTACGTGTCCTTTGAACATCGTACGACAAGTTAGGACATCTTATGACTCTTTAGGCTATATTAGCACCTTGAAAAGCACGTTAGTATAATGTAAGACGCCTTGCAACACCTAACAACATCTTACAACACTGTACGAAACCTTAAAACTTCATAATGAACTTAATGAATTCGTACGTGTCCTTTGAACATCGTACGACAAGTTAGGACATCTTATGACTCTTTATGCTATATTAGCACCTTGAAAAGCACGTTAATATAATGTAAGACGCCTTACAACACCTAACAACATCTTACAACACCGTACAAAACCTCAAAACTCCATAATAAACCTAATGAATTCGTACGAGTCCTTTGAACATCGTACGACAAGTAAGGACATCTTATGACTCTTTATGCCATATTAGGACCTTGAAAAGCACGTTAGTATAATGTAAGACGCCTTACAACACCTAACAACATCTTACAACACCGTACGAAACCTCAAAACTCCATAATAAACCTAATGAATTCGTACGAGTCCTTTGAACATCGTACGACAAGTTAGGACATCTTACGACTCTTTATGCAACATTAGCAACTCGATAATAACGTTAGTATAATGTAGGACGCTATAAAGCTCCTAAGTACACCTTACAATACTGTACGTAAACTTAAAACTCCATAATAAACGTAATGAATTCGTACGTGTCCTTTGAACATCGTACGACAAGTAAGGACATCTTATGACTCTTTATGCTATGTTAGCCCCTTGAAAAGCACATTAGTATAATGTAAGACGTTTTACAACACCTAACAATATCTTACAACACCGTACGAATCATTAAAACTCCATAATAAACCTAATGAATTCGTACGAGTCCTTTGAACATCGTACGACAAGTTAAGACATCTTACGACTCTTTATGCCACATTAGCAACGTGAAAAAAACGTTAGTATAATGTAGAACGCCATACGTCTCCTAAGTACACCTTAAAATACTGTGCGTAAACTTAAAGCTCCATAATAAACCTAATGAATTCGTAAGAGTCTTTTGAACATCGTACGACAAGTAAGGACATCTTATGACTCTTTATGCTATGTTAGCACCTTGAAAAGCACGTTAGTATAATGTAAGACGTTTTACAACACCTAACAACATCTTACAACACCGTACGAATCATTAAAACTCCATAATAAACCTAATGAATTCGTACGAGTCCTTTGAACATCGTACGACAAGTTAGGACATCTTACGACTCTTTATGCAACATTAGCAACTCGATAATAACGTTAGCATATTGTAGGACGCTATAAAGCTCCTAAGTACACCTTACAATACCGTACGTAAACTTAAAACTCCATAATAAACCTAATGAATTCGTACGTGTCCTTTGAACATCGTACGATAAGTTAGGACATCTTATGACTCTTTAGGCTATATTAGCACCTTGAAAAGCACGTTAGTATAATGTAAGACGCCTTGCAACACCTAACAACATCTTACAACACTGTACGAAACCTTAAAACTTCATAATGAACTTAATGAATTCGTACGTGTCCTTTGAACATCGTACGACAAGTTAGGACATCTTATGACTCTTTATGCTATATTAGCACCTTGAAAAGCACGTTAATATAATGTAAGACGCCTTACAACACCTAACAACATCTTACAACACCGTACAAAACCTCAAAACTCCATAATAAACCTAATGAATTCGTACGAGTCCTTTGAACATCGTACGACAAGTAAGGACATCTTATGACTCTTTATGCCATATTAGGACCTTGAAAAGCACGTTAGTATAATGTAAGACTCCTTACAACACCTAACAACATCTTACAACACCGTACGAAACCTCAAAACTCCATAATAAACCTAATGAATTCGTACGAGTCCTTTGAACATCGTACGAAAAGTTAGGACATCTTACGACTCTTTATGCAACATTAGCAACTCGATAATAACGTTAGTATAATGTAGGACGCTATAAAGCTCCTAAGTACACCTTACAATACCGTACGTAAACTTAAAACTCCATAATAAACCTAATGAATTCGTACGTGTCCTTTGAACATCGTACGACAAGTAAGGACATCTTATAACTCTTTATGCTATGTTAGCACCTTGAAAAGCACGTTAGTATAGTGTAAGACGCCTTACAACACCTAACAACATCTTACAACACCGTACGAAACCTCAAAACTCCATAATAAACCTAATGAATTCGTACGAGTCCTTTGAACATCGTACGACAAGTTAGGACATCTTACGACTCTTTATGCAACATTAGCAACTCGATAATAACGTTAGTATAATGTAGGACGCTATAAAGCTCCTAAGTACACCTTACAATACCGTACGTAAACTTAAAACTCCATAATAAACCTAATGAATTCGTACGTGTCCTTTGAACATCGTACGACAAGTAAGGACATCTTATAACTCTTTATGCTATGTTAGCACCTTGAAAAGCACGTTAGTATAATGTAAGACGCCTTGCAACACCTAACAACATCTTACAACACTGTACGAAACCTTAAAACTTCATAATGAACTTAATGAATTCGTACGTGTCCTTTGAACATCGTACGACAAGTTAGGACATCTTATGACTCTTTATGCTATATTAGCACCTTGAAAAGCACGTTAATATAATGTAAGACGCCTTACAACACCTAACAACATCTTACAACACCGTACAAAACCTCAAAACTCCATAATAAACCTAATGAATTCGTACGAGTCCTTTGAACATCGTACGACAAGTAAGGACATCTTATGACTCTTTATGCCATATTAGGACCTTGAAAAGCACGTTAGTATAATGTAAGACGCCTTACAACACCTAACAACATCTTACAACACCGTACGAAACCTCAAAACTCCATAATAAACCTAATGAATTCGTACGAGTCCTTTGAACATCGTACGACAAGTTAGGACATCTTACGACTCTTTATGCAACATTAGCAACTCGATAATAACGTTAGTATAATGTAGGACGCTATAAAGCTCCTAAGTACACCTTACAATACTGTACGTAAACTTAAAACTCCATAATAAACCTAATGAATTCGTACGTGTCCTTTGAACATCGTACGACAAGTAAGGACATCTTATGACTCTTTATGCTATGTTAGCCCCTTGAAAAGCACATTAGTATAATGTAAGACGTTTTACAACACCTAACAATATCTTACAACACCGTACGAATCATTAAAACTCCATAATAAACCTAATGAATTCGTACGAGTCCTTTGAACATCGTACGACAAGTTAAGACATCTTACGACTCTTTATGCCACATTAGCAACGTGAAAAAAACGTTAGTATAATGTAGAACGCCATACGTCTCCTAGGTACACCTTAAAATACTGTGCGTAAACTTAAAGCTCCATAATAAACCTAATGAATTCGTAAGAGTCTTTTGAACATCGTACGACAAGTAAGGACATCTTATGACTCTTTATGCTATGTTAGCACCTTGAAAAGCACGTTAGTATAATGTAAGACGTTTTACAACACCTAACAACATCTTACAACACCGTACGAATCATTAAAACTCCATAATAAACCTAATGAATTCGTACGAGTCCTTTGAACATCGTACGACAAGTTAGGACATCTTACGACTCTTTATGCAACATTAGCAACTCGATAATAACGTTAGCATATTGTAGGACGCTATAAAGCTCCTAAGTACACCTTACAATACCGTACGTAAACATAAAACTCCATAATAAACCTAATGAATTCGTACGTGTCCTTTGAACATCGTACGATAAGTTAGGACATCTTATGACTCTTTAGGCTATATTAGCACCTTGAAAAGCACGTTAGTATAATGTAAGACGCCTTGCAACACCTAACAACATCTTACAACACTGTACGAAACCTTAAAACTTCATAATGAACTTAATGAATTCGTACGTGTCCTTTGAACATCGTACGACAAGTTAGGACATCTTATGACTCTTTATGCTATATTAGCACCTTGAAAAGCACGTTAATATAATGTAAGACGCCTTACAACACCTAACAACATCTTACAACACCGTACAAAACCTCAAAACTCCATAATAAACCTAATGAATTCGTACGAGTCCTTTGAACATCGTACGACAAGTAAGGACATCTTATGACTCTTTATGCCATATTAGGACCTTGAAAAGCACGTTAGTATAATGTAAGACGCCTTACAACACCTAACAACATCTTACAACACCGTACGAAACCTCAAAACTCCATAATAAACCTAATGAATTCGTACGAGTCCTTTGAACATCGTACGAAAAGATAGGACATCTTACGACTGTTTATGCAACATTAGCAACTCGATAATAACGTTAGTATAATGTAGGACGCTATAAAGCTCCTAAGTACACCTTACAATACCGTACGTAAACTTAAAACTCCATAATAAACCTAATGAATTCGTACGTGTCCTTTGAACATCGTACGACAAGTAAGGACATCTTATAACTCTTTATGCTATGTTAGCACCTTGAAAAGCACGTTAGTATAGTGTAAGACGCCTTACAACACCTAACAACATCTTACAACACCGTACGAAACCTCAAAACTCCATAATAAACCTAATGAATTCGTACGAGTCCTTTGAACATCGTACGACAAGTTAGGACATCTTACGACTCTTTATGCAACATTAGCAACTCGATAATAACGTTAGTATAATGTAGGACGCTATAAAGCTCCTAAGTACACCTTACAATACCGTACGTAAACTTAAAACTCCATAATAAACCTAATGAATTCGTACGTGTCCTTTGAACATCGTACGACAAGTAAGGACATCTTATAACTCTTTATGCTATGTTAGCACCTTGAAAAGCACATTAGTATAATGTAAGACGCCTTGCAACACCTAACAACATCTTACAACACTGTACGAAACCTTAAAACTTCATAATGAACTTAATGAATTCGTACGTGTCCTTTGAACATCGTACGACAAGTTAGGACATCTTATGACTCTTTATGCTATATTAGCACCTTGAAAAGCACGTTAATATAATGTAAGACGCCTTACAACACCTAACAACATCTTACAACACCGTACAAAACCTCAAAACTCCATAATAAACCTAATGAATTCGTACGAGTCCTTTGAACATCGTACGACAAGTAAGGACATCTTATGACTCTTTATGCCATATTAGGACCTTGAAAAGCACGTTAGTATAATGTAAGACGCCTTACAACACCTAACAACATCTTACAACACCGTACGAAACCTCAAAACTCCATAATAAACCTAATGAATTCGTACGAGTCCTTTGAACATCGTACGACAAGTTAGGACATCTTACGACTCTTTATGCAACATTAGCAACTCGATAATAACGTTAGTATAATGTAGGACGCTATAAAGCTCCTAAGTACACCTTACAATACTGTACGTAAACTTAAAACTCCATAATAAACCTAATGAATTCGTACGTGTCCTTTGAACATCGTACGACAAGTAAGGACATCTTATGACTCTTTATGCTATGTTAGCCCCTTGAAAAGCACATTAGTATAATGTAAGACGTTTTACAACACCTAACAATATCTTACAACACCGTACGAATCATTAAAACTCCATAATAAACCTAATGAATTCGTACGAGTCCTTTGAACATCGTACGACAAGTTAAGACATCTTACGACTCTTTATGCCACATTAGCAACGTGAAAAAAACGTTAGTATAATGTAGAACGCCATACGTCTCCTAGGTACACCTTAAAATACTGTGCGTAAACTTAAAGCTCCATAATAAACCTAATGAATTCGTAAGAGTCTTTTGAACATCGTACGACAAGTAAGGACATCTTATGACTCTTTATGCTATGTTAGCACCTTGAAAAGCACGTTAGTATAATGTAAGACGTTTTACAACACCTAACAACATCTTACAACACCGTACGAATCATTAAAACTCCATAATAAACCTAATGAATTCGTACGAGTCCTTTGAACATCGTACGACAAGTTAGGACATCTTACGACTCTTTATGCAACATTAGCAACTCGATAATAACTTTAGCATATTGTAGGACGCTATAAAGCTCCTAAGTACACCTTACAATACCGTACGTAAACATAAAACTCCATAATAAACCTAATGAATTCGTACGTGTCCTTTGAACATCGTACGATAAGTTAGGACATCTTATGACTCTTTAGGCTATATTAGCACCTTGAAAAGCACGTTAGTATAATGTAAGACGCCTTGCAACACCTAACAACATCTTACAACACTGTACGAAACCTTAAAACTTCATAATGAACTTAATGAATTCGTACGTGTCCTTTGAACATCGTACGACAAGTTAGGACATCTTATGACTCTTTATGCTATATTAGCACCTTGAAAAGCACGTTAATATAATGTAAGACGCCTTACAACACCTAACAACATCTTACAACACCGTACAAAACCTCAAAACTCCATAATAAACCTAATGAATTCGTACGAGTCCTTTGAACATCGTACGACAAGTAAGGACATCTTATGACTCTTTATGCCATATTAGGACCTTGAAAAGCACGTTAGTATAATGTAAGACGCCTTACAACACCTAACAACATCTTACAACACCGTACGAAACCTCAAAACTCCATAATAAACCTAATGAATTCGTACGAGTCCTTTGAACATCGTACGAAAAGATAGGACATCTTACGAATGTTTATGCAACATTAGCAACTCGATAATAACGTTAGTATAATGTAGGACGCTATAAAGCTCCTAAGTACACCTTACAATACCGTACGTAAACTTAAAACTCCATAATAAACCTAATGAATTCGTACGTGTCCTTTGAACATCGTACGACAAGTAAGGACATCTTATAACTCTTTATGCTATGTTAGCACCTTGAAAAGCACGTTAGTATAGTGTAAGACGCCTTACAACACCTAACAACATCTTACAACACCGTACGAAACCTCAAAACTCCATAATAAACCTAATGAATTCGTACGAGTCCTTTGAACATCGTACGATAAGTTAGGACATCTTACGACTCTTTATGCAACATTAGCAACTCGATAATAACGTTAGTATAATGTAGGACGCTATAAAGCTCCTAAGTACACCTTACAATACCGTACGTAAACTTAAAACTCCATAATAAACCTAATGAATTCGTACGTGTCCTTTGAACATCGTACGACAAGTAAGGACATCTTATAACTCTTTATGCTATGTTAGCACCTTGAAAAGCACGTTAGTATAATGTAAGACGCCTTGCAACACCTAACAACATCTTACAACACTGTACGAAACCTTAAAACTTCATAATGAACTTAATGAATTCGTACGTGTCCTTTGAACATCGTACGACAAGTTAGGACATCTTATGACTCTTTATGCTATATTAGCACCTTGAAAAGCACGTTAATATAATGTAAGACGCCTTACAACACCTAACAACATCTTACAACACCGTACAAAACCTCAAAACTCCATAATAAACCTAATGAATTCGTACGAGTCCTTTGAACATCGTACGACAAGTAAGGACATCTTATGACTCTTTATGCCATATTAGGACCTTGAAAAGCACGTTAGTATAATGTAAGACGCCTTACAACACCTAACAACATCTTACAACACTGTACGAAACCTCAAAACTCCATAATAAACCTAATGAATTCGTACGAGTCCTTTGAACATCGTACGACAAGTTAGGACATCTTACGACTCTTTATGCAACATTAGCAACTCGATAATAACGTTAGTATAATGTAGGACGCTATAAAGCTCCTAAGTACACCTTACAATACTGTACGTAAACTTAAAACTCCATAATAAACCTAATGAATTCGTACGTGTCCTTTGAACATCGTACGACAAGTAAGGACATCTTATGACTCTTTATGCTATGTTAGCCCCTTGAAAAGCACATTAGTATAATGTAAGACGTTTTACAACACCTAACAATATCTTACAACACCGTACGAATCATTAAAACTACATAATAAACCTAATGAATTCGTACGAGTCCTTTGAACATCGTACGACAAGTTAAGACATCTTACGACTCTTTATGCCACATTAGCAACGTGAAAAAAACGTTAGTATAATGTAGAACGCCATACGTCTCCTAAGTACACCTTAAAATACTGTGCGTAAACTTAAAGCTCCATAATAAACCTAATGAATTCGTAAGAGTCTTTTGAACATCGTACGACAAGTAAGGACATCTTATGACTCTTTATGCTATGTTAGCACCTTGAAAAGCACGTTAGTATAATGTAAGACGTTTTACAACACCTAACAACATCTTACAACAGCGTACGAATCATTAAAACTCCATAATAAACCTAATGAATTCGTACGAGTCCTTTGAACATCGTACGACAAGTTAGGACATCTTACGACTCTTTATGCAACATTAGCAACTCGATAATAACGTTAGCATATTGTAGGACGCTATAAAGCTCCTAAGTACACCTTACAATACCGTACGTAAACTTAAAACTCCATAATAAACCTAATGAATTCGTACGTGTCCTTTGAACATCGTACGATAAGTTAGGACATCTTATGACTCTTTAGGCTATATTAGCACCTTGAAAAGCACGTTAGTATAATGTAAGACGCCTTGCAACACCTAACAACATCTTACAACACTGTACGAAACCTTAAAACTTCATAATGAACTTAATGAATTCGTACGTGTCCTTTGAACATTGTACGACAAGTTAGGACATCTTATGACTCTTTATGCTATATTAGCACCTTGAAAAGCACGTTAATATAATGTAAGACGCCTTACAACACCTAACAACATCTTACAACACCGTACAAAACCTCAAAACTCCATAATAAACCTAATGAATTCGTACGAGTCCTTTGAACATCGTACGACAAGTAAGGACATCTTATGACTCTTTATGCCATATTAGGACCTTGAAAAGCACGTTAGTATAATGTAAGACGCCTTACAACACCTAACAACATCTTACAACACCGTACGAAACCTCAAAACTCCATAATAAACCTAATGAATTCGTACGAGTCCTTTGAACATCGTACGAAAAGTTAGGATATCTTACGACTCTTTATGCAACATTAGCAACTCGATAATAACGTTAGTATAATGTAGGACGCTATAAAGCTCCTAAGTACACCTTACAATACCGTACGTAAACTTAAAACTCCATAATAAACCTAATGAATTCGTACGTGTCCTTTGAACATCGTACGACAAGTAAGGACATCTTATAACTCTTTATGCTATGTTAGCACCTTGAAAAGCACGTTAGTATAGTGTAAGACGCCTTACAACACCTAACAACATCTTACAACACCGTACGAAACCTCAAAACTCCATAATAAACCTAATGAATTCGTACGAGTCCTTTGAACATCGTACGACAAGTTAGGACATCTTACGACTCTTTATGCAACATTAGCAACTCGATAATAACGTTAGTATAATGTAGGACGCTATAAAGCTCCTAAGTACACCTTACAATACCGTACGTAAACTTAAAACTCCATAATAAACCTAATGAATTCGTACGTGTCCTTTGAACATCGTACGACAAGTAAGGACATCTTATAACTCTTTATGCTATGTTAGCACCTTGAAAAGCACGTTAGTATAATGTAAGACGTTTTACAACACCTAACAACATCTTACAACACCGTACGAATCATTAAAACTCCATAATAAACCTAATGAATTCGTACGAGTCCTTTGAACATCGTATGACAAGTTAAGACATCTTACGACTCTTTATGCCACATTAGCAACGTGAAAAGAACGTTAGTATAATGTAGAACGCCATACGTCTCCTAAGTACACCTTAAAATACCGTGCGTTAACTTAAAGCTCCATAATAAACCTAATGAATTCGTAAGAGTCCTTTGAACATCGTACGACAAGTAAGGACATCTTATGACTCTTTATGCTATGTTAGCACCTTGAAAAGCACAGTAGTAGAATGTAAGACGTTTTACAACACCTAACAACATCTTACAACAACGTACGAATCATTAAAACTCCATAATAAACCTAATGAATTCGTACGAGTCCTTTGAACATCGTACGACAAATTAGGACATCTTACGACTATTTATGCAACATTAGCAACTCGATAATAACGTTAGCATATTGTAGGTCGCTATAAAGCTCCTAAGTACACCTTACAATACCGTACGTAAACTTAAAACTCCATATTAAACCTAATGAATTCGTACGTGTCCTTTGAACATCGTACGACAAGTAAGGACATCTTATGACTCTTTATGCTATGTTAGCACCTTGAAAAGCACATTAGTATAATGTAAGACGTTTTACAACACCTAACAACATCTTACAACACCGTACGAATCATTAAAACTCCATAATAAACCTAATGAATTCGTACGAGTCCTTTGAACATCGTATGACAAGTTAAGACATCTTACGACTCTTTATGCCACATTAGCAACGTGAAAAGAACGTTAGTATAATGTAGAACGCCATACGTCTCCTAAGTACACCTTAAAATACCGTGCGTTAACTTAAAGCTCCATAATAAACCTAATGAATTCGTAAGAGTCCTTTGAACATCGTACGACAAGTAAGGACATCTTATGACTCTTTATGCTATGTTAGCACCTTGAAAAGCACGTTAGCATAATGTAAGACGTTTTACAACACCTAACAACATCTTACAACACCATACGAATCATTAAAACTCCATAATAAACCTAATGAATTCGTACGAGTCCTTTGAACATCGTACGACAAGTTAGGACATCTTACGACTCTTTATGCAACATTAGCAACGCGATAATAACGTTAGCATATTGTAGGACGCTATAAAGCTCCTAAGTACACCTTACAATACCGTACGTAAACTTAAAACTCCATATTAAACCTAATGAATTCGTACGTGTCCTTTGAACATCTTACGACAAGTAAGGACATCTTATGACTCTTTTTGCTATGTTAGCACCTTGAAAAGCACGTTAGTATAATGTAAGACGTTTTACAACACCTAACAACATCTTACAACACCGTACGAAACCTCAAAACTCCATAATAAACCTAATGAATTCGTACGAGTCCTTTGAACATCGTACGAAAAGTTAGGACATCTTACGACTCTTTATGCAACATTAGCAACTCGATAATAACGTTAGTATAATGTAGGACGCTATAAAGCTCCTAAGTACACCTTACAATACCGTACGTAAACTTAAAACTCCATAATAAACCTAATGAATTCGTACGTGTCCTTTGAACATCGTACGACAAGTAAGGACATCTTATAACTCTTTATGCTATGTTAGCACCTTGAAAAGCACGTTAGTATAGTGTAAGACGCCTTACAACACCTAACAACATCTTACAACACCGTACGAAACCTCAAAACTCCATAATAAACCTAATGAATTCGTACGAGTCCTTTGAACATCGTACGACAAGTTAGGACATCTTACGACTCTTTATGCAACATTAGCAACTCGATAATAACGTTAGTATAATGTAGGACGCTATAAAGCTCCTAAGTACACCTTACAATACCGTACGTAAACTTAAAACTCCATAATAAACCTAATGAATTCGTACGTGTCCTTTGAACATCGTACGACAAGTAAGGACATCTTATAACTCTTTATGCTATGTTAGCACCTTGAAAAGCACGTTAGTATAATGTAAGACGTTTTACAACACCTAACAACATCTTACAACACCGTACGAATCATTAAAACTCCATAATAAACCTAATGAATTCGTACGAGTCCTTTGAACATCGTATGACAAGTTAAGACATCTTACGACTCTTTATGCCACATTAGCAACGTGAAAAGAACGTTAGTATAATGTAGAACGCCATACGTCTCCTAAGTACACCTTAAAATACCGTGCGTTAACTTAAAGCTCCATAATAAACCTAATGAATTCGTAAGAGTCCTTTGAACATCGTACGACAAGTAAGGACATCTTATGACTCTTTATGCTATGTTAGCACCTTGAAAAGCACAGTAGTAGAATGTAAGACGTTTTACAACACCTAACAACATCTTACAACAACGTACGAATCATTAAAACTCCATAATAAACCTAATGAATTCGTACGAGTCCTTTGAACATCGTACGACAAATTAGGACATCTTACGACTATTTATGCAACATTAGCAACTCGATAATAACGTTAGCATATTGTAGGACGCTATAAAGCTCCTAAGTACACCTTACAATACCGTACGTAAACTTAAAACTCCATATTAAACCTAATGAATTCGTACGTGTCCTTTGAACATCGTACGACAAGTAAGGACATCTTATGACTCTTTATGCTATGTTAGCACCTTGAAAAGCACATTAGTATAATGTAAGACGTTTTACAACACCTAACAACATCTTACAACACCGTACGAATCATTAAAACTCCATAATAAACCTAATGAATTCGTACGAGTCCTTTGAACATCGTATGACAAGTTAAGACATCTTACGACTCTTTATGCCACATTAGCAACGTGAAAAGAACGTTAGTATAATGTAGAACGCCATACGTCTCCTAAGTACACCTTAAAATACCGTGCGTTAACTTAAAGCTCCATAATAAACCTAATGAATTCGTAAGAGTCCTTTGAACATCGTACGACAAGTAAGGACATCTTATGACTCTTTATGCTATGTTAGCACCTTGAAAAGCACGTTAGCATAATGTAAGACGTTTTACAACACCTAACAACATCTTACAACACCATACGAATCATTAAAACTCCATAATAAACCTAATGAATTCGTACGAGTCCTTTGAACATCGTACGACAAGTTAGGACATCTTACGACTCTTTATGCAACATTAGCAACGCGATAATAACGTTAGCATATTGTAGGACGCTATAAAGCTCCTAAGTACACCTTACAATACCGTACGTAAACTTAAAACTCCATATTAAACCTAATGAATTCGTACGTGTCCTTTGAACATCTTACGACAAGTAAGGACATCTTATGACTCTTTATGCTATGTTAGCACCTTGAAAAGCACGTTAGTATAATGTAAGACGTTTTACAACACCTAACAACATCTTACAACACCGTACGAATCATTAGAACTCCATAATAAACCTAATGAATTCGTACGAGTCCTTTGAACATCGTACGACAAGTTAGGACATCTTACGACTCTTTATGCAACATTAGCAACTCGATAATAACGTTAGCATATTGTAGGACGCTATAAAGCTCCTAAGTACACCTTACAATACCGTACGTAAACTTAAAACTCCATAATAAACCTAATGAATTCGTACGTGTCCTTTGAACATCGTACGACAAGTTAGGACATCTTATGACTCTTTAGGCTATATTAGCACCTTGAAAAGCACGTTAGTATAATGTAAGAAGCCTTGCAACACCTAACAACATCTTACAACACTGTACGAAACCTTAAAACTTCATAATGAACTTAATGAATTCGTACGTGTCCTTTGAACATCGTACGACAAGTTAGGACATCTTATGACTCTTTATGCTATATTAGCACCTTGAAAAGCACGTTAATATAATGTAAGACGCCTTACAACAACTAACAACATCTTACAACACCGTACAAAACCTCAAAACTCCATAATAAACCTAATGAATTCGTACGAGTCCTTTGAACATCGTACGACAAGTAAGGACATCTTATGACTCTTTATGCCATATTAGGACCTTGAAAAGCACGTTAGTATAATGTAAGACGCCTTACAACACCTAACAACATCTTACAACACCGTACGAAACCTCAAAACTCCATAATAAACCTAATGAATTCGTACGAGTCCTTTGAACATCGTACGACAAGTTAGGACATCTTACGACTCTTTATGCAACATTAGCAACTCGATAATAACGTTAGTATAATGTAGGACGCTATAAAGCTCCTAAGTACACCTTACAATACCGTACGTAAACTTAAAACTCCATAATAAACCTAATGAATTCGTACGTGTCCTTTGAACATCGTACGACAAGTAAGGACATCTTATAACTCTTTATGCTATGTTAGCACCTTGAAAAGCACGTTAGTATAATGTAAGACGTTTTACAACACCTAACAACATCTTACAACACCGTACGAATCATTAAAACTCCATAATAAACCTAATGAATTCGTACGAGTCCTTTGAACATCGTATGACAAGTTAAGACATCTTACGACTCTTTATGCCACATTAGCAACGTGAAAAGAACGTTAGTATAATGTAGAACGCCATACGTCTCCTAAGTACACCTTAAAATACCGTGCGTTAACTTAAAGCTCCATAATAAACCTAATGAATTCGTAAGATGATAGGTTCAATTGGATCGTTCAATCGCTCACAATGATCAGAATAACAAGTAGAAAACAAACGATTCAATCACAGACACAATCCATACTAAATAATTCTCTGTATATTGATGATCAAAGCAATTCGTAGTACAAGGTGCAGGAGAAACAAAATCACACACAGTTAATTCTCTCTCTAACAGTGTAAAAGTGATCTAGCCTCTCTCCTCACACACACAAACTACATGCCTATATCAACCAATTACAAGTTTAAGGAATATAGCAAAATAGACCCTAAACTATTTACAAACATATAAACACTAAACAAAATACAAAGTAAATCTTAACAAGGAAATAGCCCTAACAGTACTCCCCCTAAGATTTATCTTTGGATCTTCAAAAACTTCAATCTTTTTCTTCGTTTATCAGCATCAATCTTCAATCTTTTCTTACCAATCTTCTGGTTCTTCTTTCACGTTCAGCAACTCTCGACCTTTATATTCTTCTTTTTCCTTCAAGGCTTCTTCAATGCAGGACTTGAACTTTTCAGCGATCTTAGCTTGTCGAGGCTTGGATTCATTCGTCAGAATTGGCAAAGCATTCATGCGTCTAAGCGAATCCAGATTCAAACCTGCAAAATCGATATTAGCATAAAACTCAAACGGCAACTCTTGGCCTTGAACTTTCACCTCCAAAGTACCCTTCCTACTGATCCGCATATATTCTATCTCTGGTATATCAACCATCACGAGATTAGAATTTAGTAAAGCCTTTCTCACACGAATCTTCTCCGAAGCAGCAGCAATCACTTCTATCATCACAGTGAATAACTTTCTGTCAGCTTCAGCAAGTTTGTCTTTGCATTTCTCAATCTTACAACTTCGCAAAAATTCAATATAAGAAGGATGCAGCAGTTTCAACTCAAAGGTACTGAAAAGTGTGATCATATCCTTGTCCCAATCCTCCAAGTTCCGAACAAGCTTCAGTTCAAACGTTTCCTGATTGTAGAATACTCTGAGTATTGGCTTTGTTGTCTGACTTCCATCAATCACCTTCAATCCAGGATCCGTAATCTTGTCAAAATACTCATCCGAGAACTCTTCTAAGTACATATCTTCAGTTACCACCAATCGCTTCTTCTTTCTTTGTTTCTTAGCTTGCACATATGCGGTATCTTCCTGTTGACCTCTAAAGTCCAGAAACTTTGCTGTTCTACTCATTCCAGCATCAAGAAGTATCACGCATTTATCACCACGCTCAGCATGCGTGTGATTAATTAACTTCAGTTTGTGCAGCTCTTTCAAATCCTGAACTTCCAGTTTAAAGATGCTTGAGTAGTAATGATAAACGTCACACAAACCATTTACTCTCTTTATCATAAACGCATCAAAAACTTCATCATATTTCCAAGCTATTATCTTCACCTTCTTATTTTTCTCTGGCACAATCATTGAGTCAAGCAACTCAGCAATCGACTGTCCTTTGCTTAGCAGTGACCTCACTACGTCACCTGCTGTTGCTGACTTATGCCAAGACTCACGCACCTCCATTGGTATGTTGTAGGATTTAGCTTCGCTTGGAAACATGTCCAACAGTTCGTGTCTTTTCTTATGAGCATTTTCAGGAAGCGCCATCACTGGAATCTCTTTTGGACCAAGCACTTTGAATCTCTTTGTCAGCTCAAAGTACTGAGGATTGTTATAGTCCAAGTAAAACATCCTGTTGTACATTTTCTCCGTTTTCATAAAGCTGACTACAATCTTTCTCAAAGACTCAGACTTCAACCTCTGCAAAGTCTTGTACGGATAGTTTCTCGAACTTAACCAACTCCGCATATCAGAAGTAGTCATTTCATCTGGATTTTGATGGTAAAGCTCAGTCGGTGGCAGATCTTCTATATTCAAACTTTCCTGCATTGGAGTCCATTCGCCCATCTCAGTAACAAACTCCTTCTTATCTGCTTCAGCTTTGTCTTGATGAATCATGCATTTCTCGTATTCTTCATTAATCTGAGTCACCGTCAATCCATTCAAAAACACAGAGTTGTACTTCATTCTCTCAAGATACGCAAACCTCTGATCCAAATCATCTGGTAACTCTTCAACAGTATTCTGTACTGGTTCTGGCTCTGCTTCATTTTCAGACTCAGTCCAATCTATGTCATCTAAATCATCCAATGCTTCTATCATAGGTGCATCATCGGCTTGAACCGGCTCAGACTGACTAGCAACTTCAGTAACAGTTTTAGGCGCACTTTCAACTTCACCAGCTTCAGGTTGAATCGGCTCAACCTGAACTGTTTCCTCAGAGCCAACCTCCTTCTCACTATCAGTTACAGCAAATACCTCGGTTTCAGCAACAGAATCAGATTGAATCGGCTCAATCTGACCTGATTTAACATTTTCAGCTTCAGTCACTTTCTTGGTCTCAATCACAGCTACAGATTGAATCGGCTCAATCTGCACTGGTTCATCAATCTTCGCCTTTTTCGAGCTTCTTTCATCACCAAAAATTTCAGGAACAGCATCTATCTTCCTCTTTCCCTCAGCTTTGTCCATATTGACAGTATCAGCAACAGCTTCATCGGGAATAATAATTGGTGATTCTACCAAAATACCAACATTTGAAGTTCCTCGAGCTCTAGTCAAATAAACTTTTGGCACATTCGATTCAGTCACTTCAATTATTCCATCAGAAAAGTCTTTGTCTGAAGATGAGCCAGCCTTCTTCGGTTTCATATCTTCCAACTCTTTTTCTAACATTTCTTTCTCTGCATTCAAAGTATTACACTCAGCTTGTAATTCTTTGTAATCAAATTTCAAATTTTCATGCTCATCCTTAAGTTTTTCATAATCTCCTTTCAGCATCACATGTTCATCAACTAATTTCACATGATCCTCATCCAATTTCTTGAAAATTTTCACATTCTGATTATGTATATCCCAGTACTCATCCAATCTTTTCCTTTTCCGTTCATTTGAAGCTTTCATCAAATCATTTGCTTCAATCAGTTTGGCCACCATTTCTTCTAATTCTGCAATACGTTTCTCCTTTTCATCATCAATCTTTGACACAACGTTTGGTGAAGACTCCAAACCTTGTTCAACATTTTCAGCAATTTGTGGTGAATTGGTGGGAATATCAACGGAAATGGGATCAGTAATGCCAGCATCCACTTCATCTATCTGTGCAATAGATTCAGCTTCGGCCATTACTGTCTGAGCAATCTCTATCACATCAATCTCTTCAGGCTTTTCTACTGGTTTCGACCTCTTCTTTCGAACACACTTAACAGCAATTTCTTTTGGAACTTCAACAGCAACCTTTTCAATCTCAGAAGCAACCTCAACAGGTTCTTCTATCTCAATGTCCATTGGTTCAGCCTCCTCTGAATTAGATTCAGATTCAGCATCATCACCACCATCACCATGATCATAATCACCATCATCATCACTATCATTCTCACCATTGTCCTCACTATCATCCTCACCATTGTCACTATCATCATTTCCATCATCTTCTACATCTTCTGGATGACGAGCAAAGTACTCGTCATCATCTAACAAATTATCTGGCACCTCATCCACAAGGTCCAGTGGATCAACAATCTCTCCATGAGATATGTGATAGTAAATTCCTTCTACATCTTCTTCATTGTTCACTATATCTCTCATATAGTCAAACAATTCAATATCAGGCACATTCCCGATACTCATCTTTCGATAAGAGAGATCGTTCATGTCCTCAGTATACAAAATGCCTCCAGCATAACCCTCAGATGTGATGATAGGATAAGCAATGTTTATCATCAGCTGTAAGAACCTCGGGTACATGAGGAACTTAAACCTTTTGCCTTTCACCAAGTTGAACACAAAACCATTCATAATCCACCTCGACATGTTGAATGGCTTGTTCTCTGCTATTGCCACAATTGGTGATGCTATGTCTGAAGGAAAGTTATCAAACCCTGCACTCCTCCTGGACATGCATTGTTGCACTACATAACACAGCAACTTGTACTTCCTTCCCAACTTAGCCCTGTAAAACTGAGACTTTGGAAATATAGGTGGATGTCCCATATTAACAAATCCAGATTTACATTCCTCCATTGTCAGTTCATCCAACATACCAACCTCATCCTCATCAATCCTTAGGGCCTGCCTAATAGCATTATCTCCTAACAACAGTAACACCATTATCTCCTCTAATCACCTCTGCTGTCCTCCAAAAACTTTTGATCAATCTAGCATATATGACCGGTTTGGCACATATAGCATATACATATTTAGTCCTCTTGATGAACTTAATCATATCTCTATAACCTTCTGTCTCAGGAATTGATTCATCTAAACATGCCACCAAATTATGTTTAGGTTCAAATTTGAGATTCTCCATCTGTTAAAAACACAAACAAACACAAAAACAAGACACATGTGTTAGATTCTTCATTAAACATATCAAAATTTTCATAAGTGTTAAAATAAAAGTTAGAAAAACAAAACATTCACATAATCATTTTAAATCCTAAGTTGTTCTAATAACCTGATTTTCATCATTTCAATCAAACAACTTTGAATTTTAAAGATTATACATCATGTTTCAATTTTTAACTGTTTATCACTTAGGCAAAATTTTGACATTTGTATGATGAAGTTGTTTAACATGTTTTAGTTCATTTTTATCATGCATTTGTTATGTTTAACACACATTCCATCATTTTGAAGTGAAACATTTAAGAACATTCAAAGGTCATCAATGGCGATTTTAACTGTTATGTCCAATTTACTTGATTCAGTTGATTTTAAGGTGTTTTAGTGCAAATGAGTGATTGAATGTTGATGATCGACAGATTTTAACCCTAAAACAACATTCGATTTAAGTTTTAACAACCAAAATCAAAATGTCGATTCATTGTCCAAACACTGTTCATCATCGTTTTTCGTTTAAACAGTTGATTTGCAGGTTTATTAAGGTCAAAAACACTTGATCACTACCTTATTCAATCGATTAACCTTGTTACAGAGCAAACGATTGAATATGATAACACGGCGATTTTTCGTTCAGAGGATTTGTTGTGAAAGTGAAAGTGTGAAATGATAAGTGTTTGTGAAGAGGCGGTGTTTTGAATCGTCAAAAATTTTAGGTCAAACTTTAAGTGTCGGGTCAACAAACTGACGGGCAAGCTTAAAAAGGCCCAATAAGCCTTGCCGGGTCAAGTACTGTATGGACGGGTCATGTACTGTAGTGACGGGTCAAGTACATCAGACAAGTCGCAAACATATGAAAAACACTTGACGGGTCAAGCACTGTAGGGACGGGTAAGTCACTGTAGTGACGGGTAAAGGTTAGGAACAACTACACCTGATGGTTTTATTCATCACCCGGCAGAATAGTTTTCAAAACATCACCCGACAACTTTTCTTCATCACCCGGCAACACAGATGCTTTCCTTCATCATCCGGCTTGCTTTCTTCTTTACACGGCAACCTTCTTCACAAGGCAACTTTCTTCACACGGCAATCTTCTTCATTACCCGGCAACATAGTGTCATATCTTTACACGGCAAGAAGATTTCTCTTTTACCCGGCTGTATAGTAAACACTTGTCACCCGGCAAGATATGTATGACCTTCACCCGGCTGTATTTGACATGATCATTGCCCGGCTGTACAGTGGTCACAATATCTTCACCTTTTCCTCAATCACCCGGCATGTATCACTTACAACCTTACCCGGCAGAACAGTTCTTTACCTGGCAACATAGTTGCATCTGATATCTTTGCCCGGCTATAACACTTGTTCATTTTTCTTCATTTTTCTCGTCTGTTGACTTTTTCAACGTCATTTATTGCACCTGCAAACATTCTCCGACATATTAATTAGACAAGATATCCTTAAAAAGAATGTTTGTCATATTAATTATCAAACAATATTAAACATTGCAACAAATTTAATTCCAATTAAATTCATTTTTCTTTTTGTTTTTCAAATTGTTTTTGCACAACCAATTTTTCCATATCCCGAAGCAATTTCTTAAAAACAAATTACAAGACCTTGGGTTTGTTTTTAACACATCCAATACTTTTGCTTTTCATACCACATAACCTTGTTCATTCAAAACACACTTATTCAAAACAATATTTTTGGATTTTTGTAGATATTTTTCTTCAATCTTATTCTCCCCCTAAACTTGAAATTTCTTGAAATTTTTAAGTTTATCAAGGATGTTGATGTATCAATAATGATTCCATATGCCTGCACACACAAAGCACACACATTAAATTAAATGCAATGCAATGAATCAAAATATCGCAGTGAGATCATACCACACATTATCTGAACATGTTTTGCAAGTTTTGAATAGACATTTGACTTATGCTTGATTGAGTGATGATATGAAAACATATCAATTAGCTCGAGTTGACACACTTACTTTTTCAGTATCATGATGATATTTAAGGTTCGATTAGAATGACTTATGTGACCCACATGTATACATATGTCAACATATATCCTTATCAATCACTACCTGAATGCATATTGCACAGAACCTGGTCACTTACAGTCATACACAGTGTGGAATCTGGGTTCTATTCGGATTTGGTCCACTTTGGGACTTCTTTTTAATTCCATCTTTGGGAATTTTTCTTTCATATCGTTCCCCTTGGGAATCTTCTGAATTCCATTTTGGAATTTTTGTTTGGTGTTGGTCCACATTTGGGACTCTTTTTGTTCCATTTTGGAATCTTTTGCTGCATCTTGAAGCTCAAAAGAGACTTCGTGTGAAACTTCAGGTCTGTGGATACCACAACAAAGAAGCTCACGATGCGGTTCATCACACTGAGTAGACTACATCGTTACCCGATCATGCACAACTATTATCACAAATAATGTATCAAAAGATATATATCTAGACATGTATAACAATGGAACTTAACACAAAGATCATTAAGTTTATGTTTGTCAACAATCAACTTACTTTTTCAGTCTAATTGTCTGAGCTGTCTAGCACATCAACTAACATTCATCAGTCTTTATTTAGAAATGATGTAACAAATAATGTCTAGTGTAACTATCATTTCTCACTTTTTGCAATATAGATTCTTATGACATGATATTTTCTTTTCTTTTTGCTTTTATATTTTGTTTTTGCTTTTCTATTTTTCTTTTTCATGCAAGCACACACAATGCAAAACATAAAGTAAAAGACAAAGGAATCAAAATATAACATCAACTTATTATATTTTTGGCTTTTATATTTTTTCTGATTTTTGTTTTGTTTTCGAAAAATAGAATCAATCATGATTGATTAATCCTATGGATTGAATTAAGAATTCAAACCGGCCTGACAAAAAAGATTTTGTGAAAAGATCTGCCAGTTGTTTGTCGGTATGAACCTTAATCAAAATTATTAAACCCTTTTCAGAGTTATCTCTTAAAAAATGATATCTAATTTCGATGTGTTTGGTTTTAGAATGTTGAACAGGATTAGCAGTTATAAACATAGCAGCAGTATTGTCTATGTAAATAGGAGTTTTTAGAAAGTTAAACCCGTAGTCCAGCAACTGATTTTGTAACCATAAAACCTGAGAACATCCTGCAGATGCAGCGATATACTCTGCTTCAGCTGTGGATACAGAAACATTGGTCTGCTTCTTGCATTGCCAAGAGACAAGCCTTGGACCCAAAAATTGACAGCCACCAGTTGTTGATTTCCTGTCAAGAGCACAACCACCAAAATCACTGTCAGAATAGCTATATAGTTCAAAATTTCCTTCATAAGGATACCATAACCCAAGATTTGGTTTCCCTTTGAGATATCTGAATATACGCTTCACAGCAACAAGATGCGACTCTTTCGGATCTGACTGGTATCTGGCGCATACACACACAGCGTACATGATGTCTGGTCTTGATGCAGTAAGATACATCAGAGAACCGATCATTGATCTGTATAGTGTTTGGTCAACTGCTTTGCCCTTTGGATCAGGTTGAATCTTGCAGTTCACATCAGATGGAGTTCGAATTGTTTGACAATCTTGCATCTTGAATTTCTTCAACAACTTCTCAACGAATTTTGATTGATTGATGAAAATTCCGTCAGCAGACTGTTTCACTTGTAATCCAAGAAAGAAGTTAATCTCCCCCATAGAACTCATCTGGAATCTAGACTTCATGATTTCTTCAAATTCTTTGCACATTGACGCACTGGTTGAACCGAAAATAATATCGTCCACATAAACTTGAACACACAATAAGTCGTCATTCTCCCTCTTCATAAACAAAGTTGGATCAATCTGTCCTCTTGTGAATCCATGTTCTAGTAAATGCTTGGATAATGTCTCATACCAGATTCTAGGAGCTTGGTGTAGACCGTATAGAGCTTTACTCAACTTGTATACACGATGAGGATAGTCAGGATCTTCGAAACCCGGAGGTTGTCTGACATATACGTCATCTGTAATTGGTCCATACAAGAAAGCACCTTTAACGTCCATTTGGAATACTTTAAACTTCATGAAAGAAGCATATGCAAGAAAAACGCGTATGGCTTCAAGTCTTGCGACCGGAGCAAACACCTCTTCGTAATCAATGCCTTCTTCTTGAGTGTATCCCTGTGCAATCAGTCTTGCTTTGTTTCTAACCACGATGCCACGTTCGTCTGGCTTGTTTTTGTACAACCATCTTGTACCTATTGCGTTCTCTCCTTCAGGTAAGTCCACAAGTTTCCAAACTTCCTGTTTGCGAAACTGAAGTAATTCCTCCTGCATCGCTCAATCCAACTGTTATCTTTCAGCGCCTCTGAAATATTCTTTGGCACCACTTGAGATAGAAAACACGAGTAAAGACAAACATTTGCTTGCTCTGTCTGACTTCTTGTAGTTCTTTGATTCAACGGCCCGATAATCTGAGAGACAGGATGTTTCTTGTGAATTCGATGAACAGGAATATCACCTCCTTGCACTTGAATCTCTAGATTAGAAGTATTCAGATTTGGTAGATCTTGTAGTATGGAAGAAGTATGCGGTGTGAAATTCGGGACTTGATCCGGTGAATTGATGAAGTAATCAAACGATTCTGGAATAACTTCAGCATTCGGATCTGATGATGGTTGATTCTGAACAGATCCACCATCATTAGGAGAAATCACATCTTCTTCATGATTGTTCGAATCTTGATCTTCATGCGAACCAGAAGGACCCGGAGCTTGACTGGATTTGACATGATCAGGATTGTGAAAAGACATAAATGGATATTCAGAGTTGAGATTTCCATCTTCGTCATTATCAGAATCGTCACTAAAGCATCCTAAGTCACCTGATTCCTTCCTTGCGTTTCCTGAAAAATCAAATAAGTTAGAATTGAAGGATTTCGATAATGAATCTAAATCAAATAACCATTCGGGACCATGAGCCACTAAAGGAAACGAATTTTCTAAAAACTTGACGTTGATAGTTTCAATAACAGTATTTGTTTTGCTATTAAAAACTCGATAAGCTTTAGAAACAGACGAATAACCTAGGAAAAAACCATCGTACGATTTTGACTCAAACTTCCCGAGATGTTCATTTAGATTTAGAATCGATACCGGACAACCAAATGCTTTCAAGTAAGAAATATTTGGTTTCCTTCCAAACAATAACTCATAAGAAGTTTTCTTTTTATCTTGCACTAATAATGTTCTATTTTGTACAAAACACGCAGTAGCAATAGCTTCGTCCCAAAAAGTTATCGGGATTTTGGCATCTGCGAGCATGGATCTTGCTGCTTCAATTAGTGTCCGGTTTTTCCGTTCCGCAACCCCATTCTGTTGAGGTGTTCAAGGCGCACTAAATTGTCGAGCAATCCCCTTTTCTGCACAAAATAAATCAACATTAGCATTCTTAAATTCCGTTCCATTATCACTTCTTAACACTTTAACTTTGCATTCCAATTGATTTTCAACTTTAATGATAAATTCTTTTAATAATTCAGCTGTTTCAGATTTTGCATGCAGAAAATAAACCCATGAAAATCTTGTAAAGTCATCTATGATAACTAAACAATATGATTTTCTCCCGATGCTTTGAACGTTGGTCGGTCCAAAAAGATCCATATGTAGCATCTGCAAGGGTTTTGAAATGGAGTTTTCGAGCTTGGACTTAAAAGACATCCGATGCTGTTTTCCCTTCAAACACGCTGGACAAAGATCAGTTGTGGAGAATTTCTTCGATGGGATTCCCACAGCGTGATTTCCAGTTACCAAACGGTTCATGTTTCTGAAGTTGGAATGTCCCAGCCGTCTATGCCAAAGCTGACTCTCATCATTTGAAGCATGGGCAATGAGACAGGTTGTTTCGGTTTCAGCATCAATCTGCGACATATCCAATTTGTATACATCACGATCTCTAGGCGCTTTCACCACTACCCACTCATTGTCAATCTTGAAACCTGGTTTCAGAATATAACAGAAAGAATCATCAAAAAGAGTTGAATAAGATTTATCACAGATTTGAGATACACTAAGTAAGTTAAAGTTCAACTGTGCATAGTAGTTGACTTTATCAAAACTTATAATCCCGTTCGAAACAGTTCCTTCTCCTGTGATTTTACCACCCGCATCACCTCCAAAAGCTACGTGAGTACCATTCTTTTGCTTGAAATCCTGAAGCAAGGCATGGTTGCCTGTCATGTGCCGGCTACACCCACTATCAACGAACCATGAGTTGATAGGTCTTCTTGGGCGTACCTGCAATTCAAACAATTTCAGTTAGTTTGGTCAACCCAGGCCCACACGGTCTTGGGTTTTCCGAATTTATCCGCAATTGTAACTTGTTTATATTGAATATTTTGAAAATTTGATTCATTCATGAGATTTTGATGCTGATAACTGTTGTTTCGCCCATTGGCGTTCACTGACTGCTTTCTTCTTAAAGCCCTGAACCTTTCCTCCAACTGAGGATCAAGGTTGTTTTCAAAATTTTGGTTTCTTACCAACAAAGCTCTTGGCTTAAAATTGTTAACCTGCACACTTCTTGACAAGTTAGAAACAGAATTGTTTCGATTGAAATTTCTCAAAACCGGAGAATGACTTTGACTCATATTTTGAAAACCAAATGAATGATTTCTTTTAAAGTTTGAAAACGGAGTCATTTCTCTAGTTGAGTTTGATCGAAAGAAACAATCCTTTGTGTCATGGTTTCTTCTCTCACAAATATCACAA
Source organism: Tagetes erecta (assembly GCA_030867185.1). Taxonomy (NCBI): domain Eukaryota; kingdom Viridiplantae; phylum Streptophyta; class Magnoliopsida; order Asterales; family Asteraceae; genus Tagetes; species Tagetes erecta. Next base: position 60,734,962 of record CM061490.1, on the reverse strand, counting down.
AATTTGTTATAGTAACATTCTTCTGAAGAATGGTTTCTTTTGTCACAGAAACTGCAGTACCTGTTAAAGAAACATTCAGCAGTTGCATGATTATACCTATTACAAATTTCACAATATTTCTTGCTAATCCTAAAGAGCCGATTGTTAACTTTTGATGTTGAACCAAAACGTGATTCATTATCTTGGTTATTTGGTTTTAGATTAACGCTCTTTTGTGGAGTCTTGGTTTGCGATTTTGATTGCATGGGACTTTGATTCGATTTTAAACTGTTCTGTTTGGTTACCTTTTTGTTTTCAATTCTCTTATCATTGACAGCGGAAGACTTAGGACCTGAACCTGTTTTCAGACCAGAGTTAGATTTGATTTGAGCATTGATTTGGTTACCATAAGAACCGTTCATGTCGAAAGTACCTGCAGACACAAACTTGATTGTCTTACCTTTTGACACTTTCTTTACAGATTTTACGTTTTGAGCTTTGTCAGTTTTAACACTTTGAACTTTGGTGTCATCATTCGATTTTAAGACATTTTTGCCTTTTGATTCTTTTGTTTCAGATTGATTTGTCATTGTTTTCGTTTTCTGCTTCTTTGCAGTTGAAACGTCAGTTTTCTTCACTTCTTGCTTCTTGATCAACTGAGCAGCAACTTGCGCCTTTTGTTCTTTCTTCCACTTGATATACTCAGGATCATTGAATCCTGAAAATTCACCTTCTTCCTTCACCGATTCTGGTTCTGGATTAAGCTTTGGATATTCAATCAGTTGAATAAGAACAGGCTCCAGTTTGTTCTCGGATTTGTTGCTTGCTTTATCGTCAGCTTCAGTTGTCATTCCTTCTTCTTCTCTCAAACTTTCAATCAACACCTCAGATCCTTCGGACTCGGATTTACTTCTTTGAATTTCTTTGAATTTACGTTCATTTTCAGGTGAATGATCAAATTCATTAAAGTTTTCCGGTAAGGTTTGAGTGATTGAATTTGGCATCGGTTCATGAGTAAAACCCAACCCGGTTTTGTTTTTGTTACCTCTTTCATTGATGAGTTGTTCAACCATTGTTTTACAACTTTTAACTTTCTTTAATTCAACTTGTGTGACAGCATGTTCAACTTTTTCTTGTTCAAAGTTCTTTGTCATTTCTTCAAGTTGTTTGGTAACAAGTTCCAATTCTTTCAAAGTTTTGTTCCATGATTCAGTTAGTGACAAAATCTTCTCATCAGAAATTTTGTGATCAATTTTAAGTTGTTCATGAATCTTTTCATGTTTGCTTAATTTGTCACCTATTTTAAATGAATGAGTTCGATAATGTTCTACTTGTTGAATGCACTGTTCAGAACATAACCTTTCTTTCACATCAGCTGGTAATGGAACATAGTTAGGAGGGAGTTCAGGATTAACCTTTGGTTGCTCAGTGGAAGATGAAGACTCATTAGATGTTGCCATTAACGCAACTTCGGTTTCAGTCTCTTCGGTAGGATCTGCTTTTGCGCTCCAGTCATAATCTTCAGCATCTTCACTATCATCAACCACTTTTCCATCCCCTTCTTCCGACCAGTCTTCTTCTTCAATTTCACACACCAGTGCCAGATTTGATGTAAGATCAGATGTAAACTGTTCTGCATATGCACTCCAGTCATATCCGTCTTGTACACTTACAACTAACGCTTTAGTCTGGTCTTCTGGCTTCTTTTCATTTTCCTTCAATTCAGGCATAGGAAGACTTTGGTACGGTTTTTGAAAGAAACGCTGATTTCTGCCTTGATAACTCGTAGACTGTTGAGAACTTTGACCTTGACCTTGATTGCTTGAACTAGCTTGATCATTGAAATTCTTTGGAGCTTTGCATTCTCTTGAGAAATGACCATACTGGTTACAATTAAAACATCTGGCCTTTGATTTGTCAAATCCAACTGTCTTGTTAGCATGAGGTTTGTAACTTCGATTAACGTATGCATGCTTTTGAGTTCGATACGCAACCATAACCATTTGCCAGTTAAGATCCATTTCTTCAACATCAACTGGATCCATTTCAAATAAGTCTTGAAGGACCACGTCCATTTGACTTAAATGACTTCCTTGGTACGCTTGAAAACTTGCCATAAAAGCAGTAAAGGCAGTTTTAGTCTCATCATCTTGAAGCAGAATATTCATTACGTCTTTCACCTTGGCTTGAACAGTTGAACTCTGATTTTCTGATTGACTTTGAACTTGCGCTCTTGGTGGAGATTGAGGTTGAGAATAAGTTGGTGAATTTGGAAAATATGCTGAATCAGTAAAGAAACTTGCACCAACAAATAAGTCACCCTCATCTTCAAACTTTGTTACATCTTGTGCAAGAAAAGCGTTATCCACAGTATTGGCAGGATTTACCACATACTTATACTGAGTTTGTGAGCTTGATCTATCAGTATTTCTTGATCCTTCATCAATCTCAACTTCTTCAATTTTTCCAATAAGCAAATCAAGTTCCATTGGAAATTTCTCAGTATGTTTCAACAAGGTAACAGTTTGTTTCCATGATGATGGTAAAGCACATAATAATCGATCATTCAAATCTTGAAGTTCAGTCTTTACTCCGAGATTTGTCATCTCAGTAGTTAAGTGAACAAACCTGTTCATCATTTGGTGTACTGTCTCTCCATTAATGTGTTCAAACAACTCCAATTGTCTTTTCAGTTTTGACTTCTTCAAACTTCTCAATTGTTCTCCTCCTTCACATATCGACTTCAATGCTTTGAAGCATGTATAACCAGTCTGATATCCATCCAATCTAGACAAAACTTGAAGTGGCAGTCCCTTGCACATTAAAGAATAAGCCTTGCTAACATTCTTTACTTTCCTCAGATCTTCTGCTGACAAATTATCTTCTGGATAAGGTTCAGTAGAGTCTTTTGTGTAGGTACTAGCACTGTCTGGAGCAGTCTGAGTTGGAATATGAGGACCCTTCTCAATGGATTTCCATAAGTCGTTGTCAATTGAACACAAGTGATGTCTCAACCTGATGGTCCAGTTCTTGAAATCTGCACGATTCAAAAGTCTAGGAACACAGTTATCAGAATCATCATTAGGAGCCATTTTAACAAATTTTTAAAGAAAATATTTTTGGTTTTTGTTAATTTTTGAAAAGAAATGATTAAAATACTAAAATAAAGACAAGTAATTAAAGACAAGATAAGAAACAAGAATTAAAAACAACTAAAATGAGTCACACGACAAAACAGTGAAAATCCTCCTTCACCCGGCTAAACAGTGTTTTTTGTTCTTCACCCGGCAAGAAAAAGTCTTTACACGGCTGAACAGTTACCCGGCTCAACAGTTGTAATAATTTTTGTCTTCACCCGGATGAACAGTTACCCGACAACAAGAATTAAACTTGACACGGCAATAGTTTTGACCCGGCAGAAACTTGACACGGCAAAGAGCTTTGTCCGGCTGAACAGTATACGATCACACGGCACAGTTGTTAATCACCCGGCTACACAGTATATTACCCGGCTGACTTTTTCTTCTTCACACGGCGTAACAGTGTTTTACCCGGCACAACAGTGTATCACCCGACTTAACAGTAGCACTTTTTCAAGTCAAATTCTTCACCCGTCTAGAACAAATTCCCTTACACGGCAATACAGGACCTAATTTCTTCTTCAATCTAAGTCCAAGGAAATTGTCTAAGTCAAAAATATTCACCCGGCAAGTTAATCTTCAACCAAGTTCTTAATGTTCATCATTTTCGTCAAATGAATTTTTTGGGTTTTGTCTAAAACTTGTCCAAATTGTCCAAAATTCACACACAAGCTGTGAAATAGTCCGATTATCAATCCCTTTTTATCAATCAATCCAAAACATGATCAAATCTGATGAAATTGAGCAAAAATTTGATCGAACAGTAACTTTTCTTTTCTTCTTAATTCTTCAGATCTGATGATGATCTGATAGAATCTGCACAATCGATGTGTATAGGAGTGATTACGATGATAAATCACAACTAAAAACACGATCAAATCCTTCAGATCATTGTTTTTCGAGCAATTTTGATGTGTTTTGCTTAAGAACAGCGAAGAACACAATACCGAAAGCTCTGATACCAATTGATAGGTTCAATTGGATCGTTCAATCGCTCACAATGATCAGAATAACAAGTACAAAACAAACGATTCAATCACAGACACAATCCATACTAAATAATTCTCTGTATATTGATGATCAAAGCAATTCGTAGTACAAGGTGCAGGAGAAACAAAATCACACACAGTTAATTCTCTCTCTAACAGTGTAAAAGTGATCTAGCCTCTCTCCTCACACACACAAACTACATGCCTATATCAACCAATTACAAGTTTAAGGAATATAGCAAAATAGACCCTAAACTATTTACAAACATATAAACACTAAACAAAATACAAAGTAAATCTTAACAAGGAAATAGCCCTAACATAAGAGTCCTTTGAACATCGTACGATAAGTAAGGACATCTTATGACTCTTTATGCTATGTTAGCACCTTGAAATGCACAGTAGTAGAATGTAAGACGTTTTACAACACCTAACAACATCTTACAACAACGTACGAATCATTAAAACTCCATAATAAACCTAATGAATTCGTACGAGTCCTTTGAACATCGTACGACAAATTAGGACATCTTACGACTCTTTATGCAACATTAGCAACTCGATAATAACGTTAGCATATTGTAGGACGCTATAAAGCTCCTAAGTACACCTTACAATACCGTACGTAAACTTAAAACTCCATATTAAACCTAATGAATTCGTACGTGTCCTTTGAACATCGTACGGCAAGTAAGGACATCTTATGACTCTTTATGCTATGTTAGCCCCTTGAAAAGCACATTAGTATAATGTAAGACGTTTTACAACACCTAACAATATCTTACAACACCGTACGAATCATTAAAACTCCATAATAAACCTAATGAATTCGTACGAGTCCTTTGAACATCGTACGACAAGTTAAGACATCTTACGACTCTTTATGCCACATTAGCAACGTGAAAAAAACGTTAGTATAATGTAGAACGCCATACGTCTCCTAAGTACACCTTAAAATACTGTGCGTAAACTTAAAGCTCCATAATAAACCTAATGAATTCGTAAGAGTCTTTTGAACATCGTACGACAAGTAACGACATCTTATGACTCTTTATGCTATGTTAGCACCTTGAAAAGCACGTTAGTATAATGTAAGACGTTTTACAACACCTAACAACATCTTACAACACCGTACGAATCATTAAAACTCCATAATAAAACTAATGAATTCGTACGAGTCCTTTGAACATCTTACGACAAGTTAGGACATCTTACGACTCTTTATGCAACATTAGCAACGCGATAATAACGTTAGCATATTGTAGGACGCTATAAAGCTCCTAAGTACACCTTACAATACCGTACGTAAACTTAAAACTCCATATTAAACCTAATGAATTCGTACGTGTCCTTTGAACATCGTACGACAAGTAAGGACATCTTATGACTCTTTATGCTATGTTAGCACCTTGAAAAGCACGTTAGTATAATGTAAGACGTTTTACAACACCTAACAACATCTTACAACACCGTACGAATCATTAGAACTCCATAATAAACCTAATGAATTCGTACAAGTCCTTTGAACAACGTACGACAAGTTAGGACATCTTACGACTCTTTATGCAACATTAGCAACTCGATAATAACGTTAGCATATTGTAGGACGCTATAAAGCTCCTAAGTACACCTTACAATACCGTACGTAAACTTAAAACTCCATAATAAACCTAATGAATTCGTACGTGTCCTTTGAACATCGTACGACAAGTTAGGACATCTTATGACTCTTTAGGCTATATTAGCACCTTGAAAAGCACGTTAGTATCAACATCTTACAACACCGTACAAAACCTCAAAACTCCATAATAAACCTAATGAATTCGTACGAGTCCTTTGAACATCGTACGACAAGTATGGACATCTTATAACTCTTTATGCCATATTAGGACCTTGAAAAGCACGTTAGTATAATGTAAGACGCCTTACAACACCTAACAACATCTTACAACACCGTACGAAACCTCAAAACTCCATAATAAACCTAATGAATTCGTACGAGTCCTTTGAACATCGTACGACAAGTAAGGACATCTTATGACTCTTTATGCCATATTAGGACCTTGAAAAGCACGTTAGTATAATGTAAGACGCCTTACAACACCTAACAACATCTTACAACACCGTACGAAACCTCAAAACTCCATAATAAACCTAATGAATTCGTACGAGTCCTTTGAACATCGTACGACAAGTTAGGACATCTTACGACTCTTTATGCAACATTAGCAACTCGATAATAACGTTAGTATAATGTAGGACGCTATAAAGCTCCTAAGTACACCTTACAATACTGTACGTAAACTTAAAACTCCATAATAAACCTAATGAATTCGTACGTGTCCTTTGAACATCGTACGACAAGTAAGGACATCTTATGACTCTTTATGCTATGTTAGCCCCTTGAAAAGCACATTAGTATAATGTAAGACGTTTTACAACACCTAACAATATCTTACAACACCGTACGAATCATTAAAACTCCATAATAAACCTAATGAATTCGTACGAGTCCTTTGAACATCGTACGACAAGTTAAGACATCTTACGACTCTTTATGCCACGTTAGCAACGTGAAAAAAACGTTAGTATAATGTAGAACGCCATACGTCTCCTAAGTACACCTTAAAATACTGTGCGTAAACTTAAAGCTCCATAATAAACCTAATGAATTCGTAAGAGTCTTTTGAACATCGTACGACAAGTAAGGACATCTTATGACTCTTTATGCTATGTTAGCACCTTGAAAAGCACATTAGTATAATGTAAGACGTTTTACAACACCTAACAACATCTTACAACACCGTACGAATCATTAGAACTCCATAATAAACCTAATGAATTCGTACGAGTCCTTTGAACATCGTACGACAAGTTAGGACATCTTACGACTCTTTATGCAACATTAGCAACTCGATAATAACGTTAGCATATTGTAGGACGCTATAAAGCTCCTAAGTACACCTTACAATACCGTACGTAAACTTAAAACTCCATAATAAACCTAATGAATTCGTACGCGTCCTTTGAACATCGTACGACAAGTTAGGACATCTTATGACTCTTTAGGCTATATTAGCACCTTGAAAAGCACGTTAGTATAATGTAAGACGCCTTGCAACACCTAACAACATCTTACAACACTGTACGAAACCTTAAAACTTCATAATGAACTTAATGAATTCGTACGTGTCCTTGAACATCGTACGACAAGTTAGGACATCTTATGACTCTTTATGCTATATTAGCACCTTGAAAAGCACGTTAATATAATGTAAGACGCCTTACAACACCTAACAACATCTTACAACACCGTACAAAACCTCAAAACTCCATAATAAACCTAATGAATTCGTACGAGTCCTTTGAACATCGTACGACAAGTAAGGACATCTTATAACTCTTTATGCCATATTAGGACCTTGAAAAGCACGTTAGTATAATGTAAGACGCCTTACAACACCTAACAACATCTTACAACACCGTACGAAACCTCAAAACTCCATAATAAACCTAATGAATTCGTACGAGTCCTTTGAACATCGTACGACAAGTAAGGACATCTTATGACTCTTTATGCCATATTAGGACCTTGAAAAGCACGTTAGTATAATGTAAGACGCCTTACAACACCTAACAACATCTTACAACACCGTACGAAACCTCAAAACTCGATAATAAACCTAATGAATTCGTACGAGTCCTTTGAACATCGTACGACAAGTTAGGACATCTTACGACTCTTTATGCAACATTAGCAACTCGATAATAACGTTAGTATAATGTAGGACGCTATAAAGCTCCTAAGTACACCTTACAATACTGTACGTAAACTTAAAACTCCATAATAAACCTAATGAATTCGTACGTGTCCTTTGAACATCGTACGACAAGTAAGGACATCTTATGACTCTTTATGCTATGTTAGCCCCTTGAAAAGCACATTAGTATAATGTAAGACGTTTTACAACACCTAACAATATCTTACAACACCGTACGAATCATTAAAACTCCATAATAAACCTAATGAATTCGTACGAGTCCTTTGAACATCGTACGACAAGTTAAGACATCTTACGACTCTTTATGCCACATTAGCAACGTGAAAAAAACGTTAGTATAATGTAGAACGCCATACGTCTCCTAAGTACACCTTAAAATACTGTGCGTAAACTTAAAGCTCCATAATAAACCTAATGAATTCGTAAGAGTCTTTTGAACATCGTACGACAAGTAAGGACATCTTATGACTATTTATGCTATGTTAGCACCTTGAAAAGCACGTTAGTATAATGTAAGACGTTTTACAACACCTAACAACATCTTACAACACCGTACGAATCATTAAAACTCCATAATAAAACTAATGAATTCGTACGAGTCCTTTGAACATCGTACGACAAGTTAGGACATCTTACGACTCTTTATGCAACATTAGCAACGCGATAATAACGTTAGCATATTGTAGGACGCTATAAAGCTCCTAAGTACACCTTACAATACCGTACGTAAACTTAAAACTCCATATTAAACCTAATGAATTCGTACGTGTCCTTTGAACATCGTACGACAAGTAAGGACATCTTATGACTCTTTATGCTATGTTAGCACCTTGAAAAGCACGTTAGTATAATGTAAGACGTTTTACAACACCTAACAACATCTTACAACACCGTACGAATCATTAGAACTCCATAATAAACCTAATGAATTCGTACGAGTCCTTTGAACATCGTACGACAAGTTAGGACATCTTACGACTCTTTATGCAACATTAGCAACTCGATAATAACGTTAGCATATTGTAGGACGCTATAAAGCTCCTAAGTACACCTTACAATACCGTACGTAAACTTAAAACTCCATAATAAACCTAATGAATTCGTACGTGTCCTTTGAACATCGTACGACAAGTTAGGACATCTTATGACTCTTTAGGCTATATTAGCACCTTGAAAAGCACGTTAGTATAATGTAAGACGCCTTGCAACACCTAACAACATCTTACAACACTGTACGAAACCTTAAAACTTCATAATGAACTTAATGAATTCGTACGTGTCCTTGAACATCGTACGACAAGTTAGGACATCTTATGACTCTTTATGCTATATTAGCACCTTGAAAAGCACGTTAATATAATGTAAGACGCCTTACAACACCTAACAACATCTTACAACACCGTACAAAACCTCAAAACTCCATAATAAACCTAATGAATTCGTACGAGTCCTTTGAACATCGTACGACAAGTAAGGACATCTTATAACTCTTTATGCCATATTAGGACCTTGAAAAGCACGTTAGTATAATGTAAGACGCCTTACAACACCTAACAACATCTTACAACACCGTACGAAACCTCAAAACTCCATAATAAACCTAATGAATTCGTACGAGTCCTTTGAACATCGTACGACAAGTAAGGACATCTTATGACTCTTTATGCCATATTAGGACCTTGAAAAGCACGTTAGTATAATGTAAGACGCCTTACAACACCTAACAACATCTTACAACACCGTACGAAACCTCAAAACTCCATAATAAACCTAATGAATTCGTACGAGTCCTTTGAACATCGTACGACAAGTTAGGACATCTTACGACTCTTTATGCAACATTAGCAACTCGATAATAACGTTAGTATAATGTAGGACGCTATAAAGCTCCTAAGTACACCTTACAATACTGTACGTAAACTTAAAACTCCATAATAAACCTAATGAATTCGTACGTGTCCTTTGAACATCGTACGACAAGTAAGGACATCTTATGACTCTTTATGCTATGTTAGCCCCTTGAAAAGCACATTAGTATAATGTAAGACGTTTTACAACACCTAACAATATCTTACAACACCGTACGAATCATTAAAACTCCATAATAAACCTAATGAATTCGTACGAGTCCTTTGAACATCGTACTGCAAGTTAAGACATCTTACGACTCTTTATGCCACATTAGCAACGTGAAAAAAACGTTAGTATAATGTAGAACGCCATACGTCTCCTAAGTACACCTTAAAATACTGTGCGTAAACTTAAAGCTCCATAATAAACCTAATGAATTCGTAAGAGTCTTTTGAACATCGTACGACAAGTAAGGACATCTTATGACTCTTTATGCTATGTTAGCACCTTGAAAAGCACGTTAGTATAATGTAAGACGTTTTACAACACCTAACAACATCTTACAACACCGTACGAATCATTAAAACTCCATAATAAAACTAATGAATTCGTACGAGTCCTTTGAACATCGTACGACAAGTTAGGACATCTTACGACTCTTTATGCAACATTAGCAACGCGATAATAACGTTAGCATATTGTAGGACGCTATAAAGCTCCTAAGTACACCTTACAATACCGTACGTAAACTTAAAACTCCATATTAAACCTAATGAATTCGTACGTGTCCTTTGAACATCGTACGACAAGTAAGGACATCTTATGACTCTTTATGCTATGTTAGCACCTTGAAAAGCACGTTAGTATAATGTAAGACGTTTTACAACACCTAACAACATCTTACAACACCGTACGAATCATTAGAACTCCATAATAAACCTAATGAATTCGTACGAGTCCTTTGAACATCGTACGACAAGTTAGGACATCTTACGACTCTTTATGCAACATTAGCAACTCGATAATAACGTTAGCATATTGTAGGACGCTATAAAGGTCCTAAGTACACCTTACAATACCGTACGTAAACTTAAAACTCCATAATAAACCTAATGAATTCATACGTGTCCTTTGAACATCGTACGACAAGTTAGGACATCTTATGACTCTTTAGGCTATATTAGCACCTTGAAAAGCACGTTAGTATAATGTAAGACGCCTTGCAACACCTAACAACATCTTACAACACTGTACGAAACCTTAAAACTTCATAATGAACTTAATGAATTCGTACGTGTCCTTTGAACATCGTACGACAAGTTAGGACATCTTATGACTCTTTATGCTATATTAGCACCTTGAAAAGCACGTTAATATAATGTAAGACGCCTTACAACACCTAACAACATCTTACAACACCGTACAAAACCTCAAAACTCCATAATAAACCTAATGAAATCGTACGAGTCCTTTGAACATCGTACGACAAGTAAGGACATCTTGTAACTCTTTATGCCATATTAGGACCTTGAAAAGCACGTTAGTATAATGTAAGACGCCTTACAACACCAAACAACATCTTACAACACCGTACGAAACCTCAAAACTCCATAATAAACCTAATGAATTCGTAAGAGTCCTTTGAACATCGTACGACAAGTTAGGACATCTTACGACTCTTTATGCAACATTAGCAACTTGATAATAACGTTAGTATAATGTAGGACGCTATAAAGCTCCTAAGTACACCTTACAATACTGTACGTAAACTTAAAACTCCATAATAAACCTAATGAATTCGTACGTGTCCTTTGAACATCGTACGACAAGTAAGGACATCTTATGACTCTTTATGCTATGTTAGCCCCTTGAAAAGCACATTATTATAATGTAAGACGTTTTACAACACCTAACAATATCTTACAACACCGTACGAATCATTAAAACTCCATAATAAACCTAATGAATTCGTACGAGTCCTTTGAACATCGTACGACAAGTTAAGACATCTTACGACTCTTTATGCCACATTAGCAACGTGAAAAAAACGTTAGTATAATGTAGAACGCCATACGTCTCCTAAGTACACCTTAAAATACTGTGCGTAAACTTAAAGCTCCATAATAAACCTAATGAATTCGTAAGAGTCTTTTGAACATCGTACGACAAGTAAGGACATCTTATGACTCTTTATGCTATGTTAGCACCTTGAAAAGCACGTTAGTATAATGTAAAACATTTTACAACACCTAACAACATCTTACAACACCTTACGAATCATTAAAACTCCATAATAAAACTAATGAATTCGTACGAGTCCTTTGAACATCGTACGACAAGTTAGGACATCTTACGACTCTTTATGCAACATTAGCAACTCGATAATAACGTTAGCATATTGTAGGACGCTATAAAGCTCCTAAGTACACCTTACAATACCGTACGTAAACTTAAAACTCCATAATAAACCTAATGAATTCGTACGTGTCCTTTGAACATCGTACGATAAGTTAGGACATCTTATGACTCTTTAGGCTATATTAGCACCTTGAAAAGCACGTTAGTATAATGTAAGACGCCTTGCAACACCTAACAACATCTTACAACACTGTACGAAACCTTAAAACTTCATAATGAACTTAATGAATTCGTACGTGTCCTTTGAACATCGTACGACAAGTAAGGACATCTTATGACTCTTTATGCCATATTAGGACCTTGAAAAGCACGTTAGTATAATGTAAGACGCCTTACAACACCTAACAACATCTTACAACACCGTACGAAACCTCAAAACTCCATAATAAACCTAATGAATTCGTACGAGTCCTTTGAACATCGTACGACAAGTAAGGACATCTTATGACTCTTTATGCTATATTAGGACCTTGAAAAGCACGTTAGTATAATGTAAGACGCCTTACAACACCTAACAACATCTTACAACACCGTACAAAACCTCAAAACTCCATAATAAACCTAATGAATTCGTACGAGTCCTTTGAACATCGTACGACAAGTAAGGACATCTTATGACTCTTTATGCCATATTAGGACCTTGAAAAGCACGTTAGTATAATGTAAGACGCCTTACAACACCTAACAACATCTTACAACACCGTACGAAACCTCAAAACTCCATAATAAACCTAATGAATTCGTACGAGTCCTTTGAACATCATACGAAAAGTTAGGACATCTTACGACTCTTTATGCAACATTAGCAACGCGATAATAACGTTAGCATATTGTAGGACGCTATAAAGCTCCTAAGTACACCTTACAATACCGTACGTAAACTTAAAACTCCATATTAAACCTAATGAATTCGTACGTGTCCTTTGAACATCGTACGACAAGTAAGGACATCTTATGACTCTTTATGCTATGTTAGCACCTTGAAAAGCACGTTAGTATAATGTAAGACGTTTTACAACACCTAACAACATCTTACAACACCGTACGAATCATTAGAACTCCATAATAAACCTAATGAATTCGTACGAGTCCTTTGAACATCGTACGACAAGTTAGGACATCTTACGACTCTTTATGCAACCTTAGCAACTCGATAATAACGTTAGCATATTGTAGGACGCTATAAAGGTCCTAAGTACACCTTACAATACCGTACGTAAACTTAAAACTCCATAATAAACCTAATGAATTCATACGTGTCCTTTGAACATCGTACGACAAGTTAGGACATCTTATGACTCTTTAGGCTATATTAGCACCTTGAAAAGCACGTTAGTATAATGTAAGACGCCTTGCAACACCTAACAACATCTTACAACACTGTACGAAACCTTAAAACTTCATAATGAACTTAATGAATTCGTACGTGTCCTTTGAACATCGTACGACAAGTAAGGACATCTTATGACTCTTTATGCCATATTAGGACCTTGAAAAGCACGTTAGTATAATGTAAGACGCCTTACAACACCTAACAACATCTTACAACACCGTACGAAACCTCAAAACTCCATAATAAACCTAATGAATTCGTACGAGTCCTTTGAACATCGTACGACAAGTAAGGACATCTTATGACTCTTTATGCTATATTAGGACCTTGAAAAGCACGTTAGTATAATGTAAGACGCCTTACAACACCTAACAACATCTTACAACACCGTACAAAACCTCAAAACTCCATAATAAACCTAATGAATTCGTACGAGTCCTTTGAACATCGTACGACAAGTAAGGACATCTTATGACTCTTTATGCCATATTAGGACCTTGAAAAGCACGTTAGTATAATGTAAGACGCCTTACAACACCTAACAACATCTTACAACACCGTACGAAACCTCAAAACTCCATAATAAACCTAATGAATTCGTACGAGTCCTTTGAACATCATACGAAAAGTTAGGACATCTTACGACTCTTTATGCAACATTAGCAACGCGATAATAACGTTAGCATATTGTAGGACGCTATAAAGCTCCTAAGTACACCTTACAATACCGTACGTAAACTTAAAACTCCATATTAAACCTAATGAATTCGTACGTGTCCTTTGAACATCGTACGACAAGTAAGGACATCTTATGACTCTTTATGCTATGTTAGCACCTTGAAAAGCACGTTAGTATAATGTAAGACGTTTTACAACACCTAACAACATCTTACAACACCGTACGAATCATTAGAACTCCATAATAAACCTAATGAATTCGTACGAGTCCTTTGAACATCGTACGACAAGTTAGGACATCTTACGACTCTTTATGCAACCTTAGCAACTCGATAATAACGTTAGCATATTGTAGGACGCTATAAAGGTCCTAAGTACACCTTACAATACCGTACGTAAACTTAAAACTCCATAATAAACCTAATGAATTCATACGTGTCCATTGAACATCGTACGACAAGTTAGGACATCTTATGACTCTTTAGGCTATATTAGCACCTTGAAAAGCACGTTAGTATAATGTAAGACGCCTTGCAACACCTAACAACATCTTACAACACTGTACGAAACCTTAAAACTTCATAATGAACTTAATGAATTCGTACGTGTCCTTTGAACATCGTACGACAAGTTAGGACATCTTATGACTCTTTATGCTATATTAGCACCTTGAAAAGCACGTTAATATAATGTAAGACGCCTTACAACACCTAACAACATCTTACAACACCGTACAAAACCTCAAAACTCCATAATAAACCTAATGAAATCGTACGAGTCCTTTGAACATCGTACGACAAGTAAGGACATCTTATAACTCTTTATGCCATATTAGGACCTTGAAAAGCACGTTAGTATAATGTAAGACGCCTTACAACACCTAACAACATCTTACAACACCGTACGAAACCTCAAAACTCCATAATAAACCTAATGAATTCGTAAGAGTCCTTTGAACATCGTACGACAAGTTAGGACATCTTACGACTCTTTATGCAACATTAGCAACTTGATAATAACGTTAGTATAATGTAGGACGCTATAAAGCTCCTAAGTACACCTTACAATACTGTACGTAAACTTAAAACTCCATAATAAAACTAATGAATTCGTACGTGTCCTTTGAACATCGTACGACAAGTAAGGACATCTTATGACTCTTTATGCTATGTTAGCCCCTTGAAAAGCACATTATTATAATGTAAGACGTTTTACAACACCTAACAATATCTTACAACACCGTACGAATCATTAAAACTCCATAATAAACCTAATGAATTCGTACGAGTCCTTTGAACATCGTACGACAAGTTAAGACATCTTACGACTCTTTATGCCACATTAGCAACGTGAAAAAAACGTTAGTATAATGTAGAACGCCATACGTCTCCTAAGTACACCTTAAAATACTGTGCGTAAACTTAAAGCTCCATAATAAACCTAATGAATTCGTAAGAGTCTTTTGAACATCGTACGACAAGTAAGGACATCTTATGACTCTTTATGCTATGTTAGCACCTTGAAAAACACGTTAGTATAATGTAAAACGTTTTACAACACCTAACAACATCTTACAACACCGTACGAATCATTAAAACTCCATAATAAAACTAATGAATTCGTACGAGTCCTTTGAACATCGTACGACAAGTTAGGACATCTTACGACTCTTTATGCAACATTAGCAACTCGATAATAACGTTAGCATATTGTAGGACGCTATAAAGCTCCTAAGTACACCTTACAATACCGTACGTAAACTTAAAACTCCATAATAAACCTAATGAATTCGTACGTGTCCTTTGAACATCGTACGATAAGTTAGGACATCTTATGACTCTTTAGGCTATATTAGCACCTTGAAAAGCACGTTAGTATAATGTAAGACGCCTTGCAACACCTAACAACATCTTACAACACTGTACGAAACCTTAAAACTTCATAATGAACTTAATGAATTCGTACGTGTCCTTTGAACATCGTACGACAAGTAAGGACATCTTATGACTCTTTATGCCATATTAGGACCTTGAAAAGCACGTTAGTATAATGTAAGACGCCTTACAACACCTAACAACATCTTACAACACCGTACGAAACCTCAAAACTCCATAATAAACCTAATGAATTCGTACGAGTCCTTTGAACATCGTACGACAAGTAAGGACATCTTATGACTCTTTATGCCATATTAGGACCTTGAAAAGCACGTTAGTATAATGTAAGACGCCTTACAACACCTAACAACATCTTACAACACCGTACAAAACCTCAAAACTCCATAATAAACCTAATGAATTCGTACGAGTCCTTTGAACATCGTACGACAAGTAAGGACATCTTATGACTCTTTATGCCATATTAGGACCTTGAAAAGCACGTTAGTATAATGTAAGACGCCTTACAACACCTAACAACATCTTACAACACCGTACGAAACCTCAAAACTCCATAATAAACCTAATGAATTCGTACGAGTCCTTTGAACATCATACGAAAAGTTAGGACATCTTACGACTCTTTATGCAACATTAGCAACTCGATAATAACGTTAGTATAATGTAGGACGCTATAAAGCTCCTAAGTACACCTTATAATACCGTACGTAAACTTAAAACTCCATAATAAACCTAATGAATTCGTACGTGTCCTTTGAACATCGTACGACAAGTAAGGACATCTTATAACTCTTTATGCTATGTTAGCACCTTGAAAAGCACATTAGTATAATGGAAGACGTTTTACAACACCTAACAACATCTTACAACACCGTACGAATCATTAAAACTCCATAATAAACCTAATGAATTCGTACGAGTCCTTTGAACATCGTATGACAAGTTAAGACATCTTACGACTCTTTATGCCACATTAGCAACGTGAAAAGAACGTTAGTATAATGTAGGACGCTATAAAGCTCCTAAGTACACCTTACAATACCGTACGTAAACTTAAAACTCCATATTAAACCTAATGAATTCGTGCGTGTCCTTTGAACATCGTACGACAAGTAAGGACATCTTATGACTCTTTATGCTATGTTAGCACCTTGAAAAGCACATTAGTATAATGTAAGACGTTTTACAACACCTAACAACATCTTACAACACCGTACGAATCATTAAAACTCCATAATAAACCTAATGAATTCGTATGAGTCCTTTGAACATCGTATGACAAGTTAAGACATCTTACGACTCTTTATGCCACATTAGCAACGTGAAAAGAACGTTAGTATAATGTAGAACGCCATACGTCTCCTAAGTACACCTTAAAATACCGTGCGTTAACTTAAAGCTCCATAAAAAACCTAATGAATTCGTAAGAGTCCTTTGAACATCGTACGACAAGTAAGGACATCTTATGACTCTTTATGCTATGTTAGCACCTTGAAAAGCACGTTAGCATAATGTAAGACGTTTTACAACACCTAACAACATCTTACAACACCGTACGAATCATTAAAACTCCATAATAAACCTAATGAATTCGTACGAGTCCTTTGAACATCGTACGACAAGTTAGGACATCTTACGACTCTTTATGCAACATTAGCAACTCGATAATAACGTTAGCATATTGTAGGACGCTATAAAGGTCCTAAGTACACCTTACAATACCGTACGTAAACTTAAAACTCCATAATAAACCTAATGAATTCGTACGTGTCCTTTGAACATCGTACGACAAGTTAGGACATCTTATGACTCTTTATTCTATATTAGCACCTTGAAAAGCACGTTAGTATAATGTAAGACGCCTTGCAACACCTAACAACATCTTACAACACTGTACGAAACCTTAAAACTTCATAATGAACTTAATGAATTCGTACGTGTCCTTTGAAAATCGTACGACAAGTTAGGACATCTTATGACTCTTTATGCTATATTAGCACCTTGAAAAGCACGTTAATATAATGTAAGACGCCTTACAACACCTAACAACATCTTACAACACCGTACAAAACCTCAAAACTCCATAATAAACCTAATGAAATCGTACGAGTCCTTTGAACATCGTACGACAAGTAAGGACATCTTATAACTCTTTATGCCATATTAGGACCTTGAAAAGCACGTTAGTATAATGTAAGACGCCTTACAACACCTAACAACATCTTACAACACCGTACGAAACCTCAAAACTCCATAATAAACCTAATGAGTTCGTACGAGTCCTTTGAACATCATACGAAAAGTTAGGACATCTTACGACTCTTTATGCAACATTAGCAACTCGATAATAACGTTAGTATAATGTAGGACGCTATAAAGCTCCTAAGTACACCTTACAATACCGTACGTAAACTTAAAACTCCATAATAAACCTAATGAATTCGTACGTGTCCTATGAACATCGTACGACAAGTAAGGACATCTTATAACTCTTTATGCTATGTTAGCACCTTGAAAAGCACGTTAGTATAATGTAAGACGCCTTACAACACCTAACAACATCTTACAACACCGTACGAAACCTCAAAACTCCATAATAAACCTAATGAATTCGTACGAGTCCTTTGAACATCGTACGACAAGTTAGGACATCTTACGACTCTTTATGCAACATTAGCAACTCGATAATAACGTTAGTATAATGTAGGACGCTATAAAGCTCCTAAGTACACCTTACAATACCGTACGTAAACTTAAAACCTCATAATAAACCTAATGAATTCGTACGTGTCCTTTGAACATCGTACGACAAGTAAGGACATCTTATAACTCTTTATGCTATGTTAGCACCTTGAAAAGCACGTTAGTATAATGGAAGACGTTTTACAACACCTAACAACATCTTACAACACCGTACGAATCATTAAAACTCCATAATAAACCTAATGAATTCGTACGAGTCCTTTGAACATCGTATGACAAGTTAAGACATCTTACGACTCTTTATGCCACATTAGCAACGTGAAAAGAACGTTAGTATAATGTAGGACGCTATAAAGCTCCTAAGTACACCTTACAATACCGTACGTAAACTTAAAACTCCATAATAAACCTAATGAATTCGTACGTGTCCTATGAACATCGTACGACAAGTAAGGACATCTTATAACTCTTTATGCTATGTTAGCACCTTGAAAAGCACGTTAGTATAATGTAAGACGCCTTACAACACCTAACAACATCTTACAACACCGTACGAAACCTCAAAACTCCATAATAAACCTAATGAAATCGTACGAGTCCTTTGAACATCGTACGACAAGTAAGGACATCTTATAACTCTTTATGCCATATTAGGACCTTGAAAAGCACGTTAGTATAATGTAAGACGCCTTACAACACCTAACAACATCTTACAACACCGTACGAAAACTCAAAACTCCATAATTAACCTAATGAATTCGTAAGAGTCCTTTGAACATCGTACGACAAGTTAGGACATCTTACGACTCTTTATGCAACATTAGCAACTCGATAATAACCTTAGTATAATGTAGGACGCTATAAAGCTCCTAAGTACACCTTACAATACCGTACGTAAACTTAAAACTCCATAATAAACCTAATGAATTCGTACGTGTCCTATGAACATCGTACGACAAGTAAGGACATCTTATAACTCTTTATGCTATGTTAGCCCCTTGAAAAGCACATTAGTATAATGTAAGACGTTTTACAACACCTAACAATATCTTACAACACCGTACGAATCATTAAAACTCCATAATAAACCTAATGAATTCGTACGAGTCCTTTGAACATCGTACGGCAAGTTAAGACATCTTACGACTCTTTATGCCACATTAGCAACGTGAAAAAAACGTTAGTATAATGTAGAACGCCATACGTCTCCTAAGTACACCTTAAAATACTGTGCGTAAACTTAAAGCTCCATAATAAACCTAATGAATTCGTAAGAGTCTTTTGAACATCGTACGACAAGTAAGGACATCTTATGACTCTTTATGCTATGTTAGCACCTTGAAAAGCACGTTAGTATAATGTAAGACGTTTTACAACACCTAACAACATCTTACAACACCGTACGAATCATTAAAACTCCATAATAAAACTAATGAATTCGTACGAGTCCTTTGAACATCGTACGACAAGTTAGGACATCTTACGACTCTTTATGCAACATTAGCAACGCGATAATAACGTTAGCATATTGTAGGACGCTATAAAGCTCCTAAGTACACCTTACAATACCGTACGTAAACTTAAAACTCCATATTAAACCTAATGAATTCGTACGTGTCCTTTGAACATCGTACGACAAGTAAGGACATCTTATGACTCTTTATGCTATGTTAGCACCTTGAAAAGCACGTTAGTATAATGTAAGACGTTTTACAACACCTAACAACATCTTACAACACCGTACGAATCATTAGAACTCCATAATAAACCTAATGAATTCGTACGAGTCCTTTGAACATCGTACGACAAGTTAGGACATCTTACGACTCTTTATGCAACATTAGCAACTCGATAATAACGTTAGCATATTGTAGGACGCTATAAAGGTCCTAAGTACACCTTACAATACCGTACGTAAACTTAAAACTCCATAATAAACCTAATGAATTCATACGTGTCCTTTGAACATCGTACGACAAGTTAGGACATCTTATGACTCTTTAGGCTATATTAGCACCTTGAAAAGCACGTTAGTATAATGTAAGACGCCTTGCAACACCTAACAACATCTTACAACACTGTACGAAACCTTAAAACTTCATAATGAACTTAATGAATTCGTACGTGTCCTTTGAACATCGTACGACAAGTTAGGACATCTTATGACTCTTTATGCTATATTAGCACCTTGAAAAGCACGTTAATATAATGTAAGACGCCTTACAACACCTAACAACATCTTACAACACCGTACAAAACCTCAAAACTCCATAATAAACCTAATGAAATCGTACGAGTCCTTTGAACATCGTACGACAAGTAAGGACATCTTGTAACTCTTTATGCCATATTAGGACCTTGAAAAGCACGTTAGTATAATGTAAGACGCCTTACAACACCAAACAACATCTTAAAACACCGTACGAAACCTCAAAACTCCATAATAAACCTAATGAATTCGTAAGAGTCCTTTGAACATCGTACGACAAGTTAGGACATCTTACGACTCTTTATGCAACATTAGCAACTTGATAATAACGTTAGTATAATGTAGGACGCTATAAAGCTCCTAAGTACACCTTACAATACTGTACGTAAACTTAAAACTCCATAATAAACCTAATGAATTCGTACGTGTCCTTTGAACATCGTACGACAAGTAAGGACATCTTATGACTCTTTATGCTATGTTAGCCCCTTGAAAAGCACATTATTATAATGTAAGACGTTTTACAACACCTAACAATATCTTACAACACCGTACGAATCATTAAAACTCCATAATAAACCTAATGAATTCGTACGAGTCCTTTGAACATCGTACGACAAGTTAAGACATCTTACGACTCTTTATGCCACATTAGCAACGTGAAAAAAACGTTAGTATAATGTAGAACGCCATACGTCTCCTAAGTACACCTTAAAATACTGTGCGTAAACTTAAAGCTCCATAATAAACCTAATGAATTCGTAAGAGTCTTTTGAACATCGTACGACAAGTAAGGACATCTTATGACTCTTTATGCTATGTTAGCACCTTGAAAAGCACGTTAGTATAATGTAAAACGTTTTACAACACCTAACAACATCTTACAACACCGTACGAATCATTAAAACTCCATAATAAAACTAATGAATTCGTACGAGTCCTTTGAACATCGTACGACAAGTTAGGACATCTTACGACTCTTTATGCAACATTAGCAACTCGATAATAACGTTAGCATATTGTAGGACGCTATAAAGCTCCTAAGTACACCTTACAATACCGTACGTAAACTTAAAACTCCATAATAAACCTAATGAATTCGTACGTGTCCTTTGAACATCGTACGATAAGTTAGGACATCTTATGACTCTTTAGGCTATATTAGCACCTTGAAAAGCACGTTAGTATAATGTAAGACGCCTTGCAACACCTAACAACATCTTACAACACTGTACGAAACCTTAAAACTTCATAATGAACTTAATGAATTCGTACGTGTCCTTTGAACATCGTACGACAAGTAAGGACATCTTATGACTCTTTATGCCATATTAGGACCTTGAAAAGCACGTTAGTATAATGTAAGACGCCTTACAACACCTAACAACATCTTACAACACCGTACGAAACCTCAAAACTCCATAATAAACCTAATGAATTCGTACGAGTCCTTTGAACATCGTACGACAAGTAAGGACATCTTATGACTCTTTATGCTATATTAGGACCTTGAAAAGCACGTTAGTATAATGTAAGACGCCTTACAACACCTAACAACATCTTACAACACCGTACAAAACCTCAAAACTCCATAATAAACCTAATGAATTCGTACGAGTCCTTTGAACATCGTACGACAAGTAAGGACATCTTATGACTCTTTATGCCATATTAGGACCTTGAAAAGCACGTTAGTATAATGTAAGACGCCTTACAACACCTAACAACATCTTACAACACCGTACGAAACCTCAAAACTCCATAATAAACCTAATGAATTCGTACGAGTCCTTTGAACATCATACGAAAAGTTAGGACATCTTACGACTCTTTATGCAACATTAGCAACGCGATAATAACGTTAGCATATTGTAGGACGCTATAAAGCTCCTAAGTACACCTTACAATACCGTACGTAAACTTAAAACTCCATATTAAACCTAATGAATTCGTACGTGTCCTTTGAACATCGTACGACAAGTAAGGACATCTTATGACTCTTTATGCTATGTTAGCACCTTGAAAAGCACGTTAGTATAATGTAAGACGTTTTACAACACCTAACAACATCTTACAACACCGTACGAATCATTAGAACTCCATAATAAACCTAATGAATTCGTACGAGTCCTTTGAACATCGTACGACAAGTTAGGACATCTTACGACTCTTTATGCAACCTTAGCAACTCGATAATAACGTTAGCATATTGTAGGACGCTATAAATGTCCTAAGTACACCTTACAATACCGTACGTAAACTTAAAACTCCATAATAAACCTAATGAATTCATACGTGTCCTTTGAACATCGTACGACAAGTTAGGACATCTTATGACTCTTTAGGCTATATTAGCACCTTGAAAAGCACGTTAGTATAATGTAAGACGCCTTGCAACACCTAACAACATCTTACAACACTGTACGAAACCTTAAAACTTCATAATGAACTTAATGAATTCGTACGTGTCCTTTGAACATCGTACGACAAGTAAGGACATCTTATGACTCTTTATGCCATATTAGGACCTTGAAAAGCACGTTAGTATAATGTAAGACGCCTTACAACACCTAACAACATCTTACAACACCGTACGAAACCTCAAAACTCCATAATAAACCTAACGAATTCGTACGAGTCCTTTGAACATCGTACGACAAGTAAGGACATCTTATGACTCTTTATGCTATATTAGGACCTTGAAAAGCACGTTAGTATAATGTAAGACGCCTTACAACACCTAACAACATCTTACAACACCGTACAAAACCTCAAAACTCCATAATAAACCTAATGAATTCGTACGAGTCCTTTGAACATCGTACGACAAGTAAGGACATCTTATGACTCTTTATGCCATATTAGGACCTTGAAAAGCACGTTAGTATAATGTAAGACGCCTTACAACACCTAACAACATCTTACAACACCGTACGAAACCTCAAAACTCCATAATAAACCTAATGAATTCGTACGAGTCCTTTGAACATCATACGAAAAGTTAGGACATCTTACGACTCTTTATGCAACATTAGCAACGCGATAATAACGTTAGCATATTGTAGGACGCTATAAAGCTCCTAAGTACACCTTACAATACCGTACGTAAACTTAAAACTCCATATTAAACCTAATGAATTCGTACGTGTCCTTTGAACATCGTACGACAAGTAAGGACATCTTATGACTCTTTATGCTATGTTAGCACCTTGAAAAGCACGTTAGTATAATGTAAGACGTTTTACAACACCTAACAACATCTTACAACACCGTACGAATCATTAGAACTCCATAATAAACCTAATGAATTCGTACGAGTCCTTTGAACATCGTACGACAAGTTAGGACATCTTACGACTCTTTATGCAACCTTAGCAACTCGATAATAACGTTAGCATATTGTAGGACGCTATAAAGGTCCTAAGTACACCTTACAATACCGTACGTAAACTTAAAACTCCATAATAAACCTAATGAATTCATACGTGTCCTTCGAACATCGTACGACAAGTTAGGACATCTTATGACTCTTTAGGCTATATTAGCACCTTGAAAAGCACGTTAGTATAATGTAAGACGCCTTGCAACACCTAACAACATCTTACAACACTGTACGAAACCTTAAAACTTCATAATGAACTTAATGAATTCGTACGTGTCCTTTGAACATCGTACGACAAGTTAGGACATCTTATGACTCTTTATGCTATATTAGCACCTTGAAAAGCACGTTAATATAATGTAAGACGCCTTACAACACCTAACAACATCTTACAACACCGTACAAAACCTCAAAACTCCATAATAAACCTAATGAAATCGTACGAGTCCTTTGAACATCATACGACAAGTAAGGACATCTTATAACTCTTTATGCCATATTAGGACCTTGAAAAGCACGTTAGTATAATGTAAGACGCCTTACAACACCTAACAACATCTTACAACACCGTACGAAACCTCAAAACTCCATAATAAACCTAATGAATTCGTAAGAGTCCTTTGAACATCGTACGACAAGTTAGGACATCTTACGACTCTTTATGCAACATTAGCAACTTGATAATAACGTTAGTATAATGTAGGACGCTATAAAGCTCCTAAGTACACCTTACAATACTGTACGTAAACTTAAAACTCCATAATAAAACTAATGAATTCGTACGTGTCCTTTGAACATCGTACGACAAGTAAGGACATCTTATGACTCTTTATGCTATGTTAGCCCCTTGAAAAGCACATTATTATAATGTAAGACGTTTTACAACACCTAACAATATCTTACAACACCGTACGAATCATTAAAACTCCATAATAAACCTAATGAATTCGTACGAGTCCTTTGAACATCGTACGACAAGTTAAGACATCTTACGACTCTTTATGCCACATTAGCAACGTGAAAAAAACGTTAGTATAATGTAGAACGCCATACGTCTCCTAAGTACACCTTAAAATACTGTGCGTAAACCTAAAGCTCCATAATAAACCTAATGAATTCGTAAGAGTCTTTTGAACATCGTACGACAAGTAAGGACATCTTATGACTCTTTATGCTATGTTAGCACCTTGAAAAGCACGTTAGTATAATGTAAAACGTTTTACAACACCTAACAACATCTTACAACACCGTACGAATCATTAAAACTCCATAATAAAACTAATGAATTCGTACGAGTCCTTTGAACATCGTACGACAAGTTAGGACATCTTACGACTCTTTATGCAACATTAGCAACTCGATAATAACGTTAGCATATTGTAGGACGCTATAAAGCTCCTAAGTACACCTTACAATACCGTACGTAAACTTAAAACTCCATAATAAACCTAATGAATTCGTACGTGTCCTTTGAACATCGTACGATAAGTTAGGACATCTTATGACTCTTTAGGCTATATTAGCACCTTGAAAAGCACGTTAGTATAATGTAAGACGCCTTGCAACACCTAACAACATCTTACAACACTGTACGAAACCTTAAAACTTCATAATGAACTTAATGAATTCGTACGTGTCCTTTGAACATCGTACGACAAGTAAGGACATCTTATGACTCTTTATGCCATATTAGGACCTTGAAAAGCACGTTAGTATAATGTAAGACGCCTTACAACACCTAACAACATCTTACAACACCGTACGAAACCTCAAAACTCCATAATAAACCTAATGAATTCGTACGAGTCCTTTGAACATCGTACGACAAGTAAGGACATCTTATGACTCTTTATGCCATATTAGGACCTTGAAAAGCACGTTAGTATAATGTAAGACGCCTTACAACACCTAACAACATCTTACAACACCGTACAAAACCTCAAAACTCCATAATAAACCTAATGAATTCGTACGAGTCCTTTGAACATCGTACGACAAGTAAGGACATCTTATGACTCTTTATGCCATATTAGGACCTTGAAAAGCACGTTAGTATAATGTAAGACGCCTTACAACACCTAACAACATCTTACAACACCGTACGAAACCTCAAAACTCCATAATAAACCTAATGAATTCGTACGAGTCCTTTGAACATCATACGAAAAGTTAGGACATCTTACGACTCTTTATGCAACATTAGCAACTCGATAATAACGTTAGTATAATGTAGGACGCTATAAAGCTCCTAAGTACACCTTACAATACCGTACGTAAACTTAAAACTCCATAATAAACCTAATGAATTCGTACGTGTCCTTTGAACATCGTACGACAAGTAAGGACATCTTATAACTCTTTATGCTATGTTAGCACCTTGAAAAGCACATTAGTATAATGGAAGACGTTTTACAACACCTAACAACATCTTACAACACCGTACGAATCATTAAAACTCCATAATAAACCTAATGAATTCGTACGAGTCCTTTGAACATCGTATGACAAGTTAAGACATCTTACGACTCTTTATGCCACATTAGCAACGTGAAAAGAACGTTAGTATAATGTAGGACGCTATAAAGCTCCTAAGTACACCTTACAATACCGTACGTAAACTTAAAACTCCATATTAAACCTAATGAATTCGTACGTGTCCTTTGAACATCGTACGACAAGTAAGGACATCTTATGACTCTTTATGCTATGTTAGCACCTTGAAAAGCACATTAGTATAATGTAAGACGTTTTACAACACCTAACAACATCTTACAACACCGTACGAATCATTAAAACTCCATAATAAACCTAATGAATTCGTATGAGTCCTTTGAACATCGTATGACAAGTTAAGACATCTTACGACTCTTTATGCCACATTAGCAACGTGAAAAGAACGTTAGTATAATGTAGAACGCCATACGTCTCCTAAGTACACCTTAAAATACCGTGCGTTAACTTAAAGCTCCATAAAAAACCTAATGAATTCGTAAGAGTCCTTTGAACATCGTACGACAAGTAAGGACATCTTATGACTCTTTATGCTATGTTAGCACCTTGAAAAGCACGTTAGCATAATGTAAGACGTTTTACAACACCTAACAACATCTTACAACACCGTACGAATCATTAAAACTCCATAATAAACCTAATGAATTCGTACGAGTCCTTTGAACATCGTACGACAAGTTAGGACATCTTACGACTCTTTATGCAACATTAGCAACTCGATAATAACGTTAGCATATTGTAGGACGCTATAAAGGTCCTAAGTACACCTTACAATACCGTACGTAAACTTAAAACTCCATAATAAACCTAATGAATTCGTACGTGTCCTTTGAACATCGTACGACAAGTTAGGACATCTTATGACTCTTTAGGCTATATTAGCACCTTGAAAAGCACGTTAGTATAATGTAAGACGCCTTGCAACACCTAACAACATCTTACAACACTGTACGAAACCTTAAAACTTCATAATGAACTTAATGAATTCGTACGTGTCCTTTGAACATCGTACGACAAGTTAGGACATCTTATGACTCTTTATGCTATATTAGCACCTTGAAAAGCACGTTAATATAATGTAAGACGCCTTACAACACCTAACAACATCTTACAACACCGTACAAAACCTCAAAACTCCATAATAAACCTAATGAAATCGTACGAGTCCTTTGAACATCGTACGACAAGTAAGGACATCTTATAACTCTTTATGCCATATTAGGACCTTGAAAAGCACGTTAGTATAATGTAAGACGCCTTACAACACCTAACAACATCTTACAACACCGTACGAAACCTCAAAACTCCATAATAAACCTAATGAGTTCGTACGAGTCCTTTGAACATCATACGAAAAGTTAGGACATCTTACGACTCTTTATGCAACATTAGCAACTCGATAATAACGTTAGTATAATGTAGGACGCTATAAAGCTCCTAAGTACACCTTACAATACCGTACGTAAACTTAAAACTCCATAATAAACCTAATGAATTCGTACGTGTCCTATGAACATCGTACGACAAGTAAGGACATCTTATAACTCTTTATGCTATGTTAGCACCTTGAAAAGCACGTTAGTATAATGTAAGACGCCTTACAACACCTAACAACATCTTACAACACCGTACGAAACCTCAAAACTCCATAATAAACCTAATGAATTCGTACGAGTCCTTTGAACATCGTACGACAAGTTAGGACATCTTACGACTCTTTATGCAACATTAGCAACTCGATAATAACGTTAGTATAATGTAGGACGCTATAAAGCTCCTAAGTACACCTTACAATACCGTACGTAAACTTAAAACCTCATAATAAACCTAATGAATTCGTACGTGTCCTTTGAACATCGTACGACAAGTAAGGACATCTTATAACTCTTTATGCTATGTTAGCACCTTGAAAAGCACGTTAGTATAATGGAAGACGTTTTACAACACCTAACAACATCTTACAACACCGTACGAATCATTAAAACTCCATAATAAACCTAATGAATTCGTACGAGTCCTTTGAACATCGTATGACAAGTTAAGACATCTTACGACTCTTTATGCCACATTAGCAACGTGAAAAGAACGTTAGTATAATGTAGGACGCTATAAAGCTCCTAAGTACACCTTACAATACCGTACGTAAACTTAAAACTCCATAATAAACCTAATGAATTCGTACGTGTCCTATGAACATCGTACGACAAGTAAGGACATCTTATAACTCTTTATGCTATGTTAGCACCTTGAAAAGCACGTTAGTATAATGTAAGACGCCTTACAACACCTAACAACATCTTACAACACCGTACGAAACCTCAAAACTCCATAATAAACCTAATGAAATCGTACGAGTCCTTTGAACATCGTACGACAAGTAAGGACATCTTATAACTCTTTATGCCATATTAGGACCTTGAAAAGCACGTTAGTATAATGTAAGACGCCTTACAACACCTAACAACATCTTACAACACCGTACGAAAACTCAAAACTCCATAATAAACCTAATGAATTCGTAAGAGTCCTTTGAACATCGTACGACAAGTTAGGACATCTTACGACTCTTTATGCAACATTAGCAACTCGATAATAACGTTAGTATAATGTAGGACGCTATAAAGCTCCTAAGTACACCTTACAATACTGTACGTAAACTTAAAACTCCATAATAAACCTAATGAATTCGTACGTGTCCTTTGAACATCGTACGACAAGTAAGGACATCTTTTGACTTTTTATGCTATGTTAGCCCCTTGAAAAGCACATTATTATAATGTAAGACGTTTTACAACACCTAACAATATCTTACAACACCGTACGAATCATTAAAACTCCATAATAAACCTAATGAATTCGTACGAGTCCTTTGAACATCGTACGACAAGTTAAGACATCTTACGACTCTTTATGCCACATTAGCAACGTGAAAAAAACGTTAGTATAATGTAGAACGCCATACGTCTCCTAAGTACACCTTAAAATACTGTGCGTAAACTTAAAGCTCCATAATAAACCTAATGAATTCGTAAGAGTCTTTTGAACATCGTACGACAAGTAAGGACATCTTATGACTCTTTATGCTATGTTAGCACCTTGAAAAGCACGTTAGTATAATGTAAAACGTTTTACAACACCTAACAACATCTTACAACACCGTACGAATCATTAAAACTCCATATTAAAACTAATGAATTCGTACGAGTCCTTTGAACATCGTACGACAAGTTAGGACATCTTACGACTCTTTATGGAACATTAGCAACTCGATAATAACGTTAGCATATTGTAGGACGCTATAAAGCTCTTAAGTACACCTTACAATACCGTACGTAAACTTAAAACTCCATAATAAACCTAATGAATTCGTACGTGTCCTTTGAACATCGTACGATAAGTTAGGACATCTTATGACTCTTTAGGCTATATTAGCACCTTGAAAAGCACGTTAGTATAATGTAAGACGCCTTGCAACACCTAACAACATCTTACAACACTGTACGAAACCTTAAAACTTCATAATGAACTTAATGAATTCGTACGTGTCCTTTGAACATCGTACGACAAGTTAGGACATCTTATGACTCTTTATGCTATATTAGCACCTTGAAAAGCACGTTAATATAATGTAAGACGCCTTACAACACCTAACAACATCTTACAACACCGTACAAAACCTCAAAACTCCATAATAAACCTAATGAATTCGTACGAGTCCTTTGAACATCGTACGACAAGTAAGGACATCTTATGACTCTTTATGCCATATTAGGACCTTGAAAAGCACGTTAGTATAATGTAAGACGCCTTACAACACCTAACAACATCTTACAACACCGTACGAAACCTCAAAACTCCATAATAAACCTAATGAGTTCGTACGAGTCCTTTGAACATCATACGAAAAGTTAGGACATCTTACGACTCTTTATGCAACATTAGCAACTCGATAATAACGTTAGTATAATGTAGGACGCTATAAAGCTCCTAAGTACACCTTACAATACCGTACGTAAACTTAAAACTCCATAATAAACCTAATGAATTCGTACGTGTCCTATGAACATCGTACGACAAGTAAGGACATCTTATAACTCTTTATGCTATGTTAGCACCTTGAAAAGCACGTTAGTATAATGTAAGACGCCTTACAACACCTAACAACATCTTACAACACCGTACGAAACCTCAAAACTCCATAATAAACCTAATGAATTCGTACGAGTCCTTTGAACATCGTACGACAAGTTAGGACATCTTACGACTCTTTATGCAACATTAGCAACTCGATAATAACGTTAGTATAATGTAGGACGCTATAAAGCTCCTAAGTACACCTTACAATACCGTACGTAAACTTAAAACCTCATAATAAACCTAATGAATTCGTACGTGTCCTTTGAACATCGTACGACAAGTAAGGACATCTTATAACTCTTTATGCTATGTTAGCACCTTGAAAAGCACGTTAGTATAATGGCAGACGTTTTACAACACCTAACAACATCTTACAACACCGTACGAATCATTAAAACTCCATAATAAACCTAATGAATTCGTACGAGTCCTTTGAACATCGTATGACAAGTTAAGACATCTTACGACTCTTTATGCCACATTAGCAACGTGAAAAGAACGTTAGTATAATGTAGGACGCTATAAAGCTCCTAAGTACACCTTACAATACCGTACGTAAACTTAAAACTCCATAATAAACCTAATGAATTCGTACGTGTCCTATGAACATCGTACGACAAGTAAGGACATCTTATAACTCTTTATGCTATGTTAGCACCTTGAAAAGCACGTTAGTATAATGTAAGACGCCTTACAACACCTAACAACATCTTACAACACCGTACGAAACCTCAAAACTCCATAATAAACCTAATGAATTCGTAAGAGTCCTTTGAACATCGTACGACAAGTTAGGACATCTTACGACTCTTTATGCAACATTAGCAACTTGATAATAACGTTAGTATAATGTAGGACGCTATAAAGCTCCTAAGTACACCTTACAATACTGTACGTAAACTTAAAACTCCATAATAAAACTAATGAATTCGTACGTGTCCTTTGAACATCGTACGACAAGTAAGGACATCTTATGACTCTTTATGCTATGTTAGCCCCTTGAAAAGCACATTATTATAATGTAAGACGTTTTACAACACCTAACAATATCTTACAACACCGTACGAATCATTAAAACTCCATAATAAACCTAATGAATTCGTACGAGTCCTTTGAACATCGTACGACAAGTTAAGACATCTTACGACTCTTTATGCCACATTAGCAACGTGAAAAAAACGTTAGTATAATGTAGAACGCCATACGTCTCCTAAGTACACCTTAAAATACTGTGCGTAAACTTAAAGCTCCATAATAAACCTAATGAATTCGTAAGAGTCTTTTGAACATCGTACGACAAGTAAGGACATCTTATGACTCTTTATGCTATGTTAGCACCTTGAAAAGCACGTTAGTATAATGTAAAACGTTTTACAACACCTAACAACATCTTACAACACCGTACGAATCATTAAAACTCCATAATAAAACTAATGAATTCGTACGAGTCCTTTGAACATCGTACGACAAGTTAGGACATCTTACGACTCTTTATGCAACATTAGCAACTCGATAATAACGTTAGCATATTGTAGGACGCTATAAAGCTCCTAAGTACACCTTACAATACCGTACGTAAACTTAAAACTCCATAATAAACCTAATGAATTCGTACGTGTCCTTTGAACATCGTACGATAAGTTAGGACATCTTATGACTCTTTAGGCTATATTAGCACCTTGAAAAGCACGTTAGTATAATGTAAGACGCCTTGCAACACCTAACAACATCTTACAACACTGTACGAAACCTTAAAACTTCATAATGAACTTAATGAATTCGTACGTGTCCTTTGAACATCGTACGACAAGTAAGGACATCTTATGACTCTTTATGCCATATTAGGACCTTGAAAAGCACGTTAGTATAATGTAAGACGCCTTACAACACCTAACAACATCTTACAACACCGTACGAAACCTCAAAACTCCATAATAAACCTAATGAATTCGTACGAGTCCTTTGAACATCGTACGACAAGTAAGGACATCTTATGACTCTTTATGCCATATTAGGACCTTGAAAAGCACGTTAGTATAATGTAAGACGCCTTACAACACCTAACAACATCTTACAACACCGTACAAAACCTCAAAACTCCATAATAAACCTAATGAATTCGTACGAGTCCTTTGAACATCGTACGACAAGTAAGGACATCTTATGACTCTTTATGCCATATTAGGACCTTGAAAAGCACGTTAGTATAATGTAAGAAGCCTTACAACACCTAACAACATCTTACAACACCGTACGAAACCTCAAAACTCCATAATAAACCTAATGAATTCGTACGAGTCCTTTGAACATCATACGAAAAGTTAGGACATCTTACGACTCTTTATGCAACATTAGCAACTCGATAATAACGTTAGTATAATGTAGGACGCTATAAAGCTCCTAAGTACACCTTACAATACCGTACGTAAACTTAAAACTCCATAATAAACCTAATGAATTCGTACGTGTCCTTTGAACATCGTACGACAAGTAAGGACATCTTATAACTCTTTATGCTATGTTAGCACCTTGAAAAGCACATTAGTATAATGGAAGACGTTTTACAACACCTAACAACATCTTACAACACCGTACGAATCATTAAAACTCCATAATAAACCTAATGAATTCGTACGAGTCCTTTGAACATCGTATGACAAGTTAAGACATCTTACGACTCTTTATGCCACATTAGCAACGTGAAAAGAACGTTAGTATAATGTAGGACGCTATAAAGCTCCTAAGTACACCTTACAATACCGTACGTAAACTTAAAACTCCATATTAAACCTAATGAATTCGTACGTGTCCTTTGAACATCGTACGACAAGTAAGGACATCTTATGACTCTTTATGCTATGTTAGCACCTTGAAAAGCACATTAGTATAATGTAAGACGTTTTACAACACCTAACAACATCTTACAACACCGTACGAATCATTAAAACTCCATAATAAACCTAATGAATTCGTATGAGTCCTTTGAACATCGTATGACAAGTTAAGACATCTTACGACTCTTTATGCCACATTAGCAACGTGAAAAGAACGTTAGTATAATGTAGAACGCCATACGTCTCCTAAGTACACCTTAAAATACCGTGCGTTAACTTAAAGCTCCATAAAAAACCTAATGAATTCGTAAGAGTCCTTTGAACATCGTACGACAAGTAAGGACATCTTATGACTCTTTATGCTATGTTAGCACCTTGAAAAGCACGTTAGCATAATGTAAGACGTTTTACAACACCTAACAACATCTTACAACACCGTACGAATCATTAAAACTCCATAATAAACCTAATGAATTCGTACGAGTCCTTTGAACATCGTACGACAAGTTAGGACATCTTACGACTCTTTATGCAACATTAGCAACTCGATAATAACGTTAGCATATTGTAGGACGCTATAAAGGTCCTAAGTACACCTTACAATACCGTACGTAAACTTAAAACTCCATAATAAACCTAATGAATTCGTACGTGTCCTTTGAACATCGTACGACAAGTTAGGACATCTTATTACTCTTTAGGCTATATTAGCACCTTGAAAAGCACGTTAGTATAATGTAAGACGCCTTGCAACACCTAACAACATCTTACAACACTGTACGAAACCTTAAAACTTCATAATGAACTTAATGAATTGGTACGTGTCCTTTGAACATCGTACGACAAGTTAGGACATCTTATGACTCTTTATGCTATATTAGCACCTTGAAAAGCACGTTAATATAATGTAAGACGCCTTACAACACCTAACAACATCTTACAACACCGTACAAAACCTCAAAACTCCATAATAAACCTAATGAAATCGTACGAGTCCTTTGAACATCGTACGACAAGTAAGGACATCTTATAACTCTTTATGCCATATTAGGACCTTGAAAAGCACGTTAGTATAATGTAAGACGCCTTACAACACCTAACAACATCTTACAACACCGTACGAAACCTCAAAACTCCATAATAAACCTAATGAGTTCGTACGAGTCCTTTGAACATCATACGAAAAGTTAGGACATCTTACGACTCTTTATGCAACATTAGCAACTCGATAATAACGTTAGTATAATGTAGGACGCTATAAAGCTCCTAAGTACACCTTACAATACCGTACGTAAACTTAAAACTCCATAATAAACCTAATGAATTCGTACGTGTCCTATGAACATCGTACGACAAGTAAGGACATCTTATAACTCTTTATGCTATGTTAGCACCTTGAAAAGCACGTTAGTATAATGTAAGACGCCTTACAACACCTAACAACATCTTACAACACCGTACGAAACCTCAAAACTCCATAATAAACCTAATGAATTCGTACGAGTCCTTTGAACATCGTACGACAAGTTAGGACATCTTACGACTCTTTATGCAACATTAGCAACTCGATAATAACGTTAGTATAATGAAGGACGCTATAAAGCTCCTAAGTACACCTTACAATACCGTACGTAAACTTAAAACCTCATAATAAACCTAATGAATTCGTACGTGTCCTTTGAACATCGTACGACAAGTAAGGACATCTTATAACTCTTTATGCTATGTTAGCACCTTGAAAAGCACGTTAGTATAATGGAAGACGTTTTACAACACCTAACAACATCTTACAACACCGTACGAATCATTAAAACTCCATAATAAACCTAATGAATTCGTACGAGTCCTTTGAACATCGTATGACAAGTTAAGACATCTTACGACTCTTTATGCCACATTAGCAACGTGAAAAGAACGTTAGTATAATGTAGGACGCTATAAAGCTCCTAAGTACACCTTACAATACCGTACGTAAACTTAAAACTCCATAATAAACCTAATGAATTCGTACGTGTCCTATGAACATCGTACGACAAGTAAGGACATCTTATAACTCTTTATGCTATGTTAGCACCTTGAAAAGCACGTTAGTATAATGTAAGACGCCTTACAACACCTAACAACATCTTACAACACCGTACGAAACCTCAAAACTCCATAATAAACCTAATGAAATCGTACGAGTCCTTTGAACATCGTACGACAAGTAAGGACATCTTATAACTCTTTATGCCATATTAGGACCTTGAAAAGCACGTTAGTATAATGTAAGAC
The DNA here is from genome assembly GCA_030867185.1 of Tagetes erecta. NCBI lineage: Eukaryota > Viridiplantae > Streptophyta > Magnoliopsida > Asterales > Asteraceae > Tagetes > Tagetes erecta. The sequence goes on along the minus strand of CM061490.1, from coordinate 60,698,844 downwards.
GCCTTACAACACCTAACAACATCTTACAACACCGTACGAAAACTCAAAACTCCATAATAAACCTAATGAATTCGTAAGAGTCCTTTGAACATCGTACGACAAGTTAGGACATCTTACGACTCTTTATGCAACATTAGCAACTCGATAATAACGTTAGTATAATGTAGGACGCTATAAAGCTCCTAAGTACACCTTACAATACTGTACGTAAACTTAAAACTCCATAATAAACCTAATGAATTCGTACGTGTCCTTTGAACATCGTACGACAAGTAAGGACATCTTTTGACTTTTTATGCTATGTTAGCCCCTTGAAAAGCACATTATTATAATGTAAGACGTTTTACAACACCTAACAATATCTTACAACACCGTACGAATCATTAAAACTCCATAATAAACCTAATGAATTCGTACGAGTCCTTTGAACATCGTACGACAAGTTAAGACATCTTACGACTCTTTATGCCACATTAGCAACGTGAAAAAAACGTTAGTATAATGTAGAACGCCATACGTCTCCTAAGTACACCTTAAAATACTGTGCGTAAACTTAAAGCTCCATAATAAACCTAATGAATTCGTAAGAGTCTTTTGAACATCGTACGACAAGTAAGGACATCTTATGACTCTTTATGCTATGTTAGCACCTTGAAAAGCACGTTAGTATAATGTAAAACGTTTTACAACACCTAACAACATCTTACAACACCGTACGAATCATTAAAACTCCATATTAAAACTAATGAATTCGTACGAGTCCTTTGAACATCGTACGACAAGTTAGGACATCTTACGACTCTTTATGGAACATTAGCAACTCGATAATAACGTTAGCATATTGTAGGACGCTATAAAGCTCTTAAGTACACCTTACAATACCGTACGTAAACTTAAAACTCCATAATAAACCTAATGAATTCGTACGTGTCCTTTGAACATCGTACGATAAGTTAGGACATCTTATGACTCTTTAGGCTATATTAGCACCTTGAAAAGCACGTTAGTATAATGTAAGACGCCTTGCAACACCTAACAACATCTTACAACACTGTACGAAACCTTAAAACTTCATAATGAACTTAATGAATTCGTACGTGTCCTTTGAACATCGTATGACAAGTTAGGACATCTTATGACTCTTTATGCTATATTAGCACCTTGAAAAGCACGTTAATATAATGTAAGACGCCTTACAACACCTATCAACATCTTACAACACCGTACAAAACCTCAAAACTCCATAATAAACCTAATGAATTCGTACGAGTCCTTTGAACATCGTACGACAAGTAAGGACATCTTATGACTCTTTATGCCATATTAGGACCTTGAAAAGCACGTTAGTATAATGTAAGACGCCTTACAACACCTAACAACATCTTACAACACCGTACGAAACCTCAAAACTCCATAATAAACCTAATGAGTTCGTACGAGTCCTTTGAACATCATACGAAAAGTTAGGACATCTTACGACTCTTTATGCAACATTAGCAACTCGATAATAACGTTAGTATAATGTAGGACGCTATAAAGCTCCTAAGTACACCTTACAATACCGTACGTAAACTTAAAACTCCATAATAAACCTAATGAATTCGTACGTGTCCTATGAACATCGTACGACAAGTAAGGACATCTTATAACTCTTTATGCTATGTTAGCACCTTGAAAAGCACGTTAGTATAATGTAAGACGCCTTACAACACCTAACAACATCTTACAACACCGTACGAAACCTCAAAACTCCATAATAAACCTAATGAATTCGTACGAGTCCTTTGAACATCGTACGACAAGTTAGGACATCTTACGACTCTTTATGCAACATTAGCAACTCGATAATAACGTTAGTATAATGTAGGACGCTATAAAGCTCCTAAGTACACCTTACAATACCGTACGTAAACTTAAAACCTCATAATAAACCTAATGAATTCGTACGTGTCCTTTGAACATCGTACGACAAGTAAGGACATCTTATAACTCTTTATGCTATGTTAGCACCTTGAAAAGCACGTTAGTATAATGGAAGACGTTTTACAACACCTAACAACATCTTACAACACCGTACGAATCATTAAAACTCCATAATAAACCTAATGAATTCGTACGAGTCCTTTGAACATCGTATGACAAGTTAAGACATCTTACGACTCTTTATGCCACATTAGCAACGTGAAAAGAACGTTAGTATAATGTAGGACGCTATAAAGCTCCTAAGTACACCTTACAATACCGTACGTAAACTTAAAACTCCATAATAAACCTAATGAATTCGTACGTGTCCTATGAACATCGTACGACAAGTAAGGACATCTTATAACTCTTTATGCTATGTTAGCACCTTGAAAAGCACGTTAGTATAATGTAAGACGCCTTACAACACCTAACAACATCTTACAACACCGTACGAAACCTCAAAACTCCATAATAAACCTAATGAATTCGTACGAGTCCTTTGAACATCGTACGACAAGTTAGGACATCTTACGACTCTTTATGCAACATTAGCAACTCGATAATAACGTTAGTATAATGTAGGACGCTATAAAGCTCCTAAGTACACCTTACAATACCGTACGTAAACTTAAAACCTCATAATAAACCTAATGAATTCGTACGTGTCCTTTGAACATCGTACGACAAGTAAGGACATCTTATAACTCTTTATGCTATGTTAGCACCTTGAAAAGCACGTTAGTATAATGGAAGACGTTTTACAACACCTAACAACATCTTACAACACCGTACGAATCATTAAAACTCCATAATAAACCTAATGAATTCGTACGAGTCCTTTGAACATCGTATGACAAGTTAAGACATCTTACGACTCTTTATGCCACATTAGCAACGTGAAAAGAACGTTAGTATAATGTTGGTAATACGAGTTGGTCTATGGGCGATTTGGGCGATTCTAGGGTTTCATCTTTGAAACTCTAGATCTGATCGTTTTTTCTGGATTATTGATTCGAGAATAGAACACTGTTGGTCTATGGGCTGATTTTCGGGGCTGATTTTCTGGTTAGATTGCTATTTCGTTCGTTTTTAGTTGAAGAATTGCTGCATTATTTTGGTTCGACATCTAGGGTTTGTATCAAACGGCTGGGTTTGCATTGGTTGGTCTTAAACGGCTGATGTAAACAAACCCTTGGTTCATTACGAATTAGGGTTTCAAATCTGCTTTGCCTATTAGTATAACGGAATTTGAGTGTTGTGGGGTTGCAAATTAGGGTTTGTGGAGGCTGAAATTGTTTGAAACCTGGGGAATTAGGGTTTCGACTCAATAATCAGCCATATGGAGACGGAAATTAGTCCCAAACCTATCAGTGCTCGAAAAGTAAGATTTGTAGAGAATACTGAGCCAAAAATTGAGGGTATTGCTCGGAAGGTGGTGAATATTGATGGTGTTCGTCTTCCTCGTCGTGGTAAGATTATAAATCAAGAGGATGTTCAAAGTGAAAAACAAGCTGTAATTTTATCTGACAAAGAAAATGAGGCTGCCACTAGTGACCAGATTATTGAGCCTAAAGTGAATTCTTATGCTGCTACTCTACAATCCGGTACGTCAAAAAGTAGCATTCATTTTCGTTTTTTGGAGTCTTTGGATACACAACAAGGTGTTGATGTGGTTCTCCCTAGGGAATCGGTTAAAATTGTCCAAGATAAATTAGCTTTCACTCTATATGGGTATTTTCTAGGAGATAGAGTTGCATATCCGGTTGTTGAGCATTTTGTGAAAACAAATTGGAAGAAGTATGGGCTGCAAAAATGTATGATGAATGCTAATGGCTTCTTTTTCTTCAAATATGTTGATAACAAGAGTATGCTTGCTGTGCTTGAAGGGGGACCTTGGCTAATTCGCAATAAACCGATCGTTCTAAATACATGGTCTCCTATGACTGTCCTTAAAAAAGAAGACATTAGGAAAGTGGCGGTTTGGGTTAAATTGCATGATGTGCCTATTGCAGCTTATACGGATGATGGATTAAGCATGCTTGCCTCAAAGATTGGTTCTCCAAGGTTACTAGATTCCTACACTGCTACTATGTGATCTGAAAGTTGGGGTAGAAGTAGTTATGCAAGGGCTCTTATTGAAATTTCAGCAGAGCATGAGTTTAAGGATGTGCTAACTATGGCTATTCCAGATGTGGATGGAGATAAATACGCTATTGAGAGTGTGGGTGTGGAGTATGAATGGACGCCCCCTAGGTGTTCGCAGTGTTGTGTGTTTGGACACCTAAATGATGATTGTCCTAAACAGGTTCGTCCTACATCTAAACCAGAACAGGTTAGTGCTAAACCTAATACTGCCACTAAACCAAAGGTTAATAGGGATGGGTTTACTGAAGTAAAGGGGAGGAAAAAGGATAACAAAAGTGGGTTCCACGTTACCAACCAGAAACCAAAATTTGAATATCGAGCATTCGATTACAAGAAAATGTTGGGACCAAGACCCACTAATTCGGCTGGTAAAGGTAGAGATCCCCTGAAGATCCAAGTACAAAATTCCTTTAGTGCTTTAGATTCAGAATGTGTGAAGGATGGGGGGGCGTTGGAGTCTATCAAAGCGAAGGATAAATTGGGTAGAGAGGTGCTTGAGGTCTTGGATGAGGAAGAGGTTGAAGATATCTTTGATGAAATAAGAGATATATCTAGAGATAAATCAGGGGAAACCTCCTCTTCTCATGTGGTTTCCAATGGATAATAGTTTGCTCGGGTTTTGGAGGAGGATTTCCAAGGGTGGAGCGTTCATATTTGATGATGGCGGATGATGCTTTGGTTTTGTTAGTTTCTTACTATTAGATCGTTTATCTGTGGTAGACTAGTTTGTTTGGATTGTATTGGTTAGTTATCATTTTTGTTTACATATGTGGGGGTTTGTCCCACATATGAACTAGTGAGGAACACATCCTCACTACTTGTACTTCATTGACGGTTGTCTTTATAATAGAATCACCGGGGTAACCCTTTACCCAAAAAAAGAACGTTAGTATAATGTAGGACGCTATAAAGCTCCTAAGTACACCTTACAATACCGTACGTAAACTTAAAACTCCATATTAAACCTAATGAATTCGTACGTGTCCTTTGAACATCGTACGACAAGTAAGGACATCTTATGACTCTTTATGCTATGTTAGCACCTTGAAAAGCACATTAGTATAATGAAAGACGTTTTACAACACCTAACAACATCTTACAACACCGTACGAATCATTAAAACTCCATAATAAACCTAATGAATTCGTACGAGTCCTTTGAACATCGTATGACAAGTTAAGACATCTTACGACTCTTTATGCCACATTAGCAACGTGAAAAGAACGTTAGTATAATGTAGAACGCCAGACGTCTCCTAAGTACACCTTAAAATACCGTGCGTTAACTTAAAGCTCCATAATAAACCTAATGAATTCGTAAGAGTCCTTTGAACATCGTACGACAAGTAAGGACATCTTATGACTCTTTATGCTATGTTAGCACCTTGAAAAGCACGTTAGCATAATGTAAGACGTTTTACAACACCTAACAACATCTTACAACACCGTACGAATCATTAAAACTCCATAATAAACCTAATGAATTCGTACGAGTCCTTTGAACATCGTACGACAAGTTAGGACATATTACGACTCTTTATGCAACATTAGCAACGCGATAATAACGTTAGCATATTGTAGGACGCTATAAAGCTCCTAAGTACACCTTACAATACCGTACGTAAACTTAAAACTCCATATTAAACCTAATGAATTCGTACGTGTCCTTTGAACATCGTACGACAAGTAAGGACATCTTATGACTCTTTGTGCTATGTTAGCACCTTGAAAAGCACATTAGTATAATGTAAGACGTTTTACAACACCTAACAACATCTTACAACACCGTACGAATCATTAAAACTCCATAATAAACCTAATGAATTCGTACGAGTCCTTTGAACATCGTACGACAAGTTAGGACATCTTACGACTCTTTATGCAACATTAGCAACTCGATAATAACGTTAGCATATTGTAGGATGCTATAAAGCTCCTAAGTACACCTTACAATACCGTACGTAAACTTAAAACTCCATAATAAACCTAATGAATTCGTACGTGTCCTTTGAACATCGTACGACAAGTAAGGACATCTTATGACTCTTTATGCTATGTTAGCACCTTGAAAAGCACATTAGTATAATGTAAGACGTTTTACAACACCTAACAACATCTTACAACACCGTACGAATCATTAAAACTCCATAATAAACCTAATGAATTCGTACGAGTCCTTTGAACATCGTATGACAAGTTAAGACATCTTACGACTATTTATGCCACATTAGCAACGTGAAAAGAACGTTAGTATAATGTAGAACGCCATACGTCTCCTAAGTACACCTTAAAATACCGTGCGTTAACTTAAAGCTCCATAATAAACCTAATGAATTCGTAAGAGTCCTTTGAACATCGTACGACAAGTAAGGACATCTTATGACTCTTTATGCTATGTTAGCACCTTGAAAAGCACGTTAGTATAATTTAAGACGTTTTACAACACCTAACAACATCTTACAACACCGTACGAATCATTAAAACTCCATAATAAACCTAATGAATTCGTACGTGTCCTTTGAACATCGTACGACAAGTTAGGACATCTTATGACTCTTTAGGCTATATTAGCACCCTGAAAAGCATGTTAGTATAATGTAAGACGCCTTGCAACACCTAAGAACATCTTACAACACTGTACGAAACCTTAAAACTTCATAATGAACCTAATGAATTCGTACGTGTCCTTTGAACATCGTACGAAAAGTTAGGACATCTTATGACTCTTTATGCTATATTAGCACCTTGAAAAGCACGTTAATATTATGTAAGACGCCTTACAACACCTTACAACATCTTACAACACCGTACAAAACCTCAAAACTCCATAATAAACGTAATGAATTCGTACGAGTCCTTTGAACATCGTACGACAAGTTAGGACATCTTACGACTCTTTATGCAACATTAGCAACTCGATAATAACGTTAGTATAATGTAGGACGCTATAAAGTTCCTAAGTACACCTTACAATACCGTACGTAAACTTAAAACGCCATAATAAACCGAATGAATTCGTACGTGTCCTTTGAACATCGTACGACAAGTAAGGACATCTTATGACTCTTTATGCTATGTTAGCACCTTGAAAAGCACGTTAGTATAATGTAAGACGTTTTACAACACCTAACAACATCTTACAACACCGTAGGAATCATTAAAACTCCATAATAAACCTAATGAATTCGTACGAGTCCTTTGAACATCGTATGACAAGTTAAGACATCTTACGACTCTTTATGCCACATTAGAAACGTGAAAAGAACGTTAGTATAATGTAGAACGCCATACGTCTCCTAAGTACACCTTAAAATACCGTGCGTTAACTTAAAGCTCCATAATAAACCTAATGAATTCGTAAGAGTCCTTTGAACATCGTACGACAAGTAAGGACATCTTATGACTCTTTATGCTATGTTAGCACCTTGAAAAGCACGTTAGCATAATGTAAGACGTTTTACAACACCTAACAACATCTTACAACACCGTACGAATCATTAAAACTCCATAATAAACCTAATGAATTCGTACGAGTCCTTTGAACATCGTACGACAAGTTAGGACATCTTACGACTCTTTATGCAACATTAGCAACGGGAAAAGAACGTTAGTATAATGTAGAACGCCATACATCTCCTAAGTACACCTTAAAATACCGTGCGTTAACTTAAAGCTCCATAATATACCTAATGAATTCGTAAGAGTCCTTTGAACATCGTACGACAAGTAAGGACATCTTATGACTCTTTATGCTATGTTAGCACCTTGAAAAGCACGTTAGTATAATGTAAGACGTTTTACAACACCTAACAACATCTTACAACACCGTACAAATCATTAAAACTCCATAATAAACCTAATGAATTCGTACGAGTCCTTTGAACATCGTACGACAAGTTAGGACATCTTACGACTCTTTATGCAACATTAGCAACTCGATAATAACGTTAGCATATTGTAGGACGCTATAAAGCTCCTAAGTACACCTTACAATACCGTACGTAAACTTAAAACTCCATAATAAACCTAATGAATTCGTACGTGTCCTTTGAACATCGTACGACAAGTTAGGACATCTTATGACTCTTTAGGCTATATTAGCACCTTGAAAAGCACGTTAGTATAATGTAAGACGCCTTGCAACACCTAAGAACATCTTACAACATTGTACGAAACCTTAAAACTTCATAATGAACCTAATGAATTCGTACGTGTCCTTTGAACATCGTACGACAAGTTAGGACATCTTATGACTCTTTATGCTATATTAGCACCTTGAAAAGCACGTTAAAGGGTTCTTGGTTCTTGATTCGTTTGGATCTTGATTTCTTGATTCGGTTGGATCTTGTTACAAATCCTAACCGATTCTTGTTCTTGATTTCTTGATCTTGATTTTGTTTCTTGTTTATCTTGGGTTTGACTACAAAACCTAGACGTACCATTGTTTGGTTCTGCTGATCTAGGGTTTGCATGCTCTGGGTTGTCTTCACGTGCGTGTTTTCTGTTTTGTTTCTTTTGTTTCTTGATCGATTTACGTCTAATATTGTGTAACAACCCTGAGATAACGTGGTTTACCATATTATTCGAGCGTTGTTAGCAAAAATTAGGGTTGTCGATTAGGGTTTTTATTGTGTTGCTGAATCCACGGTTATTTACGTTCTATTTCTGATTGCTTAGTAGGTTTGTAATCAAGAGCGGCTGTTGAATATAGTTTAGCTTCTTGGTACGAATCCTATTAACCTTTTAAGAGATAGTTCGTTGTGACCTGTTATTCTTGTTTGTTCATCGTGTTCGTCTATGATGGGCAAGAGTTCGTTAGCTGCGAAAGTGACTAATATTGATGGGGTGCCGAGGGTAGGAATCTTAAGAAAAAATGGGGCTGATGGTATTGCCAATGTGCAGAATGTGCAGACTGCATCTTCCATGCAGCAGGTTCAGCGTGATATGGATGGTAGCAAATTTGGAGCTGCTGGTAGCGATGTCATGATGAAAACAGCTGATGTAGCAGCAAGTTCAACTAAGGGTAATCTAAATGATATGGTAACTAATCTGAATGGGTCAGGTGGTATTGATGATACAGGGAAGAGATCTTATGCTGATCAAGTATTAGCAAATGAGAAGGAATCGAGTAATGCAGGTATAAACTTTCGATATTTGGTGAATGATGAATCGAAAGAGGATTGTGATATTGTATTATCTAAAGAATCGGTTAGTAGGGTTTGTGAGAAGCTGGAGTTCATGCTATATGGGTATTTTCTGGGTGATAGAATAGCTTTTCCTGTTGTGGATTATTATACAAAAACTCATTGGCGGAAATATGGCTTGGAAAAATCAATGATGAACACGAATGGCTTTTTCTTTTTCAAATTCAAGGATGCGAAAGGGATGATGGAGGTTTTAGAAAGCGGACCATGGCTGATTAGGTGTAAACCAATATTCTTGAATATATGGACTCCCACTTCGAAAGTTAGGAAGGAAGATATTAAGAATGTTGCGGTATGGGTGAAAATGCATGATGTTCCATTGGCTGCATATTCAGATGAAGGTCTAAGTTTGCTTGCATCAAAACTTGGAAAACCGAAGATGCTTGATTCGTTCTCAACCTCGATGTGTAAGAATGTATGGGGTAGAAGTAGTTATGCTCGTGCTTTAATAGAGATTTCAGCTGATAAAGAGTTAAAAGAGCAAATCACAATAGCGATTCCAGACCTATATGGGGACGAGTACTTGAAAGAAAGTGTTACAATTGAGTATGAATGGGTGCCGCCGAGATGTTCAACATGCTGCATTTTTGGACATAATGATCAAGAATGTCCCAAAAACATAATCTTGGATGAGGGTTTGAAGGAGAAAATGGATGATGAGGGTTTTGTTGAAGTAGGTAATAAAAAAGGAGGTAAAAAGGGAGGTCTAGTATTGAAAATCAGAAACCGAAATTTGAATATCGACCGGTGTCTAAGTCTAAAGGACAGGAGGATACCAAAGTGGTAGGGGAGTCTTCGATTAAAACATCTAATATGTTTGACATGTTGATGGAGAATGATCAGGGTGGAAAAGAGACTACTTCAAATAACAGAAAGGAGGCTGATGAAGAGGACGTTGAGATGGTATATGATGAAACTGTGGGTTTTATGGAATCGGGGACCATACCAACAAAAAAAAGGCAAGCACTCCTTCTGTGGGGGTTTCCAATGGTTAGTTTAGCTTCATGGAATATAAGGGGCCTGAACCGTCCCCTGAAACAAAAGGAGGTTCGTCAGGTGGTTAAGGAGAACCAGTTAAGCTTATGTGCTGTGCTGGAATCTCATGTCGATGTGGCTGGTTTGTTTAATGTGTGTAATAAAGTTTTTCAGAATTGGAATTGGACGTCTAATGGGGGTGTTTGTGACAAAGGGACGCGTATCATTCTTGGATGGGATTCATCTGTATGTGATGTTATGGTTTTGCATCAAACAAATCAGGTTATGCATATTCAGGTTACGATTAAGAATGACTTGAAGGTGTTTTTTACCTCGTTTGTTTATGCTGATAATTACTACATTGATCGAAGAGGCCTTTGGAGTAATCTGAAATATCATAAATGTTTTATAGGCAAGCGTCCATGGGTGGTTATGGGTGATTTCAATTGTGCTCTGAATTTAGAAGACAAGTCTGTGGGGGCATCTTGTATTGATATGCCCATGCGTGAATTCAAAGAGTGTATGGAAGAAATTGAAATGATGGATATTAATAGAACGGGGCTGCATTTTACTTGGAACCAAAAGCCGGGGAAGGGTGTAGGAATTCGTAACAAGATTGATCGTATTATGGGGAATATTGAGTTTATGAGTGAGTTTAGTACTGCGACTGCAATTTTTCAGCCATATAGAATCTCAGATCATACTCCATGTGTACTTAAACTCCCTTGTATTAATCGAAATAAACCTCAGCCGTTCAAGTTCTCTAACTTTCTGCTTTATAAACCGGGGTTTTCTGATATGGTGAAAGCGCAATGGTTACATCAGATTGAAGGGGTTCATCAGTTCAAACTTGTTAAGAAGCTTCGGTTACTAAAGCACCCCATTAGATCTTTTCTCCATGCTCAAGGCAATTTGCATTCTAATGTTACGAAATGGAGGAATAGGTTGGACGAGATTCATAGGGCGATTGACTTAGACCCTTCGAATGGTATTCTCTGTGAAGAGGAAGCGAGGTGTTTAGTTCAATTTAATCAAGCAAGTATAGATGAGGAAAGATTTTTGAAACAGAAGGCGAAGGTTCATTGGTTAGCAGTGGGTGATGCGAACAACTCTTTTTTCCATAACTCTTTGAAGTGTAAAAACCATAGTAATCGTATCGAGAGGGTAATTGATACAAATGGTTTGTTACATGAAGGTGGGGACGTGCCTTTAGCTTTTGTGAAACACTTTGAGCAGTTTTTGGGTGTTGAAGATATTGTTACGATGCCTATTTCTCCTGATTTGTTTGAGAGATGATTGGAGGACGGTGTTGCTGTTAATATGATTCGTCCGGTTTCGGAAACGGAAGTTAAGAAAGCGATGTTCTCTATTGGGGATAACAAAGCACCGGGCCCGGATGGTTTTTCATCAGCTTTTTTCAAGAAAATGTGGCCAATCATTGGGAAAGATGTTACCCTTGCGATCCATGACTTTTTTAGTAAGGATAAGCTACTGAGAGAACTAAATCATACGATCATTGCCTTTATTCCAAAGGTAACAAATGCATCTCGTGTTACTGAGTTTCGCCCTATTTCTTGTTGCAATGTGCTGTATTAATGTATTAGTAAAATTATTGCGGATCGTATTAAGGATTGCTTGGCTGGTCTTGTTGGTATAAATCAGTCGGCGTTTATTCCAGGAAGGAAAATTTCTGATAACATTCTTCTAATGCAAGAGTTGATGCACAACTATCACCGAAAGAAGGGGCCACCGCGATGTGCTTTCAAAATTGATATTCAGAAGGCATATGATACCGTGAATTGGGAGTTTGTAAAGCAGATTCTATTGGGGTTTGGATTTCACCCAAAGATGGTAAACTGGATTTATTTATGTATATCTTCATTTACATTTTCAGTGAATGTTAATGGGAATATTCATGGATACTTTAAGGGTAAAAGAGGATTGCGTCAAGGTGATCCTATATCGCCTTACTTGTTCACATTGGTTATGGAAATCTTAACCCTTATTCTACAGCAGTCGTCACGTATTGAGGTGGGATTTAGATTCCATAACAAGTGTTCTAAGCAAAGAATAATTAATTTATGTTTTGCTGATGACCTTTTCATATTTGCTCGGGGAGATACTAACTCAACGAAATGTATTGTTAAGTCTCTGAAAGAGTTTACTGCTATGTCAGGTCTAGTGCCGAGTACTCAAAAGAGTACAATTTTTTTCTGTAATGTGCCTGACGGTGTTAAAAGGGCTATTTTGGATATATTACCTTTCGAGGAGGGTTCTTTACCGGTTCGTTATCTGGGGGTGCCCCTTATTTCGTCGAGATTACTATACAAAGATTGTAATGTTCTTGTGGAGCGCATGGAGAAAAGGATCTCGAATTGGATGAATAAACTTCTGTCTTTTGCAGGAAGAGTGCAACTGATTATTTCGGTTCTATCTTCGTTACATGTTTATTGGTCCTCTGTGTTTATTCTTCCCTCGCGTATTATATCGGAGCTGGAGGGAAAAATGAGGGGTTTTTTGTGGTGCCAAGGCCCTATGAAGAATGGTAAAGCTAAGGTCTCTTGGAAATCTGTTTGCGTTCCAAAATATGAAGGGGGTCTTGGGATAAGGAGAATTGCAGATGTGAACAAGGCGTTAATGACTAATCATATTTGGAGTATCCTTAGTGATCGTGAGTCGCTTTGGGTCAAATGGATTCATGAAAACAAGTTAAAGGGCAAGAGTTTTTGGGAGATTAAAGTTCCAAGTAACTGTTGCTGGAGTTGGCGCAAAATTTTGCAAATTCGTCCTTTGGTGAGACATTATTTCTGGTCGGTGTTGGGAGATGGAAGTAATACATATGCATGGTTTGATAGGTGGTGTGATGTCGGCCCCCTAGATACATATATCACGCCTAGAATGATAGCCAATGGTGGGTATGATCTTAAAGCGAAGGTGAAAGATATATATGTTGGTAATAGAATTTTATGGCCTCCTACGTGGTTAGCTTCCCTTCCTATTCTTGATACCATTCATATAAATCTTAATACTGCTGCAAATGATAGATTAGTTTGGAAGGTTGGGAATGATTTGCAGGAATGTTCAGCTAAGAATGTATGGAATGATATGCGTACGAGTGAGGCGATGGTTGATTGGGCGAAGGTTATTTGGTTCCCGTTTTGCATTCCTAAACATGCTTTCTTAGCTTGGTTAGTAATGCGTGGTAAACTGTTAACTCAAGATAAACTCTTGGGATGGGATGCTGGAAGGAGGAAATCTATGAATATGATGTGTTGTTTGCTATGCTATGAGAATGTGGACTCCCATCAACATTTGTTTTTCCAGTGTAAATATGCGACTAAGGTGTGGCTTGCGACAAGGAAACGTTCATCTATGAAAAATATGATCCCGGTTTGGAATGATATTATAACCTGGTTGGTGACTCATTATAAAGCCAAATCTGCTAATTGTATTGTTGATGGCCTTGTGGTAGCTGCTACTGCGTATTATATTTGGCAGGAAAGGAATAATCGAATTTTTATGAATCATGCTCGTCCGCCAGATGTGCTTGCTGCTGAAATTACTGATTCGGTTCGATGCAAACTTATGAATCTGAAGTTCAAGAGAACAGACCCGGCTATGAGAGTTCAAAAGGATTGGAGTATTGGTGGAGATACCAAATGTGACGATGGAGGATAGTTTGATTTCATTGCTCGATGATGTTCTAGCTTATAGGCTAGTTGTTATGTATTAGCATTTTGCTTTCTTGGATAGGTAGATATGTGTTATCTTGTCTACATATTCAGGGCATGTCCTGTCTATGTTTTAGTGTGGAACTCTTCCACACTACAAGTGCTTCAAAGTTTGTAATTAATAAAATCACCGGGGTAACCCTTTACCAAAAAAAAAGCACGTTAATATAATGTAAGACGCCTTACAACACCTAACAACATCTTACAACACCGTACAAAACCTCAAAACTCCATAATAAACCTAATGAATTCGTACGAGTCCTTTGAACATCGTACGACAAGTAAGGACATCTTATGACTCTTTATGCCATATTAGGACCTTGAAAAGCACGTTAGTATAATGTAAGACGCCTTACAACACCTAACAACATCTTACAACACCGTACGAAACCTCAAAACTCCATAATAAACCTAATGAATTCGTACGAGTCCTTTGAACATCGTACGACAAGTTAGGACATCTTACGACTCTTTATGCAACATTAGCAACTCGATAATAACGTTAGTATAATGTAGGACGCTATAAAGCTCCTAAGTACACCTTACAATACCGTACGTAAACTTAAAACTCCATAATAAACCTAATGAATTCGTACGTGTCCTTTGAACATCGTACGACAAGTAAGGACATCTTATGACTCTTTATGCTATGTTAGCACCTTGAAAAGCACGTTAGTATAATGTAAGACGTTTTACAACACCTAACAACATCTTACAACACCGTACGAATCATTAAAACTCCATAATAAACCTAATGAATTCGTACGAGTCCTTTGAACATCGTATGACAAGTTAAGACATCTTACGACTCTTTATGCCACATTAGCAACGTGAAAAGAACGTTAGTATAATGTAGAACGCCATACGTCTCCTAAGTACACCTTAAAATACCGTGCGTTAACTTAAAGCTCCATAATAAACCTAATGAATTCGTAAGAGTCCTTTGAACATCGTACGACAAGTAAGGACATCTTATGACTCTTTATGCTATGTTAGCACCTTGAAAAGCACGTTAGCATAATGTAAGACGTTTTACAACACCTAACAACATCTTACAACACCGTACGAATCATTAAAACTCCATAATAAACCTAATGAATTCGTACGAGTCCTTTGAACATCGTACGACAAGTTAGGACATCTTACGACTCTTTATGCAACATTAGCAACGGGAAAAGAACGTTAGTATAATGTAGAATGCCATACGTCTCCTAAGTACACCTTAAAATACCGTGCGTTAACTTAAAGCTCCATAATAAACCTAATGAATTCGTAAGAGTCCTTTGAACATCGTACGACAAGTAAGGACATCTTATGACTCTTTATGCTATGTTAGCACCTTGAAAAGCACGTTAGTATAATGTAATACGTTTTACAACACCTAACAACATCTTACAACACCGTACGAATCATTAAAACTCCATAATAAACCTAATGAATTCGTACGAGTCCTTTGAACATCGTACGACAAGTTAGGACATCTTACGACTCTTTATGCAACATTAGCAACTCGATAATAACGTTAGCATATTGTAGGACGCTATAAAGCTCCTAAGTACACCTTACAATACCGTACATAAACTTAAAACTCCATAATAAACCTAATGAATTCGTACGTGTCCTTTGAACATCGTACGACAAGTTAGGACATCTTATGACACTTTAGGCTATATTAGCACCTTGAAAAGCACATTAGTATAATGTAAGACGCCTTGCAACACCTAAGAACATCTTACAACACTGTACGAAACCTTAAAACTTCATAATGAACCTAATGAATTCGTACGTGTCCTTTGAACATCGTACGACAAGTAAGGACATCTTATGACTCTTTATGCCATATTAGGACCTTGAAAAGCACGTTAGTATAATGTAAGACGCCTTACAACACCTAACAACATCTTACAACACCGTACGAAACCTCAAAACTCCATAATAAACCTAATGAATTCGTACGAGTCCTTTGAACATCGTACGACAAGTTAGGACATCTTACGACTCTTTATGCAACATTTGCAACTCGATAATAACGTTAGTATAATGTAGGACGCTATAAAGCTCCTAAGTACACCTTACAATACCGTACGTAAACTTAAAACTCCATAATAAACCTAATGAATTCGTACGTGTCCTTTGAACATTGTACGACAAGTAAGGACATCTTATGACTCTTTATGCTATGTTAGCACCTTGAAAAGCACGTTAGTATAATGTAAGACGTTTTACAACACCTAACAACATCTTACAACACCGTACGAATCATTAAAACTCCATAATAAACCTAATGAATTCGTACGAGTCCTTTGAACATCGTACGACAAGTTAGGACATCTTACGACTCTTTATGCAACATTAGCAACTCAATAATAACGTTAGCATATTGTAGGACGCTATAAAGCTCCTAAGTACACCTTACAATACAGTACGTAAACTTAAAACTCCATAATAAACCTAATGAATTCGTACGTGTCCTTTGAACATCGTACGACAAGTAAGGACATCTTATGACTCTTTATGCTATGTTAGCACCTTGAAAAGCACGTTAGTATAATGTAAGAAGTTTTACAACGCCTAACAACATCTTACAACACCGTACGAATCATTAAAACTCCATAATAAACCAAATGAATTCGTACGAGTCCTTTGAACATCGTATGACAAGTTAAGACATCTTACGACTCTTTACGCCACATTAGCAACGTGAAAAGAACGTTAGTATAATGTAGAACGCCATACGTCTCCTAAGTACACCTTAAAATACCGTGCGTTAACTTAAAGCTCCATAATAAACCTAATGAATTCGTAAGAGTCCTTTGAACATCGTACGACAAGTAAGGACATCTTATGACTCTTTATGCTATGTTAGCACCTTGAAAAGCACGTTAGTATAATGTAAGACGTTTTACAACACCTAACAACATCTTACAACACCGTACGAATCATTAAAACTCCATAATAAACCTAATGAATTCGTACGAGTCCTTTGAACATCGTACGACAAGTTAGGACATCTTACGACTCTTTATGCAACATTAGCAACTCGATAATAACGTTAGCATATTGTAGGACGCTATAAAGCTCCTAAGTACACCTTACAATACCGTACGTAAACTTAAAACTCCATAATAAACCTAATGAATTCGTACGTGTCCTTTGAACATCGTACGACAAGTTAGGACATCTTATGACTCTTTAGGCTATATTAGCACCTTGAAAAGCACATTAGTATAATGTAGGACGCCTTGCAACACCTAAGAACATCTTACAACACTGTACGAAACCTTAAAACTTCATAATGAACCTAATGAATTCGTACGTGTCCTTTGAACATCGTACGAAAAGTTAGGACATCTTATGACTCTTTATTCTATATTAGCACCTTGAAAAGCACGTTAATATAATGTAAGACGCCTTACAACACCTAACAACATCTTACAACACCGTACAAAACCTCAAAACTCCATAATAAACCTAATGAATTCGTACGAGTCCTTTGAACATCGTACGACAAGTAAGGACATCTTATGACTCTTTATGCCATATTAGGACCTTGAAAAGCACGTTAGTATAATGTAAGACGTTTTACAACACCTAACAACATCTTACAACACCGTACGAATCATTAAAACTCCATAATAAACCTAATGAGTTCGTACGAGTCCTTTATGTGTAACATTTGCCCCGATCCAAACCCGGTTCAAATTCAAACCCGAACCCAATCGGATATCAATGAAATTTTTTCGTCGTATCATAAAATAAAAGTAATTATATCATATTGATTTATTCAAGTTATTACATTAAATTATATAATTAAATCATTAATTAAGTTTATCAAACAGTTTGGAGGCTTCGTGAAAACAATTAACACTCTTATCCCGACTTTTCTTATCATCCAAGTTTATTATATACTCCTTAGGACATTGTGTTTTGGAAAGCATAGATGTAAAGGATAACAAGCAAGAAACTCTACATGTTGGATTATTAGTTTTGGCATAAGGCGACTTTCGGGTGATTATTTTACCAATCTTATTATCAATCATTTGAACTTCAAAACTCTAGGGCTTATGCCTAATCCGGATCGATTTCCTAATCGATTCTCAAATTCAAATTAAGTGTTTTATGCCTAATCCGGATCGATTTCCTAATCGATTCTCAAATTCAAATTAAGTGTTTATTTATTATTTTCAAATTGCTTCCTCAATTTTCAAATTCAATATTTTTATGTATGATTTTTAAATCTCGTCAAAGTGTAAGTCTCGTAATTGAACACGTGCAATACTGGAAGAGTGGGTGCCTGTACTTCGGGTGTTCTGTCTAGGAAAGGTATTCATATAAATCCAAATCAACTGATGGATCCGTTAC
This sequence comes from Tagetes erecta, assembly GCA_030867185.1. NCBI lineage: Eukaryota > Viridiplantae > Streptophyta > Magnoliopsida > Asterales > Asteraceae > Tagetes > Tagetes erecta. Next base: position 60,680,463 of record CM061490.1, on the reverse strand, counting down.
CTTACCTGGGAACCCTCGGGGTGAGTGTCCACTTATAGGTACGCATGTCTTCATTAAAGTTTTCGTGGACCTTCTACTTTGATAAGTCAACGTATTCGTGCGGTTTACGAACTAAGCGTCTACATTCGAATATCTCAACATGATTTCAATATCTCATATTTTCAATAATTTCTCTAATTATTTATAAACTCATTTTTCTTAGTAGAAATATTTTTCAAAAAAAAACTCATTATTAAATTTCAATACTTATCATTTATACATAAATTTATCATCAAGTCCTCCTATAATTCAATTAATCACAAACTTACCAAGTTACCATCAAATTAACATATAATACATAAATCATAACTTCATCATTCAAATTTTCTCTTAATTCATAAACTAATTATCAAACTATCATATAATTTATTTAATCACAAATTATCATTATTCACATATAATTCATTTAAACCTATAAAAAAACAATTCACATATAATTATGCAAATTCAAGTTCCAATGTATTTCATTTTCAAAATTTTTCTAACTTGAATCAACTACACTATTTATAACGCGCATATATCTAAACTTGACTACCTTCATAATTACTTCAATTGTCTATGAACTTGTTTGTCTATATAATTTGATTTTTCATTTAACACCATTATCCACGAACCTAATCCTTTAAGAACTCGGTAATCTATGCATGTGATATGTTAACCTAATTATCCAGAACCTTGGTAAAACTTGATCATACATGAATTTGATTTCTGTGACGCTATTGAAGATTATTTTACATATACATAACTGTCTAAATGCATATGAACTCGACTTACCATGAACATGGTTATCTAGTATATAGGAAACTTGATTTTTCATAAACATGAATTTCTATAAATTTATTTAACTACAAACTCGATTATTCATGCATATGAACAATGTTAATTGCATAAAGTTGGCACCTAAATTAATGAACATTGATCTTTCCATCATCTAAGAATTTAATTTCTAATGAACTTGAATATCAATTAACTTTAATTACTCAAGCATGAAATCAGAACCTATGTGCATCTTTATCTGTATTTTAGAAGTTTTGTGTGCCTTGACCCCCACATGACATAATGAATTATGAGAAACATGCAAAGGCTAGTGTAATTACGGGTGCACACGAAATTACAAAAGTCGGTGCATGGAAGTCATAATAAGTTTTGTTGTGTGCTTTTGGGCAACGCGGCAAATGTGGTGCGATAAGAACATGGTGGATACGCCGCTGGTACATCCTATATATAAGTGTACTTGTCACATCATCAAGTGAAGTGTTGCCTACGTCCAGTGAAGTTTGTGTGACTTCTGGATCTTGACCTATTGCAATTTAACTTAACAATGTTTTCTTTTACATCTTTCATTGATCATTATTCATCATCATCTAGTGCTCAAGTTGGTGATTCAACTTCTCGAGGTTGACGTATTCTTGTTCAACTAGAGGGAGCTAGATAACGTTAGTACACTTATGATGGAAAGCGTATTATCATGGAAATGTTTGGATTTGTGCCACATTTACTCATTTTATTAATCATGTTATTCATTTATTCATTCCTTTTATCAATCACATTTATTCATTTTTATCATTCATTCATTTTATCAATCTCATTTAGTTACTCTAATCATTTAGTAACTTTATTCATTTTACTCTTTAAATCATTTTACTCTTTAAATCACTTTACTCTTCATCACACAAGTTAAACTGTAACAACATTTATCGATAATCTTAAACTCTATTCCATCACTATCTTGAGTATCAATGAATCAATATCCGAACCGTTCGTTCAATTACGTTCATCTGAACTCCTTATAACTCGAACAATATTATAAACGACACTTAATGATATTAAATGAACTAAAGAAAATAATTCTTATCATATTATCACATTTCAATTCTAAAACAGCGCATGTGAGACATGATTATGTTTCGAACACGATCGTGATACAATTATTAATTCTTTCACCAAAACTAACGTTAATCAAATTTCGGGACGAAATTTCTTAAAGGATGGGTGACTGTAACATTTGCCCCGATCCAAACCCGGTTCAAATTCAAACCCGAACCCAATCGGATATCAATGAAATTTTTTCGTCGTATCATAAAATAAAAGTAATTATATCATATTGATTTATTCAAGTTATTACATTAAATTATATAATTAAATCATTAATTAAGTTGATCAAACAGTTTGGAGGCTTCGTGAAAACAATTAACACTCTTATCCCGACTTTTCTTATCATCCAAGTTTATTATATACTCCTTAGGACATTGTGTTTTGGAAAGCATAGATGTAAAGGATAACAAGCAAGAAACTCTACATGTTGGATTATTAGTTTTGGCATAAGGCGACTTTCGGGTGATTATTTTACCAATCTTTCTCCATTCTTGGGCTATCACTTTTTATTATTCAAAGCTCTTAGACATACTTGGTATTCTAGGGAGTAAGTATGTTCATTCGGCGAATCAAATCGAGCCCAAACAAAACAGAAATCACAAACAAAAGTTTGAGAACGTAACACTTTACCCTCACCAAGATCCAAGGTTTAAACTCAATTTTGGAAATCATAAATGCTGTATTACTCTCTTACATATGATAGTACTCTGAAAAATATGAACGTAGGCGAAAACCGCTCGAGAAACGGAGTTATAACGAAGCGGGAATCGCGAAAACAAGTTTGGTGTTTGTTGCTAAATTACAATACGCGATTTTTACCTTGAAGTTGTCCCACATCGCCCCAAAGCCATTATTTTTCTCTATTTCATACCTATAAATACTCTTGCTTGGTTCTTTAAAGCCTACAACTCCTAGATTGAGTCTAAACAAGTAGAATAGCCAAATTTTGGCGGTTCTGCAAGAGCAATACCTTTTTGGGTGTTGTGTGTAGTTTTTTATTCTTTTGACGAGGAAGTGCTGTCCTACGAACTCGTCTCGTTTGTAAAGCTTCTTCAAGGTAATCTTCTTCTTTTTCTTTTATTCTTTTCTTCCTTTCGTGAATTGTTCATTTATCGTTTTCTTAGTTTTGTTAGTTTATTTTAGGTTGTTAGTTAATGAGCATAGCCTTTAGGCTTAGTGTAGCCTTGTAGAGACTCAACGAGCACCGTCTATCATTTCCGTTAGTTTGGCTATGCCTTAAAATGTTTACACTTCTTTTTTGCCTTCGTTTAACTAGGTTGAGTCACGCTTGCATACAGATCGTTTACCTATTCATTTGAGTTGCTGTCTGATCATATACGTTCAAATCCCAAGGCATCCAGCGTGATACGACTATTCATCTCGATTCTTTTTCATCATACACTACTTTGTTTGATCACCATTGAGGTGAGTATTTCATAGCCCATTTTTACACTTTATTATTTTGGGGGAAATCATGTGACATCTATCAAATCACTTTTATTCATTTTATTCATTTTTGTTCATTTATTCATTACATTCGATTCAATTCAATACATGTTTATGTTATTACTTGCAAATACGTGTTCATAATGTGATATACAATTAAGAGGCATGATCATTAATTTATACAAACCTCAGTTTCAATGATAGATCTATTGGCCTGACAAGCCCACCCCATATGGCTTTCGAGTGGTGATTGTTAACTGTTTCATTCATATGCTTCAGCTTATTGTGACTTCATCTGCGGATTGAGTCAGTTCAGTCATTAGGTTTGATTATGGAAATTGTTTATATATTGTGTTCACACTCGCAATTTATAGTATTAGCATTACATGTCAATTGAATCAAGTTAAATCATGTTTTATCATTATTATATGTATGCAAAACCTATGTCTACTCACCAGCTAATTCGTTAGCTGATCCATTTACTTTTCACATGATTTCAGGAAACGAAGCTTAATTGTTAATCAAGACGCCTCATAATCTAGGACACGCTTGGACCTAGTTAATAATAAATATTCAGAGTGTTGTGTTATTTGTTTATTTGGAAATTCAATGCCTTGTAATTAATGAAATATGAATTAAATGATATTTCAACTATTTTAGTACCATGAGCTACGAGCAATCTATTCACTATCGTCCGCCTCGAGGATTCCGCCGTCGGTCGGGGTGTGACAGATTGGTATCAGAGCCATGGTTATAGGGAATTAGGTTATTAGAAATGGAATGACCTAGTCTATAACTAAGGACCCAAACATGAGTCATCTCGTGTCATTAGTTCTTAATTCATGCTATTTGATTTCGTGTTTACTTGTTTACAAACATGTTATGTTTTACATATGCCTATTGTTTATCCCTTATTACAACTAATACAACTCTTATTATCAATCATTTGAACTTCAAAACTCTAGGGCTTATGCCTAATCCGGATCGATTTCCTAATCGATTCTCAAATTCAAATTAAGTGTTTTATGCCTAATCCGGATCGATTTCCTAATCGATTCTCAAATTCAAATTAAGTGTTTATTTATTATTTTCAAATTGCTTCCTCAATTTTCAAATTCAATATTTTTATGTATGATTTTTAAATCTCGTCAAAGTGTAAGTCTCATAATTGAACACGTGCAATACTGGAAGAGTGGGTGCCTGTACTTCGGGTGTTCTGTCTAGGAAAGGTATTCATATAAATCCAAATCAACTGATGGATCCGTTACCTTACCTGGGAACCCTCGGGGTGAGTGTCCACTTATAGGTACGCATGTCTTCATTAAAGTTATCGTGGACCTTCTACTTTGATAAGTCAACGTATTCGTGCGGTTTACGAACTAAGCGTCTACATTCGAATATCTCAACATGATTTCAATATCTCATATTTTCAATAATTTCTCTAATTATTTATAAACTCATTTTTCTTAGTAGAAATATTTTTCAAAAAAAAACTCATTATTAAATTTCAATACTTATCATTTATACATAAATTTATCATCAAGTCCTCCTATAATTCAATTAATCACAAACTTACCAAGTTACCATCAAATTAACATATAATACATAAATCATAACTTCATCATTCAAATTTTCTCTTAATTCATAAACTAATTATCAAACTATCATATAATTTATTTAATCACAAATTATAATTATTCACATATAATTCATTTAAACCTATAAAAAAACAATTCACATATAATTATGCAAATTCAAGTTCCAATGTATTTCATTTTCAAAATTTTTCTAACTTGAATCAACTACACTATTTATAACGCGCATATATCTAAACTTGACTACCTTCATAATTACTTCAATTGTCTATGAACTTGTTTGTCTATATAATTTGATTTTTCATTTAACACCATTATCCACGAACCTAATCCTTTAAGAACTCGGTAATCTATGCATGTGATATGTTAACCTAATTATCCAGAACCTTGGTAAAACTTGATCATACATGAATTTGATTTCTGTGACGCTATTGAAGATTATTTTACATATACATAACTGTCTAAATGCATATGAAATCGACTTACCATGAACATGGTTATCTAGTATATAGGAAACTTGATTTTTCATAAACATGAATTTCTATAAATTTATTTAACTACAAACTCGATTATTCATGCATATGAACAATGTTAATTGCATAAAGTTGGCACCTAAATTAATGAACATTGATCTTTCCATCATCTAAGAATTTAATTTCTAATGAACTTGAATATCAATTAACTTTAATTACTCAAGCATGAAATCAGAACCTATGTGCATCTTTATCTGTATTTTAGAAGTTTTGTGTGCCTTGACCCCCACATGACATAATGAATTATGAGAAACATGCAAAGGCTAGTGTAATTACGGGTGCACACGAAATTACAAAAGTCGGTGCATGGAAGTCATAATAAGTTTTGTTGTGTGCTTTTGGGCAACGCGGCAAATGTGGTGCGATAAGAACATGGTGGATACGCCGCTGGTACATCCTATATATAAGTGTACTTGTCACATCATCAAGTGAAGTGTTGCCTACGTCCAGTGAAGTTTGTGTGACTTCTGGATCTTGACCTATTGCAATTTAACTTAACAATGTTTTCTTTTACATCTTTCATTGATCATTATTCATCATCATCTAGTGCTCAAGTTGGTGATTCAACTTCTCGAGGTTGACGTATTCTTGTTCAACTAGAGGGAGCTAGATAACGTTAGTACACTTATGATGGAAAGCGTATTATCATGGAAATGTTTGGATTTGTGCCACATTTACTCATTTTATTAATCATGTTATTCATTTATTCATTCCTTTTATCAATCACATTTATTCATTTTTATCATTCATTCATTTTATCAATCTCATTTAGTTACTCTAATCATTTAGTAACTTTATTCATTTTACTCTTTAAATCATTTTACTCTTTAAATCACTTTACTCTTCATCACACAAGTTAAACTGTAACAACATTTATCGATAATCTTAAACTCTATTCCATCACTATCTTGAGTATCAATGAATCAATATCCGAACCGTTCGTTCAATTACGTTCATCTGAACTCCTTATAACTCGAACAATATTATAAACGACACTTAATGATATTAAATGAACTAAAGAAAATAATTCTTATCATATTATCACATTTCAATTCTAAAACAGCGCATGTGAGACATGATTATGTTTCGAACACGATCGTGATACAATTATTAATTCTTTCACCAAAACTAACGTTAATCAAATTTCGGGACGAAATTTCTTAAAGGATGGGTGACTGTAACATTTGCCCCGATCCAAACCCGGTTCAAATTCAAACCCGAACCCAATCGGATATCAATGAAATTTTTTCGTCGTATCATAAAATAAAAGTAATTATATCATATTGATTTATTCAAGTTATTACATTAAATTATATAATTAAATCATTAATTAAGTTGATCAAACAGTTTGGAGGCTTCGTGAAAACAATTAACACTCTTATCCCGACTTTTCTTATCATCCAAGTTTATTATATACTCCTTAGGACATTGTGTTTTGGAAAGCATAGATGTAAAGGATAACAAGCAAGAAACTCTACATGTTGGATTATTAGTTTTGGCATAAGGCGACTTTCGGGTGATTATTTTACCAATCTTTCTCCATTCTTGGGCTATCACTTTTTATTATTCAAAGCTCTTAGACATACTTGGTATTCTAGGGAGTAAGTATGTTCATTCGGCGAATCAAATCGAGCCCAAACAAAACAGAAATCACAAACAAAAGTTTGAGAACGTAACACTTTACCCTCACCAAGATCCAAGGTTTAAACTCAATTTTGGAAATCATAAATGCTGTATTACTCTCTTACATATGATAGTACTCTGAAAAATATGAACGTAGGCGAAAACCGCTCGAGAAACGGAGTTATAACGAAGCGGGAATCGCGAAAACAAGTTTGGTGTTTGTTGCTAAATTACAATACGCGATTTTTACCTTGAAGTTGTCCCACATCGCCCCAAAGCCATTATTTTTCTCTATTTCATACCTATAAATACCCTTGCTTGGTTCCTTAAAGCCTACAACTCCTAGATTGAGTCTAAACAAGTAGAATAGCCAAATTTTGGCGGTTCTGCAAGAGCAATACCTTTTTGGGTGTTGTGTGTAGTTTTTTATTCTTTTGACGAGGAAGTGCTGCCCTACGAACTCGTCTCGTTTGTAAAGCTTCCTCAAGGTAATCTTCTTCTTTTTCTTTTATTCTTTTCTTCCTTTCGTGAATCGTTCATTTATCGTTTTCTTAGTTTTGTTAGTTTATTTTAGGTTGTTAGTTAATGAGCATAGCCTTTAGGCTTAGTGTAGCCTTGTAGAGACTCAACGAGCACCGTCTATCATTTCCGTTAGTTTGGCTATGCCTTAAAATGTTTACACGTCTTTTTTGCCTTCGTTTAACTAGGTTGAGTCACGCTTGCATACAGATCGTTTACCTATTCATTTGAGTTGCTGTCTGATCATATACGTTCAAATCCCAAGGCATCCAGCGTGATACGACTATTCATCTCGATTCTTTTTCATCATACACTACTTTGTTTGATCACCATTGAGGTGAGTATTTCATAGCCCCTTTTTACACTTTATTATTTTGGGGGAAATCATGTGACATCTATCAAATCACTTTTATTCATTTTATTCATTTTTGTTCATTTATTCATTACATTCGATTCAATTCAATACATGTTTATGTTATTACTTGCAAATACGTGTTCATAATGTGATATACAATTAAGAGGCATGATCATTAATTTATACAAACCTCAGTTTCAATGATAGATCTATTGGCCTGACAAGCCCACCCCATATGGCTTTCGAGTGGTGATTGTTAACTGTTTCATTCATATGCTTCAGCTTATTGTGACTTCATCTGCGGATTGAGTCAGTTCAGTCATTAGGTTTGATTATGCAAATTGTTTATATATTGTGTTCACACTCGCAATTTATAGTATTAGCATTACATGTGAATTGAATCAAGTTAAATCATGTTTTATTATTATTATATGTATGCAAAACCTATGTCTACTCACCAGCTAATTCGTTAGCTGATCCATTTACTTTTCACATGATTTCAGGAAACGAAGCTTAATTGTTAATCAAGACGCCTCATAATCTAGGACACGCTTGGACCTAGTTAATAATAAATATTCAGAGTGTTGTGTTATTTGTTTATTTGGAAATTCAATGCCTCATAATCTAGCTACGAGCAATCTATTCACTATCGTCCGCCTCGAGGATTCCGCCGTCGGTCGGGGTGTGACATTATGCAACATTAGCAACTCGATAATAACGTTAGTATAATGTAGGACGCTATAAAGCTCCTAAGTACACCTTACAATATCGTACGTAAAATTAAAACTCCATAATAAACCTAATGAATTCGTACGTGTCCTTTGAACATCGTACGACAAGTAAGGACATCTTATGACTCTTTATGCTATGTTAGCACCTTGAAAAGCACGTTAGTATAATGTAAGACGTTTTACAACACCTAACAACATCTTACAACACCGTACGAATCATTAAAACTCCATAATAAACCTAATGAATTCGTACGAGTCCTTTGAACTTCGTACGACAAGTTAGGACATCTTACGACTCTTTATGCAACATTAGCAACTCAATAATAACGTTAGCATATTGTAGGACGCTATAAAGCTCCTAAGTACACCTTACAATACAGTACGTAAACTTAAAACTCCATAATAAACCTAATGAATTCGTACGTGTCCTTTGAACATCGTACGACAAGTAAGGACATCTTATGACTCTTTATGCTATGTTAGCACCTTGAAAAGCACGTTAGTATAATATAAGACGTTTTACAACACCTAACAACATCTTACAACACCGTACGAATCATTAAAACTCCATAATAACCCTAATGAATTCGTACGAGTCCTTTGAACATCGTATAACAAGTTAAGACATCTTACGACTCTTTATGCCACATTAGCAACGTGAAAAGAACGTTAGTATAATGTAGAACGCCATACGTCTCCTAAGTACACCTTAAAATACCGTGCATTAACTTAAAGCTCCATAATAAACTTAATGAATTCGTAAGAGTCCTTTGAACATCGTACGACAAGTAAGGACATCTTATGACTCTTTATGCCATATTAGGACCTTGAAAAGCACGTTAGTATAATGTAAGACGCCTTACAACACCTAACAACATCTTACAACACCGTATGAAACCTCAAAACTCCATAATAAACCTAATGAATTCGTACGAGTCCTTTGAACATCGTACGACAAGTTAGGACATCTTACGACTCTTTATGCAACATTAGCAACTCGATAATAACGTTAGTATAATGTAGGACGCTATAAAGCTCCTAAGTACACCTTACAATACCGTACGTAAACTTAAAACTCCATAATAAACCTAATGAATTCGTACGTGTCCTTTGAACATCGTACGACAAGTAAGGACATCTTATGACTCTTTATGCTATGTTAGCACCTTGAAAAGCACGTTAGTATAATGTAAGACGTTTTACAACACCTAACAACATCTTACAACACCGTACGAATCATTAAAACTCCATAATAAACCTAATGAATTCGTACGAGTCCTTTGAACATCGTACGACAAGTTAGGACATCTTACGACTCTTTATGCAACATTAGCAACTCGATAATAACGTTAGTATAATGTAGGACGCTATAAAGCTCCTAAGTACACCTTACAATACCGTACGTAAACTTAAAACTCCATAATAAACCTAATGAATTCGTACGTGTCCTTTGAACATCGTACGACAAGTAAGGACATCTTATGACTCTTTATGCTATGTTAGCACCTTGAAAAGCACGTTAGTATAATGTAAGACGTTTTACAACACCTAACAACATCTTACAACACCGTACGAATCATTAAAACTCCATAATAAACCTAATGAATTCGTACGAGTCCTTTGAACATCGTACGACAAGTTAGGACATCTTACGACTCTTTATGCAACATTAGCAACTCGATAATAACGTTAGCATATTGTAGGACGCTATAAAGCTCCTAAGTACACCTTACAATACCGTACGTAAACTTAAAACTCCATAATAAACCTAATGAATTCGTACGTGTCCTTTGAACATCGTACGACAAGTAAGGACATCTTATGACTCTTTATGCTATGTTTGCACCTTGAAAAGCACGTTAGTGTAATGTAAGACGTTTTACAACACCTAACAACATCTTACAACACCGTACGAATCATTAAAACTCCATAATAAACCTAATGAATTCGTACGAGTCCTTTGAACATCGTACGACAAGTTAGGACATCTTACGACTCTTTATGCAACATTAGCAACTCGATAATAACGTTAGTATAATGTAGGACGCTATAAAGCTCCTAAGTACACCTTACAATACCGTACGTAAACTTAAAACTCCATAATAAACCTAATGAATTCGTACGTGTCCTTTGAACATCGTACGACAAGTAAGGACATCTTATGACTCTTTATGCTATGTTAGCACCTTGAAAAGCACGTTAGTATAATGTAAGACGTTTTACAACACCTAACAACATCTTACAACACCGTACGAATCATTAAAACTCCATAATAAACCTAATGAATTCGTACGAGTCCTTTGAACATCGTACGACAAGTTAGGACATCTTACGACTCTTTATGCAACATTAGCAACTCGATAATAACGTTAGCATATTGTAGGACGCTATAAAGCTCCTAAGTACACCTTACAATACCGTACGTAAACTTAAAACTCCATAATAAACCTAATGAATTCGTTCGTGTCCTTTGAACATCGTACGACAAGTAAGGACATCTTATGACTCTTTATGCTATGTTAGCACTTTGAAAAGCACGTTAGTATAATGTAAGACGTTTAACAACACCTAACAACATCTTACAACACTGTACGAATCATTAAAACTCCATAATAAACCTAATGAATTCGTACGAGTCCTTTGAACATCGTATGACAAGTTAAGACATCTTACGACTCTTTATGCCACATTAGCATCGTGAAAAGAACGTTAGTATAATGTAGAACGCCATACGTCTCCTAAGTACACCTTAAAATACCGTGCGTTAACTTAAAGCTCCATAATAAACCTAATGAATTCGTAAGAGTCCTTTGAACATCGTACGACAAGTAAGGACATCTTATGACTCTTTATGCCATATTAGGACCTTGAAAAGCACGTTAGTATAATGTAAGACGCCTTACAACACCTAACAACATCTTACAACACCGTATGAAACCTCAAAACTCCATAATAAACCTAATGAATTCGTACGAGTCCTTTGAACATCGTACGACAAGTTAGGACATCTTACGACTCTTTATGCAACATTAGCAACTCGATAATAACGTTAGTATAATGTAGGACGCTATAAAGCTCCTAAGTACACCTTACAATACCGTACGTAAACTTAAAACTCCATAATAAACCTAATGAATTCGTACGTGTCCTTTGAACATCGTACGACAAGTAAGGACATCTTATGACTCTTTATGCTATGTTAGCACCTTGAAAAGCACGTTAGTATAATGTAAGACGTTTTACAACACCTAACAACATCTTACAACACCGTACGAATCATTAAAACTCCATAATAAACCTAATGAATTCGTACGAGTCCTTTGAACATCGTACGACAAGTTAGGACATCTTACGACTCTTTATGCAACATTAGCAACTCGATAATAACGTTAGTATAATGTAGGACGCTATAAAGCTCCTAAGTACACCTTACAATACCGTACGTAAACTTAAAACTCCATAATAAACCTAATGAATTCGTACGTGTCCTTTGAACATCGTACGACAAGTAAGGACATCTTATGACTCTTTATGCTATGTTAGCACCTTGAAAAGCACGTTAGTATAATGTAAGACGTTTTACAACACCTAACAACATCTTACAACACCGTACGAATCATTAAAACTCCATAATAAACCTAATGAATTCGTACGAGTCCTTTGAACATCGTACGACAAGTTAGGACATCTTACGACTCTTTATGCAACATTAGCAACTCGATAATAACGTTAGCATATTGTAGGACGCTATAAAGCTCCTAAGTACACCTTACAATACCGTACGTAAACTTAAAACTCCATAATAAACCTAATGAATTCGTTCGTGTCCTTTGAACATCGTACGACAAGTAAGGACATCTTATGACTCTTTATGCTATGTTAGCACTTTGAAAAGCACGTTAGTATAATGTAAGACGTTTAACAACACCTAACAACATCTTACAACACTGTACGAATCATTAAAACTCCATAATAAACCTAATGAATTCGTACGAGTCCTTTGAACATCGTATGACAAGTTAAGACATCTTACGACTCTTTATGCCACATTAGCATCGTGAAAAGAACGTTAGTATAATGTAGAACGCCATACGTCTCCTAAGTACACCTTAAAATACCGTGCGTTAACTTAAAGCTCCATAATAAACCTAATGAATTCGTAAGAGTCCTTTGAACATCGTACGACAAGTAAGGACATCTTATGACTCTTTATGCTATGTTAGCACCTTGAAAAGCACGTTAGTATAATGTAAGACGTTTTACAACACCTAACAACATCTTACAACACCGTACGAATCATTAAAACTCCATAATAAACCTAATGAATTCGTACGAGTCCTTTGAACATCGTACGACAAGTTAGGACATCTTACGACTCTTTATGCAACATTAGCAACTCGATAATAACGTTAGCATATTGTAGGACGCTATAAAGCTCCTAAGTACACCTTACAATACCGTACGTAAACTTAAAACTCCATAATAAACCTAATGAATTCGTACGTGTCCTTTGAACATCGTACGACAAGTAAGGACATCTTATGACTCTTTATGCTATGTTAGCACTTTGAAAAGCACGTTAGTATAATGTAAGACGTTTAACAACACCTAACAACATCTTACAACACCGTACGAATCATTAAAACTCCATAATAAACCTAATGAATTCGTACGAGTCCTTTGAACATCGTATGACAAGTTAAGACATCTTACGACTCTTTATGCCACATTAGCAACGTGAAAAGAACGTTAGTATAATGTAGAACGCCATACGTCTCCTAAGTACACCTTAAAATACCGTGCGTTAACTTAAAGCTCCATAATAAACCTAATGAATTCGTAAGAGTCCTTTGAACATCGTACGACAAGTAAGGACATCTTATGACTCTTTATGCTATGTTAGCACCTTGAAAAGCACGTTAGTATAATGTAAGACGTTTTACAACACCTAACAACATCTTACAACACCGTACGAATCATTAAAACTCCATAATAAACCTAATGAATTCGTACGAGTCCTTTGAACATCGTACTACAAGTTAGACATCTTACGACTCTTTATGCAACATTAGCAACTCGATAATAACGTTAGCATATTGTAGGACGCTATAAAGCTCCTAAGTACACCTTACAATACCGTACGTAAACTTAAAACTCCATAATAAACCTAATGAATTCGTACGTGTCCTTTGAACATCGTACGACAAGTTAGGACATCTTATGACTCTTTAGGCTATATTAGCACCTTGAAAAGCACATTAGTATAATGTAAGACGCCTTGCAACACCTAAGAACATCTTACAACACTGTACGAAACCTTAAAACTTCATAATGAACCTAATGAATTCGTACGTGTCCTTTGAACATCGTACGACAAGTTAGGACATCTTATGACTCTTTATGCTATATTAGCACCTTGAAAAGCACGTTAATATAATGTAAGACGCCTTACAACACCTAACAACATCTTACAACACCGTACAAAACCTCAAAACTCCTTAATAAACCTAATGAATTCGTACGAGTCCTTTGAACATCGTACGACAAGTAAGGACATCTTATGACTCTTTATGCCATATTAGGACCTTGAAAAGCACGTTAGTATAATGTAAGACGCCTTACAACACCTAACAACATCTTACAACACCGTACGAAACCTCAAAACTCCATAATAAACCTAATGAATTCGTACGAGTCCTTTGAACATCGAACGACAAGTTAGGACATCTTACGACTCTTTATGCCACATTAGCATCGTGAAAAGAACGTTAGTATAATGTAGAACGCCATACGTCTCCTAAGTACACCTTAAAATACCGTGCGTTAACTTAAAGCTCCATAATAAACCTAATGAATTCGTAAGAGTCCTTTGAACATCGTACGACAAGTAAGGACATCTTATGACTCTTTATGCTATGTTAGCACCTTGAAAAGCACGTTAGTATAATGTAAGACGTTTTACAACACCTAACAACATCTTACAACACCGTACGAATCATTAAAACTCCATAATAAACCTAATGAATTCGTACGAGTCCTTTGAACATCGTACGACAAGTTAGGACATCTTACGACTCTTTATGCAACATTAGCAACTCGATAATAACGTTAGCATATTGTAGGACGCTATAAAGCTCCTAAGTACACCTTACAATACCGTACGTAAACTTAAAACTCCATAATAAACCTAATGAATTCGTACGTGTCCTTTGAACATCGTACGACAAGTAAGGACATCTTATGACTCTTTATGCTATGTTAGCACTTTGAAAAGCACGTTAGTATAATGTAAGACGTTTAACAACACCTAACAACATCTTACAACACCGTACGAATCATTAAAACTCCATAATAAACCTAATGAATTCGTACGAGTCCTTTGAACATCGTATGACAAGTTAAGACATCTTACGACTCTTTATGCCACATTAGCAACGTGAAAAGAACGTTAGTATAATGTAGAACGCCATACGTCTCCTAAGTACACCTTAAAATACCGTGCGTTAACTTAAAGCTCCATAATAAACCTAATGAATTCGTAAGAGTCCTTTGAACATCGTACGACAAGTAAGGACATCTTATGACTCTTTATGCTATGTTAGCACCTTGAAAAGCACGTTAGTATAATGTAAGACGTTTTACAACACCTAACAACATCTTACAACACCGTACGAATCATTAAAACTCCATAATAAACCTAATGAATTCGTACGAGTCCTTTGAACATCGTACTACAAGTTAGACATCTTACGACTCTTTATGCAACATTAGCAACTCGATAATAACGTTAGCATATTGTAGGACGCTATAAAGCTCCTAAGTACACCTTACAATACCGTACGTAAACTTAAAACTCCATAATAAACCTAATGAATTCGTACGTGTCCTTTGAACATCGTACGACAAGTTAGGACATCTTATGACTCTTTAGGCTATATTAGCACCTTGAAAAGCACATTAGTATAATGTAAGACGCCTTGCAACACCTAAGAACATCTTACAACACTGTACGAAACCTTAAAACTTCATAATGAACCTAATGAATTCGTACGTGTCCTTTGAACATCGTACGACAAGTTAGGACATCTTATGACTCTTTATGCTATATTAGCACCTTGAAAAGCACGTTAATATAATGTAAGACGCCTTACAACACCTAACAACATCTTACAACACCGTACAAAACCTCAAAACTCCTTAATAAACCTAATGAATTCGTACGAGTCCTTTGAACATCGTACGACAAGTAAGGACATCTTATGACTCTTTATGCCATATTAGGACCTTGAAAAGCACGTTAGTATAATGTAAGACGCCTTACAACACCTAACAACATCTTACAACACCGTACGAAACCTCAAAACTCCATAATAAACCTAATGAATTCGTACGAGTCCTTTGAACATCGAACGACAAGTTAGGACATCTTACGACTCTTTATGCAACATTAGCAACTCGATAATAACGTTAGCATATTGTAGGACGCTATAAAGCTCCTAAGTACACCTTACAATACCGTACGTAAACTTAAAACTCCATAATAATCCTAATGAATTCGTACGTGTCCTTTGAACATCGTACGACAAGTAAGGACATCTTTTGACTCTTTATGCTATGTTAGCACTTTGAAAAGCACGTTAGTATAATGTAAGACGTTTAACAACACCTAACAACATCTTACAACACCGTACGAATCATTAAAACTCCATAATAAACCTAATGAATTCGTACGAGTCCTTTGAACATCGTATGACAAGTTAAGACATCTTACGACTCTTTATGCCACATTAGCAACGTGAAAAGAACGTTAGTATAATGTAGAACGCCATACGTCTCCTAAGTACACCTTAAAATACCGTGCGTTAACTTAAAGCTCCATAATAAACCTAATGAATTCGTAAGAGTCCTTTGAACATCGTACGACAAGTAAGGACATCTTATGACTCTTTATGCTATGTTAGCACCTTGAAAAGCACGTTAGTATAATGTAAGACGTTTTACAACACCTAACAACATCTTACAACACCGTACGAATCATTAAAACTCCATAATAAACCTAATGAATTCGTACGAGTCCTTTGAACATCGTACTACAAGTTAGACATCTTACGACTCTTTATGCAACATTAGCAACTCGATAATAACGTTAGCATATTGTAGGACGCTATAAAGCTCCTAAGTACACCTTACAATACCGTACGTAAACTTAAAACTCCATAATAAACCTAATGAATTCGTACGTGTCCTTTGAACATCGTACGACAAGTTAGGACATCTTATGACTCTTTAGGCTATATTAGCACCTTGAAAAGCACATTAGTATAATGTAAGACGCCTTGCAACACCTAAGAACATCTTACAACACTGTACGAAACCTTAAAACTTCATAATGAACCTAATGAATTCGTACGTGTCCTTTGAACATCGTACGACAAGTTAGGACATCTTATGACTCTTTATGCTATATTAGCACCTTGAAAAGCACGTTAATATAATGTAAGACGCCTTACAACACCTAACAACATCTTACAACACCGTACAAAACCTCAAAACTCCATAATAAACCTAATGAATTCGTACGAGTCCTTTGAACATCGTACGACAAGTAAGGACATCTTATGACTCTTTATGCCATATTAGGACCTTGAAAAGCACGTTAGTATAATGTAAGACGCCTTACAACACCTAACAACATCTTACAACACCGTACGAAACCTCAAAACTCCATAATAAACCTAATGAATTCGTACGAGTCCTTTGAACATTGAACGACAAGTTAGGACATCTTACGACTCTTTATGCAACATTAGCAACTCGATAATAACGTTAGTATAATGTAGGACGCTATAAAGCTCCTAAGTACACCTTACAATATCGTACGTAAACTTAAAACTCCATAATAAACCTAATGAATTCGTACGTGTCCTTTGAACATCGTACGACAAGTAAGGACATCTTATGACTCTTTATGCTATGTTAGCACCTTGAAAAGCACGTTAGTATAGTGTAAGAAGTTTTACAACACCTAACAACATCTTACAACACCGTACGAATCATTAAAACTCCATAATAAACCTAATGAATTCGTACGAGTCCTTTGAACATCGTATGACAAGTTAAGACATCTTACGACTCTTTATGCCACATTAGCAACGTGAAAAGAACGTTAGTATAATGTAGAACGCCATACGTCTCCTAAGTACACCTTAAAATACCGTGCGTTAACTTAAAGCTCCATAATAAACCTAATGAATTCGTAAGAGTCCTTTGAACATCGTACGACAAGTAAGGACATCTTATGACTCTTTATGCTATGTTAGCACCTTGAAAAGCACGTTAGTATAATGTAAGACGTTTTACAACACCTAACAACATCTTACAACACCGTACGAATCATTAAAACTCCATAATAAACCTAATGAATTCGTACGAGTCCTTTGAAAATCGTACGACAAGTTAGGACATCTTACGACTCTTTATGCAACATTAGCAACTCGATAATAACGTTAGCATATTGTAGGACGCTATAAAGCTCCTAAGTACACCTTACAATAACGTACGTAAACTTAAAACTCCATAATAAACCTAATGAATTCGTACGTGTCCTTTGAACATCGTACGACAAGTTAGGACATCTTATGACTCTTTAGGCTATATTAGCACCTTGAAAAGCACATTAGTATAATGTAAGACGCCTTGCAACACCTAAGAACATCTTACAACACTGTACGAAACCTTAAAACTTCATAATGAACCTAATGAATTCGTACGTGTCCTTTGAACATCGTACGACAAGTTAGGACATCTTATGACTCTTTATGCTATATTAGCACCTTGAAAAGCACGTTAATATAATGTAAGACGCCTTACAACACCTAACAACATCTTACAACACCGTACAAAACCTCAAAACTCCATAATAAACCTAATGAATTCGTACGAGTCCTTTGAACATCGTACGACAAGTAAGGACATCTTATGACTCTTTATGCCATATTAGGACCTTGAAAAGCACGTTAGTATAATGTAAGACGCCTTACAACACCTAACAACATCTTACAACACCGTACGTAACCTCAAAACTCCATAATAAACCTAATGAATTCGTACGAGTCCTTTGAACATCGTACGACAAGTTAGGACATCTTACGACTCTTTATGCAACATTAGCAACTCGATAATAACGTTAGTATAATGTAGGACGCTATAAAGCTCCTAAGTACACCTTACAATACCGTACGTAAACTTAAAACTCCATAATAAACCTAATGAATTCGTACGTGTCCTTTGAACATCGTACGACAAGTAAGGACATCTTATGACTCTTTATGCTATGTTAGCACCTTGAAAAGCACGTTAGTATAATGTAAGACGTTTTACAACACCTAACAACATCTTACAACACCGTACGAATCATTAAAAATCCATAATAAACCTAATGAATTCGTACGAGTCCTTTGAACATCGTACGACAAGTTAGGACATCTTACGACTCTTTATGCAACATTAGTAACTCGATAATAACGTTAGTATAATGTAGGACGCTATAAAGCTCCTAAGTACACCTTACAATACCGTACATAAACTTAAAACTCCATAATAAACCTAATGAATTCGTACGTGTCCTTTGAACATCGTACGACAAGTAAGGACATCTTATGACTCTTTATGCAATGTTAGCACCTTGAAAAGCACGTTAGTATAATGTAAGACGTTTTACAACACCTAACAACATCTTACAACACCGTACGAATCATTAAAACTCCATAATAAACCTAATGAATTCGTACGAGTCCTTTGAACATCGTATGACAAGTTAAGACATCTTACGACTCTTTATGCCACATTAGCAACGTGAAAAGAACGTTAGTATAATGTAGAACGCCATACGTCTCCTAAGTACACCTTAAAATACCGTGTGTTAACTTAAAGCTCCATAATAAACCTAATGAATTCGTAAGAGTCCTTTGAACATCGTACGACAAGTAAGGACATCTTATGACTCTTTATGCTATGTTAGCACCATGAAAAGCACGTTAGTATAATGTAAGACGTTTTACAACACCTAACAACATCTTACAACACCGTACGAATCATTAAAACTCCATAATAAACCTATTGAATTCGTACGAGTCCTTTGAACATCGTAGGACAAGTTAGGACATCTTACAACTCTTTATGCAACATTAGCAACTCGATAATAACGTTAGCATATTGTAGGAAGCTATAAAGCTCCTAAGTACACCTTACAATACCGTACATAAACTTAAAACTCCATAATAAACCTAATGAATTCGTACGTGTCCTTTGAACATCGTACGACAAGTTAAGACATCTTATGACTCTTTATGCTATATTAGCACCTTGAAAAGCACGTTAATATAATGTAAGACGCCTTACAACACCTAACAACATCTTACAACACCGTACAAAACCTCAAAACTCCATAATAAACCTAATGAATTCGTACGAGTCCTTTGAACATCGTACGACAAGTAAGGACATCTTATGACTCTTTATGCCATATTAGGACCTTGAAAAGAACGTTAGTATAATGTAACACGCCTTACAACACCTAACAACATCTTACAACACCATACGAAACCTCAAAACTCCATAATAAACCTAATGAATTCGTACGAGTCCTTTGAACATCGTACGACAAGTTAGGACATCTTACGACTCTTTATGCAACATTAGCAACTCGATAATAACGTTAGTATAATGTAGGACGCTATAAAGCTCCTAAGTACACCTTACAATACCGTACGTAAACTTAAAACTCCATAATAAACCTAATTAATTCGTACGTGTCCTTTGAACATCGTACGACAAGTACGGACATCTTATGACTCTTTATGCTATGTTAGCACCTTGAAAAGCACGTTAGTATAATGTAAGACGTTTTCCAACACCTAACAACATCTTACAACACCGTACGAATCATTAAAACTCCATAATAAACCTAATGAATTCGTACGAGTCCTTTGAACATCGTACGACAAGTTAGGACATCTTACGACTCTTTATGCAACATTAGCAACTGGATAATAACGTTAGCATATTGTAGGACGCTATAAAGCTCCTAAGTACACCTTACAATACCGTACGTAAACTTAAAACTCCATAATAAACCTAATGATTTCGTACGTGTCCTTTGAACATCGTACGACAAGTAAGGACATCTTATGACTCTTTATGCTATGTTAGCACCTTGAAAAGCACGTTAGTATAATGTAAGACGTTTAACAACACCTAACAACATCTTACAACACCGTACGAATCATTAAAACTCCATAATAAACCTAATGAATTCGTACGAGTCCTTTGAACATCGTATGACAAGTTAAGACATCTTACGACTCTTTATGCCACATTAGCAACGTGAAAAGAACGTTAGTATAATGTAGAACTCCATACGTCTCCTAAGTACACCTTAAAATACCGTGCGTTAACTAAAAGCTCCATAATAAACCTAATGAATTCGTAAGAGTCCTTTGAACATCGTACGACAAGTAAGGACATCTTATGACTCTTTATGCCATATTAGGACCTTGAAAAACACGTTAGTATAATGTAACACGCCTTACAACACCTAACAACATCTTACAACACCGTACGAAACCTCAAAACTCCATAATAAACCTAATGAATTCGTACGAGTCCTTTGAACATCGTACGACAAGTTAGGACATCTTACGACTCTTTATGCAACATTAGCAACTCGATAATAACGTTAGTATAATGTAGGACGCTATAAAGCTCCTAAGTACACCTTACAATACCGTACGTAAACTTAAAACTCCATAATAAACCTAATGAATTCGTATGTGTCCTTTGAACATCGTACGACAAGTACGGACATCTTATGACTCTTTATGCTATGTTAGCACCTTGAAAAGCACGTTAGTATAATGTAAGACGTTTTACAACACCTAACAACATCTTACAACACCGTACGAATCATTAAAACTCCATAATAAACCTAATGAATTCGTACGAGTCCTTTGAACATCGTACGACAAGTTAGGACATCTTACGACTCTTTATGCAACATTAGCAACTCGATAATAACGTTAGCATATTGTAGGACGCTATAAAGCTCCTAAGTACACCTTACAATACCGTACGTAAACTTAAAACTCCATAATAAACCTAATGAATTCGTACGTGTCCTTTGAACATCGTACGACAAGTATGGACATCTTATGAATCTTTATGCTATGTTAGCACCTTGAAAAGCACGTTAGTATAATGTAAGACGTTTAACAACACCTAACAACATCTTACAACACCGTACGAATCATTAAAACTCCATAATAAACCTAATGAATTCGTACGAGTCCTTTGAACATCGTATGACAAGTTAAGACATCTTACGACTCTTTATGCCACATTAGCAACGTGAAAAGAACGTTAGTATAATGTAGAACGCCATACGTCTCCTAAGTACACCTTAAATACCGTGCGTTAACTTAAAGCTCCATAATAAATCTAATGAATTCGTAAGAGTCTTTTGAACATCGTACGACAAGTAAGGACATCTTATGACTCTTTATGCTATGTTAGCACCTTGTAAAGCACGTTAGTATAATGTAAGACGTTTTACAACACCTAACAACATCTTACAACACCGTACGAATCATTAAAACTCCATAATAAACCTAATGAATTCGTACGAGTCCTTTGAACATCGTAGGACAAGTTAGGACATCTTACAACTCTTTATGCAACATTAGCAACTCGATAATAACGTTAGCATATTGTAGGAAGCTATAAAGCTCCTAAGTACACCTTACAATACCGTACATAAACTTAAAACTCCATAATAAACCTAATGAATTCGTACGTGTCCTTTGAACATCGTACGACAAGTTAAGACATCTTATGACTCTTTATGCTATATTAGCACCTTGAAAAGCACGTTAATATAATGTAAGACGCCTTACAACACCTAACAACATCTTACAACACCGTACAAAACCTCAAAACTCCATAATAAACCTAATGAATTCGTACGAGTCCTTTGAACATCGTACGACAAGTAAGGACATCTTATGACTCTTTATGCCATATTAGGACCTTGAAAAGAACGTTAGTATAATGTAACACGCCTTACAACACCTAACAACATCTTACAACACCATACGAAACCTCAAAACTCCATAATAAACCTAATGAATTCGTACGAGTCCTTTGAACATCGTACGACAAGTTAGGACATCTTACGACTCTTTATGCAACATTAGCAACTCGATAATAACGTTAGTATAATGTAGGACGCTATAAAGCTCCTAAGTACACCTTACAATACCGTACGTAAACTTAAAACTCCATAATAAACCTAATTAATTCGTACGTGTCCTTTGAACATCGTACGACAAGTACGGACATCTTATGACTCTTTATGCTATGTTAGCACCTTGAAAAGCACGTTAGTATAATGTAAGACGTTTTCCAACACCTAACAACATCTTACAACACCGTACGAATCATTAAAACTCCATAATAAACCTAATGAATTCGTACGAGTCCTTTGAACATCGTACGACAAGTTAGGACATCTTACGACTCTTTATGCAACATTAGCAACTGGATAATAACGTTAGCATATTGTAGGACGCTATAAAGCTCCTAAGTACACCTTACAATACCGTACGTAAACTTAAAACTCCATAATAAACCTAATGATTTCGTACGTGTCCTTTGAACATCGTACGACAAGTAAGGACATCTTATGACTCTTTATGCTATGTTAGCACCTTGAAAAGCACGTTAGTATAATGTAAGACGTTTAACAACACCTAACAACATCTTACAACACCGTACGAATCATTAAAACTCCATAATAAACCTAATGAATTCGTACGAGTCCTTTGAACATCGTATGACAAGTTAAGACATCTTACGACTCTTTATGCCACATTAGCAACGTGAAAAGAACGTTAGTATAATGTAGAACTCCATACGTCTCCTAAGTACACCTTAAAATACCGTGCGTTAACTAAAAGCTCCATAATAAACCTAATGAATTCGTAAGAGTCCTTTGAACATCGTACGACAAGTAAGGACATCTTATGACTCTTTATGCCATATTAGGACCTTGAAAAACACGTTAGTATAATGTAACACGCCTTACAACACCTAACAACATCTTACAACACCGTACGAAACCTCAAAACTCCATAATAAACCTAATGAATTCGTACGAGTCCTTTGAACATCGTACGACAAGTTAGGACATCTTACGACTCTTTATGCAACATTAGCAACTCGATAATAACGTTAGTATAATGTAGGACGCTATAAAGCTCCTAAGTACACCTTACAATACCGTACGTAAACTTAAAACTCCATAATAAACCTAATGAATTCGTATGTGTCCTTTGAACATCGTACGACAAGTACGGACATCTTATGACTCTTTATGCTATGTTAGCACCTTGAAAAGCACGTTAGTATAATGTAAGACGTTTTACAACACCTAACAACATCTTACAACACCGTACGAATCATTAAAACTCCATAATAAACCTAATGAATTCGTACGAGTCCTTTGAACATCGTACGACAAGTTAGGACATCTTACGACTCTTTATGCAACATTAGCAACTCGATAATAACGTTAGCATATTGTAGGACGCTATAAAGCTCCTAAGTACACCTTACAATACCGTACGTAAACTTAAAACTCCATAATAAACCTAATGAATTCGTACGTGTCCTTTGAACATCGTACGACAAGTATGGACATCTTATGAATCTTTATGCTATGTTAGCACCTTGAAAAGCACGTTAGTATAATGTAAGACGTTTAACAACACCTAACAACATCTTACAACACCGTACGAATCATTAAAACTCCATAATAAACCTAATGAATTCGTACGAGTCCTTTGAACATCGTATGACAAGTTAAGACATCTTACGACTCTTTATGCCACATTAGCAACGTGAAAAGAACGTTAGTATAATGTAGAACGCCATACGTCTCCTAAGTACACCTTAAATACCGTGCGTTAACTTAAAGCTCCATAATAAATCTAATGAATTCGTAAGAGTCTTTTGAACATCGTACGACAAGTAAGGACATCTTATGACTCTTTATGCTATGTTAGCACCTTGAAAAGCACGTTAGTATAATGTAAGACGTTTTACAACACCTAACAACATCTTACAACACCGTACGAATCATTAAAACTCCATAATAAACCTAATGAATTCGTACGAGTCCTTTGAACATCGTACGACAAGTTAGGACATCTTACGACTCTTTATGCAACATTAGCAACTCGATAATAACGTTAGCATATTGTAGGACGCTATAAAGCTCCTAAGTACATCTTACAATACCGTACGTAAACTTAAAACTCCATAATAAACCTAATGAATTCGTACGTGTCCTTTGAACATCGTACGACAAGTTAGGACATCCTATGTCTCTTTAGGCTATATTAGCAACTTGAAAACCACATTAGTATAATGTAAGACGCCTTGCAACACCTAAGAACATCTTACAACACTGTACGAAACCTTAAAACTTCATAATGAACCTAATGAATTCGTACGTGTCCTTTGAACATCGTACGACAAGTTAGGACATATTATGACTCTTTATGCTATATTAGCACCTTGAAAAGCACGTTAATATAATGTAAGACGCCTTACAACACCTAACAACATCTTACAACACCGTACAAAACCTCAAAACTCCATAATAAACCTAATGAATTCGTACGAGTCCTTTGAACATCGTACGACAAGTAAGGACATCTTATGACTCTTTATGCCATATTAGGACCTTGAAAAGCACGTTAGTATAATGTAAGACGCCTTACAACACCTAACAACATCTTACAACACCGTACGAAACCTCAAAACTCCATAATAAACCTAATGAATTCGTACGAGTCCTTTGAACATCGTACGACAAGTTAGGACATCTTACGACTCTTTATGCAACATTAGCAACTCGATAATAACGTTAGTATAATGTAGGACGCTATAAAGCTCCTAAGTACACCTTACAATATCGTACGTAAACTTAAAACTCCAGAATAAACCTAATGAATTCGTACGTGTCCTTTGAACATCGTACGACAAGTAAGGACATCTTATGACTCTTTATGCTATGTTAGCACCTTGAAAAGCACGTTAGTATAATGTAAGAAGTTTTACAACACCTAACAACATCTTACAACACCGCACGAATCATTAAAACTCCATAATAAACCTAATGAATTCGTACGAGTCCTTTGAACATCGTATGACAAGTTAAGACATCTTACCACTCTTTATGCCACATTAGCAACGTGAAAAGAACGTTAGTATAATGTAGAACGCCATACGTCTCCTAAGTACACCTTAAAATACCGTGCGTTAACTTAAAGCTCCATAATAAACCTAATGAATTCGTAAGAGTCCTTTGAACATCGTACGACAAGTAAGGACATCTTATGACTCTTTATGCTATGTTAGCACCTTGAAAAGCACGTTAGTATAATGTAAGACGTTTTACAACACCTAACAACATCTTACAACACCGTACGAATCATTAAAACTCCATAATAAACCTAATGAATTCGTACGAGTCCTTTGAATATCGTACGACAAGTTAGGACATCTTAGGACTCTTTATGCAACATTAGCAACTCGATAATAACGTTAGCATATTGTAGGACGCTATAAAGCTCCTAAGTACACCTTACAATACCGTACGTAAACTTAAAACTCCATAATAAACCTAATGAATTCGTACGTGTCCTTTGAACATCGTACGACAAGTAAGGACATCTTATGACTCTTTATGCTATGTTAGCACCTTGAAAAGCACGTTAGTATAATGTAAGACGTTTTTCAACACCTAACAACATCTTACAACACCGTACGAATCATTAAAAATCCATAATAAACCTAATGAATTCGTACGAGTCCTTTGAACATCGTACGACAAGTTAGGACATCTTACGACTCTTTATGCAACATTAGCAACTCGATAATAACGTTAGTATAATGTAGGACGCTATAAAGCTCCTAAGTACACCTTACAATACCGTACATAAACTTAAAACTCCATAATAAACCTAATGAATTCGTACGTGTCCTTTGAACATCGTACGACAAGTAAGGACATCTTATGACTCTTTATGCTATGTTAGCACCTTGAAAAGCACGTTAGTATAATGTAAGACGTTTAACAACACCTAACAACATCTTACAACACCGTACGAATCATTAAAACTCCATAATAAACCTAATGAATTCGTACGAGTCCTTTGAACATCGTACGACAAGTTAGGACATCTTACGACTCTTTATGCAACATTAGCAACTCGATAATAACGTTAGTATAATGTAGGACGCTATAAAGCTCCTAAGTACACCTTACAATATCGTACGTAAACTTAAAACTCCATAATAAACCTAATGATTTCGTACGTGTCCTTTGAACATCGTACGACAAGTAAGGACATCTTATGACTCTTTATGCTATGTTAGCACCTTGAAAAGCACGTTAGTATAATGTAAGACGTTTAACAACACCTAACAACATCTTACAACACCGTACGAATCATTAAAACTCCATAATAAACCTAATGAATTCGTACGAGTCCTTTGAACATCGTATGACAAGTTAAGACATCTTACGACTCTTTATGCCACATTAGCAACGTGAAAAGAACGTTAGTATAATGTAGAACTCCATACGTCTCCTAAGTACACCTTAAAATACCGTGCGTTAACTAAAAGCTCCATAATAAACCTAATGAATTCGTAAGAGTCCTTTGAACATCGTACGACAAGTAAGGACATCTTATGACTCTTTATGCCATATTAGGACCTTGAAAAACACGTTAGTATAATGTAACACGCCTTACAACACCTAACAACATCTTACAACACCGTACGAAACCTCAAAACTCCATAATAAACCTAATGAATTCGTACGAGTCCTTTGAACATCGTACGACAAGTTAGGACATCTTACGACTCTTTATGCAACATTAGCAACTCGATAATAACGTTAGTATAATGTAGGACGCTATAAAGCTCCTAAGTACACCTTACAATACCGTACGTAAACTTAAAACTCCATAATAAACCTAATGAATTCGTATGTGTCCTTTGAACATCGTACGACAAGTACGGACATCTTATGACTCTTTATGCTATGTTAGCACCTTGAAAAGCACGTTAGTATAATGTAAGACGTTTTACAACACCTAACAACATCTTACAACACCGTACGAATCATTAAAACTCCATAATAAACCTAATGAATTCGTACGAGTCCTTTGAACATCGTACGACAAGTTAGGACATCTTACGACTCTTTATGCAACATTAGCAACTCGATAATAACGTTAGCATATTGTAGGACGCTATAAAGCTCCTAAGTACACCTTACAATACCGTACGTAAACTTAAAACTCCATAATAAACCTAATGAATTCGTACGTGTCCTTTGAACATCGTACGACAAGTATGGACATCTTATGAATCTTTATGCTATGTTAGCACCTTGAAAAGCACGTTAGTATAATGTAAGACGTTTAACAACACCTAACAACATCTTACAACACCGTACGAATCATTAAAACTCCATAATAAACCTAATGAATTCGTACGAGTCCTTTGAACATCGTATGACAAGTTAAGACATCTTACGACTCTTTATGCCACATTAGCAACGTGAAAAGAACGTTAGTATAATGTAGAACGCCATACGTCTCCTAAGTACACCTTAAATACCGTGCGTTAACTTAAAGCTCCATAATAAATCTAATGAATTCGTAAGAGTCTTTTGAACATCGTACGACAAGTAAGGACATCTTATGACTCTTTATGCTATGTTAGCACCTTGAAAAGCACGTTAGTATAATGTAAGACGTTTTACAACACCTAACAACATCTTACAACACCGTACGAATCATTAAAACTCCATAATAAACCTAATGAATTCGTACGAGTCCTTTGAACATCGTACGACAAGTTAGGACATCTTACGACTCTTTATGCAACATTAGCAACTCGATAATAACGTTAGCATATTGTAGGACGCTATAAAGCCCCTAAGTACATCTTACAATACCGTACGTAAACTTAAAACTCCATAATAAACCTAATGAATTCGTACGTGTCCTTTGAACATCGTACGACAAGTTAGGACATCCTATGTCTCTTTAGGCTATATTAGCAACTTGAAAACCACATTAGTA
Organism: Tagetes erecta; assembly: GCA_030867185.1. Lineage (NCBI taxonomy): Eukaryota > Viridiplantae > Streptophyta > Magnoliopsida > Asterales > Asteraceae > Tagetes > Tagetes erecta. The sequence continues at coordinate 60,651,528 of CM061490.1, read as the reverse complement.
TAATGTAAGACGTTTTTCAACACCTAACAACATCTTACAACACCGTACGAATCATTAAAAATCCATAATAAACCTAATGAATTCGTACGAGTCCTTTGAACATCGTACGACAAGTTAGGACATCTTACGACTCTTTATGCAACATTAGCAACTCGATAATAACGTTAGTATAATGTAGGACGCTATAAAGCTCCTAAGTACACCTTACAATACCGTACATAAACTTAAAACTCCATAATAAACCTAATGAATTCGTACGTGTCCTTTGAACATCGTACGACAAGTAAGGACATCTTATGACTCTTTATGCTATGTTAGCACCTTGAAAAGCACGTTAGTATAATGTAAGACGTTTAACAACACCTAACAACATCTTACAACACCGTACGAATCATTAAAACTCCATAATAAACCTAATGAATTCGTACGAGTCCTTTGAACATCGTACGACAAGTTAGGACATCTTACGACTCTTTATGCAACATTAGCAACTCGATAATAACGTTAGTATAATGTAGGACGCTATAAAGCTCCTAAGTACACCTTACAATATCGTACGTAAACTTAAAACTCCATAATAAACCTAATGATTTCGTACGTGTCCTTTGAACATCGTACGACAAGTAAGGACATCTTATGACTCTTTATGCTATGTTAGCACCTTGAAAAGCACGTTAGTATAATGTAAGACGTTTAACAACACCTAACAACATCTTACAACACCGTACGAATCATTAAAACTCCATAATAAACCTAATGAATTCGTACGAGTCCTTTGAACATCGTATGACAAGTTAAGACATCTTACGACTCTTTATGCCACATTAGCAACGTGAAAAGAACGTTAGTATAATGTAGAACTCCATACGTCTCCTAAGTACACCTTAAAATACCGTGCGTTAACTAAAAGCTCCATAATAAACCTAATGAATTCGTAAGAGTCCTTTGAACATCGTACGACAAGTAAGGACATCTTATGACTCTTTATGCCATATTAGGACCTTGAAAAACACGTTAGTATAATGTAACACGCCTTACAACACCTAACAACATCTTACAACACCGTACGAAACCTCAAAACTCCATAATAAACCTAATGAATTCGTACGAGTCCTTTGAACATCGTACGACAAGTTAGGACATCTTACGACTCTTTATGCAACATTAGCAACTCGATAATAACGTTAGTATAATGTAGGACGCTATAAAGCTCCTAAGTACACCTTACAATACCGTACGTAAACTTAAAACTCCATAATAAACCTAATGAATTCGTATGTGTCCTTTGAACATCGTACGACAAGTACGGACATCTTATGACTCTTTATGCTATGTTAGCACCTTGAAAAGCACGTTAGTATAATGTAAGACGTTTTACAACACCTAACAACATCTTACAACACCGTACGAATCATTAAAACTCCATAATAAACCTAATGAATTCGTACGAGTCCTTTGAACATCGTACGACAAGTTAGGACATCTTACGACTCTTTATGCAACATTAGCAACTCGATAATAACGTTAGCATATTGTAGGACGCTATAAAGCTCCTAAGTACACCTTACAATACCGTACGTAAACTTAAAACTCCATAATAAACCTAATGAATTCGTACGTGTCCTTTGAACATCGTACGACAAGTATGGACATCTTATGAATCTTTATGCTATGTTAGCACCTTGAAAAGCACGTTAGTATAATGTAAGACGTTTAACAACACCTAACAACATCTTACAACACCGTACGAATCATTAAAACTCCATAATAAACCTAATGAATTCGTACGAGTCCTTTGAACATCGTATGACAAGTTAAGACATCTTACGACTCTTTATGCCACATTAGCAACGTGAAAAGAACGTTAGTATAATGTAGAACGCCATACGTCTCCTAAGTACACCTTAAATACCGTGCGTTAACTTAAAGCTCCATAATAAATCTAATGAATTCGTAAGAGTCTTTTGAACATCGTACGACAAGTAAGGACATCTTATGACTCTTTATGCTATGTTAGCACCTTGAAAAGCACGTTAGTATAATGTAAGACGTTTTACAACACCTAACAACATCTTACAACACCGTACGAATCATTAAAACTCCATAATAAACCTAATGAATTCGTACGAGTCCTTTGAACATCGTACGACAAGTTAGGACATCTTACGACTCTTTATGCAACATTAGCAACTCGATAATAACGTTAGCATATTGTAGGACGCTATAAAGCTCCTAAGTACATCTTACAATACCGTACGTAAACTTAAAACTCCATAATAAACCTAATGAATTCGTACGTGTCCTTTGAACATCGTACGACAAGTTAGGACATCCTATGTCTCTTTAGGCTATATTAGCAACTTGAAAACCACATTAGTATAATGTAAGACGCCTTGCAACACCTAAGAACATCTTACAACACTGTACGAAACCTTAAAACTTCATAATGAACCTAATGAATTCGTACGTGTCCTTTGAACATCGTACGACAAGTTAGGACATATTATGACTCTTTATGCTATATTAGCACCTTGAAAAGCACGTTAATATAATGTAAGACGCCTTACAACACCTAACAACATCTTACAACACCGTACAAACCTCAAAACTCCATAATAAACCTAATGAATTCGTACGAGTCCTTTGAACATCGTACGACAAGTAAGGACATCTTATGACTCTTTATGCCATATTAGGACCTTGAAAAGCACGTTAGTATAATGTAAGACGCCTTACAACACCTAACAACATCTTACAACACCGTACGAAACCTCAAAACTCCATAATAAACCTAATGAATTCGTACGAGTCCTTTGAACATCGTACGACAAGTTAGGACATCTTACGACTCTTTATGCAACATTAGCAACTCGATAATAACGTTAGTATAATGTAGGACGCTATAAAGCTCCTAAGTACACCTTACAATATCGTACGTAAACTTAAAACTCCAGAATAAACCTAATGAATTCGTACGTGTCCTTTGAACATCGTACGACAAGTAAGGACATCTTATGACTCTTTATGCTATGTTAGCACCTTGAAAAGCACGTTAGTATAATGTAAGAAGTTTTACAACACCTAACAACATCTTACAACACCGCACGAATCATTAAAACTCCATAATAAACCTAATGAATTCGTACGAGTCCTTTGAACATCGTATGACAAGTTAAGACATCTTACGACTCTTTATGCCACATTAGCAACGTGAAAAGAACGTTAGTATAATGTAGAACGCCATACGTCTCCTAAGTACACCTTAAAATACCGTGCGTTAACTTAAAGCTCCATAATAAACCTAATGAATTCGTAAGAGTCCTTTGAACATCGTACGACAAGTAAGGACATCTTATGACTCTTTATGCTATGTTAGCACCTTGAAAAGCACGTTAGTATAATGTAAGACGTTTTACAACACCTAACAACATCTTACAACACCGTACGAATCATTAAAACTCCATAATAAACCTAATGAATTCGTACGAGTCCTTTGAATATCGTACGACAAGTTAGGACATCTTAGGACTCTTTATGCAACATTAGCAACTCGATAATAACGTTAGCATATTGTAGGACGCTATAAAGCTCCTAAGTACACCTTACAATACCGTACGTAAACTTAAAACTCCATAATAAACCTAATGAATTCGTACGTGTCCTTTGAACATCGTACGACAAGTAAGGACATCTTATGACTCTTTATGCTATGTTAGCACCTTGAAAAGCACGTTAGTATAATGTAAGACGTTTTTCAACACCTAACAACATCTTACAACACCGTACGAATCATTAAAAATCCATAATAAACCTAATGAATTCGTACGAGTCCTTTGAACATCGTACGACAAGTTAGGACATCTTACGACTCTTTATGCAACATTAGCAACTCGATAATAACGTTAGTATAATGTAGGACGCTATAAAGCTCCTAAGTACACCTTACAATACCGTACATAAACTTAAAACTCCATAATAAACCTAATGAATTCGTACGTGTCCTTTGAACATCGTACGACAAGTAAGGACATCTTATGACTCTTTATGCTATGTTAGCACCTTGAAAAGCACGTTAGTATAATGTAAGACGTTTAACAACACCTAACAACATCTTACAACACCGTACGAATCATTAAAACTCCATAATAAACCTAATGAATTCGTACGAGTCCTTTGAACATCGTATGACAAGTTAAGACATCTTACGACTCTTTATGCCACATTAGCAACGTGAAAAGAACGTTAGTATAATGTAGAACTCCATACGTCTCCTAAGTACACCTTAAAATACCGTGCGTTAACTAAAAGCTCCATAATAAACCTAATGAATTCGTAAGAGTCCTTTGAACATCGTACGACAAGTAAGGACATCTTATGACTCTTTATGCTATGTTAGGACCTTGAAAAACACGTTAGTATAATGTAACACGCCTTACAACACCTAACAACATCTTACAACACCGTACGAAACCTCAAAACTCCATAATAAACCTAATGAATTCGTACGAGTCCTTTGAACATCGTACGACAAGTTAGGACATCTTACGACTCTTTATGCAACATTAGCAACTCGATAATAACGTTAGTATAATGTAGGACGCTATAAAGCTCCTAAGTACACCTTACAATACCGTACGTAAACTTAAAACTCCATAATAAACCTAATGAATTCGTATGTGTCCTTTGAACATCGTACGACAAGTACGGACATCTTATGACTCTTTATGCTATGTTAGCACCTTGAAAAGCACGTTAGTATAATGTAAGACGTTTTACAACACCTAACAACATCTTACAACACCGTACGAATCATTAAAACTCCATAATAAACCTAATGAATTCGTACGAGTCCTTTGAACATCGTACGACAAGTTAGGACATCTTACGACTCTTTATGCAACATTAGCAACTCGATAATAACGTTAGCATATTGTAGGACGCTATAAAGCTCCTAAGTACACCTTACAATACCGTACGTAAACTTAAAACTCCATAATAAACCTAATGAATTCGTACGTGTCCTTTGAACATCGTACGACAAGTATGGACATCTTATGAATCTTTATGCTATGTTAGCACCTTGAAAAGCACGTTAGTATAATGTAAGACGTTTAACAACACCTAACAACATCTTACAACACCGTACGAATCATTAAAACTCCATAATAAACCTAATGAATTCGTACGAGTCCTTTGAACATCGTATGACAAGTTAAGACATCTTACGACTCTTTATGCCACATTAGCAACGTGAAAAGAACGTTAGTATAATGTAGAACGCCATACGTCTCCTAAGTACACCTTAAATACCGTGCGTTAACTTAAAGCTCCATAATAAATCTAATGAATTCGTAAGAGTCTTTTGAACATCGTACGACAAGTAAGGACATCTTATGACTCTTTATGCTATGTTAGCACCTTGAAAAGCACGTTAGTATAATGTAAGACGTTTTACAACACCTAACAACATCTTACAACACCGTACGAATCATTAAAACTCCATAATAAACCTAATGAATTCGTACGAGTCCTTTGAACATCGTACGACAAGTTAGGACATCTTACGACTCTTTATGCAACATTAGCAACTCGATAATAACGTTAGCATATTGTAGGACGCTATAAAGCTCCTAAGTACATCTTACAATACCGTACGTAAACTTAAAACTCCATAATAAACCTAATGAATTCGTACGTGTCCTTTGAACATCGTACGACAAGTTAGGACATCCTATGTCTCTTTAGGCTATATTAGCAACTTGAAAACCACATTAGTATAATGTAAGACGCCTTGCAACACCTAAGAACATCTTACAACACTGTACGAAACCTTAAAACTTCATAATGAACCTAATGAATTCGTACGTGTCCTTTGAACATCGTACGACAAGTTAGGACATATTATGACTCTTTATGCTATATTAGCACCTTGAAAAGCACGTTAATATAATGTAAGACGCCTTACAACACTAACAACATCTTACAACACCGTACAAAACCTCAAAACTCCATAATAAACCTAATGAATTCGTACGAGTCCTTTGAACATCGTACGACAAGTAAGGACATCTTATGACTCTTTATGCCATATTAGGACCTTGAAAAGCACGTTAGTATAATGTAAGACGCCTTACAACACCTAACAACATCTTACAACACCGTACGAAACCTCAAAACTCCATAATAAACCTAATGAATTCGTACGAGTCCTTTGAACATCGTACGACAAGTTAGGACATCTTACGACTCTTTATGCAACATTAGCAACTCGATAATAACGTTAGTATAATGTAGGACGCTATAAAGCTCCTAAGTACACCTTACAATATCGTACGTAAACTTAAAACTCCAGAATAAACCTAATGAATTCGTACGTGTCCTTTGAACATCGTACGACAAGTAAGGACATCTTATGACTCTTTATGCTATGTTAGCACCTTGAAAAGCACGTTAGTATAATGTAAGAAGTTTTACAACACCTAACAACATCTTACAACACCGTACGAATCATTAAAACTCCATAATAAACCTAATGAATTCGTACGAGTCCTTTGAACATCGTATGACAAGTTAAGACATCTTACGACTCTTTATGCCACATTAGCAACGTGAAAAGAACGTTAGTATAATGTAGAACGCCATACGTCTCCTAAGTACACCTTAAAATACCGTGCGTTAACTTAAAGCTCCATAATAAACCTAATGAATTCGTAAGAGTCCTTTGAACATCGTACGACAAGTAAGGACATCTTATGACTCTTTATGCTATGTTAGCACCTTGAAAAGCACGTTAGTATAATGTAAGACGTTTTACAACACCTAACAACATCTTACAACACCGTACGAATCATTAAAACTCCATAATAAACCTAATGAATTCGTACGAGTCCTTTGAATATCGTACGACAAGTTAGGACATCTTAGGACTCTTTATGCAACATTAGCAACTCGATAATAACGTTAGCATATTGTAGGACGCTATAAAGCTCCTAAGTACACCTTACAATACCGTACGTAAACTTAAAACTCCATAATAAACCTAATGAATTCGTACGTGTCCTTTGAACATCGTACGACAAGTAAGGACATCTTATGACTCTTTATGCTATGTTAGCACCTTGAAAAGCACGTTAGTATAATGTAAGACGTTTTTCAACACCTAACAACATCTTACAACACCGTACGAATCATTAAAAATCCATAATAAACCTAATGAATTCGTACGAGTCCTTTGAACATCGTACGACAAGTTAGGACATCTTACGACTCTTTATGCAACATTAGCAACTCGATAATAACGTTAGTATAATGTAGGACGCTATAAAGCTCCTAAGTACACCTTACAATACCGTACATAAACTTAAAACTCCATAATAAACCTAATGAATTCGTACGTGTCCTTTGAACATCGTACGACAAGTAAGGACATCTTATGACTCTTTATGCTATGTTAGCACCTTGAAAAGCACGTTAGTATAATTTAAGACGTTTTACAACACCTAACAACATCTTACAACACCGTACGAATCATTAAAACTCCATAATAAACCTAATGAATTCGTACGAGTCCTTTGAACATCGTATGACAAGTTAAGACATCTTACGACTCTTTATGCCACATTAGCAACGTGAAAAGAACGTTAGTATAATGTAGAACGCCATACGTCTCCTAAGTACACCTTAAAATACCGTGTGTTAACTTAAAGCTCCATAATAAACCTAATGAATTCGTAAGAGTCCTTTGAACATCGTACGACAAGTAAGGACATCTTATGACTCTTTATGCTATGTTAGCACCTTGAAAAGCACGTTAGTATAATGTAAGACGTTTTACAACACCTAACAACATCTTACAACACCGTACGAATCATTAAAACTCCATAATAAACCTAATGAATTCGTACGAGTCCTTTGAACATCGTAGGACAAGTTAGGACATCTTACAACTCTTTATGCAACATTAGCAACTCGATAATAACGTTAGCATATTGTAGGAAGCTATAAAGCTCCTAAGTACACCTTACAATACCGTACATAAACTTAAAACTCCATAATAAACCTAATGAATTCGTACGTGTCCTTTGAACATCGTACGACAACTTAGGACATCTTATGACTCTTTATGCTATATTAGCACCTTGAAAAGCACGTTAATATAATGTAAGACGCCTTACAACACCTAACAACATCTTACAACACCGTACAAAACCTCAAAACTCCATAATAAACCTAATGAATTCGTACGAGTCCTTTGAACATCGTACGACAAGTAAGGACATCTTATGACTCTTTATGCCATATTAGGACCTTGAAAAGAACGTTAGTATAATGTAACACGCCTTACAACACCTAACAACATCTTACAACACCATACGAAACCTCAAAACTCCATAATAAACCTAATGAATTCGTACGAGTCCTTTGAACATCGTACGACAAGTTAGGACATCTTACGACTCTTTATGCAACATTAGCAACTCGATAATAATGTTAGTATAATGTAGGACGCTATAAAGCTCCTAAGTACACCTTACAATACCGTACGTAAACTTAAAACTCCATAATAAACCTAATTAATTCGTACGTGTCCTTTGAACATCGTACGACAAGTACGGACATCTTATGACTCTTTATGCTATGTTAGCACCTTGAAAAGCACGTTAGTATAATGTAAGACGTTTTCCAACACCTAACAACATCTTACAACACCGTACGAATCATTAAAACTCCATAATAAACCTAATGAATTCGTACGAGTCCTTTGAACATCGTACGACAAGTTAGGACATCTTACGACTCTTTATGCAACATTAGCAACTGGATAATAACGTTAGCATATTGTAGGACGCTATAAAGCTCCTAAGTACACCTTACAATACCGTACGTAAACTTAAAACTCCATAATAAACCTAATGATTTCGTACGTGTCCTTTGAACATCGTACGACAAGTAAGGACATCTTATGACTCTTTATGCTATGTTAGCACCTTGAAAAGCACGTTAGTATAATGTAAGACGTTTAACAACACCTAACAACATCTTACAACACCGTACGAATCATTAAAACTCCATAATAAACCTAATGAATTCGTACGAGTCCTTTGAACATCGTATGACAAGTTAAGACATCTTACGACTCTTTATGCCACATTAGCAACGTGAAAAGAACGTTAGTATAATGTAGAACTCCATACGTCTCCTAAGTACACCTTAAAATTCCGTGCGTTAACTAAAAGCTCCATAATAAACCTAATGAATTCGTAAGAGTCCTTTGAACATCGTACGACAAGTAAGGACATCTTATGACTCTTTATGCCATATTACGACCTTGAAAAACACGTTAGTATAATGTAACACGCCTTACAACACCTAACAACATCTTACAACACCGTACGAAACCTCAAAACTCCATAATAAACCTAATGAATTCGTACGAGTCCTTTGAACATCGTACGACAAGTTAGGACATCTTACGACTCTTTATGCAACATTAGCAACTCGATAATAACGTTAGTATAATGTAGGACGCTATAAAGCTCCTAAGTACACCTTACGATACCGTACGTAAACTTAAAACTCCATAATAAACCTAATGAATTCGTATGTGTCCTTTGAACATCGTACGACAAGTACGGACATCTTATGACTCTTTATGCTTTGTTAGCACCTTGAAAAGCACGTTAGTATAATGTAAGACGTTTTACAACACCTAACAACATCTTACAACACCGTACGAATCATTAAAACTCCATAATAAACCTAATGAATTCGTACGAGTCCTTTGAACATCGTACGACAAGTTAGGACATCTTACGACTCTTTATGCAACATTAGCAACTCGATAATAACGTTAGCATATTGTAGGACGCTATAAAGCTCCTAAGTACACCTTACAATACCGTACGTAAACTTAAAACTCCATAATAAACCTAATGAATTCGTACGTGTCCTTTGAACATCGTACGACAAGTATGGACATCTTATGAATCTTTATGCTATGTTAGCACCTTGAAAAGCACGTTAGTATAATGTAAGACGTTTAACAACACCTAACAACATCTTACAACACCGTACGAATCATTAAAACTCCATAATAAACCTAATGAATTCGTACGAGTCCTTTGAACATCGTATGACAAGTTAAGACATCTTACGACTCTTTATGCCACATTAGCAACGTGAAAAGAACGTTAGTATAATGTAGAACGCCATACGTCTCCTAAGTACACCTTAAATACCGTGCGTTAACTTAAAGCTCCATAATAAACCTAATGAATTCGTAAGAGTCTTTTGAACATCGTACGACAAGTAAGGACATCTTATGACTCTTTATGCTATGTTAGCACCTTGAAAAGCACGTTAGTATAATGTAAGACGTTTTACAACACCTAACAACATCTTACAACACCGTACGAATCATTAAAACTCCATAATAAACCTAATGAATTCGTACGAGTCCTTTGAACATCGTACGACAAGTTAGGACATCTTACGACTCTTTATGCAACATTAGCAACTCGATAATAACGTTAGCATATTGTAGGACGCTATAAAGCTCCTAAGTACATCTTACAATACCGTACGTAAACTTAAAACTCCATAATAAACCTAATGAATTCGTACGTGTCCTTTGAACATCGTACGACAAGTTAGGACATCCTATGTCTCTTTAGGCTATATTAGCAACTTGAAAACCACATTAGTATAATGTAAGACGCCTTGCAACACCTAAGAACATCTTACAACACTGTACGAAACCTTAAAACTTCATAATGAACCTAATGAATTCGTACGTGTCCTTTGAACATCGTACGACAAGTTAGGACATATTATGACTCTTTATGCTATATTAGCACCTTGAAAAGCACGTTAATATAATGTAAGACGCCTTACAACACCTAACAACAACTTACAACACCGTACAAAACCTCAAAACTCCATAATAAACCTAATGAATTCGTACGAGTCCTTTGAACATCGTACGACAAGTAAGGACATCTTATGACTCTTTATGCCATATTAGGACCTTGAAAAGCACGTTAGTATAATATAAGATGCCTTACAACACCTAACAACATCTTACAACACCGTACGAAACCTCAAAACTCCATAATAAACCTAATGAATTCGTACGAGTCCTTTGAACATCGTACGACAAGTTAGGACATCTTACGACTCTTTATGCAACATTAGCAACTCAATAATAACGTTAGCATATTGTAGGACGCTATAAAGCTCCTAAGTACACCTTACAATACCGTACGTAAACTTAAAACTCCATAATAAACCTAATGAATTCGTACGTGTCCTTTGAACATCGTACGAAAAGTAAGGACATCTTATGACTCTTTATGCTATGTTAGCACCTTGAAAAGCACGTTAGTATAATGTAAGACGTTTTACAACACCTAACAACATCTTACAACACCGTACGAATAATTAAAACTCCATAATAAACCTAATGAATTCGTACGAGTCCTTTGAACATCGTATGACAAGTTAAGACATCTTACGACTCTTTATGCCACATTAGCAACGTGAAAAGAACGTTAGTATAATGTAGAACGCCATACGTCTCCTAAGTACACCTTAAAATACAGTGCGTTAACTTAAAGCTCCATAATAAACCTAATGAATTCGTAAGAGTCCTTTGAACATCGTACGACAAGTAAGGACATCTTATGACTCTTTATGCTATGTTAGCACCTTGAAAAGCACGTTAGTATAATGTAAGACGTTTTACAACACCTAACAACATCTTACAACACCGTACGAATCATTAAAACTCCATAATAAACCTAATGAATTCGTACGAGTCCTTTGAACATCGTACGACAAGTTAGGACATCTTACGACTCTTTATGCAACATTAGCAACTCAATAATAACGTTAGCATATTGTAGGACGCTATAAAGCTCCTAAGTACACCTTACAATACAGTACGTAAACTTAAAACTCCATAATAAACCTAATGAATTCGTACGTGTCCTTTGAACATCGTACGACAAGTAAGGACATCTTATGACTCTTTATGCTATGTTAGCACCTTGAAAAGCACGTTAATATAATGTAAGACGCCTTACAACACCTAACAACATCTTACAACACCGTACAAAACCTCAAAACTCCATAATAAACCTAATGAATTCGTACGAGTCCTTTGTACATCGTACGACAAGTAAGGACATCTTATGACTCTTTATGCCATATTAGGACCTTGAAAAGCACGTTAGTATAATGTAAGACGTTTTACAACACCTAACAACATCTTACAACAACGTACGAATCAATAAAACTCCATAATAAACCTAATGAATTCGTACGAGTCCTTTGAACATCGTACGACAAGTTAGGACATCTTACGACTCTTTATGCAACATTAGCAACTCGATAAAAACGTTAGCATATTGTAGGACGCTATAAAGCTCCTAAGTACACCTTACAATACCGTACGTAAACTTAAAACTCCATAATAAACCTAATGAGTTCGTACGAGTCCTTTGAACATCGTACGACAAGTTAGGACATCTTACGACTCTTTATGCAACATTAGCAACTCGATAATAACGTTAGCATATTGTAGGACGCTATAAAGCTCCTAAGTACACCTTACAATACCGTACGTAAACTTAAAACTCCATAATAAACCTAATGAATTCGTACGTGTCCTTTGAACATCGTACGACAAGTAAGGACATCTTATGACTCTTTATGCACCTTGAAAAACACATTAGTATAATGTAAGACGTTTTACAACACCTAACAACATCTTACAACACCGTACGAATCATTAAAACTCCATAATAAACCTAATGAATTCGTACGAGTCTTTTGAACATCGTACGACAAGTTAGGACATCTTACGACTCTTTATGCAACATTAGCAACTCGATAATAACGTTAGCATATTGTAGGACGCTATAAAGCTCCTAAGTACACCTTACAATACCGTACGTAAACTTAAAACTCCATAATAAACCTAATGAATTCGTACGTGTCCTTTGAACATCGTACGACAAGTAAGGACATCTTATGACTCTTTATGCTATGTTAGCACCTTGAAAAGCACGTTAATATAATGTAAGACCTTTTACAACACCTAACAACATCTTACAACACCGTACGAATCATTAAAACTCCATATTAAACCTAATGAATTCGTACGAGTCCTTTGAACATCGTACGACAAGTTAGGACATCTTACGACTCTTTATGCAACATTAGCAACGGGAAAAGAACGTTAGTATAATGTAGAACGCCATACGTCTCCTAAGTACACCTTAAAATACCGTGCGTTAACTTAAAGCTCCATAATAAACCTAATGAATTCGTAAGAGTCCTTTGAACATCGTACGACAAGTAAGGACATCTTATGACTCTTTATGCTATGTTAGCACCTTGAAAAGCACGTTAGTATAATGTAAGACGTTTTACAACACCTAACAACATCTTAAAACACCGTACGAATCATTAAAACTCCATAATAAACCTAATGAATTCGTACGAGTCCTTTGAACATCGTAGGACAAGTTAGGACATCTTACGACTCTTTATGCAACATTAGCAACTCGATAAAAACGTTAGCATATTGTAGGACGCTATAAAGCTCCTAAGTACACCTTACAATACCGTACGTAAACTTAAAACTCCATAATAAACCTAATGAGTTCGTACGAGTCCTTTGAACATCGTACGACAAGTTAGGACATCTTACGACTCTTTATGCAACATTAGCAACTCGATAATAACGTTAGCATATTGTAGGACGCTATAAAGCTCCTAAGTACACCTTACAATACCGTACGTAAACTTAAAACTCCATAATAAACCTAATGAATTCGTACGTGTCCTTTGAACATCGTACGACAAGTAAAGACATCTTATGACTCTTTATGCTATGTTAGCACCTTGAAAAGCACGTTAGTATAATGTAAGACGTTTTACAACACCGAACAACATCTTACAACACCGTACGAATCATTAAAACTCCATAATAAACCTAATGAATTCGTACGAGTCCTTTGAACATCGTATGACAAGTTAAGACATCTTATGACTCTTTATGCCACATTAGCAACGTGAAAAGAACGTTAGTATAATGTAGAACGCCATACGTCTCCTAAGTACACCTTAAAATACCGTGCGTTAACTTAAAGCTCCATAATAAACCTAATGAATTCGTAAGAGTCCTTTGAACATCGTACGACAAGTAAGGACATCTTATGACTCTTTATGCTATGTTAGCACCTTGAAAAGCACGTTAGTATAATGTAAGACGTTTTACAACACCTAACAACATCTTACAACACCGTACGAATCATTAAAACTCCATAATAAACCTAATAAATTCGTACGAGTCCTTTGAACATCGTACGACAAGTTAGGACATCTTACGACTCTTTATGCAACATTAGCAACTCGATAATAACGTTAGCATATTGTAGGACGCTATAAAGCTCCTAAGTACACCTTACAATACAGTACGTAAACTTAAAACTCCATAATAAACCTAATGAATTCGTACGTGTCCTTTAAACATCGTACGACAAGTAAGGACATCTTATAACTCTTTATGCTATGTTAGCACCTTGAAAAGCACGTTAGTATAATGTAAGACGTTTTACAACACTTAACAACATCTTACAACACCGTACGAATCATTAAAACTCCATAATAAACCTAATGAATTCGTACGAGTCCTTTGAACATCGTATGACAAGTTAAGACATCTTACGACTCTTTATGCCACATTAGCAACGTGAAAAGAACGTTAGTATAATGTAGAACGCCATACGTCTCCTAAGTACACCTTAAAATACCGTGTGTTAACTTAAAGCTCCATAATAAACCTAATGAATTCGTAAGAGTCCTTTGAACATCGTACGACAAGTAAGGACATCTTATGACTCTTTATGCTATGTTAGCACCTTGAAAAGCACGTTAGTATAATGTAAGACGTTTTACAACACCTAACAACATCTTAAAACACCGTACGAATCATTAAAACTCCATAATAAACCTAATGAATTCGTACGAGTCCTTTGAACATCGTAGGACAAGTTAGGACATCTTACAACTCTTTATGCAACATTAGCAACTCGATAATAACGTTAGCATATTGTAGGAAGCTATAAAGCTCCTAAGTACACCTTACAATACCGTACATAAACTTAAAACTCCATAATAAACCTAATGAATTCGTACGTGTCCTTTGAACATCGTACGACATGTTAGGACATCTTATGACTCTTTAAGCTATGTTAGCACCTTGAAAAGCACGTTAGTATAATGTAAGACGTTTTACAACACCTAACAACATCTTACAACACCGTACGAATCATTAAAACTCCATAATAAACCTAATGAATTCGTACGAGTCCTTTGAACATTGTATGACAAGTTAAGACATCTTACGACTCTTTATGCCACATTAGCAACGTGAAAAGAACGTTAGTATAATGTAGAACGCCATACGTCTCCTAAGTACACCTTAAAATACCGTGTGTTAACTTAAAGCTCCATAATAAACCTAATGAATTCGTAAGAGTCCTTTGAACATCGTACGACAAGTAAGGACATCTTATGACTCTTTATGCTATGTTAGCACCTTGAAAAGCACGTTAGTATAATGTAAGACGTTTTACAACACCTAACAACATCTTAAAACACCGTACGAATCATTAAAACTCCATAATAAACCTAATGAATTCGTACGAGTCCTTTGAACATCGTAGGACAAGTTAGGACATCTTACAACTCTTTATGCAACATTAGCAACTCGATAATAACGTTAGCATATTGTAGGAAGCTATAAAGCTCCTAAGTACACCTTACAATACCGTACATAAACTTAAAACTCCATAATAAACCTAATGAATTCGTACGTGTCCTTTGAACATCGTACGACATGTTAGGACATCTTATGACTCTTTAAGCTATGTTAGCACCTTGAAAAGCACGTTAGTATAATGTAAGACGTTTTACAACACCTAACAACATCTTACAACACCGTACGAATCATTAAAACTCCATAATAAACCTAATGAATTCGTACGAGTCCTTTGAACATCGTATGACAAGTTAAGACATCTTACGACTCTTTACGCCACATTAGCAACGTGAAAAGAACGTTAGTATAATGTAGAACGCCATACGTCTCCTAAGTACACCTTAAAATACCGTGTGTTAACTTAAAGCTCCATAATAAACCTAATGAATTCGTAAGAGTCCTTTGAACATCGTACGACAAGTAAGGACATCTTATGACTCTTTATGCTATGTTAGCACCTTGAAAAGCACGTTAGTATAATGTAAGACGTTTTACAACACCTAACAACATCTTAAAACACCGTACGAATCATTAAAACTCCATAATAAACCTAATGAATTCGTACGAGTCCTTTGAACATCGTAGGACAAGTTAGGACATCTTACAACTCTTTATGCAACATTAGCAACTCGATAATAACGTTAGCATATTGTAGGAAGCTATAAAGCTCCTAAGTACACCTTACAATACCGTACATAAACTTAAAACTCCATAATAAACCTAATGAATTCGTACGTGTCCTTTGAACATCGTACGACATGTTAGGACATCTTATGACTCTTTAAGCTATGTTAGCACCTTGAAAAGCACGTTAGTATAATGTAAGACGTTTTACAACACCTAACAACATCTTACAACACCGTACGAATCATTAAAACTCCATAATAAACCTAATGAATTCGTACGAGTCCTTTGAACATCGTATGACAAGTTAAGACATCTTACGACTCTTTATGCCACATTAGCAACGTGAAAAGAACGTTAGTATAATGTAGAACGCCATACGTCTCCTAAGTACACCTTAAAATACCGTGTGTTAACTTAAAGCTCCATAATAAACCTAATGAATTCGTAAGAGTCCTTTGAACATCGTACGACAAGTAAGGACATCTTATGACTCTTTATGCTATGTTAGCACCTTGAAAAGCACGTTAGTATAATGTAAGACGTTTTACAACACCTAACAACATCTTAAAACACCGTACGAATCATTAAAACTCCATAATAAACCTAATGAATTCGTACGAGTCCTTTGAACATCGTAGGACAAGTTAGGACATCTTACAACTCTTTATGCAACATTAGCAACTCGATAATAACGTTAGCATATTGTAGGAAGCTATAAAGCTCCTAAGTACACCTTACAATACCGTACATAAACTTAAAACTCCATAATAAACCTAATGAATTCGTACGTGTCCTTTGAACATCGTACGACATGTTAGGACATCTTATGACTCTTTAAGCTATGTTAGCACCTTGAAAAGCACGTTAGTATAATGTAAGACGTTTTACAACACCTAACAACATCTTACAACACCGTACGAATCATTAAAACTCCATAATAAACCTAATGAATTCGTACGAGTCCTTTGAACATCGTATGACAAGTTAAGACATCTTACGACTCTTTACGCCACATTAGCAACGTGAAAAGAACGTTAGTATAATGTAGAACGCCATACGTCTCCTAAGTACACCTTAAAATACCGTGTGTTAACTTAAAGCTCCATAATAAACCTAATGAATTCGTAAGAGTCCTTTGAACATCGTACGACAAGTAAGGACATCTTATGACTCTTTATGCTATGTTAGCACCTTGAAAAGCACGTTAGTATAATGTAAGACGTTTTACAACACCTAACAACATCTTACAACACCGTACGAATCATTAAAACTCCATAATAAACCTAATGAATTCGTACGAGTCCTTTGAACATCGTACGACAAGTTAGGACATCTTACGACTCTTTATGCAACATTAGCAACTCGATAATAACGTTAGCATATTGTAGGACGCTATAAAGCTCCTAAGTACACCTTACAATACAGTACGTAAACTTAAAACTCCATAATAAACCTAATGAATTCGTACGTGTCCTTTGAACATCGTACGACAAGTAAGGACATCTTATGACTCTTTATGCTATGTTAGCACCTTGAAAAGCACGTTACTATAATGTAAGACGTTTTACAACACCTAACAACATCTTACAACACCGTACGAATCATTAAAACTCCATAATAAACCTAATGAATTCGTACGAGTCCTTTGAACATCGTATGACAAGTTAAGACATCTTACGACTCTTTATGCCACATTAGCAACGTGAAAAGAACGTTAGTATAATGTAGAACGCCATACGTCTCCTAAGTACACCTTAAAATACCGTGTGTTAACTTAAAGCTCCATAATAAACCTAATGAATTCGTAAGAGTCCTTTGAACATCGTACGACAAGTAAGGACATCTTATGACTCTTTATGCTATGTTAGCACCTTGAAAAGCACGTTAGTATAATGTAAGACGTTTTACAACACCTAACAACATCTTACAACACCGTACGAATCATTAAAACTCCATAATAAACCTAATGAATTCGTACCAGTCCTTTGAACATCGTACGACAAGTTAGGACATCTTACGACTCTTTATGCTACATTAGCAACTCGATAATAACGTTAGCATATTGTAAGACGCCTTGCAACACCTAAGAACATCTTACAACACTGTACGAAACCTTAAAACTTCATAATGAACCTAATGAATTCGTACGTGTCCTTTGAACATCGTACGACAAGTTAGGACATCTTATGACTCTTTAAGCTATATTAGCACCTTGAAAAGCACATTAATATAATGTAAGATGCCTTACAACACCTAACAACATCTTACAACACCGTACGACACCTCAAAACTCCATAATAAACCTAATGAATTCGTACGAGTCCTTTGAACATCGTACGACAAGTTAGGACATCTTACGACTCTTTATGCAACATTAGCAACTCGATAATAACGTTAGTATATTGTAGGACGCTATAAAGCTCCTAAGTACACCTTACAATACCGTACGTAAACTTAAAACTCCATAATAAACCTAATGAATTCGTACGTGTCCTTTGAACATCGTACGACAAGTAAGGACATCTTATGACTCTTTATGCTATGTTAGCACCTTGAAAAGCACGTTAGTATAATGTAAGACGTTTTACAACACCGAACAACATCTTACAACACCGTACGAATCATTAAAACTCCATAATAAACCTAATGAATTCGTACGAGTCCTTTGAACATCGTATGACAAGTTAAGACATCTTATGACTCTTTATGCCACATTAGCAACGTGAAAAGAACGTTAGTATAATGTAGAACGCCATACGTCTCCTAAGTACACCTTAAAATACCGTGCGTTAACTTAAAGCTCCATAATAAACCTAATGAATTCGTAAGAGTCCTTTGAACATCGTACGACAAGTAAGGACATCTTATGACTCTTTATGCTATGTTAGCACCTTGAAAAGCACGTTAGTATAATGTAAGACGTTTTACAACACCTAACAACATCTTACAACACCGTACGAATCATTAAAACTCCATAATAAACCTAATAAATTCGTACGAGTCCTTTGAACATCGTACGACAAGTTAGGACATCTTACGACTCTTTATGCAACATTAGCAACTCGATAATAACGTTAGCATATTGTAGGACGCTATAAAGCTCCTAAGTACACCTTACAATACAGTACGTAAACTTAAAACTCCATAATAAACCTAATGAATTCGTACGTGTCCTTAAAACATCGTACGACAAGTAAGGACATCTTATAACTCTTTATGCTATGTTAGCACCTTGAAAAGCACGTTAGTATAATGTAAGACGTTTTACAACACCTAACAACATCTTACAACACCGTACGAATCATTAAAACTCCATAATAAACCTAATGAATTCGTACGAGTCCTTTGAACATCGTATGACAAGTTAAGACATCTTACGACTCTTTATGCCACATTAGCAACGTGAAAAGAACGTTAGTATAATGTAGAACGCCATACGTCTCCTAAGTACACCTTAAAATACCGTGTGTTAACTTAAAGCTCCATAATAAACCTAATGAATTCGTAAGAGTCCTTTGAACATCGTACGACAAGTAAGGACATCTTATGACTCTTTATGCTATGTTAGCACCTTGAAAAGCACGTTAGTATAATGTAAGACGTTTTACAACACCTAACAACATCTTAAAACACCGTACGAATCATTAAAACTCCATAATAAACCTAATGAATTCGTACGAGTCCTTTGAACATCGTAGGACAAGTTAGGACATCTTACAACTCTTTATGCAACATTAGCAACTCGATAATAACGTTAGCATATTGTAGGAAGCTATAAAGCTCCTAAGTACACCTTACAATACCGTACATAAACTTAAAACTCCATAATAAACCTAATGAATTCGTACGTGTCCTTTGAACATCGTACGGCATGTTAGGACATCTTATGACTCTTTAAGCTATGTTAGCACCTTGAAAAGCACGTTAGTATAATGTAAGACGTTTTACAACACCTAACAACATCTTACAACACCGTACGAATCATTAAAACTCCATAATAAACCTAATGAATTCGTACGAGTCCTTTGAACATCGTATGACAAGTTAAGACATCTTACGACTCTTTATGCCACATTAGCAACGTGAAAAGAACGTTAGTATAATGTAGAACGCCATACGTCTCCTAAGTACACCTTAAAATACCGTGTGTTAACTTAAAGCTCCATAATAAACCTAATGAATTCGTAAGAGTCCTTTGAACATCGTACGACAAGTAAGGACATCTTATGACTCTTTATGCTATGTTAGCACCTTGAAAAGCACGTTAGTATAATGTAAGACGTTTTACAACACCTAACAACATCTTAAAACACCGTACGAATCATTAAAACTCCATAATAAACCTAATGAATTCGTACGAGTCCTTTGAACATCGTAGGACAAGTTAGGACATCTTACAACTCTTTATGCAACATTAGCAACTCGATAATAACGTTAGCATATTGTAGGAAGCTATAAAGCTCCTAAGTACACCTTACAATACCGTACATAAACTTAAAACTCCATAATAAACCTAATGAATTCGTACGTGTCCTTTGAACATCGTACGACATGTTAGGACATCTTATGACTCTTTAAGCTATGTTAGCACCTTGAAAAGCACGTTAGTATAATGTAAGACGTTTTACAACACCTAACAACATCTTACAACACCGTACGAATCATTAAAACTCCATAATAAACCTAATGAATTCGTACGAGTCCTTTGAACATCGTATGACAAGTTAAGACATCTTACGACTCTTTATGCCACATTAGCAACGTGAAAAGAACGTTAGTATAATGTAGAACGCCATACGTCTCCTAAGTACACCTTAAAATACCGTGTGTTAACTTAAAGCTCCATAATAAACCTAATGAATTCGTAAGAGTCCTTTGAACATCGTACGACAAGTAAGGACATCTTATGACTCTTTATGCTATGTTAGCACCTTGAAAAGCACGTTAGTATAATGTAAGACGTTTTACAACACCTAACAACATCTTACAACACCGTACGAATCATTAAAACTCCATAATAAACCTAATGAATTCGTACGAGTCCTTTGAACATCGTACGACAAGTTAGGACATCTTACGACTCTTTATGCAACATTAGCAACTCGATAATAACGTTAGCATATTGTAGGACGCTATAAAGCTCCTAAGTACACCTTACAATACAGTACGTAAACTTAAAACTCCATAATAAACCTAATGAATTCGTACGTGTCCTTTGAACATCGTACGACAAGTAAGGACATCTTATGACTCTTTATGCTATGTTAGCACCTTGAAAAGCACGTTAGTATAATGTAAGACGTTTTACAACACCTAACAACATCTTACAACACCGTACGAATCATTAAAACTCCATAATAAACCTAATGAATTCGTACGAGTCCTTTGAACATCGTATGACAAGTTAAGACATCTTACGACTCTTTATGCCACATTAGCAACGTGAAAAGAACGTTAGTATAATGTAGAACGCCATACGTCTCCTAAGTACACCTTAAAATACCGTGTGTTAACTTAAAGCTCCATAATAAACCTAATGAATTCGTAAGAGTCCTTTGAACATCGTACGACAAGTAAGGACATCTTATGACTCTTTATGCTATGTTAGCACCTTGAAAAGCACGTTAGTATAATGTAAGACGTTTTACAACACCTAACAACATCTTAAAACACCGTACGAATCATTAAAACTCCATAATAAACCTAATGAATTCGTACGAGTCCTTTGAACATCGTAGGACAAGTTAGGACATCTTACAACTCTTTATGCAACATTAGCAACTCGATAATAACGTTAGCATATTGTAGGAAGCTATAAAGCTTCTAAGTACACCTTACAATACCGTACATAAACTTAAAACTCCATAATAAACCTAATGAATTCGTACGTGTCCTTTGAACATCGTACGACATGTTAGGACATCTTATGACTCTTTAAGCTATGTTAGCACCTTGAAAAGCACGTTAGAATAATGTAAGACGTTTTACAACACCTAACAACATCTTACAACACCGTACGAATCATTAAAACTCCATAATAAACCTAATGAATTCGTACGAGTCCTTTGAACATCGTATGACAAGTTAAGACATCTTACGACTCTTTATGCCACATTAGCAACGTGAAAAGAACGTTAGTATAATGTAGAACGCCATACGTCTCCTAAGTACACCTTAAAATACCGTGTGTTAACTTAAAGATCCATAATAAACCTAATGAATTCGTAAGAGTCCTTTGAACATCGTACGACAAGTAAGGACATCTTATGACTCTTTATGCTATGTTAGCACCTTGAAAAGCACGTTAGTATAATGTAAGACGTTTTACAACACCTAACAACATCTTACAACACCGTACGAATCATTAAAACTCCATAATAAACCTAATGAATTCGTACCAGTCCTTTGAACATCGTACGACAAGTTAGGACATCTTACGACTCTTTATGCTACATTAGCAACTCGATAATAACGTTAGCATATTGTAAGACGCCTTGCAACACCTAAGAACATCTTACAACACTGTACGAAACCTTAAAACTTCATAATGAACCTAATGAATTCGTACGTGTCCTTTGAACATCGTACGACAAGTTAGGACATCTTATGACTCTTTAAGCTATATTAGCACCTTGAAAAGCACATTAATATAATGTAAGATGCCTTACAACACCTAACAACATCTTACAACACCGTACGACACCTCAAAACTCCATAATAAACCTAATGAATTCGTACGAGTCCTTTGAACATCGTACGACAAGTTAGGACATCTTACGACTCTTTATGCAACATTAGCAACTCGATAATAACGTTAGTATATTGTAGGACGCTATAAAGCTCCTAAGTACACCTTACAATACCGTACGTAAACTTAAAACTCTATAATAAACCTAATGAATTCGTACGTGTCCTTTGAACATCGTACGACAAGTAAGGACATCTTATGACTCTTTATGCTATGTTAGCACCTTGAAAAGCACGTTAGTATAATGTAAGACGTTTTACAACACCGAACAACATCTTACAACACCGTACGAATCATTAAAACTCCATAATAAACCTAATGAATTCGTACGAGTCCTTTGAACATCGTATGACAAGTTAAGACATCTTATGACTCTTTATGCCACATTAGCAACGTGAAAAGAACGTTAGTATAATGTAGAACGCCATACGTCTCCTAAGTACACCTTAAAATACCGTGCGTTAACTTAAAGCTCCATAATAAACCTAATGAATTCGTAAGAGTCCTTTGAACATCGTACGACAAGTAAGGACATCTTATGACTCTTTATGCTATGTTAGCACCTTGAAAAGCACGTTAGTATAATGTAAGACGTTTTACAACACCTAACAACATCTTACAACACCGTACGAATCATTAAAACTCCATAATAAACCTAATAAATTCGTACGAGTCCTTTGAACATCGTACGACAAGTTAGGACATCTTACGACTCTTTATGCAACATTAGCAACTCGATAATAACGTTAGCATATTGTAGGACGCTATAAAGCTCCTAAGTACACCTTACAATACAGTACGTAAACTTAAAACTCCATAATAAACCTAATGAATTCGTACGTGTCCTTAAAACATCGTACGACAAGTAAGGACATCTTATAACTCTTTATGCTATGTTAGCACCTTGAAAAGCACGTTAGTATAATGTAAGACGTTTTACAACACCTAACAACATCTTACAACACCGTACGAATCATTAAAACTCCATAATAAACCTAATGAATTCGTACGAGTCCTTTGAACATCGTATGACAAGTTAAGACATCTTACGACTCTTTATGCCACATTAGCAACGTGAAAAGAACGTTAGTATAATGTAGAACGCCATACGTCTCCTAAGTACACCTTAAAATACCGTGTGTTAACTTAAAGCTCCATAATAAACCTAATGAATTCGTAAGAGTCCTTTGAACATCGTACGACAAGTAAGGACATCTTATGACTCTTTATGCTATGTTAGCACCTTGAAAAGCACGTTAGTATAATGTAAGACGTTTTACAACACCTAACAACATCTTAAAACACCGTACGAATCATTAAAACTCCATAATAAACCTAATGAATTCGTACGAGTCCTTTGAACATCGTAGGACAAGTTAGGACATCTTACAACTCTTTATGCAACATTAGCAACTCGATAATAACGTTAGCATATTGTAGGAAGCTATAAAGCTCCTAAGTACACCTTACAATACCGTACATAAACTTAAAACTCCATAATAAACCTAATGAATTCGTACGTGTCCTTTGAACATCGTACGGCATGTTAGGACATCTTATGACTCTTTAAGCTATGTTAGCACCTTGAAAAGCACGTTAGTATAATGTAAGACGTTTTACAACACCTAACAACATCTTACAACACCGTACGAATCATTAAAACTCCATAATAAACCTAATGAATTCGTACGAGTCCTTTGAACATCGTATGACAAGTTAAGACATCTTACGACTCTTTATGCCACATTAGCAACGTGAAAAGAACGTTAGTATAATGTAGAACGCCATACGTCTCCTAAGTACACCTTAAAATACCGTGTGTTAACTTAAAGCTCCATAATAAACCTAATGAATTCGTAAGAGTCCTTTGAACATCGTACGACAAGTAAGGACATCTTATGACTCTTTATGCTATGTTAGCACCTTGAAAAGCACGTTAGTATAATGTAAGACGTTTTACAACACCTAACAACATCTTAAAACACCGTACGAATCATTAAAACTCCATAATAAACCTAATGAATTCGTACGAGTCCTTTGAACATCGTAGGACAAGTTAGGACATCTTACAACTCTTTATGCAACATTAGCAACTCGATAATAACGTTAGCATATTGTAGGAAGCTATAAAGCTCCTAAGTACACCTTACAATACCGTACATAAACTTAAAACTCCATAATAAACCTAATGAATTCGTACGTGTCCTTTGAACATCGTACGACATGTTAGGACATCTTATGACTCTTTAAGCTATGTTAGCACCTTGAAAAGCACGTTAGTATAATGTAAGACGTTTTACAACACCTAACAACATCTTACAACACCGTACGAATCATTAAAACTCCATAATAAACCTAATGAATTCGTACGAGTCCTTTGAACATCGTATGACAAGTTAAGACATCTTACGACTCTTTATGCCACATTAGCAACGTGAAAAGAACGTTAGTATAATGTAGAACGCCATACGTCTCCTAAGTACACCTTAAAATACCGTGTGTTAACTTAAAGCTCCATAATAAACCTAATGAATTCGTAAGAGTCCTTTGAACATCGTACGACAAGTAAGGACATCTTATGACTCTTTATGCTATGTTAGCACCTTGAAAAGCACGTTAGTATAATGTAAGACGTTTTACAACACCTAACAACATCTTACAACACCGTACGAATCATTAAAACTCCATAATAAACCTAATGAATTCGTACGAGTCCTTTGAACATCGTACGACAAGTTAGGACATCTTACGACTCTTTATGCAACATTAGCAACTCGATAATAACGTTAGCATATTGTAGGACGCTATAAAGCTCCTAAGTACACCTTACAATACAGTACGTAAACTTAAAACTCCATAATAAACCTAATGAATTCGTACGTGTCCTTTGAACATCGTACGACAAGTAAGGACATCTTATGACTCTTTATGCTATGTTAGCACCTTGAAAAGCACGTTAGTATAATGTAAGACGTTTTACAACACCTAACAACATCTTACAACACCGTACGAATCATTAAAACTCCATAATAAACCTAATGAATTCGTACGAGTCCTTTGAACATCGTATGACAAGTTAAGACATCTTACGACTCTTTATGCCACATTAGCAACGTGAAAAGAACGTTAGTATAATGTAGAACGCCATACGTCTCCTAAGTACACCTTAAAATACCGTGTGTTAACTTAAAGCTCCATAATAAACCTAATGAATTCGTAAGAGTCCTTTGAACATCGTACGACAAGTAAGGACATCTTATGACTCTTTATGCTATGTTAGCACCTTGAAAAGCACGTTAGTATAATGTAAGACGTTTTACAACACCTAACAACATCTTAAAACACCGTACGAATCATTAAAACTCCATAATAAACCTAATGAATTCGTACGAGTCCTTTGAACATCGTAGGACAAGTTAGGACATCTTACAACTCTTTATGCAACATTAGCAACTCGATAATAACGTTAGCATATTGTAGGAAGCTATAAAGCTTCTAAGTACACCTTACAATACCGTACATAAACTTAAAACTCCATAATAAACCTAATGAATTCGTACGTGTCCTTTGAACATCGTACGACATGTTAGGACATCTTATGACTCTTTAAGCTATGTTAGCACCTTGAAAAGCACGTTAGAATAATGTAAGACGTTTTACAACACCTAACAACATCTTACAACACCGTACGAATCATTAAAACTCCATAATAAACCTAATGAATTCGTACGAGTCCTTTGAACATCGTATGACAAGTTAAGACATCTTACGACTCTTTATGCCACATTAGCAACGTGAAAAGAACGTTAGTATAATGTAGAACGCCATACGTCTCCTAAGTACACCTTAAAATACCGTGTGTTAACTTAAAGATCCATAATAAACCTAATGAATTCGTAAGAGTCCTTTGAACATCGTACGACAAGTAAGGACATCTTATGACTCTTTATGCTATGTTAGCACCTTGAAAAGCACGTTAGTATAATGTAAGACGTTTTACAACACCTAACAACATCTTACAACACCGTACGAATCATTAAAACTCCATAATAAACCTAATGAATTCGTACGAGTCCTTTGAACATCGTACGACAAGTTAGGACATCTTACGACTCTTTATGCAACATTAGCAACTCGATAATAACGTTAGCATGTTGTAGGACGCTATAAAGCTCCTAAGTACACCTTACAATACCGTACGTAAACTTAAAACTCCATAATAAACCTAATGAATTCGTACGTGTCCTTTGAACATCGTACGACAAGTAAGGACATCTTATGACTCTTTATGCTATGTTAGCACCTTGAAAAGCACGTTAGTATAATGTAAGACGTTTTACAACACCTAACAACATCTTACAACACCGTACGAATCATTAAAACTCCATAATAAACCTAATGAATTCGTACGAGTCCTTTGAACATCGTATGACAAGTTAAGACATCTTACGACTCTTTATGCCACATTAGCAACGTGAAAAGAACGTTAGTATAATGTAGAACGCCATACGTCTCCTAAGTACACCTTAAAATACCGTGTGTTAACTTAAAGCTCCATAATAAACCTAATGAATTCGTACGTGTCCTTTGAACATCGTACGACAAGTAAGGACATCTTATGACTCTTTATGCTATGTTAGCACCTTGAAAAGCACGTTAGTATAATGTAAGACGTTTTACAACACCTAACAACATCTTACAACACCGTACGAATCATTAAAACTCCATAATAAACCTAATGAATTCGTACGAGTCCTTTGAACATCGTATCACAAGTTAAGACATCTTACGACTCTTTATGCCACATTAGCAACGTGAAAAGAACGTTAGTATAATGTAGAACGCCATACGTCTCCTAAGTACACCTTAAAATACCGTGTGTTAACTTAAAGCTCCATAATAAACCTAATGAATTCGTAAGAGTCCTTTGAACATCGTACGACAAGTAAGGACATCTTATGACTCTTTATGCTATGTTAGCACCTTGAAAAGCACGTTAGTATAATGTAAGACGTTTTACAACACCTAACAACATCTTAAAACACCGTACGAATCATTAAAACTCCATAATAAACATAATGAATTCGTACGAGTCCTTTGAACATCGTAGGACAAGTTAGGACATCTTACAACTCTTTATGCAACATTAGCAACTCGATAATAACGTTAGCATATTGTAGGAAGCTATAAAGCTCCTAAGTACACCTTACAATACCGTACATAAACTTAAAACTCCATAATAAACCTAATGAATTCGTACGTGTCCTTTGAACATCGTACGACATGTTAGGACATCTTATGACTCTTTAAGCTATGTTAGCACCTTGAAAAGCACGTTAGTATAATGTAAGACGTTTTACAACACCTAACAACATCTTACAACACCGTACGAATCATTAAAACTCCATAATAAACCTAATGAATTCGTACGAGTCCTTTGAACATCGTATGACAAGTTAAGACATCTTACGACTCTTAATGCCACATTAGCAACGTGAAAAGAACGTTAGTATAATGTAGAACGCCATACGTCTCCTAAGTACACCTTAAAATACCGTGTGTTAACTTAAAGCTCCATAATAAACCTAATGAATTCGTAAGAGTCCTTTGAACATCGTACGACAAGTAAGGACATCTTATGACTCTTTATGCTATGTTAGCACCTTGAAAAGCACGTTAGTATAATGTAAGACGTTTTACAACACCTAACAACATCTTACAACACCGTACGAATCATTAAAACTCGATAATAAACCTAATGAATTCGTACGAGTCCTTTGAACATCGTAGGACAAGTTAGGACATCTTACAACTCTTTATGCAACATTAGCAACTCGATAATAACGTTAGCATATTGTAGGAAGCTATAAAGCTCCTAAGTACACCTTACAATACCGTACATAAACTTATAACTCCATAATAAACCTAATGAATTCGTACGTGTCCTTTGAACATCATACGACATGTTAGGACATCTTATGACTCTTTAGGCTATATTAGCACCTTGAAAAGCACGTTAGTATAATGTAAGACGCCTTGCAACACCTAAGAACATCTTACAACACTGTACGAAACCTTAAAACTTCATAATGAACCTAATGAATTCGTACGTGTCCTTTGAACATCGTACGACAAGTTAGGACATCTTATGACTCTTTATGCTATATTAGCACCTTGAAAAGCACGTTAATATAATGTAAGACGCCTTACAACACCTAACAACATCTTACAACACCGTACAAAACCTCAAAACTCCATAATAAACCTAATCAATTCGTACGAGTCCTTTGAACATCGTACGACAAGTAAGGACATCTTATGACTCTTTATGCCATATTAGGACCTTGAAAAGCACGTTAGTATAATGTAAGACGCCTTACAACACCTAACAACATCTTACAACACCGTACGAAACCTCAAAACTCCATAATAAACCTAATGAATTCGTACGAGTCCTTTGAACATCGTACGACAAGTTAGGACATCTTACGACTCTTTATGCAACATTAGCAACTCGATAATAACGTTAGTATAATGTAGGACGCTATAAAGCTCCTAAGTACACCTTACAATACCGTACGTAAACTTAAAACTCCATAATAAACCTAATGAATTCGTACGTGTCCTTTGAACATCGTACGACAAGTAAGGACATCTTATGACTCTTTATGCTATGTTAGCACCTTGAAAAGCACGTTAGTATAATGTAAGACGTTTTACAACACCTAACAACATCTTACAACACCGTACGAATCATTAAAACTCCATAATAAACCTAATGAATTCGTACGAGTCCTTTGAACATCGTACGACAAGTTAGGACATCTTACGACTCTTTATGCAACATTAGCAACTCGATAATAACGTTAGCATATTGTAGGACGCTATAAAGCTCCTAAGTACACCTTACAATACCGTACGTAAACTTAAAACTCCATAATAAACCTAATGAATTCGTACGTGTCCTTTGAACATCGTACGACAAGTAAGGACATCTTATGACTCTTTATGCTATGTTAGCACCTTGAAAAGCACGTTAGTATAATGTAAGACGTTTTACAACACCTAACAACATCTTACAACACCGTACGAATCATTAAAACTCCATAATAAACCTAATGAATTCGTACGAGTCCTTTGAACATCGTACGACAAGTTAGGACATCTTACGACTCTTTAAACTTCATAATGAACCTAATGAATTCGTACGTGTCCTTTGAACATCGTACGACAAGTTAGGACATCTTATGACTCTTTATGCTATATTAGCACCTTGAAAAGCACGTTAATATAATGTAAGACGCCTTACAACACCTAACAACATCTTACAACACCGTACAAAACCTCAAAACTCCATAATAAACCTAATGAATTCGTACGAGTCCTTTGAACATCGTACGACAAGTAAGGACATCTTATGACTCTTTATGCCATATTAGGACCTTGAAAAGCACGTTAGTATAATGTAAGACGCCTTACAACACCTAACAATATCTTACAACACCGTACGAAACCTCAAAACTCCATAATAAACCTAATGAATTCGTACGAGTCCTTTGAACATCGTACGACAAGTTAGGACATCTTACGACTCTTTATGCAACATTAGCAACTCGATAATAACGTTAGTATAATGTAGGACGCTATAAAGCTCCTAAGTACACCTTACAATACCGTACGTAAACTTAAAACTCCATAATAAACCTAATGAATTCGTACGTGTCCTTTGAACATCGTACGACAAGTAAGGACATCTTATGACTCTTTATGCTATGTTAGCACCTTGAAAAGCACGTTAGTATAATGTAAGACGTTTTACAACACCTAACAACATCTTACAACACCGTACGAATCATTAAAACTCCATAATAAACCTAATGAATTCGTACGAGTCCTTTGAACATCGTACGACAAGTTAGGACATCTTACGACTCTTTATGCAACATTAGCAACTCGATAATAACGTTAGCATATTCTAGGACGCTATAAAGCTCCTAAGTACACCTTACAATACCGTACGTAAACTTAAAACTCCATAATAAACCTAATGAATTCGTACGTGTCCTTTGAACATCATACGACAAGTAAGGACATCTTATGACTCTTTATGCTATGTTAGCACCTTGAAAAGCACGTTAGTATAATGTAAGACGTTTTACAACACCTAACAACATCTTACAACACCGTACGAATCAATATAACTCCATAATAAACCTAATGAATTCGTACGAGTCCTTTGAACATCGTATGACAAGTTAAGACATCTTATGACTCTTTATGCCACATTAGCAACGTGAAAAGAACGTTAGTATAATGTAGAACGCCATACGTCTCCTAAGTACACCTTAAAATACCGTGCGTTAACTTAAAGCTCCATAATAAACCTAATGAATTCGTAAGAGTCCTTTGAACATCGTACGACAAGTAAGGACATCTTATGACTCTTTATGCTATGTTAGCACCTTGAAAAGCACGTTAGTATAATGTAAGACGTTTTACAACACCTAACAACATCTTACAACACCGTACGAATCATTAAAACTCCATAATAAACCTAATAAATTCGTACGAGTCCTTTGAACATCGTACGACAAGTTAGGACATCTTACGACTCTTTATGCAACATTAGCAACTCGATAATAACGTTAGCATATTGTAGGACGCTATAAAGCTCCTAAGTACAGCTTACAATACAGTACGTAAACTTAAAACTCCATAATAAACCTAATGAATTCGTACGTGTCCTTTAAACATCGTACGACAAGTAAGGACATCTTATAACTCTTTATGCTATGTTAGCACCTTGAAAAGCACGTTAGTATAATGTAAGACGTTTTACAACACCTAACAACATCTTACAACACCGTACGAATCATTAAAACTCCATAATAAACCTAATGAGTTCGTACGAGTCCTTTGAACATCGTATGACAAGTTAAGACA
Source organism: Tagetes erecta (assembly GCA_030867185.1). Taxonomy (NCBI): domain Eukaryota; kingdom Viridiplantae; phylum Streptophyta; class Magnoliopsida; order Asterales; family Asteraceae; genus Tagetes; species Tagetes erecta. The sequence goes on along the minus strand of CM061490.1, from coordinate 60,619,381 downwards.
TCTTACGACTCTTTATGCCACATTAGCAACGTGAAAAGAACGTTAGTATAATGTAGAACGCCATACGTCTCCTAAGTACACCTTAAAATACCGTGTTTAACTTAAAGCTCCATAATAAACCTAATGAATTCGTAAGAGTCCTTTGAACATCGTACGACAAGTAAGGACATCTTATGACTCTTTATGCTATGTTAGCACCTTTAAAAGCACGTTAGTATAATGTAAGACGTTTTATAACACCTAACAACATCTTACAACACCGTACGAATCATTAAAACTCCATAATAAACCTAATGAATTCGTACGAGTCCTTTGAACATCGTATGACAAGTTAGGACATCTTACAACTCTTTATGCAACATTAGCAACTCGATAATAACGTTAGCATATTGTAGGAAGCTATAAAGCTCCTAAGTACACCTTACAATACCGTACATAAACTTATAACTCCATAATAAACCTAATGAATTCGTACGTGTCCTTTGAACATCATACGACATGTTAGGACATCTTATGACTCTTTAGGCTATATTAGCACCTTGAAAAGCACGTTAGTATAATGTAAGACGCCTTGCAACACCTAAGAACATCTTACAACACTGTACGAAACCTTAAAACTTCATAATGAACCAAATGAATTCGTACGTGTCCTTTGAACATCGTACGACAAGTTAGGACATCTTATGACTCTTTATGCTATATTAGCACCTTGAAAAGCACGTTAATATAATGTAAGACGCCTTACAACACCTAACAACATCTTACAACACCGTACAAAACCTCAAAACTCCATAATAAACCTAATGAATTCGTACGAGTCCTTTGAACATCGTACGACAAGTAAGGACATCTTATGACTCTTTATGCCATATTAGGACCTTGAAAAGCACGTTAGTATAATGTAAGACGCCTTACAACACCTAACAACATCTTACAACACCGTACGAAACCTCAAAACTCCATAATAAACCTAATGAATTCGTACGAGTCCTTTGAACATCGTACGACAAGTTAGGACATCTTACGACTCTTTATGCAACATTAGCAACTCGATAATAACGTTAGTATAATGTAGGACGCTATAAAGCTCCAAGTACACCTTACAATACCGTAGGTAAACTTAAAACTCCATAATAAACCTAATGAATTCGTACGTGTCCTTTGAACATCGTACGACAAGTAAGGACATCTTATGACTCTTTATGCTATGTTAGCACCTTGAAAAGCACGTTAGTATAATGTAAGACGTTTTACAACACCTAACAACATCTTACAACACCGTACGAATCATTAAAACTCCATAATAAACCTAATGAATTCGTACGAGTCCTTTGAACATCGTACGACAAGTTAGGACATCTTACGACTCTTTATGCAACATTAGCAACTCGATAATAACGTTAGCATATTGTAGGACGCTATAAAGCTCCTAAGTACACCTTACAATACCGTACGTAAACTTAAAACTCCATAATAAACCTAATGAATTCGTACGTGTCCTTTGAACATCGTACGACAAGTAAGGACATCTTATGACTCTTTATGCTATGTTAGCACCTTGAAAAGCACGTTAGTATAATGTAAGACGTTTTACAACACCTAACAACATCTTACAACACCGTACGAATCATTAAAACTCCATAATAAACCTAATGAATTCGTACGAGTCCTTTGAACATCGTATGACAAGTTAAGACATCTTATGACTCTTTATGCCACATTAGCAACGTGAAAAGAACGTTAGTATAATGTAGAACGCCATACGTCTCCTAAGTACACCTTAAAATACCGTGCGTTAACTTAAAGCTCCATAATAAACCTAATGAATTCGTAAGAGTCCTTTGAACATCGTACGACAAGTAAGGACATCTTATGACTCTTTATGCTATGTTAGCACCTTGAAAGCACGTTAGTATAATGTAAGACGTTTTACAACACCTAACAACATATTACAACACCGTACGAATCATTAAAACTCCATAATAAACCTAATGAATTTGTACGAGTCCTTTGAACATCGTACGACAAGTTAGGACATCTTACGACTCTTTATGCAACATTAGCAACTCGATAATAACGTTAGCATATTGTAGGACGCTATAAAGCTCCTAAGTACACCTTACAATACAGTACGTAAACTTAAAACTCCATAATAAACCTAATGAATTCGTACGTGTCCTTTAAACATCGTACGACAAGTAAGGACATCTTATGACTCTTTATGCTATGTTAGCACCTTGAAAAGCACGTTAGTATAATGTAAGACGTTTTACAACACCTAACAACATCTTACAACACCGTACGAATCATTAAAACTCCATAATAAACCTAATGAATTCGTACGAGTCCTTTGAACATCGTACGACAAGTTAAGACATCTTACGACTCTTTATGCCACATTAGCAACGTGAAAAGAACGTTAGTATAATGTAGAACGCCATACGTCTCCTAAGTACACCTTAAAATACCGTGTGTTAACTTAAAGCTCCATAATAAACCTAATGAATTCGTAAGAGTCCTTTGAACATCGTACGACAAGTAAGGACATCTTATGACTCTTTATGCTATGTTAGCACCTTTAAAAGCACGTTAGTATAATGTAAGACGTTTTACAACACCTAACAACATCTTACAACACCGTACGAATCATTAAAACTCCATAATAAACCTAATGAATTCGTACGAGTCCTTTGAACATCGTAGGACAAGTTAGGACATCTTACAACTCTTTATGCAACATTAGCAACTCGATAATAACGTTAGCATATTGTAGGAAGCTATAAAGCTCCTAAGTACACCTTACAATACCGTACATAAACTTAAAACTCCATAATAAACCTAATGAATTCGTACGTGTCCTTTGAACATCGTACGACATGTTAGGACATCTTATGACTCTTTAGGCTATATTAGCACCTTGAAAAGCACGTTAGTATAATGTAAGACGCCTTGCAACACCTAAGAACATCTTACAACACTGTACGAAACCTTAAAACTTCATAATGAACCTAATGAATTCGTACGTGTCCTTTGAACATCGTACGACAAGTTAGGACATCTTATGACTCTTTATGCTATATTAGCACCTTGAAAAGCACGTTAATATAATGTAAGACGCCTTACAACACCTAACAACATCTTACAACACCGTACAAAACCTCAAAACTCCATAATAAACCTAATGAATTCGTACGAGTCCTTTGAACATCGTACGACAAGTAAGGACATCTTATGACTCTTTATGCCATATTAGGACCTTGAAAAGCACGTTAGTATAATGTAAGACGCCTTACAACACCTAACAACATCTTACAACACCGTACGAAACCTCAAAACTCCATAATAAACCTAATGAATTCGTACGAGTCCTTTGAACATCGTACGACAAGTTAGGACATCTTACGACTCTTTATGCAACATTAGCAACTCGATAATAACGTTAGTATAATGTAGGACGCTATAAAGCTCCAAGTACACCTTACAATACCGTACGTAAACTTAAAACTCCATAATAAACCTAATGAATTCGTACGTGTCCTTTGAACATCGTACGACAAGTAAGGACATCTTATGACTCTTTATGCTATGTTAGCACCTTGAAAAGCACGTTAGTATAATGTAAGACGTTTTACAACACCTAACAACATCTTACAACACCGTACGAATCATTAAAACTCCATAATAAACCTAATGAATTCGTACGAGTCCTTTGAACATCGTACGACAAGTTAGGACATCTTACGACTCTTTATGCAACATTAGCAACTCGATAATAACGTTAGCATATTGTAGGACGCTATAAAGCTCCTAAGTACACCTTACAATACCGTACGTAAACTTAAAACTCCATAATAAACCTAATGAATTCGTACTTGTCCTTTGAACATCGTACGACAAGTAAGGACATCTTATGACTCTTTATGCTATGTTAGCACCTTGAAAAGCACGTTAGTATAATGTAAGACGTTTTACAACACCTAACAACATCTTACAACACCGTACGAATCATTAAAACTCCATAATAAACCTAATGAATTCGTACGAGTCCTTTGAACATCGTATGACAAGTTAAGACATCTTATGACTCTTTATGCCACATTAGCAACGTGAAAAGAACGTTAGTATAATGTAGAACGCCATACGTCTCCTAAGTACACCTTAAAATACCGTGCGTTAACTTAAAGCTCCATAATAAACCTAATGAATTCGTAAGAGTCCTTTGAACATCGTACGACAAGTAAGGACATCTTATGACTCTTTATGCTATGTTAGCACCTTGAAAAGCACGTTAGTATAATGTAAGACGTTTTACAACACCTAACAACATATTACAACACCGTACGAATCATTAAAACTCCATAATAAACCTAATGAATTTGTACGAGTCCTTTGAACATCGTACGACAAGTTAGGACATCTTACGACTCTTTATGCAACATTAGCAACTCGATAATAACGTTAGCATATTGTAGGACGCTATAAAGCTCCTAAGTACACCTTACAATACAGTACGTAAACTTAAAACTCCATAATAAACCTAATGAATTCGTACGTGTCCTTTAAACATCGTACGACAAGTAAGGACATCTTATGACTCTTTATGCTATGTTAGCACCTTGAAAAGCACGTTAGTATAATGTAAGACGTTTTACAACACCTAACAACATCTTACAACACCGTACGAATCATTAAAACTCCATAATAAACCTAATGAATTCGTACGAGTCCTTTGAACATCGTATGACAAGTTAAGACATCTTACGACTCTTTATGCCACATTAGCAACGTGAAAAGAACGTTAGTATAATATAGAACGCCATACGTCTCCTAAGTACACCTTAAAATACCGTGTGTTAACTTAAAGCTCCATAATAAACCTAATGAATTCGTAAGAGTCCTTTGAACATCGTACGACAAGTAAGGACATCTTATGACTCTTTATGCTATGTTAGCACCTTTAAAAGCACGTTAGTATAATGTAAGACGTTTTACAACACCTAACAACATCTTACAACACCGTACGAATCATTAAAACTCCATAATAAACCTAATGAATTCGTACGAGTCCTTTGAACATCGTAGGACAAGTTAGGACATCTTACAACTCTTTATGCAACATTAGCAACTCGATAATAACGTTAGCATATTGTAGGAAGCTATAAAGCTCCTAAGTACACCTTACAATACCGTACATAAACTTAAAACTCCATAATAAACCTAATGAATTCGTACGTGTCCTTTGAACATCGTACGACATGTTAGGACATCTTATGACTCTTTAGGCTATATTAGCACCTTGAAAAGCACGTTAGTATAATGTAAGACGCCTTGCAACACCTAAGAACATCTTACAACACTGTACGAAACCTTAAAACTTCATAATGAACCTAATGAATTCGTACGTGTCCTTTGAACATCGTACGACAAGTTAGGACATCTTACGACTCTTTATGCAACATTAGCAACTCGATAATAAGGTTAGCATATTGTAGGACGCTATAAAGCTCCTAAGTACACCTTACAATACAGTACGTAAACTTAAAACTCCATAATAAACCTAATGAATTCATACGTGTCCTTTAAACATCGTACGACAAGTAAGGACATCTTATGGCTCTTTATGCTATGTTAGCACCTTGAAAAGCACGTTAGTATAATGTAAGACGTTTTACAAAACCTAACAACATCTTACAACACCGTACGAATCATTAAAACTCGATAATAAACCTAATGAATTGGTACGAGTCCTTTGAACATCGTATGACAAGTTAAGACATCTTACGACTCTTTATGCCACATTAGCAACGTGAAAAGAACGTTAGTATAATGTAGAACGCCATACGTCTCCTAAGTACACCTTAAAATACCGTGTGTTAACTTAAAGCTCTATAATAAACCTAATGAATTCGTAAGAGTCCTTTGAACATCGTACGACAAGTAAGGACATCTTATGACTCTTTATGCTATGTTAGCACCTTGAAAAGCACGTTAGTATAATGTAAGACGTTTTACAACACCTAACAACATCTTACAACACCGTACGAATCATTAAAACTCCATAATAAACCTAATGAATTCGTACGAGTCCTTTGAACATCGTAGGACAAGTTAGGACATCTTACAACTCTTTATGCAACATTAGCAACTCGATAATAACGTTAGCATATTGTAGGAAGCTATAAAGCTCCTAAGTACACCTTACAATACCGTACATAAACTTAAAACTCCATAATAAACCTAATGAATTCGTACGTGTCCTTTGAACATCGTACGACATGTTAGGACATCTTATGACTCTTTAGGCTATATTAGCACCTTGAAAAGCACGTTAGTATAATGTAAGGCGCCTTGCAACACCTAAGAACATCTTACAACACTGTACGAAACCTTAAAACTTCATAATGAACCTAATGAATTCGTACGTGTCCTTTGAACATCGCACGACAAGTTAGGACATCTTATGACTCTTTATGCTATATTAGCACCTTGAAAAGCACGTTAATATAATGTAAGACGCCTTACAACACCTAACAACATCTTACAACACCGTACAAAACCTCAAAACTCCATAATAAACCTAATGAATTCGTACGAGTCCTTTGAACATCGTACGACAAGTAAGGACATCTTATGACTCTTTATGCCATATTAGGACCTTGAAAAGCACGTTAGTATAATGTAAGACGCCTTACAACACCTAACAACATCTTACAACACCGTACGAAACCTCAAAACTCCATAATAAACCTAATGAATTCGTACGTGTCCTTTGAACATCGTACGACAAGTAAGGACATCTTATGACTCTTTATGCTATGTTAGCACCTTGAAAAGCACGTTAGTATAATGTAAGACGTTTTACAACACCTAACAACATCTTACAACACCGTACGAATCATTAAAACTCCATAATAAACCTAATGAATTCGTACGAGTCCTTTGAACATCGTATGACAAGTTAAGACATCTTACGACTCTTTATGCCACATTAGCAACGTGAAAAGAACATTAGTATAATGTAGAACGCCATACGTCTCCTAAGTACACCTTAAAATACCGTGCGTTAACTTAAAGCTCCATAATAAACCTAATGAATTCGTAAGACTCCTTTGAACATCGTACGACAAGTAAGGACATCTTATGACTCTTTATGCTATGTTAGCACCTTGAAAAGCACGTCAGTATAATGTAAGACGTTTTACAACACCTAACAACATCTTACAACACCGTACGAATCATTAAAACTCGATAATAAACCTAATAAATTGGTACGAGTCCTTTGAACATCGTATGACAAGTTAAGACATCTTACGACTCTTTATGCCACATTAGCAACGTGAAAAGAACGTTAGTATAATGTAGAACGCCATACGTCTCCTAAGTACACCTTAAAATACCGTGTGTTAACTTAAAGCTCTATAATAAACCTAATGAATTCGTAAGAGTCCTTTGAACATCGTACGACAAGTAAGGACATCTTATGACTCTTTATGCTATGTTAGTACCTTGAAAAGCACGTTAGTATAATGTAAGACGTTTTACAACACCTAACAACATCTTACAACACCGTACGAATCATTAAAACTCCATAATAAACCTAATGAATTCGTACGAGTCCTTTGAACATCGTAGGACAAGTTAGGACATCTTACAACTCTTTATGCAACATTAGCAACTCGATAATAACGTTAGCATATTGTAGGAAGCTATAAAGCTCCTAAGTACACCTTACAATACCGTACATAAACTTAAAACTCCATAATAAACCTAATGAATTCGTACGTGTCCTTTGAACATCGTACAACATGTTAGGACATCTTATGACTCTTTAGGCTATATTAGCACCTTGAAAAGCACGTTAGTATAATGTAAGACGCCTTGCAACATCTAAGAACATCTTACAACACTGTACGAAACCTTAAAACTTCATAATGAACCTAATGAATTCGTACGTGTCCTTTAAACATCGTACGACAAGTTAGGACATCTTATGACTCTTTATGCTATATTAGCACCTTGAAAAGCACGTTAATATAATGTAAGACGCCTTACAACACCTAACAACATCTTACAACACCGTACAAAACCTCAAAACTCCATAATAAACCTAATGAATTCGTACGAGTCCTTTGAACATCGTACGACAAGTAAGGATATCTTATGACTCTTTATGCCATATTAGGACCTTGAAAAGCACGTTAGTATAATGTAAGACGCCTTACAACACCTAACAACATCTTACAACACCGTACGAAACCACAAAACTCCATAATAAACCTAATGAATTCGTACGTGTCCTTTGAACATCGTACGACAAGTAAGGACATCTTATGACTCTTTATGCTATGTTAGCACCTTGAAAAGCACGTTAGTATAATGTAAGACGTTTTACAACACCTAACAACATCTTACAACACCGTACGAATCATTAAAACTCCATAATAAACCTAATGAATTCGTACGAGTCCTTTGAACATCGTATGACAAGTTAAGACATCTTACGACTCTTTATGCCACATTAGCAACGTGAAAAGAACGTTAGTATAATGTAGAACACCATACGTCTCCTAAGTACACCTTAAAATACCGTGCGTTAACTTAAAGCTCCATAATAAACCTAATGAATTCGTAAGAGTCCTTTGAACATCGTACGACAAGTAAGGACATCTTATGACTCTTTATGCTATGTTAGCACCTTGAAAAGAACGTTAGTATAATGTAAGACGTTTTACAACACCTAACAACATCTTACAACACCGTACGAATCATTAAAACTCGATAATAAACCTAATAAATTGGTACGAGTCCTTTGAACATCGTATGACAAGTTAAGACATCTTACGACTCTTTATGCCACATTAGCAACGTGAAAAGAACGTTAGTATAATGTAGAACGCCATACGTCTCCTAAGTACACCTTAAAATACCGTGTGTTAACTTAAAGCTCTATAATAAACCTAATGAATTCGTAAGAGTCCTTTGAACATCGTACGACAAGTAAGGACATCTTATGACTCTTTATGCTATGTTAGTACCTTGAAAAGCACGTTAGTATAATGTAAGACGTTTTACAACACCTAACAACATCTTACAACACCGTACGAATCATTAAAACTCCATAATAAACCTAATGAATTCGTACGAGTCCTTTGAACATCGTAGGACAAGTTAGGACATCTTACAACTCTTTATGCAACATTAGCAACTCGATAATAACGTTAGCATATTGTAGGAAGCTATAAAGCTCCTAAGTACACCTTACAATACCGTACATAAACTTAAAACTCCATAATAAACCTAATGAATTCGTACGTGTCCTTTGAACATCGTACAACATGTTAGGACATCTTATGACTCTTTAGGCTATATTAGCACCTTGAAAAGCACGTTAGTATAATGTAAGACGCCTTGCAACATCTAAGAACATCTTACAACACTGTACGAAACCTTAAAACTTCATAATGAACCTAATGAATTCGTACGTGTCCTTTAAACATCGTACGACAAGTTAGGACATCTTATGACTCTTTATGCTATATTAGCACCTTGAAAAGCACGTTAATATAATGTAAGACGCCTTACAACACCTAACAACATCTTACAACACCGTACAAAACCTCAAAACTCCATAATAAACCTAATGAATTCGTACGAGTCCTTTGAACATCGTACGACAAGTAAGGATATCTTATGACTCTTTATGCCATATTAGGACCTTGAAAAGCACGTTAGTATAATGTAAGACGCCTTACAACACCTAACAACATCTTACAACACCGTACGAAACCACAAAACTCCATAATAAACCTAATGAATTCGTACGTGTCCTTTGAACATCGTACGACAAGTAAGGACATCTTATGACTCTTTATGCTATGTTAGCACCTTGAAAAGCACGTTAGTATAATGTAAGACGTTTTACAACACCTAACAACATCTTACAACACCGTACGAATCATTAAAACTCCATAATAAACCTAATGAATTCGTACGAGTCCTTTGAACATCGTATGACAAGTTAAGACATCTTACGACTCTTTATGCCACATTAGCAACGTGAAAAGAACGTTAGTATAATGTAGAACACCATACGTCTCCTAAGTACACCTTAAAATACCGTGCGTTAACTTAAAGCTCCATAATAAACCTAATGAATTCGTAAGAGTCCTTTGAACATCGTACGACAAGTAAGGACATCTTATGACTCTTTATGCTATGTTAGCACCTTGAAAAGAACGTTAGTATAATGTAAGACGTTTTACAACACCTAACAACATCTTACAACACCGTACGAATCATTAAAACTCCATAATAAACCTAATGAATTTGTACGAGTCCTTTGAACATCGTACGACAAGTTAGGACATCTTACGACTCTTTATGCAACATTAGCAACTCGATAATAACGTTAGCATATTGTAGGACGCTATAAAGCTCCTAAGTACACCTTACAATACCGTACGTAAACTTAAAACTCCATAATAAACCTAATGAATTCGTACGTGTCCTTTGAACATCGTACGACAAGTAAGGACATCTTATGACTCTTTATGCTATGTTAGCAACTTGAAAAGCACGTTAGTATAATGTAAGACGTTTTACAACACCTAACAACATCTTACAACACCGTACGAATCATTAAAACTCCATAATAAACCTAATGAATTCGTACGAGTCCTTTGAACATCGTATGACAATTTAAGACATCTTATGACTCTTTATGCCACATTAGCAACGTGAAAAGAACGTTAGTATAATGTAGAACGCCATACGTCTCCTAAGTACACCTTAAAATACCGTGTGTTAACTTAAAGCTCCATAATAAACCTAATGAATTCGTAAGAGTCCTTTGAACATCGTACGACAAGTAAGGACATCTTATGACTCTTTATGCTATGTTAGCACCTTGAAAAGCACGTTAGTATAATGTAAGACGTTTTACAACACCTAACAACATCTTACAACACCGTACGAATCATTAAAACTCCATAATAAACCTAATGAATTCGTACGAGTCCTTTGAACATCGTAGGACAAGTTAGGACATCTTACAACTCTTTATGCAACATTAGCAACTCGATAATAACGTTAGCATATTGTAGGAAGCTATAAAGCTCCTAAGTACACCTTACAATACCGTACATAAACTTAAAACTCCATAATAAACCTAATGAATTCGTACGTGTCCTTTGAACATCGTACGACATGTTAGGACATCTTATGACTCTTTAGGCTATATTAGCACCTTGAAAAGCACGTTAGTATAATGTAAGGCGCCTTGCAACACCTAAGAACATCTTACAACACTGTACGAAACCTTAAAACTTCATAATGAACCTAATGAATTCGTACGTGTCCTTTGAACATCGTACGACAAGTTAGGACATCTTATGACTCTTTATGCTATATTAGCACCTTCAAAAGCACGTTAATATAATGTAAGACGCCTTACAACACCTAACAACATCTTACAACACCGTACAAAACCTCAAAACTCCATAATAAACCTAATGAATTCGTACGAGTCCTTTGAACATCGTACGACAAGTAAGGACATCTTATGACTCTTTATGCCATATTAGGACCTTGAAAAGCACGTTAGTATAATGTAAGACGCCTTACAACACCTAACAACATCTTACAACACCGTACGAAACCTCAAAACTCCATAATAAACCTAATGAATTCGTACGAGTCCTTTGAACATCGTACGACAAGTTAGGACATCTTACGACTCTTTATGCAACATTAGCAACTCGATAATAACGTTAGTATAATGTAGGACGCTATAAAGCTCCTAAGTACACCTTACATTACCGTACGTAAACTTAAAACTCCATAATAAACCTAATGAATTCGTACGTGTCCTTTGAACATCGTACGACAAGTAAGGACATCTTATGACTCTTTATGCTATGTTAGCACCTTGAAAAGCACGTTAGTATAATGTAAGACGTTTTACAACACCTAACAACATCTTACAACACCGTACGAATCATTAAAACTCCATAATAAACCTAATGAATTCGTACGAGTCCTTTGAACATCGTACGACAAGTTAGGACATCTTACGACTCTTTATGCAACATTAGCAACTCGATAATAACGTTAGCATATTGTAGGACGCTATAAAGCTCCTAAGTACACCTTACAATACCGTACGTAAACTTAAAACTCCATAATAAACCTAATGAATTCGTACGTGTCCTTTGAACATCGTACGACAAGTAAGGACATCTTATGACTCTTTATGCTATGTTAGCACCTTGAAAAGCACGTTAGTATAATGTAAGACGTTTTACAACACCTAACAACATCTTACAACACCGTACGAATCATTAAAACTCCATAATAAACCTAATGAATTCGTACGAGTCCTTAGAACATCGTATGACAAGTTAAGACATCTTATGACTCTTTATGCCACATTAGCAACGTGAAAAGAACGTTAGTATAATGTAGAACGCCATACGTCTCCTAAGTACACCTTAAAATACCGTGCGTTAACTTAAAGCTCCATAATAACCCTAATGAATTCGTAAGAGTCCTTTGAACATCGTACGACAAGTAAGGACATCTTATGACTCTTTATGCTATGTTAGCACCTTGAAAAGCACGTTAGTATAATGTAAGACGTTTTACAACACCTAACAACATCTTACAACACCGTACGAATCATTAAAACTCCATAATAAACCTAATGAATTCGTACGAGTCCTTTGAACATCGTACGACAAGTTAGGACATCTTACGACTCTTCATGCAACATTAGCAACTCGATAATAACGTTAGCATATTGTAGGACGCTATAAAGTTCCTAAGTACACCTTACAATACAGTACGTAAACTTAAAACTCCATAATAAACCTAATGAATTCGTACGTGTCCTTTAAACATCGTACGACAAGTAAGGACATCTTATGACTCTTTATGCTATGTTAGCACCTTGAAACGCACGTTAGTATAATGTAAGACGTTTTACAACACCTAACAACATCTTACAACACCGTACGAATCATTAAAACTCGATAATAAACCTAATGAATTGGTACGAGTCCTTTGAACATCGTATGACAAGTTAAGACATCTTACGACTCTTTATGCCACATTAGCAACGTGAAAAGAACGTTAGTATAATGTAGAACGCCATACGTCTCCTAAGTACACCTTAAAATACCGTGTGTTAACTTAAAGCTCAATAATAAACCTAATGAATTCGTAAGAGTCCTTTGAACATCGTACGACAAGTAAGGACATCTTATGACTCTTTATGCTATGTTAGCACCTTGAAAAGCACGTTAGTATAATGTACGACGTTTTACAACACCTAACAACATCTTACAACACCGTACGAATCATTAAAACTTCATAATAAACCTAATGAATTCGTACGAGTCCTTTGAACATCGTATGACAAGTTAAGACATCTTATGACTCTTTATGCCAAATTAGAAACGTGAAAAGAACGTTAGTATAATGTAGAACGCCATACGTCTCCTAAGTACACCTTAAAATACCGTGTGTTAACTTAAAGCTCCATAATAAACCTAATGAATTCGTAAGAGTCCTTTGAACATCGTACGACAAGTAAGGACATCTTATGACTCTTTATGCTATGTTAGCACCTTGAAAAGCACGTTAGTATAATGTAAGACGTTTTACAACACCTAACAACATCTTACAACACCGTACGAATCATTAAAACTCCATAATAAACCTAATGAATTCGTACGAGTCCTTTGAACATCGTAGGACAAGTTAGGACATCTTACAACTCTTTATGCAACATTAGCAACTAGATAATAACGTTAGCATATTGTAGGAAGCTATAAAGCTCCTAAGTACACCTTACAATACCGTACATAAACTTAAAACTCCATAATAAACCTAATGAATTCGTACGTGTCCTTTGAACATCGTACGACATGTTAGGACATCTTATGACTCTTTAGGCTATATTAGCACCTTGAAAAGCACGTTAGTATAATGTAAGACGCCTTGCAACACCTAAGAACATCTTACAACACTGTACGAAACCTTAAAAGTTCATAATGAACCTAATGAATTCGTACGTGTCCTTCGAACATCGTACGACAAGTTAGGACATCTTATGACTCTTTATGCTATATTAGCACCTTCAAAAGCACGTTAATATAATGTAAGACGCCTTACAACACCTAACAACATCTTACAACACCGTACAAAACCTCAAAACTCCATAATAAACATAATGAATTCGTACGAGTCCTTTGAACATCGTACGACAAGTAAGGACATCTTATGACTCTTTATGCCATATTAGGACCTTGAAAAGCACGTTAGTATAATGTAAGACGCCTTACAACACCTAACAACATCTTACAACACCGTACGAAACCTCAAAACTCCATAATAAACCTAATGAATTCGTACGAGTCCTTTGAACATCGTACGACAAGTTAGGACATCTTACGACAATTTATGCAACATTAGCAACTCGATAATAACGTTAGTATAATGTAGGACGCTATAAAGCTCCTAAGTACACCTTACATTACCGTACATAAACTTAAAACTCCATAATAAACCTAATGAATTCGTACGTGTCCTTTGAACATCGTACGACAAGTAAGGACATCTTATGACTCTTTATGCTATGTTAGCACCTTGAAAAGCACGTTAGTATAATGTAAGACATTTTACAACACCTAACAACATCTTACAACACCGTACGAATCATTAAAACTCCATAATAAACCTAATGAATTCGTACGAGTCCTTTGAACATCGTACGACAAGTTAGGACATCTTACGACTCTTTATGCAACATTAGCAACTCGATAATAACGTTAGCATATTGTAGGACGCTATAAAGCTCCTAAGTACACCTTACAATACCGTACGTAAACTTAAAACTCCATAATAAACCTAATGAATTCGTACGTGTCCTTTGAACATCGTACGACAAGTAAGGACATCTTATGACTCTTTATGCTATGTTAGCACCTTGAAAAGCACGTTAGTATAATGTAAGACGTTTTACAACACCTAACAACATCTTACAACACCGTACGAATCATTAAAACTCCATAATAAACCTAATGAATTCGTACGAGTCCTTAGAACATCGTATGACAAGTTAAGACATCTTATGACTCTTTATGCCACATTAGCAACGTGAAAAGAACGTTAGTATAATGTAGAACGCCATACGTCTCCTAAGTACACCTTAAAATACCGTGCGTTAACTTAAAGCTCCATAATAACCCTAATGAATTCGTAAGAGTCCTTTGAACATCGTACGACAAGTAAGGACATCTTATGACTCTTTATGCTATGTTAGCACCTTGAAAAGCACGTTAGTATAATGTAAGACGTTTTACAACACCTAACAACATCTTACAACACCGTACGAATCATTAAAACTCCATAATAAACCTAATGAATTCGTACGAGTCCTTTGAACATCGTACGACAAGTTAGGACATCTTACGACTCTTCATGCAACATTAGCAACTCGATAATAACGTTAGCATATTGTAGGACGCTATAAAGTTCCTAAGTACACCTTACAATACAGTACGTAAACTTAAAACTCCATAATAAACCTAATGAATTCGTACGTGTCCTTTAAACATCGTACGACAAGTAAGGACATCTTATGACTCTTTATGCTATGTTAGCACCTTGAAACGCACGTTAGTATAATGTAAGACGTTTTACAACACCTAACAACATCTTACAACACCGTACGAATCATTAAAACTCGATAATAAACCTAATGAATTGGTACGAGTCCTTTGAACATCGTATGACAAGTTAAGACATCTTACGACTCTTTATGCCACATTAGCAACGTGAAAAGAACGTTAGTATAATGTAGAACGCCATACGTCTCCTAAGTACACCTTAAAATACCGTGTGTTAACTTAAAGCTCAATAATAAACCTAATGAATTCGTAAGAGTCCTTTGAACATCGTACGACAAGTAAGGACATCTTATGACTCTTTATGCTATGTTAGCACCTTGAAAAGCACGTTAGTATAATGTACGACGTTTTACAACACCTAACAACATCTTACAACACCGTACGAATCATTAAAACTTCATAATAAACCTAATGAATTCGTACGAGTCCTTTGAACATCGTATGACAAGTTAAGACATCTTATGACTCTTTATGCCAAATTAGCAACGTGAAAAGAACGTTAGTATAATGTAGAACGCCATACGTCTCCTAAGTACACCTTAAAATACCGTGTGTTAACTTAAAGCTCCATAATAAACCTAATGAATTCGTAAGAGTCCTTTGAACATCGTACGACAAGTA
Organism: Tagetes erecta; assembly: GCA_030867185.1. NCBI lineage: Eukaryota > Viridiplantae > Streptophyta > Magnoliopsida > Asterales > Asteraceae > Tagetes > Tagetes erecta. The sequence continues at coordinate 60,603,071 of CM061490.1, read as the reverse complement.
AGGACATCTTATGACTCTTTATGCTATGTTAGCACCTTGAAAAGCACGTTAGTATAATGTAAGACGTTTTACAACACCTAACAACATCTTACAACACCGTACGAATCATTAAAACTCCATAATAAACCTAATGAATTCGTACGAGTCCTTTGAACATCGTAGGACAAGTTAGGACATCTTACAACTCTTTATGCAACATTAGCAACTAGATAATAACGTTAGCATATTGTAGGAAGCTATAAAGCTCCTAAGTACACCTTACAATACCGTACATAAACTTAAAACTCCATAATAAACCTAATGAATTCGTACGTGTCCTTTGAACATCGTACGACATGTTAGGACATCTTATGACTCTTTAGGCTATATTAGCACCTTGAAAAGCACGTTAGTATAATGTAAGACGCCTTGCAACACCTAAGAACATCTTACAACACTGTACGAAACCTTAAAAGTTCATAATGAACCTAATGAATTCGTACGTGTCCTTTGAACATCGTACGACAAGTTAGGACATCTTATGACTCTTTATGCTATATTAGCACCTTCAAAAGCACGTTAATATAATGTAAGACGCCTTACAACACCTAACAACATCTTACAACACCGTACAAAACCTCAAAACTCCATAATAAACCTAATGAATTCGTACGAGTCCTTTGAACATCGTACGACAAGTAAGGACATCTTATGACTCTTTATGCCATATTAGGACCTTGAAAAGCACGTTAGTATAATGTAAGACGCCTTACAACACCTAACAACATCTTACAACACCGTACGAAACCTCAAAACTCCATAATAAACCTAATGAATTCGTACGTGTCCTTTGAACATCGTACGACAAGTAAGGACATCTTATGACTCTTTATGCTATGTTAGCACCTTGAAAAGCACGTTAGTATAATGTAAGACGTTTTACAACACCTAACAACATCTTACAACACCGTACGAATCATTAAAACTCCATAATAAACCTAATGAATTCGTACGAGTCCTTTGAACATCGTACGACAAGTTAGGACATCTTACGACTCTTTATGCAACATTAGCAACTCGATAATAACGTTAGCATATTGTAGGACGCTATAAAGCTCCTAAGTACACCTTACAATACCGTACGTAAACTTAAAACTCCATAATAAACCTAATGAATTCGTACGTGTCCTTTGAACATCGTACGACAAGTAAGGACATCTTATGACTCTTTATGCTATGTTAGCACCTTGAAAAGCACGTTAGTATAATGTAAGACGTTTTACAACACCTAACAACATCTTACAACACCGTACGAATCATTAAAACTCCGTAATAAACCTAATGAATTCGTACGAGTCCTTTGAACATCGTATGACAAGTTAAGACATCTTATGACTCTTTATGCCACATTAGCAACGTGAAAAGAACGTTAGTATAATGTAGAACGCCATACGTCTCCTAAGTACACCTTAAAATACCGTGCGTTAACTTAAAGCTCCATAATAACCCTAATGAATTCGTAAGAGTCCTTTGAACATCGTACGACAAGTAAGGACATCTTATGACTCTTTATGCTATGTTAGCACCTTGAAAAGCACGTTAGTATAATGTAAGACGTTTTACAACACCTAACAACATCTTACAACACCGTACGAATCATTAAAACTCCATAATAAACCTAATGAATTCGTACGAGTCCTTTGAACATCGTACGACAAGTTAGGACATCTTACGACTCTTCATGCAACATTAGCAACTCGATAATAACGTTAGCATATTGTAGGACGCTATAAAGCTCCTAAGTACACCATACAATACAGTACGTAAACTTAAAACTCCATAATAAACCTAATGAATTCGTACGTGTCCTTTAAACATCGTACGACAAGTAAGGACATCTTATGACTATTTATGCTATGTTAGCACCTTGAAACGCACGTTAGTATAATGTAAGACGTTTTACAACACCTAACAACATCTTACAACACCGTACGAATCATTAAAACTCGATAATAAACCTAATGAATTGGTACGAGTCCTTTGAACATCGTATGACAAGTTAAGACATCTTACGACTCTTTATGCCACATTAGCAACGTGAAAAGAACGTTAGTATAATGTAGAACGCCATACGTCTCCTAAGTACACCTTAAAATACCGTGTGTTAACTTAAAGCTCAATAATAAACCTAATGAATTCGTAAGAGTCCTTTGAACATCGTACGACAAGTAAGGACATCTTATGACTCTTTATGCTATGTTAGCACCTTGAAAAGCACGTTAGTATAATGTAAGACGTTTTACAACACCTAACAACATCTTACAACACCGTACGAATCATTAAAACTCCATAATAAACCTAATGAATTTGTACGAGTCCTTTGAACATCGTACGACAAGTTAGGACATCTTACGACTCTTTATGCAACATTAGCAACTCGATAATAACGTTAGCATATTGTAGGACGCTATAAAGCTCCTAAGTACACCTTACAATACCGTACGTAAACTTAAAACTCCATAAGAAACCTAATTAATTCGTACGTGTCCTTTGAACATCGTACGACAAGTAAGGACATCTTATGACTCTTTATGCTATGTTAGCACCTTGAAAAGCACGTTAGTATAATGTAGGACGTTTTACAACACCTAACAACATCTTACAACACCGTACGAATCATTAAAACTTCATAATAAACCTAATGAATTCGTACGAGTCCTTTGAACATCGTATGACAAGTTAAGACATCTTATGACTCTTTATGCCAAATTAGCAACGTGAAAAGAACGTTAGTATAATGTAGAACGCCATACGTCTCCTAAGTACACCTTAAAATACCGTGTGTTAACTTAAAGCTCCATAATAAACCTAATGAATTCGTAAGAGTCCTTTGAACATCGTACGACAAGTAAGGACATCTTATGACTCTTTATGCTATGTTAGCACCTTGAAAAGCACGTTAGTATAATGTAAGACGTTTTACAACACCTAACAACATCTTACAACACTGTACGAATCATTAAAACTCCATAATAAACCTAATGAATTCGTACGAGTCCTTTGAACATCGTAGGACAAGTTAGGACATCTTACAACTCTTTATGCAACATTAGCAACTCGATAATAACGTTAGCATATTGTAGGAAGCTATAAAGCTCCTAAGTACACCTTACAATACCGTACATAAACTTAAAACTCCATAATAAACCTAATGAATTCGTACGTGTCCTTTGAACATCGTACGACATGTTAGGACATCTTATGACTCTTTAGGCTATATTAGCACCTTGAAAAGCACGTTAGTATAATGTAAGACGCCTTGCAACACCTAAGAACATCTTACAACACTGTACGAAACCTTAAAACTTCATAATGAACCTAATGAATTCGTACGTGTCCTTTGAACATCGTACGACAAGTTAGGACATCTTATGACTCTTTATGCTATATTAGCACCTTCAAAAGCACGTTAATATAATGTAAGACGCCTTACAACACCTAACAACATCTTACAACACCGTACAAAACCTCAAAACTCCATAATAAACCTAATGAATTCGTACGAGTCCTTTGAACATCGTACGACAAGTAAGGACATCTTATGACTCTTTATGCCATATTAGGACCTTGAAAAGCACGTTAGTATAATGTAAGACGCCTTACAACACCTAACAACATCTTACAACACCGTACGAAACCTCAAAACTCCATAATAAACCTAATGAATTCGTACGAGTCCTTTGAACATCGTACGACAAGTTAGGACATCTTACGACTCTTTATGCAACATTAGCAACTCGATAATAACGTTAGTATAATGTAGGACGCTATAAAGCTCCTAAGTACACCTTACAATACCGTACGTAAACTTAAAACTCCATAATAAACCTAATGAATTCGTACGTGTCCTTTGAACATCGTACGACAAGTAAGGACATCTTATGACTCTTTATGCTATGTTAGCACCTTGAAAAGCACGTTAGTATAATGTAAGACGTTTTACAACACCTAACAACATCTTACAACACCGTACGAATCATTAAAACTCCATAATAAACCTAATGAATTCGTACGAGTCCTTTGAACATCGTACGACAAGTTAGGACATCTTACGACTCTTTATGCAACATTAGCAACTCGATAATAACGTTAGCATATTGTAGGACGCTATAAACCTCCTAAGTACACCTTACAATACCGTACGTAAACTTAAAACTCCATATAAACCTAATGAATTCGTACGTGTCCTTTGAACATCGTACGACAAGTTAGGACATCTTATGACTCTTTAAGCTATAGTAGCACCTTGAAAAGCACGCTAGTATAATGTAAGACGCCTTACAACACCTAATAACATCTTACAACACCGTACGAAACCTCAAAACTCCATAATAAACCTAATGAATTCGTACGAGTCCTTTGAACATCGTACGACAAGTTAGGACATCTTACGACTCTTTATACAACATTAGCAACTCGATAATAACGTTAGCATATTGTAGGACGCTATAAAGCTCCTAAGTACACCTTACAATACCGTACGTAAACTTAAAACTCCAAAATAAACCTAATGAATTCGTACGTGTCCTTTGAACATCGTACGACAAGTTAGGACATCTTATGACTCTTTAGGCTATATTAGCACCTTCAAAAGCACGTTAGTATAATGTAAGATGCCTTGCAACACCTAACAACATCTTACAACACTGTACGAAACCTTAAAACTTCATAATGAACCTAATGAATCCGTACGTGTCCTTTAAACATGGTACGACAAGTTAGGACATCTTATGACTCTTTATGCTATATTAGCACCTTGAAAAGCACGTTAATATAATGTAAGACACCTTACAACACCTAACAACATCTTACAACACCGTACAAAACCTCAAAACTCCATAAAAAACCTAATGAATTCGTACTAGTCCTTTGAACATCGTACGACAAGTAAGGACATCTTATGACTCTCTATGCCATATTAGGACCTTGAAAAGCACGTTAGTATAATGTAAGACGCCTTTCAACACCTAACAACATCTTACAACACCGTACGAAACCTCAAAACTCCATAATAAACCTAATGAATTCGTACGAGTCCTTTGAACATCGTACGAAAAGTTAGGACATCTTACGACTCTTTATGCAACATTAGCAACTCGATAATAACGTTAGTATAATGTGGGACGCTATAAAGCTCCTAAGTACACCTTACAATACCGTACGTAAACTTAAAACTCCATAATAAACCTAATGAATTCGTACGTGTCCTTTGAACATCGTACGACAAGTAAGGACATCTTATGACTCTTTATGCTATGTTAGCACCTTGAAAAGCACATTAGTATAATGTAAGACGTTTTACAACACCTAACAACATCTTACAACACCGTACGAATCATTAAAACTCCATAATAAACCTAATGAATTTGTACGAGTCCTTTGAACATCGTACGACAAGTTAGGACATCTTACGACTCTTTATGCAACATTAGCAACTCGATAATAACGTTAGCATATTGTAGGACGCTATAAAGCTCCTAAGTACACCTTACAATACCGTACGTAAACTTAAAACTCCATAATAAACCTAATGAATTCGTACGTGTCCTTTGAACATCGTACGACAAGTAAGGACATCTTATGACTCTTTATGCTATGTTAGCACCTTGAAAAGCACGTTAGTATAAAGTAAGACGATTTACAACACCTACCAACATCTTACAACACCGTACGAATCATTAAAACTCCATAATAAACCTAATGAATTCGTACGAGTCCTTTGAACATCGTACGACAAGTTAGGACATCTTACGACTCTTTATGCAACATTAGCAACGTGAAAAGAACGTTAGTATAATGTAGAACGCCATACGTCTCCTAAGTACACCTTAAAATACCGTGCGTTAACTTAAAGCTCTATAATAAACCTAATGAATTCGTAAGAGTCCTTTGAACATCGTACGACAAGTAAGGACATCTTATGACTCTTTATGCTATGTTAGCACCTTGAAAAGCACGTTAGTATAATGTAAGACGTTTTAAAACACCTAACAACATCTTACAACACCGTACGAATCATTAAAACTCCATAATAAACCTAATGAATTCGTACGAGTCCTTTGAACATCGTACGACAAGTTAGGACATCTTACGACTCTTTATGCAACATTAGCAACTCGATAATAACGTTAGCATATTGTAGGACGCTATAAACCTCCAAAGTACACCTTACAATACCGTACGTAAACTTAAAACTCCATATAAACCTAATGAATTCGTACGTGTCCTTTGAACATCGTACGACAAGTTAGGACATCTTATGACTCTTTAAGCTATATTAGCACCTTGAAAAGCACGCTAGTATAATGTAAGACGCCTTACAACACCTAATAACATCTTACAACACCGTACGAAACCTCAAAACTCCATAATAAACCTAATGAATTCGTACGAGTCCTTTGAACATCGTACGACAAGTTAGGACATCTTACGACTCTTTATGCAACATTAGCAACTCGATAATAACGTTAGCATATTGTAGGACGCTATAAAGCTCCTAAGTACACCTTACAATATCGTACGTAAACTTAAAACTCCAAAATAAACCTAATGAATTCGTACGTGTCCTTTGAACATCGTACGACAAGTTAGGACATCTTATGACTCTTTAGGCTATATTAGCACCTTCAAAAGCACGTTAGTATAATGTAAGACGCCTTGCAACACCTAACAACATCTTACAACACTGTACGAAACCTTAAAACTTCATAATGAACCTAATGAATTCGTACGTGTCCTTTAAACATGGTACGACAAGTTAGGACATCTTATGACTCTTTATGCTATATTAGCACCTTGAAAAGCACGTTAATATAATGTAAGACACCTTACAACACCTAACAACATCTTACAACACCGTACAAAACCTCAAAACTCCATAAAAAACCTAATGAATTCGTACTAGTCCTTTGAACATCGTACGACAAGTAAGGACATCTTATGACTCTTTATGCCATATTAGGACCTTGAAAAGCACGTTAGTATAATGTAAGACGCCTTTCAACACCTAACAACATCTTACAACACCGTACGAAACCTCAAAACTCCATAATAAACCTAATGAATTCGTACGAGTCCTTTGAACATCGTACGAAAAGTTAGGACATCTTACGACTCTTTATGCAACATTAGCAACTCGATAATAACGTTAGTATAATGTGGGACGCTATAAAGCTCCTAAGTACACCTTACAATACCGTACGTAAACTTAAAACTCCATAATAAACCTAATGAATTCGTACGTGTCCTTTGAACATCGTACGACAAGTAAGGACATCTTATGACTCTTTATGCTATGTTAGCACCTTGAAAAGCACGTTAGTATAAAGTAAGACGTTTTACAACACCTACCAACATCTTACAACACCGTACGAATCATTAAAAATCCATAATAAACCTAATGAATTCGTACGAGTCCTTTGAACATCGTACGACAAGTTAGGACATCTTACGACTCTTTATGCAACATTAGCAACGTGAAAAGAACGTTAGTATAATGTAGAACGCCATACGTCTCCTAAGTACACCTTAAAATACCGTGCGTTAACTTAAAGCTCTATAATAAACCTAATGAATTCGTAAGAGTCCTTTGAACATCGTACGACAAGTAAGGACATCTTATGACTCTTTATGCTATGTTAGCACCTTGAAAAGCACGTTAGTATAATGTAAGACGCCTTTCAACACCTAACAACATCTTACAACACCGTACGAATCATTAAAACTCCATAATAAACCTAATGAATTCGTACGAGTCCTTTGAACATCGTACGACAAGTTAGGACATCTTACGGCTCTTTATGCAACATTAGCAACTCGATAATAACGTTAGCATATTGTAGGACGCTATAAAGCTCCTAAGTACACCTTACAATACCGTACGTAAACTTAAAACTCCATAATAAACCTAATGAATTCGTACGAGTCCTTTGAACATCGTACGACAAGTAAGGACATCTTATGACTCTTTATGCTATGTTAGCACCTTGAAAAGCACGGTAGTATAATGTAAGATGTTTTACAACACCTAACAACATCTTACAACACCGTAAGAATCATTAAAACTCCATAATAAACCTAATGAATTCGTACGAGTCCTTTGAACATCGTACGACAAGTTAGGACATCTTACGACTCTTTATGCCACATTAGCAACGTGAAAAGAACGTTAGTATAATGTAGAACACCATACATCTCCTAAGTACACCTTACAATACCGTGCGTAAACTTAAAGCTCCATAATAAACCTAATGAATTCGTACGTGTCATTTGAACATCGTACGGCAAGTTAGGACATGTTATGACTCTTTATGCTATATTAGCACCTTGAAAAGCACGTTAGTATAATGTAAGACGCCTTACAACACCTAACAACATCCTACAACACCGTACGAAACCTCAAAACTCCATAATAAACCTAATGAATTCGTACGAGGCATTTGAACATCGTACGACAAGTTACGACATCTTACGACTCTATATGCCACATTAGCAACTCGAAAAGAATGTTAGTATAATGTAGAACGCCATACAGCTCCCTAAGTACACCTTACAATACCGTGCATAAACTTAAAGCTCCATAATAAACCTAATGAATTCATGAGTCCTTTAAACATCGTACGACAAGTAAGGACATCTTATGACTCTTTATGCCATATTAGCACCTTGAAAAGCACGTTAGTATAATGTAAGACGTTTTACAACACCTAACAACATCTTACAACACCGTACGAATCATTAAAACTCCATAATAAACCTAATGAATTCGTACGAGTCCTTTGAACATCGTACGACAAGTTAGGACATCTTACGACTCTTTATGCAACATTAGCAACTCGATAATAACGTTAGTATAATGTAGGACGCTATAAAGCTCCTAAGTACACCTTACAATACTGTACGTAAACTTAAAACTCCATAATAAACCTAATGAATTCGTACGTGTTCTTTGAACATCGTACGACAAGTAAGGACATCTTATGACTCTTTATGCTATGTTAGCACCTTGAAAAGCACATTAGTATAATGTAAGACGTTTTACAACACCTAACAATATCTTACAACACCGTACGAATCATTAAAACTCCATAAAAAACCTAATGAATTCGTACGAGTCCTTTGAACATCGTACGACAAGTTAAGACATCTTACGACTCTTTATGCCACATTAGCAACGTGAAAAAAAGGTTAGTATAATGTAGAACGCCATACGTCTCCTAAGTACACCTTAAAATACCGTGCGTAAACTTAGAGCTCCATAATAAACGTAATGAATTCGTAAGAGTCTTTTGAACATCGTACGACAAGTAAGGACATCTTATGACTCTTTATGCTATGTTAGCACCTTGAAAAGCACGTTAGTATAATGTAAGACGTTTTACAACACCTAACAACATCTTACAACACCGTACGAATCATTAAAACTCCATAATAAACCTAATGAATTCGTACGAGTCCTTTGAACATCGTACGACAAGTTAGGACATCTTACGACTCTTTATGCAACATTAGCAACTCGATAATAACGTTAGCATATTGTAGGACGCTATAAAGCTCCTAAGTACACCTTACAATACCGTACGTAAACTTAAAACTCCATAATAAACCTAATGAATTCGTACGAGTCCTTTGAACATCGTACGACAAGTAAGGACATCTTATGACTCTTTATGCTATGTTAGCACCTTGAAAAGCACATTAGTATAATGTAAGACGTTTTACAACACCTAACAATATCTTACAACACCGTACGAATCATTAAAACTCCATAATAAACCTAATGAATTCGTACGACTCCTTTGAACATCGTACGACAAGTTAAGACATCTTACGACTCTTTATGCCACATTAGCAACGTGAAAAGAACGTTAGTATAATGTAGAACACCATACATCTCCTAAGTACACCTTACAATACCGTGCGTAAACTTAAAGCTCCATAATAAACCTAATGAATTTGTACGTGTCATTTGAACATCGTACGGCAAGTTAGGACATCTTATGACTCTTTATGCTATATTAGCACCTTGAAAAGCACGTTAGTATAATGTAAGACGCCTTATAACACCTAACAACATCCTACAACACCGTACGAAACCTCAAAACTCCATAATAAACCTAATGAATTCGTACGAGGCATTTGAACATCGTACGACAAGTTACGACATCTTACGACCCTATATGCCACATTAGCAACTCGAAAAGAATGTTAGTATAATGTAGAACGCCATACAGCTCCCTAAGTACACCTTACAATACCGTGCATAAACTTAAAGCTCCATAATAAACCTAATGAATTCATGAGTCCTTTAAACATCGTACGACAAGTAAGGACATCTTATGACTCTTTATGCCATATTAGCACCTTGAAAAGCACGTTAGTATAATGTAAGACGTTTTACAACACCTAACAACATCTTACAACACCGTACGAATCATTAAAACTCCATAATAAACCTAATGAATTCGTACGAGTCCTTTGAACATCGTACGACAAGTTAGGACATCTTACGACTCTTTATGCCACATTAGCAACTCGAAAAGAACGTTAGTATAATGTAGAACGCCATACAGCTCCTAACACCTTACAGTACCGTGCGTATACTTAAAACAACATAATAAACCCAATGAGTTCGTACCAGTCTTTGAACATCGTATGACAAGTTAGGACATCTTATGACTCTTTATGCTATATTAGCACCTTGAAAAACACGTTAGTATAATGTAAGACAGCTTACAACACCGTAAGAAACCTCAAAACTCCATAATAAACCTAATGAATTCGTACGAGTCCTTTGAACATCGTACGACAAGTAAGGACATCTTACGACTCTTTATGCAACATTAGTAACTCGAAAATAACGTTAGTATAATGTAGGACGCTATAAAGCTCCTAAGTACACCTTTCAATACCGTACGTAAACTTAAAACTCCATAATAAACCTTATGAATTCGTATGAGTCCTTTGAACATCGTACGACAAGTTAGGACATCTTACGACTCTTTATGCTATGTTAGCACCTTGAAAAGCACGTTAGTATAATGTAGAACGCCATACATCTCCTAAGTAGACCTTACAATACCGTGCGTAAACTTAAAGCTCCATAATAAACCTAATGAATTCGTATGAGTCCTTTGAACATCGTACGACAAGTAAGGACATCTTATGACTCTTTATGCCATATTAGCACCTTGAAAAGCACGGTAGTATAATGTAAGATGTTCTACAACACCTAACAACATCTTACAACACCGTACGAATCATTAAAACTCCATAATAAACCTAATGAATTCGTACGAGTCCTTTGAACATCGTACGACAAGTTAAGACATCTTACGACTCTTTATGCCACATTAGCAACGTGAAAAAAACGTTAGTATAATGTAGAACGCCATACGTCTCCTAAGTACACCTTAAAATACCGTGCGTAAACTTAAAGCTCCATAATAAACGTAATGAATTCGTAAGAGTCTTTTGAACATCGTACGACAAGTAAGGACATCTTATGACTCTTTATGCTATGTTAGCACCTTGAAAAGCACGTTAGTATAATGTAAGACGTTTTACAACACCTAACAACATCTTACAACACCGTACGAATCATTAAAACTCCATAATAAACCTAATGAATTCGTACGAGTCCTTTGAACATCGTACGACAAGTTAGGACATCTTACGACTCTTTATGCAACATTAGCAACTCGATAATAACGTTAGCATATTGTAGGACGCTATAAAGCTCCTAAGTACACCTTACAATACCGTACGTAAACTTAAAACTCCATAATAAACCTAATGAATTCGTACGAGTCCTTTGAACATCGTACGACAAGTAAGGACATCTTATGACTCTTTATGCTATGTTAGCACCTTGAAAAGCACATTAGTATAATGTAAGACGTTTTACAACACCTAACAATATCTTACAACACCGTACGAATCATTAAAACTCCATAATAAACCTAATGAATTCGTACGACTCCTTTGAACATCGTACGACAAGTTAAGACATCTTACGACTCTTTATGCCACATTAGCAACGTGAAAAGAACGTTAGTATAATGTAGAACACCATACATCTCCTAAGTACACCTTACAATACCGTGCGTAAACTTAAAGCTCCATAATAAACCTAATGAATTCGTACGTGTCATTTGAACATCGTACGGCAAGTTAGGACGTCTTATGACTCTTTATGCTATATTAGCACCTTGAAAAGCACGTTAGTATAATGTAAGACGCCTTATAACACCTAACAACATCCTACAACACCGTACGAAACCTCAAAACTCCATAATAAACCTAATGAATTCGTACGAGGCATTTGAACATCGTACGACAAGTTACGACATCTTACGACCCTATATGCCACACTAGCAACTCGAAAAGAATGTTAGTATAATGTAGAACGCCATACAGCTCCCTAAGTACACCTTACAATACCGTGCATAAACTTAAAGCTCCATAATAAACCTAATGAATTCATGAGTCCTTTAAACATCGTACGACAAGTAAGGACATCTTATGACTCTTTATGCCATATTAGCACCTTGAAAAGCACGTTAGTATAATGTAAGACGTTTTACAACACCTAACAACATCTTACAACACCGTACGAATCATTAAAACTCCATAATAAACCTAATGAATTCGTACGAGTCCTTTGAACATCGTACGAAAAGTTAGGACATCTTACGACTCTTTATGCAACATTAGCAACTCAATAATAACGTTAGCATATTGTAGGACGCTATAAAGCTCCTAAGTACACCTTACAATACCGTACGTAAACTTAAAACTCCATAATAAACCTAATGAATTCGTACGAGTCCTTTGAACATCGTACGACAAGTAAGGACATCTTATGACTCTTTATGCTATGTTAGCACCTTGAAAAGCACATTAGTATAATGTAAGACGTTTTACAACACCTAACAATATCTTACAACACCGTACGAATCATTAAAACTCCATAATAAACCTAATGAATTCGTACGACTCCTTTGAACATCGTACGACAAGTTAAGACATCTTACGACTCTTTATGCCACATTAGCAACGTGAAAAGAACGTTAGTATAATGTAGAACACCATACATCTCCTAAGTACACCTTACAATACCGTGCGTAAACTTAAAGCTCCATAATAAACCTAATGAATTCGTACGTGTCATTTGAACATCGTACGGCAAGTTAGGACATCTTATGACTCTTTATGCTATATTAGCACCTTGAAAAGCACGTTAGTATAATGTAAGACGCCTTATAACACCTAACAACATCCTACAACACCGTACGAAACCTCAAAACTCCATAATAAACCTAATGAATTCGTACGAGGCATTTGAACATCGTACGACAAGTTACGACATCTTACGACCCTATATGCCACATTAGCAACTCGAAAAGAATGTTAGTATAATGTAGAACGCCATACAGCTCCCTAAGTACACCTTACAATACCGTGCATAAACTTAAAGCTCCATAATAAACCTAATGAATTCATGAGTCCTTTAAACATCGTACGACAAGTAAGGACATCTTATGACTCTTTATGCCATATTAGCACCTTGAAAAGCACGTTAGTATAATGTAAGACGTTTTACAACACCTAACAACATCTTACAACACCGTACGAATCATTAAAACTCCATAATAAACCTAATGAATTCGTACGAGTCCTTTGAACATCGTACGACAAGTTAGGACATCTTACGACTCTTTATGCCACATTAGCAACTCGAAAAGAACGTTAGTATAATGTAGAACGCCATACAGCTCCTAACACCTTACAGTACCGTGCGTATACTTAAAACAACATAATAAACCCAATGAGTTCGTACCAGTCTTTGAACATCGTATGACAAGTTAGGACATCTTATGACTCTTTATGCTATATTAGCACCTTGAAAAACACGTTAGTATAATGTAAGACAGCTTACAACACCGTAAGAAACCTCAAAACTCCATAATAAACCTAATGAATTCGTACGAGTCCTTTGAACATCGTACGACAAGTAAGGACATCTTACGACTCTTTATGCAACATTAGTAACTCGAAAATAACGTTAGTATAATGTAGGACGCTATAAAGCTCCTAAGTACACCTTTCAATACCGTACGTAAACTTAAAACTCCATAATAAACCTTATGAATTCGTATGAGTCCTTTGAACATCGTACGACAAGTTAGGACATCTTACGACTCTTTATGCTATGTTAGCACCTTGAAAAGCACGTTAGTATAATGTAGAACGCCATACATCTCCTAAGTAGACCTTACAATACCGTGCGTAAACTTAAAGCTCCATAATAAACCTAATGAATTCGTATGAGTCCTTTGAACATCGTACGACAAGTAAGGACATCTTATGACTCTTTATGCCATATTAGCACCTTGAAAAGCACGGTAGTATAATGTAAGATGTTCTACAACACCTAACAACATCTTACAACACCGTACGAATCATTAAAACTCCATAATAAACCTAATGAATTCGTACGAGTCCTTTGAACATCGTACGACAAGTTAAGACATCTTACGACTCTTTATGCCACATTAGCAACGTGAAAAAAACGTTAGTATAATGTAGAACGCCATACGTCTCCTAAGTACACCTTAAAATACCGTGCGTAAACTTAAAGCTCCATAATAAACCTAATGAATTCGTAAGAGTCTTTTGAACATCGTACGACAAGTAAGGACATCTTATGACTCTTTATGCTATGTTAGCACCTTGAAAAGCACGTTAGTATAAAGTAAGACGTTTTACAACACCTAACAACATCTTACAACACCGTACGAATCATTAAAACTCCATAATAAACATAATGAATTCGTACGAGTCCTTTGAACATCGTACGACAAGTTAGGACATCTTACGACTCTTTATGCAACATTAGCAACTCGATAATAACGTTAGCATACTGTAGGACGCTATAAATCTCCTAAGTACACCTTAGAATACCGTACGTAAACTTAAAACTCCATAATAAACCTAATGAATTCGTACGTGTCCTTTGAACATCGTACGACAAGTAAGGACATCTTATGACTCTTTATGCTATGTTAGCACCTTGAAAAGCACATTAGTATAATGTAAGACGTTTTACAACATCTTACAACACCGTACGAATCATTAAAACTCCATAATAAACCTAACAAATTCGTACGAGTCCTTTGAACATCGTACGACAAGTTAAGACATCTTACGACTCTTTATGCCACATTAGCAACGTGATAAGAACGTTATTATAATGTAAAACGCCATACGTCTCCTAAGTACACCTTAAAATACCGTGCGTAAACGTAAAGCTCCATAATAAACCTAATGAATTCGTAAGAGTCCTTTGAACATCGTATGACAAGTAAGGACATCTTATGACTCTTTATGCTATGTTAGCACCTTGAAAAGCACGTTAGTATAATGTAAGACGTTTTAGAACACCTAACAACATCTTACAACACCGTACGAATCATTAAAACTCCATAATAAACCTAATGAATTCGTAAGAGTCCTTTGAACATCGTACGACAAGTTAGGACATCTTACGACTCTTTATGCAACATTAGCAACTCGATAATAACGTTAGCATATTGTAGGACGCTATAAAGCTCCTAAGTACACCTTACAATACCGTACGTAAACTTAAAACTCCATAATAAACCTAATGAATTCGTACGAGTCCTTTGAACATCGTACGACAAGTAAGGACATCTTATGACTCTTTATGCTATGTTAGCACCTTGAAAAGCACGGTAGTATAATGTAACATGTTTTACAACACCTAACAACATCTTACAACACCGTACGAATCATTAAAACTCCATAATAAACCTAATGAATTCGTACGAGTCCTTTGAACATCGTACGACAAGTTAAGACATCTTACGACTCTTTATGCCACATTAGCAACGTGAAAAAAACGTTAGTATAATGTAGAACGCCATACGTCTCCTAAGTACACCTTAAAATACCGTGCGTAAACTTAAAGCTCCATAATAAACCTAATGAATTCGTAAGAGTCTTTTGAACATCGTACGACAAGTAAGGACATCTTATGACTCTTTATGCTATGTTAGCACCTTGAAAAGCACGTTAGTATAATGTAAGACGTTTACCAACACCTAACAACATCTTACAACACCGTACGAATCATTAAAACTCCATAATAAACCTAATGAATTCGTACGAGTCCTTTGAACATCGTACGACAAGTTAGGACATCTTACGACTCTTTATGCAACATTAGCAACTCGATAATAACGTTAGCATATTGTAGGACGCTATAAATCTCCTAAGTACACCTTAGAATACCGTACGTAAACTTAAAACTCCATAATAAACCTAATGAATTCGTACGTGTCCTTTGAACATCGTACGACAAGTAAGGACATCTTATGACTCTTTATGCTATGTTAGCACCTTGAAAAGCACATTAGTATAATGTAAGACGTTTTACAACATCTTACAACACCGTACGAATCATTAAAACTCCATAATAAACCTAACAAATTCGTACGAGTCCTTTGAACATCGTACGACAAGTTAAGACATCTTACGACTCTTTATGCCACATTAGCAACGTGATAAGAACGTTATTATAATGTAAAACGCCATACGTCTCCTAAGTACACCTTAAAATACCGTGCGTAAACTTAAAGCTCCATAATAAACCTAATGAATTCGTAAGAGTCCTTTGAACATCGTATGACAAGTAAGGACATCTTATGACTCTTTATGCTATGTTAGCACCTTGAAAAGCACGTTAGTATAATGTAAGACGTTTTACAACACCTAACAACATCTTACAACACCGTACGAATCATTAAAACTCCATAATAAACCTAATGAATTCGTAAGAGTCCTTTGAACATCGTACGACAAGTTAGGACATCTTACGACTCTTTATGCAACATTAGCAACTCGATAATAACGTTAGCATATTGTAGGACGCTATAAAGCTCCTAAGTACACCTTACAATACCGTACGTAAACTTAAAACTCCATAATAAACCTAATGAATTCGTACGAGTCCTTTGAACATCGTACGACAAGTAAGGACATCTTATGACTCTTTATGCTATGTTAGCACCTTGAAAAGCACGGTAGTATAATGTAACATGTTTTACAACACCTAACAACATCTTACAACACCGTACGAATCATTAAAACTCCATAATAAACCTAATGAATTCGTACGAGTCCTTTGAACATCGTACGACAAGTTAAGACATCTTACGACTCTTTATGCCACATTAGCAACGTGAAAAAAACGTTAGTATAATGTAGAACGCCATACGTCTCCTAAGTACACCTTAAAATACCGTGCGTAAACTTAAAGCTCCATAATAAACCTAATGAATTCGTAAGAGTCTTTTGAACATCGTACGACAAGTAAGGACATCTTATGACTCTTTATGCTATGTTAGCACCTTGAAAAGCACGTTAGTATAATGTAAGACGTTTTACAACACCTAACAACATCTTACAACACCGTACGAATCATTAAAACTCCATAATAAACCTAATGAATTCGTACGAGTCCTTTGAACATCGTACGACAAGTTAGGACATCTTACGACTCTTTATGCCACATTAGCAACGTGAAAAGAATGTTAGTATAATGTAGAACGCCATACATCTCCTAACTACACCTTAAAATACCGTACGTAAACTTAAAACTCCATAATAAACCTAATGAATTCGTACGTGTCCTTTGAACATCGTACGACAAGTAAGGACATCTTATGACTCTTTATGCTATGTTAGCACCTTGAAAAGCACATTAGTATAATGTAAGACGTTTTACAACATCTTACAACACCGTACGAATCATTAAAACTCCATAATAAACCTAACAAATTCGTACGAGTCCTTTGAACATCGTACGACAAGTTAAGACATCTTACGACTCTTTATGCCACATTAGCAACGTGATAAGAACGTTATTATAATGTAAAACGCCATACGTCTCCTAAGTACACCTTAAAATACCGTGCGTAAACTTAAAGCTCCATAATAAACCTAATGAATTCGTAAGAGTCCTTTGAACATCGTATGACAATTAAGGACATCTTATGACTCTTTATGCTATGTTAGCACCTTGAAAAGCACGTTAGTATAATGTAAGACGTTTTACAACACCTAACAACATCTTACAACACCGTACGAATCATTAAAACTCCATAATAAACCTAATGAATTCGTAAGAGTCCTTTGAACATCGTACGACAAGTTAGGACATCTTACGACTCTTTATGCAACATTAGCAACTCGATAATAACGTTAGCATATTGTAGGACGCTATAAAGCTCCTAAGTACACCTTACAATACCGTACGTAAACTTAAAACTCCATAATAAACCTAATGAATTCGTACGAGTCCTTTGAACATCGTACGACAAGTAAGGACATCTTATGACTCTTTATGCTATGTTAGCACCTTGAAAAGCACGGTAGTATAATGTAACATGTTTTACAACACCTAACAACATCTTACAACACCGTACGAATCATTAAAACTCCATAATAAACCTAATGAATTCGTACGAGTCCTTTGAACATCGTACGACAAGTTAGGACATCTTACGACTCTTTATGCCACATTAGCAACGTGAAAAGAACGTTAGTATAATGTAGAACACCATACATCTCCTAAGTACACCTTACAATACCGTGCGTAAACTTAAAGCTCCATAATAAACCTAATGAATTCGTACGTGTCATTTGAACATCGTACGGCAAGTTAGGACATCTTATGACTCTTTATGCTATATTAGCACCTTGAAAAGCACGTTAGTATAATGTAAGACGCCTTACAACACCTAACAACATCCTACAACACCGTACGAAACCTCAAAACTCCATAATAAACCTAATGAATTCGTACGAGGCATTTGAACATCGTACGACAAGTTACGACATCTTACGACTCTATATGCCATATTAGGACCTTGAAAAGCACGTTAGTATAATATAAGACGCCTTGCAACACCTAACAACATCTTACAACACCGTACGAAACCTCAAAACTCCATAATAAACCTAATGAATTCGTACGAGTCCTTTGAACATCGTACGATAAGTAAGGACATCTTATGACTTTTTATGCCATATTAGGACCTTGAAAAGCACGTTAGTATAATGTAAGACGCCTTAAAACACCTAACAACATCTTACAACACCGTACGAAACCTCAAAACTCCATAATAAACCTAATGAATTCGTACGAGTCCTTTGAACATCGTACGACAAGTTAGGACATCTTACGACTCATTATGCAACATTAGCAACTCGATAATAACGTTAGTATAATGTAGGACGCTATAAAGCTCCTAAGTACACCTTAGAATATCGTACGTAAACTAAAAACTTCATAATAAACCTAATGAATTCGTACGAGTCCTTTGAACATCGTACGACAAGTTAGGACATCTTACGACTCTTTATGCCACATTAGCAACGTGAAAAGAATGTTTGTATAATGTAGAACGCCATACATCTCCTAAGTACACCTTAAAATACCATGCGTAAACTTAAAACTCCATAATAAACCTAATGAATTCGTACGTGTCCTTTGAACATCGTACGACAAGTTAGGACATATTATGACTCTTTATGCTATATTAGCACCTTAAAAAGCATGTTAGTATAATGTAAGATGCCTTACAACACCTAACAACATCTTACAACATTGTACGAAACCTTAAAACTTCATAATGAACCTAATGAATTCGTACGTGTCCTTTGAACATCGTACGACAAGTTAGGACATCTTATGACTCTTTATGCTATATTAGCACCTTGAAAAGCACGTTAGTATAATGTAAGACGCCTTACAACACCTAACAACATCTTACAACACCGTACAAAACCTCAAAACTCAATAATAAACCTAATGAATTCATACGAGTCCTTTGAATATCGTACGACAAGTAAGGACATCTTATGAAACTTTAAGCAATATTAGGACCTTGAAAAGCACGTTAGTATAATGTAAGACGCCTTACAACACCAAACAACATCTTACAACACCGTACGAAACCTCAAAACTCCATAATAAACCTAATGAATTCGTACGAGTCCTTTGAACATCGTACGACAAGTTAGGACATCTTACGACTCTTTATGCAACATTAGCAACTCGAAAATAACGTATGTATAATGTAGGACGCTATAAAGCTCCTAAGTACATTTTACAATACCGTACGTAAACTTAAAACTCCATAATAAACCTAATGAATTCGTACGAGTCCTTTGAACATCGTACGCCAAGTTAGGACATCTTACGACTCTTTATGCCACATTAGCAACGTGAAAAGAATGTTAGTATAATGTAGAACGCCATACATCTCCTAAGTACACCTTAAAATACCATGCGTAAACTTAAAACTCTAAACGTCCTGTTATTTGGAGCATCATCTCTAAACGTCCCTCTGTTTGGGTTGATTGGATCCAGCAATATAGGTTAAAGGGGAGAAATATATGGAGTGTGGAAGTCTCTAGAAATTGTTCCTGGGGTTGGCGAAAGATTTTGCAGCTTCGTCCTGTTATTCGTAAATTTTTCTGGTCTAAAGTCGGTAATGGTTGTAATACTTCTGTCTGGTATGATATCTGGTTTGATGGGGGCCCTTTAAGTGAGATGCTTTCGAATAGGGACATCAGAAATGGGGGATTTTCGTTGGAGGACAAAGTGAGTAGTATGTATGTGAATGGTATTTGGAGATGGCCGACTTCTTGGTTAAATTTTTTCCCGGTGCTCAATCGGGTTACCCAGATGAGGTTATGTCCAGATGCTCTGGACCGGATTTTCTGGAGATCAGGTTCGAATTTATGCTCCTTCTCTACTAAAGTGGTATGGGACTGTATTAGAGTTCAAGGTACTGTTGTTGACTGGGCTAAAGGAGTTTGGTTCTCCCAGTGTATTCCGAAGCATGCTTTTCTTTTATGGTTAGTAATGAAGGAAAGGTTACTCACACAAGACAAGATCATATCCTGGGATCCAGGTAGAAGGGGGAATATGAATATGATGTATTGTCCTTTATGTTGCAGGAGCTATGATTCTCACGACCACCTATTCTTTGAATGCTCCTTTGCTACTAGAGTTTGGCATCCTATAAAATCTATGGCCAGATTACAACACTTATCAAACCGTAGATTGGATATTATTGCCTGGCTAAGGCTGGCAAACACGAAGTCAGTGTTTCATGTGGTTGGTAAACTTTGTATTGCTGCTGCTGTTTATTTGATTTGCCAGGAACGGAATTCCCGGATTTTCAAAAATCAGACTCGGCCGCCATAAGTCATTGTGGAAGATATACACAGTACGATTAGATGCAAGTTGTTGGGCCTGAAGTTCAAGAATACGACTCGTGTATGGGCTACTCTGAGGGAGTGGAAGATTGACCGAGGAAGAGATTTGGTGGACACATGATGATTTTTTTGATCGGGTTTGATGATCTAGTTTGGGTCTCCCTAGGCTAGTGGTTTGTTTTGTTTTCTTTGCTTTGTAATGTTTGCCTAGATTTGGGCTTGTTGGTCTTCTTTTGTTCACATTCATGGGGCATGTCCTAGGAATGAACTAGTTTGGTTTTCTGCCATGCTACTTGTACTTTCTTTTTGATGTTAATATATAGAATCACCGGGCTAACCCTTTACCCAAAAAAAAAAAAAAACTTAAAACTCCATAATAAACCTAATGAATTCGTACGTGTCCTTTGAACATCGTACGACAAGTTAGGACATCTTATGACTCTTTATGCTATATTAGCACCTTAAAAAGCATGTTAGTATAATGTAAGATGCCTTACAACACCTAACAACATCTTACAACGTTGTACGAAACCTTAAAACTTCATAATGAACCTAATGAATTCGTACGTGTCCTTTGAACATCGTACGACAAGTTAGGACATCTTATGACTCTTTATGCTATATTAGCACCTTGAAAAGCACGTTAGTATAATGTAAGACGCCTTACAACACCTAACAACATCTTACAACAACGTACAAAACCTCAAAACTCAATAATAAACCTAATGAATTCGTACGAGTCCTTTGAATATCGTACGACAAGTAAGGACATCTTATGACACTTTATGCCATATTAGGACCTTGAAAAGCACGTTAGTATAATGTAAGACGCCTTACAACACCAAACAACATCTTACAACACCGTACGAAACCTCAAAACTCCATAATAAACCTAATGAATTCGTACGAGTCCTTTGAACATCGTACGACAAGTTAGGACATCTTACGACTCTTTATGCAACATTAGCAACTCGAAAATAACGTTAGTATAATGTAGGACGCTATAAAGCTCCAAAGTACACCTTACAATACCGTACGTAAACTTAAAACTCCATAATAAACCTAATGAATTCGTACGAGTCCTTTGAACATCGTACGACAAGTAAGGACATCTTACGACTCTTTATGCTATATTAGCACCTTGTAAAGCACGTTAGTATAATGTAGAACGCCATACATCTCCTAAGTAGACCTTACAATACCGTGCGTAAACTTAAAGCTCCATAATAAACCTAATGAATTCGTATGAGTCCTTTGAACATCGTACGACAAGTAAGGACATCTTATGACTCTTTATGCCATATTAGCACCTTGAAAAGCACGGTAGTATAATGTAAGATGTTTTACAACACCTAACAACATCTTACAACACCGTACGAATCATTAAAACTCCATAATAAACCTAATGAATTCGTACGAGTCCTTTGAACATCGTACGACAAGTTAGGACATCGTACGACTCTTTATGCCACATTAGCAACTCAAAAAGAACGTTAGTATAATGTAGAACGCCATACAGCTCCCTAAGTACACCTTACAATACCGTGCGTAAACATAAACCTCCATAATAAACCTAAAGAATTCGTACGAGTCCTTTGAACATCGTACGACAAGTTAGGACATCTTATGACTCTTTATGCTATATTAGCACCTTAAAAAGCATGTTAGTATAATGTAAGATGCCTTACAACACCTAACAACATCTTACAACGTTGTACGAAACCTTAAAACTTCATAATGAACCTAATGAATTCGTACGTGTCCTTTGAACATCGTACGACAAGTTAGGACATCTTATGACTCTTTATGCTATATTAGCACCTTGAAAAGCACGTTAGTATAATGTAAGACGCCTTACAACACCTAACAACATCTTACAACAACGTACAAAACCTCAAAACTCAATAATAAACCTAATGAATTCGTACGAGTCCTTTGAATATCGTACGACAAGTAAGGACATCTTATGACACTTTATGCCATATTAGGACCTTGAAAAGCACGTTAGTATAAAGTAAGACGCCTTACAACACCAAACAACATCTTACAACACCGTACGAAACCTCAAAACTCCATAATAAACCTAATGAATTCGTACGAGTCCTTTGAACATCGTACGACAAGTTAGGACATCTTACGACTCTTTATGCAACATTAGCAACTCGAAAATAACGTTAGTATAATGTAGGAGGCTATAAAGCTCCAAAGTACACCTTACAATACCGTACGTAAACTTAAAACTCCATAATAAACCTAATGAATTCGTACGAGCCCTTTGAACATCGTACGACAAGTAAGGACATCTTACGACTCTTTATGCTATATTAGCACCTTGTAAAGCACGTTAGTATAATGTAGAACGCCATACATCTCCTAAGTAGACCTTACAATACCGTGCGTAAACTTAAAGCTCCATAATAAACCTAATAAATTTGTATGAGTCCTTTGAACATCGTACGACAAGTAAGGACATCTTATGACTCTTTATGCCATATTAGCACCTTGAAAAGCATGGTAGTATAATGTAAGATGTTTTACAACATCTAACAACATCTTACAACACCGTACGAATCATTAAAACTCCATAATAAACCTAATGAATTCGTACGAGTCCTTTGAACATCGTACGACAAGTTAGGACATCGTACGACTCTTTATGCCACATTAGCAACGTGAAAAGAACGTTAGTATAATGTAGAACGCCATACATCTCCTAAGTACACCTTACAATACCGTGCGTAAACTTAAACCTCCATAATAAACCTAATGAATTCGTACGAGTCCTTTGAACATCGTACGACAAGTAAGGACATCTTATAACTCTTTATGCCATATTAGCACCTTGAAAAGCACGTTAGTATAATGTAAGACGTTTTACAACACCTAACAACATCTTACAACACCGTACGAATCATTAAAACTCCATAATAAACCTAATGAATTCGCACGAGTCCTTTGAACATCGTACGACAAGTTAGGACATCTTACGATTCTTTATGCCACATTAGCAACTCGAAAAGAACGTTAGTATAATGTAGAACGCCATACAGCTCCTAACACGTTACAATACCTTGCGTATACTTAAAACAACATAATAAACCCAATGAATTCGTACCAGTATTTGAACATCGTACGACAAGTTAAGACATCTTATGACTCTTTATGCTATATTACCACCTTGAAAAGCACGTTAATATAATGTAAGACGCCTTAC
Source organism: Tagetes erecta (assembly GCA_030867185.1). Lineage (NCBI taxonomy): Eukaryota > Viridiplantae > Streptophyta > Magnoliopsida > Asterales > Asteraceae > Tagetes > Tagetes erecta. The sequence goes on along the minus strand of CM061490.1, from coordinate 60,578,506 downwards.
AACACCTAACAACATCTTACAACACGGTACGAAACGTCAAAACACCATAATTAACCTAACGAATTCGTACGAGTCCTTTGAACATCGTACGACAAGTTAGGACATCGTACGACTCTTTATGCCACATTAGCAACTCGAAAAGAACGTTAGTATATTGTAGAACGCCATACAGCTCCCTAAGTACACCTTACAATACCGTGCGTAAACTTAAAGCTCCATAATAAACCTAATGAATTCGTACGAGTCCTTTGAACATCGTACGACAAGTAAGGACATCTTATGACTCTTTATGCCATATTAGCACCTTGAAAAGCACGTTAGTATAATGTAAGACGTTTTACAACACCTAACAACATCTTGTAACACCGTACGAATCACTAAAACTCCATAATAAACCTAATGAATTCGTACGAGTCCTTTGAACATCGTACGATAAGTTAGGACATCTTACGATTCTTTATGCCACATTAGCAACTCGAAAAGAACGTTAGTATAACGTAGAACGCCATACATCTCCTAAGAACACCTTACAATACCGTGCGTAAACTTAAAGCTCCATAAAAAACCTAATGAATTCGTACGAGTCCTTTGAATATCGTACGACAAGTAAGGACATCTTATGACTCTTTATGCTATATTAGCACCTTGAAAAGCACGTTAGTATAATGTAAGACGCTTTACAACACCTAACAACATCTTACAACACCGTACGAAATCTCAAAACTCCATAATAAACCTAATGAATTCGTACGAGTCCTTTGAACATCGTACGACAAGTTAGGACATCGTACGACTCTTTATGCCACATTAGCAACTCGAAAAGAACGTTAGTATAATGTAGAACGCCATACAGCTCCCTAAGTACACCTTACAATACCGTGCGTAAACTTAAAGCTCCATAATAAACCTAATGAATTCGTACGAGTCCTTTGAACATCGTACGACAAGTAAGGACATCTTATGACTCTTTATGCCATATTAGCACCTTGAAAAGCACGTTAGTATAATGTAAGACGTTTTACAACACCTAACAACATCTTGTAACACCGTACGAATCACTAAAACTCCATAATAAACCTAATGAATTCGTACGAGTCCTTTGAACATCGTACGATAAGTTAGGACATCTTACGATTCTTTATGCCACATTAGCAACTCGAAAAGAACGTTAGTATAACGTAGAACGCCATACATCTCCTAAGAACACCTTACAATACCGTGCGTAAACTTAAAGCTCCATAAAAAACCTAATGAATTCGTACGAGTCCTTTGAATATCGTACGACAAGTAAGGACATCTTATGACTCTTTATGCTATATTAGCACCTTGAAAAGCACGTTAGTATAATGTAAGACGCTTTACAACACCTAACAACATCTTACAACACCGTACGAAATCTCAAAACTCCATAATAAACCTAATGAATTCGTACGAGTCCTTTGAACATCGTACGACAAGTTAGGACATCGTACGACTCATTATGCCACATTAGCAACTCGAAAAGAACGTTAGTATAGTGTAGAACGCCATACAGCTCCCTAAGTACACCTTACAATAACGTGCGTAAACTTATAGCTCCATAATAAGCCTAATGAATTCGTACGAGTCCTTTGAACATCGTACGACAAGTAAGGACATTTTATGACTCTTTATGCCATATTAGCACCTTGAAAAGCACGTTAGTATAATGTAAGACGTTTTGCAACACCTAACAACATCTTACAACACCGTACGAATCATTAAAACTCCATAATAAACCTAATGAATTCGTACGAGTCCTTTGAACATCGTACGACAAGTTAGGACATCTTACGATTCTTTATGCCACATTAGCAACTCGAAAAGAACGTTAGTATAATGTAGAACGCCATACATCTCCTAAGTACACCTTATAATACCGTGCGTAAACTTAAAGCTCCATAAAAAACCTAATGAATTCGTACGATTCCTTTGAATATCGTACGACAAGTAAGGACATCTTATGACTCTTTATGCTATATTAGCACCTAGAAAAGCACGTTAGTATAATGTAAGACGCTTTACAACACCTAACAACATCTTACAACACCGTACAAAATCTCAAAACTCCATAATAAACCTAATGAATTCGTACGAGTCCTTTGAACATTGTACGACAAGTAAGGACATCTTATGACTCTTTATGCCATATTAGGACCTTGAAAAGCACGTTAGTATAATGTAAGACGCCTTGCAACACCTAAAACATCTTACAACACCGTACGTAAACTTAAAACTCCATAATAAACCTAATGAATTCGTATGAGTCCTTTGAACATCGTACGACAAGTAAGGACATCTTACGACTCTTTATGTCATATTAGCACCTTGAAAAGCACGTTAGTATAATGTAAGACGTTTTACAACACCTAACAACATCTTGTAACACCGTACGAATCACTAAAACTCCATAATAAACCTAATGAATTCGTACGAGTCCTTTGAACATCGTACGATAAGTTAGGACATCTTACGATTCTTTATGCCACATTAGCAACTCGAAAAGAACGTTAGTATAACGTAGAACGCCATACATCTCCTAAGAACACCTTACAATACCGTGCGTAAACTTAAAGCTCCATAAAAAACCTAATGAATTCGTACGAGTCCTTTGAATATCGTACGACAAGTAAGGACATCTTATGACTCTTTATGCTATATTAGCACCTTGAAAAGCACGTTAGTATAATGTAAGACGCTTTACAACACCTAACAACATCTTACAACACCGTACGAAATCTCAAAACTCCATAATAAACCTAATGAATTCGTACGAGTCCTTTGAACATCGTACGACAAGTTAGGACATCGTACGACTCTTTATGCCACATTAGCAACTCGAAAAGAACGTTAGTATAATGTAGAACGCCATACAGCTCCCTAAGTACACCTTACAATACCGTGCGTAAACTTAAAGCTCCATAATAAACCTAATGAATTCGTACGAGTCCTTTGAACATCGTACGACAAGTAAGGACATCTTATGACTCTTTATGCCATATTAGCACCTTGAAAAGCACGTTAGTATAATGTAAGACGTTTTACAACACCTAACAACATCTTGTAACACCGTACGAATCACTAAAACTCCATAATAAACCTAATGAATTCGTACGAGTCCTTTGAACATCGTACGATAAGTTAGGACATCTTACGATTCTTTATGCCACATTAGCAACTCGAAAAGAACGTTAGTATAACGTAGAACGCCATACATCTCCTAAGAACACCTTACAATACCGTGCGTAAACTTAAAGCTCCATAAAAAACCTAATGAATTCGTACGAGTCCTTTGAATATCGTACGACAAGTAAGGACATCTTATGACTCTTTATGCTATATTAGCACCTTGAAAAGCACGTTAGTATAATGTAAGACGCTTTACAACACCTAACAACATCTTACAACACCGTACGAAATCTCAAAACTCCATAATAAACCTAATGAATTCGTACGAGTCCTTTGAACATCGTACGACAAGTTAGGACATCGTACGACTCATTATGCCACATTAGCAACTCGAAAAGAACGTTAGTATAGTGTAGAACGCCATACAGCTCCCTAAGTACACCTTACAATAACGTGCGTAAACTTAAAGCTCCATAATAAGCCTAATGAATTCGTACGAGTCCTTTGAACATCGTACGACAAGTAAGGACATTTTATGACTCTTTATGCCATATTAGCACCTTGAAAAGCACGTTAGTATAATGTAAGACGTTTTGCAACACCTAACAACATCTTACAACACCGTACGAATCATTAAAACTCCATAATAAACCTAATGAATTCGTACGAGTCCTTTGAACATCGTACGACAAGTTAGGACATCTTACGATTCTTTATGCCACATTAGCAACTCGAAAAGAACGTTAGTATAATGTAGAACGCCATACATCTCCTAAGTACACCTTATAATACCGTGCGTAAACTTAAAGCTCCATAAAAAACCTAATGAATTCGTACGATTCCTTTGAATATCGTACGACAAGTAAGGACATCTTATGACTCTTTATGCTATATTAGCACCTAGAAAAGCACGTTAGTATAATGTAAGACGCTTTACAACACCTAACAACATCTTACAACACCGTACAAAATCTCAAAACTCCATAATAAACCTAATGAATTCGTACGAGTCCTTTGAACATTGTACGACAAGTAAGGACATCTTATGACTCTTTATGCCATATTAGGACCTTGAAAAGCACGTTAGTATAATGTAAGACGCCTTGCAACACCTAAAACATCTTACAACACCGTACGTAAACTTAAAACTCCATAATAAACCTAATGAATTCGTATGAGTCCTTTGAACATCGTACGACAAGTAAGGACATCTTACGACTCTTTATGTCATATTAGCACCTTGAAAAGCACGGTAGTATAATGTAAGATGTTTTACAACACCTAACAACATCTTACAACACCGTACGAATCATTAAAACTCCATAATAAACCTAATGAATTCGTACGAGTCCTTTGAACATCGTACGACAAGTTAGGACATCGTACGACTCTTTATGCCACATTAGCAACTCGAAAAGAACGTTAGTATAATGTAGAACGCCATACAGCTCCCTAAGTACACCTTACAATACCGCGCGTAAACTTAAAGCTCCATAATAAACCTAATGAATTCGTACGAGTCCTTTGAACATCGTACGACAAGTAAGGACATCTTATGACTCTTTATGCCATATTAGCACCTTGAAAAGCACGTTAGTATAATGTAAGACGTTTTACAACACCTAACAACATCTTGTAACACCGTACGAATCACTAAAACTCCATAATAAACCTAATGAATTCGTACGAGTCCTTTGAACATCGTACGATAAGTTAGGACATCTTACGATTCTTTATGCCACATTAGCAACTCGAAAAGAACGTTAGTATAACGTAGAACGCCATACATCTCCTAAGAACACCTTACAATACCGTGCGTAAACTTAAAGCTCCATAAAAAACCTAATGAATTCGTACGAGTCCTTTGAATATCGTACGACAAGTAAGGACATCTTATGACTCTTTATGCTATATTAGCACCTTGAAAAGCACGTTAGTATAATGTAAGACGCTTTACAACACCTAACAACATCTTACAACACCGTACGAAATCTCAAAACTCCATAATAAACCTAATGAATTCGTACGAGTCCTTTGAACATCGTACGATAAGTTAGGACATCTTACGATTCTTTATGCCACATTAGCAACTCGAAAAGAACGTTAGTATAACGTAGAACGCCATACATCTCCTAAGAACACCTTACAATACCGTGCGTAAACTTAAAGCTCCATAAAAAACCTAATGAATTCGTACGAGTCCTTTGAATATCGTACGACAAGTAAGGACATCTTATGACTCTTTATGCTATATTAGCACCTTGAAAAGCACGTTAGTATAATGTAAGACGCTTTAAAACACCTAACAACATCTTACAACACCGTACGAAATCTCAAAACTCCATAATAAACCTAATGAATTCGTACGAGTCCTTTGAACATCGTACGACAAGTTAGGACATCGTACGACTCATTATGCCACATTAGCAACTCGAAAAGAACGTTAGTATAGTGTAGAACGCCATACATCTCCCTAAGTACACCTTACAATACCGTGCGTAAACTTAAAGCTCCATAATAAGCCTAATGAATTCGTACGAGTCCTTTGAACATCGTACGACAAGTAAGGACATCTTATGACTCTTTATGCCATATTAGCACCTTGAAAAGCACGTTAGTATAATGTAAGACGTTTTGCAACACCTAACAACATCTTACAACACCGTACGAAACCTTAAAACTTCATAATGAACCTAATGAATTCGTACGTGTCCTTTGAACATCGTACGACAAGTTAGGACATCTTACGATTCTTTATGCCACATTAGCAACTCGAAAAGAACGTTAGTATAATGTAGAACGCCATACATCTCCTAAGTACACCTTACAATACCGTGCGTAAACTTAAAGCTCCATAATAAACCTAATGAATTCGTATGAGTCCTTTGAACATCGTACGACAAGTAAGGACATCTTATGACTCTTTATGCCATATTAGCACCTTGAAAAGCATGGTAGTATAATGTAAGATGTTTTACAACACCTAACAACATCTTACAACATTGTACGAAACCTTAAAACTTCATAATGAACCTAATGAATTCGTACGTGTCCTTTGAACATCGTACGACAAGTTAGGACATCTTATGACTCTTTATGCTATATTAGCACCTTGAAAAGCACGTTAGTATAATGTAAGACGCCTTACAACACCTAACAACATCTTACAACACCGTATAAAACCTCAAAACTCAATAATAAACCTAATGAAATCGTACGAGTCCTTTGAATATCGTACGACAAGTAAGGACATCTTATGACACTTTATGCCATATTAGGACCTTGAAAAGCACGTTAGTATAATGTAAGACGCCTTACAACACCAAACAACATCTTACAACACCGTACGAAACCTCAAAACTCCATAATAAACCTAATCAATTCGTACGAGTCCTTTGAACATCGTACGACAAGTTAGGACATCTTACGACTCTTTATGCAACATTAGCAACTCGAAAATAACGTTAGTCTAATGTAGGACGCTATAAAGCTCCTAAGTACACCTTACAATACCGTACGTAAACTTAAAACTCCATAATAAACCTAATGATTTCGTACGAGTCCTTTGAACATCGTACGACAAGTTAGGACATCTTACGATTCTTTATGCCACATTAGCAACTCGAAAAGAACGTTAGTATAATGTAGAACGCCATACATCTCCTAAGTACACCTTACAATACCGTGCGTAAACTTAAAGCTCCATAATAAACCTAATGAATTCGTATGAGTCCTTTGAACATCGTACGACAAGTAAAGACATCTTATGACTCTTTATGCCATATTAGCACCTTGAAAAGCATGGTAGTATAATGTAAGATGTTTTACAACACCTAACAACATCTTACAACATTGTACGAAACCTTAAAACTTCATAATGAACCTAATGAATTCGTACGTGTCCTTTGAACATCGTACGACAAGTTAGGACATCTTATGACTCTTTATGCTATATTAGCACCTTGAAAAGCACGTTAGTATAATGTAAGACGCCTTACAACACCTAACAACATCTTACAACACCGTATAAAACCTCAAAACTCAATAATAAACCTAATGAAATCGTACGAGTCCTTTGAATATCGTACGACAAGTAAGGACATCTTATGACACTTTATGCCATATTAGGACCTTGAAAAGCACGTTAGTATAATGTAAGACGCCTTACAACACCAAACAACATCTTACAACACCGTACGAAACCTCAAAACTCCATAATAAACCTAATGAATTCGTACGAGTCCTTTGAACATCGTACGACAAGTTAGGACATCTTACGACTCTTTATGCAACATTAGCAACTCGAAAATAACGTTAGTCTAATGTAGGACGCTATAAAGCTCCTAAGTACACCTTACAATACCGTACGTAAACTTAAAACTCCATAATAAACCTAATGATTTCGTACGAGTCCTTTGAACATCGTACGACAAGTTAGGACATCTTACGATTCTTTATGCCACATTAGCAACACGAAAAGAACGTTAGTATAATGTAGAACGCCATACATCTCCTAAGTACACCTTACAATACCGTGCGTAAACTTAAAGCTCCATAATAAACCTAATGAATTCGTATGAGTCCTTTGAACATCGTACGACAAGTAAGGACATCTTATGACTCTTTATGCCATATTAGCACCTTGAAAAGCATGGTAGTATAATGTAAGATGTTTTACAACACCTAACAACATCTTACAACATTGTACGAAACCTTAAAACTTCATAATGAACCTAATGAATTCGTACGTGTCCTTTGAACATCGTACGACAAGTTAGGACATCTTATGACTCTTTATGCTATATTAGCACCTTGAAAAGCACGTTAGTATAATGTAAGACGCCTTACAACACCTAACAACATCTTACAACACCGTATAAAACCTCAAAACTCAATAATAAACCTAATGAAATCGTACGAGTCCTTTGAATATCGTACGACAAGTAAGGACATCTTATGACACTTTATGCCATATTAGGACCTTGAAAAGCACGTTAGTATAATGTAAGACGCCTTACAACACCAAACAACATCTTACAACACCGTACGAAACCTCAAAACTCCATAATAAACCTAATGAATTCGTACGAGTCCTTTGAACATCGTACGACAAGTTAGGACATCTTACGACTCTTTATGCAACATTAGCAACTCGAAAATAACGTTAGTCTAATGTAGGACGCTATAAAGCTCCTAAGTACACCTTACAATACCGTACGTAAACTTAAAACTCCATAATAAACCTAATGATTTCGTACGAGTCCTTTGAACATCGTACGACAAGTTAGGACATCTTACGACTCTTTATGCTATGTTAGCACCTTGTAAAGCACGTTAGTATAATGTAGAACGCCATACATCTCCTAAGTAGACCTTACAATACCGTGCGTAAACTTAAAGCTCCATAATAAACCTAATAAATTTGTATGAGTCCTTTGAACATCGTACGACAAGTAAGGACATCTTATGACTCTTTATGCCATATTAGCACCTAGAAAAGCATGGTAGTATAATGTAAGATGTTTTACAACACCTAACAACATCTTACAACACCGTACGAATCATTAAAACTCCATAATAAACCTAATGAATTCATACGAGTCCTTTGAACATCGTACGACAAGTTAGGACATCTTACGACTCTTTATGCCACATTAGCAACGTGAAAAGAACGTTAGTATAATGTAGAACGCCATACATCTCCTAAGTACACCTTACAATACCGTGCGTAAACTTAAAGCTCCATAATAAACCTAATGAATTCGTACGAGTCCTTTGAACATCGTACGACAAGTAAGGACATCTTATGACTCTTTATGCCATATTAGCACTTTGAAAAGCACGTTAGTATAATGTAAGACGTTTTACAACACCTAACAACATCTTACAACACCGTACGAATCACTAAAACTCCATAATAAACCTAATGAATTCGTACGAGTCCTTTGAATATCGTACGACAAGTAAGGACATCTTATGACACTTTATGCCATATTAGGACCTTGAAAAGCACGTTAGTATAATGTAAGACGCCTTACAACACCAAACAACATCTTACAACACCGTACGAAACCTCAAAACTCCATAATAAACCTAATGAATTCGTACGAGTCCTTTGAACATCGTACGACAAGTTAGGACATCTTACGACTCTTTATGCAACATTAGCAACTCGAAAATAACGTTAGTCTAATGTAGGACGCTATAAAGCTCCTTAGTACACCTTACAATACCGTACGTAAACTTAAAACTCCATAATAAACCTAATGATTTCGTACGAGTCCTTTGAACATCGTACGACAAGTTAGGACATCTTACGACTCTTTATGCTATGTTAGCACCTTGTAAAGCACGTTAGTATAATGTAGAACGCCATACATCTCCTAAGTAGACCTTACAATACCGTGCGTAAACTTAAAGCTCCATAATAAACCTAATAAATTTGTATGAGTCCTTTGAACATCGTACGACAAGTAAGGACATCTTATGACTCTTTATGCCATATTAGCACCTAGAAAAGCATGGTAGTATAATGTAAGATGTTTTACAACACCTAACAACATCTTACAACACCGTACGAATCATTAAAACTCCATAATAAACCTAATGAATTCATACGAGTCCTTTGAACATCGTACGACAAGTTAGGACATCTTACGACTCTTTATGCCACATTAGCAACGTGAAAAGAACGTTAGTATAATGTAGAACGCCATACGTCTCCTAAGTACACCTTACAATACCGTGCGTAAACTTAAAGCTCCATAATAAACCTAATGAATTCGTACGAGTCCTTTGAACATCGTACGACAAGTAAGGACATCTTATGACTCTTTATGCCATATTAGCACTTTGAAAAGCACGTTAGTATAATGTAAGACGTTTTACAACACCTAACAACATCTTACAACACCGTACGAATCACTAAAACTCCATAATAAACCTAATGAATTCGTACGAGTCCTTTGAATATCGTACGACAAGTAAGGACATCTTATGACACTTTATGCCATATTAGGACCTTGAAAAGCACGTTAGTATAATGTAAGACGCCTTACAACACCAAACAACATCTTACAACACCGTACGAAACCTCAAAACTCCATAATAAACCTAATGAATTCGTACGAGTCCTTTGAACATCGTACGACAAGTTAGGACATCTTACGACTCTTTATGCAACATTAGCAACTCGAAAATAACGTTAGTCTAATGTAGGACGCTATAAAGCTCCTAAGTACACCTTACAATACCGTACGTAAACTTAAAACTCCATAATAAACCTAATGAATTCGTACGAGTCCTTTGAACATCGTAAAACAAGTTAGGACATCTTACGACTCTTTATGCTATGTTAGCACCTTGTAAACCACGTTAGTATAATGTAGAACGCCATACATCTCCTAAGTAGACCTTACAATACCGTGCGTAAACTTAAAGCTCCATAATAAACCTAATAAATTTGTATGAGTCCTTTGAACATCGTACGACAAGTAAGGACATCTTATGACTCTTTATGCCATATTAGCACCTTGAAACGCATGGTAGTATAATGTAAGATGTTTTACAACACCTAACAACATCTTACAACACCGTACGAATCATTAAAACTCCATAATAAACCTAATGAATTCGTACGAGTCCTTTGAACATCGTACGACAAGTTAGGACATCTTACGACTCTTTATGCCACATTAGCAACGTGAAAAGAACGTTAGTATAATGTAGAACGCCATACATCTCCTAAGTACACCTTACAATACCGTGCGTAAACTTAAAGCTCCATAATAAACCTAATGAATTCGTACGAGTCCTTTGAACATCGTACGACAAGTAAGGACATCTTATGACTCTTTATGCCATATTAGCACCTTGAAAAGCACGTTAGTATAATGTAAGACGTTTTACAACACCTAACAACATCTTACAACACCGTACGAATCATTAAAACTCCATAATAAACCTAATGAATTCGCATGAGTCCTTTGAACATCGTACGACAAGTTAGGACATCTTACGATTCTTTATGCCACATTAGCAACTCGAAAAGAACGTTAGTATAATGTAGAACGCCATACAGCTCCTAACACGTTACAATACCTTGCGTATACTTAAAACAACATAATAAACCCAATGAATTTGTACCAGTATTTGAACATCGTACGACAAGTTAAGACATCTTATGACTCTTTATGCTATATTACCACCTTGAAAAGCACGTTAATATAATGTAAGACGCCTTACAACACCTAACAACATCTTACAACACGGTACGAAACGTCAAAACACCATAATTAACCTAACGAATTCGTACGAGTCCTTTGAGCATCGTACGACAAGTTAGGACATCTTACGACTCTTAATGCAACATTAGCAACTCGAAAAGAACGTTAGTATAATGTAGGACGCTATACAGCTCCTAAGTACACCTTACAATACCGTACGTAAACTTAAAACTCCATAATAAACCTAATGAATTCGTACGAGTCCTTTGAATATCGTACGACAAGTAAGGACATCTTATGACTCTTTATGCTATATTAGCACCTTGAAAAGCACGTTGGTATAATGTAGAACGCCATACAGCTCTCTAAGTACACCTTACAATACAGTGCGTAAACTTAAAGTTCCATAATAAACCTAATGAATTCATGAGTCCTTTGAACATCGTACGACAAGTAAGGACATCTTATGACTCTTTATGCCATATTAGCACCTTGAAAAGCACGTTAGTATAATGTAAGACGTTTTACAACACCTAACAACATCTTACAACACCGTACGAATCATTAAAACTCCATAATAAACCTAATGAATTCGTACGAGTCCTTTGAACATCGTACGACAAGTTAGGACATCTTACGACTCTTTATGCAACATTAGCAACTCGAAAATAACGTTAGTCTAATGTAGGACGCTATAAAGCTCCTAAGTACACCTTACAAAACCGTACGTAAACTTAAAACTCCATAATAAACCTAATGATTTCGTACGAGTCCTTTGAACATCGTACGACAAGTTAGGACATCTTACGACTCTTTATGCTATGTTAGCACCTTGTAAAGCACGTTAGTATAATGTAGAACGCCATACATCTCCTAAGTAGACCTTACAATACCGTGCGTAAACTTAAAGCTCCATAATAAACCTAATAAATTTGTATGAGTCCTTTGAACATCGTACGACAAGTAAGGACATCTTATGACTCTTTATGCCATATTAGCACCTAGAAAAGCATGGTAGTATAATGTAAGATGTTTTACAACACCTAACAACATCTTACAACACCGTACGAATCATTAAAACTCCATAATAAACCTAATGAATTCATACGAGTCCTTTGAACATCGTACGACAAGTTAGGACATCTTACGACTCTTTATGCCACATTAGCAACGTGAAAAGAACGTTAGTATAATGTAGAACGCCATACATCTCCTAAGTACACCTTACAATACCGTGCGTAAACTTAAAGCTCCATAATAAACCTAATGAATTCGTACGAGTCCTTTGAACATCGTACGACAAGTAAGGACATCTTATGACTCTTTATGCCATATTAGCACTTTGAAAAGCACGTTAGTATAATGTAAGACGTTTTACAACACCTAACAACATCTTACAACACCGTACGAATCACTAAAACTCCATAATAAACCTAATGAATTCGTACGAGTCCTTTGAATATCGTACGACAAGTAAGGACATCTTATGACACTTTATGCCATATTAGGACCTTGAAAAGCACGTTAGTATAATGTAAGACGCCTTACAACACCAAACAACATCTTACAACACCGTACGAAACCTCAAAACTCCATAATAAACCTAATGAATTCGTACGAGTCCTTTGAACATCGTACGACAAGTTAGGACATCTTACGACTCTTTATGCAACATTAGCAACTCGAAAATAACGTTAGTCTAATGTAGGACGCTATAAAGCTCCTAAGTACACCTTACAATACCGTACGTAAACTTAAAACTCCATAATAAACCTAATGAATTCGTACGAGTCCTTTGAACATCGTAAAACAAGTTAGGACATCTTACGACTCTTTATGCTATGTTAGCACCTTGTAAACCACGTTAGTATAATGTAGAACGCCATACATCTCCTAAGTAGACCTTACAATACCGTGCGTAAACTTAAAGCTCCATAATAAACCTAATAAATTTGTATGAGTCCTTTGAACATCGTACGACAAGTAAGGACATCTTATGACTCTTTATGCCATATTAGCACCTTGAAACGCATGGTAGTATAATGTAAGATGTTTTACAACACCTAACAACATCTTACAACACCGTACGAATCATTAAAACTCCATAATAAACCTAATGAATTCGTACGAGTCCTTTGAACATCGTACGACAAGTTAGGACATCTTACGACTCTTTATGCCACATTAGCAACGTGAAAAGAACGTTAGTATAATGTAGAACGCCATACATCTCCTAAGTACACCTTACAATACCGTGCGTAAACTTAAAGCTCCATAATAAACCTAATGAATTCGTACGAGTCCTTTGAACATCGTACGACAAGTAAGGACATCTTATGACTCTTTATGCCATATTAGCACCTTGAAAAGCACGTTAGTATAATGTAAGACGTTTTACAACACCTAACAACATCTTACAACACCGTACGAATCATTAAAACTCCATAATAAACCTAATGAATTCGCATGAGTCCTTTGAACATCGTACGACAAGTTAGGACATCTTACGATTCTTTATGCCACATTAGCAACTCGAAAAGAACGTTAGTATAATGTAGAACGCCATACAGCTCCTAACACGTTACAATACCTTGCGTATACTTAAAACAACATAATAAACCCAATGAATTTGTACCAGTATTTGAACATCGTACGACAAGTTAAGACATCTTATGACTCTTTATGCTATATTACCACCTTGAAAAGCACGTTAATATAATGTAAGACGCCTTACAACACCTAACAACATCTTACAACACGGTACGAAACGTCAAAACACCATAATTAACCTAACGAATTCGTACGAGTCCTTTGAGCATCGTACGACAAGTTAGGACATCTTACGACTCTTAATGCAACATTAGCAACTCGAAAAGAACGTTAGTATAATGTAGGACGCTATACAGCTCCTAAGTACACCTTACAATACCGTACGTAAACTTAAAACTCCATAATAAACCTAATGAATTCGTACGAGTCCTTTGAATATCGTACGACAAGTAAGGACATCTTATGACTCTTTATGCTATATTAGCACCTTGAAAAGCACGTTGGTATAATGTAGAACGCCATACAGCTCTCTAAGTACACCTTACAATACAGTGCGTAAACTTAAAGTTCCATAATAAACCTAATGAATTCATGAGTCCTTTGAACATCGTACGACAAGTAAGGACATCTTATGACTCTTTATGCCATATTAGCACCTTGAAAAGCACGTTAGTATAATGTAAGACGTTTTACAACACCTAACAACATCTTACAACACCGTACGAATCATTAAAACTCCATAATAAACCTAATGAATTCGTACGAGTCCTTTGAACATCGTACGACAAGTTAGGACATCTTACGATTCTTTATGCCACATTAGCAACTCGAAAAGAACGTTAGTATAATGTAGAACGCCATACAGCTCCTAACACGTTACAATACCTTGCGTATACTTAAAACAACATAATAAACCCAATGAATTCGTACCAGTCTTTGAATATCGTACGACAAGTAAGGACATCTTATGACACTTTATGCCATATTAGGACCTTGAAAAGCACGTTAGTATAATGTAAGACGCCTTACAACACCAAACAACATCTTACAACACCGTACGAAACCTGAAAACTCCATAATAAACCTAATGAATTCGTACGAGTCCTTTGAACATCGTACGACAAGTTAGGACATCTTACGACTCTTTATGCAACATTAGCAACTCGAACAGAACGTTAGTATAATGTAGGACGCTATACAGCTCCTAAGTACACCTTACAATACCGTACGTAAATTTAAAACTCCATAATAAACCTAATGAATTCGTACGAGTCCTTTGAACATCGTACGACAAGTTAGGACATCTTACGGCTCTTTATGCTATGTTAGCACCTTGAAAAGCACGTTAGTATAATCTACAACGCCATACATCTCCTAAGTAGACCTTACAATACCGTGCGTAAACTTAAAGCTCCATAATAAACCTAATGAATTCGTATGAGTCCTTTGAACATCGTACAACAAGTAAGGACATCTTATGACTCTTTATGCCATATTAGCACCTTGAAAAGCATGGTAGTATAATGTAAGACGTTTTACAACACCTAACAACATCTTACAACACCGTACGAATCATTAAAACTCCATAATAAACCTAATGAATTCGTACGAGTCCTTTGAACATCGTACGACAAGTTAGGACATCTTACGATTCTTTATGCCACATTAGCAACTCGAAAAGAACGTTAGTATAATGTAGAACGCCATACAGCTCCTAACACGTTACAATACCTTGCGTATACTTAAAACAACATAATAAACCCAATGAATTCGTACCAGTCTTTGAACATCGTACGACAATTTAAGACATCTTATGACTCTTTATGCTATATTAGCACCTTGAAAAGCACGTTAGTATAATGTAAGACGCCTTACAACACCTAACAACATCTTACCACACGGTACGAAACGTCAAAACACCATAATTAACCTAATGAATTCGTACGAGTCCTTTGAGCATCGTACGACAAGTTAGGACATCTTACGACTCTTAATGCAACATTAGCAACTCGAAAAGAACGTTAGTATAATGTAGGACGCTATACAGCTCCTAAGTACACCTTACAATACCGTACGTAAACTTAAAACACCATAATAAACCTAATGAATTCGTACGAGTCCTTTGAACATCGTACGACAAGTTAGGACATCTTACGACTCTTTATGCTATGTTAGCACCTTGAAAAGCACGTTAGTATAATGTAGAACGCCATACATCTCCTAAGTAGACCTTACAATACCGTGCGTAAACTTAAAGCTCCATAATAAACCTAATGAATTCGTATGAGTCCTTTGAACATCGTACTACAAGTAAGGACATCTTATGACTCTTTATGCCATATTAGCACCTTGAAAAGCATGGTAGTATAATGTAAGACGTTTTACAACACCTAACAACATCTTACAACACCGTACGAATCATTAAAACTCCATAATAAACCTAATGAATTCGTACGAGTCCTTTGAACATCGTACGACAAGTTAGGACATCTTACGATTCTTTATGCCACATTAGCAACTCGAAAAGAACGTTAGTATAATGTAGAACGCCATACAGCTCCTAACACGTTACAATACCTTGCGTATACTTAAAACAACATAATAAACCCAATGAATTCGTACCAGTCTTTGAACATCGTACGACAATTTAAGACATCTTATGACTCTTTATGCTATATTAGCACCTTGAAAAGCACGTTAATATAATGTAAGACGCCTTACAACACCTAACAACATCTTACCACACGGTACGAAACGTCAAAACACCATAATTAACCTAATGAATTCGTACGAGTCCTTTGAGCATCGTACGACAAGTTAGGACATCTTACGACTCTTAATGCAACATTAGCAACTCGAAAAGAACGTTAGTATAATGTAGGACGCTATACAGCTCCTAAGTACACCTTACAATACCGTACGTAAACTTAAAACTCCATAATAAACCTAATGAATTCGTACGAGTCCTTTGAACATCGTACGACAAGTTAGGACATCTTACGACTCTTTATGCTATGTTAGCACCTTGAAAAGCACGTTAGTATAATGTAGAACGCCATACATCTCCTAAGTAGACCTTACAATACCGTGCGTAAACTTAAAGCTCCATAATAAACCTAATGAATTCGTATGAGTCCTTTGAACATCGTACTACAAGTAAGGACATCTTATGACTCTTTATGCCATATTAGCACCTTGAAAAGCATGGTAGTATAATGTAAGATGTTTTACAACACCTAACAACATCTTACAACACCGTACGAATCATTAAAACTCCATAATAAACCTAATGAATTCGTACGAGTCCTTTGAACATCGTACGACAAGTTAGGACATCTTACGACTCTTTATGCCACATTAGCAACGTGAAAAGAACGTTAGTATAATGTAGAACGCCATACATCTCCTAAGTACACCTTACAATACCGTGCGTAAACTTAAAGCTCCATAATTAACCTAATGAATTCGTATGAGTCCTTTGAATATCGTACGACAAGTAAGGACATCTTATGACTCTTTACGCTATATTAACACCTTGAAAAGCACGTTAATATAATGTAGAACGCCATACAGCTCTCTAAGTACACCTTACAATACAGTGCGTAAACTTAAAGCTCCATAATAAACCTAATGAATTCATGAGTCCTTTGAACATCGTACGACAAGTAAGGACATCTTATGACTCTTTATGCCATATTAGCACCTTGAAAAGCACGTTAGTATAATGTAAGACGTTTTACAACACCTAACAACATCTTACAACACCGTACGAATCATTAAAAATCCATAATAAACCTAATGAATTCGTACGAGTCCTTTGAACATCGTACGACAAGTTAGGACATCTTACGATTCTTTATGCCACATTAGCAACTCGAAAAGAACGTTAGTATAATGTAGAACGCCATACAGCTCCTAACACGTTACAATACCTTGCGTATACTTAAAACAACATAATAAACCCAATGAATTCGTACCAGTCTTTGAACATCGTACGACAAGTTAAGACATCTTATGACTCTTTATGCTATATTAGCACCTTGAAAAGCACGTTAATATAATGTAAGACGCCTTACAACACCTAACAACATCTTACAACATGGTACGAAACGTCAAAACACCATAATTAACCTAATGAATTCGTACGTGTCCTTTGAGCATCGTACGACAAGTTAGGACATCTTACGACTCTTAATGCAACATTAGCAACTCGAAAAGAACGTTAGTATAATGTAGGACGCTATACAGCTCCTAAGTACACCTTACAATACCGTACGTAAACTTAAAACTCCATAATAAACCTAATGAATTCGTACGAGTCCTTTGAACATCGTACGACAAGTTAGGACATCTTACGACTCTTTATGCTATGTTAGCACCTTGAAAAGCACGTTAGTATAATGTAGAACGCCATACATCTCCTAAGTAGACCTTACAATACCGTGCGTAAACTTAAAGCTCCATAATAAACCTAATGAATTCGTATGAGTCCTTTGAACATCGTACTACAAGTAAGGACATCTTATGACTCTTTATGCCATATTAGCACCTTGAAAAGCATGGTAGTATAATGTAAGATGTTTTACAACACCTAACAACATCTTACAACACCGTACGAATCATTAAAACTCCATAATAAACCTAATGAATTCGTACGAGTCCTTTGAACATCGTACGACAAGTTAGGACATCTTACGACTCTTTATGCCACATTAGCAACTCGAAAAGAACGTTAGTATAATGTAGAACGCCATACAGCTCCTAACACGTTACAATACCTTGCGTATACTTAAAACAACATAATAAACCCAATGAATTCGTACCAGTCTTTGAACATCGTACGACAAGTTAAGACATCTTATGACTCTTTATGCTATATTAGCACCTTGAAAAGCACGTTAATATAATGTAAGACGCCTTACAACACCTAACAACATCTTACAACATGGTACGAAACGTCAAAACACCATAATTAACCTAATGAATTCGTACGTGTCCTTTGAGCATCGTACGACAAGTTAGGACATCTTACGACTCTTAATGCAACATTAGCAACTCGAAAAGAACGTTAGTATAATGTAGGACGCTATACAGCTCCTAAGTACACCTTACAATAACGTACGTAAACTTAAAACTCCATAATAAACCTAATGAATTCGTACGAGTCCTTTGAATATCGTACCACAAGTAAGGACATCTTATGACTCTTTACGCTATATTAGCACCTTGAAAAGCACGTTAGTATAATGTAGAACGCCATACAGCTCTCTAAGTACACCTTACAATACAGTGCGTAAACTTAAAGTTCCATAATAAACCTAATGAATTCATGAGTCCTTTGAACATCGTACGAAAAGTAAGGACATCTTATGACTCTTTATGCCATATTAGCACCTTGAAAAGCACGTTAGTATAATGTAAGACGTTTTACAACACCTAACAACATCTTACAACACCGTACGAATCATTAAAACTCCATAATAAACCTAATGAATTCGTACGAGTCCTTTGAACATCGTACGACAAGTTAGGACATCTTACGATTCTTTATGCCACATTAGCAACTCGAAAAGAACGTTAGTATAATGTAGAACGCCATACAGCTCCTAACACGTTACAATACCTTGCGTATACTTAAAACAACATAATAAACCCAATGAATTCGTACCAGTCTTTGAATATCGTACGACAAGTAAGGACATCTTATGACACTTTATGCCATATTAGGACCTTGAAAAGCACGTTAGTATAATGTAAGACGCCTTACAACACCAAACAACATCTTACAACACCGTACGAAACCTCAAAACTCCATAATAAACCTAATGAATTCGTACGAGTCCTTTGAACATCGTAGGACAAGTTAGGACATCTTACGACTCTTTATGCAACATTAGCAACTCGAAAAGAACGTTAGTATAATGTAGGACGCTATACAGCTCCTAAGTACACCTTACAATACCGTACGTAAACTTAAAACTCCATAATAAACCTAATGAATTCGTACGAGTCCTTTGAACATCGTACGACAAGTTAGGACATCTTACGACTCTTTATGCTATGTTAGCACCTTGAAAAGCACGTTAGTATAATGTAGAACGCCATACATCTCCTAAGTAGACCTTACAATACCGTGCGTAAACTTAAAGCTCCATAATAAACCTAATGAATTCGTATGAGTCCTTTGAACATCGTACTACAAGTAAGGACATCTTATGACTCTTTATGCCATATTAGCACCTTGAAAAGCATGGTAGTATAATGTAAGATGTTTTACAACACCTAACAACATCTTACAACACCGTACGAATCATTAAAACTCCATAATAAACCTAATGAATTCGTACGAGTCCTTTGAACATCGTACGACAAGTTAGGACATCTTACGACTCTTTATGCCACATTAGCAACGTGAAAAGAACGTTAGTATAATGTAGAACGCTATACAGCTCCTAAGTACACCTTACAATACCGTACGTAAACTTAAAACTCCATAATAAACCTAATGAATTCGTACGAGTCCTTTGAACATCGTACGACAAGTTAGGACATCTTACGACTCTTTATGCTATGTTAGCACCTTGAAAAGCACGTTAGTATAATGTAGAACGCCATACATCTCCTAAGTAGACCTTACAATACCGTGCGTAAACTTAAAGCTCCATAATAAACCTAATGAATTCGTATGAGTCCTTTGAACATCGTACTACAAGTAAGGACATCTTATGACTCTTTATGCCATATTAGCACCTTGAAAAGCATGGTAGTATAATGTAAGATGTTTTACAACACCTAACAACATCTTACAACACCGTACGAATCATTAAAACTCCATAATAAACCTAATGAATTCGTACGAGTCCTTTGAACATCGTACGACAAGTTAGGACATCTTACGACTCTTTATGCCACATTAGCAACGTGAAAAGAACGTTAGTATAATGTAGAACGCCATACATCTCCTAAGTACACCTTACAATACCGTGCGTAAACTTAAAGCTCCATAACTAACCTAATGAATTCGTACGAGTCCTTTGAATATCGTACGACAAGTAAGGACATCTTATGACTCTTTACGCTATATTAACACCTTGAAAAGCACGTTAATATAATGTAGAACGCCATACAGCTCTCTAAGTACACCTTACAATACAGTGCGTAAACTTAAAGCTCCATAATAAACCTAATGAATTCATGAGTCCTTTGAACATCGTACGACAAGTAAGGACATCTTATGACTCTTTATGCCATATTAGCACCTTGAAAAGCACGTTAGTATAATGTAAGACGTTTTACAACACCTAACAACATCTTACAACACCGTACGAATCATTAAAAATCCATAATAAACCTAATGAATTCGTACGAGTCCTTTGAACATCGTACGACAAGTTAGGACATCTTACGATTCTTTATGCCACATTAGCAACTCGAAAAGAACGTTAGTATAATGTAGAACGCCATACAGCTCCTAACACGTTACAATACCTTGCGTATACTTAAAACAACATAATAAACCCAATGAATTCGTACCAGTCTTTGAACATCGTACGACAAGTTAAGACATCTTATGACTCTTTATGCTATATTAGCACCTTGAAAAGCACGTTAATATAATGTAAGACGCCTTACAACACCTAACAACATCTTACAACATGGTACGAAACGTCAAAACACCATAATTAACCTAATGAATTCGTACGTGTCCTTTGAGCATCGTACGACAAGTTAGGACATCTTACGACTCTTAATGCAACATTAGCAACTCGAAAAGAACGTTAGTATAATGTAGGACGCTATACAGCTCCTAAGTACACCTTACAATATCGTACGTAAACTTAAAACTCCATAATAAACCTAATGAATTCGTACGAGTCCTTTGAACATCGTACGACAAGTTAGGACATCTTACGACTCTTTATGCTATGTTAGCACCTTGAAAAGCACGTTAGTATAATGTAGAACACCATACATCTCCTAAGTAGACCTTACAATACCGTGCGTAAACTTAAAGCTCCATAATAAACCTAATGAATTCGTATGAGTCCTTTGAACATCGTACTACAAGTAAGGACATCTTATGACTCTTTATGCCATATTAGCACCTTGAAAAGCATGGTAGTATAATGTAAGATGTTTTACAACACCTAACAACATCTTACAACACCGTACGAATCATTAAAACTCCATAATAAACCTAATGAATTCGTACGAGTCCTTTGAACATCGTACGACAAGTTAGGACATCTTACGACTCTTTATGCCACATTAGCAACGTGAAAAGAACGTTAGTATAATGTAGAACGCCATACATCTCCTAAGTACACCTTACAATACCGTGCGTAAACTTAAAGCTCCATAATTAACCTAATGAATTCGTACGAGTCCATTGAATATCGTACGACAAGTAAGGACATCTTATGACTCTTTACGCTATATTAACACCTTGAAAAGCACGTTAATATAATGTAGAACGCCATACAGCTCTCTAAGTACACCTTACAATACAGTGCGTAAACTTAAAGCTCCATAATAAACCTAATGAATTCATGAGTCCTTTGAACATCGTACGACAAGTAAGGACATCTTATGACTCTTTATGCCATATTAGCACCTTGAAAAGCACGTTAGTATAATGTAAGACGTTTTACAACACCTAACAACATCTTACAACACCGTACGAATCATTAAAAATCCATAATAAACCTAATGAATTCGTACGAGTCCTTTGAACATCGTACGACAAGTTAGGACATCTTACGATTCTTTATGCCACATTAGCAACTCGAAAAGAACGTTAGTATAATGTAGAACGCCATACAGCTCCTAACACGTTACAATACCTTGCGTATACTTAAAACAACATAATAAACCCAATGAATTCGTACCAGTCTTTGAACATCGTACGACAAGTTAAGACATCTTATGACTCTTTATGCTATATTAGCACCTTGAAAAGCACGTTAATATAATGTAAGACGCCTTACAACACCTAACAACATCTTACAACATGGTACGAAACGTCAAAACACCATAATTAACCTAATGAATTCGTACGTGTCCTTTGAGCATCGTACGACAAGTTAGGACATCTTACGACTCTTAATGCAACATTAGCAACTCGAAAAGAACGTTAGTATAATGTAGGACGCTATACAGCTCCTAAGTACACCTTACAATAACGTACGTAAACTTAAAACTCCATAATAAACCTAATGAATTCGTACGAGTCCTTTGAATATCGTACCACAAGTAAGGACATCTTATGACTCTTTACGCTATATTAGCACCTTGAAAAGCACGTTAGTATAATGTAGAACGCCATACAGCTCTCTAAGTACACCTTACAATACAGTGCGTAAACTTAAAGTTCCATAATAAACCTAATGAATTCATGAGTCCTTTGAACATCGTACGAAAAGTAAGGACATCTTATGACTCTTTATGCCATATTAGCACCTTGAAAAGCACGTTAGTATAATGTAAGACGTTTTACAACACCTAACAACATCTTACAACACCGTACGAATCATTAAAACTCCATAATAAACCTAATGAATTCGTACGAGTCCTTTGAACATCGTACGACAAGTTAGGACATCTTACGACTCTTTATGCTATGTTAGCACCTTGAAAAGCACGTTAGTATAATGTAGAACGCCATACATCTCCTAAGTAGACCTTACAATACCGTGCGTAAACTTAAAGCTCCATAATAAACCTAATGAATTCGTATGAGTCCTTTGAACATCGTACTACAAGTAAGGACATCTTATGACTCTTTACGCTATATTAGCACCTTGAAAAGCACGTTAGTATAATGTAGAATGCCATACAGCTCTCTAAGTACACCTTACAATACAGTGCGTAAACTTAAAGTTCCATAATAAACCTAATGAATTCATGAGTCCTTTGAACATCGTACGACAAGTAAGGACATCTTATGACTCTTTATGCCATATTAGCACCTTGAAAAGCACGTTAGTATAATGTAAGACGTTTTACAACACCTAACAACATCTTACAACACCGTACGAATCATTAAAACTCCATAATAAACCTAATGAATTCGTACGAGTCCTTTGAACATCGTACGACAAGTTAGGACATCTTACGATTCTTTATGCCACATTAGCAACTCGAAAAGAACGTTAGTATAATGTAGAACGCCATACAGCTCCTAACACGTTACAATACCTTGCGTATACTTAAAACAACATAATAAACCCAATGAATTCGTACCAGTCTTTGAATATCGTACGACAAGTAAGGACATCTTATGACACTTTATGCCATATTAGGACCTTGAAAAGCACGTTAGTATAATGTAAGACGCCTTACAACACCAAACAACATCTTACAACACCGTACGAAACCTCAAAACTCCATAATAAACTTAATGAATTCGTACGAGTCCTTTGAACATCGTACGACAAGTTAGGACATCTTACGACTCTTTATGCAACATTAGCAACTCGAAAAGAACGTTAGTATAATGTAGGACGCTATACAGCTCCTAAGTACACCTTACAATACCGTACGTAAACTTAAAACTCCATAATAAACCTAATGAATTCGTACGAGTCCTTTGAACATCGTACGACAAGTTAGGACATCTTACGACTCTTTATGCTATGTTAGCACCTTGAAAAGCACGTTAGTATAATGTAGAACGCCATACATCTCCTAAGTAGACCTTACAATACCGTGCGTAAACTTAAAGCTCCATAATAAACCTAATGAATTCGTATGAGTCCTTTGAACATCGTACTACAAGTAAGGACATCTTATGACTCTTTATGCCATATTAGCACCTTGAAAAGCATGGTAGTATAATGTAAGACGTTTTACAACACCTAACAACATCTTACAACACCGTACGAATCATTAAAACTCCATAATAAACCTAATGAATTCGTACGAGTCCTTTGAGCATCGTACGACAAGTTAGGACATTTTACGATTCTTTATGCCACATTAGCAACTCGAAAAGAACGTTAGTATAATGTAGAACGCCATACAGCTCCTAACACGTTACAATACCTTGCGTATACTTAAAACAACATAATAAACCCAATGAATTCGTACCAGTCTTTGAACATCGTACGACAATTTAAGACATCTTATGACTCTTTATGCTATATTAGCACCTTGAAAAGCACGTTAATATAATGTAAGACGCCTTACAACACCTAACAACATCTTACCACACGGTACGAAACGTCAAAACACCATAATTAACCTAATGAATTCGTACGAGTCCTTTGAGCATCGTACGACAAGTTAGGACATCTTACGACTCTTAATGCAACATTAGCAACTCGAAAAGAACGTTAGTATAATGTAGGACGCTATACAGCTCCTAAGTACACCTTACAATACCGTACGTAAACTTAAAACTCCATAATAAACCTAATGAATTCGTACGAGTCCTTTGAACATCGTACGGCAAGTTAGGACATCTTACGACTCTTTATGCTATGTTAGCACCTTGAAAAGCACGTTAGTATAATGTAGAACGCCATACATCTCCTAAGTAGACCTTACAATACCGTGCGTAAACTTAAAGCTCCATAATAAACCTAATGAATTCGTATGAGTCCTTTGAACATCGTACTACAAGTAAGGACATCTTATGACTCTTTATGCCATATTAGCACCTTGAAAAGCATGGTAGTATAATGTAAGATGTTTTACAACACCTAACAACATCTTACAACACCATACGAATCATTAAAACTCCATAATAAACCTAATGAATTCGTACGAGTCCTTTGAACATCGTACGACAAGTTAGGACATCTTACGACTCTTTATGCCACATTAGCAACGTGAAAAGAACGTTAGTATAATGTAGAACGCCATACATCTCCTAAGTACACCTTACAATACCGTGCGTAAACTTAAAGCTCCATAATTAACCTAATGAATTCGTACGAGTCCTTTGAATATCGTACGACAACTAAGGACATCTTATGACTCTTTACGCTATATTAACACCTTGAAAAGCACGTTAGTATAATGTAGAACGTCATACAGCTCTCTAAGTACACCTTACAATACAGTGCGTAAACTTAAAGTTCCATAATAAACCTAATGAATTCATGAGTCCTTTGAACATCGTACGACAAGTAAGGACATCTTATGACTCTTTATGCCATATTAGCACCTTGAAAAGCACGTTAGTATAATGTAAGACGTTTTACAACACTTAACAACATCTTACAACACCGTACGAATCATTAAAACTCCATAATAAACCTAATGAATTCGTACGAGTCCTTTGAACATCGTACGACAAGTTAGGACATCTTACGATTCTTTATGCCACATTAGCAACTCGAAAAGAACGTTAGTATAATGTAGAACGTCATACAGCTCCTAACACGTTACAATACCTTGCGTATACTTAAAACAACATAATAAACCCAATGAATTCGTACCAGTCTTTGAATATCGTACGACAAGTAAGGACATCTTATGACACTTTATGCCATATTAGGACCTTGAAAAGCACGTTAGTATAATGTAAGACGCCTTACAACACCAAACAACATCTTACAACACCGTACGAAACCTCAAAACTCCATAATAAACCTAATGAATTCGTATGAGTCCTTTGAACATCGTACGACAAGTTAGGACATCTTACGACTCTTTATGCAACATTAGCAACTCGAAAAGAACGTTTGTATAATGTAGGACGCTATACAGCTCCTAAGTACACCTTACAATACCGTACGTAAACTTAAAACTCCATAATAAACCTAATGAATTCGTACGAGTCCTTTGAACATCGTACGACAAGTTAGGACATCTTACAACTCTTTATGCTATGTTAGCACCTTGAAAAGCACGTTAGTATAATGTAGAACGCCATACATCTCCTAAGTAGACCTTACAATACCGTGCGTAAACTTAAAGCTCCATAATAAACCTAATGAATTCGTATGAGTCCTTTGAACATCGTACTACAAGTAAGGACATCTTATGACTCTTTATGCCATATTAGCACCTTGAAAAGCATGGTAGTATAATGTAAGACGTTTTACAACACCTAACAACATCTTACAACACCGTACGAATCATTAAAACTCCATAATAAACCTAATGAATTCGTACGAGTCCTTTGAACATCGTACGACAAGTTAGGACATTTTACGATTCTTTATGCCACATTAGCAACTCGAAAAGAACGTTAGTATAATGTAGAACGCCATACAGCTCCTAACACGTTACAATACCTTGCGTATACTTAAAACAACATAATAAACCCAATGAATTCGTACCAGTCTTTGAACATCGTACGACAATTTAAGACATCTTATGACTCTTTATGCTATATTAGCACCTTGAAAAGCACGTTAATATAATGTAAGACGCCTTACAACACCTAACAACATCTTACCACACGGTACGAAACGTCAAAACACCATAATTAACCTAATGAATTCGTACGAGTCCTTTGAGCATCGTACGACAAGTTAGGACATCTTACGACTCTTAATGCAACATTAGCAACTCGAAAAGAACGTTAGTATAATGTAGGACGCTATACAGCTCCTAAGTACACCTTACAATACCGTACGTAAACTTAAAACTCCATAATAAACCTAATGAATTCGTACGAGTCCTTTGAACATCGTACGACAAGTTAGGACATCTTACGACTCTTTATGCTATGTTAGCACCTTGAAAAGCACGTTAGTATAATGTAGAACGCCATACATCTCCTAAGTAGACCTTACAATACCGTGCGTAAACTTAAAGCTCCATAATAAACCTAATGAATTCGTATGAGTCCTTTGAACATCGTACTACAAGTAAGGACATCTTATGACTCTTTATGCCATATTAGCACCTTGAAAAGCATGGTAGTATAATGTAAGATGTTTTACAACACCTAACAACATCTTACAACACCATACGAATCATTAAAACTCCATAATAAACCTAATGAATTCGTACGAGTCCTTTGAAAATCGTACGACAAGTTAGGACATCTTACGACTCTTTATGCCACATTAGCAACGTGAAAAGAAAGTTAGTATAATGTAGAACGCCATACATCTCCTAAGTACACCTTACAATACCGTGCGTAAACTTAAAGCTCCATAATTAACCTAATGAATTCGTACGAGTCCTTTGAATATCGTACGACAAGTAAGGACATCTTATGACTCTTTACGCTATATTAACACCTTGAAAAGCACGTTAGTATAATGTAGAACGCCATACAGCTCTCTAAGTACACCTTACAATACAGTGCGTAAACTTAAAGTTCCATAATAAACCTAATGAATTCATGAGTCCTTTGAACATCGTACGACAAGTAAGGACATCTTATGACTCGTTATGCCATATTAGCACCTTGAAAAGCACGTTAGTATAATGTAAGACGTTTTACAACACCTAACAACATCTTACAACACCGTACGAATCATTAAAACTCCATAATAAACCTAATGAATTCGTACGAGTCCTTTGAACATCGTACGACAAGTTAGGACATCTTACGATTCTTTATGCCACATTAGCAACTCGAAAAGAACGTTAGTATAATGTAGAACGTCATACAGCTCCTAACACGTTACAATACCTTGCGTATACTTAAAACAACATAATAAACCCAATGAATTCGTACCAGTCTTTGAATATCGTACGACAAGTAAGGACATCTTATGACACTTTATGCCATATTAGGACCTTGAAAAGCACGTTAGTATAATGTAAGACGCCTTACAACACCAAACAACATCTTACAACACCGTACGAAACCTCAAAACTCCATAATAAACCTAATGAATTCGTATGAGTCCTTTGAACATCGTACGACAAGTTAGGACATCTTACGACTCTTTATGCAACATTAGCAACTCGAAAAGAACGTTAGTATAATGTAGGACGCTATACAGCTCCTAAGTACACCTTACAATACCGTACGTAAACTTAAAACTCCATAATAAACCTAATGAATTCGTACGAGTCCTTTGAACATCGTACGACAAGTTAGGACATCTTACGACTCTTTATGCTATGTTAGCACCTTGAAAAGCACGTTAGTATAATGTAGAACGCCATACATCTCCTAAGTAGACCTTACAATACCGTGCGTAAACTTAAAGCTCCATAATAAACCTAATGAATTCGTATGAGTCCTTTGAACATCGTACTACAAGTAAGGACATCTTATGACTCTTTATGCCATATTAGCACCTTGAAAAGCATGGTAGTATAATGTAAGACGTGTTACAACACCTAACAACATCTTACAACACCGTACGAATCATTAAAACTCCATAATAAACCTAATGAATTCGTACGAGTCCTTTGAACATCGTACGACAAGTTAGGACATTTTACGATTCTTTATGCCACATTAGCAACTCGAAAAGAACGTTAGTATAATGTAGAACGCCATACAGCTCTTAACACGTTACAATACCTTGCGTATACTTAAAACAACATAATAAACCCAATGAATTCGTACCAGTCTTTGAACATCGTACGACAATTTAAGACATCTTATGACTCTTTATGCTATATTAGCACCTTGAAAAGCACGTTAATATAATGTAAGACGCCTTACAACACCTAACAACATCTTACCACACGGTACGAAACGTCAAAACACCATAATTAACCTAATGAATTCGTACGAGTCCTTTGAGCATCGTACGACAAGTTAGGACATCTTACGACTCTTAATGCAACATTAGCAACTCGAAAAGAACGTTAGTATAATGTAGGACGCTATACAGCTCCTAAGTACACCTTACAATACCGTACGTAAACTTAAAACTCCATAATAAACCTAATGAATTCGTACGAGTCCTTTGAACATCGTACGACAAGTTAGGACATCTTACGACTCTTTATGCTATGTTAGCACCTTGAAAAGCACGTTAGTATAATGTAGAACGCCATACATCTCCTAAGTAGACCTTACAATACCGTGCGTAAACTTAAAGCTCCATAATAAACCTAATGAATTCGTATGAGTCCTTTGAACATCGTACTACAAGTAAGGACATCTTATGACTCTTTATGCCATATTAGCACCTTGAAAAGCATGGTAGTATAATGTAAGATGTTTTACAACACCTAACAACATCTTACAACACCGTACGAATCATTAAAACTCCATAATAAACCTAATGAATTCGTACGAGTCCTTTGAACATCGTACGACAAGTTAGGACATCTTACGACTCTTTATGCCACATTAGCAACGTGAAAAGAACGTTAGTATAATGTAGAACGCCATACATCTCCTAAGTACACCTTACAATACCGTGCGTAAACTTAAAGCTCCATAATTAACCTAATGAATTCGTACGAGTCCTTTGAATATCGTACGACAAGTAAGGACATCTTATGACTCTTTACGCTATATTAACACCTTGAAAAGCACGTTAGTATAATGTAGAACGCCATACAGCTCTCTAAGTACACCTTACAATACAGTGCGTAAACTTAAAGTTCCATAATAAACCTAATGAATTCATGAGTCCTTTGAACATCGTACGACAAGTAAGGACATCTTATGACTCGTTATGCCATATTAGCACCTTGAAAAGCATGTTAGTATAATGTAAGACGTTTTACAACACCTAACAACATCTTACAACACCGTACGAATCATTAAAACTCCATAATAAACCTAATGAATTCGTACGAGTCCTTTGAACATCGTACGACAAGTTAGGACATCTTACGATTCTTTATGCCACATTAGCAACTCGAAAAGAACGTTAGTATAATGTAGAACGTCATACAGCTCCTAACACGTTACAATACCTTGCGTATACTTAAAACAACATAATAAACCCAATGAATTCGTACCAGTCTTTGAATATCGTACGACAAGTAAGGACATCTTATGACACTTTATGCCATATTAGGACCTTGAAAAGCACGTTAGTATAATGTAAGACGCCTTACAACACCAAACAACATCTTACAACACCGTACGAAACCTCAAAACTCCATAATAAACCTAATGAATTCGTATGAGTCCTTTGAACATCGTACGACAAGTTAGGACATCTTACGACTCTTTATGCAACATTAGCAACTCGAAAAGAACGTTAGTATAATGTAGGACGCTATACAGCTCCTAAGTACACCTTACAATACCGTACGTAAACTTAAAACTCCATAATAAACCTAATGAATTCGTACGAGTCCTTTGAACATCGTACGACAAGTTAGGACATCTTACGACTCTTTATGCTATGTTAGCACCTTGAAAAGCACGTTAGTATAATGTAGAACGCCATACATCTCCTAAGTAGACCTTACAATACCGTGCGTAAACTTAAAGCTCCATAATAAACCTAATGAATTCGTATGAGTCCTTTGAACATCGTACTACAAGTAAGGACATCTTATGACTCTTTATGCCATATTAGCACCTTGAAAAGCATGGTAGTATAATGTAAGACGTTTTACAACACCTAACAACATCTTACAACACCGTACGAATCATTAAAACTCCATAATAAACCTAATGAATTCGTACGAGTCCTTTGAACATCGTACGACAAGTTAGGACATTTTACGATTCTTTCTGCCACATTAGCAACTCGAAAAGAACGTTAGTATAATGTAGAACGCCATACAGCTCTTAACACGTTACAATACCTTGCGTATACTTAAAACAACATAATAAACCCAATGAATTCGTACCAGTCTTTGAACATCGTACGACAATTTAAGACATCTTATGACTCTTTATGCTATATTAGCACCTTGAAAAGCACGTTAATATAATGTAAGACGCCTTACAACACCTAACAACATCTTACCACACGGTACGAAACGTCAAAACACCATAATTAACCTAATGAATTCGTACGAGTCCTTTGAGCATCGTACGACAAGTTAGGACATCTTACGACTCTTAATGCAACATTAGCAACTCGAAAAGAACGTTAGTATAATGTAGGACGCTATACAGCTCCTAAGTACACCTTACAATACCGTACGTAAACTTAAAACTCCATAATAAACCTAATGAATTCGTACGAGTCCTTTGAACATCGTACGACAAGTTAGGACATCTTACGACTCTTTATGCTATGTTAGCACCTTGAAAAGCACGTTAGTATAATGTAGAACGCCATACATCTCCTAAGTAGACCTTACAATACCGTGCGTAAACTTAAAGCTCCATAATAAACCTAATGAATTCGTATGAGTCCTTTGAACATCGTACTACAAGTAAGGACATCTTATGACTCTTTATGCCATATTAGCACCTTGAAAAGCATGGTAGTATAATGTAAGATGTTTTACAACACCTAACAACATCTTACAACACCGTACGAATCATTAAAACTCCATAATAAACCTAATGAATTCGTACGAGTCCTTTGAACATCGTACGACAAGTTAGGACATCTTACGACTCTTTATGCCACATTAGCAACGTGAAAAGAACGTTAGTATAATGTAGAACGCCATACATCTCCTAAGTACACCTTACAATACCGTGCGTAAACTTAAAGCTCCATAATTAACCTAATGAATTCGTACGAGTCCTTTGAATATCGTACGACAAGTAAGGACATCTTATGACTCTTTACGCTATATTAACACCTTGAAAACCACGTTAATATAATGTAGAACGCCATACAGCTCTCTAAGTACACCTTACAATACAGTGCGTAAACTTAAAGCTCCATAATAAACCTAATGAATTCATGAGTCCTTTGAACATCGTACGACAAGTAAGGACATCTTATGACTCTTTATGCCATATTAGCACCTTGAAAAGCACGTTAGTATAATGTAAGACGTTTTACAACACCTAACAACATCTTACAACACCGTAAGAATCATTAAAACTCCATAATAAACCTAATGAATTCGTACGAGTCCTTTGAACATCGTACGACAAGTTAGGACATCTTACGACTCTTTATGCCACATTAGCAACGTGAAAAGAACGTTAGTATAATGTAGAACGCCATACATCTCCTAAGTACACCTTACAATACCGTGCGTAAACTTAAAGCTCCATAATTAAGCTAATGAATTCGTACGAGTCCTTTGAATATCGTACGACAAGTAAGGACATCTTATGACTCTTTACGCTATATTAACACCTTGAAAAGCACGTTAATATAATGTAGAACGCCATACAGCTCTCTAAGTACACCTTACAATACAGTGCGTAAACTTAAAGCTCCATAATAAACCTAATGAATTCATGAGTCCTTTGAACATCGTACGACAAGTAAGGACATCTTATGACTCTTTATGCCATATTAGCACCTTGAAAAGCACGTTAGTATAATGTAAGACGTTTTACAACACCTAACAACATCTTACAACACCGTACGAATCATTAAAACTCCATAATAAACCTAATGAATTCGTACGTGTCCTTTGAACATCGTACGACAAGTTAGGACATCTTACGATTCTTTATGCCACATTAGCAACTCGAAAAGAACGTTAGTATAATGTAGAACGCCATACAGCTCCTAACACGTTACAATACCTTGCGTATACTTAAAACAACATAATAAACCCAATGAATTCGTACCAATCTTTGAACATCATACGACAAGTTAAGACATCTTATGACTCTTTATGCTATATTAGCACCTTGAAAAGCACGTTAATATAATGTAAGACGCCTTACAACACCTAACAACATCTTACAACATGGTACGAAACGTCAAAACACCATAATTAACCTAATGAATTCGTACGTGTCCTTTGAGCATCGTACGACAAGTTAGGACATCTTACGACTCTTAATGCAACATTAGCAACTCGAAAAGAACGTTAGTATAATGTAGGACGCTATACAGCTCCTAAGTACACCTTACAATAACGTACGTAAACTTAAAACTCCATAATAAACCTAATGAATTCGTACGAGTCCTTTGAATATCGTACCACAAGTAAGGACATCTTATGACTCTTTACGCTATATTAGCACCTTGAAAAGCACGTTAGTATAATGTAGAACGCCATACAGCTCTCTAAGTACACCTTACAATACAGTGCGTAAACTTAAAGTTCCATAATAAACCTAATGAATTCATGAGTCCTTTGAACATCGTACGACAAGTAAGGACATCTTATGACTCTTTATGCCATATTAGCACCTTGAAAAGCAAGTTAGTATAATGTAAGACGTTTTACAACACCTAACAACATCTTACAACACCGTACGAATCATTAAAACTCCATAACAAACCTAATGAATTCGTACGAGTCCTTTGAACATCGTACGACAAGTTAGGACATCTTACGATTCTTTATGCCACATTAGCAACTCGAAAAGAACTTTAGTATAATGTAGAACGCCATACAGCTCCTAACACGTTACAATACCTTGCGTATACTTAAAACAACATAATAAACCCAATGAATTCGTACCAGTCTTTGAATATCGTACGACAAGTAAGGACATCTTATGACACTTTATGCCATATTAGGACCTTGAAAAGCACGATAGTATAATGTAAGACGCCTTACAACACCAAACAACATCTTACAACACCGTACGAAACCTCAAAACTCCATAATAAACCTAATGAATTCGTACGAGTCCTTTGAACATCGTACGACAAGTTAGGACATCTTACGACTCTTTATGCAACATTAGCAACTCGAAAAGAACGTTAGTATAATGTAGGACGCTATACAGCTCCTAAGTAGACCTTACAATACCGTACGTAAACTTAAAACTCCATAATAAACCTAATGAATTCGTACGAGTCCTTTGAACATCGTACGACAAGTTAGGACATCTTACGACTCTTTATGCTATGTTAGCACCTTGAAAAGCACGTTAGTATAATGTAGAACGCCATACATCTCCTAAGTAGACCTTACAATACCGTGCGTAAACTTAAAGCTCCATAATAAACCTAATGAATTCGTATGAGTCCTTTGAACATCGTACCACAAGTAAGGACATCTTATGACTCTTTACGCTATATTAGCACCTTGAAAAGCACGTTAGTATAATGTAGAACGCCATACAGCTCTCTAAGTACACCTTACAATACAGTGCGTAAACTTAAAGTTCCATAATAAACCTAATGAATTCATGAGTCCTTTGAACATCGTACGACAAGTAAGGACATCTTATGACTCTTTATGCCATATTAGCACCTTGAAAAGCATGGTAGTATAATGTAAGACGTTTTACAACACCTAACAACATCTTACAACACCGTACGAATCATTAAAACTCCATAATAAACCTAATGAATTCGTACGAGTCCTTTGAACATCGTACGACAAGTTAGGACATCTTACGATTCTTTATGCCACATTAGCAACTCGAAAAGAACGTTAGTATAATGTAGAACGCCATACAGCTCCTAACACGTTACAATACCTTGCGTATACTTAAAACAACATAATAAACACAATGAAGTCGTACCAGTCTTTGAACATCGTACGACAATTTAAGACATCTTATGACTCTTTATGCTATATTAGCACCTTGAAAAGCACGTTAATATAATGTAAGACGCCTTACAACACCTAACAACATCTTACCACACGGTACGAAACGTCAAAACACCATAATTAACCTAATGAATTCGTATGAGTCCTTTGAGCATCGTACGACAAGTTAGGACATCTTACGACTCTTAATGCAACATTAGCAACTCGAAAAGAACGTTAGTATAATGTAGGACGCTATACAGCTCCTAAGTACACCTTACAATACCGTACGTAAACTTAAAACTCCATAATAAACCTAATGAATTCGTACGAGTCCTTTGAACATCGTACGACAAGTTAGGACATCTTACGACTCTTTATGCTATGTTAGCACCTTGAAAAGCACGTTAGTATAATGTAGAACGCCATACATCTCCTAAGTAGACCTTACAATACCGTGAGTAAACTTAAAGCTCCATAATAAACCTAATGAATTTGTATGAGTCCTTTGAACATCGTACTACAAGTAAGGACATCTTATGACTCTTTATGCCATATTAGCACCTTGAAAAGCATGGTAGTATAATGTAAGATGTTTTACAACACCTAACAACATCTTACAACACCGTACGAATCATTAAAACTCCATAATAAACCTAATGAATTCGTACGAGTCCTTTGAACATCGTACGACAAGTTAGGACATCTTACGACTCTTTATGCCACATTAGCAACGTGAAAAGAACGTTAGTATAATGTAGAACGCCATACATCTCCTAAGTACACCTTACAATACCGTGCGT
Source organism: Tagetes erecta (assembly GCA_030867185.1). Classification (NCBI taxonomy): domain Eukaryota; kingdom Viridiplantae; phylum Streptophyta; class Magnoliopsida; order Asterales; family Asteraceae; genus Tagetes; species Tagetes erecta. The sequence continues at coordinate 60,542,358 of CM061490.1, read as the reverse complement.
AAACTTAAAGCTCCATAATTAACCTAATGAATTCGTACGAGTCCTTTGAATATCGTACGACAAGTAAGGACATCTTATGACTCTTTACGCTATATTAACACCTTGAAAAGCACGTTAATATAATGTAGAACGCCATACAGCTCTCTAAGTACACCTTACAATACAGTGCGTAAACTTAAAGCTCCATAATAAACCTAATGAATTCATGAGTCCTTTGAACATCGTACGACAAGTAAGGACATCTTATGACTCTTTATGCCATATTAGCACCTTGAAAAGCACGTTAGTATAATGTAAGACGTTTTACAACACCTAACAACATCTTACAACACCGTACGAATCATTAAAACTCCATAATAAACCTAATGAATTCGTATGAGTCCTTTGAACATCGTACGACAAGTTAGGACATCTTACGATTCTTTATGCCACATTAGCAACTCGAAAAGAACGTTAGTATAATGTAGAACGCCATACAGCACCTAACACGTTACAATACCTTGCGTATACTTAAAACAACATAATAAACCCAATGAATTCGTACCAGTCTTTGAACATCGTACGACAATTTAAGACATCTTATGACTCTTTATGCTATATTAGCACCTTGAAAAGCACGTTAATATAATGTAAGACGCCTTACAACACCTAACAACATCTTACCACACGGTACGAAACGTCAAAACACCATAATTAACCTAATGAATTCGTATGAGTCCTTTGAGCATCGTACGACAAGTTAGGACATCTTACGACTCTTAATGCAACATTAGCAACTCGAAAAGAACGTTAGTATAATGTAGGACGCTATACAGCTCCTAAGTACACCTTACAATACCGTACGTAAACTTAAAACTCCATAATAAACCTAATGAATTCGTACGAGTCCTTTGAACATCGTACGACAAGTTAGGACATCTTACGACTCTTTATGCTATGTTAGCACCTTGAAAAGCACGTTAGTATAATGTAGAACGCCATACATCTCCTAAGTAGACCTTACAATACCGTGCGTAAACTTAAAGCTCCATAATAAACCTAATGAATTCGTATGAGTCCTTTGAACATCGTACTACAAGTAAGGACATCTTATGACTCTTTATGCCATATTAGCACCTTGAAAAGCATGGTAGTATAATGTAAGATGTTTTACAACACCTAACAACATCTTACAACACCGTACGAATCATTAAAACTCCATAATAAACCTAATGAATTCGTACGAGTCCTTTGAACATCGTACGACAAGTTAGGACATCTTACGACTCTTTATGCCACATTAGCAACGTGAAAAGAACGTTAGTATAATGTAGAACGCCATACATCTCCTAAGTACACCTTACAATACCGTGCGTAAACTTAAAGCTCCATAATTAACCTAATGAATTCGTACGAGTCCTTTGAATATCGTACGACAAGTAAGGACATCTTATGACTCTTTACGCTATATTAACACCTTGAAAAGCACGTTAATATAATGTAGAACGCCATACAGCTCTCTAAGTACACCTTACAATACAGTGCGTAAACTTAAAGCTCCATAATAAACCTAATGAATTCATGAGTCCTTTGAACATCGTACGACAAGTAAGGACATCTTATGACTCTTTATGCCATATTAGCACCTTGAAAAGCACGTTAGTATAATGTAAGACGTTTTACAACACCTAACAACATCTTACAACACCGTACGAATCATTAAAACTCCATAATAAACCTAATGAATTCGTACGAGTCCTTTGAACATCGTACGACAAGTTAGGACATCTTACGATTCTTTATGCCACATTAGCAACTCGAAAAGAACGTTAGTATAATGTAGAACGCCATACAGCTCCTAACAAGTTACAATACCTTGCGTATACTTAAAACAACATAATAAACCCAATGAATTCGTACCAGTCTTTGAACATCGTACGACAAGTTAAGACATCTTATGACTCTTTATACTATATTAGAACCTTGAAAAGCACGTTAATATAATGTAAGACGCCTTACAACACCTAACAACATCTTACAACACGGTACGAAACGTCAAAACACCCTAATTAACCTAATGAATTCGTACGAGTCCTTTGAGCATCGTACGACAAGTTAGGACATCTTACGACTCTTAATGCAACATTAGCAACTCGAAAAGAACGTTAGTATAATGTAGGACGCTATACAGCTCCTAAGTACACCTTACAATACCGTACGTAAACTTAAAACTCCATAATAAACCTAACGAATTTGTACGAGTCCTTTGAACATCGTACGACAAGTTAGGACATCTTACGACTCTTTATGCTATGTTAGCACCTTGAAAAGCACGTTAGTATAATGTAGAACGCCATACATCTCCAAAGTAGACCTTACAATACCGTGCGTAAACTTAAAGCTCCATAATAAACCTAATGAATTCGTATGAGTCCTTTGAACATCGTACGACAAGTAAGGACATCTTATGACTCTTTATGCCATATTAGCACCTTGAAAAGCATGGTAGTATAATGTAAGATGTTTTACAACACCTAACAACATCTTACAACACCGTACGAATCATTAAAACTCCATAATAAACCTAATGAATTCGTACGAGTCCTTTGAACATCGTACGACAAGTTAGGACATCTTACGACTCTTTATGCTATGTTAGCACCTTGAAAAGCACGTTAGTATAATGTAGAACGCCATACATCTCCTAAGTAGACCTTACAATACCGTGCGTAAACTTAAAGCTCCATAATAAACCTAATGAATTCGTATGAGTCCTTTGAACATCGTACGACAAGTAAGGACATCTTATGACTCTTTATGCCATATTAGCACCTTGAAAAGCATGGTAGTATAAAGTATACGTTGGTATAGTATTATGGAGATGGGGCGAATTAGGGTTTTTGGGGCGAATTAGGGTTTTTGGACGAATTTCAGGTTTCTTGATTGCTCTCAAATCGTTTTTCTTGTTCTTGAATTATAAGCTCCTACGTTTTCATCATTTGTAATCATTAAGAACATCTTTTGCGAGTTGTTTTTGCTGATTTTGTCTCCTAGGGTTTGAAAAATCTACTCGTTCTTGATTAATCTTGTGATTCTTTGATTCAGATTTACGAAGGCCTTTAGAAAGGTGATTTGTTCGTCTTTTAGTGTTTCAATCAAAATCAGAATTAGGGTTTTGTGTTTTGGGCGCCGTTTTTGAGTGTTGGTGGTGGCTGAAACTAGGGTTTGGTTTTTTGCTACGTTTTTTGGTAATACATCTAGATTTGGACGTGAGAAGGGTTGGTCTAAACCCCATCTTGGTTCAAATTTGTGTTTGTTTCGAATTACACTCTGATTTGGGTTGTGGATTCAAGTGAATTTGAATTCAAGTTGCATTCTAGTAATGGCTACACCTACAAGAACTAGTAAAGTCACATTCCAGATTCAAGATGATATTGGCAATGATCCAACTGGTATTGCGAGAAAGGTGGTGAACATTGATGGCATCCCTCTTCTTCCTAGACGAGGGATGTTTATAAACGATTCAAATGTGGAAGCTAAAGCTGAAGTGGGTAATAAACTGGAAGTCTCAAAATCTGATTCTGAGTCGTTGGATAACAAAATGGTGAATGCTACATATGCTGCATCATTACAATCAGGTACATCGGAAAAATCAATTAACTTTCGCTTTTTGGAGTCCTTGGACAGGGAAAAAGGGGTTGATGTGGTTCTAACTAGGGAGTCTGTTAAAACTATTCATGACAAACTTGCGTTCACTCTTTATGGGTACTTTATTGGGGATAGAGAAGCGTTCCCTGTTGTAAAGTATTTTGTGGAGAATAATTGGAAGAAATACGGAATTCAGAAGATTATGATGAATGTAAATGGATTCTTCTTCTTCAAATTTGCAAATAATAAAGGTATGATTGATGTGCTTGAAGGGGGACCTTGGCTGATCCATAATAAACCGATTTTCCTAAATATATGGTCACCTACTCTTGCGCTTAAAAAAGAAGATATCAAGAAAGTTGCGGTTTGGGTTAAACTGCATAATGTTCCCCTTGCTGCATACACTGATGATGGGCTAAGTATGCTTTTTTCAAAGATTGGTACTCCTAAGTTGCTTGATACATATACTAGTGCTATGTGTAATGATGCTTGGGGAAGGAGTAGTTATGCTAGGGCGCTTGTGGAAATATCTGCTGACCATGATTTCAAAGAGGTTCTAACTATGGCTATTCCTGAGTTAGAGGGTGACAAATATATTACTGAGATTGTGGATGTGGAGTATGAGTGGAAACCACCGAGGTGTGCTTATTGTTGTGTGTTTGGGCACGGAACTGATGCTTGCCCTAAACAGGTTTGTACTATATCTAAACCCGATCCTAAAGTAAATGGGGATGGCTTTATTGAAGTAAAGGGTAGGAAAACGGCTAAGAAAAATGGGGTTCATGTTAAAAACCAGAAACCAAAAGTTGAATATAGACCACTGGATTATAAGAAAATGGTGGGAACAAAACCTTCAAAGTCAGATGTGAAGAGTAGAGATCCCTCAAAGATCCAGATTCATATCGCCTTTAATATTCTTAACTCGGAAAATCTGAACGATGGGGCGAATTTGGAATCTAGTAAAATGAAGGGCAAATTGGATAGGGATTTGATTGAAGACTTGGATGTGGAAGAAGTTGAAGTTGTTTATGATGAAACAATAGATATAACTCGAGATAAAACAAAGGCAAGTTCCTCCTCTTCAATGGTTTCCAATGGATAGTCGATTATTCAGGTGTTTGAGGTGGCTTTCCATTGGTGGCAACTTCATCTTTGATGATGGTGGTTGATGGATAGGTTTTTTCTTGTTAGGATTTGGCTATTATGTCAGCAATTTGTGGTAGGATAGTTAGTTTGGTGTGTTTTGGATTTGTCTTTATTTTGATCACATATGTGGGGGTTTGTCCCATATATGAACTAGTGTGGAACTCATTCACACTACTTGTACGTTAATGACGGCTGTCTTTATAATAGAATCACCGGGGTAACCCTTTACCCAAAAAAAAAAGCATGGTAGTATAATGTAAGATGTTTTACAACACCTAACAACATCTTACAACACCGTACGAATCATTAAAACTCCATAATAAACCTAATGAATTCGTACGAGTCCTTTGAACATCGTACGACAAGTTAGGACATCTTACGACTCTTTATGCCACATTAGCAACGTGAAAAGAACGTTAGTATAATGTAGAACGCCATACATCTCCTAAGTACACCTTACAATACCGTGCGTAAACTTAAAGCTCCATAATTAACCTAATGAATTCGTACGAGTCCTTTGAATATCGTACGACAAGTAAGGACATCTTATGACTCTTTACGCTATATTAACACCTTGAAAAGCACGTTAGTATAATGTAGAACGCCATATAGCTCTCTAAGTACACCTTACAATACAGTGCGTAAACTTAAAGCTCCATAATAAACCTAATGAATTCATGAGTCCTTTGAACATCGTACGACAAGTAAGGAAATCTTATGACTCTTTATGCCATATTACCACCTTGAAAAGCACGTTAGTATAATGTATGACGTTTTACAACACCTAACAACATCTTACAACACCGTACGAATCATTAAAACTCCATAATAAACCTAATGAATTCGTACGAGTCCTTTGAACATCGTACGACAAGTTAGGACATCTTACGATTCTTTATGCCACATTAGCAACTCGAAAAGAACGTTAGTATAATCTAGAACGCCATACAGCTCCTAACACGTTACAATACCTTGCGTATACTTAAAACAACATAATAAACCCAATGAATTCGTACCAGTCTTTGAACATCGTACGACAAGTTAAGACATCTTATGACTCTTTATGCTATATTAGCACCTTGAAAAGCACGTTAATATAATGTAAGACGCCTTACAACACCTAACAACATCTTACAACACGGTACGAAACGTCAAAACACCCTAATTAACCTAATGAATTCGTACGAGTCCTTTGAGCATCGTACGACAAGTTAGGACATCTTACGACTCTTAATGCAACATTAGCAACTCGAAAAGAACGTTAGTATAATGTAGGACGCTATACAGCTCCTAAGTACACCTTACAATACCGTACGTAAACTTAAAACTCCATAATAAACCTAACGAATTCGTACGAGTCCTTTGAACATCGTACGACAAGTTAGGACATCTTACGACTCTTTATGCTATGTTAGCACCTTGAAAAGCACGTTAGTATAATGTAGAACGCCATACATCTCCAAAGTAGACCTTACAATACCGTGCGTAAACTTAAAGCTCCATAATAAACCTAATGAATTCGTACGAGTCCTTTGAACATCGTACGACAAGTAAGGACATCTTATGACTCTTTATGCCATATTAGCACCTTGAAAAGCATGGTAGTATAATGTAAGATGTTTTACAACACCTAACAACATCTTACAACACCATACGAATCATTAAAAATCCATAATAAACCTAATGAATTCGTACGAGTCCTTTGAACATCGTACGACAAGTTAGGACATCTTACGACTCTTTATGCTATGTTAGCACCTTGAAAAGCACGTTAGTATAATGTAGAACGCCATACATCTCCTAAGTAGACCTTACAATACCGTGCGTAAACTTAAAGCTCCATAATAAACCTAATGAATTCGTATGAGTCCTTTGAACATCGTACGACAAGTAAGGACATCTTATGACTCTTTATGCCATATTAGCACCTTGAAAAGCATGGTAGTATAATGTAAGATGTTTTACAACACCTAACAACATCTTACAACACCGTACGAATCATTAAAACTCCATAATAAACCTAATGAATTCGTACGAGTCCTTTGAACACCGTACGACAAGTTAGGACATCTTACGATTCTTTATGCCACATTAGCAACTCGAAAAGAACGTTAGTATAATCTAGAACGCCATACAGCTCCTAACACGTTACAATACCTTGCGTATACTTAAAACAACATAATAAACCCAATGAATTCGTACCAGTCTTTGAACATCGTACGACAAGTTAAGACATCTTATGACTCTTTATGCTATATTAGCACCTTGAAAAGCACGTTAATATAATGTAAGACGCCTTACAACACCTAACAACATCTTACAACACGGTACGAAACGTCAAAACACCCTAATTAACCTAATGAATTCGTACGAGTCCTTTGAGCATCGTACGACAAGTTAGGACATCTTACGACTCTTAATGCAACATTAGCAACTCGAAAAGAACGTTAGTATAATGTAGGACGCTATACAGCTCCTAAGTACACCTTACAATAACGTACGTAAACTTAAAACTCCATAATAAACCTAACGAATTCGTACGAGTCCTTTGAACATCGTACAACAAGTTAGGACATCTTACGACTCTTTATGCTATGTTAGCACCTTGAAAAGCACGTTAGTATAATGTAGAACGCCATACATCTCCAAAGTAGACCTTACAATACCGTGCGTAAACTTAAAGCTCCATAATAAACCTAATGAATTCGTATGAGTCCTTTGAACATCGTACGACAAGTAAGGACATCTTATGACTCTTTATGCCATATTAGCACCTTGAAAAGCATGGTAGTATAATGTAAGATGTTTTACAACACCTAACAACATCTTACAACACCGTACGAATCATTAAAACTTCATAATAAACCTAATGAATTCGTACGAGTCCTTTGAACATCGTACGACAAGTTAGGACATCTTACGACTCTTTATGCTATGTTAGCACCTTGAAAAGCACGTTAGTATAATGTAGAACGCCATACATCTCCTAAGTAGACCTTACAATACCGTGCGTAAACTTAAAGCTCCATAATAAACCTAATGAATTCGTATGAGTCCTTTGAACATCGTACGACAAGTAAGGACATCTTATGACTCTTTATGCCATATTAGCACCTTGAAAAGCATGGTAGTATAGTGTAAGATGTTTTACAACACCTAACAACATCTTACAACACCGTATGAATCATTAAAACTCCATAATAAACCTAATGAATTCGTACGAGTCCTTTGAACATCGTACGACAAGTTAGGACATCTTACGACTCTTTATGCCACATTAGCAACGTGAAAAAAACGTTAGTATAATGTAGAACGCCATACATCTCCTAAGTACACCTTACAATACCGTGCGTAAACTTAAAGCTCCATAATTAACCTAATGAATTCGTACGAGTCCTTTGAATATCGTACGACAAGTAAGGACATCTTATGACTCTTTACGCTATATTAACACCTTGAAAAGCACGTTAGTATAATGTAGAACGCCATACAGCTCTCTAAGTACACCTTACGATACAGTGCGTAAACTTAAAGCTCCATAATAAACCTAACGAATTCATGAGTCCTTTGAACATCGTACGACAAGTAAGGACATCTTATGACTCTTTATGCCATATTAGCACCTTGAAAAGCACGTTAGTATAATGTAAGACGTTTTACAACACCTAACAACATCTTACAACACCGTACGAATCATTAAAACTCCATAATAAACCTAATGAATTCGTACGAGTCCTTTGAACATCGTACGACAAGTTAGGACATCTTACGACTCTTTATGCTATGTTAGCACCTTGAAAAGCACGTTAGTATAATGTAGAACGCCATACATCTCCTAAGTAGACCTTACAATACCGTGCGTAAACTTAAAGCTCCATAATAAACCTAATGAATTCGTATGAGTCCTTTGAACATCGTACGACAAGTAAGGACATCTTATGACTCTTTATGCCATATTAGCACCTTGAAAAGCATGGTAGTATAATGTAAGATGTTTTACAACACCTAATAACATCTTACAACACCGTACGAATCATTAAAACTCCATAATAAACCTAATGAATTCGTACGAGTCCTTTGAACATCGTACGACAAGTTAGGACATCTTACGATTCTTTATGCCACATTAGCAACTCGAAAAGAACGTTAGTATAATCTAGAACGCCATACAGCTCCTAACACGTTACAATACCTTGCGTATACTTAAAACAACATAATAAACCCAATGAATTCGTACCAGTCTTTGAACATCGTACGACAAGTTAAGACATCTTATGACTCTTTATGCTATATTAGCACCTTGAAAAGCACGTTAATATAATGTAAGACGCCATACAACACCTAACAACATCTTACAACACGGTACGAAACGTCAAAACACCCTAATTAACCTAATGAATTCGTACGAGTCCTTTGAGCATCGTACGACAAGTTAGGACATCTTACGACTCTTAATGCAACATTAGCAACTCGAAAAGAACGTTAGTATAATGTAGGACGCTATACAGCTCCTAAGTACACCTTACAATACCGTACGTAAACTTAAAACTCCATAATAAACCTAACGAATTCGTACGAGTCCTTTGAACATCGTACGACAAGTTAGGACATCTTACGACTCTTTATGCTATGTTAGCACCTTGAAAAGCACGTTAGTATAATGTAGAACGCCATACATCTCCAAAGTAGACCTTACAATACCGTGCGTAAACTTAAAGCTCCATAATAAACCTAATGAATTCGTATGAGTCCTTTGAACATCGTACGACAAGTAAGGACATCTTATGACTCTTTATGCCATATTAGCACCTTGAAAAGCATGGTAGTATAATGTAAGATGTTTTACAACACCTAACAACATCTTACAACACCGTACGAATCATTAAAACTCCATAATAAACCTAATGAATTCGTACGAGTCCTTTGAACATCGTAAGACAAGTTAGGACATCTTACGACTCTTTATGCTATGTTAGCACCTTGAAAAGCACGTTAGTATAATGTAGAACGCCATACATCTCCTAAGTAGACCTTACAATACCGTGCGTAAACTTAAAGCTCCATAATAAACCTAATGAATTCGTATGAGTCCTTTGAACATCGTACGACAAGTAAGGACATCTTATGACTCTTTATGCCATATTAGCACCTTGAAAAGCATGGTAGTATAATGTAAGATGTTTTACAACACCTAACAACATCTTACAACACCGTACGAATCATTAAAACTCCATAATAAACCTAATGAATTCGTACGAGTCCTTTGAACATCGTACGACAAGTTAGGACATCTTACGATTCTTTATGCCACATTAGCAACTCGAAAAGAACGTTAGTATAATCTAGAACGCCATACAGCTCCTAACACGTTACAATACCTTGCGTATACTTAAAACAACATAATAAACCCAATGAATTCGTACCAGTCTTTGAACATCGTACGACAAGTTAAGACATCTTATGACTCTTTATGCTATATTAGCACCTTGAAAAGCACGTTAATATAATGTAAGACGCCTTACAACACCTAACAACATCTTACAACACGGTACGAAACGTCAAAACACCCTAATTAACCTAATGAATTCGTACGAGTCCTTTGAACATCGTACGACAAGTAAGGACATCTTATGACTCTTTATGCCATATTAGCACCTTGAAAAGCATGGTAGTATAATGTAAGATGTTTTACAACACCTAACAACATCTTACAACACCGTACGAATCATTAAAACTCCATAATAAACCTAACGAATTCGTACGAGTCCTTTGAACATCGTACGACAAGTTAGGACATCTTACGACTCTTTATGCTATGTTAGCACCTTGAAAAGCACGTTAGTATAATGTAGAACGCCATACATCTCCTAAGTAGACCTTACAATACCGTGCGTAAACTTAAAGCTCCATAATAAACCTAATGAATTCGTATGAGTCCTTTGAACATCGTACGACAAGTAAGGACATCTTATGACTCTTTATGCCATATTAGCACCTTGAAAAGCATGGTAGTATAATGTAAGATGTTTTACAACACCTAACAACATCTTACAACACCGTACGAATCATTAAAACTCCATAATAAACCTAATGAATTCGTACGACAAGTTAGGACATCTTACGACTCTTTATGCCACATTAGCAACGTGAAAAGAACGTTAGTATAATGTAGAACGCCATACATCTCCTAAGTACACCTTACAATACCGTGCGTAAACTTAAAGCTCCATAATTAACCTAATGAATTCGTACGAGTCCTTTGAATATCGTACGACAAGTAAGGACATCTTATGACTCTTTACGCTATATTAACACCTTGAAAAGCACGTTAGTATAATGTAGAACGCCATACAGCTCTCTAAGTACACCTTACAATACAGTGCGTAAACTTAAAGCTCCATAATAAACCTAACGAATTCATGAGTCCTTTGAACATCGTACGACAAGTAAGGACATCTTATGACTCTTTATGCCATATTAGCACCTTGAAAAGCACGTTAGTATAATGTAAGACGTTTTACAACACCTAACAACATCTTACAACACCGTACGAATCATTAAAACTCCATAATAAACCTAATGAATTCGTACGAGTCCTTTAACATCGTACGACAAGTTAGGACATCTTACGACTCTTTATGCTATGTTAGCACCTTGAAAAGCACGTTAGTATAATGTAGAACGCCATACATCTCCTAAGTAGACCTTACAATACCGTGCGTAAACTTAAAGCTCCATAATAAACCTAATGAATTCGTATGAGTCCTTTGAACATCGTACGACAAGTAAGGACATCTTATGACTCTTTATGCCATATTAGCACCTTGAAAAGCATGGTAGTATAATGTAAGATGTTTTACAACACCTAACAACATCTTACAACACCGTACGAATCATTAAAACTCCATAATAAACCTAATGAATTCGTACGAGTCCTTTGAACATCGTACGACAAGTTAGGACATCTTACGATTCTTTATGCCACATTAGCAACTCGAAAAGAACGTTAGTATAATCTAGAACGCCATACAGCTCCTAACACGTTACAATACCTTGCGTATACTTAAAACAACATAATAAACCCAATGAATTCGTACCAGTCTTTGAACATCGTACGACAAGTTAAGACATCTTATGACTCTTTATGCTATATTAGCACCTTGAAAAGCACATTAATATAATGTAAGACGCCTTATAACACCTAACAACATCTTACAACACGGTACGAAACGTCAAAACACCCTAATTAACCTAATGAATTCGTACGAGTCCTTTGAGCATCGTACGACAAGTTAGGACATCTTACGACTCTTAATGCAACATTAGCAACTCGAAAAGAACGTTAGTATAATGTAGGACGCTATACAGCTCCTAAGTACACCTTACAATACCGTACGTAAACTTAAAACTCCATAATAAACCTAACGAATTCGTACGAGTCCTTTGAACATCGTACGACAAGTTAGGACATCTTACGACTCTTTATGCTATGTTAGCACCTTGAAAAGCACGTTAGTATAATGTAGAACGCCATACATCTCCAAAGTAGACCTTTCAATACCGTGCGTAAACTTAAAGCTCCATAATAAACCTAATGAATTCGTATGAGTCCTTTGAACATCGTACGACAAGTAAGGACATCTTATGACTCTTTATGCCATATTAGCACCTTGAAAAGCATGGTAGTATAATGTAAGATGTTTTACAACACCTAACAACATCTTACAACACCGTACGAATCATTAAAACTCCATAATAAACCTAATGAATTCGTACGAGTCCTTTGAACATCGTACGACAAGTTAGGACATCTTACGACTCTTTATGCTATGTTAGCACCTTGAAAAGCACGTTAGTATAATGTAGAACGCCATACATCTCTTAAGTACACCTTACAATACCGTGCGTAAACTTAAAGCTCCATAATTAACCTAATGAATTCGTACGAGTCCTTTGAATATCGTACGACAAGTAAGGACATCTTATGACTCTTTATGCTATATTAGCACCTTGAAAAGCACGTTAGTATAACGTAAGACGCCTTATAACACCTAACAACATCTTACAACGCCGTACGAATCATTAAAACTCCATAATAAACCTAATGAATTCGTACGTGTCCTTTGAACATCGTACGACAAGTTAGGACATCTTATGACTCTTTATGCTATATTAGCACCTTGAAAAGCACGTTAGTATAATGTAAGACGCCTTACAACACCTAACAACAGCCTACAACACCGTACGAAACCACAAAACTCCATAATTAACCTAATGAATTCGTACGAGTCCTTTGAATATCGTACGACAAGTAAGGACATCTTATGACTCTTTACGCTATATTAACACCTTGAAAAGCACGTTAGTATAATGTAGAACGCCATACAGCTCTCTAAGTACACCTTACAATACAGTGCGTAAACTTAAAGCTCCATAATAAACCTAATGAATTCATGAGTCCTTTGAACATCGTACGACAAGTAAGGACATCTTATGACTCTTTATGCCATATTAGCACCTTGAAAACACGTTAGTATAATGTAAGACGTTTTACAACACCTAACAACATCTTACAGCACCGTACGAATCATTAAAACTCCATAATAAACCTAATGAATTCGTACGAGTCCTTTAAACATCGTACGACAAGTTAGGACATCTTACGATTCTTTATGCCACATTAGCAACTCGAAAAGAACGTTAGTATAATGTAGAACGCCATACAGCTCCTAACACGTTACAATACCTTGCGTATACTTAAAACAACATAATAAACCCAATGAATTCGTACCAGTCTTTGAACATCGTACTACAAGTTAAGACATCTTATGACTCTTTATGCTATATTAGCACCTTGAAAAGCACGTTAATATAATGTAAGACGCCTTACAACACCTAACAACATCTTACAACACGGTACGAAACGTCAAAACACCATAATTAACCTAATGAATTCGTACGAGTCCTTTCAGCATTGTACGACAAGTTAGGACTTCTTACGACTCTTAATGCAACATTAGCAACTCGAGAAGAACTTTAGTATAATGTAGGACGCTATACAGCTCCTAAGTACACCTTACAATACCGTACGTAAACTTAAAACTCCATAATAAACCTAACGAATTCGTACGAGTCCTTTGAACGTCGTACGACAAGTTAGGACATCTTACGACTCTTTATGCTATGTTAGCACCTTGAAAAGCACGTTAGTATAATGTAGAACGCCATACATCTCCAAAGTAGACCTTACAATACCGTGCGTAAACTTAAAGCTCCATAATAAACCTAATGAATTCGTATGAGTCCTTTGAACATCGTACGACAAGTAAAGACATCTTATGACTCTTTATGCCATATTAGCACCTTGAAAAGCATGGTAGTATAATGTAAGATGTTTTACAACACCTAACAACATCTTACAACACCGTACGAATCATTAAAACTCCATAATAAACCTAATGAATTCGTACGAGTCCTTTGAACATCGTACGACAAGTTAGGACATCTTACGACTCTTTATGCCACATTAGCAACGTGAAAAGAACGTTAGTATAATGTAGAACGCCATACATCTCTTAAGTACACCTTACAATACCGTGCGTAAACTTAAAGCTCCATAATTAACCTAATGAATTCGTACGAGTCCTTTGAATATCGTACGACAAGTAAGGACATCTTATGACTCTTTATGCTATATTAGCACCTTGAAAAGCACGTTAGTATAATGTAAGACGCCTTATAACACCTAACAACATCTTACAACACCGTACGAATCATTAAAACTCCATAATAAACCTAATGAATTCGTACGTGTCCTTTGAACATCGTACGACAAGTTAGGACATCTTATGACTCTTTATGCTATATTAGCACCTTGAAAAGCACGTTAGTATAATGTAAGACGCCTTACAACACCTAACAACAGCCTACAACACCGTACGAAACCACAAAACTCCATAATAAACCTAATGAATTCGTACGAGGCCTTTGAACATCGTACGACAAGTTAGGACATCTTACGACTCTATATGCCACATTAGCAACTCGAAAAGAACGTTAGTATAATGTAGAACGCCATACAGCTCCCTAAGTACACCTTACAATACCGTGCGTAAACTTAAAGCTCCATAATAAACCTAATGAATTCATGAGTCCTTTGAACATCGTACGACAAGTAAGGATATCTTATGACTCTTTAAGCCATATTAGCACCTTGAAAAGCACGTTAGTATAATGTAAGACGTTTTACAACACCTAACAACATCTTACAACACCGTACGAATCATTAAAACTCCATAATAAACCTAATGAATTCGTACGAATCCTTTGAACATCGTACGACAAGTTAGGACATCTTACGATTCTTTATGCCACATTAGCAACTCGAAAAGAACGTTAGTATAATGTAGAACGCCATACAGCTCCTAACACCTTACAATACCGTGCGTATACTTAAAACAACATAATAAACCCAATGAATTCGTACCAGTCTTTGAACATCGTACGACAAGTTAAGACATCTTATGACTCTTTATGCTATATTAGCACCTTGAAAAGCACGTTAATATAATGTAAGACGCCTTACAACACCTAACAACATCTTACAACATGGTACGAAACGTCAAAACACAATAATTAGCCTAATGAATTTGTACGAGTCCTTTGAGCATCGTACGACAAGTTAGGACATCTTACGACTCTTAATGCAACATTAGCAACTCGAAAAGAACGTTAGTATAATGTAGGACGCTATACAGCTCCTAAGTAGACCTTACAATACCGTACGTAAACTTAAAACTCCATAATAAACCTAATGAATTCGTACGAGTCCTTTGAACATCGTACGAAAAGTTAGGACATCTTACGACTCTTTATGCTATGTTAGCACCTTGAAAAGCACGTTAGTATAATGTAGAACGCCATACATCTCCTAAGTAGACCTTACAATACCGTGCGTAAACTTAAAGCTCCATAATAAACCTAATGAATTCGTATGAGTCCTTTGAACATCGTACGACAAGTAAGGACATCTTATGACTCTTTATGCCATATTAGCACCTTGAAAAGCATGGTAGTATAATGTAAGATGTTTTAAACCACCTAACAACATCTTACAACACCGTACGAATCATTAAAACTCCATAATAAACGTAATGAATTCGTACGAGTCCTTTGAACATCGTACAACAAGTTAGGACATCTTACGACTCTTTATGCCACATTAGCAACGTGAAAAGAACGTTAGTATAATGTAGAACGCCATACATCTCCTAAGTACACCTTACAATACCGTGCGTAAACTTAAAGCTCCATAATTAACCTAATGAATTCGTACGAGTCCTTTGAATATCGTACGACAAGTAAGGACATCTTATGACTCTTTATGCTATATTAGCACCTTGAAAAGCACGTTAATATAATGTAAGACGCCTTACAACACCTAACAACATCTTACAACATGGTACGAAACGTCAAAACACAATAATTAGCCTAATGAATTTGTACGAGTCCTTTGAGCATCGTACGACAAGTTAGGACATCTTACGACTCTTAATGCAACATTAGCAACTCGAAAAGAACGTTAGTATAATGTAGGACCCTATACAGCTCCTTAGTAGACCTTACAATACCGTACGTAAACTTAAAACTCCATAATAAACCTAATGAATTCGTACGAGTCCTTTGAACATCGTACGACAAGTTAGGACATCTTACGACTCTTTATGCTATGTTAGCACCTTGAAAAGCACGTTAGTATAATGTAGAACGCCATACATCTCCTAAGTAGACCTTACAATACCGTGCGTAAACTTAAAGCTCCATAATAAACCTAATGAATTCGTATGAGTCCTTTGAACATCGTACGACAAGTAAAGACATCTTATGACTCTTTATGCCATATTAGCACCTTGAAAAGCATGGTAGTATAATGTAAGATGTTTTACAACACCTAACAACATCTTACAACACCGTACTAATCATTAAAACTCCATAATAAACCTAATGAATTCGTACGAGTCCTTTGAACATCGTACGACAAGTTAGGACATCTTACGACTCTTTATGCCACATTAGCAACGTGAAAAGAACGTTAGTATAATGTAGAACGCCATACATCTCCTAAGTACACCTTACAATACCGTGCGTAAACTTAAAGTTCCATATTTAACCTAATGAATTCGTACGAGTCCTTTGAATATCGTACGACAAGTAAGGACATCTTATGACTCTTTATGCTATATTAGCACCTTGAAAAGCACGTTAATATAATGTAAGACGCCTTACAACACCTAACAACATCTTACAACATGGTACGAAACGTCAAAACACAATAATTAGCCTAATGAATTTGTACGAGTCCTTTGAGCATCGTACGACAAGTTAGGACATCTTACGACTCTTAATGCAACATTAGCAACTCGAAAAGAACGTTAGTATAATGTAGGACCCTATACAGCTCCTTAGTAGACCTTACAATACCGTACGTAAACTTAAAACTCCATAATAAACCTAATGAATTCGTACGAGTCCTTTGAACATCGTACGACAAGTTAGGACATCTTACGACTCTTTATGCTATGTTAGCACCTTGAAAAGCACGTTAGTATAATGTAGAACGCCATACATCTCCTAAGTAGACCTTACAATACCGTGCGTAAACTTAAAGCTCCATAATAAACCTAATGAATTCGTATGAGTCCTTTGAACATCGTACGACAAGTAAAGACATCTTATGACTCTTTATGCCATATTAGCACCTTGAAAAGCATGGTAGTATAATGTAAGATGTTTTACAACACCTAACAACATCTTACAACACCGTACTAATCATTAAAACTCCATAATAAACCTAATGAATTCGTACGAGTCCTTTGAACATCGTACGACAAGTTAGGACATCTTACGACTCTTTATGCCACATTAGCAACGTGAAAAGAACGTTAGTATAATGTAGAACGCCATACATCTCCTAAGTACACCTTACAATACCGTGCGTAAACTTAAAGTTCCATATTTAACCTAATGAATTCGTACGAGTCCTTTGAATATCGTACGACAAGTAAGGACATCTTATGACTCTTTATGCTATATTAGCACCTTGAAAAGCACGTTAATATAATGTAAGACGCCTTACAACACCTAACAACATCTTACAACATGGTACGAAACGTCAAAACACAATAATTAGCCTAATGAATTTGTACGAGTCCTTTGAGCATCGTACGACAAGTTAGGACATCTTACGACTCTTAATGCAACATTAGCAACTCGAAAAGAACGTTAGTATAATGTAGGACGCTATACAGCTCCTAAGTAGACCTTACAATACTGTACGTAAACTTAAAACTCCATAATAAACCTAATGAATTCGTACGAGTCCTTTGAACATCGTACGACAAGTTAGGACATCTTACGACTCTTTATGCAATGTTAGCACCTTGAAAAGCACGTTAGTATAATGTAGAACGCCATACATCTCCTAAGTAGACCTTACAATACCGTGCGTAAACTTAAAGCTCCATAATAAACCTAATGAATTCGTATGAGTCCTTTGAACATCGTACGACAAGTAAGGACATCTTATGACTCTTTATGCCATATTAGCACCTTGAAAAGCATGGTAGTATAATGTAAGATGTTTTACTACACCTAACAACATCTTACAACACCGTATGAATCATTAAAACTCCATAATAAACCTAATGAATTCGTACGAGTCCTTTGAACATCGTATGACAAGTTTGGACATCTTACGACTCTTTATGCCACATTAGCAACGTGAAAAGAACGTTAGTATAATGTAGAACGCCATACATCTCCTAAGTACACCTTACAATACCGTGCGTAAACTTAAAGCTCCATAATTAACCTAATGAATTCGTACGAGTCCTTTGAATATCGTACGACAAGTAAGGACATCTTATGACTCTTTATGCTATATAAGCACCTTGAAAAGCACGTTAGTATAATGTAAGACGCCTTATAACACCTAACAACATCTTACAACACCGTACGAATCATTAAAACTCCATAATAAACCTAATGAATTCGTACGTGTCCTTTGAACATCGTACGACAAGTTAGGACATCTTATGACTCTTTATGCTATATTAGCACCTTGAAAAGCACGTTAGTATAATGTAAGACGCCTTACAACACCTAACAACATCCTACAACACCGTACGAAACCACAAAACTCCATAATAAACCTAATGAATTCGTACGAGGCCTTTGAACATCGTACGACAAGTTAGGACATCTTACGACTCTATATGCCACATTAGCAACTCGAAAAGAACGTTAGTATAATGTAGAACGCCATACAGCTCCCTAAGTACACCTTACAATAATGTGCGTAAACTTAAAGCTCCATAATAAACCTAATGAATTCATGAGTCCTTTGAACATCGTACGACAAGTAAGGACATCTTATGACTCTTTAAGCCATATTAGCACCTTGAAAAGCACGTTAGTATAATGTAAGACGTTTTACAACACCTAACAACATCTTACAACACCGTACGAATCAGTAAAACTCCATAATAAACCTAATGAATTCGTACGAGTCCTTTGAACATCGTACGACAAGTTAGGACATCTTACGATTCTTTATGCCACATTAGCAACTCGAAAAGAACGTTAGTATAATGTAGAACGCCATACAACTCCTAACACCTTACAATATCGTGCGTATACTTAAAACAACATAATAAACCCAATGAATTCGTACCAGTCTTTGAACATCGTACGACAAGTTAAGACATCTTATGACTCTTTATGCTATATTAGCATCTTGAAAAGCACGTTAATATATTGTAAGACGCCTTACAACACCTAACAACATCTTACAACACGGTACGAAACCTCAAAACACCATAATTAACCTAATGAATTCGTACGAGTCCTTTGAGCATCGTACGACAAGTTAGGACATCTTACGACTCTTAATGCAACATTAGCAACTAGAAAAGAACGTTAGTATAATGTAGGACGCTATACAGCTCCTAAGTAGACCTTACAATACTGTACGTAAACTTAAAACTCCATAATAAACCTAATGAATTCGTACGAGTCCTTTGAACATCGTACGACAAGTTAGGACATCTTACGACTCTTTATGCTATGTTAGCACATTGAAAAGCACGTTAGTATAATGTAGAACGCCATACATCTCCTAAGTAGACCTTACAATACCGTGCGTAAACTTAAAGCTCCATAATAAACCTAATGAATTCGTATGAGTCCTTTGAACATCGTACGACAAGTAAAGACATCTTATGACTCTTTATGCCATATTAGCACCTTGAAAAGCATGGTAGTATAATGTAAGATGTTTTACAACACCTAACAACATCTTACAACACCGTACTAATCATTAAAACTCCATAATAAACCTAATGAATTCGTACGTGTCCTTTGAACATCGTACGACAAGTTAGGACATCTTACGACTCTTTATGCTATGTTAGCACCTTGAAAAGCACGTTAGTATAATGTAGAACGCCATACATCTCCTAAGTAGACCTTACAATACCGTGCGTAAACTTAAAGCTCCATAATAAACCTAATGAATTCGTATGAGTCCTTTGAACATCGTACGACAAGTAAAGACATCTTATGACTCTTTATGCCATATTAGCACCTTGAAAAGCATGGTAGTATAATGTAAGATGTTTTACAACACCTAACAACATCTTACAACACCGTACTAATCATTAAAACTCCATAATAAACCTAATGAATTCGTACGAGTCCTTTGAACATCGTACGACAAGTTAGGACATCTTACGACTCTTTATGCCACATTAGCAACGTGAAAAGAACGTTAGTATAATGTAGAACGCCATACATCTCCTAAGTACACCTTACAATACCGTGCGTAAACTTAAAGTTCCATATTTAACCTAATGAATTCGTACGAGTCCTTTGAATATCGTACGACAAGTAAGGACATCTTATGACTCTTTATGCTATATTAGCACCTTGAAAAGCACGTTAATATAATGTAAGACGCCTTACAACACCTAACAACATCTTACAACATGGTACGAAACGTCAAAACACAATAATTAGCCTAATGAATTTGTACGAGTCCTTTGAGCATCGTACGACAAGTTAGGACATCTTACGACTCTTAATGCAACATTAGCAACTCGAAAAGAACGTTAGTATAATGTAGGACGCTATACAGCTCCTAAGTAGACCTTACAATACTGTACGTAAACTTAAAACTCCATAATAAACCTAATGAATTCGTACGAGTCCTTTGAACATCGTACGACAAGTTAGGACATCTTACGACTCTTTATGCAATGTTAGCACCTTGAAAAGCACGTTAGTATAATGTAGAACGCCATACATCTCTTAAGTAGACCTTACAATACCGTGCGTAAACTTAAAGCTCCATAATAAACCTAATGAATTCGTATGAGTCCTTTGAACATCGTACGACAAGTAAGGACATCTTATGACTCTTTATGCCATATTAGCACCTTGAAAAGCATGGTAGTATAATGTAAGATGTTTTACTACACCTAACAACATCTTACAACACCGTATGAATCATTAAAACTCCATAATAAACCTAATGAATTCGTACGAGTCCTTTGAACATCGTATGACAAGTTTGGACATCTTACGACTCTTTATGCCACATTAGCAACGTGAAAAGAACGTTAGTATAATGTAGAACGCCATACATCTCCTAAGTACACCTTACAATACCGTGCGTAAACTTAAAGCTCCATAATTAACCTAATGAATTCGTACGAGTCCTTTGAATATCGTACGACAAGTAAGGACATCTTATGACTCTTTATGCTATATAAGCACCTTGAAAAGCACGTTAGTATAATGTAAGACGCCTTATAACACCTAACAACATCTTACAACACCGTACGAATCATTAAAACTCCATAATAAACCTAATGAATTCGTACGTGTCCTTTGAACATCGTACGACAAGTTAGGACATCTTATGACTCTTTATGCTATATTAGCACCTTGAAAAGCACGTTAGTATAATGTAAGACGCCTTACAACACCTAACAACATCCTACAACACCGTACGAAACCACAAAACTCCATAATAAACCTAATGAATTCGTACGAGGCCTTTGAACATCGTACGACAAGTTAGGACATCTTACGACTCTATATGCCACATTAGCAACTCGAAAAGAACGTTAGTATAATGTAGAACGCCATACAGCTCCCTAAGTACACCTTACAATAATGTGCGTAAACTTAAAGCTCCATAATAAACCTAATGAATTCATGAGTCCTTTGAACATCGTACGACAAGTAAGGACATCTTATGACTCTTTAAGCCATATTAGCACCTTGAAAAGCACGTTAGTATAATGTAAGACGTTTTACAACACCTAACAACATCTTACAACACCGTACGAATCAGTAAAACTCCATAATAAACCTAATGAATTCGTACGAGTCCTTTCAACATCGTACGACAAGTTAGGACATCTTACGATTCTTTATGCCACATTAGCAACTCGAAAAGAACGTTAGTATAATGTAGAACGCCATACAACTCCTAACACCTTACAATATCGTGCGTATACTTAAAACAACATAATAAACCCAATGAATTCGTACCAGTCTTTGAACATCGTACGACAAGTTAAGACATCTTATGACTCTTTATGCTATATTAGCATCTTGAAAAGCACGTTAATATATTGTAAGACGCCTTACAACACCTAACAACATCTTACAACACGGTACGAAACCTCAAAACACCATAATTAACCTAATGAATTCGTACGAGTCCTTTGAGCATCGTACGACAAGTTAGGACATCTTACGACTCTTAATGCAACATTAGCAACTAGAAAAGAACGTTAGTATAATGTAGGACGCTATACAGCTCCTAAGTAGACCTTACAATACTGTACGTAAACTTAAAACTCCATAATAAACCTAATGAATTCGTACGAGTCCTTTGAACATCGTACGACAAGTTAGGACATCTTACGACTCTTTATGCTATGTTAGCACATTGAAAAGCACGTTAGTATAATGTAGAACGCCATACATCTCCTAAGTAGACCTTACAATACCGTGCGTAAACTTAAAGCTCCATAATAAACCTAATGAATTCGTATGAGTCATTTGAACATCGTACGACAAGTAAAGACATCTTATGACTCTTTATGCCATATTAGCACCTTGAAAAGCATGGTAGTATAATGTAAGATGTTTTACAACACCTAACAACATCTTACAACACCGTACTAATCATTAAAACTCCATAATAAACCTAATGAATTCGTACGAGTCCTTTGAACATCGTACGACAAGTTAGGACATCTTACGACTCTTTATGCCACATTAGCAACGTGAAAAGAACGTTAGTATAATGTAGAACGCCGTACATCTCCTAAGTACACCTTACAATACCGTGCGTAAACTTAAAGTTCCATATTTAACCTAATGAATTCGTACGAGTCCTTTGAATATCGTACGACAAGTAAGGACATCTTATGACTCTTTATGCTATATTAGCACCTTGAAAAGCACGTTAATATAATGTAAGACGCCTTACAACACCTAACAACATCTTACAACATGGTACGAAACGTCAAAACACAATAATTAGCCTAATGAATTTGTACGAGTCCTTTGAGCATCGTACGACAAGTTAGGACATCTTACGACTCTTAATGCAACATTAGCAACTCGAAAAGAACGTTAGTATAATGTAGGACGCTATACAGCTCCTAAGTAGACCTTACAATACTGTACGTAAACTTAAAACTCCATAATAAACCTAATGAATTCGTACGAGTCCTTTGAACATCGTACGACAAGTTAGGACATCTTACGACTCTTTATGCTATGTTAGCACCTTGAAAAGCACGTTAGTATAATGTAAGACGCCTTACAACACCTAACAACATCCTACAACACCGTACGAAACCACAAAACTCCATAATAAACCTAATGAATTCGTACGAGGCCTTTGAACATCGTACGACAAGTTAGGACATCTTACGACTCTATATGCCACATTAGCAACTCGAAAAGAACGTTAGTATAATGTAGAACGCCATACAGCTCCCTAAGTACACCTTACAATAATGTGCGTAAACTTAAAGCTCCATAATAAACCTAATGAATTCATGAGTCCTTTGAACATCGTACGACAAGTAAGGACATCTTATGACTCTTTAAGCCATATTAGCACCTTGAAAAGCACGTTAGTATAATGTAAGACGTTTTACAACACCTAACAACATCTTACAACACCGTACGAATCAGTAAAACTCCATAATAAACCTAATGAATTCGTACGAGTCCTTTGAACATCGTACGACAAGTTAGGACATCTTACGATTCTTTATGCCACATTAGCAACTCGAAAAGAACGTTAGTATAATGTAGAACGCCATACAACTCCTAACACCTTACAATATCGTGCGTATACTTAAAACAACATAATAAACCCAATGAATTCGTACCAGTCTTTGAACATCGTACGACAAGTTAAGACATCTTATGACTCTTTATGCTATATTAGCATCTTAAAAAGCACGTTAATATAATGTAAGACGCCTTACAACACCTAACAACATCTTACAACACGGTACGAAACCTCAAAACACCATAATTAACCTAATGAATTCGTACGAGTCCTTTGAGCATCGTACGACAAGTTAGGACATCTTACGACTCTTAATGCAACATTAGCAACTAGAAAAGAACGTTAGTATAATGTAGGACGCTATACAACTCCTAAGTAGACCTTACAATACTGTACGTAAACTTAAAACTCCATAATAAACCTAATGAATTCGTACGAGTCCTTTGAACATCGTACGACAAGTTAGGACATCTTACGACTCTTTATGCTATGTTAGCACATTGAAAAGCACGTTAGTATAATGTAGAACGCCATACATCTCCTAAGTAGACCTTACAATACCGTGCGTAAACTTAAAGCTCCATAATAAACCTAATGAATTCGTATGAGTCCTTTGAACATCGTACGACAAGTAAGGACATCTTATGACTCTTTATGCCATATTAGCACCTTGAAAAGCGTGGTAGTATAATGTAAGATGTTTTACTACACCTAACAACATCTTACAACACCGTATGAATCATTAAAACTCCATAATAAACCTAATGAATTCGTACGAGTCCTTTGAACATCGTACGATAAGTTAGGACATCTTACGACTCTTTATGCCACATTAGCAACGTGAAAAGAACGTTAGTATAATGTAGAACGCCATACATCTCCTAAGTACACCTTACAATACCGTGCGTAAACTTAAAGCTCCATAATTAACCTAATGAATTCGTACGAGTCCTTTGAATATCGTACGACAAGTAAGGACATCTTATGACTCTTTATGCTATATAAGCACCTTGAAAAGCACGTTAGTATAATGTAAGACGCCTTATAACACCTAACAACATCTTACAACACCGTACGAATCATTAAAACTCCATAATAAACCTAATGAATTCGTACGTGTCCTTTGAACATCGTACGACAAGTTAGGACATCTTATGACTCTTTATGCTATATTAGCACCTTGAAAAGCACGTTAGTATAATGTAAGACGCCTTACAACACCTAACAACATCCTACAACACCGTACGAAACCACAAAACTCCGTAATAAACCTAATGAATTCGTACGAGGCCTTTGAACATCGTACGACATGTTAGGACATCTTACGACTCTATATGCCACATTAGCAACTCGAAAAGAACGTTAGTATAATGTAGAACGCCATACAGCTCCCTAAGTACACCTTACAATAATGTGCGTAAACTTAAAGCTCCATAATAAACCTAATGAATTCATGAGTCCTTTGAACATCGTACGACAAGTAAGGACATCTTATGACTCTTTAAGCCATATTAGCACCTTGAAAAGCACGTTAGTATAATGTAAGACGTTTTACAACACCTAACAACATCTTACAACACCGTACGAATCAGTAAAACTCCATAATAAACCTAATGAATTCGTACGAGTCCTTTGAACATCGTACGACAAGTTAGGACATCTTACAATTCTTTATGCCACATTAGCAACTCGAAAAGAACGTTAGTATAATGTAGAACGCCATACAACTCCTAACACCTTACAATATCGTGCGTATACTTAAAACAACATAATAAACCCAATGAATTCGTACCAGTCTTTGAACATCGTACGACAAGTTAAGACATCTTATGACTCTTTATGCTATATTAGCATCTTAAAAAGCACGTTAATATAATGTAAGACGCCTTACAACACCTAACAACATCTTACAACACGGTACGAAACCTCAAAACACCATAATTAACCTAATGAATTCGTACGAGTCCTTTGAGCATCGTACGACAAGTTAGGACATCTTACGACTCTTAATGCAACATTAGCAACTAGAAAAGAACGTTAGTATAATGTAGGACGCTATACAGCTCCTAAGTAGACCTTACAATACTGTACGTAAACTTAAAACTCCATAATAAACCTAATGAATTCGTACGAGTCCTTTGAACATCGTACGACAAGTTAGGACATCTTACGACTCTTTATGCTATGTTAGCACATTGAAAAGCACGTTAGTATAATGTAGAACGCCATACATCTCCTAAGTAGACCTTACAATACCGTGCGTAAACTTAAAGCTCCATAATAAACCTAATGAATTCGTATGAGTCCTTTGAACATCGTACGACAAGTAAGGACATCTTATGACTCTTTATGCCATATTAGCACCTTGAAAAGCGTGGTAGTATAATGTAAGATGTTTTACTACACCTAACAACATCTTACAACACCGTATGAATCATTAAAACTCCATAATAAACCTAATGAATTCGTACGAGTCCTTTGAACATCGTACGATAAGTTAGGACATCTTACGACTCTTTATGCCACATTAGCAACGTGAAAAGAACGTTAGTATAATGTAGAACGCCATACATCTCCTAAGTACACCTTACAATACCGTGCGTAAACTTAAAGCTCCATAATTAACCTAATGAATTCGTACGAGTCCTTTGAATATCGTACGACAAGTAAGGACATCTTATGACTCTTTATGCTATATTAGCACCTTGAAAAGCATGTTAGTATAATGTAAGACGCCTTATAACACCTAACAACATCTTACAACACCGTACGAATCATTAAAACTCCATAATAAACCTAATGAATTCATACGTGTCCTTTGAACATCGTACGACAAGTTAGGACATTTTATGACTCTTTATGCTATATTAGCACCTTGAAAAGCACGTTAGTATAATGTAAGACGCCTTACAACACCTAACAACATCTTACAACACCGTACGAAACCACAAAACTCCATAATAAACCTAATGAATTCGTACGAGGCCTTTGAACATCGTACGACAAGTTAGGACATCTTACGACTCTATATGCCACATTAGCAACTCGAAAAGAACGTTAGTATAATGTAGAACGCCATACAGCTCCCTAAGTACACCTTACAATACCGTGCGTAAACTTAAAGCTCCATAATAAACCTAATGAATTCATGAGTCCTTTGAACATCGTACGACAAGTAAGGACATCTTATGACTCTTTAAGCCATATTAGCACCTTGAAAAGCACGTTAGTATAATGTAAGACGTTTTACAACACCTAACAACATCTTACAACACCGTACGAATCAGTAAAACACCATAATAAACCTAATGAATTCGTACGAGTCCTTTGAACATCGTACGACAAGTTAGGACATCTTACGATTCTTTATGCCACATTAGCAACTCGAAAAGAACGTTAGTATAATGTAGAACGCCATAGAACTCCTAACACCTTACAATATCGTGCGTATACTTAAAACAGCATAATAAACCCAATGAATTCGTACCAGTCTTTGAACATCGTACGACAAGTTAAGACATCTTATGACTCTTTATGCTATATTAGCACCTTGAAAAGCACGTTAATATAATGTAAGACGCCTTACAACACCTAACAACATCTTACAACATGGTACGAAACGTCAAAACACAATAATTAGCCTAATGAATTTGTACGAGTCCTTTGAGCATCGTACGACAAGTTAGGACATCTTACGACTCTTAATGCAACATTAGCAACTCGAAAAGAACGTTAGTATAATGTAGGACGCTATACAGCTCCTAAGTAGACCTTACAATACCGTACGTAAACTTAAAACTCCATAATAAACCTAATGAATTCGTACGAGTCCTTTGAACATCGTACGACAAGTTAGGACATCTTTCGACTCTTTATGCTATGTTAGCACCTTGAAAAGCACGTTAGTATAATGTAGAACGCCATACATCTCCTAAGTAGACCTTACAATACCGTGCGTAAACTTAAAGCTCCATAATTAACCTAATGAATTCGTACGAGTCCTTTGAATATCGTACGACAAGTAAGGACATCTTATGACTCTTTATGCTATATTAGCACCTTGAAAAGCATGTTAGTATAATGTAAGACGCCTTATAACACCTAACAACATCTTACAACACCGTACGAATCATTAAAACTCCATAATAAACCTAATGAATTCATACGTGTCCTTTGAACATCGTACGACAAGTTAGGACATCTTATGACTCTTTATGCTATATTAGCACCTTGAAAAGCACGTTAGTATAATGTAAGACGCCTTACAACACCTAACAACATCGTACAACACCGTACGAAACCACAAAACTCCATAATAAACCTAATGAATTCGTACGAGGCCTTTGAACATCGTACGACAAGTTAGGACATCTTACGACTCTATATGCCACATTAGCAACTCGAAAAGAACGTTAGTATAATGTAGAACGCCATACAGCTCCCTAAGTACACCTTACAATACCGTGCGTAAACTTAAAGCTCCATAATAAACCTAATGAATTCATGAGTCCTTTGAACATCGTACGACAAGTAAGGACATCTTATGACTCTTTAAGCCATATTAGCACCTTGAAAAGCACGTTAGTATAATGTAAGACGTTTTACAACACCTAACAACATCTTACAACACCGTACGAATCAGTAAAACACCATAATAAACCTAATGAATTCGTACGAGTCCTTTGAACATCGTACGACAAGTTAGGACATCTTACGATTCTTTATGCCACATTAGCAACTCGAAAAGAACGTTAGTATAATGTAGAACGCCATAGAACTCCTAACACCTTACAATATCGTGCGTATACTTAAAACAGCATAATAAACCCAATGAATTCGTACCAGTCTTTGAACATCGTACGACAAGTTAAGACATCTTATGACTCTTTATGCTATATTAGCACCTTGAAAAGCACGTTAATATAATGTAAGACGCCTTACAACACCTAACAACATCTTACAACATGGTACGAAACGTCAAAACACAATAATTAGCCTAATGAATTTGTACGAGTCCTTTGAGCATCGTACGACAAGTTAGGACATCTTACGACTCTTAATGCAACATTAGCAACTCGAAAAGAACGTTAGTATAATGTAGGACGCTATACAGCTCCTAAGTAGACCTTACAATACCGTACGTAAACTTAAAACTCCATAATAAACCTAATGAATTCGTACGAGTCCTTTGAACATCGTACGACAAGTTAGGACATCTTACGACTCTTTATGCTATGTTAGCACCTTGAAAAGCACGTTAGTATAATGTAGAACGCCATACATCTCCTAAGTAGACCTTACAATACCGTGCGTAAACTTAAAGCTCCATAATAAACTTAATGAATTCGTATGAGTCCTTTGAACATCGTACGACAAGTAAGGACATCTTATGACTCTTTATGCCATATTAGCACCTTGAAAAGCATGGTAGTATAATGTAAAATGTTTTACTACACCTAACAACATCTTACAACACCGTATGAATCATTAAAACTCCATAATAAACCTAATGAATTCGTACGAGTCCTTTGAACATCGTAGGACAAGTTAGGACATCTTACGACTCTTTATGCCACATTAGCAACGTGAAAAGAACGTTAGTATAATGTAGAACGCCATACATCTCCTAAGTACACCTTACAATACCGTGCGTAAACTGAATTCGTACGAGTCCTTTGAATATCGTACGACAAGTAAGGACATCTTTTGACTCTTTATGCTATATTAGCACCTTGAAAAGCACGTTAGTATAATGTAAGACGCCCTATAACATCTAACAACATCTTACAACACCGTACGAATCATTAAAACTCCATAATAAACCTAATGAATTCGTACGTGTCCTTTGAACATCGTACGACAAGTTAGGACATCTTATGACTCTTTATGCTATATTAGCACCTTGAAAAGCACGTTAGTATAGTGTAAGACGCCTTACAACACATAACAACACCGTACGAAACCACAAAACTCCATAATAAACCTAATGAATTCGTACGAGGCCTTTGAACATCGTACGACAAGTTAGGACATCTTACGACTCTATATGCCACATTAGCAACTCGAAAAGAACGTTAGTATAATGTAGAACGCCATACAGCTCCCTAAGTACACCTTACAATACCGTGCGTAAACTTAAAGCTCCATAATAAACCTAATGAATTCATGAGTCCTTTGAACATCGTACGACAAGTAAGGACATCTTATGACTCTTTAAGCCATATTAGCACCTTGAAAAGCACGTTAGTATAATGTAAGACGTTTTACAACACCTAACAACATCTTACAACACCGTACGAATCAGTAAAACACCATAATAAACCTAATGAATTCGTACGAGTCCTTTGAACATCGTACGACAAGTTAGGACATCTTACGATTCTTTATGCCACATTAGCAACTCGAAAAGAACGTTAGTATAATGTAGAACGCCATACAACTCCTAACACCTTACAATATCGTGCGTATACTTAAAACAACATAATAAACCCAATGAATTCGTACCAGTCTTTGAACATCGTACGACAAATTAAGACATCTTATGACTCTTTATGCTATATTAGCATCTTGAAAAGCACGTTAATATAATGTAAGACGCCTTACAACACCTAACAACATCTTACAACACCGTACGAATCATTAAAACTCCATAATAAACCTAATGAATTCATACGTGTCCTTTGAACATCGTACGACAAGTTAGGACATCTTATGACTCTTTATGCTATATTAGCACCTTGAAAAGCACGTTAGTATAATGTAAGACGCCTTACAACACCTAACAACATCGTACAACACCGTACGAAACCACAAAACTCCATAATAAACCTAATGAATTCGTACGAGGCCTTTGAACATCGTACGACAAGTTAGGACATCTTACGACTCTATATGCCACATTAGCAACTCGAAAAGAACGTTAGTATAATGTAGAACGCCATACAGTTCCCTAAGTACACCTTACAATACCGTGCGTAAACTTAAAGCTCCATAATAAACCTAATGAATTCATGAGTCCTTTGAACATCGTACGACAAGTAAGGACATCTTATGACTCTTTAAGGCATATTAGCACCTTGAAAAGCACGTTAGTATAATGTAAGACGTTTTACAACACCTAACAACATCTTACAACACCGTACGAATCAGTAAAACACCATAATAAACCTAATGAATTCGTACGAGTCCTTTGAACATCGTACGACAAGTTAGGACATCTTACGATTCTTTATGCCACATTAGCAACTCGAAAAGAACGTTAGTATAATGTAGAACGCCATACAGCTCCTAACACCTTACAGTACCGTGCGTATACTTAAAACAACATAATAAACCCAATGAATTCGTACCAGTCTTTGAACATCGTACGACAAGTTAAGACATCTTATGACTCTTTATGCTATATTAGCACCTTGAAAAGCACGTTAATATAATGTAAGACGCCTTACAACACCTAACAACATCTTACAACATGGTACGAAACGTCAAAACACAATAATTAGCCTAATGAATTTGTACGAGTCCTTTGAGCATCGTACGACAAGTTAGGACATCTTACGACTCTTAATGCAACATTAGCAACTCGAAAAGAACGTTAGTATAATGTAGGACGCTATACAGCTCCTAAGTAGACCTTACAATACCGTACGTAAACTTAAAACTCCATAATAAACCTAATGAATTCGTACGAGTCCTTTGAACATCGTACGACAAGTTAGGACATCTTACGACTCTTTATGCTATGTTAGCACCTTGAAAAGCACGTTAGTATAATGTAGAACGCCATACATCTCCTAAGTAGACCTTACAATACCGTGCGTAAACTTAAAGCTCCATAATAAACTTAATGAATTCGTATGAGTCCTTTGAACATCGTACGACAAGTAAGGACATCTTATGACTCTTTATGCCATATTAGCACCTTGAAAAGCATGGTAGTATAATGTAAAATGTTTTACTACACCTAACAACATCTTACAACACCGTATGAATCATTAAAACTCCATAATAAACCTAATGAATTCGTACGAGTCCTTTGAACATCGTACGACAAGTTAGGACATCTTACGACTCTTTATGCCACATTAGCAACGTGAAAAGAACGTTAGTATAATGTAGAACGCCATACATCTCCTAAGTACACCTTACAATACCGTGCGTAAACTGAATTCGTACGAGTCCTTTGAATATCGTACGACAAGTAAGGACATCTTTTGACTCTTTATGCTATATTAGCACCTTGAAAAGCACGTTAGTATAATGTAAGACGCCCTATAACATCTAACAACATCTTACAACACCGTACGAATCATTAAAACTCCATAATAAACCTAATGAATTCGTACGTGTCCTTTGAACATCGTACGACAAGTTAGGACATCTTATGACTCTTTATGCTATATTAGCACCTTGAAAAGCACGTTAGTATAGTGTAAGACGCCTTACAACACCTAACAACACCGTACGAAACCACAAAACTCCATAATAAACCTAATGAATTCGTACGAGGCCTTTGAACATCGTACGACAAGTTAGGACATCTTACGACTCTATATGCCACATTAAAAACTCGAAAAGAACGTTAGTATAATGTAGAACGCCATACAGCTCCCTAAGTACACCTTACAATACCGTGCGTAAACTTAAAGCTCCATAATAAACCTAATGAATTCATGAGTCCTTTGAACATCGTACGACAAGTAAGGACATCTTATGACTCTTTAAGCCATATTAGCACCTTGAAAAGCACGTTAGTATAATGTAAGACGTTTTACAACACCTAACAACATCTTACAACACCGTACGAATCAGTAAAACACCATAATAAACCTAATGAATTCGTACGAGTCCTTTGAACATCGTACGACAAGTTAGGACATCTTACGATTCTTTATGCCACATTAGCAACTCGAAAAGAACGTTAGTATAATGTAGAACGCCATACAACTCCTAACACCTTACAATATCGTGCGTATACTTAAAACAACATAATAAACCCAATGAATTCGTACCAGTCTTTGAACATCGTACGACAAGTTAAGACATCTTATGACTCTTTATGCTATATTAGCATCTTGAAAAGCACGTTAATATAATGTAAGACGCCTTACAACACCTAACAACATCTTACAACACGGTACGAAACCTTAAAACACCATAATTAACCTAATGAATTCGTACGAGTCCTTTGAGCATCGTACGACAAGTTAGGACATCTTATGACTCTTAATGCAACATTAGCAACTCGAAAAGAACGTTAGTATAATGTAGGACGCTATACAGCTCCTAAGTAGACCTTACAATACCGTACGTAAACTTAAAACACCATAATAAACCTAATGAATTCGTACGAGTCCTTTGAACATCGTACGACAAGTTAGGACATCTTTCGACTCTTTATGCTATGTTAGCACCTTGAAAAGCACGTTAGTATAATGAAGAACGCCATACATCTCCTAAGTAGACCTTACAATACCGTGCGTAAACTTAAAGCTCCATAATTAACCTAATCAATTCGTACGAGTCCTTTGAATATCGTACGACAAGTAAGGACATCTTATGACTCTTTATGCTATATTAGCACCTTGAAAAGCACGTTAGTATAATGTAAGACGCCTTATAACACCTAACAACATCTTACAACACCGTACGAATCATTAAAACTCCATAATAAACCTAATGAATTCATACGTGTCCTTTGAACATCGTATGACAAGTTAGGACATCTTATGACTCTTTATGCTATATTAGCACCTTGAAAAGCACGTTAGTATAATGTAAGACGCCTTACAACACCTAACAACATCGTACAACACCGTACGAAACCACAAAACTCCATAATAAACCTAATGAATTCGTACGAGGCCTTTGAACATCGTACGACAAGTTAGGACATCTTACGACTCTATATGCCACATTAGCAACTCGAAAAGAACGTTAGTATAATGTAGAACGCCATACAGCTCCCTAAGTACACCTTACAATACCGTGCGTAAACTTAAAGCTCCATAATAAACCTAATGAATTCATGAGTCCTTTGAACATCGTACGACAAGTAAGGATATCTTATGACTCTTTAAGCCATATTAGCACCTTGAAAAGCACGTTAGTATAATGTAAGACGTTTTACAACACCTAACAACATCTTACAACGCCGTACGAATCATTAAAACTCCATAATAAACCTAATGAATTCGTACGAGTCCTTTGAACATCGTACGACAAGTTAGGACATCTTACGATTCTTTATGCCACATTAGCAACTCGAAAAGAACGTTAGTATAATGTAGAACGCCATACAGCTCCTAACACCTTACAGTACCGTGCGTATACTTAAAACAACATAATAAACCCAATGAATTCGTACCAGTCTTTGAACATCGTACGACAAGTTAAGACATCTTATGACTCTTTATGCTATATTAGCATCTTGAAAAGCACGTTAATATAATGTAAGACGCCTTACAACACCTAACAACATCTTACAACATGGTACGAAACGTCAAAACACAATAATTAGCCTAATGAATTTGTACGAGTCCTTTGAGCATCGTACGACAAGTTAGGACATCTTACGACTCTTAATGCAACATTAGCAACTCGAAAAGAACGTTAGTATAATGTAGGACGCTATACAGCTCCTAAGTAGACCTTACAATACCGTACGTAAACTTAAAACACCATAATAAACCTAATGAATTCGTACGAGACCTTTGAACATCGTACGACAAGTTAGGACATCTTTCGACTCTTTATGCTATGTTAGCACCTTGAAAAGCACGTTAGTATAATGTAGAACGCCATACATCTCCTAAGTAGACCTTACAATACCGTGCGTAAACTTAAAGCTCCATAATTAACCTAATCAATTCGTACGAGTCCTTTGAATATCGTACGACAAGTAAGGACATCTTATGACTCTTTATGCTATATTAGCACCTTGAAAAGCACGTTAGTATAATGTAAGACGCCTTATAACACCTAACAACATCTTACAACACCGTACGAATCATTAAAACTCCATAATAAACCTAATGAATTCATACGTGTCCTTTGAACATCGTACGACAAGTTAGGACATCTTATGACTCTTTATGCTATATTAGCACCTTGAAAAGCACGTTAGTATAATGTAAGACGCCTTACAACACCTAACAACATCGTACAACACCGTACGAAACCACAAAACTCCATAATAAACCTAATGAATTCGTACGAGGCCTTTGAACATCGTACGACAAGTTAGGACATCTTACGACTCTATATGCCACATTAGCAACTCGAAAAGAACGTTAGTATAATGTAGAACGCCATACAGCTCCCTAAGTACACCTTACAATACCGTGCGTAAACTTAAAGCTCCATAATAAACCTAATGAATTCATGAGTCCTTTGAACATCGTACGACAAGTAAGGATATCTTATGACTCTTTAAGCCATATTAGCACCTTGAAAAGCACGTTAGTATAATGTAAGACGTTTTACAACACCTAACAACATCTTACAACGCCGTACGAATCATTAAAACTCCATAATAAACCTAATGAATTCGTACGAGTCCTTTGAACATCGTACGACAAGTTAGGACATCTTACGATTCTTTATGCCACATTAGCAACTCGAAAAGAACGTTAGTATAATGTAGAACGCCATACAGCTCCTAACACCTTACAGTACCGTGCGTATACTTAAAACAACATAATAAACCCAATGAATTCGTACCAGTCTTTGAACATCGTACGACAAGTTAAGACATCTTATGACTCTTTATGCTATATTAGCACCTTGAAAAGCACGTTAATATAATGTAAGACGCCTTACAACACCTAACAACATCTTACAACATGGTACGAAACGTCAAAACACAATAATTAGCCTAATGAATTTGTACGAGTCCTTTGAGCATCGTACGACAAGTTAGGACATCTTACGACTCTTAATGCAACATTAGCAACTCGAAAAGAACGTTAGTATAATGTAGGACGCTATACAGCTCCTAAGTAGACCTTACAATACCGTACGTAAACTTAAAACACCATAATAAACCTAATGAATTCGTACGAGACCTTTGAACATCGTACGACAAGTTAGGACATCTTTCGACTCTTTATGCTATGTTAGCACCTTGAAAAGCACGTTAGTATAATGTAGAACGCCATACATCTCCTAAGTAGACCTTACAATACCGTGCGTAAACTTAAAGCTCCATAATTAACCTAATCAATTCGTACGAGTCCTTTGAATATCGTACGACAAGTAAGGACATCTTATGACTCTTTATGCTATATTAGCACCTTGAAAAGCACGTTAGTATAATGTAAGACGCCTTATAACACCTAACAACATCTTACAACACCGTACGAATCATTAAAACTCCATAATAAACCTAATGAATTCATACGTGTCCTTTGAACATCGTACGACAAGTTAGGACATCTTATGACTCTTTATGCTATATTAGCACCTTGAAAAGCACGTTAGTATAATGTAAGACGCCTTACAACACCTAACAACATCGTACAACACCGTACGAAACCACAAAACTCCATAATAAACCTAATGAATTCGTACGAGGCCTTTGAACATCGTACGACAAGTTAGGACATCTTACGACTCTATATGCCACATTAGCAACTCGAAAAGAACGTTAGTATAATGTAGAACGCCATACAGCTCCCTAAGTACACCTTACAATACCGTGCGTAAACTTAAAGCTCCATAATAAACCTAATGAATTCATGAGTCCTTTGAACATCGTACGACAAGTAAGGATATCTTATGACTCTTTAAGCCATATTAGCACCTTGAAAAGCACGTTAGTATAATGTAAGACGTTTTACAACACCTAACAACATCTTACAACGCCGTACGAATCATTAAAACTCCATAATAAACCTAATGAATTCGTACGAGTCCTTTGAACATCGTACGACAAGTTAGGACATCTTACGATTCTTTATGCCACATTAGCAACTCGAAAAGAACGTTAGTATAATGTAGAACGCCATACAGCTCCTAACACCTTACAGTACCGTGCGTATACTTAAAACAACATAATAAACCCAATGAATTCGTACCAGTCTTTGAACATCGTACGACAAGTTAAGACATCTTATGACTCTTTATGCTATATTAGCACCTTGAAAAGCACGTTAATATAATGTAAGACGCCTTACAACACCTAACAACATCTTACAACATGGTACGAAACGTCAAAACACAATAATTAGCCTAATGAATTTGTACGAGTCCTTTGAGCATCGTACGACAAGTTAGGACATCTTACGACTCTTAATGCAACATTAGCAACTCGAAAAGAACGTTAGTATAATGTAGGACGCTATACAGCTCCTAAGTAGACCTTACAATACCGTACGTAAACTTAAAACACCATAATAAACCTAATGAATTCGTACGAGTCCTTTGAACATCGTACGACAAGTTAGGACATCTTTCGACTCTTTATGCTATGTTAGCACCTTGAAAAGCACGTTAGTATAATGTAGAACGCCATACATCTCCTAAGTAGACCTTACAATACCGTGCGTAAACTTAAATCTCCATAATTAACCTAATCAATTCGTACGAGTCCTTTGAATATCGTACGACAAGTAAGGACATCTTATGACTCTTTATGCTATATTAGCACCTTGAAAAGCACGTTAGTATAATGTAAGACGCCTTATAACACCTAA
Organism: Tagetes erecta; assembly: GCA_030867185.1. NCBI lineage: Eukaryota > Viridiplantae > Streptophyta > Magnoliopsida > Asterales > Asteraceae > Tagetes > Tagetes erecta. Next base: position 60,504,507 of record CM061490.1, on the reverse strand, counting down.
CAACAACTTACAACACCGTACGAATCATTAAAACTCCATAATAAACCTAATGAATTCATACGTGTCCTTTGAACATCGTACGACAAGTTAGGACATCTTATGACTCTTTATGCTATATTAGCACCTTGAAAAGCACGTTAGTATAATGTAAGACGCCTTACAACACCTAACAACATCCTACAACACCGTACGAAACCACAAAACTCCATAATAAACCTAATGAATTCGTACGAGGCCTTTGAACATCGTACGACAAGTTAGGACATCTTACGACTCTATATGCCACATTAGCAACTCGAAAAGAACGTTAGTATAATGTAGAACGCCATACAGCTCCCTAAGTACACCTTACAATACCGTGCGTAAACTTAAAGCTCCATAATAAACCTAATGAATTCATGAGTCCTTTGAACATCGTACGACAAGTAAGGATATCTTATGACTCTTTAAGCCATATTAGCACCTTGAAAAGCACGTTAGTATAATGTAAGACGTTTTACAACACCTAACAACATCTTACAACGCCGTACGAATCATTAAAACTCCATAATAAACCTAATGAATTCGTACGAGTCCTTTGAACATCGTACGACAAGTTAGGACATCTTACGATTCTTTATGCCACATTAGCAACTCGAAAAGAACGTTAGTATAATGTAGAACGCCATACAGCTCCTAACACCTTACAGTACCGTGCGTATACTTAAAACAACATAATAAACCCAATGAATTCGTACCAGTCTTTGAACATCGTACGACAAGTTAAGACATCTTATGACTCTTTATGCTATATTAGCACCTTGAAAAGCACGTTAATATAATGTAAGACGCCTTACAACACCTAACAACATCTTACAACATGGTACGAAACGTCAAAACACAATAATTAGCCTAATGAATTTGTACGAGTCCTTTGAGCATCGTACGACAAGTTAGGACATCTTACGACTCTTAATGCAACATTAGCAACTCGAAAAGAACGTTAGTATAATGTAGGACGCTATACAGCTCCTAAGTAGACCTTACAATACCGTACGTAAACTTAAAACACCATAATAAACCTAATGAATTCGTACGAGTCCTTTGAACATCGTACGACAAGTTAGGACATCTTTCGACTCTTTATGCTATGTTAGCACCTTGAAAAGCACGTTAGTATAATGTAGAACGCCATACATCTCCTAAGTAGACCTTACAATACCGTGCGTAAACTTAAATCTCCATAATTAACCTAATCAATTCGTACGAGTCCTTTGAATATCGTACGACAAGTAAGGACATCTTATGACTCTTTATGCTATATTAGCACCTTGAAAAGCACGTTAGTATAATGTAAGACGCCTTATAACACCTAACAACAACTTACAACACCGTACGAATCATTAAAACTCCATAATAAACCTAATGAATTCATACGTGTCCTTTGAACATCGTACGACAAGTTAGGACATCTTATGACTCTTTATGTTATATTAGCACCTTGAAAAGCACGTTAGTATAATGTAAGACGCCTTACAACACCTAACAACATCCTACAACACCGTACGAAACCACAAAACTCCATAATAAACCTAATGAATTCGTACGAGGCCTTTGAACATCGTACGACAAGTTAGGACATCTTACGACTCTATATGCCACATTAGCAACTCGAAAAGAACGTTAGTATAATGTAGAACGCCATACAGCTCCCTAAGTACACCTTACAATACCGTGCGTAAACTTAAAGCTCCATAATAAACCTAATGAATTCATGAGTCCTTTGAACATCGTACGACAAGTAAGGACATCTTATGACTCTTTAAGCCATATTAGCACCTTGAAAAGCACGTTAGTATAATGTAAGACATTTTACAACACCTAACAACATCTTACAACACCGTACAAATCATTAAAACTCCATAATAAACCTAATGAATTCGTACGAGTCCTTTGAACATCGTACGACAAGTTAGGACATCTTACGATTCTTTATGCCACATTAGCAACTCGAAAAGAACGTTAGTATAATGTAGAATGCCATACAACTCCTAACACCTTACAATATCATGTGTATACTTAAAACAACATAATAAACCCAATGAATTTGTACCAGTCTTTGAACATCGTACGACAAGTTAAGACATCTTATGACTCTTTATGCTATATTACCATCTTGAAAAGCACGTTAATATAATGTAAGACGCCTTACAACACCTAACAACATCTTACAACACGGTACGAAACCTCAAAACACCATAATTAGCCTAATGAATTCGTACGAGTCCTTTGAGCATCGTACGACAAGTTAGGACATCTTACGACTCTTAATGCAACATTAGCAACTCGAAAAGAACGTTAGTATAATGTAGGACGCTATACAGCTCCTAAGTAGACCTTACAATACCGTACGTAAACTTAAAACACCATAATAAACCTAATGAATTCGTACGAGTCCTTTGAACATCGTACGACAAGTTAGGACATCTTTCGACTCTTTATGCTATGTTAGCACCTTGAAAAGCACGTTAGTATAATGTAGAACGCCATACATCTCCTAAGTAGACCTTACAATACCGTGCGTAAACTTAAATCTCCATAATTAACCTAATCAATTCGTACGAGTCCTTTGAATATCGTACGACAAGTAAGGACATCTTATGACTCTTTATGCTATATTAGCACCTTGAAAAGCACGTTAGTATAATGTAAGACGCCTTATAACACCTAACAACAACTTACAACACCGTACGAATCATTAAAACTCCATAATAAACCTAATGAATTCATACGTGTCCTTTGAACATCGTACGACAAGTTAGGACATCTTATGACTCTTTATGTTATATTAGCACCTTGAAAAGCACGTTAGTATAATGTAAGACGCCTTACAACACCTAACAACATCCTACAACACCGTACGAAACCACAAAACTCCATAATAAACCTAATGAATTCGTACGAGGCCTTTGAACATCGTACGACAAGTTAGGACATCTTACGACTCTATATGCCACATTAGCAACTCGAAAAGAACGTTAGTATAATGTAGAACGCCATACAGCTCCCTAAGTACACCTTACAATACCGTGCGTAAACTTAAAGCTCCATAATAAACCTAATGAATTCATGAGTCCTTTGAACATCGTACGACAAGTAAGGACATCTTATGACTCTTTAAGCCATATTAGCACCTTGAAAAGCACGTTAGTATAATGTAAGACATTTTACAACACCTAACAACATCTTACAACACCGTACAAATCATTAAAACTCCATAATAAACCTAATGAATTCGTACGAGTCCTTTGAACATCGTACGACAAGTTAGGACATCTTACGATTCTTTATGCCACATTAGCAACTCGAAAAGAACGTTAGTATAATGTAGAATGCCATACAACTCCTAACACCTTACAATATCATGTGTATACTTAAAACAACATAATAAACCCAATGAATTTGTACCAGTCTTTGAACATCGTACGACAAGTTAAGACATCTTATGACTCTTTATGCTATATTACCATCTTGAAAAGCACGTTAATATAATGTAAGACGCCTTACAACACCTAACAACATCTTACAACACGGTACGAAACCTCAAAACACCATAATTAGCCTAATGAATTCGTACGAGTCCTTTGAGCATCGTACGACAAGTTAGGACATCTTATGACTCTTAATGCAACATTAGCAACTCGAAAAGAACGTTAGTATAATGTAGGACGCTATACAGCTCCTAAGTAGACCTTACAATACCGTACGTAAACTTAAAACTCCATAATAAACCTAATGAATTCGTACGAGTCCTTTGAACATCGTACGACAAGTTAGGACATCTTTCGACTCTTTATGCTATGTTAGCACCTTGAAAAGCACGTTAGTATAATGTAGAACGCCATACATCTCCTAAGTAGACCTTACAATACCGTGCGTAAACTTAAAGCTCCATAATTAACCTAATGAATTCGTACGAGTCCTTTGAATATCGTACGAAAAGTAAGGACATCTTATGACTCTTTATGCTATATTAGCACCTTGAAAAGCACGTTAGTATAATGTAAGACGCCTTATAACACCTAACAACATCTTACAACACCGTACGAATCATTAAAACTCCATAATAAACCTAATGAATTCATACGTGTCCTTTGAACATCGTACGACAAGTTAGGACATCTTATGACTCTTTATGCTATATTAGCACCTTGAAAAGCACGTTAGTATAATGTAAGACGCCTTACAACACCTAACAACATCGTACAACACCGTACGAAACCACAAAACTCCATAATAAACCTAATGAATTCGTACGAGGCCTTTGAACATCGTACGACAAGTTAGGACATCTTACGACTCTATATGCCACATTAGCAACTCGAAAAGAACGTTAGTATAATGTAGAACGCCATACAGCTCCCTAAGTACACCTTACAATACCGTGCGAAAACTTAAAGCTCCATAATAAACCTAATGAATTCATGAGTCCTTTGAACATCGTACGACAAGTAAGGATATCTTATGACTCTTTAAGCCATATTAGCACCTTGAAAAGCACGTTAGTATAATGTAAGACATTTTACAACACCTAACAACATCTTACAACACCGTACAAATCATTAAAACTCCATAATAAACCTAATGAATTCGTACGAGTCCTTTGAACATCGTACGACAAGTTAGGACATCTTACGATTCTTTATGCCACATTAGCAACTCGAAAAGAACGTTAATATAATGTAGAACGCCATACAGCTCCTAACACCTTACAGTACCGTGCGTATACTTAAAACAACATAATAAACCCAATGAATTCGTACAAGTCTTTGAACATCGTACGACAAGTTAAGACATCTTATAACTCTTTATGCTATATTAGCACCTTGAAAAGCACGTTAATATAATGTAAGACGCCTTACAACACCTAACAACATCTTACAACATGGTACGAAACGTCAAAACACAATAATTAGCCTAATGAATTTGTACGAGTCCTTTGAGCATCGTACGACAAGTTAGGACATCTTACGACTCTTAATGCAACATTAGCAACTCGAAAAGAACGTTAGTATAATGTAGGACGCTATACAGCTCCTAAGTAGACCTTACAATATCGTACGTAAACTTAAAACTCCATAATAAAACTAATGAATTCGTACGAGTCCTTTGAACATCGTACGACAAGTTAGGACATCTTACGACTCTTTATGCTATGTTAGCACCATGAAAAGCACGTTAGTATAATGTAGAACGCCATACATCTCCTAAGTAGACCTTACAATACCGTGCGTAAACTTAAAGCTCCATAATAAACTTAATGAATTCGTATGAGTCCTTTGAACATCGTACGACAAGTAAGGACATCTTATGACTCTTTATGCCATATTAGCACTTTGAAAAGCATGGTAGTATAATGTAAGATGTTTTACTACACCTAACAACATCTTACAACACCGTATGATTCATTAAAACTCCATAATAAACCTAATGAATTCGTACGAGTCCTTTGAACATCGTACGACAAGTTAGGACATCTTACGACTCTTTATGCTATGTTAGCACCTTGAAAAGAACGTTAGTATAATGTAGAACGCCATACATCTCCTAAGTACACCTTACAATACCGTGCGTAAACTTAAAGCTCCATAATTAACCTAATGAATTCGTACGAGTCCTTTGAATATCGTACGACAAGTAAGGACATCTTATGACTCTTTATGCTATATTAGCACCTTGAAAAGCACGTTAGTATAATGTAAGACGCCTTATAACACCTAACAACATCTTACAACACCGTACGAATCATTAAAACTCCATAATAAACGTAATGAATTCATACGTGTCCTTTGAACATCGTACGACAAGTTAGGACATCTTATGACTCTTTATGCTATATTAGCACCTTGAAAAGCACGTTAGTATAATGTAAGACGCCTTACAACACCTAACAACATCCTACAACACCGTACGAAACCACAAAACTCCATAATAAACCTAATGAATTCGTACGAGGCCTTTGAACATCGTACGACAAGTTAGGACATCTTACGACTCTATATGCCACATTAGCAACTCGAAAAGAACGTTAGTATAATGTAGAACGCCATACAGCTCCCTAAGTACACCTTACAATACCGTGCGTAAACTTAAAGCTCCATAATAAACCTAATGAATTCATGAGTCCTTTGAACATCGTACGACAAGTAAGGACATCTTATGACTCTTTAAGCCATATTAGCACCTTGAAAAGCACGTTAGTATAATGTAAGACGTTTTACATTACCTAACAACATCTTACAACACCGTACGAATCAGTAAAACACCATAATAAACCTAATGAATTCGTACGAGTCCTTTGAACATCGTACGACAAGTTAGGACATCTTACGATTCTTTATGCCACATTAGCAACTCGAAAAGAACGTTAGTATAATGTAGAACGCCATACAACTCCTAACACCTTACAATATCATGTGTATACTTTGATAGTCACTATGTATAGGTTGGACCCACCGGCTTGTCGGTGCTACTTTTGTATGTAATTGTTTGTATTGTATTTGTATTAGTTCTAGCGAACCTACGGGCGAATCTATAGATTCGCCCGCAGGTCAACATGTCTTTTGTATCTAGGTGTCGACTGGGCGAACCTATGTGCCCAGCGAACCTGTGTTGGTTCGCTGGATAGATTCGCTAGAGCGAATCTATCAGCGAACCTAACACTACTATATATTGTAACCTTATCTTCACATTTATAGAACTTTGGCACATCTTTTACAAAGACTGATTCTCACTGATTTGTGTTGTGTAATCGTTCTATTGAGGTGCTAGGAGCTTATTCTACTTATCATTGTAGCTTATTAACCTCGATTGTGTGTTAGATCTTGATATTGGGTTATTTGGACTTTATTCACTTTGTTCTTCAAGTATTTGACATATTTGTGTTAAACAAGTCAACAAAGCACTGAAATCACGATCATTATGGACCAACAATATGGTATCAGAGCCTTAGTGCTCTTGATTGTTTGATTCAAGTGATTTTTGTGTTGATTTTCGAAGTTTTTGGGTCAAAACACTTTGATTCTGTTTCAAGCTTGTTTCCTGTGTTTTGGAGTTGTATTTTGGTCAAGATTTGTGGTATTTGGACATACAAAGCTTTTAAAACAAACGTGTAGGCAAATGGTCAAGTTTTGAGGGTTTTCGAGCTGTTTCCGTACTGTTTCAGAGTGGTTGAGCTACCAGCGAAACTATTAGTTCTTCCAGCGAAACTGTCAGTTCTTCCAGCGAATCTAAATTCAAATTTTTGTCCTGTTTGGATTGTGTTGTGGCTAGCGAATCTAACATTTTATCGAACGAAAGTTCACCCATTTGACTGACTGTGCAAGCGAAACTGCTGCCAAAATCAGGCCAGCGAATCTGTGCTTGCTCGTCAGCGAATCTGTTTGACTGTCTAGCGAATCTGTCACCAGCGAATCTACCAGCGAATCTGCTGTGTTCTTCTAGCGAAACTAGCCAGCGAATCTGTCATTTTTCAGCGAATCTATAATCTGTTCAAAGTCATGACTTCTTCAACACTTAATATGAATGATCTAGACAGCGTTCAACCTAACAGGCCACCAAGGCTTGTTAGTGGTGAAAACTTTGAAGATTGGAAAAGATGTTTGAAAGCGTTCTTCTACTACACCGACTACAACCAATGGGAATCTATAGTAAATGGCCCGCACGTGCCAAAAACCGTTGAAGGAACCGTCACCTCAGTAAACACAGACCCAACTACTTTTACTGAAACAGATATCAAGTTACTGGATCGTGACAAGAAGGCATTAGGGGCACTGATACTTTGCTTACATCAGGACATCTTCAACCGGTTTGCAGAACACACAACTGCAAAAAGTCTGTATGATGCATTGTGTGAATTTTATGATGGGAATGATGATCTGAAACTGGATAGAAAAGCTCAGGCTGAAAAGGAATTCAACTCTTTTGTGGGATATTCACAAGAGAACTTGACTGATATTACAAATAGATTCCTATCTGTGTCAAGTAATCTGAAGAAATATGATGAAAAGCTGGGCAATCACGAACAGGTAGCAAAATTGTTAGACTCTCTTCCTCCTCAATGGAGCCTACAAATCAAGCTGCTGAAACAAGAGAGGAACTTTCCTGACTACAAACTGATGGACGTCATCAACAAGCTTAAGTCTTTCGACCTTGATGTAAAAAGAAGAGAATATAATCAGTCAATGATGGTTCCAAACATTCCCTCTCAAAATGCTGCACTTATCTCATCCGCTGCAAACTCTTATGTTTACAGTGCAGCATCTAGAGGATCTTCAGGTCATGTGTCTGCTAAGTCTGCTGGTGCATCTACTAACGCTGGTTCAAGCTCAAATGCATCTGTCACCACACAGATTCCGTCAGACACCATGGCATTATTTGGAATGTTTGTCCACAGTTACGAAGCTCTTGTTGCAGGTGAGTTGAAAGGGAAGGGTATGACAGTAGAAGATATGTATCAGGTAGACCCTGATGATCTGGAGGAAACAGATATTCAATGGCAGATTGCTATGCTCACTCTTCGTGCCAGACGATTCATGGAAAGGACTGGCAGAAGAAACTTTGGAAATCAAGGACAGAATGCTAAGCTGGGATATGACAAGGGAAAGTTACGATGCTATAACTGCAAACAACTGGGCCACTTCAAGAGAGAATGCCCATTACCAATAGTTACTGAGCCAGTTAACTCTGCAAATCCAAGATCTGCTCCAATTCAAGAAAAAGTTGAGGAAGCAAAGTCAAAGAATGAAACTGCACTTCTCACCAACTTTGACTGGAGTGCGGAAATCGAAGAAACCAAGGAGGAGATTAACCATGCCCTTGTTGCTGAAATTACTGAGTTTGATGACAATGAAATAAATCTCTTTGATCCGTTCAAAGAATTTTTTGGAAATGAAGAGGAAGAGAAAGTGGAGGATGCTGTTAAAGTTCAATCAGGTGTTATTGCTCAAGGACATCTGAATCATTCCGGGTTAGTTTGTGAAGCCGCTGTTAATGAAGTAAAGCATGAGGAGGAGTCTAAAGCTAGCTTGGAAGAAATGATTGAAAAGGCAAGGCTGGATGCAGTTGATGAATTCAAAAGAAGCACTCCCTACTGTCAATGTGATCGTGCTCTGGCCGCCGAAAAACTGGTAATCGGTCTTCCTTATGATGTTATAGAAGATATGTGTTCATCTGCTTGCAAAATTCGTTTAATTGGTATATACAAAGCAAATAAATTGTTAATGTCAAACGAAAACGAATTAAAAAGAACCATCAAAGAGCTTAAATTAAGTGAATCAAAATATTTTGTTAAGTTAAGAGAAGCTTTAAAAGAAAATGAACACTTGAAAAGAACTCTTTTAGAAAAGAACTGTGAGATTAACTACTTGACTGAGCAAGTTACACTTGCTGAGTTTGAAGCAAGAAAGCTTAAAAACAAATTGCAGCAGTGGACCATATCGGGTATGAAAAGGGAAGAACTGTGCAAGAAACAAAGGGGGGCCAGAGTTAAGACAGGGTTGGGTCTTAGTAACAATGAAACATATGCCTATCCTCCACCGAGTACTTTCTGTTATTCTCCTACACCTATTCCTCATCCCTCAAATGAGTTAATTCAAGAGATTATGCAGAAAGATACTGACAGTTCCATTGCAGGTTTAAGTGAAGTAAATCTTAAGGAAGTTAGAGAGGAGTACGCATATGGTGCGAGTGTTGGGCTCGGGTGTTCTGGCAGTAGTGATTGCAGTAGTTCTGATTCCAAGAAGTCTTTTGAAGACATTTGTTTAGATAATCCTTTTTGTAGTAATGTGACATATTCAGACAATTCCATGTTTAATAGAAATTTAGGGTGCTCTACTTCAAACCCTAATGTGTTTAATGATGTTGATTTGACTGAAAATGTGTGTGTGAATGACAAAGACAAACTTTCAGGTCACATCTCTGAAAGTCAAACCAAAACGAACTGTTTTCAAAAGTTCTTCACTCACCAAATTCCATCTTTCACACCAGTGAGAATTTCAAAACCAAAAGAGAAGGAATCACCTTTTTCATACATTCTTAAACCAAAACCTGAATCTGATACAGTTAAAGTCACAACAAGTAAGTTAAAAGAACTCTATGACACTTATAGTGACTGTGACTCACAACTGTCTGAATGTGATGAGGAAATTGTAATGGATAAAATTCCTGTCAACAGAATTCCCAAAACCGGTTTGAAGTCTCACTGTTTCAAATGTGGAAATACTGGTCACACTGTCAAGCAATGCCCTAAGTTAATCCAAAATAGCACCAAGCAAAAATCTTTGGGAAAAAGATTAAACACTTTTGTAAATAGTTTCTTTTGCAATACTTCATCTGTTTCACCACCCAAGTACACAAAGACTTGGGTGCCTATTTCAAAGGTCTAACTTTTCTATTTTTTTTAATAAATGTCAGGAACATTCAAATGCCGTTGTAAATAGTCATTGGCATATTGACAGCGGATGTTCCAGACATATGACAGGATTGAAGGATCTTCTTACTAACTATAGGATCATAAATGGAGGTTATGTTGCTTTTGCGGGAGATAAGAAGGGTGGGAAGATGATTGGTCAAGGAGAAGTCTCAAATGGCTCACTCACTTTGGAAGACGTCAACTATGTTCCTGAGCTGGCATTCAATCTTCTGAGTGTATCACAAATCTGTGATAAAAATATTCCTGTAATGTTTCTTCAAAATGAATGCCTGTTCTTGAAGCCAGAGTTTACCATTCCTGAAGATATGGTGATCATGCGAGCTCCGAGACGAAATGACACCTATATGCTGAATATGGGTTCAACAGAATCAAACTCCACCATGACATGTCTTCTGTCTAAAGCATCATCCTTTGAATCTTTTTTGTGGCATAAACGTTTAGGACACATCAATTTTAAAATTCTGAATAAATTAGTTAAGAACAATTTGGTTAGGGGTTTACCACAAAAGGATTTTTCTGTGGTCGAGAAATGCATGGCTTGTGCTAGAGGAAAACAGCACAAAAAGCCACATAAACTCAAAATTACAAATACTATCTCAGAACCCCTCGAATTGTTACATACTGATTTATTCGGTCCAATAAGTGTCAAATCTATAGCTAAAAAGTCTTATTGCTTGGTTGTCACAGATGATTACTCTAGGTACACCTGGGTAAGATTCATGGCGAACAAGAGTGAGACTGCAGAAGAATTGATGAAGCTGATTCCTCTAATAGAGGTTCTTGGAAAGAAGAAGGTTCAAGCCATCAGAAGCGATAACGGAACTGAATTCAGAAACCACATCTTCAACTCCTTCTGTGAACAAAGGGGTATTCTCAGACAGTTTAGCGCTGCCCGAACACCACAACAAAATGGTGTTGCTGAAAGAAAGAACCGAACCCTTGTGGAGGCCGCTAGAACTATGCTGATCGAGTCAAAACTTCCAATTATTTTCTGGGCTGAAGCGGTTAATTGTGCAGCTTATGTTCTTAACAGGGTACTGATTGTCAAGGAAAAGATGAAGACGTCATACCAACTGTTTCGAGGGATTAAGCCGCTGATTGATTTTCTACGCCCCTTTGGATGTTCTTGCACTCTTCTGAATACTCAAGACCAGAAGACGAAGTTTGGGGCTGTCTCTGATGAATGCTTCTTTGTGGGATACTCTAACACGCAAAAGGCGTATCGCGTTTACAACAAGCGAACGCGGATCGTGCAAGAGTCCTACTATGTTGATTGGCAAGAATCAAACACTACAAGTATTGGTAGTGAACCGGCCTGGTTTTATGATGCCACCACCATTTTCAAATCATTTAATCTTCCTGACTCTGACGATGATGACATCATTCCACACACATCGGTTTCTATTTTCAATCATACACCTACACCATCACAACCTTCACAACCTTCAACATCAGCCACACAACTTCCTCCCACTTCATTTGACATTCCATCACCTCCACCACCTCAAACCCATGAAACCGTTCAAACTTCTCCATCAGATATTCCATCCACATCCACTACCATCCCATCACCTACACCTCCACAACCATCAAATCAAACACCCTCAACCGACCAAAATCCTTTACTACTCAACACTGATTTCAAAACCCTGAAAAACCATCCTCACGATTATATCATTGGATGTATTACCGATGGTGTGCGAACCCGGAGTCAGAGCGGATTGATTAATGAATGTCTTTATGCTGCCTTTCTGTCTCAGGTCGTTCCAAAAAATTATAAACAGGCACTTGAAGATCCGAGTTGGGTGGATGCCATGCAGATGGAACTACAGCAATTCAGGAAGCTCAAAGTTTGGGAACTGGTTGATCTTCCTCCTAACAAGTGTCCAATCGGCACTAAATGGGTTTTTCGGAACAAGCCAGATGATCGTGGTGTTGTAATTAGAAATAAAGCGAGACTGGTTGTTCAAGGTTTTGCCCAAGAGGAGGGAATTGACTTTACCGAAGTTTTTGCTCCAGTCGCTCGCCTGGAAGCCATCAGAATCTTTCTTGCTCATGCCGCCAACAAAAACTTTAAGGTTTATCAGATGGATGTGAAATGTGCATTTCTATACGGAGACATCGATGAGGAGATCTACGTATGTCAACCACCAGGCTTCGAGGATCCTGATTTCCCGTCAAAGGTTTACAAGCTTGACAAATCATTGTATGGGTTGCATCAAGCTCCAAGGATCTGGTATGAAACTTTGACACAGTATCTCCTCAGCAAAGGTTTCTCACGTGGGGCTATAGATATGACATTATTCAAGAAGGAGGTGGATGGCGAGCTGCTGATCGTTCAGGTGTATGTTGATGATATCATTTTTGGTTCGACTAATGAAGGGTTGTGTAGAGATTTTGAGAAGGTGATGATGGATCGTTTTGAGATGACTATAATGGGGGAGATGTGTTTCTTCTTGGGGCTGCAAGTGGAGCAAAAGCCTGATGGGATTCTAATCCACCAAGAGAAATACATCAAAGAAATCCTCACGAAGTTTGGCATGGACGACTCTTCTCCAGAATTGATTCCTTTTACTGCTCAAACATGCCTTACTTCCGATGATAATGGGAATCCTGTGGATGCTCATCGGTACCGCTCGATGATCGGATCTCTCATGTATCTGACTGCAAGTCGTCCGGATATTACATTTGCCGTGTGTTACTGTGCTCGCTTCCAAGCAAATCCAAAAGAATCGCATGAAAAAGCTGTTAAACGAATTTTCCGTTACCTTAAGGGTTCCTCTCGTTTGGGACTTTGGTACCCAAAAGGTGGGAACTTTGATTTACATGCCTTTTCTGATAGTGATCATGCTGGTTGCAGGATTAACAGGAAATCAGTCACCGGTGGATGTCAATACCTTGGAGAATGTCTTGTTTCCTGGCAAAGCAAAAAGCAAACAACAGTCTCTCTGTCCACAGGAGAAGCAGAATACATTGCTGCCTCAAGTTGCTGTTGCCAAGTGCTGTGGATTCAACATCAGATGATGGATTATGGCATCAACTTTCTTCACACGCCACTCTTTTGTGACAATGAAGCTGCTGTTGGAATCGCCAAGAATCCCATTCATCACACTCGAACCAAGCACATTGAAACAAGAATTCATGCAATCCGGGATGCACAAGAAAAGGGGTTTATTGATATTATTCCTATCGAAACTAGAAAGCAAAAAGCTGATCTTTTCACAAAAACTTTTGACAAACCACGTTTTTATGAATTGATCTCCATGCTTGGACTTATATCTTTTTGAAAAACCTTTTTCTGTGAGAATCCTTTTGTAAATATGTAAATAATCTGGTCTTTGTAAATAATCGGGTCTTTATCTTCTTTGAAAAATTCGTGGGTCACTCGATTCTTTGCTCCGTTACTTTATTTTATTTCATCTTCTTTTATTTTTCTTTTAAATATGTATATATATATATATTAAGAAAATCTGAAAAACAAAAATTTCTTATTAGACGGCTATTATATAGAAATTTTGGGGGAGATATAAAAGATAAACTATTTATAGTTTTTCAAATTTTGCTATTTCAGGATCTCCGTTTTGATTGATGTTGAAGAGTCGTCGAAGGAGGTCAGAAGCATTGCGTTTGGGATATGTCAGATAGGCTCAGCCCGAAAACAAAGTAAACTGTGATTGTGCAGCCAAACATAACGCTCAAGATCTCGACAACAAGGATTATCCCCTTGACATGATTGGATTGCACAAAGATAATGGTTCTGTCAAAAATGGGTTGAGAGCGTCAAATCTTTGTCTTGATCTTCAAATCTTTGTCTCAAATTCCCAAAAAATCCCAAATCACCCTCGCCCTATCCCCGAATCGAGTTTCTAGTATGCAAAAAAAAAAAATAAAATAAATAAATAAATAAATAAAAAGCTGCTAGTGATGCTCTTCGGAAAAGCCTCTGAGTGAGTTACTCGTTAACTCCTCAGAACGTCTTGTGTCAAGTGCTTAACTCCTTTGATATACGAAAGTATTGATCTGGAGTTGGTGGATCTTCTCTGCTATACGGAAGTATTGACCTGAAGATTCACCGAGCATGCTCAAATGTTTATCTCCTCTGTTATACGTGAGTATAGACCTGGAGCTCTAGACTATTTGAGTTTCCCAAATAATAAGTCGCATTGTGTTCAAAATGAATCAATTGCTGACAAGCTCCACTCACAAAGAATAGATGCAAAAATTGCACAAGTGTCAAAAGAAACAAACGCATCGGTCAACATTCAAAAGTTGATCTTTGAATTTCAAGCAAAGTCAATAGTATTGCTCAGATATACCCTGATGACAGAACTTGTTCTTTTTACCTAGATGTCTGTGGGGACCGAGTTGTCTGAGTTTCTTCAATCTAACCGAAAACATGATAAAAGAAGCTGCTGATCTATTGTTGAAAAGGACTAAGGCATGGGTTTAAATGGACAAACATATCTGCAATCCCGCCAATCGATGATTCTCCGGATTCTACTCAAAACATCATGAAGAATATATATCCTTTCTAGCGTTTAAAACCGTCTCCTATTATTCTAATTTTATTTTATTTTATTTCATTTTACTTCACTTTAATTTTATTTTTTTAAAAAAATATTAGGATTATATGTGTTTATGTTTATTTTTGGAGCGTTGATGTCGTGGGACGTATTCACGGTTTTACAAAGATTTTAAAAATCTTAAGAAAAACCAAAAATATTTTTTGTTGATTGTCTAGCGAATCTATGGCGAACCTACAGATTCGCTCGGTCTCTAAGGTTCGCCCGGTATGTCTTTGTTTCGCTGACATGAAACATGCTTGTTTATGTGTCAGCGAACCTGCTGGCGAACCAGTTGTGTGCCTTGTCTTTTGGTCTTCCGGCGAACCTAAGGTTCGCTGGTCTGTCTACCAGCGAACCTATGGGTGTATATATATACTGTGACAGCGAATATTTTATATATTCGCTGTCCAAACCACTGTAGCACGCTTTTTCAATTTCAAACACCAAACGTTCGATTCTTGCTATTTCCGGTCTTTTCCACACATTAAACACCACGTTATAGTCCGGTATGTGATCGATTACACTCTAATCTCTATCTAAACCCTAAATCGAACTGTTATCATGTTTTTAACTGTCGATCTGTGAATATGTGTTGATTGAATGACTGTTTTGGTGTTAGTTGTTAGGGTTTTACTCCATAATAGACTTGTTTAGTGATTATACTACCTGTTTGTTGCTTTAAATGCCTAAAAATAGTTGACTGTATGTGATTTCGGCCGTTTTTGAAAAACTAGGGTTTCCAGCGAATCTAAGTGTTCTTCTGGCGAACCTGAACGAAAGTTCAAGACCTCGAGCGAATCTATGTCGTTATGCTGCCCGCGCAACAACATAGATTCGCCCGACTGTTTCTAGCGAACCTATACATTCGCTCGACAACAATGACTGATTTTTTATGTCAGCGAATCTATAGGTTCTGATGCCGAAATCTCAGGTTCGCTATACCAGCGAACCTATTTCCCAGCGAATCTATTTTCTGATTTTCAAATCTTCATTTCTGATCAATCTCCGTTCTTTTTTTAGGCAAAATGTCGACCTTATTCTTCGAGAAAAAGCACAACATGTGTGCTTTACTTGATGAAAATTTTGAAAAAGCCAGCAGCTACAGAGACGCAATCAAATGGCTGAAGTCATCGCACATACACTATGCCATCTCTCACTCACCTACCATATATGAGACGCACGTTCGGGATTTCTGGCGAACTGCTGTCATGAACGTGTCGGTACAGCCGTCACGTATCTGTGCAAATGTCTGTGGCCAAGACTTGGCGTTTACTGAAGCCGATCTGGCTAGAATTTTGAGGCTGGAGGATGATGTGGGTGAGGAGGTACATATGTCAGCTGAAGAAGTTTATGGGGCATTCCGGACAGCGGGATATGAGGGTCCGATGCCCGGAGAGAAAAAGATGGAATTTGTGAAGTCGTACCTGATCCAGGAATGGAGATATATAGCACATGTGTTCATTATGTGCCTGGATCACAGGAAGGGAGGTACGGACGGGCTGAACTTGGACTGGGCTCGAGCGATGATGCTGTTTTGCCGAGGGCAAAAAGCTAACCTTGCGAAGTTGATTTACAACTACATGCTCGAGAACATCCATGCCAGCAAGGGGGCAAAATGGCTAATGTATCCCAGATTCATTCAGATGATTCTGAATGATAAACTACCAAATCTGCCTGTGGAGGGTGCTGAACTGAAGGTCTGGGATATGCATTCACGAATCTTCAAGGATTGTAAATCTGTGCGGCCGGATTGTGTTGGAAGGATTACGCATTTGTGGGAAAACATGTATACGGCTGAAAGATGGGCTTATATTCAGAGGTTGATTGAGTCAGAGAAGAAACGTGGCGGAGAGAATATAGAAGTGATAGAGAAAAAGATAAAGAAGAGGAAAGCCTATGCAAAGGATAAGGATTATTCATTTGATAGGGAGGTGGATGAGAAACAAGCTGAAATTGATGCGGGCAGAGAACTGAGGACGAAGAGAAAGTCTGATACTCAACCTGAAGGTTCAAAGAAGGCTAGGCATGATACTGGGGGTACATCGGGTGCATCAGCTGATAACTTAAAGGGGGTTGTTGAGAAACTGGAAGCTGATCTGGCTGAGCTGAAATATAAACATGAAGAACTGGAGAAACAGGACGCAGAGAAATCGACGGTGATATATGAGATGGGTAGGATGATGAAAGACCAGCAATGTTTGTTAGTAAGGATCTTCAAAGAGCTGAATGATTTGAAAGAAAATGCTGGATCTGAACCAGCTATGACAGAGGCAGAACTGAACTCCTTGACGGATATTACAAAATATCCGTTAATGGATATTGATTTTGATAATAAAGGAAAGGGAAAAGCCGTAGAGGAAGAGTTTGATGAAGAGATGGGGATCAACTTGGATGTGTTTGAGGGAGAGGAAGTTGTTGGTGGATCTGGTGTAGATTATACTTTGGTGGATGAACCTGATACTGATATTGATGCTAACAGTGAAGAAGACTTGGATGAGGAGCCGGAAATATATAAAGTGGAGGAAAAGGGGATGAGCTACCAATTTGAACACGCTGAGCTAGACAAATCCGAATGGTTTAGGAAGGAGGAAGCTGTGGTGCCTGAGGTACCAATATTTCAACACTTAGACGAACCCACCACCAAACAGCAAGATAGACAGATCATTGCATGGAAATACAACTGTTTGGTGGAGGCGTACATGATCAAAAGGAGGGGTGGTGACATTACGTATGTGAAGAACCGAAAGCACTTCGCCACCTTTCCTCGATGGGACTTGAGGAGACTTGCAGAGCTGCCATTACTAGGAAAGGAAGATAGCGGCAGGGCTTGTGCATTTGAAGCTGCTATTCAAGAGGCTGCCATGTCAGATTTTGTTGAGTTTGGATACCAAAAGCCTAAAAGGATGAGACAGAAGAAGGACAAACACTGGGTATCGTGGAAGGGCAAAATTGTTTTGAAGATTGCTGCTCCGAAGGTGATGACGAGGGTCAGGGTCCCAGAAACTCAGCCACCCAGATTGCAGGATTTCAGCAAATGGTTTTATGACAATAGCACTGGGGAGGCAGTTATCAGATTACAAGGTGAAGACCGTCCGGAAATCCGTCTATTTGATCCTATGGAGGTCTTCTCCTTCAGTAATGAGGATCTGAAGGTGCTGTGTGAGAACAGAATCAAGCACGGGGCTGGAGATGACACTGCTGCCGAAGCAAACCTGTTTGTGAAGGTTGCTAACAAAGCCCGGGGAATTCGTGCTGAGCTGAAGGAGGTAAATGAGAGGTTGAGGAGGACGGATGATCTGAAATTGGAGATGGATGACTTGACTAGACAACTTGATCGAACGATAGAGCAGAGGTTTGAAAAACCAGTTGAAGTGATTGACTTGGAAGTTGCATGCGAGGAGCCAACTACAGAGGTTCAGGCGGAAACAACTGTTCATCTTGAGCCTGATACTGAGATCGCTGATACAGAGTTTGTGGATTCAATGCTAAATCTAAGTGAAGATGAGGCCGGAACTGAAGACTTCACAAATCCAATGGCCGGGATCAAAGAACGGGCAGGAGCTTTTATTGAACATCTTTGAAGCCATGAAGACGGAGCTAATCAGAAGACTTCCCCAGGTGAGGTCCAACCTAGGGGGAGTATTGATAGTCACTATGTATAGGTTGGACCCACCGGCTTGTCGGTGCTACTTTTGTATGTAATTGTTTGTATTGTATTTGTATTAGTTCTAGCGAACCTACGGGCGAATCTATAGATTCGCCCGCAGGTCAACATGTCTTTTGTATCTAGGTGTCGACTGGGCGAACCTATGTGCCCAGCGAACCTGTGTTGGTTCGCTGGATAGATTCGCTAGAGCGAATCTATCAGCGAACCTAACACTACTATATATTGTAACCTTATCTTCACATTTATAGAACTTTGGCACATCTTTTACAAAGACTGATTCTCACTGATTTGTGTTGTGTAATCGTTCTATTGAGGTGCTAGGAGCTTATTCTACTTATCATTGTAGCTTATTAACCTCGATTGTGTGTTAGATCTTGATATTGGGTTATTTGGACTTTATTCACTTTGTTCTTCAAGTATTTGACATATTTGTGTTAAACAAGTCAACAAAGCACTGAAATCACGATCATTATGGACCAACATACTTAAAACAACATAATAAACCCAATGAATTCGTACCAGTCTTTGAACATCGTACGACAAGTTAAGACATCTTATGACTCTTTATGCTATATTAGCATCTTGAAAAGCACGTTAATATAATGTAAGACGCCTTACAACACCTAACAACATCTTACAACACGGTACGAAACCTCAAAACACCATAACTAACCTAATGAATTCGTACGAGTCCTTTGAGCATCGTACGACAAGTTAGGACATCTTATGACTCTTAATGCAACATTAGCAACTCGAAAAGAACGTTAGTATAATGTAGGACGCTATACAGCTCCTAAGTAGACCTTACAATACCGTACGTAAACTTAAAACTCCATAATAAACCTAATGAATTCGTACGAGTCCTTTGAACATCGTACGACAAGTTAGGACATCTTTCGACTCTTTATGCTATGTTAGCACCTTGAAAAGCACGTTAGTATAATGTAGAACGCCATACATCTCCTAAGTAGACCTTACAATACCGTGCGTAAACTTAAAGCTCCATAATTAACCTAATGAATTCGTACGAGTCCTTTGAATATCGTATGACAAGTAAGGACATCTTATGACTCTTTATGCTATATTAGCACCTTGAAAAGCACGTTAGTATAATGTAAGACGCCTTATAACACCTAACAACATCTTACAACACCGTACGAATCATTAAAACTCCATAATAAACCTAATGAATTCATACGTGTCCTTTGAACATCGTACGACAAGTTAGGACATCTTATGACTCTTTATGCTATATTAGCACCTTGAAAAGCACGTTAGTATAATGTAAGACGACTTACAACACCTAACAACATCGTACAACACCGTACGAAACCACAAAACTCCATAATAAACCTAATGAATTCGTACGAGGCCTTTGAACATCGTACGACAAGTTAGGACATCTTACGACTCTATATGCCACATTAGCAACTCGAAAAGAACGTTAGTATAATGTAGAACGCCATACAGCTCCCTAAGTACACCTTACAATACCGTGCGAAAACTTAAAGCTCCATAATAAACCTAATGAATTCATGAGTCCTTTGAACATCGTACGACAAGTAAGGATATCTTATGACTCTTTAAGCCATATTAGCACCTTGAAAAGCACGTTAGTATAATGTAAGACGTTTTACAACACCTAACAACATCTTACAACACCGTACGAATCATTAAAACTCCATAATAAACCTAATGAATTCGTACGAGTCCTTTGAACATCGTACGACAAGTTAGGACATCTTACGATTCTTTATGCCACATTAGCAACTCGAAAAGAACGTTAGTATAATGTAGAACGCCATACAGCTCCTAACACCTTACAGTACCGTGCGTATACTTAAAACAACATAATAAACCCAATGAATTCGTACAAGTCTTTGAACATCGTATGACAAGTTAAGACATCTTATGACTCTTTATGCTATATTAGCACCTTGAAAAGCACGTTAATATAATGTAAGACGCCTTACAACACCTAACAACATCTTACAACATGGTACGAAACGTCAAAACACAATAATTAGCCTAATGAATTTGTACGAGTCCTTTGAGCATCGTACGACAAGTTAGGACATCTTACGACTCTTAATGCAACATTAGCAACTCGAAAAGAACGTTAGTATAATGTAGGACGCTATACAGCTCCTAAGTAGACCTTACAATATCGTACGTAAACTTAAAACTCCATAATAAACCTAATGAATTCGTACGAGTCCTTTGAACATCGTACGACAAGTTAGGACATCTTACGACTCTTTATGCTATGTTAGCACCATGAAAAGCACGTTAGTATAATGTAGAACGCCATACATCTCCTAAGTAGACCTTACAATACCGTGCGTAAACTTAAAGCTCCATAATAAACTTAATGAATTCGTATGAGTCCTTTGAACATCGTACGACAAGTAAGGACATCTTATGACTCTTTATGCCATATTAGCACCTTGAAAAGCATGGTAGTATAATGTAAGATGTTTTACTACACCTAACAACATCTTACAACACCGTATGAATCATTAAAACTCCATAATAAACCTAATGAATTCGTACGAGTCCTTTGAACATCGTACGACAAGTTAGGACATCTTACGACTCTTTATGCTATGTTAGCACCTTGAAAAGAACGTTAGTATAATGTAAAACGCCATACATCTCCTAAGTACACCTTACAATACCGTGCGTAAACTTAAAGCTCCATAATTAACCTAATGAATTCGTACGAGTCCTTTGAATATCGTACGACAAGTAAGGACATCTTATGACTCTTTATGCTATATTAGCACCTTGAAAAGCACGTTAGTATAATGTAAGACGCCTTATAACACCTAACAACATCTTACAACACCGTACGAATCATTAAAACTCCATAATAAACCTAATGAATTCATACGTGTCCTTTGAACATCGTACGACAAGTTAGGACATCTTATGACTCTTTATGCTATATTAGCACCTTGAAAAGCACGTTAGTATAATGTAAGACGCCTTACAACACCTAACAACATCCTACAACAACGTACGAAACGACAAAACTCCATAATAAACCTAATGAATTCGTACGAGGCCTTTGAACATCGTACGACAAGTTAGGACATCTTACGACTCTATATGCAACATTAGCAACTCGAAAAGAACGTTAGTATAATGTAGAACGCCATACAGCTCCCTAAGTACACCTTACAATACCGTGCGTAAACTTAAAGCTCCATAATAAACCTAATGAATTCATGAGTCCTTTGAACATCGTACGACAAGTAAGGATATCTTATGACTCTTTAAGCCATATTAGCACCTTGAAAAGCACGTTAGTATAATGTAAGACGTTTTACAACACCTAACAACATCTTACAACACCGTACGAATCATTAAAACTCCATAATAAACCTAATGAATTTGTACGAGTCCTTTGAACATCGTACGACAAGTTAGGACATCTTACGATTCTTTATGCCACATTAGCAACTCGAAAAGAACGTTAGTATAATGTAGAACGCCATACAGCTCCTAACACCTTACAGTACCGTGCGTATACTTAAAACAACATAATAAACCCAATGAATTCGTACCAGTCTTTGAACATCGTACGACAAGTTAAGACATCTTATGACTCTTTATGCTATATTAGCACCTTGAAAAGCATGTTAATATAATGTAAGACGCCTTACAACACCTAACAACATCTTACAACATGGTACGAAACGTCAAAACACAATAATTAGCCTAATGAATTTGTACGAGTCCTTTGAGCATCGTACGACAAGTTAGGACATCTTACGACTCTTAATGCAACATTAGCAACTCGAAAAGAACGTTAGTATAATGTAGGACGCTATACAGCTCCTAAGTAGACCTTACAATACCGTACGAAACCTCAAAACTCCATAATAAACCTAATGAATTCGTACGAGTCCTTTGAACATCGTACGACAAGTTAGGACATCTTACGACTCTATATGCCACATTAGCAACTCGAAAAGAACGTTAGTATAATGTAGAATGCCATACAGCTCCCTAAGTACACCTTACAATACCGTGCGTAAACTTAAAGCTTCATAATAAACCTAATGAATTAGTATGAGTCGTTTGAACATCGTACGACAAGTAAGGACATCTTATGATTCTTTATGCCATATTAGCACCTTGAAAAGCACGTCAGTATAATGTAAGACGTTTTACAACACCTAACAACATCTTACAGCACCGTACGAATCATTAAAACTCCATAATAAACCTAATGAATTCGTACGAGTCCTTTGAACATCGTACGACAAGTTAGGACATTTTACGACTGTTTATGCCACATTAGCAACTCGAAAAGAACGTTAATTTGGCTTTGAGTATAGTGGAGCCGGTTACTAGAGCTGAGATTAAGGAGGTTATGTTTTCAATGAATGATGACAAGTCCCCGGGTCCAGATGGATATACTTCAGCGTTTTTTAAAAAAGCATGGGAGGTGGTGGGAGATGAGGTTGTGTTAGCTATTCAAGACTTCTTTAATACAAATAGATTACTTCAGGAATGGAATCATACGTTGATTGCTTTGGTCCCAAAGGTTCAGGTGCCTAATAGAGTAACGGATTACAGGCCCATTGCATGCTGCAATGTTTTGTACAAATGTA
This sequence comes from Tagetes erecta, assembly GCA_030867185.1. Classification (NCBI taxonomy): domain Eukaryota; kingdom Viridiplantae; phylum Streptophyta; class Magnoliopsida; order Asterales; family Asteraceae; genus Tagetes; species Tagetes erecta. The sequence goes on along the minus strand of CM061490.1, from coordinate 60,481,182 downwards.
TTTCGAAGATTATTGCTAATCGATTGAAGGGCGCATTATCGACAATTATTAGTAGTAACCAGTCAGCTTTTATCCCAGGGAGACGAATTACAGATAATATCCTGCTTACACAAGAGCTTATGCACAATTATCACATGAATTTGGGGCCTCCTAAGTGTGCGTTTAAGGTGGATATCCAAAAGGCTTATGATACGGTTAATTGGAAGTTTATGGAGTATTGTCTGAAAGGATTTGGCTTTCATACTAGTATGATTACATGGATTATGGCTTGTGTATCTTCTCCGTCGTTCTCTATTTGTATTAATGGGGATGTTCATGGATACTTTAAAGGGACCAGAGGGTTAAGACAGGGTGACCCATTATCTCCCTATCTCTTTACCATGGTTATGGAAGTCCTTACATTACTTTTCAAGAATATGCCTATGGAAAGCTTCAAGTTTCATAAGTAGTGTGAAGAGCTTAAGATCATAAATTTATGCTTTGCTGACGATTTGTTTATTTTTGCTAGAGGAGATGCGAGATCTGCAGCTTGTATTATGGAGGTGTTGAGGAAGTTTGCGGATATGTCTGGTTTACACCCGAATATGCACAAAAGCACAGTGTATTTTTGTCATGTTCCTCCCCATGTTAAGAATGGTATTTTGACTATTCTTCCGTTTGAAGAAGGGAAGCTTCCGGTTAAGTATCTGGGTGTTCCATTGATATCGTCTAGACTCAATCATCTGCAATGTAGGGAGTTGACAGACAGAATGGAAAAGCGTATATCTTCATGGGATAATAAGTTTTTGTCATTTGCAGGGAGGCTTCAACTTGTTCGGTCAGTTTTATCCTCTATGCACATTTTCTGGGCTGCTGCGTTTTTTATTCCTGCTTATACGGCTAAAGAGATTGAAGTCAAGTTAAGAAGATTTTTATGGGGAGCCAAACAGGAGAAAAAAGTTAGTGCAAAGGTGGCTTGGAAGAAAGTCTGCCTTCCCATGTTGGAGGGTGGTCTTGGTATTCGTCGAGTGTCTGACATGAATATGGCTCTTATGGGATCTCATATTTGGAGGTTGCTTTCTAATGATGATTCTATGTGGGTTCAATGGGTTCGGATTAACAGGATTGGTGCTCGCAATTTTTGGGATATTGAAACCCCGGCTGCTTGTTCTTGGAGTTGGCACAATCTCTTGAAATTGCGAGGGGTGTTCAAACGGAAATTCTGGGTCCAAATTGGTGATGGGAAAAATACAAATATATGGTTCGATTGTTGGGCTGACCAGAGTCCGCTTGCAGACTTTATTTCAAAAAGAGCTATACGGGATACTAATATGAATCTCAATGACTCGGTTGACAAAGTGTACAAGGATTCAACATGGTGTTGGCCGAATGACCTGCTTAGTCGTTTCCCTTCGTTGTCGAGCATCTCTATTCCTTTTTTTATCAAATGGTGAGGACAAGCTGTGTTGGAGGGAGGGATCGGAAGTTACCAACTTCACTACAACAAATGCATGGGACTATATTCGTGATAAGGAAGATGATAGTCACTATGTATAGGTTGGACTCACCGGCTTGTCGGTGTTACTTTTGTTTGTATTTGTAAGACTTGTATTTGTATTTGTACTAGCGAACCTACGGGCGAATCTATAGATTCGCCCGCAGTTCATGTGTCTTTTGTATTAAGGTGTCGACTGGGCGAACCTATGTGCCCAGCGAACCTGTGTTGGTTCGCCAGATAGATTCGCTACAGCGAATCTATCAGCGAACCTAACACTGCTATATATTGTAACCTTATCTTCATTTGAATGCAACTTTTGCACATCTTTTACCAAAGCTATTATTCACTGATTGTGTTGTGTAATCGTTCAATCTGAGGTGCTAGGAGCATATTCTACTTATCTTTGTAGCTTATATACCTCATTTGTGTGTGTAATCTTGTTATTGGGTTTATTTGGATATTATACACTTTGTTCTTTCAAGTCAAGACTATTTGTGTTAAACAAGTCAATATAGCACTGAAATCACGATCATTATGGACCAACAATATGGTATCAGAGCCTTAGTGCTCTTGATTGTTTGATTCTAGTGATTTTTGTGTTGATTTTGGAGTTTTTGGGTCGAAACACTATTTGATTCTGTTCTGAGCTTATTTTTGTGTTTTGGAGTTGTATTTTGCTCAAAAATTGTGTTATTTGGTCATAGGAAGCTTTTAAAACAAACGTGTATGCAAATGGTCAAGTTTTGAAGGTTTTCGGGTTGTTTTCGTACTGTTACAGGCTGGTTTGTTATCCAGCGAATCTAAGTGTTCTTCCAGCGAATCTAAGTGTTCTTCCAGCGAACCTAATTCAAATTTTTGCTCTGTTGGTTTGTGTTGTGGCCAGCGAATCTGACATATCATTGAACGAAAGTTCACCTGTTTGACTGACTGTGCAAGCGAAACTGCTGCCAAAATCTGGCCAGCGAATCTGTGCTTGCTTGTCAGCGAAACTGTTTGCTTGTCTAGCGAATATGTCTCCAGCGAATCTGCCAGCGAATCTGCTGTGTTCTTTGAGCGAATCTAGCCAGCGAATCTGCTTGTCTTCAGCGAATCTATAATCTGTTCAAAGTTATGACTTCATCTACACTAAATATGAATGATCTGGATAGCGTTCAACCTAACAGGCCACCGAGGCTTGTTAGTGGTGAAAACTTTGAAGATTGGAAAAGATGTTTGAAAGCATTTTTCTACTACACGGACTACAACCAAAGGGAATCTATAGTAAATGGTCCGCACGTGCCAACAACAGTTGAAGGAACCGTCACTTCAGTAAACACAGATCCAACTACTTTTACTGAAACAGATATCAAGTTACTTGATCGTGACAAGAAGGCACTAGGGGCATTGATACTTTGCTTGCATCAGGACATCTTCAACAGGTTTGCTGAACACACAACTGCAAAGAGCCTGTATGATGCATTGTGTGAATTTTATGATGGGAATGAGGATCTGAAACTGGACAGAAAAGCACAAGCTGAAAAGGAATTCAACTCTTTTGTGGGGTACTCACAAGAGAACTTGACTGATATCACAAATCGATTTCTATCTGTGTCAAGTAATCTGAAGAAATATGATGATAAGCTGGGCAATCATGAACAAGTTGCAAAACTGTTAGATTCTCTTCCTCCTCAATGGAGTCTTCAAATCAAGCTGTTGAAACAAGAGAGAAACTTTCCTGACTACAAACTGATGGACGTCATCAACAAGCTGAAGTCTTTCGACCTTGATGTAAAGAGAAGAGAATATAATCAGGCAATGATGGTTCCAAACATTCCCTCTCAAAATGCTGCACTTATCTCATCCGCTGCAAACTCTTATATCTACAGTGCTGCATCTAGAGGATCATCAAGTCATGTGTCTGCTAAATCTGGTGGTGCATCTACAAACGCTGGTCAAGCTCAAATGCGTCTGTCACCACTCAGATTCCGTCTGACACCATGGCTTTATTTGGAATGTTTGTTCACAGTTATGAAGCTCTTGTTGCAGGTGAGTTGAAAGGGAAGGGTATGACTGTAGAAGATATGTATCAGGTGGATCCTGATGATCTGGAGGAAACAGATATCCAATGGCAGATGGCTATGCTCACTCTTCGTGCCAGACGATTCATGGAAAGAACCGGTAGAAGGAACTTCGGAAATCAGGGACAGAATGGTAAGCTGGGGTATGACAAGGGTAAGTTACGATGCTATAACTGCAAACAACTGGGCCACTTCAAAAGGGAATGCCCATTGCCAATTGTTACTGAGCCAGTTAACTCTACAAATCCAAGATCTGCTCCAAATCAAGAAAGGGTTGAGGAAGCAAAGTCAAAGAATGAAACTGCACTGCTCACCAACTTTGATTGGAGTGCAGAAATTGAGGAAACCAAGGAGGAGATTAACCATGCCCTTGTTGCTGAGATTGCTGAGGTTGATGACAGCGATATAAATCTCTTTGATCCGTTCAAAGAATTTTATGGAAAGGATGAGGAAGAGAAAGTGGAGAATGTTGATAAAGTTCAATCAGATGTTATTGCTTAAGGGCATCTGAATCATTCTGGGTTGGTTTGTGAAGTTGCTGTTAATGAAGTGAAGCATGAGGAGGAGTCGAAGCTTACTTTGGAAGAAATGATTGAAAAGGCAAGGCTAGATGCAGTTGATGAATTCAAAAGAAGCACTCCCTACTGCCAATGTGATCGTGCTCTGGCTGCCGAAAAACTGGTAATTGGTCTTCCTTACGATGTTATTGAAGATATGTGTTCATCTGCTTGCAAAATTCGTTTAATTGGCATATACAAAGCTAATAAATTGTTAATGTCAAACGAAAACGAATTAAAAAGGACCATCAAAGAGCTTAAATTAAGTGAGTCAAAATATTTTGTTAAGTTAAGAGAAGCTTTAAAGGAAAATGAACACTTAAAAAGAACTCTTTTAGAAAAGAACTGTGAAATTAACTACTTGACTGAGCAAGTTACGCTTGCTGAATTTGAAGCAAGAAAACTTAAAAACAAATTGCAGCAGTGGACTATATCTGGTATGAAAAGGGAGGAACTGTGCAAGAAACAAAGGGGGGCCAGAGTTAAGACGGGTTTGGGTCTTAGTAATAATGAAACATATGCTTATCCTCCACCGAGTACTTTCTGTTACTCTCCTACACCTATTCCTCATCCCTCAAATGAGTTAATTCAAGAGATTATGCAGAATGATACTGACAGTTCCATTGCAGGTTTAAGTGAAGTAAATCTTAAGGAAGTTAGAGAGGATTACGCATATGGTGGGAGTGTTGGGCTCGGTTGTTCTGGCAGTAGTGAATGCAGTAGTTCTGATTCCAAGAAGTCTTTTGAAGACATTAGTTTAATTAATTCTGTTTGTAGTAATGTGTCCTGTTCAGACAATTCCATGTTTAATAGTAATCTAGGGTGCTCTACTTCAAACCCTAATGTGTCGAATGATGATTTGATTGAAAATGTGTGTGTGAATGACAAAGACAAACTTTCAGGTCATGTCTCTGAAAGTCAAACCAAAACAAACTGTTTTCAAAAGTTCTTCACTCATCAAATTCCATCTTCCACACCAGTGAGAATTTCAAAACCAAAAGACAAGGAATCAACTTTTTCATACATTCTTAAACCTAAATCTGAATCTGATAAAGTTAAAGTCACAACTGTTAAGTCAAAAGAACTCTATGACTCTTACAGTGACTGCAACTCTCAACTGTCTGAATGTGATGAGGAAATTGAAACGGATAAAATTCCTGTTAACAGAATTTCCAAAACTGGTTTGAAGTCTCATTGTTTTAAATGTGGAATTACTGGTCATACTGTCAAACAATGCTCTAAGTTAATCCAAAATAGCTCAAAGCAAAAATCTTTCGGAAAAAGATTAAACACATTTGTAAATAATTTCTTTTGTAATTCTTCATCTGCTGCACCACCCAAGTACACAAAGGCTTGGGTGCCTATTTCAAAGGTCTAACTTTTAATTTTTTTTAATAAATGTCAGGAACATTCAAACGCCGTTGTAAATAGTCATTGGCATATTGACAGTGGATGTTCCAGACATATGACAGGGTTGAAGGACCTTCTGACTAACTATAGGATCATAAATGGCGGTTATGTTGCTTTTGCGGGAGACAAGAAAGGTGGGAAGATGATCGGTCAAGGAGAAGTCTCAAATGGCTCACTTACTTTGGAAGACGTCAACTATGTTCCTGAACTAGCATTCAACCTTCTGAGTGTATCACAAATCTGTGATAAGAATATTCCAGTGATGTTTCTTCCAAATGAATGCTTGTTCTTGAAGCCAGAGTTTACTATTCCCGAAGATATGGTGATCATGCGAGCTCCGAGACGAAATGACACCTATATGTTGAATATGGGATCACAGGAATCAAATTCCACCGTGACCTGTCTCCTGTCTAAAGCTTCATCTTTTGAATCATTTTTGTGGCATAAACGTTTAGGACACATCAATTTTAAAATTCTGAATAAATTGGTTAAGAACAATTTGGTTAGGGGTTTACCACTCAAAGACTTTTCAGTGGTTGAGAAATGCATGGCTTGTGCTAAAGGAAAACGGCACAAAAAGCCACATAAACTTAAAATTACAAATACCATCTCAGAACCCCTCGAATTGTTACATACTGATTTATTTGGTCCAATAAGTGTCAAATCTATTGCTAAAAAGTCTTATTGCTTGGTTGTCACAGATGATTACTCTAGGTACACCTGGGTGAGATTCATGGCAAACAAGAGTGAGACTGCCGAAGAGTTGATGAAGCTAATACCTCTAATCGAGGTTCTTGGAAAGAAGAAGGTTCAAGCCATCAGAAGCGACAACGGAACTGAATTCAGAAACCACATCTTCAACTCCTTCTGTGAACAACGGGGTATTCTCAGACAGTTCAGCGCCGCCCGAACACCACAACAAAATGGTGTTGCTGAAAGGAAGAATCGAACCCTTGTGGAGGCCGCTAGGACTATGCTGATTGAGTCAAAGCTTCCAATTATTTTCTGGGCTGAGGCAGTTAATTGTGCAGCTTATGTTCTTAACAGGGTACTGATTTTCAAAGAAAAGATGAAGACGTCATACCAACTGTTTCGAGGGATTAAGCCGCTGATTGATTTTCTACGCCCCTTTGGATGTTCTTGCACTCTTTTGAATACTCAAGATCAGAAGACGAAGTTTGGGGCTGTCTCTGATGAATGCTTCTTTGTGGGATACTCTAACACACAAAAGGCGTATCGCGTTTACAACAAGCGAACGCGGATTGTGCAAGAGTCCTACTATGTTGATTGGCAAGAATCAAACACTACCAGTATTGGTAGCGAACCGGCATGGTTTTATGATTCCACCACCATTTTCAAATCATTTAATCTTCCTGACTCTGACGATGATGATATCATTCCACACACATCAGTTTCTATTTTCAATCATCCATCTACATCATCACAATCACAACCTTCCACATCAGCCACACAACTACCTCCCACTTCATTTGACATTCCATCACCTCCACCACCTCAAACTGTTCAAACTTCTCCTCCACAACCTGACATTCCATCCACATCCAACACCATCCCATCACCTACACCTCCACAACCATCTAATCAAACACCCTCAACCGATCCAAATCCTTTACTACTCAACACTGACTTCAAAACCCTGAAAAACCACCCTCACGATTATATCATTGGATCTATTACTGATGGTGTGCGAACTCGGAGTCAGAGTGGTTTGATTAATGAATGTCTTTATGCTGCCTTTCTGTCTCAAGTTGTTCCAAAGAATTATAAACAAGCACTTGAAGATCCTAGTTGGGTGGATGCCATGCAAATGGAACTGCAACAATTCAGGAAGCTCAAAGTTTGGGAACTGGTTGATCTTCCTCCTAACAAGTGTCCAATCGGCACTAAATGGGTTTTCCGAAACAAGCCAGATGATCGTGGTGTTGTAATCAGAAACAAAGCGAGACTGGTTGTTCAAGGGTTTGCTCAAGAGGAGGGGATTGACTACACCGAAGTTTTTGCTCCAGTCGCTCGCCTGGAAGCCATCAGAATCTTTCTTGCTCATGCCGCGAACAAAAACTTTAAAGTTTATCAGATGGATGTGAAATGTGCATTTCTATATGGAGACATCGATGAGGAGATCTACGTATGTCAACCACCTGGTTTCGAGGATCCAGATTTCCCGTCGAAGGTTTACAAGCTTGATAAATCCTTGTATGGGTTGCATCAAGCTCCACGGATCTGGTATGAAACTCTGACACAGTATCTCCTCAGCAAAGGTTTCTCCTGTGGGAGTATAGATATGACATTGTTCAAGAAGGAGGTGGATGGCGAGCTGCTGATCGTTCAAGTGTATGTTGATGATATCATTTTTGGTTCGACTAATGAAGGGTTGTGTAGAGAATTTGAGAAGGTGATGATGGATCGTTTTGAGATGACCATAATGGGGGAGATGTGTTTCTTCTTGGGGCTGCAAGTGGAGCAAAAGCCTGATGGAATTCTAATCCACCAAGAGAAATATATCAAAGAAATCCTCACGAAGTTTGGCATGGATGATTCTTCTCCTGAATTGATTCCTTTTACAGCTCAAACATGCCTTACTTCCGATGATAATGGGAATCCTGTGGATGCTCATCGGTATCGCTCGATGATCGGATCTCTCACGTATCTGACTGCAAGCCGTCCAGATATTACATTTGCCGTGTGTTACTGTGCTCGTTTCCAAGCCAATCCAAAAGAATCACACGAGAAAGCTGTTAAACGCATTTTTCGCTACCTTAAGGGTTCCTCTCGTTTGGGACTATGGTACCCAAAAGGTGGGAACTTTGATTTACATGCTTTTCTGATTGTGATCATGCTGGTTGCAGGATTAACAGGAAATCAGTCACTGGTGGATGTCAATACCTTGGAGAATGTCTTGTTTCCTGGCAAAGCAAGAAACAAACAACTGTCTCTCTGTCCACAGGAGAAGCAGAATACATGCTGCTTCAAGTTGCTGCTGCCAAGTGCTGTGGATTCAACATCAGATGATGGATTATGGCATCAACTTTCTTCATACGCCACTCTTTTGTGATAATGAAGCTGCTGTTGGAATTGCCAAGAATCCTATTCATCACACTCGAACCAAGCACATTGAAACAAGAATTCATGCAATCAGGGATGCACAGGAAAAGGGGTTTATTGATATTATTCCTATCGAAACTCGAAAGCAAAAAGCTGATCTTTTCACAAAAACTTTTGACAAACCACGTTTTTATGAACTGATCTCCATGCTGGGTCTTATATCTTTTTGAAAAACCTTTTTCTGTGAGAATCCATTTGTAAATATGTAAATAATCTTCTTTTTCTTCTTTGAAAAATCCGTGGGTCACTCAACTCATCGCTCCGTTATTTTATTTTATTTCCTTTTATTTTCTTTTATCTTTCTTTTAATTCTGTATATATATATTAAGAAAAATCTGAAAAACAAAAATTTCTTATTTGGTAGCTACAATATAAAAATTTTGGGGGAGATTTAAAAGATCAACTATTTATAGTTTTTCAAATTTTGCTATTTCAGGATCTCCGTTTTGATTGATGTTGAAGAGACGTTGAAGGAGGTCAGAAGCATTGCGTTTGGGATATGTCAGATAGGCTCAGCCCGAAAACAAAGTAAACAGTGATTGTGCAGCCAAACATAACGTTCAAGATCTCGACAACAAGGATTATCCCCTTGACATGATTGGATTGCACAAAGATAAGGGTTCTGTCAAAAATGGGTTGAGAGCGTCAAATCTTTGTCTTGATTTCCCTAAACTCCCCAAATCACCCTCGCCCTATCCCCGAATCGAGTTTCTAGTATGCAAAACAAATAAAATAAAAAGCTTCTAGTGATGCTCTTCGGAAAAGCCTCTGAGTGAGTTACTCGTTAACTCCTCAGAACGTTTTGAGTCAAGTGCTTAACTCCTCTGCTATACGAAAGTATTGACCTGGAGTTGGTGGATCTTCTCTGCTATACGGAAGTATTGACCTGAAGATCCACCGAGCATGCTCAAATGTTTATCTCCTCTGTTATACGTGAGTATAGACCTGGAGCTCTAGACTATTTGAGTTTCCCAAATAATAAGTCGCATTGTATTCAAAAGAATCAATTGCTGACAAGCTCCACTTACAAAGAAAAGATGCAATAATTGCACAAGTGTCAAAAGAAGCAAATGCATCGATCAACATTCAAAAGTTGATCATTAAATTCAAGCAAAGTCAATCGTATTGCTCAGATATACCCTGATGACAGAACTTGTTCTTTTTACCTAGATGTCTGTGGGGACCGAGTTGTCTGAGCTTCTTCAATCAAACCATAAACATGATAAAAGAAGCTGCTGATCTCTTGTTGAAAGGACTAAGGCATGGGTTTAAATGGACAAACATATCTGCAATCCCGCCAATCGATGATTCTCCGGATTCTACTCAAAACATCATGAAAAATATATATCCTTATTAGCGTTTAAAATTTCTTCTTTGTTATTTTATTTTATTTTATTTTATTTTATTTTATTTTATTTTATTTTTAATTTTTAACTTCTATCTTGTTATTACTAGTATTTTTAGGATTATAATTGTTTATGTTTATTTTTGGAGCGTTGATATCGTGGGACGTTTTAACGGTTTTACAAAGATTTTAAAATTTAAGAAAATCCAAAAATATTTTAATTTGTGTGCGAGCGAACCTACAGGTTCGCCCAAATCTCAGGTTCGCCCGCAACCTTCTTTTGCACCGCGCCGAAGGCAGTTTTGTCTTTTGGTCTTCTGGCGAATCTAAAGTTCGCTGGACTGTCTGCCAGCGAACCTATGTTTGTATATATAGGCTGTGACAGCGAAGTTTTTCAAAACATTCGCTGTCACCACTGTAGCACGCATTTTCAAAAACCTAACGACAAACGTTCGATTCTCACTTTCAACCGGTCTTTTTCACACTTAAACATCACAAATATTGTCTGGTATGTGATCGATTTCATCTTAATCACTGTTTGAACTCTTAATCGCACCATTATCTTGCTTTAATCTGTCGGCCTATGATTGTGTGTGGTTTAAATGACTGATTGTGTGTTAGTTGTTAGGGTTTTACTTCATAATAGCCTCGTTTAATGGTTATGTTACTTGTTTGTTGCTTTAAATGTTTGATAATGATGGACTGTACTTGATTTTAGCCGTTTTTCAAAAACTAGGGTTTCCAGCGAACCTATGTGTTCGTCTGGCGAATATGAACGAAAGTTCAAAACTTCGAGCGAACCTATGTCGTTATGCTGCCCGCGCAACAACATAGATTCGCCCGACTGTTTCTAGCGAACCTATACATTCGCTCGACCAAGATGACTGATTTTTTATGTCAGCGAATCTATAGGTTCTGGTGCCAAAATCTCAGGTTCGCTATACCAGCGAACCTAATTTCCAGCGAAACTATTAACTGTTTTTCAAATCTTCTTTTCTGATCAATCTTCGTTTATTTTTCAGGCACAATGTCGACATTATTCTTTGAAAGAAAGCACAACATGTGTGCTTTACTTGACGAGAACCATGAAAAGGCCGGAAGCTATAGAGATTCTATCAAATGGCTGAAGTCATCTCACATACATTATGCCATATCTCACTCACCCACTATATATGAGCTGCACGTTCGGGATTTCTGGCAAACTGCAGTAATGAACGTGTCGGTACAGCCGTCACGCATCTGTGCTAAAGTCGGTGGATATGATCTGGAGTTTACTGAAGCCGATCTGGCTAGAATCTTGAGATTAGAAGAGGATGTGGGTGAAGAGGTTAGTATGACGGCGGAAGAGGTGTATGGATCATAGGAAAGGGCTATGATGCTGGCGAACTGTTCATTATGTGCCTGGATCATAGGAAAGGGGGAACAGACGGGCTAAACCTAGACTGGGCAAGGGCTATGATGCTGTTTTTCCGGGGGCAAAAAGCCAATATCGCGAAACTGATATTCAACTATCTTCTCGAGAACATTCACGCTACCAAAGGCGCCAAATGGTTGATGTATCCGAGGTTCATTCAGATGGTGCTGAATGACAAACTACCAAATCTGCCGGTTGTTGGCGCTGAGCTGAAGGTATGGGACATGCATTCGAGAATTTTTAAAGACTGCAAATCTGTGAGATCGGATTGTGTCGGTAGGACGTCGTTTTTATGGGAAAACATGTATCCGGCTGAAAGATGGGTTCAAATTCAGAGGTTGATTGAGACTGAAAGGAAACGGGGCGGAGAGAATATAGAGGAGGTTGAGAAGAAGATCAGGAAAAGGAAGGCGTATGCCAAAGAGAAAGACTACTCATTTGATAGGGAAGTGGATGAAATCCAGGCAGAAATAGATGCTGGTAGGGAACAGAGAACTAAGAGAAAGTCTGATACTCAAAATGAAACATCAAAGAAGGCGAAGCACGATATCGGGGGTACATCTGCTGGGACTGGAAATGAATTGAAGGTTGAGGTTGAATGTTTGAAGGCTGAACTGGTTGATTTGAAAGTGAAGTATGAAGAGTTGGAAAAGCAGGATGCTGAAAAATCAACAGTCATATACGAGATGGGTAGAATGATGAGGGACCAGCAGTGTCTAATTGTGAGGATTTTCAAGGAATTAAACAGTTTGAAGGAAAATGTAGGGACTGAGCCTGCAATGACTGAAGCGGAACTGAACTCCTTAACGGATATTGCGAAGTATCCGTTAATGGACGTTGATTTTGGAGACAAAGGTAAAGGAGAAGCTGAGGAGGTGTTTGATGAGGAAATGGGGATTAATTTGGATATTTTTGAAGGAGATGAAGTGGTCGGTGGATCTAGTGTGGACTATACTCTGATAGATGAACCAGAGACTGATGTCGATGCTGATAGTGAAGAAGATCTGGAAGATGAGCCTGAAACATATAAAGTGGAAGAAAAGGGAGTTAGTTACCAGTTCGAGCACGTAGATTTAGACAAATCAGAATGGTTCAGGAAGGAAGAAGCTGTGGTTCCCGAAGTACCGATATTTCAACACATAGATGAACCCAACACCAAACAGCTAGATAGGCAGATCATAGCATGGAAGTATAACAGTACGGTTGATGCTTACATGATTAAACGAAGGGGTGGGGACATCAGTTATGTCAAGAACAGGAAGCACTTCGCCACCTTTCCTCGTTGGGACTTGCGTAGGCTGGCAGAGCTACCACTGTTGGGGAAAGAAGAAAGTGGAAGGGCGTGTGCGTTCGAAGCTACAATTCAGGAGGCTGCAAAGACCGATTTTGTTGAATTTGGGTACCAAAAGCCGAGGAGGATGAGGCAAAGGAAAGATAGACATTGGGTGTCGTGGAAGGGCAAGATTGTGTTGAAGATTGCTGCACCAAAGGTAATGACAAGGGTTAGAGTTCCTGGCACTCAGCCACCCAGATTGCAGGATTTCTTCAAGTGGTTCTATGATAACAGCACTGGGGAGGCAATTATCAGATTACAAGGAGAAGACCGTCCAGAGATTCGCTTGTTTGACCCAATGGAGGTCTTTTCTTTCTGTGACGAGGATCTGAAGGTGTTGTGTGAAAATAGGATCAAGCACGGGGCTGGAGAGGATACTGCTACTGAAGCGAACCTGTTTGTGAAGGTCGCAAATAAAGCCCGAGGAATCCGTGCAGAGTTGAGATCGGTGAATGAAAGTTTGAGGAGGTCGGATGATCAGCGTATGGACATGGACGACCTAACTAAACAGCTGGATCAATCAATTGAGCAAAGGTTTGAGAAACCGGTGCAGGTGATAGATTTGGATGTTATAGGCGAGGAGCAAACTGAAGAGACTCAGGCGGAGACGACAGTTCAACATGAGCCTGATACTGAGGTCGCAGACACAGAGTTTGTGGATTCTATGCTAGTGTTCAGTGAAGATGAGGCCGGATCTGAAGACTTTACAAACCCAATGGCCGGAATTAAAGAAAGGGCAGGAGCGTTTATCGAACATCTTTGAAGCCATCAAGACGGAGCTAAATTAGAAGACTTCCCCAGGTGAGGTCCAACCTAGGGGGAGTATTGATAGTCACTATGTATAGGTTGGACTCACCGGCTTGTCAGTGTTACTTTTGTTTGTATTTGTAAGACTTGTATTTGTATTTGTACTAGCGAACCTACGGGCGAATCTATAGATTCGCCCGCAGTTCATGTGTCTTTTGTATTAAGGTGTCGACTGGGCGAACCTATGTGCCCAGCGAACCTGTGTTGGTTCGCCAGATATATTCGCTACAGCGAATCTATCAGCGAACCTAACACTGCTATATATTGTAACCTTATCTTCATTTGAATGCAACTTTTGCACATCTTTTACCAAAGCTATTATTCACTGATTGTGTTGTGTAATCGTTCAATCTGAGGTGCTAGGAGCATATTCTACTTATCTTTGTAGCTTATATACCTCATTTGTGTGTGTAATCTTGTTATTGGGTTTATTTGGATATTATACACTTTGTTCTTTCAAGTCAAGACTATTTGTGTTAAACAAGTCAATATAGCACTGAAATCACGATCATTATGGACCAACAGAAGAGCATGTTGGGTGGGCTGAATGTGTATGGTTCCCTCATTGTATTCCCAAACATGCATTTAACATGTGGCTTATTTGTCAAGGTAAGCTGTTTACTCAAGATAGGATTCTCAAATGGAACCGGTTGGGAGGTACTAATATGAACATGATGTGTTGTTTACTATGTTTTCAAGCTGTGGATTCACATAAGCACTTATTCTTTGAATGCCCCTTTGCTTCACGGGTATGGGCCATGGTACGTGCTAAGGAAAAGTTACAGCATATTCCACCTATATGGTCTATCATTTTGGACGATCTTCAAAGTAAATATAAGGGCAAGGATATTGTGATGATCATTAATAGATTGGTTACAGCAGCTGCTGCTTATGCTATCTGGCAGGAGAGGAACAGACGTCTTTATAATGAACATCCAAGGCCTCCGGATGTGGTTGGAAATATGGTTATTCAAACAGTTAGATACAGGTTAATGAGCATAAGGATAAAATCTACGCAAAGGTTGCAGCAACATTTAGATATGTGGTTGAAGATGGGTGCGGTGATGGAAGGGTGAATGTTTTGTCTAGTTGAGTTTTGTATTTAGTAGTGGTTGATGGTTGTTAGTGTGTTTGATAGGTGATTGTTGCGGTTGCTAGGCTTGGGGTATGTCCAAGTCTGAATTAGTGTGGAGTTTACCACACTACTTGTGTTTATAATCACCAGGGTAAAATCCCTTTACCCAAAAAAAAAAGAACGTTAGTATAATGTAGAACGCCTTACAGCTCCTAACACCTTACAATACCGTGCGTATACTTAAAACAACATAATAAACCCAATGAATTCGTACCAGTCTTTGAACATCGTACGACAAGTTAGGACATCTTATGACTCTTTATGCTATATTAGCACCTTGAAAAGCACGTTAATATAATGTAAGACGCCTTACAACACCTAACAACATCTTACAACACAGTACGAAACCTCAAAACACCATAATTAACCTAATGAATTCGTACGAGTCCTTTGAGCATCGTACGACAAGTTAGAACATCTTACGACTCTTTATGCAACATTAGCAACTCGAAAAGAACGTTAGTATAATGTAGGACGCTATACAGCTCCTAAGTACACCTTACAATACCGTACGTAAACTTAAAACACCACAATAAACCTAATGAATTCGTACGAGTCCTTTGAACATCGTACGACAAGTTAGGACATCTTACGACTCTTTAAGCTACAATAGAAACGTGAAAAGAACGTTAGTATAATGTAGAACGCCATACATATCCTAAGTACACCTTACAATACCGTGCGTAAACTTAAAGCTCCATAATAAACCTAATGAATTCGTATGAGTCCTTTGAACATCGTTCGACAAGTGACTCTTTATGCTATATTAGCACCTTGAAAAGCACGTTAGTATAATGTAAGACGCCTTATAACACCTAACAACATCTTACAACACCGTACGAATCATTAAAACTCCATAATAAACCTAATGAATTCGTACGTGTCCTTTAAACATCGTACGACAAGTTAGGACATCTTATGACTCTTTATGCTATATTAGCACCTTGAAAAGCACGTTAGTATAATGTAAGACGCCTTACAACACCTAACAACATCCTACAACACCGTACGAAACCTCAAAACTCCATAATAAACCTAATGAATTCGTACGAGTCCTTTGAACATCGTACGACAAGTTAGGACATCTTACGACTCTATATGCTACATTAGCAACTCGAAAAGAACGTTAGTATAATGTAGAACGCCATACAGCTCCCTAAGTACACCTTACAATACCGTGCGTAAACTTAAAGCTTCATAATAAACCTAATGAATTGGTATGAGTCGTTTGAACATCGTACGACAAGTAAGGACATCTTATGATTCTTTATGCCATATTAGGACCTTGAAAAGCACGTTAGTATAATGTAAGACGTTTTACAACACCTAACAACATCTTACAGCACCGTACGAATCATTAAAACTCCTTAATAAACCTAATGAATTCGTACGAGTCCTATGAACATCGTACGACAAGTTAGGACATCTTACGACTGTTTATGCCACATTAGCAACTCGAAAAGAATGTTAGTATAATGTAGAACGCATTACAGCTCCTAACACCTTACAATACAGTGCGTATACTTAAAACAACATAATAAACCCAATGAATTTGTACCAGTCTTTGAACATCGTACGACAAGTTAGGACATCTTATGACTCTTTATGCTATATTAGCACCTTGAAAAGCACGTTAATATAATGTAAGACGCCTTACAAAACCTAACAACATCTTACAACACGGTACGAAACCTCAAAACACCATAATTAACCTAATGAATTCGTACGAATCCTTTGAGCATCGTACGACAAGTTAGAACATCTTACGACTCTTTATGCAACATTAGCAACTCGAAAAGAACGTTAGTATAATGTAGGACGCTATACAGCTGTACACCTTACAATACCGTACGTAAACTAAAAACTCCATAATAAACCTAATGAATTCGTACGAGTCCTTTGAACATCGTACGACAAGTTAGGACATCTTACGACTCTTTATGCTACATTAGAAACGTGAAAAGAACGTTAGTATAATGTAGAACGCCATACATATCCTAAGTACACCTTACAATACCGTGCGTAAACTTAAAGCTCCATAATAAACCTAATGAATTCGTATGAGTCCTTTGAACATCGTTCGACAAGTAAGGACATCTTATGACTCTTTATGCCATATTAGCACCTTGAAAAGCACACGTTAGTATAAAATAAGAAGTTTTACAACACCTAACAACATCTTACAACACCGTACGAAACCTCAAAACTCCATAATTAACCTAATGAATTCGTACGAGTCTTTTGAACATCGTACGACAAGTTAAGACATCTTACGACTCTTTATGCCACATTAGCAACGTGAAAAGAACGTTAGTATAATGTAGAACGCCATACATCTCCTAAGTACACCTTACAATACCCTGCGTAAACTTAAAGCTCCGTAATAAACCTAATGAATTCGTACGAGTCCTTTGAATATCGTACGACAAGTAAGGACATCTTATGACTCTTTATGCTTTATTAGCACCTTGAAAAGCACGTTAGTATAATGTAAGACGCCTTATAACACCTAACAACATCTTACAACACCGTACGAATCATTAAAACTCCATAATAAACCTAATGAATTCGTACGTGTCCTTTGAACATCGTACGACAAGTTAGGACATCTTATGACTCTTTATGCTATATTAGCACCTTGAAAAGCACGTTAGGATAATGTAAGACGCCTTACAACACCTAACAACATCCTACAACACCGTACAAAACCTCAAAACTCCATAATAAACCTAATGAATTCGTACGAGTCCTTTGAACATCGTACGACAAGTTAGGACGTCTTACGACTCTATATGCCTCATTAGCAACTCGAAAAGAACGTTAGTATAATGTAGAACGCCATACAGCTCCCTAAGTACATCTTACAATACCGTGCGTAAACTTAAAGCTTCATAATAAACCTAATGAATTGGTATTAGTCGTTTGAACATCGTACGACAAGTAAGGACATCTTATGATTCTTTATGCCATATTAGCACCTTGAAAAGCACGTTAGTATAATGTAAGACATTTTACAACACCTAACAACATCTTACAACACCGTACGAATCATTAAAACTCCATAATAAACCTAATGAATTCGTACGAGTCCTTTGAACATCGTACGACAAGTTAGGACATCTTACGACTCTTTATGCTACATTAGAAATGTGAAAAGAACGTTAGTATAATGTAGAATGCCATACATATCCTAAGTACACCTTACAATACCGTGCGTAAACTTAAAGCTCCATAATAAACCTAATGAATTCGTATGAGTCCTTTGAACATCGTACGACAAGTAAGGACATCTTATGACTCTTTATGCCATATTAGCACCTTGAAAAGCACGTTATTATAAAATAAGACGTTTTACAACACCTAACAACATCTTACAACACCGTACGAAACCTCAAAACTCCATAATTAACCTAATGAATTCGTACGAGTCCTTTGAACATCGTACGACAAGTTAGGACATCTTACGACTCTTTATGCAACATTAGCAACTCGAAAAGAACGTTAGTATAATGTAGGACGCTATACAGCTCCTAAGTACACCTTACAATACCGTACATAAACTTAAAACTCCATAATAAACCTAATGAATTCGTACGAGTCCTTTGAACATCGTACGACAAGTTAGGACATCTTACGACTCTTTATGCTACATTAGAAACGTGAAAAGAACGTTAGTATAATGTAGAACGCCATACATATCCTAAGTACACCTTACAATACCGTGCGTACACTTAAAGCTCCATAATAAACCTAATGACACTACAAATAAAATGCCATTTAGTGGCACACACTTTTAGTGACACTTATATGTTGTGCCAGTAATTTATATTTTAGTTGCACTTTATGTTTGCCTTAGTTGTTTGAGTCACACTTTTAGTGACATTTATTTTTTATGCCACTACTTTATATTTTTAGTGACATTTTTAATGACACTTTACGTGCCATAATTGTTTTTCCACACATTGTTAGTGACTTTTTTAAAGTGTTACTAGATTTTAGTTGTCATCACGGATTTAAAATGGGATTCTCAATTTTTTGTAATAATGTTCTTTGTAAATTCTCTATTGACTATCATATCATGTTATAATTTCTATATTACACTTGTAATGTGGTCAAAATATCAAGCAAATAAAGTAGATGTGATGTGATATAATTAGTGTAATAGTACGTGATGTTAGGGTGTTTTATGTTTTGTTTGTCTTGGTGTTAGTGCGGGCTTAGCGTCTTGCTAACATCCGTTTTTACTTTTTGGCTTCCTAGCCACTGAAGCGGTGAACTTCTTGACTAGGGTTCAGCGGGTCATTCATAGCAATGTTTCGACATCTAAGGGCCAAGGTTACGTCTTCAGTAGGCTAGGTTTTGCTATTCAAAATGGGGTGGCGGCACAACTTGTTGCCCGTTTACCTGCCACTTTATTGTAAATTCTTGAAAGATGTTAATGGCTAAAAAAAAATTCGTGTTTGTTTAAAAATAAATATCATATCATGTTTGATTGGAGTGGTTCTTATTTTTGTGAAGTATAAGGTCTGTATTACAGAAATTCTTTTATCTCGCTTTAAAAAAAATTAGCCGGTTTAATAAAAAAATAAAAACTACGTCAAAACCCGAAACAAAGCTTCTAAACCTTTGTTGTAAAAAGTTTCAAATATCCCTCTCCCTTTTCATATAACCCGCTCGAGTTTTAAAACCTTCTCCAAATATCCCTCCCCCTTTTCATCTACCAGCTCTCAAACGACGGGGATTCTCCATTGCTGATCCATGTACCCCAAATTCACTACAGTTTTCTTCTTTTACTCTACTATACTTGTTTTGACTTCAATTGATTTAATCTGATTTCAATCTTTTTGTATATATTATATGATTCATCACTGATTGCTGTCAATTAGGTTTCAGTGTTCGTGTGCCTTCCAATTGGTCGTTATTAGTTTTATTGAAAACTAAGGAAATGTTAATTTGGGTTTGTGAATCTTCTGGTTTAGGGTTTGTAAAACTCTGTCAAATAGGGTTTGTGAATTCTAGTTGTTACGATTGATATATAAGCTATATATAAAGGATCCATAATTTCACCAATAATGTGCCAGTTAGTGGAGTTCCTTTGTCACTTGCTTTTGTTGTGATAATGAGATGGGGTGATTGGATCATGGTGATGTGCTTGTACCAGGTTTGATTAATCATTATTTGAATTCATTAATGAAATATGCATATAAGTACACGACTGTTATTATAGAGAATTGAATATGATATACAGTATAATACTCCTTTTAGGTGCTGCAAGCTTTAAGAAGCTTGAAAGGGGGCTATAGTAGTAGTAGTAGCTTAATGTTGTTTTATGATATTAGTTTTTTTTGCTCTTGCAGGTGTGGTAGAGTAATGTTCTACATGCACAACTTGCTGTATATAAGGGTGATCAAAACTCGACTTCCATAGACAAGATAAATTTAAGTTTCTAGGAGGAGGTACACAGCTCATGCATCGGGCATGTCGGTACTTGGATCAAATCTCACAGGTATGTTCATGATCACCCAAAAGGTCTCCATTGTTAAGAATAATGACATTCTGAATATGAGTAAGAAAGGTTAACCTACATTTTAGACACAATTAGAACAATTGTTAAAGTTTGATAAGTTCTTATAAAATTAGTCAATTCGTTAATTACTAGAGCAATCAACTTTTTAAGATGCTACAATTACTGATTATCTCATAGTTAAAAATTAAATAGTGTGCTTTGTTGATACGTTTCAAACTTAAAATAAATATAAGTAAAATATTACGCATTGTGTAATATTCCTAGGATACTTAAAATGGCTCATGTGGCCAATTTTCCTAGACCACATTACTGATTCATTACACAAAAATAGATCAAATTAACATCACTTTGTGCCCACAAGCTCAACTTGTACTACCAATTCAACAATAGTGCATTACATTTGGTTTGTAACAAGACAACTTTTAAGAAATTTATTCGATCGGAAAATGCAACATAGTCCCTGCACATATACACTAGTTTATGTTGAAACTGTCTATACATTTAAGCAACAACAACAACAACATCCCTGTTTTCACAGTTTTATTATGGGGCCGAACAGTAGTTGGATCAGATTTGACAGCTAAATTTAACTAATAAGTGTAATTATGCTTGTTCCTTTTAATAAACTTATTTTTGTAATGCTGATTAATTTTGTTGTGAAAATTGATTCTTGAGATTGTGTTTAGGTGTTATAATTGGGTTGTATTAGATGTTGCTGTGGTGTGGCAAATTTTTGTATTTATGATTTTAAAGAAATGTACTCATTATGTCTATAGCCCCAAAAGATGTACATGAGAATCGCATTTAGTTTGCATTCAAACGTGGTGTTCCTGCCATGGTGGCAATGTTTGCAACAAGGCTTCTTTTATAAGTGAGCCAGGTGTTTGATTTAATTCATTGCTAAAGATGTAGAGTCAATTGGGACTCGTGATGGTAAGGAACATGTGACATGCTATGTAGTTAAATACAATGTGTATTTACTGTAAGTTTCATTTAAAAACATTACATGTATCATGATGAAGTTGGTACTTTGCTATTTGAGGTCAACATATTGCTAAAACTAGGAGGATATTATGCTTGCAATGTGTTTTACTGTTAGTTTCTTTTAATTAACTTTGCACGTATCATGTTCTTGTTTTTTTGCTAGTAACCATTTTAACCCATTTGTTACACCCATTTGACTGTAGGTGTGAAAGAGGTTTTAAGATTTTACATGAGGATTATTTTATAGCTTGAAGATTTTGAAAGAGGGCCGGGTCATGAACGCGATGAAGTTTGGGAGTTCTGAGCTTTTATTCGAAAAACTCTGATATTGTGTTATATATGTTTGATTGTTAGACTTAGTTTAAAACTTGTTAGATATTTGTTTGCAAACATTTGGAATATTCTTGGAAGATGAAGGATCTTTTTAATTAAAGTAATCATATTATGATTTTTAAATTTTGCTGTTTTATTTTTGTTTTACATTGTTAATAAATAACGAATTTACCTGATCATGATTAATATGATAAACAATATATTGGCATTTCATTTGATGAGATACTTGTGGCACAAAAGTAGTAATAATATTTAATGAGATGTTTTTAACGACACAAAAATTGTGCCACAAAAGACTTTTTTATATTGTGACAAAAATAAAAGTGTCATTAAAGGGATTTAGTGACACCGCTTGTAGTGACACTTTTTTTGTGTGTCGCACAATCATCAAGGGGGCTTTAGTGACACTTTGAAAATTTTTTATGGCACTTTCCGTATGCCACTATATGACATTTTTTTTGTAGTGTGAGTTCGTATGAGTCCTTTGAACATCGTTCGACAAGCAAGGACATCTTATGACTCTTTATGCCATATTAGCACCTTGAAAAGCACACGTTAGTATAAAATAAGAAGTTTTACTACACCTAACAACATCTTACAACACCGTACGAAACCTCAAAACTCCATAATTAACCTAATGAATTCGTACGAGTCTTTTGAACATCGTACGACAAGTTAAGACATCTTACGACTCTTTATGCCACATTAGCAACG
The DNA here is from genome assembly GCA_030867185.1 of Tagetes erecta. Classification (NCBI taxonomy): domain Eukaryota; kingdom Viridiplantae; phylum Streptophyta; class Magnoliopsida; order Asterales; family Asteraceae; genus Tagetes; species Tagetes erecta. Next base: position 60,458,966 of record CM061490.1, on the reverse strand, counting down.
TGAAAAGAACGTTAGTATAATGTAGAACGCCATACATCTCCTAAGTACACCTTACAATACCCTGCGTAAACTTAAAGCTCCGTAATAAACCTAATGAATTCGTACGAGTCCTTTGAATATCGTACGACAAGTAAGGACATCTTATGACTCTTTATGCCATATTAGCACCTTGAAAAGCACGTTAGTATAATGTAAGACGCCTTACAACACCTAACAACATCCTACAACACCGTACGAAACCTCAAAACTCCATAATAAACCTAATGAATTCGTACGAGTCCTTTGAACATCGTACGACAAGTTAGGACGTCTACGACTCTATATGCCACATTAGCAACTCGAAAAGAACGTTAGTATAATGTAGAACGCCATACAGCTCCCTAAGTACACCTTACAATACTGTGCGTAAACTTAAAGCTTCATAATAAACCTAATGAATTGGTATTAGTCGTTTGAACATCGTACGACAAGTAAGGACATCTTATGATTCTTTATGCCATATTAGCACCTTGAAAAGCACGTTAGTATAATGTAAGACGTTTTACAACACCTAACAACATCTTACAACACCGTACGAATCATTAAAACTCCATAATAAACCTAATGAATTCGTACGAGTCCTTTGAACATCGTACGACAAGCTAGGACATCTTACGACTCTTTATGCTACATTGGAAATGTGAAAAGAACGTTACTATAATGTAGAATGCCATACATATCCTAAGTACACCTTACAATACCGTGCGTAAACTTAAAGCTCCATAATAAACCTAATGAATTCGTATGAGTCCTTTGAACATCGTACGACAAGTAAGGACATCTTATGACTCTTTATGCCATATTAGCACCTTGAAGAGCACGTTAGTATAAAATAAGACGTTTTACAACACCTAACAACATCTTACAACACCGTACGAAACCTCAAAACTCCATAATTAACCTAATGAATTCGTACGAGTCCTTTGAACATCGTACGACAAGTTAGGACATCTTACGACTCTTTATGCAACATTAGCAACTCGAAAAGAACGTTAGTATAATGTAGGACGCTATACAGCTCCTAAGTACACCTTACAATACCGTACGTAAACTTAAAACTCCATAATAAACCTAATGAATTCGTACGAGTCCTTTGAATATCGTACGACAAGTTAGGACATCTTACGAGTCTTTATGCTACATTAGAAACGTGAAAAGAACGTTAGTATAATGTAGAACGCCATACATATCCTAAGTACACCTTAAAATACCGTGCGTAAACTTAAAGCTCCATAATAAACCTAATGAATTCGTATGAGTCGTTTGAACATCGTACGACAAGTAAGGACATCTTATGATTCTTTATGCCATATTAGCACCTTGAAAAGCACGTTAGTATAATATAAGACGTTTTACAACACCTAACAACATCTTACAACACCGTACTAATCATTAAAACTCCATAATAAACCTAATGAATTCGTACGAGTCCTTTGAACATCGTACGACAAGTTAGGACATCTTACGACTCTTTATGCCACATTAGCAACGTGAAAAGAACGTTAGTATAATGTAGAACGCAATACATCTCCTAAGTACACCTTACAATACCCTGCGTAAACTTAAAGCTCCGTAATAAACCAAATGAATTCGTACGAGTCCTTTGAATATCGTACGACAAGTAAGGACATCTTATGACTCTTTATGCTATATTAGCACCTTGAAAAGCACGTTAGTATAATGTAAGACGCCTTACAACACCTAACAACATCCTACAACACCGTACGAAACCTCAAAACTCCATAATAAACCTAATGAATTCGTACGAGTCCTTTGAACATCGTACGACAAGTTAGGACGTCTTACGACTCTATATGCCACATTAGCAACTCGAAAAGAACGTTAGTATAATGTAGAACGCCATACAGCTCCCTAAGTACACCTTACAATACTGTGCGTAAACTTAAAGCTTCATAATAAACCTAATGAATTGGTATTAGTCGTTTGAACATCGTACGACAAGTAAGGACATCTTATGATTCTTTATGCCATATTAGCACCTTGAAAAGCACGTTAGTATAATGTAAGACGTTTTACAACACCTAACAACATCTTACAACACCGTACGAATCATTAAAACTCCATAATAAACCTAATGAATTCGTACGAGTCCTTTGAACATCGTACGACAAGCTAGGACATCTTACGACTCTTTATGCTACATTGGAAATGTGAAAAGAACGTTAGTATAATGTAGAATGCCATACATATCCTAAGTACACCTTACAATACCGTGCGTAAACTTAAAGCTCCATAATAAACCTAATGAATTCGTATGAGTCCTTTGAACATCGTACGACAAGTAAGGACATCTTATGACTCTTTATGCCATATTAGCACCTTGAAGAGCACGTTAGTATAAAATAAGACGTTTTACAACACCTAACAACATCTTACAACACCGTACGAAACCTCAAAACTCCATAATTAACCTAATGAATTCGTACGAGTCCTTTGAACATCGTACGACAAGTTAGGACATCTTACGACTCTTTATGCAACATTAGCAACTCGAAAAGAACGTTAGTATAATGTAGGACGCTATACAGCTCCTAAGTACACCTTACAATACCGTACGTAAACTTAAAACTCCATAATAAACCTAATGAATTCGTACGAGTCCTTTGAATATCGTACGACAAGTTAGGACATCTTACGAGTCTTTATGCTACATTAGAAACGTGAAAAGAACGTTAGTATAATGTAGAACGCCATACATATCCTAAGTACACCTTAAAATACCGTGCGTAAACTTAAAGCTCCATAATAAACCTAATGAATTCGTATGAGTCGTTTGAACATCGTACGACAAGTAAGGACATCTTATGATTCTTTATGCCATATTAGCACCTTGAAAAGCACGTTAGTATAATATAAGACGTTTTACAACACCTAACAACATCTTACAACACCGTACGAATCATTAAAACTCCATAATAAACCTAATGAATTCGTACGAGTCCTTTGAACATCGTACGACAAGTTAGGACATCTTACGACTCTTTATGCCACATTAGCAACGTGAAAAGAACGTTAGTATAATGTAGAACGCAATACATCTCCTAAGTACACCTTACAATACCCTGCGTAAACTTAAAGCTCCGTAATAAACCTAATGAATTCGTACGAGTCCTTTGAATATCGTACGACAAGTAAGGACATCTTATGACTCTTTATGCTATATTAGCACCTTGAAAAGCACGTTAGTATAATGTAAGACGCCTTACAACACCTAACAACATCCTACAACACCGTACGAAACCTCAAAACTCCATAATAAACCTAATGAATTCGTACGAGTCCTTTGAACATCGTAGGACAAGTTAGGACGTCTTACGACTCTATATGCCACATTAGCAACTCGAAAAGAACGTTAGTATAATGTAGAACGCCATACAGCTCCCTAAGTACACCTTACAATACAGTGCGTAAACTTAAAGCTACATAATAAACCTAATGAATTGGTATTAGTCGTTTGAACATCGTACGACTAGTAAGGACATCTTATGATTCTTTATGCCATATTAGCACCTTGAAAAGCACGTTAGTATAATGTAAGACGTTTTACAACACCTAACAACATCTTACAACACCGTACGAATCATTAAAACTCCATAATAAACCTAATGAATTCGTACGAGTCCTTTGAACATCGTACGACAAGCTAGGACATCTTACGACTCTTTATGCTACATTGGAAATGTGAAAAGAACGTTAGTATAATGTAGAATGCCATACATATCCTAAGTACACCTTACAATACCGTGCGTAAACTTAAAGCTCCATAATAAACCTAATGAATTCGTATGAGTCCTTTGAACATCGTACGACAAGTAAGGACATCTTATGACTCTTTATGCCATATTAGCACCTTGAAGAGCACGTTAGTATAAAATAAGACGTTTTACAACACCTAACAACATCTTACAACACCGTACGAAACCTCAAAACTCCATAATTAACCTAATGAATTCGTACGAGTCCTTTGAACATCGTACGACAAGTTAGGACATCTTACGACTCTTTATGCAACATTAGCAACTCGAAAAGAACGTTAGTATAATGTAGGACGCTATACAGCTCCTAAGTACACCTTACAATACCGTACGTAAACTTAAAACTCCATAATAAACCTAATGAATTCGTACGAGTCCTTTGAATATCGTACGACAAGTTAGGACATCTTACGAGTCTTTATGCTACATTAGAAACGTGAAAAGAACGTTAGTATAATGTAGAACGCCATACATATCCTAAGTACACCTTAAAATACCGTGCGTAAACTTAAAGCTCCATAATAAACCTAATGAATTCGTATGAGTCGTTTGAACATCGTACGACAAGTAAGGACATCTTATGATTCTTTATGCCATATTAGCACCTTGAAAAGCACGTTAGTATAATATAAGACGTTTTACAACACCTAACAACATCTTACAACACCGTACGAATCATTAAAACTCCATAATAAACCTAATGAATTCGTACGAGTCCTTTGAACATCGTACGACAAGTTAGGACATCTTACGACTCTTTATGCCACATTAGCAACGTGAAAAGAACGTTAGTATAATGTAGAACGCAATACATCTCCTAAGTACACCTTACAATACCCTGCGTAAACTTAAAGCTCCGTAATAAACCTAATGAATTCGTACGAGTCCTTTGAATATCGTACGACAAGTAAGGACATCTTATGACTCTTTATGCTATATTAGCACCTTGAAAAGCACGTTAGTATAATGTAAGACGCCTTACAACACCTAACAACATCCTACAACACCGTACGAAACCTCAAAACTCCATAATAAACCTAATGAATTCGTACGAGTCCTTTGAACATCGTACGACAAGTTAGGACGTCTTACGACTCTATATGCCACATTAGCAACTCGAAAAGAACGTTAGTATAATGTAGAACGCCATACAGCTCCCTAAGTACACCTTACAATACTGTGCGTAAACTTAAAGCTTCATAATAAACCTAATGAATTGGTATTAGTCGTTTGAACATCGTACGACAAGTAAGGACATCTTATGATTCTTTATGCCATATTAGCACCTTGAAAAGCACGTTAGTATAATGTAAGACGTTTTACAACACCTAACAACATCTTACAACACCGTACGAATCATTAAAACTCCATAATAAACCTAATGAATTCGTACGAGTCCTTTGAACATCGTACGACAAGCTAGGACATCTTACGACTCTTTATGCTACATTGGAAATGTGAAAAGAACGTTAGTATAATGTAGAATGCCATACATATCCTAAGTACACCTTACAATACCGTGCGTAAACTTAAAGCTCCATAATAAACCTAATGAATTCGTATGAGTCCTTTGAACATCGTACGACAAGTAAGGACATCTTATGACTCTTTATGCCATATTAGCACCTTGAAGAGCACGTTAGTATAAAATAAGACGTTTTACAACACCTAACAACATCTTACAACACCGTACGAAACCTCAAAACTCCATAATTAACCTAATGAATTCGTACGAGTCCTTTGAACATCGTACGACAAGTTAGGACATCTTACGACTCTTTATGCAACATTAGCAACTCGAAAAGAACGTTAGTATAATGTAGGACGCTATACAGCTCCTAAGTACACCTTACAATACCGTACGTAAACTTAAAACTCCATAATAAACCTAATGAATTCGTACGAGTCCTTTGAATATCGTACGACAAGTTAGGACATCTTACGAGTCTTTATGCTACATTAGAAACGTGAAAAGAACGTTAGTATAATGTAGAACGCCATACATATCCTAAGTACACCTTAAAATACCGTGCGTAAACTTAAAGCTCCATAATAAACCTAATGAATTCGTATGAGTCGTTTGAACATCGTACGACAAGTAAGGACATCTTATGATTCTTTATGCCATATTAGCACCTTGAAAAGCACGTTAGTATAATATAAGACGTTTTACAACACCTAACAACATCTTACAACACCGTACGAATCATTAAAACTCCATAATAAACCTAATGAATTCGTACGAGTCCTTTGAACATCGTACGACAAGTTAGGACATCTTACGACTCTTTATGCCACATTAGCAACGTGAAAAGAACGTTAGTATAATGTAGAACGCAATACATCTCCTAAGTACACCTTACAATACCCTGCGTAAACTTAAAGCTCCGTAATAAACCTAATGAATTCGTACGAGTCCTTTGAATATCGTACGACAAGTAAGGACATCTTATGACTCTTTATGCTATATTAGCACCTTGAAAAGCACGTTAGTATAATGTAAGACGCCTTACAACACCTAACAACATCCTACAACACCGTACGAAACCTCAAAACTCCATAATAAACCTAATGAATTCGTACGAGTCCTTTGAACATCGTAGGACAAGTTAGGACGTCTTACGACTCTATATGCCACATTAGCAACTCGAAAAGAACGTTAGTATAATGTAGAACGCCATACAGCTCCCTAAGTACACCTTACAATACAGTGCGTAAACTTAAAGCTACATAATAAACCTAATGAATTGGTATTAGTCGTTTGAACATCGTACGACTAGTAAGGACATCTTATGATTCTTTATGCCATATTAGCACCTTGAAAAGCACGTTAGTATAATGTAAGACGTTTTACAACACCTAACAACATCTTACAACACCGTACGAATCATTAAAACTCCATAATAAACCTAATGAATTCGTACGAGTCCTTTGAACATCGTACGACAAGCTAGGACATCTTACGACTCTTTATGCTACATTGGAAATGTGAAAAGAACGTTAGTATAATGTAGAATGCCATACATATCCTAAGTACACCTTACAATACCGTGCGTAAACTTAAAGCTCCATAATAAACCTAATGAATTCGTATGAGTCCTTTGAACATCGTACGACAAGTAAGGACATCTTATGACTCTTTATGCCATATTAACACCTTGAAGAGCACGTTTGTATAAAATAAGACGTTTTACAACACCTAACAACATCTTACAACACCGTACGAAACCTCAAAACTCCATAATTAACCTAATGAATTCGTACGAGTCCTTTGAACATCGTACGACAAGTTAGGACATCTTACGACTCTTTATGCAACATTAGCAACTCGAAAAGAACGTTAGTATAATGTAGGACGCTATACAGCTCCTAAGTACACCTTAAAATACCGTACGTAAACTTAAAACTCCATAATAAACCTAATGAATTCGTACGAGTCCTTTGAATATCGTACGACAAGTTAGGACATCTTACGAGTCTTTATGCTACATTAGAAACGTGAAAAGAACGTTAGTATAATGTAGAACGCCATACATATCCTAAGTACACCTTAAAATACCGTGCGTAAACTTAAAGCTCCATAATAAACCTAATGAAATCGTATGAGTCGTTTGAACATCGTACGACAAGTAAGGACATCTTATGATTCTTTATGCCATATTAGCACCTTGAAAAGCACGTTAGTATAATATAAGACGTTTTACAACACCTAACAACATCTTACAACACCGTACGAATCATTAAAACTCCATAATAAACCTAATGAATTCGTACGAGTCCTTTGAACATCGTACGACAAGTTAGGACATCTTACGACTCTTTATGCCACATTAGCAACGTGAAAAGAACGTTAGTATAATGTAGAACGCAATACATCTCCTAAGTACACCTTACAATACCCTGCGTAAACTTAAAGCTCCGTAATAAACCTAATGAATTCGTACGAGTCCTTTGAATATCGTACGACAAGTAAGGACATCTTATGACTCTTTATGCTATATTAGCACCTTGAAAAGCACGTTAGTATAATGTAAGACGCCTTACAACACCTAACAACATCCTACAACACCGTACGAAACCTCAAAACTCCATAATAAACCTAATGAATTCGTACGAGTCCTTTGAACATCGTACGACAAGTTAGGACGTCTTACGACTCTATATGCCACATTAGCAACTCGAAAAGAACGTTAGTATAATGTAGAACGCCATACAGCTCCCTAAGTACACCTTACAATACTGTGCGTAAACTTAAAGCTTCATAATAAACCTAATGAATTGGTATTAGTCGTTTGAACATCGTACGACAAGTAAGGACATCTTATGATTCTTTATGCCATATTAGCACCTTGAAAAGCACGTTAGTATAATGTAAGACGTTTTACAACACCTAACAACATCTTACAACACCGTACGAATCATTAAAACTCCATAATAAACCTAATGAATTCGTACGAGTCCTTTGAACATCGTACGACAAGCTAGGACATCTTACGACTCTTTATGCTACATTGGAAATGTGAAAAGAACGTTAGTATAATGTAGAATGCCATACATATCCTAAGTACACCTTACAATACCGTGCGTAAACTTAAAGCTCCATAATAAACCTAATGAATTCGTATGAGTCCTTTGAACATCGTACGACAAGTAAGGACATCTTATGACTCTTTATGCCATATTAGCACCTTGAAGAGCACGTTAGTATAAAATAAGACGTTTTACAACACCTAACAACATCTTACAACACCGTACGAAACCTCAAAACTCCATAATTAACCTAATGAATTCGTACGAGTCCTTTGAACATCGTACGACAAGTTAGGACATCTTACGACTCTTTATGCAACATTAGCAACTCGAAAAGAACGTTAGTATAATGTAGGACGCTATACAGCTCCTAAGTACACCTTACAATACCGTACGTAAACTTAAAACTCCATAATAAACCTAATGAATTCGTACGAGTCCTTTGAATATCGTACGACAAGTTAGGACATCTTACGAGTCTTTATGCTACATTAGAAACGTGAAAAGAACGTTAGTATAATGTAGAACGCCATACATATCCTAAGTACACCTTAAAATACCGTGCGTAAACTTAAAGCTCCATAATAAACCTAATGAATTCGTATGAGTCGTTTGAACATCGTACGACAAGTAAGGACATCTTATGATTCTTTATGCCATATTAGCACCTTGAAAAGCACGTTAGTATAATATAAGACGTTTTACAACACCTAACAACATCTTACAACACCGTACGAATCATTAAAACTCCATAATAAACCGAATGAATTCGTACGAGTCCTTTGAACATCGTACGACAAGTTAGGACATCTTACGACTCTTTATGCCACATTAGCAACGTGAAAAGAACGTTAGTATAATGTAGAACGCAATACATCTCCTAAGTACACCTTACAATACCCTGCGTAAACTTAAAGCTCCGTAATAAACCTAATGAATTCGTACGAGTCCTTTGAATATCGTACGACAAGTAAGGACATCTTATGACTCTTTATGCTATATTAGCACCTTGAAAAGCACGTTAGTATAATGTAAGACGCCTTACAACACCTAACAACATCCTACAACACCGTACGAAACCTCAAAACTCCATAATAAACCTAATGAATTCGTACGAGTCCTTTGAACATCGTAGGACAAGTTAGGACGTCTTACGACTCTATATGCCACATTAGCAACTCGAAAAGAACGTTAGTATAATGTAGAACGCCATACAGCTCCCTAAGTACACCTTACAATACAGTGCGTAAACTTAAAGCTACATAATAAACCTAATGAATTGGTATTAGTCGTTTGAACATCGTACGACTAGTAAGGACATCTTATGATTCTTTATGCCATATTAGCACCTTGAAAAGCACGTTAGTATAATGTAAGACGTTTTACAACACCTAACAACATCTTACAACACCGTACGAATCATTAAAACTCCATAATAAACCTAATGAATTCGTACGAGTCCTTTGAACATCGTACGACAAGCTAGGACATCTTACGACTCTTTATGCTACATTGGAAATGTGAAAAGAACGTTAGTATAATGTAGAATGCCATACATATCCTAAGTACACCTTACAATACCGTGCGTAAACTTAAAGCTCCATAATAAACCTAATGAATTCGTATGAGTCCTTTGAACATCGTACGACAAGTAAGGACATCTTATGACTCTTTATGCCATATTAGCACCTTGAAGAGCACGTTAGTATAAAATAAGACGTTTTACAACACCTAACAACATCTTACAACACCGTACGAAACCTCAAAACTCCATAATTAACCTAATGAATTCGTACGAGTCCTTTGAACATCGTACGACAAGTTAGGACATCTTACGACTCTTTATGCAACATTAGCAACTCGAAAAGAACGTTAGTATAATGTAGGACGCTATACAGCTCCTAAGTACACCTTACAATACCGTACGTAAACTTAAAACTCCATAATAAACCTAATGAATTCGTACGAGTCCTTTGAATATCGTACGACAAGTTAGGACATCTTACGAGTCTTTATGCTACATTAGAAACGTGAAAAGAACGTTAGTATAATGTAGAACGCCATACATATCCTAAGTACACCTTAAAATACCGTGCGTAAACTTAAAGCTCCATAATAAACCTAATGAATTCGTATGAGTCGTTTGAACATCGTACGACAAGTAAGGACATCTTATGATTCTTTATGCCATATTAGCACCTTGAAAAGCACGTTAGTATAATATAAGACGTTTTACAACACCTAACAACATCTTACAACACCGTACGAATCATTAAAACTCCATAATAAACCTAATGAATTCGTACGAGTCCTTTGAACATCGTACGACAAGTTAGGACATCTTACGACTCTTTATGCCACATTAGCAACGTGAAAAGAACGTTAGTATAATGTAGAACGCAATACATCTCCTAAGTACACCTTACAATACCCTGCGTAAACTTAAAGCTCCGTAATAAACCTAATGAATTCGTACGAGTCCTTTGAATATCGTACGACAAGTAAGGACATCTTATGACTCTTTATGCTATATTAGCACCTTGAAAAGCACGTTAGTATAATGTAAGACGCCTTACAACACCTAACAACATCCTACAACACCGTACGAAACCTCAAAACTCCATAATAAACCTAATGAATTCGTACGAGTCCTTTGAACATCGTAGGACAAGTTAGGACGTCTTACGACTCTATATGCCACATTAGCAACTCGAAAAGAACGTTAGTATAATGTAGAACGCCATACAGCTCCCTAAGTACACCTTACAATACAGTGCGTAAACTTAAAGCTACATAATAAACCTAATGAATTGGTATTAGTCGTTTGAACATCGTACGACTAGTAAGGACATCTTATGATTCTTTATGCCATATTAGCACCTTGAAAAACACGTTAGTATAATGTAAGACGTTTTACAACACCTAACAACATCTTACAACACCGTACGAATCATTAAAACTCCATAATAAACCTAATGAATTCGTACGAGTCCTTTGAACATCGTACGACAAGCTAGGACATCTTACGACTCTTTATGCTACATTGGAAATGTGAAAAGAACGTTAGTATAATGTAGAATGCCATACATATCCTAAGTACACCTTACAATACCGTGCGTAAACTTAAAGCTCCATAATAAACCTAATGAATTCGTATGAGTCCTTTGAACATCGTACGACAAGTAAGGACATCTTATGACTCTTTATGCCATATTAGCACCTTGAAGAGCACGTTAGTATAAAATAAGACGTTTTACAACACCTAACAACATCTTACAACACCGTACGAAACCTCAAAACTCCATAATTAACCTAATGAATTCGTACGAGTCCTTTGAACATCGTACGACAAGTTAGGACATCTTACGACTCTTTATGCAACATTAGCAACTCGAAAAGAACGTTAGTATAATGTAGGACGCTATACAGCTCCTAAGTACACCTTACAATACCGTACGTAAACTTAAAACTCCATAATAAACCTAATGAATTCGTACGAGTCCTTTGAATATCGTACGACAAGTTAGGACATCTTACGAGTCTTTATGCTACATTAGAAACGTGAAAAGAACGTTAGTATAATGTAGAACGCCATACATATCCTAAGTACACCTTAAAATACCGTGCGTAAACTTAAAGCTCCATAATAAACCTAATGAATTCGTATGAGTCGTTTGAACATCGTACGACAAGTAAGGACATCTTATGATTCTTTATGCCATATTAGCACCTTGAAAAGCACGTTAGTATAATATAAGACGTTTTACAACACCTAACAACATCTTACAACACCGTACGAATCATTAAAACTCCATAATAAACCTAATGAATTCGTACGAGTCCTTTGAACATCGTACGACAAGTTAGGACATCTTACGACTCTTTATGCCACATTAGCAACGTGAAAAGAACGTTAGTATAATGTAGAACGCAATACATCTCCTAAGTACACCTTACAATACCCTGCGTAAACTTAAAGCTCCGTAATAAACCTAATGAATTCGTACGAGTCCTTTGAATATCGTACGACAAGTAAGGACATCTTATGACTCTTTATGCTATATTAGCACCTTGAAAAGCACGTTAGTATAATGTAAGACGCCTTACAACACCTAACAACATCCTACAACACCGTACGAAACCTCAAAACTCCATAATAAACCTAATGAGTTCGTACGAGTCCTTTGAACATCGTAGGACAAGTTAGGACGTCTTAAGACTCTATATGCCACATTAGCAACTCGAAAAGAACGTTAGTATAATGTAGAACGCCATACAGCTCCCTAAGTACACCTTACAATACAGTGCGTAAACTTAAAGCTACATAATAAACCTAATGAATTGGTATTAGTCGTTTGAACATCGTACGACAAGTAAGGACATCTTATGATTCTTTATGCCATATTAGCACCTTGAAAAGCACGTTAGTATAATGTAAGACGTTTTACAACACCTAACAACATCTTACAACACCGTACGAATCATTAAAACTCCATAATAAACCTAATGAATTCGTACGAGTCCTTTGAACATCGTACGACAAGCTAGGACATCTTACGACTCTTTATGCTACATTGGAAATGTGAAAAGAACGTTAGTATAATGTAGAATGCCTTACATATCCTAAGTACACCTTACAATACCGTGCGTAAACTTAAAGCTCCATAATAAACCTAATGAATTCGTATGAGTCCTTTGAACATCGTACGACAAGTAAGGACATCTTATGACTCTTTATGCCATATTAGCACCTTGAAGAGCACGTTAGTATAAAATAAGACGTTTTACAACACCTAACAACATCTTACAACACCGTACGAAACCTCAAAACTCCATAATTAACCTAATGAATTCGTACGAGTCCTTTGAACATCGTACGACAAGTTAGGACATCTTACGACTCTCTATGCCACATTAGCAACGTGAAAAGAACGTTAGTATAATGTAGAACGCCATACATCTCCTAAGTACACCTTACAATACCCTGCGTAAACTTAAAGCTCCGTAATAAACCTAATGAATTCGTACGAGTCCTTTGAACATCGTACGACAAGTTAGGACATCTTACGAGTCTTTATGCTACATTAGAAACGTGAAAAGAACGTTAGTATAATGTAGAACGCCATACATATCCTAAGTACACCTTAAAATACCGTGCGTAAACTTAAAGCTCCATAATAAATCTAATGAATTCGTATGAGTCGTTTGAACATCGTACGACAAGTAAGGACATCTTATGATTCTTTATGCCATATTAGCACCTTGAAAAGCACGTTAGTATAATGTAAGACGTTTTACAACACCTAACAACATCTTACAATACCGTACGTAAACTTAAAACTCCATAATAAACCTAATGAATTCGTACGAGTCCTTTGAACATCGTACGACAAGTTAGGACATCTTACGAGTCTTTATGCTACATTAGAAACGTGAAAAGAACGTTAGTATAATGTAGAACGCCATACATATCCTAAGTACACCTTAAAATACCGTGCGTAAACTTAAAGCTCCATAATAAACCTAATGAATTCGTATGAGTCGTTTGAACATCGTACGACAAGTAAGGACATCTTATGATTCTTTATGCCATATTAGCACCTTGAAAAGCACGTTAGTATAATGTAAGACGTTTTACAACACCTAACAACATCTTACAACACCGTACGAATCATTAAAACTCCATAATAAACCTAATGAATTCGTACGAGTCCTTTGAACATCGTACGACAAGTTAGGACATCTTACGACTCTTTATGCCACATTAGCAACGTGAAAAGAACGTTAGTATAATGTAGAACGCCATAAATCTCCTAAGTACACCTTACAATACCCTGCGTAAACTTAAAGCTCCGTAATAAACCTAATGAATTCGTACGAGTCCTTTGAATATCGTACGACAAGTAAGGACATCTTATGACTCTTTATGCTATATTAGCACCTTGAAAAGCACGTTAGTATAATGTAAGACGCCTTACAACACCTAACAACATCCTACAACACCGTACGAAACCTCAAAACTCCATAATAAACCTAATGAATTCGTACGAGTCCTTTGAACATCGTACAACAAGTTAGGACGTCTTACGACTCTATATGCCACATTAGCAACTCGAAAAGAACGTTAGTATAATGTAGAACGCCATACAGCTCCCTAAGTACAACTTACAATACAGTGCGTAAACTTAAAGCTACATAATAAACCTAATGAATTGGTATTAGTCGTTTGAACATCGTACGACAAGTAAGGACATCTTATGATTCTTTATGCCATATTAGCACCTTGAAAAGCACGTTAGTATAATGTAAGACGTTTTACAACACCTAACAACATCTTACAACACCGTACGAATCATTAAAACTCCATAATAAACCTAATGAATTCGTACGAGTCCTTTGAACATCGTACGACAAGCTAGGACATCTTACGACTCTTTATGCTACATTGGAAATGTGAAAAGAACGTTAGTATAATGTAGAATGCCATACATATCCTAAGTACACCTTACAATACCGTGCGTAAACTTAAAGCTCCATAATAAACCTAATGAATTCGTATGAGTCCTTTGAACATCGTACGACAAGTAAGGACATCTTATGACTCTTTATGCCATATTAGCACCTTGAAGAGCACGTTAGTATAAAATAAGACGTTTTACAACACCTAACAACATCTTACAACACCGTACGAAACCTCAAAACTCCATAATTAACCTAATGAATTCGTACGAGTCCTTTGAACATCGTACGACAAGTTAGGACATCTTACGACTCTCTATGCCACATTAGCAACGTGAAAAGAACGTTAGTATAATGTAGAACGCCATACATCTCCTAAGTACACCTTACAATACCCTGCGTAAACTTAAAGCTCCGTAATAAACCTAATGAATTCGTACGAGTCCTTTGAACATCGTACGACAAGTTAGGACATCTTACGAGTCTTTATGCTACATTAGAAACGTGAAAAGAACGTTAGTATAATGTAGAACGCCATACATATCCTAAGTACACCTTAAAATACCGTGCGTAAACTTAAAGCTCCATAATAAATCTAATGAATTCGTATGAGTCGTTTGAACATCGTACGACAAGTAAGGACATCTTATGATTCTTTATGCCATATTAGCACCTTGAAAAGCACGTTAGTATAATGTAAGACGTTTTACAACACCTAACAACATCTTACAATACCGTACGTAAACTTAAAACTCCATAATAAACCTAATGAATTCGTACGAGTCCTTTGAACAGCGTACGACAAGTTAGGACATCTTACGAGTCTTTATGCTACATTAGAAACGTGAAAAGAACGTTAGTATAATGTAGAACGCCATACATATCCTAAGTACACCTTAAAATACCGTGCGTAAACTTAAAGCTCCATAATAAACCTAATGAATTCGTATGAGTCGTTTGAACATCGTACGACAAGTAAGGACATCTTATGATTCTTTATGCCATATTAGCACCTTGAAAAGCACGTTAGTATAATGTAAGACGTTTTACAACACCTAACAACATCTTACAACACCGTACGAATCATTAAAACTCCATAATAAACCTAATGAATTCGTACGAGTCCTTTGAACATCGTACGACAAGTTAGGACATCTTACGACTCTTTATGCCACATTAGCAACGTGAAAAGAACGTTAGTATAATGTAGAACGCCATAAATCTCCTAAGTACACCTTACAATACCCTGCGTAAACTTAAAGCTCCGTAATAAACCTAATGAATTCGTACGAGTCCTTTGAATATCGTACGACAAGTAAGGACATCTTATGACTCTTTATGCTATATTAGCACCTTGAAAAGCACGTTAGTATAATGTAAGACGCCTTACAACACCTAACAACATCCTACAACACCGTACGAAACCTCAAAACTCCATAATAAACCTAATGAATTCGTACGAGTCCTTTGAACATCGTACAACAAGTTAGGACGTCTTACGACTCTATATGCCACATTAGCAACTCGAAAAGAACGTTAGTATAATGTAGAACGCCATACAGCTCCCTAAGTACAACTTACAATACAGTGCGTAAACTTAAAGCTACATAATAAACCTAATGAATTGGTATTAGTCGTTTGAACATCGTACGACAAGTAAGGACATCTTATGATTCTTTATGCCATATTAGCACCTTGAAAAGCACGTTAGTATAATGTAAGACGTTTTACAACACCTAACAACATCTTACAACACCGTACGAATCATTAAAACTCCATAATAAACCTAATGAATTCGTACGAGTCCTTTGAACATCGTACGACAAGCTAGGACATCTTACGACTCTTTATGCTACATTGGAAATGTGAAAAGAACGTTAGTATAATGTAGAATGCCTTACATATCCTAAGTACACCTTACAATACCGTGCGTAAACTTAAAGCTCCATAATAAACCTAATGAATTCGTATGAGTCCTTTGAACATCGTACGACAAGTAAGGACATCTTATGACTCTTTATGCCATATTAGCACCTTGAAGAGCACGTTAGTATAAAATAAGACGTTTTACAACACCTAACAACATCTTACAACACCGTACGAAACCTCAAAACTCCATAATTAACCTAATGAATTCGTACGAGTCCTTTGAACATCGTACGACAAGTTAGGACATCTTACGACTCTCTATGCCACATTAGCAACGTGAAAAGAACGTTAGTATAATGTAGAACGCCATACATCTCCTAAGTACACCTTACAATACCCTGCGTAAACTTAAAGCTCCGTAATAAACCTAATGAATTCGTACGAGTCCTTTGAACATCGTACGACAAGTTAGGACATCTTACGAGTCTTTATGCTACATTAGAAACGTGAAAAGAACGTTAGTATAATGTAGAACGCCATACATATCCTAAGTACACCTTAAAATACCGTGCGTAAACTTAAAGCTCCATAATAAATCTAATGAATTCGTATGAGTCGTTTGAACATCGTACGACAAGTAAGGACATCTTATGATTCTTTATGCCATATTAGCACCTTGAAAAGCACGTTAGTATAATGTAAGACGTTTTACAACACCTAACAACATCTTACAATACCGTACGTAAACTTAAAACTCCATAATAAACCTAATGAATTCGTACGAGTCCTTTGAACATCGTACGACAAGTTAGGACATCTTACGAGTCTTTATGCTACATTAGAAACGTGAAAAGAACGTTAGTATAATGTAGAACGCCATACATATCCTAAGTACACCTTAAAATACCGTGCGTAAACTTAAAGCTCCATAATAAACCTAATGAATTCGTATGAGTCGTTTGAACATCGTACGACAAGTAAGGACATCTTATGATTCTTTATGCCATATTAGCACCTTGAAAAGCACGTTAGTATAATGTAAGACGTTTTACAACACCTAACAACATCTTACAACACCGTACGAATCATTAAAACTCCATAATAAACCTAATGAATTCGTACGAGTCCTTTGAACATCGTACGACAAGTTAGGACATCTTACGACTCTTTATGCCACATTAGCAACGTGAAAAGAACGTTAGTATAATGTAGAACGCCATAAATCTCCTAAGTACACCTTACAATACCCTGCGTAAACTTAAAGCTCCGTAATAAACCTAATGAATTCGTACGAGTCCTTTGAATATCGTACGACAAGTAAGGACATCTTATGACTCTTTATGCTATATTAGCACCTTGAAAAGCACGTTAGTATAATGTAAGACGCCTTACAACACCTAACAACATCCTACAACACCGTACGAAACCTCAAAACTCCATAATAAACCTAATGAATTCGTACGAGTCCTTTGAACATCGTACAACAAGTTAGGACGTCTTACGACTCTATATGCCACATTAGCAACTCGAAAAGAACGTTAGTATAATGTAGAACGCCATACAGCTCCCTAAGTACAACTTACAATACCGTGCGTAAACTTAAAGCTTCATATAAACCTAATGAATTGGTATTAGTCGTTTGAACATCGTACGACAAGTAAGGACATCTTATGATTCTTTATGCCATATTAGCACCTTGAAAAGCACGTTAGTATAATGTAAGACATTTTACAACACCTAACAACATCTTACAACACCGTACGAATCATTAAAACTCCATAATAAACCTAATGAATTCGTACGAGTCCTTTGAACATCGTACGACAAGTACGACTCTTTATGCTACATTGGAAATGTGAAAAGAACGTTAGTATAATTTAGAATGCCATACATATCCTAAGTACACCTTACAATACCGTGCGTAAACTTAAAGCTCCATAATAAACCTAATGAATTCGTATGAGTCCTTTGAACATCGTACGACAAGTAAGGACATCTTATGACTCTTTATGCCATATTAGCACCTTAAGAGCACGTTAGTATAAAATAAGACGTTTTACAACACCTAACAACATCTTACAACACCGTACGAAACCTCAAAACTCCATAATTAACCTAATGAATTCGTACGAGTCCTTTGAACATCGTACGACAAGGTAGGACATCTTACGACTCTTTATGCAACATTAGCAACTCGAAAAGAACGTTAGTATAATGTAGGACGCTATACAGCTCCTAAGTACACCTTACAATACCGTACGTAAACTTAAAACTCCATAATAAACCTAATGAATTCGTACGAGTCCTTTGAACATCGTACGACAAGTTAGGATATCTTACGAGTCTTTATGCTACATTAGAAACGTGAAAAGAACGTTAGTATAATGTAGAACGCCATACATATCCTAAGTACACCTTAAAATACCGTGCGTAAACTTAAAGCTCCATAATAAACCTAATGAATTCGTACGAGTCCTTTGAACATCGTACGACAAGTAATGACATCTTAAGACTCCTTATGCTATGTTAGCACCTTGAAAAGCACGTTAGTATAACGTAAGACGCCTTACAACACCTAACAACATCTTACAACACCGTACGAAACCTTAAAACTCCATAATGAACCTAATGAATTCGTACGTGTCCTTTGAACATCGTACGACAAGGTAGGACATCTTATGACTCTTTATGCTATATTAGCACCTTGAAAAGCACGTTAGTATAATGTAAGACGCCTTACAACACCTAACAACATCTTACAACACCGTACGAATCATTAAAACTCCATAATAAACCTAATGAATTCGTACGTGTCCTTTGAACATCGTACGACAAGTTAGGACATCTTATGAGTCTTTATGCTATATTAGCACCTTGAAAAGCACGTTAGTATAATGTAAAACGCCTTACAACACCTAACAACATCTCACAACACTGTACGAAACCTTAAAACTTCATAATGAACCTAATGAATTCGTACGTGTCCTGTGAACATCGTACGACAAGTTAGGCCATCTTATGACTCTTAATGCTATATTAGCACCTTGAAAAGCACGTTAGTATAATGTAAGACGCCTTACAACATCTAACATCATCCTACAACACCGTACGAAACCTCAAAACTCCATAATAAACCTATTGAATTCGTACGAGTCCTTTGAACATCGTACGACAAGTTAGGACATCTTACGACTCTTTATGCCACATTAGCAACTCGAAAAGAACGTTAGTATAATGTAGAACGCCATACAGCTCCTAAGTACACCTTACAATACCGTCCGTAAACTTAAAGCTCCATAATAAACCTAATGAATTCGTATGAGTCCTTTGAACATCGTACGATAAGTAAGGACATCTTATGATTCTTTATGCCATATTAGCACCTTGAAAAGCATGTTAGTATAATGTAAGACGTTTTACAACACCTAACAACATCTTACAACACCGTACGAATCATTAAAACTCCATAATAAACCTAATGAATTCGTACGAGTCCTTTGAACATCGTACGACAAGTTAGGACATCTTACGACTCTTTATGCCACATTAGCAACGTGAAAAGAACTTTAGTATAATGTAGAACGCCATACATCTCCTAAGTACACCTTATAATACCATGCGTAAACTTAAAACTCCATAATAAACCTAATGAATTCGTACGAGTCCTTTGAACATCGTACGACAAGTAATGACATCTTATGACTCCATATGCTATGTTAGCACCTTGAAAAGCACGTTAGTATAACGTAAGACGCCTTACAACACCTAACAACATCTTACAACACCGTACGAAACCTTAAAACTCCATAATAAACCTAATGAATTCGTACGAGTCCTTTGAACATCGTACGACAAGTAATGACATCTTAAGACTCCTTATGGTATGTTAGCACCTTGAAAAGCACGTTAGTATAACGTAAGACGCCTTACAACACCTAACAACATCTTACAACACCGTACGAAACCTTAAAACTCCATAATGAACCTAATGAATTCGTACGCGTCCTTTGAACATCGTACGACAAGATAGGACATCTTATGACTCTTTATGCTATATTAGCACCTTGAAAAGCACGTTAGTATAATGTAAGACGCCTTACAACACCTAACAACATCTTACAACACCGTACGAATCATTAAAACTCCATAATAAACCTAATGAATTCGTACGTGTCCTTTGAACATCGTACGACAAGTTAGGACATCTTATGAGTCTTTATGCTATATTAGCACCTTGAAAAGCACGTTAGTATAATGTAAAACGCCTTACAACACCTAACAACATCTCACAACACTGTACGAAACCTTAAAACTTCATAATGAACCTAATGAATTCGTACGTGTCCTGTGAACATCGTACGACAAGTTAGGCCATCTTATGACTCTTAATGCTATATTAGCACCTTGAAAAGCACGTTAGTATAATGTAAGACGCCTTACAACATCTAACATCATCCTACAACACCGTACGAAACCTCAAAACTCCATAATTAACCTAATGAATTCGTACGAGTCCTTTGAACATCGTACGACAAGGTAGGACATCTTACGACTCTTTATGCAACATTAGCAACTCGAAAAGAACGTTAGTATAATGTAGGACGCTATACAGCTCCTAAGTACACCTTACAATACCGTACGTAAACTTAAAACTCCATAATAAACCTAATGAATTCGTACGAGTCCTTTAAACATCGTACGACAAGTTAGGATATCTTACGAGTCTTTATGCTACATTAGAAACGTGAAAAGAACGTTAGTATAATGTAGAACGCCATACATATCCTAAGTACACCTTAAAATACCGTGCGTAAACTTAAAGCTCCATAATAAACCTAATGAATTCGTACGAGTCCTTTGAACATCGTACGACAAGTAATGACATCTTAAGACTCCTTATGCTATGTTAGCACCTTGAAAAGCACGTTAGTATAACGTAAGACGCCTTACAACACCTAACAACATCTTACAACACCGTACGAAACCTTAAAACTCCATAATGAACCTAATGAATTCGTACGTGTCCTTTGAACATCGTACGACAAGGTAGGACATCTTATGACTCTTTATGCTATATTAGCACCTTGAAAAGCACGTTAGTATAATGTAAGACGCCTTACAACACCTAACAACATCTTACAACACCGTACGAATCATTAAAACTCCATAATAAACCTAATGAATTCGTACGTGTCCTTTGAACATCGTACGACAAGTTAGGACATCTTATGAGTCTTTATGCTATATTAGCACCTTGAAAAGCACGTTAGTATAATGTAAAACGCCTTACAACACCTAACAACATCTCACAACACTGTACGAAACCTTAAAACTTCATAATGAACCTAATGAATTCGTACGTGTCCTGTGAACATCGTACGACAAGTTAGGCCATCTTATGACTCTTAATGCTATATTAGCACCTTGAAAAGCACGTTAGTATAATGTAAGACGCCTTACAACATCTAACATCATCCTACAACACCGTACGAAACCTCAAAACTCCATAATAAACCTATTGAATTCGTACGAGTCCTTTGAACATCGTACGACAAGTTAGGACATCTTACGACTCTTTATGCCACATTAGCAACTCGAAAAGAACGTTAGTATAATGTAGAACGCCATACAGCTCCTAAGTACACCTTACAATACCGTCCGTAAACTTAAAGCTCCATAATAAACCTAATGAATTCGTATGAGTCCTTTGAACATCGTACGATAAGTAAGGACATCTTATGATTCTTTATGCCATATTAGCACCTTGAAAAGCATGTTAGTATAATGTAAGACGTTTTACAACACCTAACAACATCTTACAACACCGTACGAATCATTAAAACTCCATAATAAACCTAATGAATTCGTACGAGTCCTTTGAACATCGTACGACAAGTTAGGACATCTTACGACTCTTTATGCCACATTAGCAACGTGAAAAGAACTTTAGTATAATGTAGAACGCCATACATCTCCTAAGTACACCTTATAATACCATGCGTAAACTTAAAACTCCATAATAAACCTAATGAATTCGTACGAGTCCTTTGAACATCGTACGACAAGTAATGACATCTTATGACTCCATATGCTATGTTAGCACCTTGAAAAGCACGTTAGTATAACGTAAGACGCCTTACAACACCTAACAACATCTTACAACACCGTACGAAACCTTAAAACTCCATAATAAACCTAATGAATTCGTACGAGTCCTTTGAACATCGTACGACAAGTAATGACATCTTAAGACTCCTTATGGTATGTTAGCACCTTGAAAAGCACGTTAGTATAACGTAAGACGCCTTACAACACCTAACAACATCTTACAACACCGTACGAAACCTTAAAACTCCATAATGAACCTAATGAATTCGTACGCGTCCTTTGAACATCGTACGACAAGATAGGACATCTTATGACTCTTTATGCTATATTAGCACCTTGAAAAGCACGTTAGTATAATGTAAGACGCCTTACAACACCTAACAACATCTTACAACACCGTACGAATCATTAAAACTCCATAATAAACCTAATGAATTCGTACGTGTCCTTTGAACATCGTACGACAAGTTAGGACATCTTATGAGTCTTTATGCTATATTAGCACCTTGAAAAGCACGTTAGTATAATGTAAAACGCCTTACAACACCTAACAACATCTCACAACACTGTACGAAACCTTAAAACTTCATAATGAACCTAATGAATTCGTACGTGTCCTGTGAACATCGTACGACAAGTTAGGCCATCTTATGACTCTTAATGCTATATTAGCACCTTGAAAAGCACGTTAGTATAATGTAAGACGCCTTACAACATCTAACATCATCCTACAACACCGTACGAAACCTCAAAACTCCATAATAAACCTATTGAATTCGTACGAGTCCTTTGAACATCGTACGACAAGTTAGGACATCTTACGACTCTTTATGCCACATTAGCAACTCGAAAAGAACGTTAGTATAATGTAGAACGCCATACAGCTCCTAAGTACACCTTACAATACCGTCCGTAAACTTAAAGCTCCATAATAAACCTAATGAATTCGTATGAGTCCTTTGAACATCGTACGATAAGTAAGGACATCTTATGATTCTTTATGCCATATTAGCACCTTGAAAAGCACGTTAGTATAATGTAAGACATTTTACAACACCTAACAACACCTTACAACACCGTACGAATCATTAAAACTCCATAATAAACCTAATGAATTCGTACGAGTCCTTTGAACATCGTACGACAAGTTAGGACATCTTACGAGTCTTTATGCTATATTAGAAACGTGAAAAGAACGTTAGTATAATGTAGAACGCCATACATATCCTAAGTACACCTTAAAATACCGTGCGTAAACTTAAAGCTCCATAATAAACCTAATGAATTCGTACGAGTCCTTTGAACATCGTACGACAAGTAATGACATCTTAAGACTCCTTATGCTATGTTAGCACCTTGAAAAGCACGTTAGTATAACGTAAGACGCCTTACAACACCTAACAACATCTTACAACACCGTACGAAACCTTAAAACTCCATAATGAACCTAATGAATTCGTACGTGTCCTTTGAACATCGTACGACAAGGTAGGACATCTTATGACTCTTTATGCTATATTAGCACCTTGAAAAGCACGTTAGTATAATGTAAGACGCCTTACAACACCTAACAACATCTTACAACACCGTACGAATCATTAAAACTCCATAATAAACCTAATGAATTCGTACGTGTCCTTTGAACATCGTACGACAAGTTAGGACATCTTATGAGTCTTTATGCTATATTAGCACCTTGAAAAGCACGTTAGTATAATGTAAAACGCCTTACAACACCTAACAACATCTCACAACACTGTACGAAACCTTAAAACTTCATAATGAACCTAATGAATTCGTACGTGTCCTGTGAACATCGTACGACAAGTTAGGCCATCTTATGACTCTTAATGCTATATTAGCACCTTGAAAAGCACGTTAGTATAATGTAAGACGCCTTACAACATCTAACATCATCCTACAACACCGTACGAAACCTCAAAACTCCATAATAAACCTATTGAATTCGTACGAGTCCTTTGAACATCGTACGACAAGTTAGGACATCTTACGACTCTTTATGCCACATTAGCAACTCGAAAAGAACGTTAGTATAATGTAGAACGCCATACAGCTCCTAAGTACACCTTACAATACCGTCCGTAAACTTAAAGCTCCATAATAAACCTAATGAATTCGTATGAGTCCTTTGAACATCGTACGATAAGTAAGGACATCTTATGATTCTTTATGCCATATTAGCACCTTGAAAAGCATGTTAGTATAATGTAAGACGTTTTACAACACCTAACAACATCTTACAACACCGTACGAATCATTAAAACTCCATAATAAACCTAATGAATTCGTACGAGTCCTTTGAACATCGTACGACAAGTTAGGACATCTTACGACTCTTTATGCCACATTAGCAACGTGAAAAGAACTTTAGTATAATGTAGAACGCCATACATCTCCTAAGTACACCTTATAATACCATGCGTAAACTTAAAACTCCATAATAAACCTAATGAATTCGTACGAGTCCTTTGAACATCGTACGACAAGTAATGACATCTTATGACTCCTTATGCTATGTTAGCACCTTGAAAAGCACGTTAGTATAACGTAAGACGCCTTACAACACCTAACAACATCTTACAACACCGTACGAAACCTTAAAACTCCATAGTAAACCTAATGAATTCGTACGAGTCCTTTGAACATCGTACGACAAGTAATGACATCTTAAGACTCCTTATGGTATGTTAGCACCTTGAAAAGCACGTTAGTATAACGTAAGACGCCTTACAACACCTAACAACATCTTACAACACCGTACGAAACCTTAAAACTCCATAATGAACCTAATGAATTCGTACGCGTCCTTTGAACATCGTACGACAAGGTAGGACATCTTATGACTCTTTATGCTATATTAGCACCTTGAAAAGCACGTTAGTATAATGTAAGACGCCTTACAACACCTAACAACATCTTACAACACCGTACGAATCATTAAAACTCCATAATAAACCTAATGAATTCGTACGTGTCCTTTGAACATCGTACGACAAGTTAGGACATCTTATGAGTCTTTATGCTATATTAGCACCTTGAAAAGCACGTTAGTATAATGTAAAACGCCTTACAACACCTAACAACATCTCACAACACTGTACGAAACCTTAAAACTTCATAATGAACCTAATGAATTCGTACGTGTCCTGTGAACATCGTACGACAAGTTAGGCCATCTTATGACTCTTAATGCTATATTAGCACCTTGAAAAGCACGTTAGTATAATGTAAGACGCCTTACAACATCTAACATCATCCTACAACACCGTACGAAACCTCAAAACTCCATAATAAACCTATTGAATTCGTACGAGTCCTTTGAACATCGTACGACAAGTTAGGACATCTTACGACTCTTTATGCCACATTAGCAACTCGAAAAGAACGTTAGTATAATGTAGAACGCCATACAGCTCCTAAGTACACCTTACAATACCGTCCGTAAACTTAAAGCTCCATAATAAACCTAATGAATTCGTATGAGTCCTTTGAACATCGTACGATAAGTAAGGACATCTTATGATTCTTTATGCCATATTAGCACCTTGAAAAGCACGTTAGTATAATGTAAGACATTTTACAACACCTAACAACACCTTACAACACCGTACGAATCATTAAAACTACATAATAAACCTAATGAATTCGTACGAGTCCTTTGAACATCGTACGACAAGTTAGGACATCTTACGAGTCTTTATGCTACATTAGAAACGTGAAAAGAACGTTAGTATAATGTAGAACGCCATACATATCCTAAGTACACCTTAAAATACCGTGCGTAAACTTAAAGCTCCATAATAAACCTAATGAATTCGTACGAGTCCTTTGAACATCGTACGACAAGTAATGACATCTTAAGACTCCTTATGCTATGTTAGCACCTTGAAAAGCACGTTAGTATAACGTAAGACGCCTTACAACACCTAACAACATCTTACAACACCGTACGAAACCTTAAAACTCCATAATGAACCTAATGAATTCGTACGTGTCCTTTGAACATCGTACGACAAGGTAGGACATCTTATGACTCTTTATGCTATATTAGCACCTTGAAAAGCACGTTAGTATAATGTAAGACGCCTTACAACACCTAACAACATCTTACAACACCGTACGAATCATTAAAACTCCATAATAAACCTAATGAATTCGTACGTGTCCTTTGAACATCGTACGACAAGTTAGGACATCTTATGAGTCTTTATGCTATATTAGCACCTTGAAAAGCACATTAGTATAATGTAAAACGCCTTACAACACCTAACAACATCTCACAACACTGTACGAAACCTTAAAACTTCATAATGAACCTAATGAATTCGTACGTGTCCTGTGAACATCGTACGACAAGTTAGGAAATCTTATGACTCTTAATGCTATATTAGCACCTTGAAAAGCACGTTAGTATAATGTAAGACGCCTTACAACATCTAACATCATCCTACAACACCGTACGAAACCTCAAAACTCCATAATAAACCTATTGAATTCGTACGAGTCCTTTGAACATCGTACGACAAGTTAGGACATCTTACGACTCTTTATGCCACATTAGCAACTCGAAAAGAACGTTAGTATAATGTAGAACGCCATACAGCTCCTAAGTACACCTTACAATACCGTCCGTAAACTTAAAGCTCCATAATAAACCTAATGAATTCGTATGAGTCCTTTGAACATCGTACGATAAGTAAGGACATCTTATGATTCTTTATGCCATATTAGCACCTTGAAAAGCATGTTAGTATAATGTAAGACGTTTTACAACACCTAACAACATCTTACAACACCGTACGAATCATTAAAACTCCATAATAAACCTAATGAATTCGTACGAGTCCTTTGAACATCGTACGACAAGTTAGGACATCTTACGACTCTTTATGCCACATTAGCAACGTGAAAAGAACTTTAGTATAATGTAGAACGCCATACATCTCCTAAGTACACCTTATAATACCATGCGTAAACTTAAAACTCCATAATAAACCTAATGAATTCGTACGAGTCCTTTGAACATCGTACGACAAGTAATGACATCTTATGACTCCTTATGCTATGTTAGCACCTTGAAAAGCACGTTAGTATAACGTAAGACGCCTTACAACACCTAACAACATCTTACAACACCGTACGAAACCTTAAAACTCCATAATAAACCTAATGAATTCGTACGAGTCCTTTGAACATCGTACGACAAGTAATGACATCTTAAGACTCCTTATGGTATGTTAGCACCTTGAAAAGCACGTTAGTATAACGTAAGACGCCTTACAACACCTAACAACATCTTACAACACCGTACGAAACCTTAAAACTCCATAATGAACCTAATGAATTCGTACGCGTCCTTTGAACATCGTACGACAAGGTAGGAC
Source organism: Tagetes erecta (assembly GCA_030867185.1). Lineage (NCBI taxonomy): Eukaryota > Viridiplantae > Streptophyta > Magnoliopsida > Asterales > Asteraceae > Tagetes > Tagetes erecta. The sequence continues at coordinate 60,430,780 of CM061490.1, read as the reverse complement.
ATCTTATGACTCTTTATGCTATATTAGCACCTTGAAAAGCACGTTAGTATAATGTAAGACGCCTTACAACACCTAACAACATCTTACAACACCGTACAAATCATTAAAACTCCATAATAAACCTAATGAATTCGTACGTGTCCTTTGAACATCGTACGACAAGTTAGGACATCTTATGAGTCTTTATGCTATATTAGCACCTTGAAAAGCACGTTAGTATAATGTAAAACGCCTTACAACACCTAACAACATCTCACAACACTGTACGAAACCTTAAAACTTCATAATGAACCTAATGAATTCGTACGTGTCCTGTGAACATCGTACGACAAGTTAGGCCATCTTATGACTCTTAATGCTATATTAGCACCTTGAAAAGCACGTTAGTATAATGTAAGACGCCTTACAACATCTAACATCATCCTACAACACCGTACGAAACCTCAAAACTCCATAATAAACCTATTGAATTCGTACGAGTCCTTTGAACATCGTACGACAAGTTAGGACATCTTACGACTCTTTATGCCACATTAGCAACTCGAAAAGAACGTTAGTATAATGTAGAACGCCATACAGCTCCTAAGTACACCTTACAATAACGTCCGTAAACTTAAAGCTCCATAATAAACCTAATGAATTCGTATGAGTCCTTTGAACATCGTACGATAAGTAAGGACATCTTATGATTCTTTATGCCATATTAGCACCTTGAAAAGCACGTTAGTATAATGTAAGACGTTTTACAACACCTAACAACATCTTACAACACCGTACGAATCATTAAAACTCCATAATAAACCTAATGAATTCGTACGAGTCCTTTGAACATCGTACGACAAGTTAGGACATCTTACGACTCTTTATGCCACATTAGCAATGTGAAAAGAACTTTAGTATAATGTAGAACGCCATACATCTCCTAAGTACACCTTATAATACCATGCGTAAACTTAAAACTCCATAATAAACCTAATGAATTCGTACGAGTCCTTTAAACATCGTACGACAAGTAATGACATCTTAAGACTCCTTATGCTATGTTAGCACCTTGAAAAGCACGTTAGTATAACGTAAGACGCCTTACAACACCTAACAACATCGTACAACACCGTACGAAACCTTAAAACTCCATAATGAACCTAATGAATTCGTACGCGTCCTTTGAACATCGTACGACAAGGTAGGACATCTTATGACTCTTTATGCTATATTAGCACCTTGAAAAGCACGTTAGTATAATGTAAAACGCCTTACAACACCTAACAACATCTTACAACACCGTACGAATCATTAAAACTCCATAATAAACCTAATGAATTCGTACGTGTCCTTTGAACATCGTACGACAAGTTTGGACATCTTATGAGTCTTTATGCTATATTAGCACCTTGAAAAGCACGTTAGTATAATGTAAAACGCCTTACAACACCTAACAACATCTCACAACACTGTACGAAACCTTAAAACTTCATAATGAACCTAATGAATTCGTACGTGTCCTGTGAACATCGTACGACAAGTTAGGACATCTTATGACTCTTAATGCTATATTAGCACCTTGAAAAGCACGATAGTATAATGTAAGACGCCTTACAACATCTAACATCATCCTACAACACCGTACGAAACCTCAAAACTACATAATAAACCTATTGAATTCGTACGAGACCTTTGAACATCGTACGACAAGTTAGGACATCTTACGACTCTTTATGCCACATTAGCAACTCGAAAAGAACGTTAGTATAATGTAGAACGCCATACAGCTCCTAAGTACACCTTACAATACCGTCCGTAAACTTAAAGCTCCATAATAAACCTAATGAATTCGTATGAGTCCTTTGAACATCGTACGATAAGTAAGGACATCTTATGATTCTTTATGCCATATTAGCACCTTGAAAAGCACGTTAGTATAATGTAAGACGTTTTACAACACCTAACAACATCTTACAACACCGTACGAATCATTAAAACTCCATAATAAACCTAATGAATTCGTACGAGTCCTTTGAACATCGTACGACAAGTTAGGACATCTTACGACTCTTTATGCCACATTAGCAACGTGAAAAGAACTTTAGTATAATGTAGAACGCCATACATCTCCTAAGTACACCTTATAATACCATGCGTAAACTTAAAACTCCATAATAAACCTAATGAATTCGTACGAGTCCTTTGAACATCGTACGACAAGTAATGACCTCTTATGACTCCTTATGCTATGTTAGCACCTTGAAAAGCACGTTAGTATAACGTAAGACGCCTTACAACACCTAACAACATTTTACAACACCGTACGAAACCTTAAAACTCCATAATGAACCTAATGAATTCGTACGTGTCCTTTGAACATCGTACGACAAGGTAGGACATCTTATGACTCTTTATGCTATATTAGCACCTTGAAAAGCACGTTAGTATAATGTAAGACGTCTTACAACACCTATCAACATCTTACAACACCGTACGAATCATTAAAACTCCATAATAAACCTAATGAATTCATACGTGTCCTTTGAACATCGTACGACAAGTTAGGACATCTTATGAGTCTTTATGCTATATTAGCACCTTGAAAAGCACGTTAGTATAATGTAAAACGCCTTACAACACCTAACAACATCTCACAACACTGTACGAAACCTTAAAACTTCATAATGAACCTAATGAATTCGTACGTGTCCTGTGAACATCGTACGACAAGTTAGGACATCTTATGAGGCTTTATGCTATATTAGCACCTTGAAAAGCACGTTAGTATAATGTAAAACGCCTTACAACACCTAACAACATCTCACAAAACAGTACGAAACCTTAAAACTTCATAATGAACCTAATGAATTCGTACGTGTCCTGTGAACATCGTACGACAAGTTAGGCCATCTTATGACTCTTTATGCTATATTAGCACCTTGAAAAGAACGTTAGTATAATGTAAGACGCCTTACAACATCTAACATCATCCTACAACACCGTACGAAACCTCAAAACTCCATAATAAACCTATTGAATTCGTACGAGTCCTTTGAACATCGTACGACAAGTTAGGACATCTTACGACTCTTTATGCCACATTAGCAACTCGAAAAGAACGTTAGTATAATGTAGAACGCCATACAGCTCCCTAAGTACACCTTACAATACCGTCCGTAAACTTAAAGCTCCATAATAAACCTAATGAATTCGTATGAGTCCTTTGAACATCGTACGATAAGTAAGGACATCTTATGATTCTTTATGCCATCTTAGCACCTTGAAAAGCATGTTAGTATAATGTAAGACGTTTTACAACACCTAACAACATCTTACAACACCGTACGAAGCATTAAAACTCCATAATAAACCTAATGAATTCGTACGAGTCCTTTGAACATCGTACGACAAGTTAGGACATCTTACGACTCTTTATGCCACATTAGCAACGTGAAAAGAACTTTAGTATAATGTAGAACGCCATACATCTCCTAAGTACACCTTATAATACCATGCGTAAACTTAAAACTCCATAATAAACCTAATGAATTCGTACGAGTCCTTTGAACATCGTACGACAAGTAATGACCTCTTATGACTCCTTATGCTATGTTAGCACCTTGAAAAGCACGTTAGTATAACGTAAGACGCCTTACAACACCTAACAACATTTTACAACACCGTACGAAACCTTAAAACTCCATAATGAACCTAATGAATTCGTACGTGTCCTTTGAACATCGTACGACAAGGTAGGACATCTTATGACTCTTTATGCTATATTAGCACCTTGAAAAGCACGTTAGTATAATGTAAGACGCCTTACAACACCTATCAACATCTTACAACACCGTACGAATCATTAAAACTCCATAATAAACCTAATGAATTCATACGTGTCCTTTGAACATCGTACGACAAGTTAGGACATCTTATGAGTCTTTATGCTATATTAGCACCTTGAAAAGCACGTTAGTATAATGTAAAACGCCTTACAACACCTAACAACATCTCACAACACTGTACGAAACCTTAAAACTTCATAATGAACCTAATGAATTCGTACGTGTCCTGTGAACATCGTACGACAAGTTAGGACATCTTATGAGGCTTTATGCTATATTAGCACCTTGAAAAGCACGTTAGTATAATGTAAAACGCCTTACAACACCTAACAACATCTCACAAAACAGTACGAAACCTTAAAACTTCATAATGAACCTAATGAATTCGTACGTGTCCTGTGAACATCGTACGACAAGTTAGGCCATCTTATGACTCTTTATGCTATATTAGCACCTTGAAAAGAACGTTAGTATAATGTAAGACGCCTTACAACATCTAACATCATCCTACAACACCGTACGAAACCTCAAAACTCCATAATAAACCTATTGAATTCGTACGAGTCCTTTGAACATCGTACGACAAGTTAGGACATCTTACGACTCTTTATGCCACATTAGCAACTCGAAAAGAACGTTAGTATAATGTAGAACGCCATACAGCTCCCTAAGTACACCTTACAATACCGTCCGTAAACTTAAAGCTCCATAATAAACCTAATGAATTCGTATGAGTCCTTTGAACATCGTACGATAAGTAAGGACATCTTATGATTCTTTATGCCATCTTAGCACCTTGAAAAGCATGTTAGTATAATGTAAGACGTTTTACAACACCTAACAACATCTTACAACACCGTACGAAGCATTAAAACTCCATAATAAACCTAATGAATTCGTACGAGTCCTTTGAACATCGTACGACAAGTTAGGACATCTTACGACTCTTTATGCCACATTAGCAACGTGAAAAGAACTTTAGTATAATGTAGAACGCCATACATCTCCTAAGTACACCTTATAATACCATGCGTAAACTTAAAACTACATAATAAACCTAATGAATTCGTACGAGTCCTTTGAACATCGTACGACAAGTAATGACATCTTATGACTCCTTATGCTATGTTAGCACCTTGAAAAGCACGTTAGTATTGTTGGATTTAATATGTCCGGACCCGATAAATTAACGTGGCTAACCGAGTTACGATCCGTAAGAGTTACACCAAGGGCAACGAACATGAAATCCACTTAACTCGTTTAATTGGTAATCACGAACGAAAGACGGTTTATAATTTATATTGTTTATAAATTATATTATTCATTTAACTTAATTAAATGAGTAACGGGTTTACTTTGCGTGTTGGGCTCAAACTAATTTAACTGGGCTTAAGGCTCACTAGAATGATTAGTTTAGGTTAAAAGGGATCATTAGGGAATTAATCCCTTCACCCTTTTTACTTACGGCCGTCGTAAGAAAAGAAACCAACAAAAAGGGTTTTTTGGTTCTTTGACTTTTAGCCGCAAAAATCAAAACAAGCACAAAAGCAAAGAGTTTACTTTTGTCACTTTTGAAAGTTATTACTTGAAACTAGCACCGAAGGAAGTAAGTGTTCCGTCGCCGATCGTGTTCGTTTCTAGCAATCGTTCGTTGTACCTCGGTGTCTCAAACGGTTATTTATTAACCAAAGGTATAATTCATCTCATCAGTAGATTAATTATTTATTGACCGTATTTGCATGTCTGTAACCGGATCCTGTCGGTTTCACTTTTGGTATAGGTTTTAATGTTAACATTCCGCTGCGTTAATAATTACCGGTTTAATTATTACTATTGTCAAACCCGTTTTGATATAATTAAAATCTAAAGATACCACTGAAACCCAACAGTGGTATCAGAGCCTTGCTTACAACATGCAAATCGGTACCGGTCTCCTTTTAACCGGTTATAGATTACAAACTTTAAAGTTTTTTTTTAAGGTTTCTAATCTATGTAGAATATTAGGGCAATAAATTTATGGTCAATAATTTTATTATTCTTGACCAATAGATTGCCCGATTGATTATTGTGATTATTATTCAATATGTAAATCTGGCCAGACCTTGTGGTTGTGTTGTACTTTAATTCGGTTTTTGGTTATATGGTTTTGGCCACTTTGATGGTTCAAAGTTGTAATAGATTAGGGTTCTTTTGTTATATATATTTTTGTAATATTGTAACATTAAAGACCCGAAGACAAGACTGAAGACAACACGGATTTAGGAGTCAGTGGGAGTAGCTCAAGACAACAAGATGCACTCAAGTCCATCCTTGTGATTGTTTATGTGTTGTGACCCCGTGACCTAGTTTGATCTTGCTAAAAGGCTCTGGCAAGACCAAACAAATCTTTTGGCCATAAAGATTTACATATTAATTTGTTTTGCTATTGTGGTTGCTTTATTTTATAATTGTTGTAACATACCAACCTAATACCAAACCAATTTTTAAAAGGAGTTTTAAAATAATTTCACAATCAGATAAAAACAAGTTCTAAACATATTTTTACAACTTGTGAAATTTTTATAAAATGACTAGTTTGTTTTATAATTAAAATAACCACCACGTTTTGGAAACTTAAACTAATTTTGACTTTCTAAAACTTGTAACTTAATAGTTTAACTATTAACTTTTAATCGGTTATTTATGTCGCGACAAGACTTAGTTTTAATAGGTTATTTAAACTAAGTGTCCTGAGAGATGAAAGGGTTCATCTAATTGCCACAAATTTATTTAGTAAAACTGGATCTTGACCTTATTCGGTAATTACTAAAATTGAAACCCATATTTAAAATCAATAGTCTATGCTATCCTATTTTAAGGAACACTTGGAGCATATAGCAAAACATCAATGTTTGGAGCCACAGCACCGCATTTGATGTGTAGTTGTGTCCTTCCAAGGTGCAAGAGTTTCGTTGACACATCCGGACTCTTCCACAAGTACCTAGTTTTAGGACGACTATTACTTTTCCTCTCTTGTTACATGCCCCAGCTGTCTAGAGAGTAAAAGTGAGCATAGATGAGGCTAAACGTATCAATGCATTGACAAAAGTTGTCATAGCGGCCTCATATTGGAGAGTTGCGCATTTTCACAATTGACAATCGTTGTCAGTCTACCTACCCACTTGATAATGTTGTATGCCCCAGCTGCCATTAGCAATTGGCATAGCTAGATTCTCATTCCTTATTCTTATTACTGTTAATGGGTCATTAATTAAATAAGGAATAATACATCGATAATACTAACTATATTATTTTGCTTATTTGTCAGATGTCTTCTGAAAACAATCACTCCTTCGCTCTCAAGTCTATACTTGAGAAAGAAAAACTCGATAACACCAATTTCATCGAGTGGCACCGCAACTTGAAAATAGTTCTCAAGTTTGCGAAAAAGCTCTATATTCTGGAAGCCCCAGTTCCTGATCAGCCCGAGGCTAATACCGCTGCTGCGCGTAAGGCCTGGGATAAGCATAACGAGGATGCCGTTGAGGTAGCCTGCCTTATGCAAGCCACCATGTCTCCTGATCTCCAGAAGAACATGGAAGACATGACTGCATTTGACATGATTGAGCAACTTAAAGGCATGTTTCAGAAACAGGCCCGACAAGAACGCCATGACACCATGAAACAGCTCATTAGCTGTAAAATGCAAGAGGGCTCATCAGTTAGCGCTCATGTGCTTAAGATGAAAGGTTATATTGACCAGATGACCAAACTTGGTAACCCTATGGAAGATGAAATGGCAGGAGACTTCATCTTGAACTCCCTCCCTAGCTCTTACGACCAGTTCGTAATGAACTACAATATGAATGCATGGGTAAAGCCTGTTGCCGAGCTACATGGTATGCTCAAAACAGCCGAGATGAATATCCCAAAGCAAAACCAAGTTTTGATGGTCAGATCTGGTGGTGTTAAGAAGCCAAACCCCAAGAAAAGGGGTCATAACAGCAAAGGCAAGAATAAAGTTAATGTTGCTGTCAATCGAGCCACCAACAATAACAAGGTTGTTGCAAAACCAAAACCACCCCCTCCTGAAGAGCGTATGTGTTTTGAATGCAACAAGATGGGGCACTGGAAAAGAAACTGCCCTGAATATCTGGCTAAGCTGAGGAAAATGAAGGTCTCTGGAGAAGGCACTTTGGGTATTTCTATTTATGTTATTGAACTTTTTACTGTCTCTAGCAACACATGGGTATTTGATACTGGATGTGGTTACCACATCGTTAATGTCTTGCAGGAGCCTGAAAAGTGGAAGAAGCTGAAACAAGGCGACATGGAGCTCATCGTTGGTGATGGGAAAAGAGTACCAGTTCTTGCAGCTGGAACATATCATCTTTCATGTCCTTCTGGCCTTGTAGTTATTTTGAATAATTGTTTGTTTGCACCTGGTTTAACCAGAAACATTATTTCAGTTTCTTTATTGTTTGAACAAGGTTTCAAGTACGCTTTTAATGAGATTTCCATTTCTGCTTACTTGAATGATGTTTTTTATTTTGAGGCTAATCCTCGAAATGGTATCTACGAGGTAGATGTTCACACAAACAATAACATTTATAATCTTTCTAAACGTGCCAAATCTGGTACGAATGATACTTATCTATGGCATTGTAGACTTGGCCATATAAGCAAGGCACGTTTGAAAAGGCTTCAATCTGATGGAATTCTTGAATCCACTGGACCTGACTCCTTTGATGACTGCGAGTCTTGCTTAGCTGGAAAACTCACTAAACACCCCTTCACCCATGTAGGTGAACGGGCTAGCGATCTGCTAGCACTCATACATACTGATGTATGTGGTCCTTTCAGAACGATGTCTAGAAATCATGAAAGATACTTTGTTACATTCATCGACGATTACAGTCGATATGCTTATGTTTATTTGATGAAACACAAGCATGAAACTTTTGAAAAGTTCAAAGAGTTTCAAAACGAAGTAGAAAACCAACTCGGCAAAACGATAAAAATACTTCGATCAGATCGAGATGGTGAATATCTCAGTTCAGAATTCCTTAATCATCTAAAGGAATGTGGAATAATTTCACAGCCCACTCCACCTGGCACACCCCAGCTCAATGGCGTGTGCGAGAGGAGAAATCGAACCCTGCTAAACATGGTCCGATCAATGATGTGTAGGACAAACTTGCCTCACTCCTTATGGAGTTATGCTCTTATGACCGCCGCTCGCATTATCAATCTAGTACCGACTAAAAAGGTAGACAAAACCCCATATGAGATATGGCATGGGCATAAACCCAATTTGTCTTACCTTAGAGTATGGGGATGTGATGCTTACGTCACCAGCGATTCTGATGAGAAGCTCGATCCTCGAGGCGAAAAAGTTGTTTTCGTCGGATACTGTAACAAAAGCGGATTATATTTCTACCATCCTGATGCAAACATCATTTCCATCAAAAGGAGGGGACACTTCCTCGAGAAAGAAGCTCTTGATCGAGGAACAGGAAACAATGTTGTGGATCTCGAAGAAGTTCGAGAGTCACAAACTACCGCTGATGAAGTCGGAAAGTCTGATGCACCAGAAGTCGTTGCAAATGAATCAGACGAGAACACTGGCATTCGCAGAAGTAGCAGGACTCGTAAGGAACCTGAAAGATATCTTTGGAATCTTGAGGGTGCTGAAGTCCTGGTAGTAGCTGACTCTGATGACGCACCTGCTAACTATAAATCTGCTATCTCAGATCTAGAATCTGCGAAATGGCTAGAAGCCATGAATGCTGAGATGCAATCCATGCGTGAAAATCAAGTCTGGAACTTGGTTGAGTTACCTCCCGAATCTCGGGCAATAGGAAGCAAATGGCTTTTCAAAAGAAAACCCGACATGCATGGAAATGTACACACTTATAAAGCACGGCTAGTTGCGAAAGGTTACACTCAGATTGAGGGTATTGATTATGAAGAAACCTTTTCGCCCGTTGCTATGATCAAGTCGATCAGGATATTACTTGCCATCGCTGCATACTATGACTATGAGATATGGCAAATGGATGTCAAAACCGCTTTTCTTAATGGACATCTTTCTGAAGATGTCTATATGGTTCAGCCTGAAGGTTTTGTCGATCCAAAATATCCTAAAAGGGTGTGCAAACTGAATAAGTCCATTTATGGACTTAAACAGGCATCTCGTAGCTGGAATCTTCGTTTTGACCAAAAAATCAAAGAGTTTGGTTTTGTCAAAAATGAAGATGAGCCTTGTGTTTACAGGAAAGCTAGTGGGAGCTCTATATCATTCCTCATCTTGTATGTAGATGATATACTGATCATTGGAAACAACATCCCTATGCTTAATGAAGTTAAACAATGGTTGGGATCTTGTTTTGCAATGAAAGATCTTGGAGAAGCAGCTTACATTCTAGGAATCAGGATCTACAGAAATAGATCCAAGCGGCTTCTATGGCTAAATCAAAGCACATACATTGACAAAATGATGACACGCTTTAAGATGGAAAACTCCAAGAAAGGAGGTGTTCCTATGACTAAAGGAACTGTGTTGAACAAATCGCAATCTCCTTCTACGGACATTGAAATTAAGCGAATGGAAGCAGTTCCATACGCTTCGGCGATTGGTTCTATCATGTATGCAATGTTATGTACAAGACCTGACGTCTCGTGTGCCTTAAGCATGACTAGTCGTTACCAGCAAAGTCCTGGCATGGCCCATTGGACGGCTGTCAAGAACATTCTTAAGTACTTGAGAAGAACTAAAGATATGTCCTTAATCTTTGGAGGAGTGGAAGAGGAGCTCACTGTAAGATGTTACACTGATGCTAGTTTTCAAACTGACCGAGATGATTCTCGCTCACAATCAGGGTTCGTGTTCACTCTAAATGGTGGAGCTGTTTCATGGAAAAGCTCCAAGCAGAGTGTTGTGGCGGATTCAACCACCGAATCTGAATATATTGCTGCCTCAGATGCTGCTAAGGAAGCGGTTTGGATGAAGAAATTCATAACCGATCTCGATGTGGTTCCATGTATACGAAAACCAATCGAGATATTTTGTGATAATACTGGTGCTATTGCCCAAGCCAAAGAGCCCAGATCTCATCAAAAGGCAAGGCACATTCATAGGAAGTTCCACTTGATACGGGAAATTGTGGAACGTGGAGACATCATGATAAGCAAAGTAAACACAAATCAAAACTTAGCAGACCCGTTTACTAAGCCCATGACACAGGACAAACATGATGAGCATAGGAATGCCATCGGGCTTAGAGTAGCTAACTTTGAGTTTTGATTTAGTATTTGGATGTACGAACATTTTAACAGTTTCTGAATTCATTTGAATTTTCTTATTTTGAATTCTAAAGTTTATAACTGTGTTCGATTTTAATACGTTTAATCCATGAATATTGTATTCTAAATTATCCGTAGTCGATCAGACTCATGGGAATGATTCTGAATTAAGACTATTTTGAATTTGGGCTCAAGTAGTTGACATCCAAATTCACAGACCTCATTGTGAATGACGTTGGAAGTAACTCGTTTCAAATCATCTTCATGGATTGTAATCATAAGATGTTTTTGATATATTGGTATACTCATTTAGTATCCTCTGACCTGAGATATATATTAGAACTCTTGTTTACTAAAGGAATATTCTTTAATTATTGTCAACCGCTGTCGCGTAACTGCCAGTTATAAAGGCTTTAATTAGGAATAATTCTGAAGTTCAGTGGGAGCTGTATGTAGTCAATAAGGGATTCTGTACTCTTACATGCAATGTAACAGTTAGACATCTTGGCGCCCTCGTTGATTCAAACTGGAGAAGTGTAAGGCCTTACCCAAACAGACTGTGTGTTTGAATGGACCATTTTGAATCTTGATCGAGAACTATAATGATTGAACTCATATGAGAATGAACTTAATCCATGTCTCATAGTTTCAATTGATGTCTTTTACAGAAAGGATAAATGACGACGATTACCATAAGTCTATTTCTTGTCATAGTAAGTTGTTACTATTTACATATTGCTTGGTTAATGACTTAAAGTATCATAACTTGTTAGGGGCAGTCATGTGTAGCTAGAGCGCCGCTGACTGTTTGCGTTGAGATTTTATCGTGGTCCGACCAAGTGGGAGACTGTTGGATTTAATATGTCCGGACCCGATAAATTAACGTGGCTAACCGAGTTACGATCCGTAAGAGTTACACCAAGGGCAACGAACATGAAATCCACTTAACTCGTTTAATTGGTAATCACGAACGAAAGACGGTTTATAATTTATATTGTTTATAAATTATATTATTCATTTAACTTAATTAAATGAGTAACGGGTTTACTTTGCGTGTTGGGCTCAAACTAATTTAACTGGGCTTAAGGCTCACTAGAATGATTAGTTTAGGTTAAAAGGGATCATTAGGGAATTAATCCCTTCACCCTTTTTACTTACGGCCGTCGTAAGAAAAGAAACCAACAAAAAGGGTTTTTTGGTTCTTTGACTTTTAGCCGCAAAAATCAAAACAAGCACAAAAGCAAAGAGTTTACTTTTGTCACGTTTGAAAGTTATTACTTGAAACTAGCACCGAAGGAAGTAAGTGTTCCGTCGCCGATCGTGTTCGTTTCTAGCAATCGTTCGTTGTACCTCGGTGTCTCAAACGGTTATTTATTAACCAAAGGTATAATTCATCTCATCAGTAGATTAATTATTTATTGACCGTATTTGCATGTCTGTAACCGGATCCTGTCGGTTTCACTTTTGGTATAGGTTTTAATGTTAACATTCCGCTGCGTTAATAATTACCGGTTTAATTATTACTATTGTCAAACCCGTTTTGATATAATTAAAATCTAAAGATACCACTGAAACCCAACAAGTATAACGTAAGATGCCTTACAACACCTAACAACATCTTACAACACCGTAAGAAACCTTAAAACTCCATAATAAACCTAATGAATTCGTACGAGTCCTTTGAACATCGTACGACAAGTAATGACATCTTAAGACTCCTTATGCTATGTTAGCACCTTGAAAAGCACGTTAGTATAACGTAAGACGCCTTACAACACCTAACAACATCTTACAACACCGTACGAAACCTTAAAACTCCATAATGAACCTAATGAATTCTTACGCGTCCTTTGAACATCGTACGACAAGGTAGGACATCTTATGACTCTTTATGCTATATTAGCACATTGAAAAGCACGTTAGTATAATGTAAGACGCCTTACAACACCTAACAACATCTTACAACACCGTACGAATCATTAAAACTCCATAATAAACCTAATGAATTCGTACGTGTCCTTTGAACATCGTACGACAAGTTAGGACATCTTATGAGTCTTTATGCTATATTAGCACCTTGAAAAGCACGTTAGTATAATGTAAAACGCCTTACAACACCTAACAACATCTCACAACACTATACGAAACCTTAAAACTTCATAATGAACCTAATGAATTCGTACGTGTCCTGTGAACATCGTACGACAAGTTAGGGCATCTTATGACTCTTAATGCTATATTAGCACCTTGAAAAGCACGTTAGTATAATGTAAGACGCCTTACAACATCTAACATCATCCTACAACACCGTACGAAACCTCAAAACTCCATAATAAACCTATTGAATTCGTACGAGTCCTTTGAACATCGTACGACAAGTTAGGACATCTTACGACTCTTTATGCCACATTAGCAACTCGAAAAGAACGTTAGTATAATGTAGAACGCCATACAGCTCCTAAGTACACCTTACAATACCGTCCGTAAACTTAAAGCTCCATAATAAACCTAATGAATTCGTATGAGTCCTTTGAACATCGTACGATAAGTAAGGACATCTTATGATTCTTTATGCCATATTAGCACCTTGAAAAGCACGTTAGTATAATGTAAGACGTTTTACAACACCTAACAACATCTTACAACACCGTACGAATCATTAAAACTCCATAATAAACCTAATGAATTCGTACGAGTCCTTTGAACATCGTACGACAAGTTAGGACATCTTACGACTCTTTATGCCACACTAGCAACGTGAAAAGAACTTTAGTATAATGTAGAACGCCATACATCTCCTAAGTACACCTTATAATACCATGCGTAAACTTAAAACTCCATAATAAACCTAATGAATTCGTACGAGTCCTTTGAACATCGTACGACAAGTAATGACATCTTAAGACTCCTTATGCTATGTTAGCACCTTGAAAAGCACGTTAGTATAACGTAAGACGCCTTACAACACCTAACAACATCTTACAACACCGTACGAAACCTTAAAACTCCATAATGAACCTAATGAATTCGTACGCGTCCTTTGAACATCGTACGACAAGGTAGGACATCTTATGACTCTTTATGCTATATTAGGACCTTGAAAAGCACGTTAGTATAATGTAAGACGCCTTACAACACCTAACAACATCTTACAACACCGTACGAATCATTAAAACTCCATAATAAACCTAATGAATTCGTACGTGTCCTTTGAACATCGTACGACAAGTTAGGAAATCTTATGAGTCTTTATGCTATATTAGCACCTTGAAAAGCACGTTAGTATAATGTAAAACGCCTTACAAAACCTAACAACATCTCACAACACTGTACGAAACCTTAAAACTTCATAATGAACCTAATGAATTCGTACGTGTCCTGTGAACATCGTACGACAAGTTAGGCCATCTTATGACTCTTAATGCTATATTAGCACCTTGAAAAGCACGTTAGTATAATGTAAGACGCCTTACAACATCTAACATAATCCTACAACACCGTACGAAACCTCAAAACTCCATAATAAACCTATTGAATTCGTACGAGTCCTTTGAACATCGTACGACAAGTTAGGACATCTTACGACTCTTTATGCCTCATTAGCAACTCGAAAAGAACGTTAGTATAATGTAGAACGCCATACAGCTCCTAAGTACACCTTACAATACCGTCCGTAAACTTAAAGCTCCATAATAAACTTAATGAATTCGTATGAGTCTTTTGAACATCGTACGATAAGTAAGGACATCTTATGATTCTTTATGCCATATTAGCACCTTGAAAAGCACGTTAGTATAATGTAAGACGTTTTACAACACCTAACAACATCTTACAACACCGTACGAATCATTAAAACTCCATAATAAACCTAATGAATTCGTACGAGTCCTTTGAACATCGTACGACAAGTTAGGACATCTTACGACTCTTTATGCCACATTAGCAACGTGAAAAGAACTTTAGTATAATGTAGAACGCCATACATCTCCTAAGTACACCTTATAATACCATGCGTAAACTTAAAACTCCATAATAAACCTAATGAATTCGTACGAGTCCTTTGAACATCGTACGACAAGTAATGACATCTTAAGACTCCTTATGCTATGTTAGCACCTTGAAAAGCACGTTGGTATAACGTAAGACGCCTTACAACACCTAACAACATCTTACAACACCGTACGAAAACTTAAAACTCCATAATGAACCTAATGAATTCGTACGCGTCCTTTGAACATCGTACGACAAGGTAGGACATCTTATGACTCTTTATGTTATACTAGGACCTTGAAAAGCACGTTAGTATAATGTAAGACGCCTTACAACACCTAACAACATCTTACAACACCGTACGAATCATTAAAACTCCATAATAAACCTAATGAATTCGTACGTGTCCTTTGAACATCGTACGACAAGTTAGGAAATCTTATGAGTCTTTATGCTATATTAGCACCTTGAAAAGCACGTTAGTATAATGTAAAACACCTTACAAAACCTAACAACATCTCACAACACTGTACGAAACCTTAAAACTTCATAATGAACCTAATGAATTCGTACGTGTCCTGTGAACATCGTACGACAAGTTAGGCCATCTTATGACTCTTAATGCTATATTAGCACCTTGAAAAGCACGTTAGTATAATGTAAGACGCCTTACAACATCTAACATCATCCTACAACACCGTACGAAACCTCAAAACTCCATAATAAACCTATTGAATTCGTACGAGTCCTTTGAACATCGTACGACAAGTTAGGACATCTTACGACTCTTTATGCCTCATTAGCAACTCGAAAAGAACGTTAGTATAATGTAGAACGCCATACAGCTCCTAAGTACACCTTACAATACCGTCCGTAAACTTAAAGCTCCATAATAAACTTAATGAATTCGTATGAGTCTTTTGAACATCGTACGATAAGTAAGGACATCTTATGATTCTTTATGCCATATTAGCACCTTGAAAAGCACGTTAGTATAATGTAAGACGTTTTACAACACCTAACAACATCTTACAACACCGTACGAATCATTAAAACTCCATAATAAACCTAATGAATTCGTACGAGTCCTTTGAACATCGTACGACAAGTTAGGACATCTTACGACTCTTTATGCCACATTAGCAACGTGAAAAGAACTTTAGTATAATGTAGAACGCCATACATCTCCTAAGTACACCTTATAATACCATGCGTAAACTTAAAACTCCATAATAAACCTAATGAATTCGTACGAGTCCTTTGAACATCGTACGACAAGTAATGACATCTTATGACTCCTTATGCTATGTTAGCACCTTGAAAAGCACGTTAGTATAACGTAAGACGCTTTACAACACCTAACAACATCTTACAACACCGTACGAAACCTTAAAACTCCATAATGAACCTAATGAATTCGTACGTGTCCTTTGAACATCGTACGACAAGGTAGGACATCTTATGACTCTTTATGCTATATTAGCACCTTGAAAAGCACGTTAGTATAATGTAAGACGCCGTACAACACCTATCAACATCTTACAACACCGTACGAATCATTAAAACTCCATAATAAACCTAATGAATTCATACGTGTCCTTTGATCATCGTACGACAAGTTAGGACATCTTATGAGTCTTTATGCTATATTAGCACCTTGAAAAGCACGTTAGTATAATGTAAAACGCCTTACAACACCTAACAACATCTCACAACACTGTACGAAACCTTAAAACTTCATAATGAACCTAATGAATTCGTACGTGTCCTGTCAACATCGTACGACAAGTTAGGACATCTTATGAGGCTTTATGCTATATTAGCACCTTGAAAAGCACGTTAGTATAATGTAAAACGCCTTACAACACCTAACAACATCTCACAAAACAGTACGAAACCTTAAAACTTCATAATGAACCTAATGAATTCGTACGTGTCCTGTGAACATCGTACGACAAGTTAGGCCATCTTATGACTCTTTATGCTATATTAGCACCTTGAAAAGAACGTTAGTATAATGTAAGACGCCTTACAACATCTAACATCATCCTACAACACCGTACGAAACCTCAAAACTCCATAATAAACCTATTGAATTCGTACGAGTCCTTTGAACATCGTATGACAAGTTAGGACATCTTACGACTCTTTATGCCACATTAGCAACTCGAAAAGAACGTTAGTATTTGGGTTCACTCGAAAGAGCACTATTTTTTTCTGCAATGTTCCGGATCATATTAGGCTGGATATTTTGAACATTATGCCGTTCGTTGAGGGTTCTCTTCCTGTTAAGTATTTGGGTGTACCTCTCATTGCGTCTAGGCTTATATACAAGGATTGTAGAGTGCTTGTTGAAAAAATGGAGGGTAGGATAACGAATTGGAAGAACAAAATGCTCTCGTTTGCAGGGAGATTGCAGCTTATTGGGTCAGTTTTATCCGCCTTGTATGTCTACTGGGCATCGGTTTTTATTTTACCCAAGAGGGTTATTGCGGATTTGGAAACAAAGATGCGAAGTTTCCTCTGGTCCCAAGGTTCGGGTTCACAAGGTAAAGCAAAGGTCTCTTGGAAGTCTGTGTGTTTACCCAAGGCTGAAGGAGGCTTAGGCATTAGGCGAATTGGGGATATGAATAATGCCCTTATGACGAATCATATTTGGAGTATTCTTTCGAAACGAAAATCCCTTTGGGTTGATTGGATCTATTCGTATAGGCTGTCAAATTGCCACTTTTGGGAGTGTAACATACCCCAAAATTGCTGTTGGAGCTGGAGGAAAATTTTGATGCTTAGACCTTTGGTGCGACAATACTTTTGGTACAAATTGGGTAACGGATCGAATGTATCTGCATGGTCGGATAGATGGTGTGATATAGGGCCGTTATCCACTTTTATCTCCAGAAGAGCTATTTATCGAGCGGGGTTGTCTATTCAGGCAAAGGTGGCTGATTTTGTGACGGATGGGATATGGGTATGGCCTGATGCTTGGTATGATATCTATCCGGTTCTTATTAATACTCAGTATGTGGCTCTTAATCCTGATGCAAATGATAAACTATGTTGGAAGGATGGGGATGTATGGTTGAACTATGCCCCGGCTGTTGTATGGGAGTCTACTCGCCATAGACATATGGAGGTGTGTTGGGTGGATATAGTGTGGTTCTCACAATGTATTCCACGTCATGCGTTTTTACTTTGGCTAGTCTTTAAAGCAAAACTTCAAACGCAGGACAAAATACTGAGATGGAGGTCGATAAGGAATACCAACATGAATATGTTGTGTTGCGTCTTATGTTTCGCTAATATTGATTCTCATGGCCATCTGTTTTTTGAATGTAAATATTCTTCTGCGGTATGGGATCGAGTAAAGGTTCGCGCAGGTATGCAGAGTGTTTCGGCTGAGTGGAGTGAGACAGTTACACGGTTATGCGACCATGCAAGATCCAAGACTATCTCAAGTGTTGTTAGCAAATTGTTGGTGGCAAGTTCAGTATATTACATATGGCAAGAGAGGTGTAATAGATTGTTTAAAAATCATACGAGGCCGCCTGATATACTTACTGAAATCATATTTGATACGGTTCGACATAGACTGATGGGCCTAAGGGTAAAACAAACGGATCATATGAGACAAGTTTTTGCTGATTGGAACATTCACATGGGCATAGGAAGACCGGGTGAGGGCTAGAAGGAAGGAGGTTACAACTTCAGTAGCTAGATTGTAGTCTAGCATAGTAAACTTTGTTTTGGTTTTTCTTTTAGTTATCTTTGGTTCTACATTCTGGGGAATGCCCCAAGAATGAACTAGTGTAGATGCCCTACACTACTTGTTTTATGTGTTTGTGAATATATAAATCGCCGGGTGAATACCTTTACCCAAAAAAAAAAGAACGTTAGTATAATGTAGAACGCCATACAGCTCCTAAGTACACCTTACAATACCGTCCGTAAACTTAAAGCTCCATAATAAACCTAATGAATTCGTATGAGTCCTTTGAACATCGTACGAAAAGTAAGGACATCTTATGATTCTTTATGCCATATTAGCACCTTGAAAAGCACGTTAGTATAATGTAAGACGTTTTACAACACCTAACAACATCTTACAACACCGTACGAATCATTAAAACTCCATAATAAACCTAATGAATTCGTACGAGTCCTTTGAACATCGTACGACAAGTTAGGACATCTTACGACTCTTTATGCCACATTAGCAACGTGAAAAGAACTTTAGTATAATGTAGAACGCCATACATCTCCTAAGTACACCTTATAATACCATGCGTAAACTTAAAACTCCATAATAAACCTAATGAATTCGTACGAGTCCTTTGAACATCGTACGACAAGTAATGACATCTTAAGACTCCTTATGCTATGTTAGCACCTTGAAAAGCACGTTAGTATAACGTAAGACGCCTTACAACACCTAACAACATCTTACAACACCGTACGAAACCTTAAAACTCCATAATGAACCTAATGAATTCGTACGCGTCCTTTGAACATCGTACGACAAGGTAGGACATCTTATGACTCTTTATGCTATACTAGGACCTTGAAAAGCACGTTAGTATAATGTAAGACGCCTTACAACACCTAACAACATCTTACAACACCGTACGAATCATTAAAACTCCATAATAAACCTAATGAATTCGTACGTGTCCTTTGAACATCGTACGACAAGTTAGGAAATCTTATGAGTCTTTATGCTATATTAGCACCTTGAAAAGCACGTTAGTATAATGTAAAACACCTTACAAAACCTAACAACATCTCACAACACTGTACGAAACCTTAAAACTTCATAATGAACCTAATGAATTCGTACGTGTCCTGTGAACATCGTACGACAAGTTAGGCCATCTTATGACTCTTAATGCTATATTAGCACCTTGAAAAGCACGTTAGTATAATGTAAGACGCCTTACAACATCTAACATCATCCTACAACACCGTACGAAACCTCAAAACTCCATAATAAACCTATTGAATTCGTACGAGTCCTTTGAACATCGTACGACAAGTTAGGACATCTTACGACTCTTTATGCCTCATTAGCAACTCGAAAAGAACGTTAGTATAATGTAGAACGCCATACAGCTCCTAAGTACACCTTACAATACCGTCCGTAAACTTAAAGCTCCATAATAAACTTAATGAATTCGTATGAGTCTTTTGAACATCGTACGATAAGTAAGGACATCTTATGATTCTTTATGCCATATTAGCACCTTGAAAAGCACGTTAGTATAATGTAAGACGTTTTACAACACCTAACAACATCTTACAACACCGTACGAATCATTAAAACTCCATAATAAACCTAATGAATTCGTACGAGTCCTTTGAACATCGTACGACAAGTTAGGACATCTTACGACTCTTTATGCCACATTAGCAACGTGAAAAGAACTTTAGTATAATGTAGAACGCCATACATCTCCTAAGTACACCTTATAATACCATGCGTAAACTTAAAACTCCATAATAAACCTAATGAATTCGTACGAGTCCTTTGAACATCGTACGACAAGTAATGACATCTTATGACTCCTTATGCTATGTTAGCACCTTGAAAAGCACGTTAGTATAACGTAAGACGCTTTACAACACCTAACAACATCCTACAACACCGTACGAAACCTTAAAACTCCATAATGAACCTAATGAATTCGTACGTGTCCTTTGAACATCGTACGACAAGGTAGGACATCTTATGACTCTTTATGCTATATTAGCACCTTGAAAAGCACGTTAGTATAATGTAAGACGCCGTACAACACCTATCAACATCTTACAACACCGTACGAATCATTAAAACTCCATAATAAACCTAATGAATTCATACGTGTCCTTTGATCATCGTACGACAAGTTAGGACATCTTATGAGTCTTTATGCTATATTAGCACCTTGAAAAGCACGTTAGTATAATGTAAAACGCCTTACAACACCTAACAACATCTCACAACACTGTACGAAACCTTAAAACTTCATAATGAACCTAATGAATTCGTACGTGTCCTGTCAACATCGTACGACAAGTTAGGACATCTTATGAGGCTTTATGCTATATTAGCACCTTGAAAAGCACGTTAGTATAATGTAAAACGCCTTACAACACCTAACAACATCTCACAAAACAGTACGAAACCTTAAAACTTCATAATGAACCTAATGAATTTGTACGTGTCCTGTGAACATCGTACGACAAGTTAGGCCATCTTATGACTCTTTATGCTATATTAGCACCTTGAAAAGAACGTTAGTATAATGTAAGACGCCTTACAACATCTAACATCATCCTACAACACCGTACGAAACCTCAAAACTCCATAATAAACCTATTGAATTCGTACGAGTCCTTTGAACATCGTATGACAAGTTAGGACATCTTACGACTCTTTATGCCACATTAGCAACTCGAAAAGAACGTTAGTATAATGTAGAACGCCATACAGCTCCTAAGTACACCTTACAATACCGTCCGTAAACTTAAAGCTCCATAATAAACCTAATGAATTCGTATGAGTCCTTTGAACATCGTACGATAAGTAAGGACATCTTATGATTCTTTATGCCATATTAGCACCTTGAAAAGCACGTTAGTATAATGTAAGACGTTTTACAACACCTAACAACATCTTACAACACCGTACGAATCATTAAAACTCCATAATAAACCTAATGAATTCGTACGAGTCCTTTGAACATCGTACGACAAGTTAGGACATCTTACGACTCTTTATGCCACATTAGCAACGTGAAAAGAACTTTAGTATAATGTAGAACGCCATACATCTCCTAAGTACACCTTATAATACCATGCGTAAACTTAAAACTCCATAATAAACCTAATGAATTCGTACGAGTCCTTTGAACATCGTACGACAAGTAATGACATCTTAAGACTCCTTATGCTATGTTAGCACCTTGAAAAGCACGTTAGTATAACGTAAGACGCCTTACAACACCTAACAACATCTTACAACACCGTACGAAACCTTAAAACTCCATAATGAACCTAATGAATTCGTACGCGTCCTTTGAACATCGTACGACAAGGTAGGACATCTTATGACTCTTTATGCTATACTAGGACCTTGAAAAGCACGTTAGTATAATGTAAGACGCCTTACAACACCTAACAACATCTTACAACACCGTACGAATCATTAAAACTCCATAATAAACCTAATGAATTCGTACGTGTCCTTTGAACATCGTACGACAAGTTAGGAAATCTTATGAGTCTTTATGCTATATTAGCACCTTGAAAAGCACGTTAGTATAATGTAAAACACCTTACAAAACCTAACAACATCTCACAACACTGTACGAAACCTTAAAACTTCATAATGAACCTAATGAATTCGTACGTGTCCTGTGAACATCGTACGACAAGTTAGGCCATCTTATGACTCTTAATGCTATATTAGCACCTTGAAAAGCACGTTAGTATAATGTAAGACGCCTTACAACATCTAACATCATCCTACAACACCGTACGAAACCTCAAAACTCCATAATAAACCTATTGAATTCGTACGAGTCCTTTGAACATCGTACGACAAGTTAGGACATCTTACGACTCTTTATGCCTCATTAGCAACTCGAAAAGAACGTTAGTATAATGTAGAACGCCATACAGCTCCTAAGTACACCTTACAATACCGTCCGTAAACTTAAAGCTCCATAATAAACTTAATGAATTCGTATGAGTCTTTTGAACATCGTACGATAAGTAAGGACATCTTATGATTCTTTATGCCATATTAGCACCTTGAAAAGCACGTTAGTATAATGTAAGACGTTTTACAACACCTAACAACATCTTACAACACCGTACGAATCATTAAAACTCCATAATAAACCTAATGAATTCGTACGAGTCCTTTGAACATCGTACGACAAGTTAGGACATCTTACGACTCTTTATGCCACATTAGCAACGTGAAAAGAACTTTAGTATAATGTAGAACGCCATACATCTCCTAAGTACACCTTATAATACCATGCGTAAACTTAAAACTCCATAATAAACCTAATGAATTCGTACGAGTCCTTTGAACATCGTACGACAAGTAATGACATCTTATGACTCCTTATGCTATGTTAGCACCTTGAAAAGCACGTTAGTATAACGTAAGACGCTTTACAACACCTAACAACATCTTACAACACCGTACGAAACCTTAAAACTCCATAATGAACCTAATGAATTCGTACGTGTCCTTTGAACATCGTACGACAAGGTAGGACATCTTATGACTCTTTATGCTATATTAGCACCTTGAAAAGCACGTTAGTATAATGTAAGACGCCGTACAACACCTATCAACATCTTACAACACCGTACGAATCATTAAAACTCCATAATAAACCTAATGAATTCATACGTGTCCTTTGATCATCCTACGACAAGTTAGGACATCTTATGAGTCTTTATGCTATATTAGCACCTTGAAAAGCACGTTAGTATAATGTAAAACGCCTTACAACACCTAACAACATCTCACAACACTGTACGAAACCTTAAAACTTCATAATGAACCTAATGAATTCGTACGTGTCCTGTCAACATCGTACGACAAGTTAGGACATCTTATGAGGCTTTATGCTATATTAGCACCTTGAAAAGCACGTTAGTATAATGTAAAACGCCTTACAACACCTAACAACATCTCACAAAACAGTACGAAACCTTAAAACTTCATAATGAACCTAATGAATTCGTACGTGTCCTGTGAACATCGTACGACAAGTTAGGCCATCTTATGACTCTTTATGCTATATTAGCACCTTGAAAAGAACGTTAGTATAATGTAAGATGCCTTACAACATCTAACATCATCCTACAACACCGTACGAAACCTCAAAACTCCATAATAAACCTATTGAATTCGTACGAGTCCTTTGAACATCGTATGACAAGTTAGGACATCTTACGACTCTTTATGCCACATTAGCAACTCGAAAAGAACGTTAGTATAATGTAGAACGCCATACAGCTCCTAAGTACACCTTACAATACCGTCCGTAAACTTAAAGCTCCATAATAAACCTAATGAATTAGTATGAGTCCTTTGAACATCGTACGATAAGTAAGGACATCTTATTACTCTTTATGCCATATTAGCACCTTGAAAAGCACGTTAGTATAATGTAAGAAGCCTTACAACACCTATCAACATCTTACAACACCGTACGAATCATTAAAACTCCATAATAAACCTAATGAATTTATACGTGTCCTTTGAACATCGTACGACAAGTTAGGACATCTTACGACTCTTTATGCTACATTAGAAACGTGAAAAGAACGTTAGAATAATGTAGAACGCCATACATATCCTAAGTACACCTTACAACACCGTACGAATCATTAAAACTCCATAATAAACATAATGAATTCGTACGTGTCCTTTGAACATCGTACGACAAGTTAGGACATCTTATGACTCTTTATGCTATATTAGCACCTTGAAAAGCACGTTAGTATAATGTAAGACGCCTTACAACACCTAACAACATCTTACAACACTGTACGAATCATTAAAACTCCATAATAAACCTAATGAATTCGTACGTGTCCTTTGAACATCGTACGACAAGTTAGGACATCTTATGACTCTTTATGCTATATTAACACCTTGAAAAGCACGTTAGTATAATGTAAGACGCCTTACAACACCTAACAACCTCTTACAACACGGTACGAATCCTTAAAACCCCATAATGGACCTAATGAATTCGTACGTATCCTTTGAACATCGTACGACAAGGTAGGACATCTTATGAATCTTTATGCTATATTAGCACCTTGAAAAGCACGTTAGTATAATGTAAGACGCCTTAAAACACCTAACAACATCTTACAACACCTTACGAATCATTAAAACTCCATAATAAACATAATGAATTCGTATGTGTCCTTTGAACATCGTACGACAAGTTAGGACATCTTATGACTCTTTATGCTATATTAGCACCTTGAAAAGCACGTTAGTATAATGTAAGACGCCTTACAACACCTAACAACATCTTACAACACTGTACGAATCATTAAAACTCCATAATAAACCTAATGAATTCGTACGTGTCCTTTGAACATCGTACGACAAGTTAGGACATCTTATGACTCTTTATGCTATATTAACACCTTGAAAAGCACGTTAGTATAATGTAAGACGCCTTACAACACCTAACAACCTCTTACAACACGGTACGAATCCTTAAAACCCCATAATGGACCTAATGAATTCGTACGTATCCTTTGAACATCGTACGACAAGGTAGGACATCTTATGAATCTTTATGCTATATTAGCACCTTGAAAAGCACGTTAGTATAATGTAAGACGCCTTACAACACCTAACAACATCTTACAACACCGTACGAATCATTAAAACTCCATAATAAACATAATGAATTCGTACGTGTCCTTTGAACATCGTACGACAAGTTAGGACATCTTATGACTCTTTATGCTATATTAGCACCTTGAAAAGCACGTTAGTATAATGTAAGACGCCTTACAACACCTAACAACATCTTACAACACTGTACGAAACCTTAAAACTTCATAATGAACCTAATGAATTCGTACGTGTCCTTTAAACATCGTACGACAATTTAGGACATCTTACGACTCTTTATGCAACATTAGCAACTCGAAAAGAAAGTTAGTATAATGTAAGACGTCTTACAACACCTAACAACATCTTACAATACCGTACGAAACCTTAAAACTCCATAATAAACCTAATGAATTCGTACGAATCCTTTGAACATTGTACGACAAGTTAGGACATTTTACGACTCTTTATGCAACATTAGCAACCCGAAAAAACGTTAGTATAATGTAGGACGCCATACAGCTCCTAAGTACACCTTACAATACCATACATAAACTTAAAACTCCATAATAAATCTAATGAATTCGTACGAGTCCTTTGAATATCGTACGACAAGTTAAGACATCTTACGACTCTTTATGCCACATTAGCAACTCGAAAAGAACGTTAGTATAATATAGAACGCCATACAGCTCCTAACACCTTACAATACCGTACGTAAACTTAAAACTCCATAATATACCTAATGAATTCGTACGAGTCCTTTATACATCGTACGACAAGTTAGGACATCTTACGACTCTTTATGCCACATTAGCAACTCGAAAAAAAGAACGTTAGTATAATGTAGAACGCCATACAGCTCCTAACACCCAACAATACCGTACGTAAACTTAAAACTCCATACTAAACCTAATGAATTCGTACGAGTCCTTTGAATATCGTACGACAATTTAGGACATCTTACGACTCTTTATGCAACATTAGCAACTCGAAAAGAGCGTTAGTATAATATAGAACGCCATACAGCTCCTAACACCTTACAATACCGTAGGTAAACTTAAAACTCCATAATATACCTAATGAATTCGTACGAGTCCTTTATACATCGTACGAAAAGTTAGGACATCTTATGACTCTTTATGCCATATTAGCACCTTGAAAAGCACGTTAATTTAATGTAAGACGTTTTACAACACCTAACAACATCTTACAACACAGTACGAAACTTTAAAACTCCATAATAAACCTAATGAATTCGTACGTGGTCCTTTGAACATCGTATGACAATTTAAGACATCTTACGACACTTTATGCCACATTAGCAACTCGAAAAGAACGTTAGTATAATGTAGAACGCCATACAGCTCCTAACACCCTACAACAACGTACGAAACCTTAAAACTCCATAATAAACCTAATGAAATCGTACGAGTCCTTTGAACATCGTACGACAAGTTAGAACATCTTACGACTCTTTATGCACCATTAGCAACCCGAAAAAACGTTAGTATAATGTAGGACGCCATACAGCTCCTAAGTACACCTTACAATACCGTACGTAAACTTAAAACCCCATAATAAACCTAATGAATTCGTACGAGTCCTTTGAACATCGTACGACAAGTTAAGACATCTTACCACTCTTTATGCCACATTAGCAACTCGAAAAGAACGTTAGTATAATATAGAACGCTATACAGCTCCAAACACCTTACAATATCGTACGTAAACTTAAAACTCCATAATATACCTAATGAATTCGTACGAGTCTTTTATACATGGTACGACAAGTTAGGACATCTTATGACTCTTTATGCCATATTAGCACCTTGAAAAGCACGTTAATATAATGTAAGACGTTTTACAACACCTAACAACATCTTACAACACCGTACGAAACATTAAAACTCCATAATAAACCTAATGAATTCGTACGTGTCCTTTGAACATCGTATGACAAGTTAAGACATCTTACGACTCTTTATGCCACATTAGCAACTCGAAAAGAACGTTAGTATAATGTAGAACGCCATACAGGTCCTAACACCCTACAACAACGTACGAAACCTTAAAACTCCATAATAAACCTAATGAATTCGTACGAGTCCTTTGAACATCGTACGACAAGTTAGGACATCTTACGACTCTTTAAGCCACATAAGCAACTCGAAAACTACGTTAGTATAATATAGAACGCCATACAGCTCCTAACACATTACAATACCGTACGTAAACTTAAAACTCCATAATATACCTAATGAATTCGTACGAGTCCTTTGTACATCGTACGACAAGTAAGGACATCCTAGGACTCTTTATGCGATATTAGCACCTTGAAAAGAACATTAGTATAATGTTAGACGCCTTACAACACCTACCAATATTTTACAACACCGTACGAAACCTTAAAACTCCATAATAAACCTAATTAATTCGTACGAGTCCTTTGAACATCGTACGACAAGTTAGGACATCTTACAACTCTTTATGCAACATTAGCAACTCGAAAAGAACGTTAGTATAATGTAAGACGCCTTACAACACCTAACAACATCTTACAACACCGTACAAAACCTTAAAACTCCATAATAAACCTAATGAATTCGTACGAGTCCTTTGAACATTGTACGACAAGTTAGGACATCTTAGGACTCTTGATGCAACATTAGCAACCCGAAAAAAACGTTAGTATAATGTATGACGCCATACAGCTCCTAAGTACACCTTACAATACCGTACGTAAACTTAAAACTCCATAATAAACCTAATGAATTCGTACGAGTCCTTTGAACATCGTACGACAAGTTAAGACATCTTACGACTCTTTATGCCACATTAGCAAATCGAAAAGAACGTTAGTATAATATAGAACGCCATACAGCTCCTAACACCTTACAATACCGTACGTAAACTTAAAACTCCATAATATACCTAATGAATTCGTATGAAACCTTAGAACATCGTACGACAAGTTAAGACATCTTACGACTCTTTATGCCACATTAGCAACTCGAAAAGAACGTTAGTATAATGAAGAACGCCATACAGCTCCTAAGTACACCTTACAATACCGTATGCAAAATTAAAACTCCATAATAAACCTAATGAATTCGTACGAGTCCTTTGCACATCGTACGACAAGTTAGGACATCTTACGACTCTTTATGCCACATTAGCTACTCGAAAAGAACGTTAGCCCATGTATTTTGTTGTTTCCGGATTCTACTAGGTTAAAACCAAAACCGTTT